>CM046302.1:31921638-33305416 GCA_025267735.1 Mactra quadrangularis | reverse complement strand
ATATAAAAACCTTCTCTCCAATGCTTTTTGGCAAGCTTGAGGGGACTATTTGGGGATTAAACTTGTACCAGCTATGTTTTCTGCTGTTGTCGTTTTTTGCACAAACAGTTGGACACTAGAGTTAGTAATGTTGGCATATTATGTGCCTTAGCTTTCAAATTATGCTGTTTATTGTATTGTTTTTTATAATTAGAATATGATGATATTAAAAACAGAAAATGTGCAACGATTTTGTCTTTATATGCTGACTTTGGTACGATTATTTGTGGGAATTCGGCAATAAATCAATATAAGTTAAACATTCTTTCCAGTTTATCGATATTTGTGTAGATTATTTTACCTTTGTTCATTTTCAGTACACAAAATAGATTAAACAATCAAAACCCCATTTTGCCCCAAATTCTCCATTTCGTACGTACATTTCGCCTCAAAATCCCCATTTCGTGTTTCAGTCATACCCAATTTACATCGTAAAAAAGATGAAAAAATGTATTTTACACCTGTACAAACAGAATCAACGCAAAAGTTATGATCCACTACGGCTTTTCATTGTTTTTATGTCGATAAACCATTATTATTACGATTACTAACTACGATCACGCTGTAGAGCGTCTGGTTTCGCCATTTTCGGAAAATGCGTTACCCTATGACTTCTGGAAAAACCCACGTCACGTGGTGAAAATTTCTAAAAATAGCAATTACGAAACTTGACGAAGATAGGTATTCGGGAAAAACCCGGATTGTATCGAGTGTGGAAGTTTATCGAAGTTAGTTACAGTTCCAGAACCTTAAAAGTTACGTACCAATAACTCTGCAGATTAATAAATATATGTGGAGCTGTGACTCTCAAAGTGTAAACCCCGGAAACTGAACGTAGTGAGGCTAACTTAATAATTATTGGGTAATATGTCAGACTTTTTACGAGAAACCGGTTCACATCTGGAGACGTAATTCATTTTACCCATAAAATATGGTGTTTGACACGTAACTTTTTATTGTTACAATATGAAAAAAACACTTTGGAAAGCAATAGAAGTCTACCCAAAAAAAATATTCTACGAACGAAGCAAAATTTCGTAAAACACTGCATTACAATAGTGTGGCCTTTATTTTTTCGCGCGTGTCAGGGCCATCCAATCGAAGAGGGGATTTTCTGTGTTTCCCCCGTACGTCATTTTCAGTGCTTATAAAATCATCCAATAGAACGGCGGATTTCCGAAATCCCAGACAAGACGTCATTATACAGAAATGTAGGTCAAAATCCAGCTTAGACAGCTACGCCGAAAAAGATAGTTGAGACTCTGAAAATGTGCCTGAATCCCTTAGAAAGTTATGGCCCTTGATTAGTTATGCAGTATGCATATGGAGTAAAAATCGTTTCCGCGCTACTTCTCTGCAACTACTGGCTGGAATTCAACGAAACTTTATGGGAATCATCAATATCAAGAGGAGATGCGCATATCGTCAAGCTTGTTCCGGTCAGACCCTTTAACTCAGAGTTATGGCCCTTGATTAGTTATGCAGTATGCATATGGAGTAAAAGTCGTTTCCGCACTACTTCTCTGCAACTAATGGCTGGAATTCAATGAAACTTTATGGGAACCTTCAATACCAAGATTTGCTTGTTTGATCTTTATTTGTTTTGTTTGTTTTTGTTGGGTTTAACGCCGTAACAACACATTGTATAGGCCATAAAACAGGGGTCAGTCAACATACTCACTGCTCCTGGAAAGGCTAAATCTCTGGATTTGGTCGTTATACAACTACTAAACGCATACTTTCGTCAGTGACTGACAACTCCCCTACATAGTTAAGAATCATTGGTAGAAGGGAGAATGGCTGTAGAAAAAATTTCATGATCAAGCTCCACGTAAGTATGCCCCGCCCGAGAATCGAACCCACAACCCCTCGATCAGTAGACTTGCATGCTACCAACTGAGCTAGCAGGGTGGCCTTGTTTGATCTTTAAAGTTTAAACAAAAATCGAACTGCAGATGTCATGTTCATGAAAGTTTGTTATAGAATACATTTCTTGTACAAAATAACCCAATAAAGACACTGGGGAATAGTGTATGCTGTGTTAGACATAAAAAATATTTTATTGCACATTAAAACATATAATTTAATCAAGTAAGCCTATAAAGTCATAACAAAGGTAGAGATAACATAATTTTACCAGAATAATACATTTAGAGCAATAGTGTATGCTGAAATCAATAAAATAAACTCCAGAAATTACCCAAAGTTTGCAACCAGTAGTTGAAATAAAACAAATAACTATATCATACATGTAATAAACTTTATTTTCTATTTTGTGTCTTCTTTCTTAAAATGTAATACTATTTAAATACAACTGTACTTCAAAACACAATATAAAATTCTTTTTTAAACAGAAAACAAATAGATCTTTAAGCACATTCAATAGTAACAAGTGATACACTTGCTATCTCAGTCACATCAATTATGTTTGTACATAAACACATAGACCATACACCTAGACAAAATACTAGAGATAATAACCTATTCATTTAACAACAAGTTAAGGACCAAGGTCCAAGCTCAAAAACAAACTCAATGCTCAAAACTTGAGTTTTGTTTTTATGACTTACATGGAAATCTATTGGGAAAAATTGTTTTGAGTACAGAGTTTATTCTCAAGTTTCCTATCCTTGCACCTAGGTTTTCAGCAGAACACAATACTTGTACTGACATAATACTCAAACAATTTGAGGTGCCTCACACAATAACCTACGAATTCAGAGAACAGAAAATGATTCAGGCACCTGTTTTTTACTCAGGGTCAAGTCACATAAAACTACCATCATAATACTTTACAAGTAATTCATGACCACTATTAAATTTTACACAGACCTTCCATCTTCCCATGATAAAATGTGACCATTTTAAAACATACAAACATACGCCCCCCCCCCCCCAGCAAGATATATGAAATGAATTCAGAAATGTGAATTCAATAAAACAGAAGACATTATATTTGAGTTTACATGTACAACTAGAAATACCATTATACATTTAGGCCACAACAAGTTGATCATGTATTCTACGGATTTTTCTGGAAAAAAAAAATGGGGCAAGCGAGCGAAGAAAAAAAATTAAGAAAGTCTTTATTCACTTGCTTTATATAGCGGTTTGACTAAATTTTTATGAGCGAGCGAAGAAATAAATATTTTTTTTTTGTAAAAACCATCAAAATTAAGTTGTGAGCGAATCCATAAAACGTATGATCAACTTGTTGTGGCCTTATAATATTTCTTAGATCAAAGTAATTGAAATAAAATATCACAGAAGTAAAGCTGTAGTAGTTTTTTCCCTGGAAATATCAGAAACAATACTTCACTTAGAATTTGCCCAAATACTTTCTCTTAAGAAATAGAATCTCCACCAACTTAATGCAAACTTAGGCTTCTAGTAGAACGCATTGATATATATTTACCAAAATGATACAATTATCATAACACAGCTATTTTATATTCACTTTGTTAACAAAAAATAGTAACAACTCGTAACAATAATCAAATAATATTTATTCTACATTGAAGTACAATCATTATAAATCAAGACATTTTCAGTCAATTTCATTACAATGGACATTTAATTTGAATTTCATACAACATTTTATCAATTATTTGATAAACAAAATATAATTAAGATTTCATTCGATAATTTCATATTATTTCATAAAGAATCAAACACAGACAATTTTCCCACCACTTATATCAATCACCAATCAAATCCCACTATCACCACAGAAGAGAATATGTTCCTCCATTTCAGCACAGCCATAATCGATTAAAATAATAATTAGAGATTGTATGAACTGTCAAACAGTAGCTGGACTAGGACATAGTCTGGCTAGGAGACATAGGAGTCTCTTATAGGACATCAGGAACATGTTCCAACCATCATCATCGCCTCCTGAAACAAACAAACGAACAAATAATAAATACATGTATTAAATTATTACTGAGCTAAGACAAGCAAGCAGAAAGGAACAATCTAAACAAGTAAGAATTTCAGATATTAATTACAGTGGTTGAAATTCGAACTAGCCTGACAGCAAAAAACTAGAAATTTTTCAGAGGGGTTTGTAAAAATTCATTTTTACTAGCCGGACTTGCTTGTGCACATCAATATTGCTGAAAATTCTTTATTGTAATTTTTAAAACAATATGCATCTCTATGCATTGAGCAAGCTGCTTACGTCATTTGGCTTTTTTGAGCATGCTTAATGTGCAATAAGTCCACTATCCAGTATGAACATACAGCATAGAAAATAGGGGGGTGGGTGTCCTCCAGTAACTGTATTGTCGTGTATTACCAACATGTTTGTCTTTCAGCAAGTGTATAAAGGATTATGGAGTCAAAACTAAAATATGCTAGTAAAAAAAAATTTATGGCTAGTAAAAATTTATTAATTACTAGCCCAACTTGCTTGCTAATTTAAATCTGAATGTCTATGACTAATTATTAGAAGCTAAATTAAATTAGATTTAAAAGTTTTCTAAGCATAGAAGAATGGAACTAATACAAACAAACTCGTTACTACCTCTCTAAAGAATAGCTTAAATAATATGTGCTAAATAATTTGCATGATCTACAAAGAAGTACAAAACATGGTCTCAAAAACCAAAGCACAAACCAAAGATTGGCCTGTTTCAATAAGTGTTGTTCATAAGCTTTGTTAAGTTTTTATAAATAAGAGATACTTGTACATACTTAGAACCAAATATTTCATCAGCATCAGGAGCCCCTTTAGGATGTTGATATCTAACTCTTCTTTCACGATTACTGTTGACCGTTAGTGGACGATTTAATGAAGCAAGCATTTCTGTAAAATATTCAACATACAAACACTGTAGTTTACATTTTAGTACAGTACATATATAAGCATTATTTCAACACTTGTTCAGTTATTAACGAAAACAGACTCCCATTTCCAGCTTTCCTAAGACATTTTCAATACACCAGCTCTTGATTCCACATGGAGCTGACAACTTCTCCCCATATTGAAGAAAGTGGACACTCTCACCCAATCTTCAATTATAAATATGCTGTGCATTGTACAGCTAACAGGAATCAGCCCAGAGTGCTTGATTCACAGTCAAGTGCACAAATGACTGCAACACATCTAGGGCCTGTGGCAGAAATCATTGCAAAAACCTTTGCTTATATGAACAATAACAAATATTAATGAATTTCAATTCATCTATAGTCAGCAAAACATTAAAAACAAATTGTCTGCAAACAGGAAGTCACATTTTCTCTGAAGGCAGCCATTTTGATTCGTAACAGCACTCTCGGGTAGTGAAGATTTTTTACTCTAGCTCTTGCTATGTAGTGAAATGAAGCTATATCTTATAGCAAGTTGTTTCCTATGATTTTGCTATCTAGCGATACCTAGGGATATGCTTAGGCAACGGGCCCCTATTGTTACTTATACAATATAGAAAGGATGCACAATTTAGCTAATTTACAAATATCTTGATAAATCCCATATGACTCAGTTAGTTGAAACAGACCATAGAACAATTACAGTGGAACCTGACCTGGTAACATCATGGGTAAAGTGTCTTTGACTTTACTTTCCCTTCAGATTGACATACAATTATAACAGTTAAAACCTGAATGTAAAGATTATATAATGAAAATTTCACTGACAGTCCTTTAGGCATGAGACAACTTTCTAATGAACTGTCTGAGCGACTGTCTATCCACTTAAACCTCAATCAAATTCCATTTCGAGGGTGCCTGCAAGACTGTTGTAAGTGCATTGCATTAAAGAGCGAGTTACTACGGTTTTGCAGGCAATCCTATTGTATTGATAGTTTTCAAATTGTCTTTTTCATGCTCAGACAACAGTACAAACCAACCTTGATAATCTTCCTCTTCTTGTCTCTCATGTATACCAAGTACAACTTGTTTCATTCTTTCTTTTTCTATTCTTTCAGCCTTAAATATATACATTAATAAAGTTTTCATATACATTGTACTAATAAAACAGACATAGCAAAATTATCATAGTATCCAGGGTCTATAGTCATATCATTTACAACAAACAATGAAGTAAACCAAATTTTTTTAAACTGATTTCTTTTTCCATACAAATAATTGAATGACATCAAGAAGCGCATAAAATATCTACTACCTTTCTTCCCACCAAAAGTCTCAATTGAATTGAATGGAATGGTTATGTACAGAACTACAGTGGCATAGCGGTGACATGGAGAAATATTTAAAATACAGCTACAATTACGTGGCCACGCAGTAAGTTTTACTTGCACACGCAATAACATTTACATGGCCACGCAATAGCTTTACGTGCGCACGTTATAATTGACCAATGAGAGTTGTCGAAGAATGGCCGCCATTTTTCGACAACTCTCATTGGTCAATTATAACGTGCGCACGTAAAGCTATTGCGTGGCCATGTAAATGTTATTGCGTGTGCAAGTAAAAGCTACTGCGTGGCCACGTAATAGTAGCAGTATTTTAAATATTTCTCCATGTCACCTCTATGCCACCGTAGCAGAAATAATTTGTGCAGAGGTTTAAAAGTAAACACTTGCAACTAACAGACTTGTGTGGTCATTTTTGGACAAAGAAATGATATAGTTATTCTATGCACTATTTGAATCTTTCCTAGCATTTGGCTGCTGCTAGAAATAGACGAAAAATCAAGAGTTTGTTTACATTCTGAAAAAAACATGTGACAACACATCCTGGTATTAGCTTGTCCACATTGACCAAAAACAATACAATACAATTCCAGTATCATTTATAGCTTGTCCACATTGACCTAAGTCAAGTGATACACTTTTAATTTCATGTATGACCTCATAATTTACGAACACATGTTCCTTCATCATTTTCATGTTTATATTTTCGCAGAATATTTTCTTTCAATTGCATCAAATCTTAAAGAGTTAAATGAAAATTTTTCTATTTCTAAATTGAAATTGTTAAGACCAAGTCCATACATTCTAAGGAAATGTAATGTTTTCATATGTAACCCAGGAACATTAGTTAACTTACAACTAGGGATGTATACCGGTACCAGTATCAGTATCGTTTCGAAAATTTCCAGTAAATACCGTTTCGTTTTGGTACCGGTACTCAAATCGGTACTTTGAAAAAATAGAGCAGCTTTAAAACAACCAATTACGAAATTTTCAATGCTTTAATTTCAAGACTTCTGCGTATTTATCGTATTTCAAAGGGATTTAACTCGATCTAAACTTTGGTTGAGAATATCATATCATTTATTACCGTCCAGTATGCCCCGTGTAGATCTATATATTGATAACTGATACAAATTGAAATTTAAGAAATGAAACAATGTTGCAGAAAATTACGTTTCCACGGGGGTAGCCATTTTGAAAAAATGCAAAGTTTTCGGAATCATACGGCTAGCAATACAAAAACTTGCTACGTATTGCTAGCTAGCCATTCAATTCGCCCGATCGTAGCAGACAGCTCCGTAGGAAATAGCTAGGTAGCGATACAAAGCTCTTGTCTTGCGGAACGAGCCCTAGTTGCCGACGATGTCAATGTCTGAAAGGTCTCTCAAAATTGTTACACATGCGTCTCATGCATGCTTACATTAACATGCACAATAATGTTTGTTGTTCTGTAATATTGTCTCAAAATTATCTACTGGACTACTAAATATACTTATTTAATTGTGACACAATAATCATTTTATTGACATTGTTTTGGTATGAAAATATTCAGTACGAATGTCACACGTGGAGAGAATTTTTTGTTCCAACTCTTGGTTATGTATTTATCAGTATGTTTTCAACTAAACATTTAGCTTACAGAATAACACGATAACGGTATACATTGCAGAACTTGCATTAAACTATTTCTCTGTCTTGAATACATGTGTACCCGGTGATTGTGTGTTTTCACGGGCTTGTGACACAATGAATAGAGGTGAAACGATTAATCGCGGTTCACAAAGAATCGCGATTTTTAACGCTCGATTCGGTTCAGTTCGATTCGATTCGGAAGAGGCAGTTTCGATTCGATTCTTTTTTTAAATACGGTCTTTTTCAGTAGTTTTGTGAATTAAATGAAACGCCCCTTTTACATAAAATAAGCATTTTTATAGTAAACTAAAATAGTGTACCCTTATTGACCGACGATTGTTAATCCAGATAAGAGTTGTAAAAAGTGAGACTGCCCGCTGCAATTATACATGTTAATTACGCGTACATGTCAATTAGACCTTATTGTCGGTCACACGCTAGGAGATTAACTCGCTGACAGAAAACCGATAATGGAGTCGTCGAGTTAGTTAACACGCTTGATATCATTCATATATACCTAAGACTGGTACCTAGAGAGAATATAATGATAAAGGGGCCACCAAGATATGACCAGTCGATTTAGTTTTACACGATCGGCAATATTGGGGGATTTTCTTAAGAAAAACAAATAAAACTTTTCACATCGTCGTTTCCTGAAAAATCATTTGTTAAATCAAGATGAAAACATTGAAAACAATAAGTTTTTTAATCGCAAAAGATGATTCATATGAAATTGCTTTCTAGCGTGGGTCGCAAAAATGAATGACATAACGCCGAAATGGTTGAAGCGATTTCGTTCCCTATGATACAAAATTAAATCAAGCATGATAAAGTAATTTAGAGATAAATTTGTTTTTCTTAACTATTAAAATCGGGCAAAACGTGGTTGGTTAGATTTTATTTACTATAAATTGGAAATGAATTCTATGAAATGTCCGAAGATAATTGTATATTTTCACTAATACGTTCATTTAAGCCCAAAAATAATTTTATTTTGAAATAAACATTAGTGTAAAAAGTTATAAATATAGATCTAGAGTTGATAAAAATTAATTTAACGTTAATGATGTGATGACAATTATTTTAAATCATGCCAGAGCCAAAAGAAAATATTTTGAAACAAACTAAATTAAGCTGGTCATAGTGATCTACATTTGCTGAATGCATGCAATTTTTTATTGTCTAAGCATAACCTTAACTAGTCATTAATTATGACATTGATGCACTGATGAATAATTTTATTTTGATAATGACTTGAGTCATATACTGTTTGTACGTACATGTAGGTAAGGAGAACAATTTGTCCATGGGCATTACTTTTCATTAAAAAGTTGGAAATAATACGATTTGTCATTTATATATGCTAAAATGCAGTAAAATATTTTAACTATTCAAGCTCTAATACCTGTAAAATGGGTATTATTTAAGAATTAGAATTAGAATTTTTCGTCTTCCGGGAGGGAGGTCCCTCAGATAAAAATGCAGTGTTCTTAAATATATATATTTATGTTCTATTGTCTTTGGGTTGTATCTCTTTCTTAATTCTTTTTATAATTTATTTTTTGTTATGTCCTATATAATTCCAGTAGAAAATCGAATTGAATCGAAAAATTGAATCGTTTGATGAAAAATCGAAATCGAATCGAATCGAAAATTTTTGAATCGTTTCACCTCTAACAATGAACCAGGAAAGCTGATATGCTCATAATCTTATATCGATATACATGTTTTTTTGTTATTTGACATTTGTAGTTAAAAATGTAATTTGTACTACAGCTGCATATTGGTATTGGTATCATTAAAAATACCGTATCGTTTCATTGGTATTATCCATCCCTACTTACAACCCTTTTGACTGTCTATATAAAGTTGTTTAAATAGAAATATAACTCAAATAATATATACCTCTTCTCTTTCTTTAAACTTTGTAGCAAATTCTGCTGACACTGGAACATTGAGATCTGAAAACTAACAAAAACAACAATCTGTATTAGAGCTGCCACAATTACTAAAAACTGACATTAGTTAGTACAATTTGATTAAAGTCTATTAGAATTAGTTACATGTTCTTTTTGATTCAAACTTGTAAAAATTATCATTCTTGAGATAGTTTAGTGCCAAAGAATATTACACAAGGGCAATTGTATAAACAACAGAATACCGGTACTACAAAAGATTACACATTATTTTTATTCAAAAATATTATCATATCACATATATTAAGAAAAACACATCCAATAGACCTAATCTGGAATTCAAATTTATGGGGTTTTCCGTCCATGCCAAGGCGGTACAAACATTGTTAGTAACACATTATTGCTAAATAGCACAAACTATGGGTTAAATTCTATTGTTCTTTGTACACAAGTTTTCATTGTAACGGTGAAAGTTTGTTTGTACCGGAGGGGAAAACCCAAATATTTGAATTCCGGGTATAGTCTATGCAGAACCCAAACCTATGGGTATTTCCTTCAGTGCACAGGAAGTACAAACAAAGTTATCAACACATTATTGTTGAAAAACACAAAATATGGATTAAATCTTTTCATTCTATGAACACATGATTTCATTGTAACGATGAAAGTTTGTTTGTACTGTATGGAAAAACCCAAATATTTGAATTCCGGATATAGTCTATTAGTTGGATATACACATTTTATAAAATCAATTTGCTATTGCAGCCAACCAAATTAGGATATGAAAGTGGTTGGCTGAACAGGTCACTTTAGTAGAAACCACTGTATCTTGTTGGTAGATTTTTGGTTGCTCAAAAGAAATTATTGATTGCCTGAACTAATAAAAAGTGATTGTCCTGGGCTACTAGATACCCACTTATTTCATAGAATACCAATGTATGATAGCATATTGCTTATAATACCACTGTACAATTTATTCTATGTAAATAAAGAGACAATACAATTAATTCTATGTTAATAAAGAGATCAAGTTAGGTTATGTTATATAAACTTACCTGTTGTTTGTTGCCTCGTCTTGTTATCAATGTAAACTTTATAGTATTATCTTCAACTGGTTCAGGATTTAATTCTGAAATAACATGAACATTATTATTTAATATAAACTGTAACTTAAGAAACTCTAACAATTACTAACAAACTGCATGGTCAATATTATAATTAAACTAGGCTTACATGTATCAATTCATTAACTAGTTTTTAATTATTTTTTTTACCTATGGTGTACTCTATTGCTATGTCAGGTAGGGGGCACTGCTACAAGTTTTTGTTGTACAAACATGCTTGGGGATTTAAGGAAGGGTAAAAAGAGTATTGGTAAAGAAAAGAGACATGGAGAACTAGTCAATTTATTCCATTGTCATGAATTACAGACAAAATAGGCTCTTAAGAAAGACTGGGCTTGTCCAGCTGAGGTGATAATAATCATCATAAGAATCATAAGCATCATTATTAATACTACTTAAATGTAGAACTAAATCAAGTTTAAATTAATATAAAAGAAAATTTACCAAATTTTTTCTTGCTTCCTTTAAGATTGACTGGAACAGGAACATCAAACTGTGGTACTTTAATAGATTCATTATTTCTAGCTTTAGATGTATCTTCTAACATTTTGTCAAAAGCTGCCATAAAATCTTCATCTTCCTGACATTCTATACGTTTTACACTTGCTTTGTTATATATTATCTAAAAATATACATGACACAAAGTTAGTACAACATTCTATACGTTTTACACTTGCTTTGTTATATATTATCTAGAAATATACATGACACAAAGTTAGTACAACATTCTATACGTTTTACACTTGCTTTGTTATATATTATCTAGAAATATACATGACACAAAGTTAGTACAACATTCTATACGTTTTACACTTGCTTTGTTATATATTATCTAGAAATATACATGACACAAAGTTAGTACAACATTCTATACGTTTTACACTTGCTTTGTTATATATTATCTAAAAATATACATGACACAAAGTTAGTACAACATTCTATACGTTTTACACTTGCTTTGTTATATATTATCCAGAAATATACATGACACAAAGTTAGTACAACATTCTATACGTTTTACACTTGCTTTGTTATATATTATCCAGAAATATACATGACACAAAGTTAGTACAACATTCTATACGTTTTACACTTGCTTTGTTATATATTATCTAAAAATATACATGACACAAAGTTAGTACAACATTCTATACGTTTTACACTTGCTTTGTTATATATTATCTAAAAATATACATGACACAAAGTTAGTACAACATTCTATACGTTTTATACTTGCTTTGTTATATATTATCTAGAAATATACATGACATAAAGTTAGTACAACATTCTATACGTTTTACACTTGCTTTGTTATATATTATCTAGAAATATACATGACATAAAGTGAGTACAACATTCTATACGTTTTATACTTGCTTTGTTATACTGTATATTATCTAGAAATTTACATGACACAAAGTTAGTACAAAGAACACACATGAAACAGGTGTGCGGAATTCTCATGCCTGACATGACTGACTTTCTTTATCATTAAGTATTGCTATGTTAGTATATTTTCAAAGGACAAATGGAAAAAGATTTAAATTCCACACCACTATAAAAATATATACAATTTGCTAAGCACTTCATACTTTCTTTTTCAATGAAGTGGAAACAGCCATGGTACGAAGGTTAGTGTACTGGATTTTAAATTCATGTTTTCTTGCTAGTAGCACCACATTTCACTATAAAGCATTAAAGAAACAGTTTATATCTAACCTGATCTTCATCTAGATCATGATCTGTGTCCATATCTTCAATATCAGCATCATCATCATAGTCATCATCAACACCAACATCATTACCATCTGAACCTGTACCTTGTCCTTCCTAAAATATATAATATCAGACTTTATTTTCACATTTAGGGGAATGATAGTATGGTCCTTTTTAAGGGGAAATTAGCAACAAAAATGAACTTGACGACAAAACTATTTTCTTTCATTTTCAAAACTTCAGATAACATTCACCAACAGAGTAACTTTATTTAAGGAATATTTCTGAATATTATTTAAATTTTCAACTATTGACACACTTTATTCCACTGAAGTTTCTAACTGATACTTAAAAATTGGCAAAAATGGAAAAAATGAAATAAATTGTACATAATTTAAGGACATGGGAATTTTTTTTACCAATAAAAGGCGAAAAATACATAATTTTTGGGGAGGGGAATGGGGCCCAATTTTGGCCCAAAAATGACCTTAAACAAAAGCAGTGAGCTTAAAAAGTTGTAAAACATAATTGTAAAGACTGGACTATCAACAATTTACACTTCACCCACCTGTCTAGACTGTGATTCACTAAGATCAGTCTGGCTCTGACTATTTTGACTAGTTTCACTTTCATCTTCCTCATATTTTTGTTGTTTATCACTCTGACTATTATCTACATTTTCCTCTGATTCTTGTATAGTACTTAAACCAGTATCATCTGACTCACTAATTGCCTCATCTGGGTCAGTTATTGGTAATATAGCAGCTGAAATATAAAACAAATAAATATAAAAAGGTTTTTTCTTGGTAGGGTTTAACACTGTAGGTCTTATCATGGTTGTCAGTCAATCTCGAAAAATTAAATCTCTGGATTTAGCTGTTAACTAGTTACTATGCATATACTTTCATCAGTAATTGACAACTGTCCTAGATGATTTTGAATCAGTGGTAAGAGGAATAGACTGAAGAAATAATTTCATGGCCGAACTCTACAAAAGTGTGCGCTCGCCCCAGAACCTACAACCCCTTGACCAGTGGACTTGTATGCTACTGACTGAGCTAGTCAGGGTGTTTGCTTTGTACAGATGGGCGTTTGAAATTATCTAATATTCTCTAATAAACAAGAAACCAAGAAATGGCCAGTTTATCAGTTTTTGGACTGAAAATTATATTTTTGACTAATTGAGAATTGAAATTTTGTTATAAGTCCATCCAGAAGCTATCTTTAAAACTTGCATAGAAACTTAGTTTTCAATACAAAACCTATTATACAATACTGTACTGAATTGTTCCTGAAACCTGTCTGCACAAGTTGTATTATTGAGCCTTTTTTTGTAATTCATACTCTATACCCAAAATTATATAGACAACTGGTCAATTAATTTAAGAGAGAAGTTTAAGACAAAGAAATATAAAATATTTTGCTACACAGTTGAAGTTTTGAGCACATTTTTCATTATAAAAGGCAAAATAACACCCAATGACAAATGGTAGCCTTGAGTGTAACAGTCATATAATACCACAACCTGCTATTTTTATAACACAGTGTTTTTTCCAGTGCTCACCCTGAGAGAATAAGTACTGGACGCTGTTCCAACATGTATTATTGAAGTCCTGATTGTCTGGACTTAGCAAAACTATATATCAAATAGGGTAATGCATAGTACAATCTCTGTAAACAGATATCCAATAGAATGCTGACTTCATCTAGACAAAACACTATATACAGCATCTTGATTTCTTAATTTCTTTTTTAGACCGAGCAAGCTAATTGACAGCTGTGTTATTGACAGACTGTGATTGGAGAGCTCTTTTCAAATAGCACGAGAAAGATGATGTAAACAAGTTACTGAACAAAATGATTGCATCATGAATATCATAGTGAGAAAAGGTTCCCTGAACATGACCCTGGTAACAAAATAGCTAGATCTAAAATTAGCAAGTAGGCGAGCGGGTTTTAATCAGATTGTACATAGTATAGAATACAACACCATCATTAGGGCTGTCACGATATACCGGTATATTGCAAAACGCAGCTGCAGCAATACGTACCGCGGTACGATTTTAAATTACTGGTATTTGGCAATTTTTTTTTTCATTGGAAAATTCTTCCCCTTGCGAAATAAAAGTAGCAAAACCTCAGTTTTTCCATAGTTCATTCCATCTAACCTTAAGTAACAAGAATTTAACCGACTGGGGCGCGTCTCAGTCCTAAATGACCGTAAATACTTAAAGAGGCTAGATTCTATTAGTAGCTGCATATAAGATTTGCAATGTTTCTGTTAAATAAAGCGGAGGCACAACGAATCTAAAAGCCCACAATATATTGTGGTACGTATCGCGATACGATGCCAGCCTAATGCAATATATCGCAGTACACTTCTGGCGTATCGTGACCGCCCTAACCATTATGTACCTATTTTTGGTTTTATTTCATTCTCCAAATCTTCACATGCTTTACAAGCCTCTTCAAAATTTTGACATAATTTTAACTTTGGTCTAACAGCTTCAAATGTATCTTGCATTAAATTCTCTACATCTATAGGGAATGGTCGAAACTCGTTCCAGATTGGTGAACTCTTCTTATACCAATAATATCTCTGTAACAATAAACAAAATATTCAAGTATTAATGTGGGATACTAGTCAGTTATCCTTCCTTCATAAAGTCTTACAAAAAAGGTATTTAAGAATTGACATTGAAAAATAAGAGTAAAATCCAATTAATCCAACTGATTGGAGCTAGCTATTTGCAGAGTATGCAAATGAAAATAACTGACTAAAGTCCCTGTCACTATTGACCACAGACTGGGTGCAGAGAAACTAACCCATCAATCTAGTTTTTCAACATTGGTCCACTCTGTATCCAACTATCTATGCTATCGTCACTATCATCATATCATTAACACAAAAGTTTGTATTGTTACAAGCATTCAAGTTATGAGAATAATATAGACAGTTCAATGTCACTTTAGCAGATGATTAATATGGCACTTTTATTCCCTCAACCTCTAGCAAACTTAAAAGTAAGGTGATAGAGTGACAATTTATTGAGTAATAAAGTCCCAAGTTGGATGTTATCTTAATTGGCAAAATAGATCAATCATTATAAAATGACCACAGGGCCTGATATCAGAAACATATCTGAATTAGAGATTGGGCTCAAGTAAGGTTTCAGAGATATCATCAAAATTAATAAACCGTAACCAAAATCAATTAACACACGTCTGCTTGATACCCATTCTTTGTGTGAAGTTTGAATCAAATCTGTACAATAGGTGCTGAGAAATGAGCAGACAAGATTTTTTATCAAAAGGCCATAACTCTGTGAAAAATCAATGAGCCTTAATCAAAATGGGATATGGGTTTGTTTGATACCCATTCTACGGTGAAGTCTGAATCAAATCTGTACAATAGGTTGTTATACATTGAGGGGACAAGTAAATGCTACAGAGCGTCCAACCAACTGACCAACAAGCCCACTCTTATATTACTTCCCAAACAGTTGGTTTTTTTTGGGGTGGGGGGGGGGGGACATAAGAAAGTGAAAGATAAAGACAACTTACCTGAAAGTATATAAGAAAACAATCTAGTTTTCTCTTACTGGAACCTTTATCAAAATACTGACCACATGTTTCTAAGACAACACAAACTAATCGGATCCTGAATAAATGATCTGGTGGATCCAATATTGAGATCTCATCTTCTGTAATAAATAAAATATAACATTAAATGATAGGGCTGTAATGGTTAACCAATATACCAGTTAATATTGCAATACGATTTCTGTAGGTTTTTAACCGGTTTGTTTTTCCCTAAACCGGTTTTTGCAGTTGTGTGCGGTACTGATTGTTTTTATCAGAATATGAAATTTAAATGTTTGAACAAATGTTGACATGTGTTAAAAACTTGAAATAATCTTATTGTGTTTTAAAATGTTTAACATTTTGTCAAATTGGAGAAATATTTTCTTCGAAAGTCCTTTTCAAAATATGCATTTTTCTTACTCATAGTCCGTTCAACATGAGAAATTTAAATATTTGGATAAGCTATCATTTGAATTACTCATAGGTGTGTAATGTTGATCCAATTTAGACACATGCACATGCATTAATTCATATATTGCATGTCTATGAAAAATCCGATACATATTGCAATACATTGCAATACGGTTTTTGAATATTGCAATATATTGCAATACATATTGTTACACCCATATTCAATGACATCTTAAAGGATAATTTATGTAATATAAATCCCCATTATCAAAAGTAACACTGTTAAAGAATTTTTTAAATAAATGTAAATATTGTTTATGTATTTACTGCATTTCAAAATGCAAGTAGATCAAAACGGAAAGTAGAATTTGGTTGTCAATACTTGAAACAATAGTTTTGATCACAGTGTGTTTATAATGAAGACATACTTGTATTATAGAAAAAAACTTACTCTAAATTACATAATTAAGCTCTATAACTATTGTGGATCAGGTATATTGAACATAAGTGTATAAATGAATATAGAGTGCTCTTATAAAAGTATCCCAATTTTTTAAGAAATGAACACTTGGTCAAACTTAAATTTAGAAACAGAATGGTTTGAACTGTTTACTTTGTCATTAATAAATGATTTTGACAACTTCCTGGTTGTGAAAGAGTTTACAAAGAGTCTACTGTTAATGAATATATCTTCATATAGTGGCTTTAAGAGGAAAAATGACGTCATCTTAGGAGATAAATGACATCACATGGAATACAATGTATATTTCTAATTGGAAAGTGAGAAAAATATCACTATAAAAAGTTTTGTAAATTTTGATCATGCTAACAAATTAAAGGGGAAGGTGAGTTATTTTTAACATGTGAAATGTATTCATAGAAATAGTCAATACATTAAAATTTTGGTCATATACAATGTATATAAAAAAGTGTATAAATACACCCTACCTTGGTTAGCTACCCCAAATGTTATAAATGAATATAATGTTTTAAATATGACAGCAGATTCTACCATTCTATAATTATATAATTCACCAAGATATTTAGCACAGCTTACTCGTCTTTGATTATACTTAGGATGATTTATCTGTAAAAATTAAAACATCAGCATTAAAAAGTAGTCACTGCTTATATCAGGGTATATAGTCCCATGATCTTTATAATTATGTAAACATACTTTAGCTTATCATCAAAATAGAGACGATTTAAATAATGCATAAATTAACTATAGCAGTTCTATGTCTGAAAATGCCCATGTTAGCCTGTGTGAGTGTGAATTGTAATTGTAAACTTTAATCCTTATTTTTAATACTGTCAATTTCAATTTGTAAGTGGCTGTTTATTGAGCTAACAAATTTCAGGGAAAAGAAATGTAGAATGTAGTTGTTATTTGATGTACTACATGATGTGATTCTATTATTAGTCGAGAAAAAAAAATGGTGAAACAATTATGCATGTTAACTTTATTGGTTGTTGTAGTTCACATGACTATAGACCCTGTATATATATTGTATATAGTGACTAGCGCGTACTTATAAACATGTTCATAGATTTCACATTTTTGTCCCTGGTCTTCAAGCAATTGATTTCTATCAATAATCCATTCATTTACTCCCAATATTTTGGACTAAGGAGTTATACTACCCTTGCAAGTACAATGTATCCTATTCACACATTTACATGGACATAAATATTTTCTAAAAAAAATAATCAGTTGCTCCTTCTTGATACAATGATGAGATCCTACCACACTTTCAACAAATTAATATAATTATATTACATATCATACATAATACTGTAACTATGGTCACTTTGCGGTATCAGTCAGGTTTTATGTGGTCTTTCTGGTTTTTTAAATTCACTTTTTGACACTTTCCTTCATTAACCTCTTCGGGTTTTTATGATCAGAAATGAGTATCATGTATATGTTATAGTTGATAGATAGAAAATGTTGAGTGTAAAAAATGAGCTAAACAAAATGACTAATTCATGTATACTATTATTACTAAGATGGAAAAAATCAGGACTTTTGATTTTAGATCAAGATAGAAAATAGTTGACAAAAGCATAGTTGCAATAATTCAAATTGGAGTGGGCGTGGCCAAGCAGTAACAACATTGGACTGGTGATCATAGGATAGCCGGCTCCTCATTGGTTCAAATCCCATCCAAAACCTACCCTGTTGTTTCCTTGAGCAAGAAACTTTATCCTACTAGCTCAGTACAGGGTATCAGGAAGCCGACTTAAAAGTGATTAATAAAGTTGTAAAAACTTATTTGACAATCAAGTTAAATAAATTAGTATAAACTAGTATAAAATAATACAAAATGACTGTAGACAATAATGTAAAGTTTGTTACCTCCATTCCAAGTCTGATATCTTCTAGAACACCATCTACTACTTGTATAGCTACAGTCTCCTGTTTTATATATATAGAGAGAGAGAGGTCAAATGTTTAGTGAAATATTCTAAACTTAGTTAGGGTTTATCATAGCTTTAAGGGAGTATGGGTTCAAATCCCAGCCAGGGAGGTTATACCCTTCCCATGGCTTGAATTTAAGCTCAAATACTCGCAAAATGGAATGTATTTTGAACATTTGTGAGTAACTTTTATTTTAATTTGCAAATTTCAATAAGTTCAAATCATCGCAGAAATATCAATGTCTAAACTAATGAGACTGTAATCAGCATTGAAACGGTCTGATAGATCGATGGTATAATATAATTGAAGGTTCACAGTAAAAGCATGCTTTATATTATTTGCCTATCCCACAATAATGCACTAGTTCTATCTTTAGTTAAGTATAGTTCTAAGTTGTTTTTAACTTTTTATAATGCATATACGAATATTTACAATGTATGCTATTAAAATTCGGAGAAAAAATGCAAGTGATTTTTTTCATTTTGCGAAATTTGTCCAAATTTCTGTTAAATTTGAGCCCAGACCTTTCCATGAAAATTTTATAGCAATGTCAATTTTTCGCCATTAATAAGGTATATTGAAAAGTTTCTGGCCTTGTGGAAGGGTAGGCGAATACTGGTTATAGACAAGGGTCCAGGAAAGCTAGCTAAGGTGCCAGACCCCCCCCCCCTAGAACTTGGAAAATGTACCCGTCTATTAGAGTAGTTTAGTGTATTTCTTGCCTGTAAGTCATTTTTAAGTAGCATGAAGCAACTTTTTTTAGGTGCTTATCATAGATTTAATAGTTATGTAGTTTTTATTATCCATATGTTGCATTTTTTTTGTATAATGTGTTAGTGGTTTGGATCCCCTCCTAGAAAAGTTCCGACCCCCCTCCCAGTAAAAAATCCTGGATCCACCCCTGCGTAAGTTCTGTACCAGTAATAAGCATAAATTTTCACCAGCAGCTGTCAACTGCCTTACTTTATACAATAGTATACTATAAGAGGACACTGACTGTATTGATATAGAGTATACATCACTACTAAATACCTCAAGGAAGTGAAGGGTCTGCCTAGGCAGTGACTTGTTTGGGCAACCACTTTCAAATCCTAATTTTTCGTAGACTGCTAGGGATTCTAAATTCTTATAACATGATTGAAGACTGTAGTAACTAATAGACTATTGTTACATTCTATCAAACTGTCAGTGGTGCATACATTAAACCCACTAATTTTAATACTAAATATTTGTATGATTATCTCCATACATAAATATGAATATCTCTTTACTGATTGGGATTACAGAAGTACTGTAGTGAGTATTCAAAATGGCAGCGTTAGTGTATGTGCCTCTGATAGTTGAATACAATTTAACAATATCAATCAACATAACCCTTACTATTTGCCACACATCTCACATTTAAGTTATGCCCTCTATAATTGTAAAATCTTATTCGACAGGAAAATTTGTCTAAAAACAGAAACGGAGCTTTACTTACATGATATGGAGCGATTCCTGCCAGTAGATTAGCAGCACAATGTACAGAATTAAATCTTACATTCCATACAGCTATAAGGCACTTTGTTGTATAAAACTGTATCTAAAAATTCATTTATGTACAATCAGAACAAGCTGCGTTAACAGGCATTAAGGTTGACAAGCTGGTTAGATTCCAGTAGTTGTGGATATAAATAGATTTAATGGAATAAAATTTTATCATAAAATAGATTTTATTGTAAAAAATCTGTATCAAGAAAAACTTGGTAAAATGGTGTTTCTGGTTGGAACTTGTAAGAAACTTAAATTTCAGTATTTTTTCAGCAATATCTGTTTATTTGATTCATTTAACAATTTTAATTGACTTTATTTTCACAAGTGCCAAATTAAGGGTTACAATTATAAAAATCAGTGGACTGAACAAAAAGATCAAATATTATATGTATACCTCAGGATCATCCCAGTTTAATTTTCTTATCTGGCGAATAACCTGAAATTATAAAACAAGAAGTGTAAGGTGGACACCACATTAAAGCCAGATCTGACTGTAAATGACAGAGTTATCCAACAAATTTAAAACTTAAACGCAAAAATTACAAAAGGAAATAATCCATAATAAAGTCAGATGGAGTTGTGGTAACTTTCTAATTATGTTCATCACATGGTATGTTATCATTGTATGAAGTTTCATAAAGATCTGACAATAAATGGCAGAAATATATGGTAAAAAAAACTAAAGACAATTGTTAACGCCACGAAAAGCTTTGCCAAACTATAAACCGAATTTTTTCATTGAAAAATCTGGCTCATAAAATCAGAGAATATTATCACAGCATATAGGTCGTTCTGTGTTTTTTTTGTTTATTTTGGTTGGGTTAAATGCAATAGCAAAACATTGTAAAGGTCATTTCAGTCCACCTACACCATTCCTGGAAAGACTAAACCTCTGGATTTAGCTGTTAACTAGTTACTAGGGGCATACTTACATTAGTGACTGACAACATGATTTAGAATACATGTAAGTGGTAAGAGGGAGAATGGCTGTAAATTATTTCATGACCTAACTCCACAAAAAATGGCACCCAGACATTGAACCAATAACCCTTTGATCAGTAGACTTGTGAACTACAGACTGAGCTAGTTTAGGTGGCATGCCTTTGTTACACTTGGGATCTCAGGATAAATTCTAACATTTAGAAAGCATACAGGTACATTCTACAAAATTTACAAACAATTAGATTTTAAAGTAACAAACTAACAACTTCTAACAGACTAAACAAAATATATGATCATGTTTGAAGTCCTTGTAATGGTCTTTTATATGATCAAGGACACTGCATAAAGCTATTTATGAGATATGTTTGTCCCAGGCAAAAAAATCCTCAAGGTCACTTAGTGACTTTGATCACAAATTACAAAAACTTTGTTATTTCTATACAACATACACATACAATGATGGCAGATAAATCAATAACTGTTGTTGCTTCAAAGTGCTGGGCACTTAAAAATCATTGACAATGAGGCCTGTTTTAGATCAAGATTTGAGACACAATAGAATAATTGAACAATATTTTTTGCCCTCTGACAAGTATAGTAACTTCAGACTGAACAAAGCTTTTTTGTGAAAACAGTAGCTGACTACAGAATTCTCTCAGCCATTATCAGGGGGTGACTTAAGTAACAAGATGTTGTCTAGCCATTCAACAAAATGAATACTTTAAATCAATACCTTTTCAGTAGTAACTTTAGATAGATCTTTATATAATAATTTTCTGATATATTCATGCATTGGTGGTCTTTCTACTCTAACAACATGAGGTGTTTCTGGTGGGTTACTATAATAATAAGCGTTCTCTATCATTGTAGCATATCTACTATCCATCATTAAAGCTGATTTCTTTCTCATCATTACATCCTGAAAGTACAACAATTATATTACAGTCATCATAACATCCTGAAAGTACAATAATTATATTACAGTCATCATTACATCCTGAAAGTACAACAATTATATTACAGTCATCATAACATCCTGAAAGTACAACAATTATATTACAGTCATCATAACATCCTGAAAGTACAACAATTATATTACAGTCATCATAACATCCTGAAAGTACAACAATTATATTACAGTCATCATAACATCCTGAAAGTACAACAATTATATTACAGTCATCATAACATCCTGAAAGTACAACAATTATATTACAGTCATCATAACATCCTGAAAGTACAACAATTATATTACAGTCATCATAACATCCTGAAAGTACAACAATTATATTACAGTCATCATTACATCCTGAAAGTACAACAATTATATTACAGTCATCATAACATCCTGAAAGTACAATAATTATATTACAGTCATCATTACATCCTGAAAGTACAACAATTATATTACAGTCATCATAACATCCTGAAAGTACAACAATTATATTACAGTCATCATAACATCCTGAAAGTACAACAATTATATTACAGTCATCATAACATCCTGAAAGTACAACAATTATATTACAGTCATCATTACATCCTGAAAGTACAACAATTATATTACAGTCATCATAACATCCTGAAAGTACAACAATTATATTACAGTCATCATAACATCCTGAAAGTACAACAATTATATTACAGTCATTCTGCATTATCTCGATGATTTTTATACTAGGTTTAATGCTGTGTCAACAAAATATTTTAGGCAATTAAACAATGTCCAGCGCATCTAACCTAGCTTTCTCGGACCCTTGTCTATAACCAGTACTTACCTACCCTTCCACAAGGCCAGCATATTCTCAATATACTTCATTAATGGAGGAAAATAGACATTATTGTCAAATTTTCATGGAAGGTTATATAACCTCCTCTAAGGGGACTTTAACCCCTACCACCTTGGAGACACAAAATTCGAAATCCAGGCACTCTTCCAACTGTGCTACCGACCTAATTTGTCTCGATGAAATAATCACTTCATCTTACATCAAAGTTGATGACTCTATATCCACTATATTTAGATTAGTATTCACTTCACATTATTTAGAATACTCTTACATCTGCTATACCTTATCTCCATCAAAAATCTAAGTCCCATTTTTTTTCTTTCTCTTTTTATAGGAGAAATTCATGTTTAGCTTCATTTTTTTCTTTCTCTTTTTATAGGAGAAATTCATGTTTAGCTTCATTTTTTTCTTTCTCGATTTTTTTCATTTCTCAAACTATATATTTGAGTCAAAAAAGCTCTTTTCCATCAGAGAAATCTACAACTGTAATAAAGCCATGATTTTGAACTTCACTACACATTACACAATTTGGAAACTAAATACCTAGGGTATATCCAGCAACCCCCAGCAATGAAACATTGGATTGCTGGATTCAAAGTTGAATGTGACACAACTTCATCATGACATTTATCTACAAATATCCTGTATATACTTACCAGATATACTCTAGTTCTATGATGTGAATCAGGTGATCTATATAAAAATCTACCACAACTTTCTAGTAAAGCACAAACCATCTCTATATTGTGATGGGAGAAATCAAATAACAACATCTGAAAGTATACAAAACATTGATAACATTAAATTAATTGATAATTGACTATAACCTTGAATCCAATGTCTCCTTGTATGATTGGGCTTTACAGAGGCCACCTCACCTACTTTTCAAATTGCATGACGTAGAAGATGTAAACTAGTAACTAAACATAAAGATTACATAATGAATATTATAATGAAGATAGTTCACCTGAAAGTTACCCTCAATACAAAATAGCCAAATCTTAAATAAGTGAGAATGGGAGTGGACAAATTTGAATCAGGTTTTAATTATCATCATCAATTCAATCAAATCCGATTTATTTTGAGTTTATTTGCCATCTGCTGCCAGTGTCCCAGAAACTGGGGTAGACAGCAGCTGGCTAGATCTTCTAACGTCTGTCCTCCATGTAAGCCTGTCTAGAGGATCGCTGTTGAGCATCTTGTATGTCTTCATGTTTAGATTAAATTAAATTTCTTGCAGACAGTGAGGGAATTGTAAGATAATAGAAGTGGTTCTTCAAATCATCCCATGTTTAAAGCTTACAACTGTTTGAATTTTTTATTTGTAGAAAATATGTTGCCCAAAGAAAAAAAATAGCTGTTCTGACCAACTCCTAACTTCAAGAACAGTACAAAACATAATATTCTCCGTATAGATTATATTTTCATCAAGCACCAACAGAATCAGATACCTGTGTCATGATATTTCAGGTTAGAATGGTTTGGTTGTCATTTATAAACATATTGAGATATCTCACAAACAAAGAACCTAATACAGTTTGGTGAAGATGGGATGAAAACAGTTTCAGCAGAAGAGATGACATCTCAGGTTAACTCTTTTGCCTAGGCAGTCATCAATCTACTTAAGAGTGTTCATGTACCCTGCCTCTTTGACTGGCACATAAATATTGCTGAGATTTTATGAAACCAGAGAAATAAATGTACAGAAATCAAGTTAACTTACTTTGAGACAGAACAGAGCTTCAGACTTTGGAAACAGTTTAAATTTTACAAGTTCACCTGAAATGAATGTACAATAAATAATGTTGTTTTAAATAAATTACTCTGATTATTTGAATTTTAAGTTGATTATCAATACTTTTTAGTTATTTGCATGTTAAGGAGCAAAATTGATTTTGCTGAATTTTCACCAAATATTAAGACTTACTGTGAAATGAATCCTTGTTATTGGATTCCAAGCCCAGCATACTTAATTCTGGAGCACAGTCATAACTCTTGAATACTTTAAAACATATAAATCATTAATGTAACTAAATAAGAATAAAACATTTGATTTTAAATCGGGAAATAGCCAACTCTACATTTTTTTGTATAAGTCACTATATTATGAGGTTACATTTAACTTTTTTGATAATGGGACTTTAGAAAACATCTTTAATTGAGGCTTTTTGGTTGCTGGTAGTGGACAAGTGATATTGGTTACTAGGGTGATTAACATGGAAACAACACATTAAGTAAGCTACATATTTTTGTATGGAGCATCTTAGTGTATCATGATCCATAACCTATTATCAAAACTCAGGTGTTCTTTACCATTCATTGCTGAATATTTGCAATAGATAAACTTACCAATAAATCTCACAGTTTTCAATTTGGATTCAATATTAATTTGATCTTTCTTCCGTACCTGAAATCATAAAATAGAAGACTATGAAAATACTTTCTTCCTCAATATATCAATATAACAAATTAATGATAATTATGACCTAATAATTGAGCATATGTAAAAATTAAATACAAGTTTTTAAAATGCAAATCAAAATTACCCAGACCAGTCTGTAGTCTGAATTTCAAAGAGGTAGGAATTTGATCATATAATTATGCACCAAATCATCTTGTTTTCTAGCCATATTTATGGGATGCTCAAATTTGTCAACTCAATTACAAATTTGAGCATTCCATCCTCTGATTAATGAGGGTGGTCAAGAAATTCCTGGTCAAAGTGTGTAAAAGCCAATTTGAAGACTTACAACCTGAATAACAGTGATCCCCTAGACATGGATACATGGAGGTCAGATGTTAGAAAAACTAGCCGCTTGATGCCGACCCCAGTTCCTGGGACACTGGCAGCAGATGACAAACTAGCCGAAATATGATTAATTGGTTTGATTGATTTGAATTATGCACTAGAAGAGGTGGGGAGCATGGGTGGGGTGCCACCATAATCGTCATTTTGCCATAATATTTGAAAATTGAAGAGAGACAGGTCTTAAAGCCTGCTAAAAATAGTTTCAGAATAAAAAAAACAATAAAAAGTCACACAAAATCCTTAAAAGATAACGCATTTATATAAAGAGGGAGGGAAAAGATCTTCTAATATTTACAATTGAAAGTATAAGATATAAAGAAAGACTTACATGCCATCTAAAATCCCCTTTAACTAACTGAACTAAATCATTAGCTACATCAGGCATACATGGATATAATGTTGCTGTTAATCTAGCATAGAATGGTAACAAATCATATCTGCAAATATATTCATACATGTATATTGAAACATAAAATCAGTAGTTTTCACTGGTCCAAATCAATTTTCACTCGTCTAGGGCTTACAGCTGGTGAGTCAAGGCAATGACTGTTGAAATGTTCGGGTATTTATCAAACTTATTTACATGGTAATTATTAACTTAAACAATTTTCATTTGATTAAAACATCTATATCATTACATACATGTATTCACTGGTGCAGTACATAATATCATAATAAACCTACTTTTGACTAAAGGACATTACAAACAGTGTACTTATACAGTGTAATGAAAAGTTAACAAAATTGTACATTTATGTCTGCAGACAAGTAAATATTTCTACCCTACTTATTTGTGGACAAGTAATACTTTTAGCTGAAAGTATACTAACATAGCAATGCTTAATAATGTAAATGTCTCAATATCTCATTCAAATTAAACTGCAAACTTTTATAATTCATTTGTTATTACATATACATATACTTCATATCTTAGATCTCAATATTTCTCTTTGAGTATTTAACTTCAGGACAAAAGCATTCTGATTAAAGAAAAGTCGATTTTATGATTTCATTTGTCCTTGAATATCATTTCAAGTGCCTTAGTTTTTTAGACATGATCAATTTTATTCATGGCAACTCTAACAAAGATTGTTTTGATTAAGATATCATTCTAGCAGTGTTTACAAATATAACAGATAAAAAAGAAATATCATAATTATATTCCTATACTTTGTATACCAACCTGGTACGATGAACAGTAAACAATGCTCGTACAAGTTTCTTTCTGTTATTTTTAGTGTTGAAATTCATACAAAACTCTATAGCTGCCTGTAAATAAATATATATAATAACAATGATAAATGTAGGGTTAGGGTTGATAGTTTGAAATATTTTTTATTTTCTCAATTATTCCACTTAAACATTATAATTATTGTGAAAAAGAAGTAATGATTGTTTCGAAAAAAAAAAAGTGAAAATAAAAAAGATTTTCAAAAATTCACTTCAAGGGCTCCGTATAAATGTATGTAAAAAAACTCAGAGTCTATAAAATGATCTACAAAAGGTACATGTAAACAAATGACAGTTTTTCTCAAATTTTATTTTTTTCGTTCAAATAATATAAAAACAATCCAAAAGTACATAAAATACATGTAATCATTATATGCTTTCCAGTGGAATACCGGGATTTATCGGTGAAATAAAAATCAATATTCCACTGTTTTGAAACAATGAAAATAAATTTGTTATTTTTCACTGTTTGGATGCACCGTTTTGATGACATATCATACTTAAATTTTAAAAAAGCCAGTATGTAGCATATAATAAACAGAAAAATTGTTTATTTCAGGGTAAGATCTATTTATTTTACACGTGAGCTAATTATATTTTCACTCATGGCTACACCACTTGTGAAAATATTGCACCCTTAGCTCACTTTTGAAATAAAAAACGATCTTACACCAAAATAAACAAATATCCTCTGTCTGTTATTTTTCTCCCCTTGAAAAAGTCCACATAGAGGTGTGAATGGTGGTCATTTATTACATATCCTCATCTAGAGTTACAGTATATTAAATGACAAATTAAGTATAATCTTAATTTTGTTAAAGATAGTGTAAACTTAAAGATTGTCAGCTCCAAACATTACAAACAACCTGAAAGGGTTCACCCATTTAAACATTGTTTACACACATGTTACTTACAAAATTAAAAAAAAGATAAAAGACTTGATTCAAAACTTAAGTTCATGGGTCTCCCAGCAGAAAAACTTTGATTGTACCAGATAAACTCAAGCAAAACAGAGTTGAAACAAAAATGTGTGTACACAGAAAAATAAAGATTAAATCTGGGTTGCATACTTTTCAGCAGTATCTTGTAAAAATAACTTCATTCTGCATGTATGGATTGGGTTAAAAAAAATAACCTTATTCAGCTGGAAAAAACTATAACTAGAGTTCCAAATCAAATATATTAACTAGTTCTATCATTTTGTAATTCATCCGTGAGTCAACATTGTTTGAATGGTTAAACAAACTATTTGAATGCACAAGAACATGCTGTAATTTATTTTAATAACAAAGGTTATATACTATACCTTATCAATAAGATCTCTATTTACACATGTAGGTAATGATTGAGCATAAGCTTCAAATTGCATCTTCATTAAACTTCCAGTATCATCATCATCTGTGAATATAAACAACAACTCAATTGTAGTTGTCATAACTAGACCTATCAATGAATGTGATAAAATACCCCCAAGGGGTGTTTGTCAAGAGATTGGGTGCTAAGAAAATGAGCAGACAAGATTTTTCATCAAAGGGCCATAACTCAGTAAAAAATCTATGGACCGTAACCAAAATGGGATATGCAATTGTGTGCCTAATATCTGGCATGTGTTACGTCTGAATCAAATCCTTAAAATAGGTGCTGAGAAATTGAGTGGACAAGAAAATGCTACAGAAGCTGACTCATATACCCTTCAAAATATTTTTGTGGGCACAAAATTTAAGTTGGCTGAACATATATATACACGTACATATGGAAGCAAATTTTTAACAACATGTTAACTTTACTTTCTTCTGACTTTTATTCAACTTCTACTTTTGCACAGTTTTAAAAAATCCCCATGATTTACAAAATGCTGAAGTAATGGCTGTGATAGTGCTGTAAGTTCACTGGATATTTAATCTAGCTTTTCATGTTCAATTTCCTGGCAGCTACTTGTCACACTTGGTCAGTGGTAGAAAGCACACTTAGGGATCATGAGGTCCCTGGCTCAAATCCCACCAAGGACACTACTAATTTCCTATAGCAAGAAAGTTACCTGTGGTAGCTTCACTTCACCTAGCTTTAAATGGGTACCTGCAAGAGTGGTATAATTCTGTAGTGACAATTAGTTGACAGGACAAAAAAAATTGATTAAAAATAATCCTCAGGGAGATTAATAGAAAGATACCAAAAACCTAATGACCAGAGGTAATATCTGTTAAGTAGGTGAGCGTGCACTAGCATGAACTTAGGCTATAAACTGTAATTGCTTGTTAATTTTGAACAAGTTAAACACAAAGACTGACCTTCAACAACAGGTGGCAACAATGACTCCTCAACTTCTTCTTTTTCTTCTGATTCTTTTTTCTCATCTTTAGATTCTTGTTCAGCAAGTTGTTGTTGTGTTTCCATTTCACGTTCAACATCTTCTATATCTAAACTTTCCATATCTATGGAAACAAAAAAAATTAACTTTCCATATCTATAGAAACAAAAATAAAGCAAAAAAGCATTTCAAAATAAACTGTTACCAAATCTTAGATAAAAGCTATTCAGTAGGCCTTCAAAGTGAAAATGTCTCCAAACTTTTGGTGGGTACTGTATATACTAAAGATTAACTAAATATTACATACTTATACAACTTATCTTACCATCTTCAAGTCCTGTATCTTTTACTTCATCTTTACTTGAAGATTCACTTTCTTTATATAATATCTGTAATCATAGAATAACATACATTGATAAGGTAATCGTAGTTATAGGTATTACCAGGAGGCACTCAGTGGTGTGTACTATATCTTTATTAATCTATATATAGTGCTGTTTTATGCACAGGGAATTGTCAAGTTACCTCCCTTTGATTTTTCAAACATACCTTTTATAAACATATATACAACGGGTACAACTGCCTTTACTAGTCCATTTCATCTAGATTTATTATTTTGTGACTCACAAAAAATACTGATTCCCTGGTAGAACTTTAACCGCACGATTAAATCGATTAAACATAAGTCTTCGAGCTATGAATGTTTAATGTTTCAAAGCGCAGACCTTTAATGCGATTAAATTATCAAAAACATAAAAAACAGCACAAAAATCTCAACTCGGACAAGTTTGTGCACAGTTGAACAGAATGAAAATCGACAAAATTTCAATGTTACGTCGATTTCAGCATGATTTACTCCGTGTTAGATTGTGTTTCTCGCTTCACTAGTTATAAAACTACAGAACACCGTGCCAATTATCACCTGTCATGAAACAAAACGAATATATGTACACTTTTCATCTGATTTAAAAAAAATATTCTCACAACCATTTTCACTTATACGTCACAAACATAGTAATCTAATTAGTTAAACAATTTCTGATTCGACGAACCGTATGGGGTTTTTCCTACTTTCAAACGAGACAACCAAAATACTGCGAAAAAGTCGAAATCTTCCAAATTTGATACAGTGAATTAGTCGGAAGTCTTGGCGATTTTTGTTTGCAAAATTGACCAATCAAAAAGTTTCTTACAAGTTTCTTGAATAAATTAAGGATACCGGCTACAACATTGATTATCGAATAGAGTTTGTTAATTTCGCTTTTTATGGCTCGCAAGTGTTTCTGTCAAGGTGGAGAGTAATATTTATTACATTTTTATTCAATAATTATGTTTTTCTGAAATATTTTCTTTGATTGGGGTAAATATGTTATTTTGAAATATGAAAATGAAACGATTTTCCTCGAGATTTGTCGATTTCATCTGTGCACAAACTTGTCCGAGTTGAGATTTTTGTGCCGTTTTTGATGTTTTTGATAAATTTATTGTATTTATGGTCTGCGCTATGAAACATTTAATATTCATAGCTCGAAGAGTTATGTTTAATCGATTTAATAGTTCCGTTAAAGTGCCGCCAGGGTATCTGTACTTTTTGTGAGTCACAAAATAATAAATCTAGATGAAGTGGTCAAGTAAATGCAGTTGTACCCTTGTATATAAGTATATTTAAGGTATGTTTGAAAAATCAAAGGGAGGTAACTTGACAATTCCCTGTGGTTTTATGTGAGAATTATTCAGTTCTTTTTATGAATATAATAAATTTATATGTAACCAAATAAATGGTTCTAAAAACAAAGTATCAGATTTGACAATTTACACTAAAATTGGAGGCTTTGAGATCAAGCAAATTTTACTTACACCAGGAATGGAGGCTTTGAGATCAAGCAAATTTTACTTACACCAGGAATGGATGCTTTGAGATCAGGTAAATTTTACTTACACCAGGAATGGAAGCTTTGTGATCAGGTAAATTTTACTTACACCAGGAATGGAAGCTTTGAGATCAGGTAAATTTTACTTACACCAGGAATAGAAGCTTTGAGATCAGGTAAATTTTACTTACACAAGGAATAGAAGCTTTGAGTTCAGGTAAATTTTACTTACACAAGGAATAGAAGCTTTGAGATCAGGTAAATTTTACTTACACAAGGAATAGAAGCTTTGAGTTCAGGTAAATTTTACTTACACAAGGAATAGAAGCTTTGAGATCAGGTAAATTTTACTTACACCAGGAATGGAGGCTTTGAGATCAGGTAAATTTTACTTACACCAGGAATGGATGCTTTGAGATCAGGTAAATTTTACTTACACCAGGAATGGAAGCTTTGAGTTCAGGTAAATTTTACTTACACCAGGAATGGAAGCTTTGAGTTCAGGTAAATTTTACTTACACCAGGAATGGAAGCTTTGAGATCAGGTAAATTTTACTTACACCAGGAATGGAAGCTTTGAGATCGGGTAAATTTTCATACAATGTTCTGGTTTCTTCATCTTCCCATAAACTTGTGTCACCTTCATACTGAAACTATTGAAAGAGTTAAACAATTAAACACACATTTGATGATTTCTAAAACTTATAAGATATTAAGTCCTCATGTCATCACTCAATTTAGGATGAAAGAGGAAGTTCCTGTTATCATCGGGTGTTAGGTATCAGTCTTCATTGGTTGTCTGCCCAATCTGCCTGTCTACATCAGGTAAGAGGTGCCACAATTTTATATCAGCACTAACACTTATGGTAAAAGTGATACATTTCAAATCACATGTACATTTATTACTTAGAAAAATTTATAAAAGACTAGGATTTTATTTAGATATTTACAGATGCATCTGTACTGCAGGTACCACTAGACCTCTGTTCCTATCCCAGTCACCAAGTAAAATACTGAGAATTAAGTCTCTAAAACAGTATCATTTGTGAACACTATGCATTCATTATCATGTATTATAAGCATGCATGAGGAATAAGTTGGGAATTTTCTACTTCAAACTGCTTAACACTATAAGATCTACATCTTGTAAATGATAAAACCTGAAGTGAATAAATCACCTCTAAATTTTTAGGATTATAGATATCTAATCCACCATCTTCATCTTTATATTCATCTTCTGGCAATTCTGGGACATCTTCATCTAACAAATCCTGTAAAATAAACTATACCATACAGTAATCAGGTTAAATCTATACCATACAGTATTCAGTTTAAATCTATACCATACTGTATTCAGTTAAAACCTCTAACATACTGTATTCAGTTTAAAACATATACAGCTGTGTGTTCAGTAACGACTGTTAGCGTACGTTACGATTATGGGACAACTTAACCCGTAGACAACTCAACCCATGGAAAACTCAATCTGAAGTTGGTAAAACTCAAACCGTTAGTGAGGTATTGAGTTTTCTCAGGTTGAGTTGTCTTTGGGTTGAGTTGTCTTAATCCTAACATTACGAAATGTTTTGGAATGTTTGGGGTAATTGAATGCTGCTGATGTACAAAACTGGATTCAGTTAAAACCTTTACTATACTGTATACAGTCTAAAGCTCATACCATACTGTATACAGTTTAAAACATAAACCATACTGTATTAAGTTCACTTAAAGCCCATAGCAAACTGTACACTGTTTAAAACGTACATCATAATGTTTACAGTTTTAAATGTATACCATACTGAATTCAGTTTAAAATGTTTACCATACTGAACTCAGTTTAAAACATACCATACTGAACTCAGTTTAAAACATATACCATATTGATTTCAGTTTAAAACATAAACCATACTGAATTCAGTTTAAAATGTTTACCATACTGAATTCAGTTTAAAATGTTTACCATACTGAATTCAGTTTAAAACATACCATACTGAACATATACCATACTGAACTCAGTTTAAAACATATACGATATTGATTTCAAATTAAAACATATACCATACTGAATTCAGTTTAAAACATAAACCATATTGATTTCAGTTTAAAACATAAACCATACTGAATTCAGTTTAAAATGTTTACCATACTGAATTCAGTTTAAAACATATACCATATTGATTTCAAATTAAAACATATACCATACTGAATTCAGTTTAAAACATAAACCATACTGAATTCAGTTAAAACATAAACCATACTGAATTCAGTTTAAAACATATACCATACTGAATTCAGTTTAAAACATATACCATACTGAATTCAGTTTAAAACATATACCTTACTGAATTCAGTTTAAAACATATACCATACTGAATTCCATTTAAAACATATACCATACAGAATTCAGTTTAAAGGTTACATACCACTAAATGGTTACCGGAAGTAGGCATTTACCGGAAGTAGAAAGTGTGACATGGTCGTTATTTATTTTTTGAGAGTGCATGGATACCTCATTTGTGGTGCTTTTTAATATTGAAGAGTATGTATGTCTTTGACAATGCTTTTCCTATGAAATTATGCAAAAATTCAATGGATCCGGTAAGTTTAGTCGCGAAAACTGGTTAAAAGGGGAGATGACTCTCTACGGCTGGTGAAGAGTTAAAAACCAGGACATTTTCAGGGTAGTAACTTTCAATCGAAATTTATTTTCTTATAAGTAACGTAACTTTTTTTCTAATACTGATCATTTTGAGGGGAATAGATAGATCTTTCAGCCTATATATGGTTTTGGGTATCTCACACCCCTGGGTCATAGTGTAATTTTTCATTGAAAATGAGACTTTTTATATACAACAAAGAAGGATTTTATTTAGTGGTATGTAACCTTTAAGAGATAACGTCGTCTGCCAGATTTATGATTTTTGATGGATTGCATATAAAGATTCTGGACAAAATCATTAATATATGTCATTTAGATGTAGAAAATGGATGTTTGGTGTTGAATGGTGCATGTTGTGGTGCTGGACTGTCCAAATATGGGATAATTAGGGTAAAATGCTCATCCGAGACCCCATCTGCAACCAGTTTGTGCACAGATTGATGTATCAATTCCCATGCAATGTGATTTTTTAGCCATTATGCATGCCTATCACATCTGTGCTATAATAGTTAATGTTGTAATGATCTCCATTGGATTATTAAGCCTCTAACTGTCAATGATGAAGGGAAAACTGGTGTCAGAGTTGGGCTGTAGGCCGGTCATGGAGATCAGCAGAACTGCATTCTCATCTGATTTATTGTCATATGATGTATAAATGATATTATATTTAGTTATTTTCTTGTAAAAGCACTAATTTTTGTCATATTTATCAATTCTAACCCAATACATTCTCATATGCACTCAACATAAGATATAAAAAAGCAAGAAAAAATTAATGAACTGCTCAAAAATCACTTCCGCGGTATCATCACTGGTCATACACACCATCAAGATGACTGCTACGGGGCTGTATTAGCATTTCTTATTTACATGAACACATAAAATCACACAAAGTTGTGACCTAGCACTTGTTTTTGCCTATTTTAGTAAGGGGGCGATGTGTCAGATTTGTTAAATAGAGCTTCTTTTCATGAAGCTAATAGCTTTGTCTCCGTTAGGCGGTAGGGCACAAATTTCCTTTTGGCCGCAAACTGGGAGTCCCGCTTTCTGCAAGTTATTTTGTCAGTTGCATGAATCTGATTAATAATTTAGACTGCCAAGAATAGGAGGTTACATAAATTGAATTTTGAAAGAAAAAGGATCCTGTGAGCCCATTATTTAGGTTGTGGATCTGGAAGTGAACACAGCTCCATACCAAACCCATTTGTTTGAGAATTTTTTGAGTCAAAAGTTAATTTACCATCACATTTTTTAACATAAAACCTGTTTTTTCTGTTGCAACTGACACTAAAATCCTCAATTTTTGTGGTATTCATTATTTTACTGGTTTGCCTTTCAGGCTTTGAGTTACTTAGGGACAATTAGGGATCATTGATATCATCATCCGACTAAGGTCTGAAAAGGCCGTGAATTAGTACTGAACCCATCCCCATTACCGAAGGTCAGGTTACCATTATGTTCATTTATTCTATTGTCGAAGACTTTTTTTTTCAGTCTAGGATATTTTACATCCACAGAACAACAATTTATGTAATTTTTGTGCCTTTAAATGGGAATTTTACACCTTTTTTGAAATCCCACCCACCTACTCAGTGCTTTTCTTCTCCGAACGGTCATGATCATTACACGCAGTCAAATTATCAGCAAGTGTGATATAAAAAAATTGGAAAAACAAGAAATATACATTCACAGACTCAAAATATCCTCATATAGACACCACTGGTGAGAACATTTTTCTCAGGAAGTGAGATCAGTGGTCTTCCAGAAATGTAGCGGATAATCCAGATTTTGAAGAGCCCCCCTTAGGCCAGCTGATTGATAAGTCATAAAGTCACCTTGGTGACATCCATGTTTAAAAAATCTGATTTGATTCATTTGAATTGACTGTGGTCTGCATAGAAACATGTCATCTGGTTATCTGATGTGACATTAAAACGTTTTTAAACCAGAAAAAGCTTGAAAATTGGTTCATTTTTTGCTATTTTTGGTCATTTTTTCTCTAAAAATCACTATACAAACATAGAAAAGGTGAAAATAATGCTTGAAAAATGTTGCTTTTGTCTTTTCTATCATGAATATACAGAAAAACATCAAGATATTGTCAGTTATAACACTAATTTATGTGAAAAAGCTTTAATTTCAAGGATATGTAATTTAAAAAAAAATGCCTAAAATTTGACCAATTTCTTGAGAATGGGTGATGTCAGCTAAAATGCTCTAACTGCTTAGATAATCAAATTTTTTTTATGAAACTGCACAGAATAGCTCAGAAGTGATTGGTCTTTCACTTTATGAATTGATTTTTAAGAGCCAAAAAACTTTTTGTCCCTTAAAGGTTACATACCACTAAATGGTTACCGGAAGTAGGCATTTACCGGAAGTAGAAAGTGTGACATGGTCGTTATTTATTTTTTGAGAGTGCATGGATACCTCATTTGTGGTGCTTTTTAATATTGAAGAGTATGTATGTCTTTGACAATGCTTTTCCTATGAAATTATGCAAAAATTCAATGGATCCGGTAAGTTTAGTCGCGAAAACTGGTTAAAAGGGGAGATGACTCTCTACGGCTGGTGAAGAGTTAAAAACCAGGACATTTTCAGGGTAGTAACTTTCAATCGAAATTTATTTTCTTATAAGTAACGTAACTTTTTTTCTAATACTGATCATTTTGAGGGGAATAGATAGATCTTTCAGCCTATATATGGTTTTGGGTATCTCACACCCCTGGGTCATAGTGTAATTTTTCATTGAAAATGAGACTTTTTATATACAACAAAGAAGGATTTTATTTAGTGGTATGTAACCTTAAAACATATACCATACTGAATTCAGTTTAAAAACATATACCTTACTGAATTCAGTTTAAAACATAAACTATACTTAATTCAGTTTAAAACATAAACTATACTTAATTCAGTTTAAAACATAAACCATACTTAATTCAGTTTAAAACATAAACCATACTGAACTCAGTTTAAAACATATACCATACTATTTAGGAGTATATATACCTCTACCTTTCTGCATCTAGTGTCTATTTCATACTTTACTTTATATAAAATTATAGTCCATACTTAGTTCATAATTTAGTGTACAAAGTTTAGTATTCTATACTTCACTAAGTGTTAAACAAAAGAAAAGAAAATATCACATCACATAAAGATGTAATTACACCAAAAAAAATATTTGTTTAAGTTTGATTTGCATTATTGAGTTTCACAGGGCCCTTCAGCATTTTTCTGTCAGCCAACCAACTCCCTCTGCTGAGAAAACCTTACAGTCATAGACACATAACTTTAACTAGTAGTTCATGACCAAACTCAACAAAGCTAAGTAGGTTCAGCCTATATGAAGCCTACAACTCTTTGATCAACACACTACCATCTCAACTAATCAGACAGGATTTTAAAGTAACTTAATTAATAACTAAATGAAAGTTCTTTGTATTGTGCATAAAGTTTGACCCCGATCTGACCTTTCACATTTGCATCTAATTATTATCTACACATATCCCGACGAAAATCAGTACCACGCCTATTTTACACTTCGGCAGCGATTGTAAAATTATAGAAGTATGTTTATATGTTAAATTCAACACATAATCCTCACGACCATGGGGTAATCGAGCATTAATACTACATTCGTATTCAATGAATGAATATTCTTGCATAAAGGTCAAACTTTACGCACAATACATAAACTACATACACAACAAAATGACATTTACTGTATAATATTTATAACATCATGGAATACTTACAGCAAATACTTGTGTATTACTTAGTAGTTTCTGATAGTTATTGTAAAATTCTTCATATTTCTCTTTTCTTTCAGAACTTAACTCTCCTTTGGTCTGAAAAATACATAACTATATATACAGGCAAACTGATAATGGTCTAGTCTATAGGTTTTTAACTTTGAAAACATCAATACGAAGATCAATTCATGTACTTTATTTGACTTGAAATGATGAGAACATAACCCAGAATTAGAAGGGAAAAAAATGGCAACATGCCCAAACATAGTTTAATATAATCTAATATACATTTACTATAACATTATATTTACATATAACAATTTTTATTAACAGTATTTGTTGCTATTGATCATTTAATTCGTCATTAATGATGTAAATAAAAAAAGAGTGTTACTCTAACTGCTAAATAATCTAGAATAGCTTATTCGTTAGATGTAGGGAAGAGTGATCAAGTGGTAGGACCCACATTAACAATCTAGAGGTTTTTAGTTTGAATCCAAGTAGGCACACAGTAAATTTCATAGAGCAAGAATTGCTTTACTTCACCCAGATAGGATTAAGTACCTACAAGGTTGGTAATAAGTTAACACAAAAGCTGTGAACAAACTCTGTTACATACCAGCAATGTTTTTCTGTTCTGTTTTTCCATATTTTTCAAGTTTTTATGATCTTGTACTAAATGTTTACATAATGAAGAGAAATAGTCTCCTAGAAGATTTCTACATCCTTTTTGTCTTTCTTTTGGTAACACCTGAAATATTAGGACAAAAATACAACAATAAAATTATAATTTTCCATTCATTTATTGGGACAGTCTTCCCAAACTTTGCCAACATTATCCAGTTATTTGGACTCTTAGACGAGTTTTCAAATTCAAACATTTTCTTTGTTAAATGTAGAATGAAGAATAAAACTAATCAAAAGAATAGAATTGTGGTTATATCAAGGCAGCCAGCAAACCTAGCCTTGCTTTCCTGGACCCTTGTCTATAACCAGGACTCACCAACCTTTCCCCAAGGCCGACAACTTCTCCATACACTTTATTAATGGAGGAAATTTGACATTATTGCCAAATTTTTACAAAAGGCTATAATTGCCTTTGGGACACTAGGTTTAAAATCCTGTGGTGCTTTTCACAAAAATTCTTACCAAAAAATCTTCGTATGTCAAAAGCAAGAAACATCAATAATACGCTCATTTTTTTGCTTATCAATTCTAAATATTATACAAATTGTGTAGAATTGTGTATACCTTTGGAATATCATATCATTGTTATGCTTAATATTATCCATCTGACTTTAAGTGCTATATATGAAACTGACTTGCGAAGATTTTTTCATAAGAATTTTTGTGAAAAGCACCACTGGCTACTAACTGCACTACAGACCCAGGTTTTAAAAGAAGTAAAGAAATATTAATTTGTACTAATTTAAAATAAAGGCAAGTACATGTAATGTACATCAAAAGAAAAATCACTGCCAATAAATCCATTAATCACTCAGCTCAGGCAAGTTACATGTAAACAGATTGATTAATAAATCAAATGGTTTCATGTAAAGTACTTCAGGACTAATCAATATTTCTGTATACTGAAAGCAATGAAAATAACCGTAAGTTTTCAATAAATCAAAAGACTAGCAAAAAAGTGTTTTTCCCCAGAGACAAAAATCTTCACTAACCTTGCTTCTAACAACTTCAACATCATACTTTTCCACTAATAGTCTGAAACAAGAAAATAAATACACATAAAAATACTGTCAAGAAAAAAACTGTTAAACAATGACTTCACAATTAGACCATGCCATATCAGAATTTTGTTAAGCATCTGCATGCGTGTAGGTTTTAGAGTCCTCAATCAAAACGAATAGTGGGTAAACTTATGAATTTAGCAAGTTTCTAGATCATAGAATTTTCTAATAGAAGTTCCATTGTGTTAAACAACTTGAATCAAAGGAAATATCCTTTTTGTTCATAACACAGCATACAAATAAAGGTCTCTTAGATGGTATGATAATCTGTTTAACCATAACCTAGTACAATGATTATTATTGAATACATCTGATAATTTTGTGAAAAATGAAAGCCTGCATTTTTACCTCAAAACTATTACTATACAGTGCCATCAATATTTACCTTTACACTTTCGTTAATGTATGATTTGTTTCTAAATTTTTAATTAATTGTACCAAAACTTAATAAGTTAAAACTTATCATTTGATGGACGTACATGTGTAACAATTACAATTGTCAATTGCATGAATTATCATTACTCCCCTTTACAAATGTTACAAGATATTATAATTATCCTAATAAGTTAATACATCTGAAATATAGTTCAATTGTATTAATGGAAAACCAGCTATTATACAAGAGTAACAGTAATTCTAGAAGGTACTGGAACCAGCGCGACCGAGTGGCTACGATGTTGAACTGGATAGCCAGCACCGCCTTGGTTCAAATCCCATTCAAAACCTACCCCGTTGTTTCCTTGAGCAAGAAACTTTATCCTAATAGCTCAGTACTGAAGGTCCAGGAAGCGGACTCAAAAGTTATAAATCTTGCTTCACAATCGAGCTAAAAAAAAATTAGTACAAGACGGCACTGTATTAAGTTACAAGTGTAGAAATCTAATAGATCTAATGTTACCTGTATTTTCTAGGCATTAATCCTGCATAATCATCACCACAATGTTTACAGAAACTTGACAATATAGACAAATTATTATGCTCTTCTTTATCATTGGTTGTAAGTAAAGCTAACTGATTGGCTAACAAAGGCAAGCCTTCTTTATCTTTGAACACACCCACAGCAACAAGCTCGGCAAAGAAACGTAAATCTACTCTGTATTTACTTGGGTTGTTAATCTATAATGAAACAAAAAAAATAAACAATTATAATGCCAAGGGTGAAAACCTAAATTACAAGCCCGACAACTTCAGCACATAGCAATAAAGTGATTACGCTCTTAAGGAGCAAGTATGGCACGGAACTAAGAAATAGATGTTTTTTAATTATTCATATAAACTCTTGTTAACATTACAGCTGCGTACTCAAGTCATAGGGGTTGAGTTCAAATCAGTGGACGGTTTTTTAAAATAAAAAATTATTACTTTTATTAAAAAAATCTGCAACTATGACTAATATTTCCACAACTAATGTCTATGTGTGACCTAGTTTTTGACCCCATGCAATCTCCGTAAACAGATATCCTGTAGAGCGTTATCGTACAGGATCTCTAAGATCTCAATGGAAGGTCATGTTGAGATGACCAACAATGCGTAACTTTCATCTAGAGGAAACACTATTAATAACATTTTGATTCGTAATTTTTATTTTTAGACCAAGGTTTGCGAGCTAGTTTAACAGCTGTATTATTCAAAGTCTGCGATTGGACAGCTCATTTCACTTTGCGAGATGTAGACGATGTAATCAAGTTACTAATCATAACAATTTCGTCATGAATATTATGATGAGAAAAGGTCACCTGAATGTGACCCTCGTGTGAAAACGGCCAGATCTAAATTAGCGAGTAGGCGAGTTTTAATCAGATTGGACCCCATGTAACCAAGAATCTAACTGGATCAGTGTTTTACCATGTAACATCAGTGTTCTAAAATTACTACAGTACATAAAATATAACAAATTATTTAGATACACACTATAAATCACTGGTGCATCACACTTGTGGTTTAAGTCATACCCATCAAAACTCTTCACTGCATTTCACTCTTTGAAAAAAACATATAAACAAAACAATCCTTAGGAGCTTGGGCTGCTCACCTGGGGTGCGTATTATCAAAGGTCTTAGGACCGTTTTAAATCGTAACAAAATCTTAACTCAGACTTCAGATTTTTCAGGTGTATTATCAAAAATCTTAAACTTAAGAAATCTTTAAAAAATCGTAAATTTGGTCCTAACTTTAAGACCACCAACACCCGCTCGTAACTCGATCTCAGAATGCTACAAAATGGTGCTTTACTTTTCAATGCTAGTCTCAGTAGGAGAGTTTGCTTATAATTCTATTTCCGTGCCATTTTTAACAAAGAAAAAACACATTAAAATTATTTCAGTCATAAAATAAAACAAATGTTTCACTTATTCTCACTTTTCTTTCATCAATATTGTTTGTCTCTTTAAGCAATCATCCCATTACAGTTAGTAAATTTACAAACAGGGTCAATAAAATGTAACTTTGACAAGTGATACCCGTGTCAGGGTCAGATCCAAGTTGTTTTTCTAGGGTCCGAACTTTTAATTGCGGGTGTCCAAACTTTTGAACCACAACCACATTATACACATTTTGCAGAATAATGCAACATATTAATAAAAAAATGTAAGCATTAAATCTATGTATCCATCAATTAAAGAACTGCTTCGTGCTACATGTACTTGAAAAAATTTACAGTCAAGAAATTTGCTAATGGACAGGTAAATTTGAAAAGTTCTAGGGGGGGGGGGGGGTCTGGCAGGCTATTTTTCCTTATATAACAGGGGCCGTTAACAGGCGACATCCCCTCTTGAAATTTTTTTAAAATCATGTAGTTTTCCCAAATTTTGGAGTTTACCTTGATAATTATTTTGTTCCCCTTTCTATGAAACTGCGAAAAAATTTCCTCAAATGTTCTATATATAAAAAGACCCCAGGCCCCTTCCCAAAGTACTGAAAAGAAGCTCTGTCTGGACCCCCTGTCCCCGCTAGACCCATGTATTATGACATTTTTTTACATATCTGCATACTAAATTAAGACACTAAGAAGAGCAGATTAAATTTCGTGAACATGGGCTACTGGAATGAAGATCGAGTACTGTCTATGCATTGTTGAATAAAGATGTATTTTTAATCAACGCGATTAATACAAAAATAATTCATTTTTTCAAATTGAAAAATAAAAATGTAAACAATAGACCTTTGATTTATATTAACATGGGGAGGATTCGTCAAAACTGATATTTTGGGGACGGCTCGTGACTGGGGACGAATCGTCTAGAGGTAGAATAGTCTTGGAGACGGATCGTCGGTAAACCGGTCAAAAAGTAAATAACGTAACCCCAATATATTCCAATAATAACACAGTTTTGGAGATAAACCTTTAAAAACATATACAAATGTCGACACAAATGCCCTACGATATCGGGAATTACTTTTTATTTGTTTAGTTCAGTTGGGCTTGAATGTTTTCGTCCGTCAAAATTGTCAAATATGTGCGTTTTCTTGTTTCCAGATTGAAGAGCTTGTAAACATTCGATTGCGCATGTGCAAGATAAAAAAAGTCGTAACGTCCGAACCTAAACATACGAATTGTTGATAATACGGTCTTAGAACTTATCCTAAGCCAATCGTAAGAAAAACCGTATAAATAATTTTAAGATTTATTTACGATTTTTGATAATACGCTACCCTGAGAACTAAATTCTAAGGCCTCTGACACAAAATCTTTTACATACATTTAGCAGTATAAAAACTATAATGACAAGTGCAGGGAAATTCTAACCACAGGAGCATAATTTGAACAACCTAACCCTAACCCTTTGTGCGATGCAACATGCTATGTTTGGTAAAAGTAGGCTTTTTTTGACCAGATAAATTTTTAAGAAATAGTTGACAATGGACACTTACACACACTTATCCTGCCAGATAAACAATAGCTCACCTTGAGCTTTTTAATACAAAATGTATTCCTTAAAGGGATATACAGGCAAAAGTTCAACTTCATATTTCCTGATTTTGAATTATATTTTCTATAACTGTGAATGCAACAGACACACTGTTATATTACTTGGCAAAATATTTCTTTATTTTCTCGTAATATTTGGGGTGTTTCCAAACTAGACCCATGCGGGTCAGGTTAGCTAAAAATGGATTAGTGTTAAAATATGCATTTACTGATGAGAAGATACTAGAGCTTGTTATTGTGCAACATTAGTATAATTATATTAAAAAGATATCCTAATGACCTAAGAATGTTGAAAAGACAAGAAGCTACCGAGGAAAATGTTTAATTTCAGCAAGTACGACATATAACAAACCTATAAATAGCTTGGTGATTCCCTCAGTATCCTACTTTCGTTTTCAACAATGTGTATGCCACATGTTTTAATTCGTTCAGTTGAATGTTATAAGTGACAAATGTTATCAGTAAGTGATTTCTTCATTCTTAATACTGTTTTAAAGACTAAACTTGGTTCTACACTTTTGGCACAGTCATTAGCCTGTATATCCCTTTTAAACAGAAAATTCCAAATATTATTCTTCACTACTCAGTCTTACCTTTTCATCTTTTTTAGTAGGAAAATATTTCTGCCAACTTTCTAATAAACATGATGAGAAGTCAGGATATCTCTGATGCATTATACTACATACATGTACAGCACAACTAATATCTGACATCTTTAACTTGGCCTCAGTGATTGATGCAGCCTGGAGCAGAGAAAATAAAGATTACAGTTTAAAATGTATAAATCTATATCTTATCTGATGATCATGTATGAATGGACCTTTCCATGACTTTACCTATATTTGCATATTTATCAAAGGTTTACAGTTACATTTTGTCCCACAAACAAGATGTTAACAAAAGAGCACATGGTTATATTTGTGGATGAATGTATTGTTTTCAAATAAAAAGGTTGCACATGGAACGGTCAATAGTCTACATACAAAAGCTAGGATATGGAAGATGTTTGTTTATATTGGTCATTTTATTGTTTCTACAAAACTAGCAGTTGTTTAGTTGTCTGGTACAACCACTTTCTGGTTCTGAATACCAAAAGTTTTGTTCAGGCAATGAAACTACATGTATTACATAGAATATATAGTGCAGAACACGATTGTTCAATTTTATTCAACTGTCAGTGGCACATACATTAACTCCACTGATTGAAATATTCACAACAGTATTTCTGTACTGATGATCAATGATATATTTAAATCAGCAGAGTTAATGTATAGGCCGTTAACAATTGAATAAAATTAAACAATCGTGTTCTGCACTATATATTCTATGTAATACATGTAGTTTCATTGCCTGAACAAAACTTTTGGTATTCAGAACCAGAAAGTGGTTGTACCAGACAACTAAACAACTGCTAGTTTTGTAGACTGGCAATTTTTAAAACTTTTAATGACAAGAATCCTTCCAAAACATGCAAAATCAAAACAATAATATTCAATACACAATATGCACTACAGTCCAACCCCTCTTAAGCAGCCAGCCAAGGGAAACAGCCAAATTGGCTGCTTAAGCGGGGTGACCACTTAAGAGGGGGTTTGGCATTGAGAGGGGGGGGGGTCTGGAGATAAAGTTTTAATGAAATAGAGTTGTTTTAATTGAAGTTGTATGCTTGTTTAATGCTTTACAAGACAAGGTCACGCAATAGAGAGTAAATTATTTTCATTCTGTGTAATATTTACTTCTTTACTTCTGTTGAATAGATAAAAACTTAATACTTGCTGATATATGTACGACAAAGTTGAGAAAAAAATCGGTATTTTAGTCCTGCAGACTAAATGCCATAATAGTTAAAAATACGAAAATGAAACTGTGAAATTTACGCAAATTATATGTCTGAAATGTGATAAAAGTCTTATTAACCAACAAATAATTTAATAACTAGTGCTTTGAAAACGGTGTATCATTGTTGGCCTCGTTTAAATAATTCGAATGTAGAACGCGGTCTATTTTGGGAAAATGCATTTTAACGTCCTCAATTTTGACCTTTCTTTGTTTAAAAAATATTAATTATGAAATTTTTTTCCTTACGAACAAATAGTTTCGGATGATCGTACTTTTTCAAAAGTACATCTTCACATGCAATAAACATGTTCTATATACACACTAAAATTATTTTCCGTCACATAAAATGTTTTGGCAATAATTCATCCCTCTTACGAAGATTGAACGGTCAGTATTGGTTTTAAACAAGACCGGATTTAGGTTAAATTGTTCATTGTATATTACGTAAAACATGATGATCAGATTATAATCCGTGTCACTCATTTGATTATACACGCTAACAACTATAAGATAGCTAATTATTGATTTTTAGAGCCTGTCACGACTAATTGATAAAATAATGAAGCGGTTTCCTTTGTATTTATAAGACACGGGTCATTGCAATTATGTCAATGTACTTAGTAATAGATAATATTCGTAGGTGCGAAATACACAACAAGATCAAACTATCCTTTAACTTTTATGTGCATTTTCTTAAGTTCTGTAATTATCGATTAGCAAACCGCGAAAGGTGTGTCTAAATTAACTGCTATGATTGGCTCTCTCGATCATGAAGGGACTGCTTAGTTATGTTGCCATCGGCAACGTGATAAAGTTTATTCGATAACGTTCTGATAATGTTGACATGTGTATAATGTATAACGACAAAAGATTACACGCTCTGATAAATTTTGTCAATATACATAACGGTCAGACTCTCATGCACGTGGCCGCTTACGCGGGGGAAAAATTTGGTTTGGGATGCAAAATGGCTGGCCGTTGGCTGGAGAACGGGGGTGACCGCTTAATAGGGGTGCATTATAGAGCGTTTTCCGACGGTCGCGGCATGAGCTGGCCGCTTACAGGGGATGACCGCTTAAGAGGGGTGGCCGTTAGGAGGGGGTGAACTGTATATCAAACACATAACACATAATCTATTACCCCGGTAGTTATAGCTTTAACTAGCCACTCATGATAAACTTATAATCAATTTTACCCTTTATGTTGGTGAATGAACTTTCAGATGGTCCTATATACATCACATATAATAGTCTAAACCCATTTTATAATAATTGTAGAGTGGATTTAATCCATACAGTAGTAAAATCTAATTGTGGATGATAATGAAAGGATATAAACTGCAGAAATAAGCTTTTTTGGTTCAGTTTAACACAGTAGCAACACATTGTATAGGTCATATCACAGCAGTCAGTCAACCTATCCACTGTTCCTAAAAGGCTAAATCTCTGAATTTAGTTGTAAACCAGTTACAAGATGCTTACTTCTTTAATTGACTGACAACTGATTTAGAGTAAGTGGAAGGAGAGAGAATGGCCATAGAAATTATTGAATGACCAAGGGTCCCTCCATTATTAGACTTTCGTGCAACTGACTAAGCTAGCCAGGCAGGCATCTAAAATTAGCTGATCTGCTAAGGTGTATTAACTTAGTTATTCAAAGCATATAAGATACAATATATTTACCACTTCTCCAACATATTTAGTCAGGTTGAGACCATTAAACTCTTTGGTAAGACTGTCCTTTTGTGACTCACTTAACAATTTCTGTAAACATAAATGCATAAAATACAACATGATTAACTCAAGAATTTATTACTCATTTTATTTACGATCAGTTAACAGGGGTGCAACAAGCACAAACGCAAATCTAGCAAAAAAGTGAAGAGGATTTAATCCAAATTAATTTTAGATTAAATTTTTACTTGAAGGTATTTTAGATTTTCCGGGTCAGAAGTAAAACAAACTAGTACATGTAAAACTAATTGACTATGTTCCAGAGGTAGATACAATGGACAACTTGCGATGGACTGTTACCAATGGAGAAAATGATCAGAAAAATAAAGTAAAAAAGGTTTTACCAATTTCTTCACAAAAGCTGTATTCTTCTTCAGACTTGAATCCAATTTACTAAAGAAACATTCTTCTGGTCTGCTTTCTGCAGAAAACATGAAAATACAAAGAGTACAGGTAAATCATAATATTTTAGACTAAAATCAACATACACAGATACATATCACAGAACAAACCATATTTATTTCATTCACTGACTACAAAAATTAACTAAGTCAGAAAGCCATGTCCAAAACAGATTGGGAGCTACACTCAATCCTTTTTTCTCCAATCCTGATCACTAACAGTTACATTGTCTCCTGTGCTTTACTTGTGCATCCTGTCTTTGTTATGCCTCAATGTACTTTTCCTGTCACTCTGTTCAAGAATTGTCGGAGAATAAGTGTTAGATTGTCTATGTGTGCAGCCAGCTAGCTACTAGAATGGAGACCCAACCTTGTTGATTCTTGTCCTCCTGCACAATTATCAAACCAATGATGATGATAAAATGATGGTGATGATGATGAATATATAAATAGATTACCATCAGCTTTCAAGTTTTTCTGTCTAAGTACAGTTCTGTCATTTATTCTTTGAGCACATTCAGCAGCATATTCTTCTATACTTTTCTGTAAATAAATATAGATATGATTAACAAGTATTTCCAAAACAGCAAAATATAGTAGCCAGGAACTATGTTGTATTGATCTACTTTTTTGGTCAATCAAATATAAATAAAAATATTTCTCTTTTTCTTTAAAGCCCCTACATCCCCTGACATACCTTGCTTCTCTTCATATGACTAATTTCTATTGGTTTTCATATTTAACATGAAAGCGCATTTATTAACAGTCGAGTATTTCAATTTTGTTCCATTTATGAGATATATAGAAGAATGGCTGGCCTTGGGGGAGGGTAGGTGAGTACTGATTATACAGAAGGGTCCAGGAAAGCTTAAGTTAAATGTGATGATTGCTGTCAAATAACCTAAATTGTGTTGACAATGCGTTAAACTCAGTATAAAAAAACAAAAACTTTGAAACAAACCTTTTCTTCGGCTTCTTTTTTCTGTTTTTCTTCCTCAAGTAACCTCTCCTCTTCTTCTTTTCTCTATAATCAATCAAATACTTGACTTGAAATAAGATGATAACATCTTTTTTAATATCTTTGATAAAAACCTTACACAAATATTCTGTACTTATGTTTCCAAGCAGGAATTTTAGTATCATAGCTTAGATCATGTAAATATAATTGCTTAGTACATGACAACAAGAAAATAGAATAAAGAGTAATAAATATAAGCTGTAAGTATATCTACCTTTTGTTCTTTTAAAATAAATTTGCTTTGATTTTCAGTTAATGTTTTTTTTAAATAAATTTGCTTTGTTTTTCAGTTAATGATCAGAGTATTTATATACTTTAAATAAATTAAAATAAATTTCATATCATTCATTGCCATAAGTTTTCTCCTACCCTAGTCTGATTATCATGTTTGATAGTAAAAGGAATTTTTTTTAATCAGCCTGATTATAAAAAATAACCAATTTTGACTAGCCCATATCATTTTTTGCTAGTCTCAGGTGTCTGGCTAGTGGGATCAGGCAATAACTGTCTTATATTCCCTAAATAAAGGTGTTATAGAAAAAACTCACATAATGTTAACATACATATACTATGTGTATTTACAAATAATGAAATATGCACTAAACTTGCTGCTCAACCAAGTTACACAGTCCCATCCAAATTTACCTAGCTAAAACTTAAAAGCTAGCAATTCATGATTATAATATAATTTTATCGTACATGTAGATGTATTTATGCATTAGGATAGTAAAAATAGATTGTAACATTCAAAAGGGAAGTAATGATACTTTATACAATTACAATTGTTATTCATCTACGAAAATAGATTTAAATTTCTTCAGTATTGGTAACTAGTTAAAAATTATTCCCACATTTACAAAATGTGTAGGTAATTTTGGATGGCACTGTATAAAAAAGTACAAACTAAATTTAAAAAAAAATGTAATGGCATTTTATAAGTTTCATGCTTATGCACATGCACCAACTTTACAACTGTTATCCCTGGTCATTGGGCTACTGGTATCTATCTATTAATCTCCCTGGGGAGTCTTTTACTCCACTTATTAGTGCAGCAGACAAATTGGCGCAACATAATTATACCACCCTCGCAGGTACCCATTTACACCTGGGTGGAGTACTGGGTGAATCGTAGGTGAATTTCTTGCTCAAGGAAATTACCAGTGCCCCTAGTGGGATTCAAACCTAGGACCTCTCAATCCCCAAGCACATGTTCTACCACTCCTAATCAAGTACCTTGGCTTCTTCTTCCTCTGCTTGTTTTTTCTTTAATTCTTCTTCCTGTTCTGCCAGTTTTTGTTTATCATCTTTATCTTTATTTTCTTCTTCTTTCTGCCATTGTGCTTCAAGTTCTGCTGCAGTAGGTGCAGTCAATGGTAGTTGACCTCCTTTACTTGTATCACTGAAATATACATGTAAAACTTAGGTTTCTAAGTCTATTTATTAATGGTAGGGTAGCAACACATTGTATATGTCATATTATGGCTCAGACAGCCTACTCACCATTCCTGGAAAAGGCTAAATCTCTGCATTTTCTTTCAAAATAGAAGTCCTTTAGAGTAAATTTTCAAAAATTAAGGGCACAATAGTGGCATTTTTTACGTAATTAGATTTGGGAGGCGTAAAACCTGACTGCTAGTAGTAAGGAAGGGGTAATAAATTGTCATATCTTTCCCAAGGGGATAAAGCAGGCTGGCCTGTTCCACCAGAACTTATAGAATACTTTTACACAAAATTGCTAAAAAGCAGCTGTGTACAAAATTACTTAAGGTGGGTCGGTACCTTACTCGGAGAGAAAAACGAAAAAAATATTATGTTCACCGATTATGATAAAAGTTGGCATGCAGATACCTTCATGCTTCTTGTTTGTTTTTCTGGTAACCTTAGCGACGTTGTCGTTTTTTTCACGACGTCACGGACGTCACAATGGTTTGCGCTAGAAACAGACATGCAAGTACATTAAACCCATATATTTAAAGTATTGAATGTCTGAGAGCAAAGATAATTATACCAAAATGTTTCTGAAATGTTGCATACAAATATTTTGTTCCGATTATCTAAATATCACGTCAGTCATAAAGATTGTACATTTCATCTCTAAATTTAGGGTTTTCATCATGTCTAAAAGGTTTCACCAATTGCCTAGTTATAACGTTTATTTTCAAATTAAAGCAGAACGGTGGTCAAATTCTTATCGCGATTTTTGAAAACTACACATTTTTTGTGTCATTTTAATGAAATAAAAAAGGAAAGTGAACGTTCTCAGTTTTTCACAATATCGCTTTCAAAGTAAAATTACCTTCAAAACAACGACGTTAATATTACGTTGCGCTGACGTTGTGATTTTGGGTTATGTAGGTAATTTTCTTGTAAATTCAATTTTGTAGTTTCTTTCCAGTTCTTAATTAATTTCTTGTGACACTCAGCATCTGATCTGTTCAAATTAATTTAACATAAGTCAATCAAAATCCGCTTCTTCTTATTTTTACAACAAATGCTTTAATCACAACATCAGCATAACGTTATATTATCGTCGTTGTAATGAAGGTAATTTTACTTTGAACGCAATATTGTGAAAACCAAGAATGTTTACTTTCATTTTTTATTTCATTAAAATGACACAAAAAGTGCGTAGATTTCAAAAATTGCGATAAGAATTTGACCACCGTTCTGCTTTAATTTGAAAATAACCATTATAACTCGGCAATTGGTGAAACCTTTTGGACGTGAAAACCCTAAATTCAGTGATGAAATGTACAATCTTTACGAATGACATGATATTTGGATAATCGGAACAAAATGATTGTATGCAACAACATTTCAGAAACATTTCTGTATAATAATCATTGACCTCGGACATTCAATATCTCAAATATGTGGGTTTAATGTACTTGCATGCTTATTTTTAGCGCGAACCATTGTGACGTCCATGACGTCGTGAAAAAAACGACAACGTCGCTAAGGTTATCAGAAAAACAAACAAGAAGCATGAAGGTATCTGCCTGCCAACTTTTATTGTAATCGGTGAACAAAATATTTTTTTCGTTTTTCCCTCCGAGTAAGGTACCGACCCACCTTAATTGTTATCTTTACACTTATTTCTACTCTATTAAAAGTTTGTTTGGTACTGGATAAAAAGCAACATTGATTTAACATTATACCACAATTATTTGACATTATACCACAGTAGCCAATCAACTTACTCACCATTCCTGGAAAGGCTTAATCTCTGACTCTCTGAACTTTTTTGTTAACCAGTAAATAGGCCTCTACTTCTGTCAGTGACTGACAACTGCCATACATGATAGAGAATCATTGGTAGTAGGGAGAATGGTGTTAAAGAAATTTTTTCATGACCAATTTCCACACATGTACATCACACCCCGGAATCAAACCCATGACCCAGGAGATGGCTGACTGAGCTAGCAGAGTGGGCAACATTTAAGTTAAAAAAACAAAATGTCTATTAAAAATTTTAAGGATATAATATGACATACGATTTGGTAGGTGTAGATTTCTGAGTGCTACCATCACCTTGGGCTGTTTTATCTCTGTTATCTCCCCTGATATTATCTCCCCTGTCACTTCCTCGAGATCCTCTACCTCCACCTCTACCTGCTTGATATCTCATCTCACTAGAAATATAACATCAATGCTTAATAAATATAGTGATGGTGCATCTACACACCATAGGTTTAGCGCAAAATGGTCATACCTCACTCTTTTCTAATATTGAGTTAAGCCCGTTTTCCGCTAAACCTGCAATAATTTATTGTTTTACATTGGTATGGAGCACTGACTATTCCAGAAATCAAAGAAGGACAGAAAGACAAAAAAAACAAAAAAAGGGAAAGGGGACATCAGGTGGTTTATGTGTCAAAGACTCAAAGTAGGAGCAGTGGTCCACTGGTAGGACTTTATGCTCAGGTCTCAACACCTGGGCTAGGCTAAGTGGTTATGGTGCTAGCTGGAAATAATAAACAATAAATTGGATCTAGTTGAAACTTAAGCATAGGTTCTAATCAGTTCTACAGCTTGTTTATTGTTTCTTTGAGTAAGAAACTTAATTCTAACTGCTTAGAAGTCTTACAAAGGAAACAGGAAGTTAACACAAGAGAGATAAATATAATGGTGATCTTGAAATGCTTTATGGCTTAAATTCCTGTTTGGGGTAGATTATATTTTGTTCTTGACAACAGGCAAAAACAAAAATAGTTAGCCTGAAAATAAAAATACAAGTATTACAACTGATCCCCATTCACCAACATAGAGATGTCTAGAGATATTATTGTGTAACTCTTGTAATAAGCGCTTTTGAACATATATTCAATATGAAAAGAGTGCTATACAAATGCGGTAGATAATAATTATGATAATAATAATAAAATTAATTTCTTGCGTGAATACCTATAACTCTTTCCAGCACCTCTGGACCCAGGTCTGCCATCTCTACTAGGTTTTGAAGTCTGTCCTCTGCCTGTATCACTGCCAGAACGCACTGGTCGTCTGTCATCATTTCTACCTGACATTTTCTAATATTGAACTTGTCACTGAAATAAAAAAAATACAAAGAATATTTATAAATCTTCAAGTAGTAGTTACATACTATAAGTTTGACAGTGTCAGTGGAATAAAGTTGTTTTGCTTTTGATTCCGTCCGAAATATTGTCCAAGTATAAGTTATAACTGAGCGCTCAAGAAAACAAAGTATGCAACACGTTGAGGATGACAATGTAATACCGTCCGCTGTGTAGCAAACATGGGGTTAATTTATTATCTACTTGCTGAAATGTTACAGTTGAACACAAAACTAAACTCAAAACAGATCCATTGTTGATTGAATCATCAGCCTCATTGGTTTGATCAGTACGTGTGAAGCAAACTGATCTTTTTTTAATTACTTTTCATTATTAATCAGTCTTCAGTACATAAATACAACACAGTTCTGCCAAATTTGGACAAAAAAGGCATAGCAACATTTTCCCAGACCGAGTCTACGACTACGATTTTCATGCTTGCTGAAAGATAAACATGATAAAGGTGGCAACAAAATTTCCAGAGCAAAAAGAAACTTGTCAATGGAGCAAATGGTTACTAAATAAATTTCTAAAGATTCTTACACGTAAAGTCAAGTGATTTTCTTTTCATCCATGAGTTTTACGTTGAAATATCGGTTTATAAATTATCAAAACCGAAAACTGAATTGTGGACGTTAAATGCACTTTGTCGTGAGAATCACTTTACTTTAGAACACATTCGGTATGATTCTGTCTTTTCCGTAGCAAATGAATAATAAATAACGCATTTTGAATTTTTAGCGCCGTAGTGTAAACATTCCTTAAAAATGTTTATTTAGCGACAAACAAATTTTATATGCGGAACGACAATGTCTGACGACAATTTTAACGAAGATTATGACGATAATGATGTTATTTTCGAGGTTTGTTCATGGATATTTCTTGCATTTACAGTTCCTAATTAACTAACATTGAATACACTTTTATAAGTGTCCAGATCTGTCATTTAGACTTGTAAAAATGTTTCGCCCCTAAGATTTTCGACCCAATTAATTCGCACCTGAAGCCAATTATCTGTTGGCTAAGTAGAAATATATATTTTGTTCAATTTGAACAGTGCTATTCTGGTTGTCATGCCATTGTCAAATCCAGTTTGTCTTATTTATTTTTTCATGTACTTAGATACTATCAATTTGTAAATAGTTTTTACCAGTGTGGCTCTGCAACTTGATTTAGCAAACCAAGACTTAACATGAACCTTAAGCCTTTAAGGGTCCAGGACAAATGAACCCGTGGACAACTCAACCCAAAGTTTGGACAACTCAACTCGTAAGATGGGACAACTCAACCCGGGGACAACTTAACCCGTGGACAACTCAACCATTATCATATTAGTTATTTATCATAAAAATGAGTTTTTACAGTTAAAAAAGATATTTTGTGTGTTAGATAATTGTGAATGAAATAAAAGTTATGTTTTGTATTTAAATTCGGATGAGCAATAAAAGTGGAGATTGTCATTGTGAATGCAGTGTCAATTGTGTTGCATGTATTGCATGTATTGCATATTGAATATGTAACATTTATATAATTCTAAAATTGAATTACTGTTTACTTGGTATACTTGTACATTATTTCTTTTATTAAGTTTCATATTGACATTAAAAAAGTCATATGCGATAAACAAAATAGAATTGTACGTCTTAATTGTTCTGATTTTAAGGCGCACATTTGCTGTTATGTCTTAGTAAGAAATAGCATTAATTACATAGTGATTATTGGTAAGTGTACTTGTAATTTAGAATGCATTTATAACTTGTCTGACAAACCGTCAAATAAAGTTCTAGAAGATATATTAATTCGGGTGAGTTGGCTCGTGTTGACTTGTCTTTGGGTTGAGTTGTCCCCTATCCCCTTAATTATAATATATATATTTCTTTTAAACATCTTATGTATAAAATGTCAAACTTTTTTTTTATACTAAGTGCTTGATCGAGTTAATGTCAGCCTTTACATCCTGCCACAATGCTCAGATATGAGCCTGTGCAGTAAAGTTAGTTAGATAGATATATGTATTTGATGTTTGTATATTATATTATAGGGTTCACCCTTGTTTACAAGTCTGACACAAGCTGGTTCACTGGCTGAAGAACTTGGAATGGAATTTGAGAAGTCTAAACAACATTCTGAAGAGGAACAAAGTCACAAAGTTTCAGTGCAAAATATTGCCGTCCAAAAGGTTTTATATTAATGATAAATACCTGGTCAGCTGTCTTCTTTCAAAATTACTTTCATGCTTGCCTTAGGATGAATTAACTGGTTTATATTTTACAAACTACATATTATGTGTAATTTTTATTAAACATAAGAAGTGTATAAATCTGCACCAAGAGCAATAAAAGATACAAAATATTTAAAACAACAATCATTATAGAATAATGTTGTTCTCACCAGCTTCAGAAACTAAGGCTTATATTAATATATTGACAAATGTGATGGTAAAGAACTATGATTTAGTCATGTATACAGGACCCAATGCATAAAGGTTGAATTGAAGCATTAATAAAATCACAGACCTATGACTTTACTTTACACTTCAATACTGATCATTTTTAGCTCGACTTTTCAAAGAAATGGAGAGCTCTCCTACTCACCCTAGCATCCACGTCCATGTCCATATTTCTGATTAAAGTTTTTGTGCAGTAAAATATATTTTACTATAACTTTTTTATTTCTTAAAGTATCAACTTCAAACTTTAAATATATGTTCCTTATTATCAACCACATCTCATGTGACAAAGTTCATAACTCTGAATACATTGTTTTCAGAATTATCACCCCTTGAATTTAGAATTTTCTTTAAAAAATATTTGTTTTTACTGCAACTGTTATATTTCTTTAGGTATCAATTTCCAACTTTAAATATGTTCCTTATTATCAACCACATCTCATGTGACAAGGTTCATAATTCCAATTTTTTTTTCAAAATTGTCTCCTGTGAACTCCTGTGAATTTTCTTTAAAAAAAAAAACATTTTCTTACTATAACTTCTTTATTTCTTAAGGAATCATTATCAAATATGAATGTTCCTTATCATCAACCACATCTCATGTGACAAATACTTACTTAGTCGAGCATGCTGTCTCTACTGACAGCTCTTGTTAATCTACTTAATGTATTCAATTTCTGATGTATTGATCTTCACATTTTCTGTTACAAAGTTATGCAATTAAGATCATTATTAGATTGTCTATGTCTCATTAATTTAGATATATAATTTAACTTGTAGTTGTCTTTATTTAGTCATTGTAATCATATTTATTTCCAGTTGATTCAGTGCCACACTGACCACTCTACAATATGATTAGACAGTATTTAAGTTGTTTTTCTTTATTTTCTTTTAGTTACCAAAGAGTAGTGATAGTATGTTTGATGCAATATGTAAGACATGTGGAACATTGTTTACCAAAATAAAGTCATTCTTAATACCAGATGTAAGAGGTGTTGTAAGTATCAAATATATGACATCTGTATAAATATTTAGCTACTACCATGATGCAGTCGTTAGTACACTGGACTACAATCTGACTGTCTTTGTTCCATTTATTAATTACTTCAGTTCATACCCTTTTAATAAAAGTTTGACATTTCCTTCCATAGAAGTTCAAATTGTTCTATTAATTTATCCTTGATTGTAGTAGTCCTTTGAAAATCTTTGCATTAAGGAACCTACTTGGAAATCATTTAATATCATTACTGAAGTGACACAGATATGTCTGATTTATTATAAATGTATGATATAATGTACATTAAACTCTACTGTAAGAAACAATTTAAAATTAATTGAAATGATTTTATGCATGTATCATAGACATGGGTACATAATTCAATCATGCTTGGTCTTAATAGACAGGTAATCAATGGATTTGCTACATTTAATGTGGGGTGAATTATAACTGGTCTTTATGAATAAGTGGGTCCTAGGCTTATCTGATCATTAACACATGTTATAATATCCTTCACAAGCCATGAGAGAGATATCATTTAAAGACTGATAAAAGTTTATGTATAGTACATTGTTTCCATTACTCTGTTTTACTCTGTGTTTACAGCATTTAGGTAGCGCAAACTAGATGCAAAGTATCAAATTTATCTTAAATCTTCTATTTACAGTATTTAGGTAGCGCAAACTAGATGCAAAGTATCAAATTTATCATAAATCTTCTATTTACAGTATTTAGGTAGTGCGAACTAGATGCAAAGTATCAAAATTATCTTAAATCTTCTATTTACAGTATTTAGGTAGTGCAAACTAGATGCAAAGTATCAAATTTATCATAAATCTTCTATTTACAGTATTTAGGTAGTGCAAACTAGATGCAAAGTATCAAAATTATCACAAATCTTCTATTTACAGTATTTAGGTTGTAAAGCAGAGATGATAGAGAGATTGTTACATACATCATGTTTAGAAGAAGATGATCACGACTATTTACAATTTTATATTAAGACACAGTATGGAACAAGTCCATCCACTACAACAAGGAATATAATTTTCTTGTAAATATCACAGTTTGTTTATATGATGGCTGAATTACGCTATGTCGAGTTTTCGTTTCTTCACCACAAAGATTAGAAAAAACAAAGGCACTACAAATCCACAGTTTGTCGTATCTTCGCATTTTCGTTTTTTCTTATCATTGCGGTGAAGGAAAGAAAATACAACAGAATAAATACGACAATACATCAGATAAAATGCATCGCGTTTTCGCATTACATCTGTTGTATCTTCGTTTTTTGGTTTCTATGCCACGAAGAACTGGACAAACGAAGTCACGACAATTTCACAGTTTGTCCTATCTTCGCATTTTTGTTTTTTTCTAATCTTTGCGGCATGGAAACAAAATATGACAAAATAAATGCAACAATACAACAGATAAAGTGTGTCGTGTTTTTGCATTTATTTTGTTGTGTGTTACAACCCTCCACTTGTAAGCTATTCTTCACATCATCACAATTACATGAATATAATGTTTTGTTTCGTGGGTACAAACACATTGCTGTTTTTATGTTATATTTTCTTACTACAGTAAAGTTCCGCTATTAAGACCAGCAAAATCAATGGTCTTTATAGCGAAACAATCTTATTATAGAGACCCTTTTGTTCACAAATTAAGCTTTTGGGTCTTAATAATTGTCAAAAATCGCATGATTTTGAAATAACAAAAGTGGTCTTAATAGCAGAACTTAACTGTATAACCCCTGTTCCGTCAATGATCTTTTATGGAAAAAAAGTTGAATTCAAACATCCACATTTAAGATTTTCTGTTTAAATCTATGTAAATGCTATTAATATTCTTGTAATATCTTTATACATACTTTATACCCGACACCGAGGGACAACTGTTTGACTGTTTCCTAAATCACATAAGAAATAAATGATTTATTACCTGACCAGTTAAACTATAAACAGTACTGACTTGCACGAACGAGAAAATAATTTTTACTTTTCTCAGTTTAACAATCTTTTAACTATGTCGCACTGTCAATCATTGAGTTGTTTACATGTTTATGTCTGGTTTATGATCAAGATCAGTGGACGCTTGATGCATCTGAAAGAGCCTGGCAAAATTCAAACTCCCGACAACAGTTACTTTCCAATATATCATCCCAGTAATAGTTCAAGTAACATAGCGTGACATCAGAGCACGAGTGGGAAACAGTTAAAAACTATTGACCGGTCAACAGTTTATTTTTAGAATTTCAGAAAACAGTTAAAAATATCAAATTACTAGTACATTTATATAAGGAATCGGGTAATGAAGAAAAATAAGAAATATAATGGAATTTAGTTTGTACAAACTTTGGTTTTAAATAAGAAAGTGCAAAACTAAATTTGCGCACCAGTGGTGCTTTTCACAAAAATTCTTTCCAAAAAAATCTTCATTAGTCAAAAGCAGGAAACATTAATAATACACTGAATATCATATCATAGTTATGCTTATTATCCGTCAGACTTAGATCAAAGTGCTAATTATATGAAACTGAATATCATATCATAGTTATGCTTATTATCCGTCAGACTTAGATCAAAGTGCTAATTATATGAAACTGAATTAGGAAGATTTTTTTCATAAGAATTTTTCTGAAAAGCACCACTGGATTTCAAATCTAGTGTCCCAAAGGGGTTACGGGTTCAAATCCCACCCAAGGAGGTTATACCCTCTCATAAAATTTTGACAATAATGATAATTTTCCTCCATTAATTTGGTGGAAGGAGAAGTTTCTGGCCTTGTGGAAGAGTATGTGAGTACTGGTTATAGGCAAGGGTCCAGGAAAGCTAGGTTTGGTGAGCTGGACGTCATAAAATAGCCTAAACAATCGTGTTGACAGGGTGTTTAACCCAATATAAATAAATAAATAATATCATGGAATAAAAAAGGAAATATAATGGAATATAGTTTCCATGATTTTGTACCAACATTGGTTTTCAAATAAGAAAGTGCCATTCTACATTTTGTATATTTCTAAGTACTACATTTATTATAATACTCCTCTTATATTTATTTACAGATTTATAGAATCTATACCTTGTTTGTTAGCTATCTTGTACAGCCTCTATAAGACCTGTGACACACCTGTACAACAATGGAGGTTGATAAATGTGTTACCATGGATGATCACCGCATCAGTTTTTATACGGTTTTCTGTTTCACAAACTTTGAGATATATGCATAGAAGAAAATGTAAGAGTGAAATAACTGGTGTAGATAAATTAGTTAGTGATAATGAAAGGTTTACTGGCATTGTGAAGAAATGTTTAAGACTCATTCAAGAAACTGAACTTATATCTCGAGGTTTTACACTGTAAGTGTTCCTTTATGTTTTTCTATGTGCATAGCTATCTTATTAAAACCCGATCTAAACTACTTGCTAATTTAGATCTGGCCTTTTTCAAACGAGGGTCACGTTTAGGTGACCTTTTTTCATCATAATATTAATGAGGAAATTGTTATGATACGTAACTTGTTTACATCGTCTGCGTCACGCAATTTGAAATGATATGTCCAATAGCAGACTGTGAATAATACCGCTGTAAAATAAGCTTGCAAACCTTGTTATAAACATAGAAATTACGAAATCAAAATGTTATTAATAGTGTTTCATCTAGATGAAAGCTACACATTGATTAATCGACATAAAGGTCATCTTGATGTGACCCTGCCTTGAGAAAGTAGAGATCCTGTACGACATTACTCTACAGGATATCTGTTTACGGAGATTGTGTGCATAGGTGAATTTTTTAAAGACTGGTCCTGAAGTTAAGAATTTGTAGGACCTGTTTTGAATGTTAAAGTTAGTGAAATTATGAAAACCAATAATTTGAACTTTTACACTTTTATCCTCGGAATTGTTTGATAAATATAGTTCATACAAATATTTGAAGCTGAGTTATAAAACATGTTATTATTATTCATAGATTTATTTCTCTTGAATATTCATCCTGTTTTTATAATTTATGATAACCAGTGACCACTGACGTTAGACAGTAAAATCAATGTTTAGGTAAAATCTAAAAAAATACATGTCCACCATATAGTGTGATTTTGAAATGTTCTTTTTAAGTGTGATTGAGAACTTACATAAAATGTATTTTAAACTGTTTATTGAAAAAACACATGATATTAATGCAGATTATTATTATCATTATCAATATTATTATTACCATTATTATTATAACCCCATCATCATTATAATTATCATCATCATTATTATCACCATAATCATTACAATATTTTTAGCCGGATTTTTCAACGGGCGTCCGGTGTCGTTAACAATTGCGTTAAAGTTTTTAATGTACCTTATATTTCTGCCATTTATAGTCAGATCTCTACAAAACTTTATACGATGATAACATACCATGTGATTAACAGAAAAAGATAATAACCGCAACTCTACCTTGCTTAATTATGGATTATTGCCCTTTGTAATTTGGGTGTCTGGTGTCATTTACAATTGCGTTAAAAGTTTTTAATTTGGCATATTTTTCTGCCATTTATTGTCAGATCTTTACGAAACTTCATGCATTGATAACATACCATGTGATAAACAGATTAACACAGTAACCACAACTCTACCTGGCTAAATAATGGATTATTTCCCTTTGTTTTTTTGTATTAAAGTTTTCAAAATGTTGGATATCTCTGCCATTTATGGTTAGATATTTATAAAATTTCATAAAATGATTAATTACCATCTGTAGCAAAGAATTAGACAGTAACCACAACTCTACCTGGCCTAAAAATGGATTATTTCCCTTTGTTAATTTTGCGTTAAAGTTTTCAAATTGTTAGATATCTCTGCTATTTCTGATTAGATGTTTATGAAATTTCATACAATGATTACATGCCATCTTTTGAAAAGATTTGGACATTAACGGCAACTCTACCTGGCTTAATAATGGATTATTTCCCTTTTATTATTTTTGCGTTAAAGTTTTTAAATTGTTGGATATCTCTGCTGTTTATGGTTAGATGTTTGTGAAATTTCATACAATGATTACATACCATCTGTTGCAAAGAATGAGACTGTAACAGTAACTCCACCTGGCCTAATAATGGATTATTTCCCTTACATTTTTTTGCGTTAAAGTTTTCAAATTGTTGGATATCTTTGCCATTTATGGTTAGATGTTTATATAATTTCATACAATGATTACATACCATTTGTTGAAAGAATTAGACAGTAATGGCAACTCTACTTTTATGGTAAAGGTTTCAGTATGTTGGATCTCTCCAATAGCAAGTATTCTGGCATTTTCCTGTCATATTTTCCCGCCATTTTGTTTCAACAATTCACCATTTGCCATATAAGATTTTTTAAATTAAATTCTCTTACCAATTTCATACCATTAGTTTTGCTTTATTTTCATTGATAGTTTTCATGTCTTATGCCATCTTAGTCAAATACCAACAAAATAATCAGATAAGATACAATAGGACAAATATATAATAACTGAAACTCTTTTTTTCCTTCAAGATTCATTATCGCCCTTTGTATACCTTCTGATAAGCAATTTATCGAATTACTTTCTTTTGTACCAATGTAAATTTGTTCTCAATGTTCCCATATGCAGAAAAATCCAGCTTTAATGTGGCTCCCACATTATCTTTCTTGTTTTTTTTTTGAAACTGTCATCATCATTATGATTATTATTACAGAGTTAGTCATAGAAATCCATTGTCACGGATAGAAGATGGACAGACAAGTAATGTACCAAGACAGTGTCCTACACTTAGAAAACTTGTGTTCACATATTGTAGAGATGGTGTTTTTCTCTATCGAGACATTGTCAGAAAACTACTAGAAATGTATCCTTCAAATTATAAACATATCCAAAAGACAACTGTTAAAATACATGTAGAAACAGGATTTTTCTGCTCTTTTTTGTGCGTATCCTTATAAAAAATACCATGGAATTTGCCATTAAGTCAGGAGCTTAACCTATATGATCATAAGGAGCAGTAGTCCAGTTGTAGAACATGCTCTTAGGGATCAACAGGTCATAGGTAAGATTCCTCTTGTGGCACTGCTAATATCTTTGAGCAAGAAATTTATCTGCGATAGCTTCACTCTCCCCAGATGTAAATGGCTACCTTGGGGTATAATTCCTTTGTGACAATTTGTCGGCAGCACTTATATGCAGAGTAAAAAGGACTCTCCAGGGAGATTGATAGATAGATACCAGTAGCTCTATGACCAGGAGTAATAGTTGTAAAGTCGGTGAACATTTGTAAGCATGAAACTTAGACTATAAAATGCCATTACATTTTTATATTACTTTTACATATGTAAATAAAGAAATTACTGTAGGCAGTTGCTGGGGATAGTATATTAAGTGCAGTTAGGAATAACTTGAAAGCAGAACTCTATTTGTTTATTATTAAGTACAATCATATGGTATTTTCATCATTTGATCAGCACGTTCAATTAGGCCTCTGACAACTAATTCATGAGTCAAGAGTTCAATCCCTTGACAGAACCTCCGTAACTCTCCAGTGTTTTGTCATATTTTCCTCCTACTACTCCTGTGCGGTTGTTACCAGTATGAACATGTTAATATCTAGATGACATAGCCTCCCTCAGTAGGGGCTAGTTGCCTAAGCATATCACTATGTATCACTTTGTGTCCTGGTACCCTTCTTACAACAACCGGAATAAGTGTGTGACATCAAATTAAGGGTACCAGGACACAAAGTGATACTTAGCAATATGCTTAGGCAACTAGCCCCTACTTGCCCTAGGTCTCCTGACTGTCACAGTATGACTGAAAATGTTTTAATTTAATCATGTTAGTTATCGATGTTGACATTTTCTCTTAACACTAATGTAGTCATCCTCTATGTGCTGAATTAGATACACAAGGAAATTATCTAGCATTTGAACCATTACAGAGTTATGGTCCTTGTTTACAAATCAGTGATAACACTGATGATCAACTGTTTGATATAACTGATGGATTCTCTATAGCTGCACTGAAGGTATTCATGTTATAATACTTTCTTTGTTATCTCTGCTCCTCATATCCCAGTAACATATTCAAGTAATTCAAGAAATATATCATAGTGTTGTTTATATTTTATATTGTTTGTCAATACAAATATGCTTTACAGGTCATATTCTAGGTCATGCATGTTTTTGTACTTTAAACAGTGAACTTGTCCACTAAATAGGTAAATAAACTGATGCATGAACCTCATTTTAATTAATTAAACTGACCGCTTTTATACTCAACATTTATTTTAAAAAGTGTAAATGCACATTTAATATCATAATACGCAACAGTCACAGAGATTATATTTCTTGATGGCAAATCTGTTGAATACTGAAAATATAGTGACAATGCGGGGACTTCCCCTTCTTACGAATGTCAGACGTATCGCGATATATTGCACTGGGCTACAATACATATTGTGACCCTGATGTGTCGATACGTATCAATATATCAGAATATCATGGCATCCCGAGAAATAGCCTCATTTATTGTTAATAGTTAGGCATGCATTGAAAGCATTAAATTTATTCCTAAGTAAAACTTTATTGAGTCAGGGCTTTTTTTCTTGAAGTTATATAACAGCAGCTGTTAACAGGTGCCTTCCCCTTCTGAAATTTCTATAAAATCATGTAGTTTTCACAAAACTTGGAGATTATCTTCAATTTTTCATATCCCTATCAATGAAATTGCTATAAAATTTCCCCATCATTCTATATAAAGTAAGGCCCCAGGCTCCTTCTCCACAAACTGAAAAAAATGTCCTGATTCAGTGATTTTATATAAAAGAATGATGAAGAAATTCCATGAGTTTAAATATATTCTTCTTAATTAAATTACAATACTCGATTAAAAAGATAATTGTGACATTCCTATGACTATATTATTTTCAGGGTATAAATCATCTGTTATGTTTACATCAATCAGAACTAATAAAAACAATAGCCTTGATTCTGCAGGAAAAACCTTCCTTAGGTAGGTGTTTTATTAATTATTTAAATATTTTCTTATACTCTTCAGAATGAAGTATAGAAAGTTATACTGTAGTCAGTGGGTACGTTGCTTAAGCAAATTGCTATGTATCACTTTGTGTCCTGGTTCCCTTCTTACAACAAAAGAAATAAGTGAGAAATTAAGGGTACCAGGGTACAAAGGGATGCATAGACCAGTTTACGGATGACGTCACAAGCACCTGCTACCTATATTTGGCTGATTTACTGGTTGGCAGAAAGAAACCAATGTTTACATACATTTGATAGCAGCAGAATTTTTAAATTAAGATAACTTTTTTATTTGTTGGCCGATTTTTATGATATCTATATTGCTAGAAAGCTTTTGAAATTCATATTTTTAAAATATAATAAAATTGCCAAAATTTTGATTGAAAAAAAATATACGAGGTGATTTAAACCTGTCATTTGAACTATCTTCTTGCCGGTTTGAAGCACTAGGTTTAAACACTCGCTAATAAAAAACAATTGTTTTTTGACAAATAATTTTTAAATATTCAAAATATGAATTTCAAGACCTTTCCAGTGATATAAAATACTAAATTGTTTGATGAAAAATGACTTAGTAATTGCAATTTTAAAATTACTGTGTTTTCATTGTAATTTGTATTTACTCGCTATCATTTCTTGCCAACCAGCAAACGGTTACCTGTAGTTTTTATCATCTCCTTGTTACTATTTATAGACATCATAACAATAACAATGAACTGGTCTATAGCGATTTGCTTCAGCAACGCGCCCATAGTGTCTGTTGGGTCAACTTTTCAGGGTTAAGGGACTTTATTCAAGTTGTAGTTGATCATAGAGCAGCTTATGGTCTGGGTTAAACAATTCATTTATTGATTAGAAATCAATGTATTGTTTTCTAAGCTAAGGGTCATTTATTTAATGAACTTTACATATTTACAATAGACTGTACACTTATCAAGTCAACCTGATTAAAACTAGATCTAAAATTCTCCTCCCACATACTTGCTTATAATATAGTGCGTAAAGTTTGACCCCGATCTGACCTTTCACATTTGCATCTAATAATTATCTACACATATCCTGACGAAAATCAGTACCACGCCTATTCTACACTTCGGCAGGTGATTGTAAAATTTGTATATGTTTATGTGTTAATATATAACATCAAGCATTAATAAGTTACATTCATAGTCAATATAATGAATATGCTTGCTTAAAGGTCAGGTCGGGGTTAAACTTTACATTCAATACATCTGACAAGCTCCCAGTACAGGTCATATGACTCATGTTCAGCTGACCTTGGTTACATTATAATATTATATATAGGGTAGATATTATAGTGGAGAAGTGCAGTCCACTAGAACCATAAATCTCTACTTCATAAATTTAGAGTTATTGCCCTTGGTTGCATTTTCTTGTCCGAAGAATAAGTTCAATTCTATTCAAGCTACTGACTCAATTTCACAGGTGGATAGATCTCATAGAAGTGAAGTGCAGTGCATAAGAAGCATACCTTTTGTCAGACGACACATCAGGCACTGAAAGAGGTCTACATTATTTCTATGTCAATATTTGTAGATTCAGATATACTCGATACAAAAATGAAGAGTTTATTATCCGAGGTGTCAGGTAAACTACAAGAATGGACGACATCTTTACTCAAGTCACATGACTTTCATAGTTTTGATTGGTTGAAAAAAGATGAAGTTAAAAGAGAACCACAAGTAAATAGTGAAAAACAAGATATAATGATAGCTGTACATAGTCTAGATCTTCATTTACAGGCTGCTTTAACTAGGTAGGTACGGTGAAGGTTTGATGGGGTGATTGTGATGTGAGACTACATGTTGAAATTGCAACTTTCATGGGTTTATTATCATCTTTTTTGTGTTTAATAAACCATGGCAACACATTGTATAGGTTATATTACGGTGGTCATTCAACCAACTCACCATTTACAGGAAGGCCAAATCTCTGAATTTAGCTGATAACCAGTTACAAGGCACATTCTTTTTTCAGTGACTGACAACTGCCCTATTTGATTTAGAATCAGTGGTCAGAGGGAAAATGGCCAAAGAAGTTATTTCATGACTAAGCTTGACAAAGTATTTTGAACAAGTTGATATTTAGATTACATTTTCCGTGGACAAGTTGAAACAAAACTTGGAATTCCACACCCCTGTGCAATACTTCATGAGCTTTGTTTTGATAATTATAGTCAACTAATATTTTCAGAGTAAGGGTTGTGTCCGAAATACTTGAAACTTCTACTGATGATAACCAGTTTCCATGGAAACCAGAAGAATTGCTAGATAAAATGAATCCAGTAAAAGCTGAGCTTGAATCATGCAAAGGTTGCTGGGAAGAAAGTTTAAATAGAATGGAAAAGGCAGCAGGAAAATCTGATAGAGGTAATATTAAACTTTAATGTGGACTTTTGTTAAAATATGTTATAACATAGTTATGAGCAATTCTTTGATTTATTGAGTGACTGACACACATGCCTATGGCCTTTTTTTACACTCTAATTGTCTACAGATGTATCATCTTTTTTCGGCGCAGCTGTCTAAGCCAACTTCTGACTTATATTTTTATCAATACAATTTGCTCTACCATCCCTGTTTGTCCAATGAATTATCTTCCAGTATATCAAAATGAATAAAATATATGGTACCATTGGTTGTTTATGATAAACTGGTGCGTAGCACGAACAGTAGTTGCTGACTACATGTATTTACTTTGTGTATTATGGTAACTCACTATGCTAATTGATATTTATTATGACTTTTGACCCAGTTAATACATGAACGTCATACATAGCCTACAGTAAAACTTTAAACAAAACTGACCCTGCATAGTGCCGAATATCTTTTTAAAAAAATATTTCTTGTTTACAATAAAGTAATTAACTGTAGTATGATCTTATAAGTAAAATTTGAATAATGATATTTAAAAAAGTATACAGAAGCGCATTCAATAAAATTTTTTGCATAACTCAATGGTTCTGAAAAGGGGACAACAACAATGTTAGTAGTGTTCACATGCTTTGATAGGAAGTGTTTTAAATTCTTGACTATTGCTTTAAATTGAAGAAAGCAACTCTGATTTATTTTAAAATAACAGTTACATACTTTACATAGAACTAACTTGTATAATTATATTTCTTTTATTCAGGTAAAGAATCTAATGATCTAGTCAAACCAATGGCAGATAATGATACAAAAAGAGATAATGTAAAATATACAAAAATAGAAGATTATATTATAGAAGATCAGGTTTGTAAACATTGTTTCTATAAATAGTACCAAACTGACATCTGTATCACTTCTATAAATAGTATCAAACTGACACCTTTATCACTTCTATAAATAGTATCAAACTGACATCTTTGTCACTTCAATAAATAGTACCAAACTGACACCTGTTTTACTTCTATAAATAAAATCAAACTAGCATCTTTATTTCTTCAACAAATAGTACCGAACTGACACCTGTGTCACTTCTATAAATAGAATCAAACTTGCATCTTTATATCTTCCAAAAAAACAACCAAACTGACATCTGTATCACTTCTATAACTAGAATCGAACTAACATCTGCATCACTTCTATAGTAAAATTTTGAGTTGCTAGTACAATTGACTTTCATTCTAAATAGAGCTTGTTGTATGAATGCATTGTTTATTATATTACAGGTGTTTGAGGCATACACAGACCATAATCATGTACCAACAGACAATGAATGGGAACAGCCTTTAACTGCTGAGGAAAAGGTATTCTTTTGGGTTTTTTCTGTGATTAAGGAAGATGACTCAATATTGGACATTTACAACATTCTATAAAATCATATAAAGATTTATTCTTGATATGCTACTAGAAGATGTGTTACTGGATATTGGAGTCTTATTATCAGACAAGAGGGTGTATTCATTTAAGAATATGGTAACATTGTCAGATCTTAGAGCTTGATCAGTATTGTCAAACAAAAAAGAGAGTTAATTGTTTATATGACTATATAATCAGGTTTGAGTTGTCAGTCAATGCAGGCAGATCAATTTTGTTACAAGACACAATACATGTTGTCATTTCTTAGAGCTTGGCCAATATTGTCAAATTAATATGAGATTCAGTTGTGTATGTGACTATGTAATCAGATGTGAGTTGTCAGTCAATGCAGGCAGGTCAATTTTGCTACAAGACTACAATGCTAGTATGTTGTCATTTCTTTTGCTAAAGCTTTAGTTTTATTATTTGTTTCTAGGAGAAGAAAAGAAAGGAGAAACAAGAAGCTTTGAGAATGTTGACAGAGTTGAAATCAGTGATCTCGGTAAGAGCTGTGGAAACTGAGAGGAGAGAAAGAGCTGCAATCTTAAGGATGCATCCTGAACTTCAAAATAAAGACACTTCAGATTTGAATGAAGATTTACCAAGTGATTTAAAACCATCAGACGCAGTACTAAATCAACTCAATGCAGACGTAGCTAATCAGACTGTAGAAAGTGTTGAAACATGTAATAAAAACAATGAATATCAAGTTGAAGAATGTAAATTGGAAACTGTAAATGAACCATTGAATAAAATATCTGAACAGGAAGATAGTTGTAAAATAAAGTCAGACATGCTTGATTCATTTGTAAATGGAAGTGGTCAACGTTCTGTGACATCCAGACAAGGTGTAAGAAGAATAAGAAAGAGTAATATGTTAGATCTGAGTGATTCTGATGTGGAAGATTATCCTGACAGTAGTAAGGATGATGAGAGAGATATCACTGCTGAGATGAATCATGCCATAAGGAATAGAAGAGAATTTACTAGTGATGAGCTTGTTGATGGGGACTCAGACGCTGATAATGTTACAGATTTTGTACCATGTAGACTACCTGCTATTTCCCTTGAAGAAAGGCTAGAGAAATTTTCTGGAGCTAAGTTTGGTATTTCATCGGATTTAGCTATGCAGGCTGTGGCTAAACGTAGAGATTTTGGTGGTTTAAATGAAGAAACGTTTGGAGGGGATGTGTATGGAGAGTTGTCTGATGATGACAATGATGATGTTGATAAAGATGGTGATGGGGATGATGATGATGACAATAATGATAAATTGTGCAATCAATAAAATCTTTTTTTAATTGTAGTTGAATTGTGTTCTTATTTAAAAAAAATCCAGGATGTATGTTTGCTTGGTTACCCATTGTTATATTACAGTTATATATCAACCTTAAGAACTCTAAACGAGATGTTTCAGCAAATGAAAACGCTTATAACTTCATACTGTTTTATGTTTCAATTCAACATAACGTTTTTCAGAAGCAATAGAGTTGAATCCAAACATACATTATAAATCTTATATATTTATTTCTGTTACTTAGAAAAAAATCTTGTTATGTAACTTCATTGGAATGAATTGATTATGTCTCATTTAAGTTGTTAAAACTTTTTCTGAATGAGTTTGTATAAAACATGAAAATGGATTTAGTTCAAAACTGACTTCAACTGATACTTGAATTGTTTCCCCCTCAATACCTTTTAAAGAAATTACTTGTACATATTTACTGTATTGCCAAAAACTGGAAACACATATTGGGTTACACTAGTTAGGAATTATAGTTCTAACACTAACATTATTTTGATAGAATGATTGAGAATTGGCATTCATTACCATTAATTTAAATGGCATAAACATAATATATCTATGTACAGTTATAGGTTATAAGACATATCTGAATGGCAACATCACCAAAGATAACAAACATTTAAAAATTCATATATCTAATGTTTTTATTTTAACCATATTTACAACAATTTCTGGAAACAAATATTTAAATCCTCAGTGTCATATCAGTAGATTTCAAGTTCAATTGGATAATGGTCACTGACATCACGCATCTTTGAGAAAGAAATATTGAAATACAAATTTTAGATCTTTAATTTAAAAACTTTACAGACTTGTTTGATGGAACCTTAAAAACTGCTAAATGATATGAAAGACATTACTTATAGTTATAGGTTATAAGATGGCCACGCTTTTCATAGGAATGAACGTTAACTTAACTGTAAGTATGTCATCGTTTTGATAACAGCTAGGGTGCGTTGACATTAAATACTTACTAATGATTGCCAAACAGTTGATAGCTGTTTTCAATGTGAAACACCTTTCAGAAAAGGTGTTTGTATGTAAAATATCACCAAAGGCAACCATATTAATGAAGGATATTACAATTTAACACCTGCATGACAAGAATAATTATGCCATCACAATAATAGAACTGATGTAGAGCTTATGTGTTTTGGGTTAATTTGAAAATACAATTTAAGGTCAATTGTTGGTTGGTTAACAATATTGTCAAATTGAACATAAGTGACATTATTTTCTATTGCAAAAGCTTGATCAATTGAAGTAATGACTAATGTTATAGTACCTGTTCGTAGTTTAGGTTGTGAGTAAGCTCATATCTGTATATGCCTTCACTTCCAGGTATAAATGATGGACGGATGTTTGGTCCCACAATGACAAACCTGTTAGTAGATCATGGATTATGTTGAATTACTTTTACATGCTAACTGGTAAATTATAATCTTAAAAAAATAATGACCGAGGCCAAGTTGATCAGTTAACCCCACTATACGATTCAGCAAGGTTGTGATGAATAATTTGTTTGTTATAGAAAGACATTAAGCGTAGGGAAAGGAAACGGGGCATTGTGAGTGACTGCAGAAATCCAAGAATATATTTACAATCTACTAGATTTTAACGTAGGCAATGACTTTAGTTGTTTGTAGCAAATATACGCTCAGATCATCAACTAGCTTGAACGTTTAACTTGGTAAGCAGAAGGAGTTGGTGATTGTGAATGTCGTAAAGAAATGGAAAACGAAAAAATAATAGAAAATACATAAGTATTTTGTAGTTGTTAAACTTGAGTGTTTCATGTAAAAAAGAGGAAGTATAATGATATTTGCTGAACTTGAATAATTATATCAATTAACTTTGTCAGAACGGACGTGATCATCCTTTTTCCACTCCAATTTAAGCTGATTCTAAGTATCTTTTACTCACCTATCATAAGCACAATCAGTGGTTGTACTAGTAGTAGTGTCAGCATCAAATCCAAGTGGCCAATAAAAGTTACTATCATAATAAATCTGTAATCTTAATAGATCTGATTCTCTGGCATAGCTACAAGCTGCGTTAAAATCTCCCATCAATATTATATCCTAAAATACAGTATATATATATATATCCACAAATGCGATGAAGAAGTCTAGACCATGGGATTATTTTTGTTGTATTCTGACCAAATCGGAATATTGGTCTATACTTTCGTGGAGTTAGAACATGAAATATTTTCCGACCGTTCACTTGCCTATCTCTGTATCAAGAAGGGCAGTTGTCAGTCACGGGTGAGTGTATATGCTAAGTACTAGGTTTTAAATATTTTTTTTCGGTTACCCGGGTCGATAGCGCAGTTGGTAGCGCGCCGGGATTTGGAATCTCGTGCCCGAGGGGGTGCGGGTTCGAATCCCACCCGGAGAGGTTATACCCTTCCATTTAAATTTTGACAATAATGTCGATTATCCTCCATTGATTAGATAATATGGAGAAGTTTCCGGCCTTGTGGAAGGGTAGGTAAGTACTGGTTATAGACAATGGTCCAGGAAAGCTAGGTTAGGTGCGCTGGACGCCGTAAAATGACCTAAATTGTGTTGACACGGCGTTAAATCTAGTAAAAAAATAGGTCCAGAGAACTAGGTCTTTCTTTGTCTAAGTGAACTGTGACATAGACGACTGACTGCCACAATGTCACTGAAGAAACGTTGAGATGCAGCGTATCTCCTTAACATTACTTCTTTATGTGACTTGTATAGAGATAACATAATTGAAACAGGCCAACACCTCTGCAGTACAGCGGTGTCCTCCTAAGGCTTCATACAACAAATATATCCTCATATAAAAGTTAAGACCGTTTGTGTACATAACTCCATGGTTCATAATCAAGTCTAAACTTTTCAATGCTATACATTACCCATTTTCTAAAATCTAAATTATCATCCATGGCCGGACAGTAACAAATGTGAGATAGACCATTCTTTACGATTTCGTTATTTGTGTCGTGGGTGTTTGGGGTTCAATTTTTGCAAAGAAGGGTGCATATGCTTCACACCATTAACATGTTTTATTTCAACTTAAACAAATACACAATCATCTGGTATTTTCACTTAAACACTATTTAGAATAAAAGTCATCATGTGTTTTTCAGTGTGGTCGATCTAGTGCTTTTTACTCATCGTTGGATATGACAAATGTCTAATGCCTCAGTCCCATAAAATCGTGGCTTGTTGCGGACCCGTACTTGCAGAGAGCCGTAGGCCGTTGGAAGCCTTGCGTATTAAGGTGACGATACGCACAACACACCCGTACGGATCTGTAGCTGGAAGATATGCAAGTTTAATCCATACTCGGCCACGATTGTGTTCACGATTTGACTTTGAAACTGATACGTGTATCCATGGTTCATCTCACAGACTGGTAAAAACGTAACACTCCGTACGGGTACGCAAGAGTTCATACGACTGTCAGTCCTTGCGGAGATTGATCGCACGGCGCCCGTACGGTGCCCTCACGGCTATTTTTATGTTTAATGGACCACAGCATTACTTATATAACTTCAGTTGAAATATCACACACACACCAATATTAAACAATCGAATGTTTCGACTTTGATGAAGGGCCTTTAATGCAATCTGCTCATGTGAAAATTTTGAAACATCAAGAAATATTAGTGAAATCATGAGTAAGTAGCTCACTTAACCAGCATATGTAATGTGCAAGCATTTTACTTGTAAAACGTTACACATAATAGTGTATACATAGCAAACTTGTTTACTTACGGGAACGTCTTTCCAGTGATTTCTTAAATCGTTATACACATTTATCAGTTCACCAATTTCAGCTACTGCGTCAGCAGGTTTTGCATGGAGGGCACTCAAGGCAAAATCCCAGTTACCTAATGAAGTATCGGAGATTCAAAAATGAGTAACACATTGTATTGTTTTATGTATTATGAAATCAAAACAATAATGTTAGACTTTGTATTGAATTGCACGTTATTATTCACTTCAGCATTGACGCCAGTAACATATGTGAGCATATCAGGGTAGCAAATAGAGTAAACAATCAGTAGTTTAATCATATACATCTTCTCTAATGAATTAAAACAAAACTATTCCGATTCGACATACTAAAATCTCATGGGGATTACTTGGATGATATCATTAAAATCGCAGTTCGAGGGAATGGACACCCTCAGAGTGGTTTAGTTTCTAAATTAGACTGTTGCAGACTATAAATCTGTTATCATCGGTTGGCAAAAAGGTTTTTCATGATGTACCCCCACACTCCTGTTAAAACCACGCATTCCTCAAGAAAACTGCACTTTTTGCAAGGTTTTACTAGGGTAAAGAGTCATAAAAAGATCCTTTTACAAATTTGTACAACCGTTCCATCAGTACTATCCGTACTTTGATATCGTGTATCCGTTTGCGGTGCCACGCACCTGTTGAGGAAAGCAAAAATAATTATATTATTAGTATATTTTTAGTTTGATTTATATCTTAGTAAATACAGCTTACAAACAATCTAAATTTAAGTAATAGAGATGTGAGCAATGTATACATTTATTTTTAACCTACCACCTATTGGTCTAACTCTGACTGAGAATGGTTCTCTTTCAAAGGGATCTGAAGGACCATCGTTATATTGATGTACGTCAACAACTTGTACTCTTGATAGTCTAATAGATAAACGCAAACATTGAGAAACAATTTATTTTTTCGACACATCAACACATACGATGTACAATGTTATGTTTATTACCGAAAATGATTGGAGACGACTATTAATGAAACTTTACTAAATTAAGGTATAGTGTACTTTCTCATTTAATATATTTTATAATGTTTATTCATATAATTAAATATCGCTTATGATAAAATTTGTTAAAAACTTCAACAAAATGAAGTAACTTTATACTAAATGTCAAGTGTAAGTTTTAGGCAGTTAATACTAGACGCATATATCTATACACTCAACAGCTTTAAGCTTATTAAAAGAAGAGGATGTACATGAAAATTAAACTATTATTGTAGAAGTATGAATAGTAAATTATTTACTTATAGAAGAAAGCATATTCCTCTTTATATGAAGTTCTTCCTAATCTATCACTGACAACCATGCTATATTTAGTTCTGAAAGAAAATGTGAAATTGTATTGTTAAGTGTGAACTATTTTAATGATAAAACATACAAATAATAGAACATGAAATCTTAATTAGAAAATATATGTAGGTATCGTTGTATATTGTTTCAGCCGATAATGGGCCGATTCGTTCAATATTGTTTCAGCATATATCGGACCGATTCGGTCCATTATGTTTCAGCTGATATCGGACCGATTTGGTCCTATTTAATTAGCATGTTTGCATAATGCTGACCGTTTACTTCTAAAAACTGAACAAAATTTGCAATTGTCTTATTTAACTGTTTTATATTGTATTTCAATATGCGTGAATTGTTCACCTTATGTCTCATACTTCTACATTATCAACGATTTTATATGCCAGGAGACACTTTTTAATCAGCCGGATTTTTCAACGAAAAAAATCAGCTTATAGTTTGGCAAAACCCGGGCGGGCGGGCAGGTGTACGGGCGTCTGGTGTCGTTAACAATTGCGTTGAAGTTTTTAATTTTCCAAATATTTTTGCTATTTATTGTCAGATCTTTATGAAACTTCATACAATGATAACATACCATGTGATGTACTGGCTTTATTATGGATTATTTTCCTTTGTAATTTTCGCATTCAAATCCGGCTTTAACGTGGTTTCTAAATTATATTTACAAATTGACTTAACTATTACATTATTTTGTGTATAAGACTTACAAAAAAGTTAGGTACAAGGTTTAAATATGATCGTATCAACCAAGTTTTTACCTGCCTACCATATCCAAAAGTTGTTGTAAAGCTTCACCGCTAATATCACGTATCTCTTGTATGAGGAGTACATCATAGCGCAGTACAATCTGAAATCATCAATTCTTTATTTTACTGACGTCATTGATGTCAAAGAGAGACAACTCTTATGGAATCACTACACTTCAATTTTAAATATTTGCAAACGAGATCGCCATTTTGTCCACTAGAAAAAGCCATTGATATTTTGTTAACTTATGATTTAGAATGACGCAAACGATGGTGTTTGGTTTGAAACGGTTGTTAAAGTCTTTGGAAATTTAGCTTGTCGCCTCTAAGGAGCCATGTTCACTAGGTATTGATTTGTGCAGCTTTGTGTTCATCATCAATAGAAGTAATATAAAGGTAATTGGTAATGAAATGTCAGAGCAAGTGATAATTCCGTTGAGAATACTGTATATGGAAAGCTTCGACTGTCTTATACGAACATAAACGATTGTTGTTGAGTCGTTATATTGAGTGCTTTATTGTATAGTCAGCTGAACATGTACATGGAAGCAGACTTTAAACCGCACTTTTAACTTTCTTCATTATACTCGGTGCTTTGATCATTATGTAAAGTGCATTCTTCAATATATTAGATGGTTTGATCATTATGAAGAAAGCACTGACTATAATTAACAAACTACTTATTATAATGTTATTTCAACATAACACCGTTCGTTAATGTATGTAAAAGACAGCCAATGCTTTCCGTAAGAAGTGGTTAATATACATGTAATCCCCAAAACAATAGATAGTATTATATATATAAACCTAATACTTTTCGAAGAATGGAGTTTAGAGATTCAAGCGTCCTGTGTTCACTACTAAATGCATGTTGGCTGGCTTCAAAATACACGTGGCACATGCACGCACAGCACGTGAGTCTTTGCATGCATGAACAGAGTTCTGACCATAGAGCTACACAATATTATGAAGTACCTACATCTCGGATGATACCAGCGACTACTGGGTCACTCATCTTTGATCTACCAAATGTTTGAATATTGAAAGCTCCAATCCTTAACACATGAGGTAAGAAATCGAAAGCTTTAGGTTGAAATGGACTGTCATCAAGATCAGATACCAGTCTGGAAGTATTGGTTGGTGACGTCACAATACATGGTAACAACAGTGCCAGATAGGCAGCGATGTGTAACAACCATACACTTGACATTGTGCTAGAAAAAAATCATTGTGACCTTACATTGAATAGATCACTGTAATATTCATCTTTCAATATGTTGGTTAAACTCATGATAGTTATGAATGAAATAACAACCTGCAGAAACGTGTGTCAACTTAGCACTTTTACCGAGTGTTCTTTTGGTATGAAGATTTGTTCTGATGGAAAATGAACAAAACCTATGAGTGGTATTTTAGAGTACATGTGTATATGAAATTATGTTCATTAAATAAAAAAGTAGACGACGAATGGTGTCAGGTATAATTTTTGGTAGAAACCCTCTGCATTATTTATAACAATTAATCTTATTTAGGTAACAGAATATTCGCGACAAAATGCTCGTATTACCATCTTTAGGCCATTTTGAATACAAATGTACTGTCTTTTCATGCGTAGAATTATAACAGGAATTTTCATCAACTAATTTTGAATGATATGCAATTTTTGTATAGCAATTCAAATAAAGAAACACCCAAAAAATAGAAGAAAAAACATTTAATAATTGCATTAAGATTAGAACATACCTTTAGATCTTCAAAGAGCTAATGTCGTCTAAGTTTAGTAGGACAATTAACTTATATAGACACGTTTTATTTATTGTTGGAGTGTTTTTGTTGATAAAGAATGTAAGTCTTCCCCATGTTGTTTGATGGCAAAATTGTTAGTCATGATAAGGAAGTGTTTTAATTTAAATAAAATCATAGAATTCCACTTGAGTTAGTACATGCACAGTATAAACTCTGCAGAGCGGTCCTCTACAGAACAATTGCTCTCGATCAACAACAGCTTTTGATATTTCCATTAGGCATAACTGTTAGTGTATTTAACATCTGTAGAGCAACTAACTTTGTCAAGCAACAAACTTGAGTTCCTCCCACTGGGTGTTGTTCAAGAGAGGTTGTACATGTACAGTTTATCAAACATTCTTGGTTATTTAGAGATTTAACGGTCCCCGTTTGCTCTTCCACAATGCTGAAAATGATATAACTTCCGTTTTACAAAGTTAAAAAGGTGTAGGTGTTGTTAAAAGTCTGCTTCCATATATATTTTCAGTCGACTTTACCATTTTGTACGATAACCCCTGAATCATTGAAATCACCTTCAGACAGATGATCCTTCATAATACAATGTACCCATTTATATGTGGTGAAGTGGACAAATGTTGGTAAATTTCTTGCTCACGATAATTATCCGTGCACCTGGTGGGGTTCGAACCCAGGACCTATCGATCCCTATGCGCGCGTCCTATCACTGAAACTCTGTTCTTACATGTATACGTTAATAAATCAGAGTATTGTCGGATTTTCAAAGAAGGGTGTGGCCGGCAGCGTAGAGGAATCGTCCGTTTTGATATTGATAGAGATAACCATGCACTCTACCACAGTTCGTTAATTTATCTTTGGCTAATTAACTGACTTGACACGTAAATTCCTAGTGGCAATTCATTTTAGCTCGAGTTTGTCAGTAGAAAATTATAATGTTCAAAGCAACAGCTTTCCAAGTGCCTCATGGAGTCATATATCAGAGTAAATGAGCTGTTAATGGATGTTTTATTTTTAAATTGTAATCAACTCAAACATCTGGGCTCCTATTTTATATTTTTCCAGGCCCAGAAGAAATTTTAATGATGCAGTAGTCAGGATGTTTTTTTCTATGGGTTTTGGATAAGGACACTACTCCCATGTAATTGGCTAGTTGGTTGCAACCGCGGTCTATTAAAACTTATTTTAGCTTGTTATAAAACAGGTATATTTCTGATTGAATGTCGATTTTGAACAACAGATAATAAATAGGACTACGTGATTGTAGTAAATTTACAACAAAAGTTCAAAATACTGACACCAATTAACAATACGTTATACTGTGAAATATAAAGAACCTGATTCAAAATGGTACCTTTAAGCTATTCATCTATTTTGTAACACATTGTTTGCTAGTGTAATAAGCTGTACTAGTTATAAATATAAATATAGTTAAGGTGTGAAAATAGTTCTTATATCATTAACAAAGTTTACGGAGCACTGTGATGGCGGTAAAAATGGACTTGTCTTTTTATCTGTTATTCGTGACGTTACTGCCTCGTAAGTAAAAATAAGTATGTATTTAATGTGTGAAACGATCAGTTCGAGTAAGATAATTAATTTTACGAAAATCTTGGTCTGAAGTCAATGTTAATAATTAAAGTAACCATTTTATTTTGTCAATATTAATAAGTATTTACCTCAAATGAATGTATTACTGTACATTTAGAATAAATTGTACTATTAAATGTATCGAATCGAAAAAAATCTCTGAAGCCCTATTTACTACAAGTTTGAAACATCGCAGAACATATCCAACTGAATGCCACAGTCTGTACGGCAAACTTTCATCAGCCATTTGCAAAAAAAAATGGTTTAATATTGCAGTTCATTAAATGTTTTAGCATAATATATCATTAAATTGAATAAAAAGTATAACAAGAAATAACCTATTTTAATTGAATATGGAAAATGGTGGCTGTAAAAAGTTGGTGGATTATCGGACCACTCCCATTGTAAAAGTCACTGAACCGATGACAATTTCAATGGACTCGGTGCACCGTGCACAGTCCGTTGGCGAAATTCGAAGACTATATTTTCTTATAGAATGACAATTATTGTAGTCTTCGAATTTCGCCAGTGGACCGTGGACGGTGCAAGGTGTCTATTGAAATTGCCATCGGTCCAGTGACTTTTTCAAGATTGTTTTGCTATAGTTCTGATAACCTCGGCTATAGTAATTGTTCATGATATTTTAAGAAATATACAAAGATACAGTCATGTACTCGTACTGATTAATGTTTGACGGTTTATATTTCTTGTTTTAAAAATTTCAGTTACTCAAGCACAGTATACTTGTGAACAAAACAGTTACACCTTGTATCCTGATGTCAACGAATGTCAGATTTTCTATGATTGTTCCAAACCAAGATCTAGGAATGCGTTAACATGGCTCAGTGACTATGCACAAGAGTGTCCTTACCCGGAGTTATTCAACGCTGACACATTAAAGTGTGCGGAACCAAGTCAAGTAACTTGTGGGACACGTCGTAGACCGGAGTATGCCTGTAAGAGTATTTTCATATTTAGGTATTAGTTGGTAGACAATGTAGAATTACAATTATTTAAATAAATTTCCGGGTGTGTAACTCCTATCATCGGTTCATTCAAAGATTGTTTTAATGCATTTTTTCTAGCTATGTGATCTACAGATTGCAGTAAATTTACATGTGTGAACCGAATGGTTCATCAAATGTGGTCATCAAGAAGGCATATGGCCCTTATTAATATTGTTTAACTGTAAACAACAACAACAAAAAACACATAAACATGAATATGGCATGACAACGTTGAATTTTCTAAACTGAAAAACATTTGATCTATGTGTGGTAAAAATTGGGTAAATAAATTGTGCTACAAAAAACAATTCTTGTGTTATAAAAGAATCTTATATTATTACATAACTTTTATCACACAATATATATTTTTATCATGCACACATATTTTTACACAATATTTTGTAACACAAGAATGTTTTATCCAACACCCCGTATTTTTACCACACATTTTTCAGTATAGAATATTGCAACGTTTGTTATGCCCTAGTAAAATGACAGATTGCCATATCATAGTAAATTTGATTTTATATACGGATACGAGTTGGCCTATTGTCCAAAACCATTAAGAATAACTACAGGAGCTTGGCGTTCTGTCTTTGAAATCGTACTTAAAAAGAGATTCGTCCTTATATGGAGGGATATTTTTCTAGATATGCAGAATGTCAAGCTCCTGTGGAACAACCAAATAATCACTGAGAGAAACTTTTTATCTTTACATTTAACAGGCGAATATCTCGTCAATTTATGCACTGATCAACTTTGTTGGCCGTGTAGAGATGACTTCAAAGAGTGTAAAAGTGACGTCACACTTACTTCCGGTAAAACTTATGCAGCAGACGAATGTGGATTTACCAGATTTATGCAGAAACTGACGTGTCCAGTCGACGGAGCTGGCAATAGAATAATTCTTGATTCGTCTGGATGTCCAAATTTCAAAATGATTCAGAGTCCAGTCGTGATTTAGAATGTATAGTTTGTATTCATACACGTGTTCAGAGACATGCAAACTCGAACTATATTTTTTGACAAAATCTTCGAAGAGATGACGTTACCACTGTCAGAAGTTTGATTTTCAGAGTGCAGTTTTATGTTTCAAATAATTAGGTTATAGTGAAAATATACATGTCTCATAGGTTTACTCAGTAAAACTGTATTTGGATAATGTTTTTAAGCAGCAGATACTATACATTTTCTTAAATTACATGTATGTATTATTGTAAATAAAATATGATATCTTGAATTGTAGTTTTATTGTTTAAATACCATACGATATTTTATATCTTTACACGGTTCTCCAGAACAAAATGAGTATAGATCGAGGCATCTGTGTATTTTTAAAGAATTCGTCGCCGTTTTAACAGAGCAATCTGTTGATTTGTGCAAAGCTAGAAGCTATGTAGTTGCTGTAGTAAAACCAAAAGAGATTTCTGGCATGGCTTACAAGACCATTTGTAATTTACCTCGTCTACCCCTTTTTACAAACATCCCTAATGTCAAAAGTCATACTGACTCTCGAGTCCATTGCATGTAGTTACATTGATGCAGACTATGACAATCACTAGGCACAAAGTTAATGCTAAATGCTAACTTTTATTAAACTATGCTGTGAATATATTTCAAATTCTGAGCCCTTAAATTATTCTTATTCAAATAATTAATTAATTAAATTAAACATAATAATGTTTCAAAATTTCAGCTCTTATGTTCAGTAAGTTTTGTCAGATCAGTATGATATTTTTGTTACTATCTGGAAAACTAACTGATCAACATCTTTATTACAAAACGCATAGCATATTATGTAGTGTGAAATTGTAAACATTGTGACTTGACCCAGCGTAAATTTATGTGGATTTGTGGTGTAAAAAAGTTATTGAGAGATTAAACTTTTACTTGTGTCTGGATTAGCCTCTATACGGATGTATTTTAGTCGTTTCATTCGACCATTGTGGTAAAAATTGGACATTATTCAGGTAAGGGCAGTTTATTTTTCATTTATCAGATACGCTTAAATTTGTTACAATTCACTGTAGTGTAACGGAACGCAACTATTCATTGTAAACCGAGCTCAAAGATCATTCAACATTCTGTTTTATAAATAATAACACGGACCGTTAGTGAAATTTGATCAATGAGCGGAAGTGACTCTAATCACATCACCGCTAGAGATATAAACGGTTTTGTATTACTAAGAACTACAGTTGTGCCGTTCCAAACTATCTGTACATATACTGTGAAAGTCGCAGCTCACCACTATCTGACTCAGACTAGTAAATACGTTGTTGTATATTGTGCGTAAATATTGACCCCGACCTGACCTTTATGCAAGAATATTCATTACATTGAATACGAATGTAGTATTAATGTTCGATTACACCGTGACCGCGGGGATTATGAGTTAAAACTTAACACACAAACATACTTCTATAATTTTACAATCGCTGCCGAAGTGTAGAATAGGCGTGGTACTGACTTTCGTCGGGATATGTGTAGATATTAGATGTAAATGTTCAAGGTCAGGTCGGGGTCAATATTTACGCACTATACTAGTCTATAAACCATTAAAATTCAATTAATGTTTTAGAAATAAGTCATTAGAGACTTGTTTCCATTACAATACAAAATGATTCGTTTCGATTTGACTAGATATAACACTGTGATCACTTTCAAGTAATAAAGCTCCTGTTGTGTTCACATTCATGTAGTTTTAGGTTTAAACATCAAGATAGATATATACACTATTAGACATATTCTAATGGAAGAACATGCCTCCATGTTACATCTTACAGATAAGAGGACACACGTAGCGATCCACATCTCTCACCTCAATGTTTATTTCAGTGAACGTAATCTTATCCTTTTCTATCCCAAGTCATTATAGAAACAAATGCAATGATATTCATTTCTCTTCAACTCATAAAAATGCTCTCATTACTCTTATTTGATCTTGAAAGAAATCTAAAAGAATACGTATGCTAATTTTTTCAGCCGGGTGATCAACTGTTGATTATTGTAAGATGACATCCCTTGATGACCTTTTACAGTGTCCGATTTGTCTGGAACTTTATACTCAACCGAGAGCTTTGCCATGCCTACATACATTTTGTGAAATATGTCTTCAAGAATATATAGATACTACTGCTGGTAGATTTTCATTGAAATATGGTATGTAAACATGAGTGAGAGATACTAAATTTAACTTTATTGTTATCAACTAAATCTGTATTACAAAGCTATTGATCTTAAATTTGTGTTCCACTAAAAGAAAACTCAATATAATATTCTAAGTACATTGTAGTACCGTACGTATGCCTCCACAAGTAAACTAACAATTATTTTGCTATTATTCAAATGTTGTATTCTTTGCTCTGTCATAACTATCTTTTTTCTACAGCGTCAAACTGGGACATATGCAGTTTAGGGTCTTGATTTGGTTTAAGCTGTAAGCTTTAGTTAAACAATTTCTTAAGTAGAATTCATTTTTGGATTTAAAAGAAAATACCAACATTTTTTAACACTTAAACAGTTTATTTTATTTCGTTTCATTTCAAATCTGTCACGGATGGAACTCATTGTCACCTTTGATGTGTTCGAATTTATAACTGATATAAAAAGTGAACTTAACACTTTGAATCTTCGACATGAGTTCTTTGATTAACTTATCATTTTAAATTTCAGGATTTGAGTGTCCATTATGTAGAGCCCATGCACTGCCACCAAATTCAGATAAGAACCCTCACACCGAATGGTCAAAACTTTTTCCAATCAATCATATTGTAGTGTCCATATCAGAAGCACGCACAAATGAAATTAGTCGTACTAAAAGTAGAACTGTCGACGATTCAATTACAGTCTTCGAAATTAGCACTCGCCCGTTCGCCCAGGCGAGTAAAATTAAATTCGGGCGACAAAAAAATCATTTTCTGATCGCCCGACGGGCGAGTAAAAAATTTAGTGGCGTTTAACGACGTATTTCACGACGTGAAATCTGTTGCCGTGCATAAATTGTGAATAACACATTAATTTCAAGTTGTTATCTTGACTTATTACGTATTAAATCGGCATGTACACTGGGAGTCTATAATTTGTTTGCAGCAATTAAAATCAGTATTTATCCTTTGTTTGATGACAAACATGTGTTTGCAATTGTTAACGAAAATTGGTGTAATCAATTTAAGATAAGATGTGTGTCGTCATTTTTTCACACTCTGTTGATGTTTGTAACAAGTTATAATTGCAATGTCTCGTTGTGTAATCACAGAGTCTTATTAAATTGTTATTAAAAACAAATTCTTAAAACAAGCGTGACCTAGTTTTTTAATTGTTGACTTAAATAATGGCCGGTTTTGAAAATACACGATATCGGCGATCGCTAGAAATCAAATATTTTACTATGACTCCCGTTATGAGTCCTCGAGCACTCGATTTAACGACGGATGGAGCGAATGTTACATCCGCATTTCTTATGTAATCTACCATCAACTTCGCGGGAGGTGTGCTGTTAGTATACACGCTTCAAAAGCCGATAATTAGTGTCTCGTTTGTTTATTGATGGCGCCTGTGTATATTGTCGACTTTCAGACCAACCAGCGTCCACTTAAAAATCAATAGTGCTATATGTCGGCCCGATAAGATTGATATCGTGTTAAAACGGTTGCAATTAACAAACACGTGTCAAACTGTGATACTACAATTATAAAAGTAGATAAAGCTTTTTTAATGTTTGCCGTTAAATTGATAATTGTATTAAATTATGAGCATGTTGTGAGGCAGTTAGAATAGACGTAATTAGCAGTTTGTCAATGATTGCAATTATTTGTTTTTTAAGCGAGATGTCATATGTTTTCGTGACCTACGCTATCGCCAATCAAATGAAACAATGTTAAATCTACGTTAGTAATTTATTAATCTTAGTATTTTGATAATTAGCTGTTCCTAATTAAGCAAACGGGGAAAAAGTAACGGGGAAATTCCCTTAATTTTTCGATTTCAAGAATAAACACCAGTTGGTTCAATTGAATTTATGAAAATTGTCAAAGTATTTGTGTCATAATCTACCAGCTAAAGTCGTGTTGCAGACTTTAAATAATAAGCATATATTGCTACATAATATGTTATATTTTAAAAAAGGTATGTTATTTACAGCAGAACTAATTGAATAATGAATATTTAAACAAAGAAGGGTCAAAAACGAGGACACTGATAACGTATTTTCCAAAAATGACATTTTATCCATTTTAAATCTCTTTTGATAAACATACACTACCAAGTAAAAATGCTAAACCAAAAAATAATTTTTCATTGAAATGAAAATTAGATAATTATTTTAAGTTTACAATTCGGTAGCTGCAAAATAAATGTGTTCTGAGAATTTTGTGTAAAACATAGAACATATAACTCAGTAACCAAACATCCAGGGAGTATTTAATACTCACACTACTTGTGAGTTACAGCAGACATATTATTTATTAAATGTTTAAAATATTGAAAATTTGTAATTACATTATTTAAAGGATAGAAGTTCTAGAAAAGTTTGCATTTGAGAAGTTTGTGAATACTGTTCAAAATATTCCATTCGGCTCATCGAACTTTTCCCGCTTGTCTATCCTCCCAACTTCTCCCTCACATCACTGCACTTCTCCCTGAATTACTGGGAGGGAGAAGTCACTTCTCCCTAACTTTGGAACCCAGGCTCAGTCCTGTAATTGCACAATTTTCGGCACATACGTGTGAAAATTCCTCTCTATAACTTATCAATCATAAACAAAACTATAAAATTCCATAAAAATAATCAACAGAACGAACTGTATTGTCATCTTTTTACAAATAAATAGTGTTATTATTAATAATTTAATTAGTATACATAAATGTATATATAATTATGTCAAAAGCTCTTAAATTCTTGTCTTTTATTCATGAATTATGCCAAAACCTATCAACTTTAGATTTGTTATTCGGGCGAGTAAAAATTAATCCGGGCCACCTACTTTTGCAAAGTTACTGGCCCGAATGGCGAGTAAATTCAAAATGTCAATTTCGAAGACTGCAATTACTAGCACAGACGATCCACCTAAAGTGGACAATGTAAATGATGCTGATACAGCTAATAGTGAAGATAATGACAGTGTGGGTGTTTCAGCTTCCTTACCAGACAAATCATGTTTATCATCGGAGGAAACGTCGAGTAATTTACAATCAACTTTGGAAAGTACACCAGGCAGTTCATCGTTGTTTGACAGGCCAATCAAATCAAAAGACTCATCTGTAAAAGCCCCAAAAGATTCATCTGTAAAAGCCCCAAAAGGTTAGTATATTGTTTCACTTTTTCAATCATAGGTTTTTGATAAACTTTTTGTAGAGACAGATACGTGTACTTGGTTTTAATTTCAGCTGTACAAAGGCCTAACCAAATAATGTTGAGATATTTGTTTTATAAACTAGTGTAAATGGAATTCAAACCATATAATTTAGTGGACCATAAATTCTGTTCGGATCTAACCCTGACTTTACTTCAGGTATTATTTCGGAGCCTACTTTGTCTAGCTTTAGTTCCTAGAGTTCAACTCTAAAAGTTTTTTGATAAAAATAAAATAAATTGTCTATCGTGAACAATAATTGGTCGCAAACTATTTGTGTAAGCAATTTTGAATGTGATAATAAATTAACTGATTTATTTTATTTCAGGGAAAGGTTACAGCCAGTATGTAGGAGGTCCATCTTTTAACAGACAACATTCTCTTCCTAATGAGTCACCATCTCAGTTGTTCAGTCAACCCGTTGAACCTAATGATTACCATCGACCTAGCCTTTTCAGTCAATCTTCAAAATCGTCATTGGATGGCCCACCTCCTCACGTTTTTCGAAACACAAGTCATGAGCATCAGGATGGGCCTTCTCCTCACGTTTTCAGACATACCCCTCATGGTCGTCCGGACGAGTCCATCTCTCATCTATTCTGTCAGAAACCGGATATACCCCATGACAGACCTCATCATGATTTTTATGGACCTCCGCATGGCCCTCCTCCCCATCATGGTCACCCCCATGGACCTCACCATGGTTATCCCCATGGTCCACGTCATGGCCCTCCTCATGGTCCACGCCATGGTCCTCTTCATGGACCGCGACATGGTCGTCTACATGGTCCACACCATGGCCCACCTCACTGTCCTCCTCATGGACCTCGCCATTGTCCCCCTCATGATTCTGACCATTTCTCCCCTCATTTGGGACCTCGCCATGGCCATCCTCACGGTCCTTGCCATCATAGCCGTCATCATGGTCCTCGCCATGACTTTCATAATCCACAATATCAAAATCCTCACTGACCCCAGCTTACTCAGCATTAGTAACACCACCATAGGTATAATTTTCTTGACTCATGTGTTATCTCGTCACTGGTTTGCTACATGTAGTTACTTTAATCATGTACTATTAATAAATCTTAAATATCCAGAAGAAATTCCTGTACTGTCCTTTCCTTGAATCATTTGCAGAAAACAACATAATTACAGAAAATAAAAATATGATTTTTATCGTTAGACTAAATAATATGACGTGTACTGTATTTTTTTTATTTGCTATGCACGTAGTTGTTTGCATTTTAACATAATAACATTGATATTTGACATGCCATTGTTGGTATATTTGACATCCCTTTGGGTCAAGGTCAGAGTCATGATAAAAGTCAATTATGACTACAGATTTGTCAAAGATTTGGTTAATTTATATAATATCTATGTCTCAGTTCAATCTCGAGCCTTACATGATGATCCAAATGATTCAAAAAGTTATGAACAACTTTTTCATGTATCTCCCCTTTACCATGACATTGAGCCTATAAGTATGTCAAATTATGTAAAACAATGTCCTAACATGGTTAACATTTGAAGTATGTGAAACAATTATTATGTTTCATCTTATAAGACATTTGAAACGGTAAAAAGATATTGAGGCGCTTTGGGACTGATTTTCATGCACATGCGCGGAAACGGTGGCTATATTGGATTTGGAAGTGACAATCATGCTTTTAGTGAATGCCAGACCAAGTAGATCATCTGTACCAAATTTGGTATGTGTATCATCAAGCGAAAATCTATTGCAGTTTTTGCCCCCACTACTAGTACATATGTCAACAAAAATACCGAAATATTTTTCCTTCTTATTGTATTTTCTCTATGCAATAAGAAGGAAACATTTTATCAGGCTCCTGTGATATAAACTGAAAGTAAAAACATGTGATGATAATGTTGTGATAAATTATAATATTTACACTTTGGAATATTTTTTGTGTGATTTACCTTACAACATTGTAAAATGTTATATGGACATCCTATATTAACATTTGGATTTATGAAAAAGTATTTTATAATGTGTGTTGGACTGACGTAAGGCAGGCCATTCCAAGGTTTAAATAAATGTTTTCATTCTAAATTATGTATACTTTGTTCAGTGTTTTATATTTCCAATGTTATGTATGTACATTTGATGCATCTCTTACAAAATATATCAAAAGTATCCGGAATTTATGGATATTTAGTATATTTAGTTAACCCACCTATTGGATGGATTTTTTTTCAATTTCAACAACGGATTTACTTTTAAGAAGGTACACCTTATTAAAAATTTTAAGAAACTGAAATAACACTTAGTCTGGTTACATTTTTATTCTGCAGAATCTTATATTTGTTATCAATGGTTTGACAATTCAAGAGATTCACATCAACCAATAAGATCTATGAAGCACAATTATATAACTCAAGTGTAACTGCAGGGTCGTCACACGGAATTCCTTCAATTGTTGGAAATATGCTAAATAAGCCACACGACTCCATTGTTCCAACCACGTCAACAATGTATCAGCACACTCTTCGTTTAGTTGGCATAACATCCTACATGTATCATCCGAAACACCCTAAAATGTAAAGAACATTGTTATGATTGACCAAACTCTGCACACCACTAACACGTGTCTTCTCTCAATAAAATCAAGTAACCGAAACGGAGAGTTAGTTCATACATGGGTGAAACAAGTTCAGTGACTCACTCCATATTTTAATCACTGAAGTTTACTATGGCATGACAAACGTTGCGATATTCTAAATTGAAAAAATATATTCTCAAAAAATATTTTTTGGGTAAAAAATATTCTTGTGTTACAAGAAAATATTTGTTTTGCATAAAATATGTGTGCATGAATGATAAAAACTATACATTTTATAAAAGAAATGTATGTGTTGTAAAAATTATAATTGTTGTATAAAATCTTTTGGGGCTTTGATTGGTCGACAATAATACAGCTGATATATGGTGGATTATAAAAATTACTATCAGGTGATTGTGCTAACACGTACAGTGACAAAATTAACACCCGAAACTGTTTCTTGACCCAGTTACATGTATCATAGATACATCACAGCAGAAACCACCCCTCGTACTCGGTTCAACTGCAGTCAAATTATGGCACATTTTTTTTATAACACAAGAATTTCTTCGTAACACAAATTTTTTTGTAACACAAATGTTTTTGTAACACAAGATTTTTATAACACAAGAATTTTTGTAACACAAATTGTTTTGTATCACAAATTTATTTTGTAACACAAGATTTTTTTTTAAACACAAAACTTTTTGCATCACAAGAATTTTATTTGTAACACAAACATATTTTTACCACACATAATTTTATCAGTATAGAATATTGCAACGTCTGTCATGCCATAATTAACCTAAGTTTTTGTCATATATTTGATATAAAATATTTCCTCGTATACACTCTTTCAGGGAAACAAACTTCAACATAAGAAATGTTCTTGCTTTGTCTTTGACAGCCAATAAAAAGACAACAAAGAGGATCATGAGGGTATTAATTGCTTTTTTTAGTAACTTCAAACCATGCAAGCAGACGACAGTATGGTCCTATACCTATACACATTTCCACTATGGACCGGACATAAAAGTCGAAAAATAAAAAAAAACCTACAATATTGAAATCGGGGTACTTAGAAGTTTCGTTAAGTATAGTATGTGTCTAATATGCATCTATGCATGTGTTTGTTAAGCAGATGAAGAAGTAACAAAAATTAACATACTGATGAAAATATATCAATAAAACCAGTAGGATCTGAATAAGTATTCACACATATATCCGGTTCGGCACCTTCTACACATCCTGAAAACAGAATAAAACATTTGCTAAACGCAGGTAGGCTTATTGTGTTTCAGTATTAAAGTCAGTATGGCAGACAGTATTACATTCAGTATGTCAGACAGTATTACAGACAATATGTCAGACAGTATTACAGACAGTTTTACAGACAGTATTACAAACAGTATGTCAGACAGTATTACAGACAGTATGTCAGACAGTATTACAGACAGTATGTTAGACAGCATGACAGACAGTACGTCAGACAGAATTACAGACAGTATTTAGTCAGTATGTCAGATAGTATTACAGGCAGTATGTCAGATAGCATTACAGACAGTATGTCAGATAGTATTACAGACAGTATGTCAGATAGTATTACAGGCAGTATGTCAGATAGTATTACAGGCAGTATGTCAGATAGTATTACAGAAAGTATGTCAGATAGTATTACAGACAGTATGTCAGATAGTATTACAGACAGTATGTCAGATAGTATTACAGAAAGTATGTCAGATAGTATTACAGTCAGTATGTCAGATAGTATTATAGAAAGTATGTCAGATAGTATTACAGACAGTATGTCAGATAGTATTACAGACAGTATGTCAGATAGTATTACAGTCAGTATGTCAGATAGTATTACAGACAGTATGTCAGATAGTATTACAGACAGTATGTCAGATAGTATTACAGGCAGTATGTCAGATAGTATTACAGACAGTATGTCAGATAGTATTACAGTCAGTGTGTTAGACAGTATTACAGTCAGTGTGTTAGACAGTATTACAGTCAGTATGTCAGACAGTTTTAAGTCAGTATGTCAGACAGTATTACAGGCAGTATGTCAGACAGAATTACAGACAGTATTACAGACAGTTTTAAGTCAGTATGCCAGACAATATTACAGGCAGTATGTCAGAAAGTATTATAGACAGTATGTCTGACAGTATGTTAGACAGTATTACAGGCAGTATGTCAGACAGTATTACAGGAAGTATTACAGACAGTATGTCAGAAAGTATTACAGGCAGTATGTCAGACAGTATTACAGGAAGTATGTCAGACAGTATTACAGGAAGTATTACAGACAGTATGTCAGATAGTATTAATTCAGTATGTCAGACAGTATTACAGTCAGTATGTCAGACAGTATGTCAGATAGTATTACAGACAGTATGTCAGACAGTATTACAGGAAGTATGTCAGACAGTATTACAGGAAGTATTACAGACAGTATGTCAGACAGTATTACAGGCAGTATGTCAGACAGTATTACAGGAAGTATGTCAGACAGTATTACAGGAAGTATTACAGACAGTATGTCAGATAGTATTAATTCAGTATGTCAGACAGTATTACAGTCAGTATGTCAGACAGTATGTAGGACAGTATGTTAGATAGTATTACAGGCAGTATAACAGGCAGTATGTCAGACAGTATTACAGTCAGTATTACAGACAGTATGTCAGACAGTATTACAGGAAGTATTACAGGCAGTATGTCAGACAGTATGTCAGATAGTATTAAGTCAGTATGTCAGACAGTATTACAGGAAGTATTACAGACTGTATGTCAGACAGTATTACAGGCAGTATGTCAGACAGTATTACATTCAGTATGTCAGACAGTATTACATTCAGTATGTCAGACAGTATTACATTCAGTATGTCAGATAGTATTACAGTCAGTATGTCAGACAGTGTGTTAGACAGTATTACAGACAGTATGTCAGACAGTATTACAGACAGTATGTCAGTCAGTATTACAGACAGTATGTCAGACAGTATTACATTCAGTATGTCAGACAGTATTACAGTCAGTATACCAGATAGTATTACAGGCAGTATGTCAGGCAGTATTACAGTCAGTATGTCAGACAGTATTACAGTCAGCATGTCAGATAGTATTACAGGCAGTATGTCAGACAGTATTACAGTCAGTATGTCTGACAGTATGTCATATAGTATTACAGACAGTATGTCAGATGGTATTACAGTCAGTATGTCAGACAGTATTACAGTCAGTATGTCAGACAGTATGTCAGATAGTATTACAGACAGTATGTCAGATAGTATTACAGTCAGTATGTCAGATAGTATTACAGTAAGTATGTCAGACAGAATTACAGTCAGTATGTCAGACAGTATGTCAGATAGTATTACAGACAGTATGTCAGACAGTATTACAGTCAGTATGTCAGATAGTATTACAGACAGTATGTCAGATAGTATTACAGACAGTATGTCAGATAGTATTACAGTCAGTATGTCAGACAGTATTACAGTCAGTATGTCAGACAGTATTACAGTCAGTATGTCAGATAGTATTACAGTCAGTATGTCAGACAGTAGTACAGACAGTATGTCAGACAGTATGTCAGACAGTATTACATTCAGTATGTCAGACAGTATTACAGTCAGTATGTCAGATAGTATTACAGTCAGTATGTCAGACAGTATTACAGTCAGTATGTCAGACAGTATGTCAGATAGTATTACAGACAGTATGTCAGATAGTATTACAGTCAGTATGTCAGACAGTATTACAGTCAGTATGTCAGACAGTATATCAGATAGTATTACATACGGTATGTCAGATAGTATTACAGTCAGTATGTCAGATAGTATTACAGTAAGTATGTCAGACAGTATTACAGTCAGTATGTCAGACAGTATGTCAGATAGTATTACAGACAGTATGTCAGATAGTATTACAGTCAGTATGTCAGACAGTATTACAGTCAGTATGTAAGACAGTATATCAGATAGTATTACAGACAGTATGTCAGATAGTATTACAGTCAGTATGTCAGACAGTATTACATTCAGTATGTCAGATAGTATTACAGACAGTATGTCAGACAGTATTACATTCAGTATGTCAGATAGTATTACAGTCAGTATGTCAGACAGTATTACATTCAGTATGTCAGATAGTATTACAGTCAGTATGTCAGACAGTATTACAGTCAGTATGTCAGATAGTATTACAGACAGTATGTCAGATAGTATTACAGACAGTATGTCAGACAGTATTACAGTCAGTATGTCAGATAGTATTACAGACAGTATGTCAGATAGTATTACAGTCAGTATGTCAGACAGTATTACATTCAGTATGTCAGATAGTATTACAGACAGTATGTCAGATAGTATTACAGTCAGTCTGTTAGACAGTATTACTGTCAGTATGTCAGACAGTATTACAGACAGTATGTCAGACAGTATTACACTCAGTATGTCAGACAGTATTACAGTCAGCATGTCAGATAGTATTACAGTCAGTATGTCAGACAGTATTACAGTCAGTATGTCAGACAGTATTACAGTCAGCATGTCAGATAGTATTACAGTCAGCATGTCAGATAGTATTACAGTCAGCATGTCAGACAGAATTACAGTCAGTAACTCAGATAGTATTACAGTCAGTATGTCAGACAGTATTACAGTCAGTATGTCAGACAGTATGTCTGACAGTATTACATTCAGTATGTCAGACAGTATTACATACAGTATTACAGACAGTATGTCAGACAGTATTACAGTCAGCATGTCAGACATAATTACAGTCAGTAACTCAGATAGTATTACAGTCAGTATGTCAGACAGTATTACAGTCAGTATGTCAGACAGTATGTCTGACAGTATTACATTCAGTATGTCAGACAGTATTACATACAGTATTGCAGACAGTATGTCAGACAGTATTACAGTCAGCATGTCAGACATAATTACAGTCAGTAACTCAGATAGTATTACAGTCAGTATGTCAGACAGTATTACAGTCAGTATGTCTGACAGTATTACATTCAGTATGTCAGACAGTATTACATACAGTATTACAGACAGTATGTCAGACAGTATTACATTCAGTTTTACAGACAGTATGTCAGACAGTATTACAGTCAGTATGTCAGACAGTATGTCAGATAGTATTACAGACAGTATGTCAGACAGTATTACATTCAGTATGTCAGACAGTATGTCAGTCAGTATTACAGTCAGTATGTCAGACAGTATGTCAGTCAGTATGTCAGATAGTATTACAGTCAGTGTGTTAGTCAGTATGTCAGACAGTATGTCAGACAGTATTACAGTCAGTATGTCAGACAGTATGTCAGACAGTATTACAGTCAGTATGTCAGACAGTATGTTAGTCAGTATGTCAGATAGTATTACAGTCAGTGTATTAGTCAGTATGTCAGACAGTATGTCAGACAGTATTACAGTCAGTATGTCAGACAGTATGTCAGACAGTATTACAGACAGTATGTCAGACAGTATGTCAGTCAGTATTACAGTCAGTATGTCAGACAGTATGTCAGTCAGTATGTCAGATAGTATTACAGTCAGTATGTCAGACAGTATGTCAGACAGTATTACAGACAGTATTACAGTCAGTATGTCAGACAGTATATCAGACAGTATTACAGACAGTATTACACTCAGTATGTCAGACAGTATGTTAGACAGTTTGCAGACAGTATTAAGTCAGTATGTCAGATAGTATTTAAGTCAGTATGTCAGTTTTTATGTCAGACAGTATGTAAGTCAGACTGTCAGTCTGTATTTAAATCTGGATTTCAGCCAGTCTGTCAGTCAATATATTGTTCAGTTGACAAATTATAACATGAGGCAGTGTGTTAGTATGTCTAATGGTTTTCCTCCTTTTTTTAAATTTCGTTTATGTTTGAAAAAGGTATATTACATTAATAATGTATGTTATCAATATCTTTCTATATTTAAAAGCAATTGTTAGGTTTTAATGGCAAATTAAACTGGGTTTTATACACCAATACAGTATCTTGGTCTTGGGTTTTCTTAAAAACTTGATAAATATATTTTAGATCTACAACTTTTAGTGTTGGCAAGAAACTAGCCAGTGTGTTCAATGAAAATAGAATACATACTTCCAGCGTTACACTGTAATATATTTTTGTCAACAGTATCTCCAGGTGGACATTGATCTGTTCCATCACAAATGTCTTGTATTGCTTTACATGCTGACCCATCTCCACATCGTATTTCTCCTGTAGGACATTCACTTGAAGGACAGGGAGTCTCTTCAGGACAGGGTTGAATTGTTGGGCAAGGGGTGACATTTTGGCGGCCTGAAAAAAATACAATGTCAATTTACTAACTATATATAGCTTGATGTCAGAGGACATATAAGTCGGACTACTTATGATAAGCATCACAAATGTAGAGATATATTAAAGACACTTTATGAAGATAAATTCATCAACAGTAGACTGAAAACTGTTTTATAAACATAAAGTTATCAGAATATAACATGCATTAGAGACACACTAACAGTTAAACCATTCTGCTTTCTAAATTTGAGTTTGACAAAGTGTCCTTTTCTTTAAAAAAGAAGCACACTATATTTATTTATACACTATTAAAATGCTTAATAATGCTTAAACCTGATCAAAATAGGTTTAGAGCTTGATTATAAATTCAATTTGGAGCAGATTTTTTTCTATAACAAGACTTTAAATTAAACATATCGTGATCAAAACTATTTTTCAAGTATTGACAACCAAACTCTACTTTCGGTTTCGATCTTTCACTTTGAAATGCAATAAATAACACTCACATATTTAAGCAATACTTCCATCTAATTAAAAAATCATGTTCATTGGAGGTGTTTGAAATAGATGAATGTTTATTTTTGTTGCAGTCCAAAAACAGTTTTACTTTTGATAATGGGGCTTTAACAAAAACAGAACAGACCTGAACAAGTCATCTCGTCACGTCCATTGTCACAATTTATAGTACCATCACAAACATTGTCATCATCAATACATTCTAGTTGACATTGGTTATCTACAGTTCTCACACCACAAAGAAACTTTCCAAAACACAAATCTGTAATGATAATGTAATAAACGGTATAATTAATATGATCTTATGAGTCTATTGACAGGTATTATTACACCTCATTTAGTACGTGTTGATAGCACAAATGCACAATTGTATATAATTTTCGTCTATAATTTGTACTCTTTATAACAGAAATATGTTTTTGCTATGTACATTGTATTATGGTCGATATTATAACAAGTTCTTATAGCTAATCTAAATTACTCCTTCCACTTTCTGGCTGGTGCCTATGGTGGCTGATTTACGCCATGTCGTATTTTTGTTTCTTCGCTGCGAAGATTAGAAAATACGAAAAAACGAAGGGACGAAAAACTGAATTTGTCGTCCCTTCGTTATTTTTCTAATCTTCTCGGCGTAGAAACGAAAAAACGACGATACGACTAATGTAAGGCGAAAACACGACACATTTTATCTGTCGTTTTGTTGCATTTATTCTATCGTGCTTTCGTTCCTTCGCCGCAAGGATTAGAAAAAACGAAAATGCGAAGATAGACAAACTGTGAATTTGTCGTCCCTTCGTTTTTCTAATCTTCGTGGCGAAGAAACGAAAAAAAACCCCGAAGATTCGACTGATGTAAGGCGAAAACACGACACATTTTATCTGTCGTTTTGTTGCATTTATTCTGTCGTATTTTCGTTCCTTCGCCGCAAGATTAGAAAAACGAAAATGCGAAGATACGACCAACTGTGGATTTGTCGTGCCTTCGTTTTTTCGTTTTTTTTCTAATTTTGCGTCGAAGAAACGAAAATACGACATAGCATTAATTAGCCACCATAGATTTCTCAGTACCTACCAGTAGAATAAAGCTGCTTGCTCAAGAAAAAAAACGTATGTAGATTTCAGATGGCATTTGAACAAGCACAAAGCTGGCTATCAAATGATTATGAGTCCAGCTATATGGGAATTTTCAACTTGGCAAGTCGATTTAACAAAATAATAGTCTGTCAAAAATAGGTATGAATGAATATGTTCAGAAATATTCTTTTATTATCTATAAAATGTTATAAAGTTCTCAAGAAACTCAATATAAAGACTACAGTCACTAACACACAAATTTTTATTCAAGGAGCTTTTACATGAATTTTCCTGTGAAAATTTAGAGTAGCATAATACACAATTTATACTGTCAGCACACTCCCTAGCTATTGAACAAGGTAGACATCAAGGCATACAAACAGCAAATAGAACATGTAAACAATGCAATTTGAATATCCCAGAAGCAGAATACCATTTTTAAACATATGCCCTAATCATTCAAATCTATGAAAACTATATTTACCCCTTTATTTTGCACATGGCCTACTTTACAAAATTTGAAAATCTAATGTCTACAAAATAAACTTCGATTTTTTTATCTTTTAAGCAACGGTCGTCATAAGACTGTGTATATTGTATATCTAAATTAATATTATTCATTGTTAAAATTTGTACAGGTCGTATTCTAGATCATGCGTGTTTTTGTACTCTAAACATTGGACTTGCCCACTGAATAGGTGAATAAGCTGATACATGAACAGCAGTTTACGGATTTAAACATACAACTTTGATATTTAACATTTATTTTAAATACTGTATTGCACCTTGTAAATTTTTTATTGTGGTATGATTATAAGATAAGTCATGTAAGAGTTAAATAACTAAACTATAAAACTGTAAAAATAATTCACCCCTAAATATTGGTGTGTAATGAAACTGGCTATGTTTATATACGCAATGTCAACGTGGACGACCTGTATCTAAACTTTTCACACTTTAATTTTGTTTTGATATGTATCGTGTAAATACACGCCTTACACTATCTATATTATAATATTATTTTTCTGTTGGCTATAAATTAAATATACTTGATGCCAAATAAAGAATATGTTATCTTATGTAAAGTTTATCAAACATGACACTTAATTGAAAAGAAGAAAAAAACTATATTAACATATGTAATATACCTTTTCCATTTAAATATTGTTGAATATAACCAGTATAATATTCAGGAGAAAAAAAAACAACTATGATACTCTACAAATTGTTAAAAAGGTGCATTAGTACAAAGTAGATATTCAACAAATTGTAGACAGTACAATCATATGAAACAGTATTTGTTTTTGTAAATCAATTATATATATTATTCAGTTACATGTATACTAAAAAATATATTAAGATTTTAAAGGTACAATTTAATAAAGTTTCCTTAATTTCATTAAATAAACCAAATTCCATCAAATTCACATTTTCTACGGAATCCATGTTAGATCTACCTTTTTACCTTATGATATCCGAAAATATAATAGAAGATCGGCGAGATAGTTACGAATGAAAAGAACCTATACGAGCAATACCATTCATTATATCGTAGCAAGACAAAGTTAAAAGCTTTCAAAGTTTTGATATTTATCATTGGTATCTTCAAATTGTAGACTTACCCAGTTGACTATTTAGACTTCTTAACTGTGTTCTAAAAGAAACTGGTTTTGGTTGATGATAGTACCTTCTTCTATCACCAACAAAACGTCTGCCTCCATTAACACCTTCAACAGTTACCAGCAACACTATAACAAGTCTTACCTACAAAAAAATCATCTCCAGTGACTCGGATATTATACTTCAAACAGATGTACATGAATTATTTACTGCATTTTAATAGAAATCAACGACGCCATCGAGATTTTACTTTGCCTTCTACAATCCAAATAGAAGAGTTGAAAACTGAAATCTCAGTTGATTTATTTGGCGTAGCTGTTTAAGCGGCTTTCGGAATACGAATATAAATCAAAGCGCTGAAGGCACTGAATTAGTTCGGGTTTGAAAAGTGGAATTCAATTTCCGGCTCCAACAAAACATTCGTTCACAAAGAACAGTTCAGTGATATTAGTTTGATAGGTAGACCAGCACTGTTCAAGTTCAAAACACTTTATACAATCGACCTATAAATACAACAGGTAAACCGGACAGGCGAACACACTACTGATTTTTTCACACAATCACGACAAGTCGAATGGGTCATACTTAAAACAATTCAATAACTGCCGCTTATAAGTTATCATTTATGCACATTTATTGTACTGCATCTGTATGTAAAATAAATGAAGTCCACTATTCAGACATCATTTAAAGTCATTTACTATGATCTTTAAACTTTTCCTATAGAACCATTCTATTATACATAAGGTGATGTAACATCTCTACTGACAACTGGCACAAACGACGGGTCGTGACTGAATCGTTGATACCACTCTATTACATAATATGGCGTAATCATCCCTACTGAGACGCACAACATAGCAGCAAATATTCTTACGACTAAGATATAGTTCGGATTACTAGTGTATTAATGCGCCAGTCATAGCAGACGATCTTTTTGAATTGCTCTATACATATATACTGAGGGACTACTTCTGGATTAGGTAAGTTTTCAAAGTGGGAAAGGGTCTGAAATACGGTAAATATATTTGTTCAGGACTGAAGTCCCGAACAAATAAAAACAGATTATACATTAAAATATTATCGTGACCAATTATTGGATTAAGGTTTAAATTTGGTATAATCCTTGTTTATATAAAATTGATACTTTCACATTAGATGTATGTGAAGACGAAATAACGAAGTAACAGCATTAACATTTTCGACAAAACAGCAGTAAACCTTTACTGCTAGAATTTTCGACAGTAACAGCATCAAGTATTTACTGCTAGAATTTTCGACAGTAACAGCAGTAAACCTTTACTGCTAGAAATTTCGACAGTAACTACAGCAAACCTTTACTACTAATGTTTTTTGGCCGTAACAGCAGTGAACATTCTTTGCAAGCAGTAAACGTTAACTGCCAGCAATAAACTTTTGATGCTAGAATTTTCTATGGTAAAAGCAGTAAAATTAGCAGTAAACTTTTACTAATTGCACATACATGTATATGAAAGTAAAGATAAAGAAAGAAAGATCACACCCACAGATACTTCTTTAATTACTAAAACAAAATATTATTCTTGTTGTGTTGCTTAAGTATCAATATTTTGACAAAATTGTATTCCACGAACGGAAGTTATTGCTGGTTCTTGGGTTGCTATGATCACGAAATATGCCATTTAGTAACATTTTATACAGCTGAATGAACAGCTTTCATTTGGTATGTAATACTGCTACAAGTTCTTGTTTATGTTAGTTTTTCACACTGGATCAATTTTATTACGAACATTTTTTTAATTTTCATTTGAATTCTCTACCAGAGGTCTGAATCAAACGTACAGATAAGGCCTATATATGATGTCAATATCTGCCACGTATATGTAAAAAAATTAATTAAATATAAAAAAATTTAGATCTTAAGTATTTGAACAAAATAACATTGTTAAGCCTCTTCTCAAGAGGGTTGGTCTGGACATGGAGTATGCTAACTCTAGGCCTGTTAGCAATGTATGCTTCCTTTCTATAGTAATTGAAAAGGCCACTTTGAATAAATTGAATTTTCATGTTAATATAGAGGATATTCGTCGATATAAGTGTAAGATCGGTTTATAAATTTCACCAAGTGAGCTCAGAAAAATATTTGCACGAGTGGCGTAGCCATGAAAAAAATGTCATTTTCTGCGCTCATAAATTCAGAAATCAAATGGGACAATAGTCAATACTTTGAAAGAAGAAGTTACCATTACTTCATACTTGTGTGTGGTAATATTGAAGTTTTAACTACGAAGGAAGATAACCTTACAATGAAGCAAATTGAAAACAAAACAGTTATTTCATTATACGTTAAACACATGGCTAATCATCATCATTCTTTATAAAACCTCATTAAGATCGGACAATAAATAGCAGATATAATAGACATAAACAAGTAAATCTGTGAGCTAATGCTCACTAGTGATACCCCCGCCAAAATCTAAAAATATGCGACAAACAGGAAGTAGATGAGCGAGGAGCATGAAATCGCTTTACACCACATGGGACTATAGGATGAAGCAATATGCAAAGTTTCAGGCTGCTGCATGGTATAGTTGCTGAGAAAACTGTGACGGAAATTTTGTAACGGACGGACGGACGGACGGACGCACACACGCACGCACGCACGCACGGACAAGGGTAAAACAGTATACCCCCCTCTTCTTCGAAGCGGGGGTATAAAAACCATTAACGCATTTTTTTTGGTTGAAAACTCCAGCTAAAAATTGAAGACGAAAAACACATATACAAAACGTACCAAAACAGTTTGATAACGTATTTTCAATTCAACATCATACTTACAGCTAGTACAGACATAGCTATGTACCCTCTGTAGGTGCGAACAAACTAACACTATATACCCTGTGTAGGTACGAACAAATTGACACTATATACCCTCTGTAGGTGCGAACAAATTGGCACTATATACCCTGTGTAGGTGCGAACAAATTGACACTATATACCCTGTGTAGGTGCGAACAAATTGACACTATATACCTCGTGTAGTGCGAATAAACCAACACTATATACCCTCTGTAGGTGCGAACAAACTAACAATACCACTAGGCTAAGCTAACATTTTTATTTACAAACTATTTTTTGAGCGAAAACAGGAAAGATATGGAAAAATTATTTTACGTACGTCAAATTATTTACTCATTATCTAGAATTTTTGCCTTTGGTACATTTTGTTAAATTTAAATGCTCAAATGCCAGTGGCAGGAACATATATATTAATTACGTTAATTTGATTTTAATGTTGAGTACGGTGATTCTCTTTTCATGATCGATTAAATATATACACCACTGACAGTTAAATAAAATTGAACAATACATGTACATACTGGCCATATATGTTCTATTATACTAAAGATCATTTTAAGCATTCTGCGAGCATTTATGACGGTCACGTGAATCTATTTCCTACTCGTTCTACGGAATTTTAAGTACTAGCATTAACTAGTAGTTTTGGGGTTACCCTTGTCGATGGTTTCCTTCTTTGTTTCTTTATAAAATAGCCAAGTCCGAGTGTCTCTGCTGACTTTCACAAATATATTGAGGTATAATGACTGGTATCCTCTGAATCCTCAACACTAGGCCAACAAAATAAGTCCAAAGAATATGAATGAACCATTTACTCGTACATTGCTTAAATGTGCAAGTGGGAATTCCCATTCTCAAAAGTCAAAATGGCTGCAGTGCACTAAATTCTAGATCTTTGATGGTATTTATATGACAATAATAGATTATATTCTGCAAGCACAATGGTGCAATAGGATATTATAACAATTGTGTGTAAAAAATAATAGACTTTACTCTTTAAGCACAATTGTGTGTATAGGACAATAATAGACTATAGTCTGTAAGCACTCGTGTGTGTGTATAGGACAATAATAGACTATAGTCTGTAAGCACTCGTGTGTTTATAAAGGACAATAATAGACTATAGTCTGTAAGCACTCGTGTGTGTGTATAGGACAATAATAGACTATAGTCTGTAAGCACTCGAGTGTGTGTATAGGACAATAATAGACTATAGTCTGTTAGTACAATGGTGTTTATAAAGGACAATAATAGACTATAGTCTGTAAGCACAATGGTGTGTGTATAGAACAATAATAGACTATAGTCAGTCTGTAAGCACAATGGTGTGTATAGAACAATAAAAGGATATAGTCTGTAAGCACAATGGTGTGTATAGGACAATAATAGACTATAGTCTGCAAGCACAATTCTATGACAATAATAAACTTTAGTCTGTAAGCACAAAGGTGTGTATAGGACAATAATAGACTTTAGTCTGTAAGCACAATGGTGTGTATAGGACAATAACAGACTTTAGTCTGTAAGCACAATGGTGTGTATAGGACAATAATAGACTATAGTCTGTAAGCACAATTGTGTGTATAGGACAATAATAGACTATAGTCTGTGAGCACAATGATGTGTGTATAGGACAATTACAGACTATAGTCTGTGAGCAAAATGATGTGTGTATAGGACAATAATAGACTATAGTCTGTGAGCACAATGATGTGTGTATAGGACAATAATAGACTATAGTCTGTGAGCACAATGGTATGCATAGGGCAATAATAGACTATAGTCTGTGAGCACAATGATGTGTGTATAGGACAATAATAGACTATAGTCTGTAAGCACAATGATGTGTGTATAGGACAATAATAGACTATAGTCTGTGAGCACAATGGTATGCATAGGCAATAATAGACTATAGTCTGTGAGCAAAATGATGTGTGTATAGGACAATAATAGACTGTAGTCTGTGAGCAAAATGATGTGTGTATAGGACAATTATAGACTATAGTCTGTGAGCAAAATGATGTGTGTATAGGACATTTATAGACTATAGTCTGTGAGCAAAATGATGTGTGTATAGGACAATTATAGACTATAGTCTGTAAGCACAATGGTGTGTATAGGACAATTATAGACTATAGTCTGTAAGCACAATTGTGTGTATAGGACAATAATAGACTATAGTCTGTGAGCAAAATGATGTGTGTATAGGACAATAATAGACTATAGTCTGTGAGCAAAATGATGTGTGTATAGGACAATTATAGACTATAGTCTGTGAGCAAAATGATGTGTGTATAGGACAATTTTAGACTATAGTCTGTAAGCACAATGGTGTGTATAGGACAATTATAGACTATAGTCTGTAAGCACAATGGTGTGTATAGGACAATAATAGACTATAGTCTGTGAGCAAAATGATGTGTGTATAGGACGATAAAAGATATAGCCTGCAAGCACTATTATATGACAATAATAGACTATAGTCTGTAAGCACAATGGTGTGTATAGGACAATAATAGACTATAGTCTGTGAGCACAATGATGTGTGTATAGGACGATAAAAGATATAGCCTGCAAGCACAATTATATGACAATAATAGACTATAGTCTGTGAGCACAATTGTGTGTATAGGACAATAATAGACTATAGTCTGTGAGCACAATGATGTGTGTATAGGACGATAAAAGATATAGCCTGCAAGCACAATTATATGACAATAATAGACTATAGTCTGTAAGCTCAATGGTGTGTATAGGACAATAATAGACTATTTTTTTTAAGCACAATGATGTGTATAGGACAATAATAGACTATAGTCTGTGAGCACAATGATGTGTGTATAGGACAATAATAGACTATAGTTTGTAAGCACAATGGTGTGTATAGGACAATAATAGACTATAGTCTGTGAGCACAATGATGTGTGTATAGGACAATAATAGACTATAGTCTGTGAGCACAATTGTGTGTATAGGACAATAATAGACTATAGTTTGTGAGCACAATGGTGTGTATAGGACAATAATAGACTTTAGTCTGTAAGCACAATTGTGTGTATAGGGCAATAATAGACTATAGTCTGTGAGCACAATGGTGTGTATAGGACAATAATAGACTATAGTCTGTGAGCACAATGGTGTGTATAGGACAATAATAGACTATAGTCTGCAAGCACAATTCTATGACAATAATAGACTTTAGTCTGTAAGCACAATTGTGTGTATAGGGCAATAATAGACTATAGTCTGTGAGCACAATGGTGTGTATAGGACAATAATAGACTATAGTTTGTGAGCACAATGGTGTGTATAGGACAATAATAGACTTTAGTCTGTAAGCACAATTGTGTGTATAGGGCAATAATAGACTATAGTCTGTAAGCACAATGGTGTGTATAGGACAATAATAGACTATAGTCTGTAAGCACAATGGTGTGTATAGGGCAATAATAGACTATAGTCTGTAAGCACAATTGTGTGTATAGGACAATAATAGACTATAGTCTGTGAGCACAATGATGTGTGTATAGGACAATAAAAGATATGCCTGCAAGCAAAATTATATGACAATAATAGACTATAGTCTGTAAGCACAATGGTATGTATAGGGCAATAATAGACTATGGTTTGTAAGCACAATTGTGTGTATAGGACAATAATAGACTATAGATCATACAAATATGTGTCTCTTTGGTCCTCATGTACATTACACTTTGAATATTATAATGACAGTAGAGTTACTTCTAGTACACAATAATGTATTCAGGGCTGTTTAATAATGATCGTTTAATGCATATTTGTGTGTGTATTAACGAATTTACAGACTCTGGTTTCAAAGAGAAATATGTTCGACACTTATATCAATATTTGATTAAAACGTTGCATATTTGTTTATATGGGAACTACTTCAATGGTACAGTATGAAGGGTTTCAGAGTTATGTCCTTTTTGCGCTTAGATAAGTGTTCATTTATTTAAAATAGTGTCTATTTGTATGAAAGGTTATAAATTGTTGTAGTCAAAACATTTAATGCAAAATAATTTGGCTATTTAAGCATATTGAATATCTTATTGATTATTAATGGTTTTTTTAATGTATGTGAAGACAGCAGTAACAACAGTACAGCAGTACAACAGTAAAGCTCTACTGTTACAATTTTCCACAGTACTGCTGTACTGCAGAAAATTCTAACAGTAAGGCTTTACTGTTGTACTGCGGATAATTCTAACAGTAAGGGAATAATTAAGTTGTGTGTAACAAGTGGGTTGGTGCATTTATTATACATTTTAGTTTGTCAATTTAATTTTAGATAGCCAGTCTTGATGAGACAAGCGCTACACCTTGGTCTATCCATATGAAATGATTTGGAGAAAACAAATGATATTGTGAATCCATTTAATAGCTCAAATATTGTTATCTGACAAATTACTGATTATCGTGTAACTTATTAATTTCCTGTGGTGAAGGGCCTGTATTATGATAGTAGACTTTCTTTGGACTAAAAAATGTAATGGCATTTTATAGTCTGAGTTTCATGCTTACACACGTTCACTGAATTTACAGCTATTACCCCTTGATATCTATCTATCAATCTCTCTCTGGGAAGGCTTTTTACTCTGTTTATAAGTGCAGCCGACAAATTGGCGCAACGGAATTATACCATCCTTGCAGGTACCCCTTTTCACCTAGGTGGAGTGAAGCAATCGCAGATTAAATGTTTGTTTAAGGAAATAAGCAGTGCCACTTGTGGGATTCGAACCTAGGACCTCTGGATCAATAAGCACAGGACTACTGCTCCTGTCAAAGTGTAATTTCCCTTTAAATGTTTATTATAACAATAGTTTCAGTTCAATATTTACTGATACTGATCAAATTGATTTCCCAAGATGCTGTAACACAGATACAACTTAAGAAGTGCTGAAGGATTCTATGTTTTTGTGTGCATTGAAACTTAACAGAATCCAAGAAGGCAAACAATGTGTTTAAACTTTGTTTAAGTTCAGTAGACATTCTAGTAAACATTTAAATTGAATTTGATATCCGTTTAAAAAGTGAAGAAATTTAGTGGCGTTTCAGGGGGGTCCAAACCTTTGAACCACAACCACATTATATACTGTTTGCAGAATAATGCAACATATGAATAATAAAAACTACATAACCATTAGATCTATGTTAGGCACAAATTTATGCAATTGAAGCGAGCACAAGAAAAACTGCTTCATGCAACTTAAAAATGACCTACAGTAAAAAATACACTTATTGGCAGGTACATTGTGGAAATTTCAGGGAAGGGGAGTCTGGACCCCCTAACCCCCGCTAGATCCGCCTATGCATTTATCCATCCCCATTGCCCAATGGAACTTACTGTCTGTTACTATTGTTATGATGTTTAGTATTTTTAATTTTTTTGTTACATGATTATTTAAAATTTCTCTAGATACTGTTATGTTTTCTCTCTTAGTTAGGTTGTCAAGTATTTTATAATTTTCTAAGACTATGTAGAGGAAATAGTCTAGGGTTTAATGATAAGACTTGTCTGGCTTGTATAACACATATATTATTAACACAACCATCTCTAGAAGTAAGTGCCGTTTGACCATCCTTATAGTACTATGGAACTTGACCATTCTTATAGTACCATGGAACTTGACCATCCTTATAGTACCATGGAACTTGACCATTCTTATAGTACCATGGAACTTATCATTTGCTGCCATATTAAACAATGTATTTTAATAGCATATACATCACATGGAGTTCCAATCTTGGTCAACTAACATCTACCACCTAAGTCAATTTGGATTTTTGGGTAAGTTTAATGCCGTGGCAACACATGGCAGTAAGTTAACCTAGTAATACTTCCATGAAAGGCTTAATCTCTAGATTGAGCTGTTAGCCAGTTACTCAGCACATTATGTTGTAAGTGACTGAAAACTGCCCTACATGATTTAGAATCATGGTAGGAGGGAGAATGGTCATATCAGTAGACAGGTGCATTACCAACTGAGCTAGCAGGGCAGCTTGAATATTACTTTTCCATGTCAGTAAAACCCATTTGACTGATACCATAGCAAATATCTGTTTACATAAACTTTCATGGTAAACTACAAAGTAAGACAAATAATGAAACTAGACAATGTAGAAATCCTGTTTTATTTAACGTACAATAATAAAATAATAATAAACAAATAATGATATAAGAGTAACTATCAAAGGCACCAGTGACCTTTGATATGTTCAAATGTATCAAAGTAAATATACAAAATAGTCCACAGACAATAACTTGACAGATTATTATGATCAAAACATAGTGTTTATAATGATCCAAGTTAGCAGGTGTTTGCCCAATGGTAAGCATATCAAGATTATACTTTAACATAAACTTGTTATTGGTCCAACAAAAGCCTTCTATCTGGGACAATACGTTTATCATCCCTCTTTGGTAATTGTTTTTCTTCAGGTTGTACCATTACTCAAATGTCTATCTTCATATAAAATAATTGAGTGTACCTGATACATATTGCGGGTTTAAGGGAAAACAGGCATAACGCAAGATAAGAAAAGAGTGAGTTATGATCGTTTTGCGCTAAACCCAGGATATGTTATTGAATTTTGTTCATCAAGGTAAGTAAAAAATATCATCTATAGGCATGCATTTTTTACCAACAGATGATATAGTAAAAACTAATTTTCATGTGTTTCAATATCCTATACATCAAACAAGTCAACTTGAATTGACACAAGTGATGGGAAATTGATTTAATTTAATCAAGCCAATCTTTTGATTCCTAGTGTGCACTTATTACTTATTGAGGCTAAAATGTATTATCAGCTAAAACTGGAAACCATACAAACAGATGATAACTATTCAAAGGTTGAATAATTAGAATGTACACCAAGAAGAAACTTAGAATGCAAGAATACAAAACAACTATACAATCTCTAGTAGAGCTGGGTATCTCCAGCTAGTAAGTATTAAGATATGTACCGGTATCATGAATTCATGATAGTAGAATTGTCTCACTATATTTATCACAATAGTTTATACGCAATGCACATCTACTGTATGCATGGTAGGAAGGAGACAAAAGCAATCAAGCAACTTTCTAAAGTTGTAGTAAAATCATACTAGCATTGACTGCACAATTATGCCAAACAACTGAGAGTGTCCAATGTGCCCTTAAAAAGAAAATCTTACTAGAGAAATAACAGTTCCATTTGACATTTAACAAGGAAATAAACAAGAAAGTGTATTCAGTCTTCATTTGAGCATGATAACAAGCAACTATTGTCATGATATCAAGTTACTATTGTCATGATAACAAGTTACTATTGTCATAATAACAAGTTACTATTGTCATGATAACAAGTTACTATTGTCATGATAACAAGTTACTATTGTCATGATAACAAGTTACTATTGTCATGATAACAAGTTACTATTGTCATGATAACAAGTTACTATTGTAATGATAACAAGTTACTATTGTCATGATAACAAGTTACTATTGTCACGATAACAAGTTACTATTGTCATGATAACAAGTTACTATTGTAATGATAACAAGTTACTATTGTAATGATAACAAGTTACTATTGTCATGATAACAAGTTACTATTGTCATGATAACAAGTTACTATTGTAATGATAACAAGTTACTATTGTCATGATAACAAGTTACTATTGTCATGATAACAAGTTACTATTGTCATGATAACAAGTTACTATTGTAATGATAACAAGTTACTATTGTCATGATAACAAGTTACTATTGTCATACATTGATTGTCTGAGGTACAATCCTGTTACACTATTGTCCAGCTTATATCACAATACATTGAGAATATCCCCTCAACACTAATCTATTGTTTATTGATATGATCTAATTTCCAATCAATTTCCCATCACTATATTTCATCATTCTAAATGTCAAGTTAAACATTATATAAATACATCAATCTTTCTTTAAATAAATTATGCCAAGTATCACAAGCACAAAAATCACATACACAAGTAAATTATACGTAATTTCTTTACAAGAGATAAATATTCAACATTCAACAAGGAGTGTGACACCTTTCCTCTAGAGTAGCTTTCAGCAATGTGTCCAGGCAAGATAATGCTTTCATAACAGGTAACATGGTTTTCCTCATACCCCAACTTCTCATAAAAAATCCAAACAAAAACACCAACCTATCATGTCCAGTTTGTTATGAGCCTTTGAGACATGCAACCATTATTACACTCTGAATGATTTTACTCTATACAAATACATGTAAAAACCTGTGCAACTTTACCATCTCAATCCCCCTATCGGAGACCACGTCACATGAAGGGAAAAAAATTCTACTTATTTGCTACCTTAAACGTAGACAATTATATATTCTTAAGAAACCAGAATCCTCTTTCTTCTCACGTAGCAATGTATAACAAAATTGTAGATTTTAGCAATTTCTTAGAACAGCCCAGCAAACTGCACCAAACTTGAATAAATGGCATTTCTGTCTTGCAAAAACCTAAAATGTGGATTTATTAGATAGAAGTATGCCATGTCAGTCGGTCGGTCAGTCAGTCAAGTTGGTCAATTGGTCGGTCAGCCAGTCAAAATATTTCCAATAGTTAACATAAGCTTATAATCACTTTGTGTCTTTAATTCTTAATTTTGATTCTTGCTGCAACAACTGCTGCCATTCACTTACTATAGTCTATAAATATAGTCAGTACATTAAGTCAATATAAAACGGCATATAAACTACATTGTATACAAGAATGTATAAAAATCTGCACATATACAGCACATTAAATTTATAGTAATAAGAAAATGATGTTAAAATTTGTCAACAAAATATAAACAAACAAAGTTTTAGTGATAAAAATCATTGACTGGTCAGTTCTGTGAATGTTTAAATGAAAAAGATGGTAGAAATTAAAGAAAAATAAAATACTGAAACAATAATGAAAATACAATGTAGTAAAAAATGTAAATTCTGCAACTATACTATTAAGCATGAAAATTTGGTATAAGGTTACATAATGCGATTAAAAGATTGTGCAATGCAATAAACATAGAACACTTATATCATTATTATACTTGGTGTGAGTAAACTTGTACAGTGAAATCCAAACACTTGGTCTGATGAATAAAAAAACTTGAAAACAAAAAATTGTATTAATTCAGCTTTAGAAGCAGTAGTAGGTACTTACGATTGGCACCCTGTAAAAACTGTATTTACAACTGTCCAAACTGTACAGGTTAATAAACATCTGAACATTTTTAGCATTATGTTATTGTAAAAGAATAGTCTGAAGTGGTAAAAGAAAGTGTAAGGATTGTTAGATTATATGTAGAACAGACTGTACCAAATTTGGCAGTGTCTGCAATAGGTAATTCAAACAATAAAGTAAAATATCACTTGTATATAACTGATACCTGTATTCCCAAGATAAATGATATTTCTAGATTGTCAAATTAAAATGAGCAGTGCAGTAAACAACTTATACATGAGACATAATACACTTGTGTAAATATATTATATAAATATTCTATTTAGTTAATACATTAAAACCATTGTTGTTTAACTCTTTGTTTCTTTTGCTAATAGGTTACACTAATGTGAGTTGTACTTTTAATTATTTATTTAATAAATTTTAATTTATTTATTTATTAGAGTTAACGCCGTATCAACACAATTTAGGTCATTTCACGGCGTCCAGCGCACCTAACCTAGCTTTCCTGGACCATTGTCTATAACCAGTACTTACCTACCCTTCCACAAGGCCGGAAACTTCTCCGTATTATCTAATCAATGGAGGAAAATCGACATTATTGTCAAATTTTCATGGAAGGGTATAACCTCCCCGGGTGGGATTCGAACCCGCACCCCCTCGGGCACGAGTATCCAAATCCCGGCGCGCTACCAACTGCGCTATCGACCCGGAGTACTTTTCAAAAATACTGAAAACCTACTAAATGCTGACATAGACAGATTTCAAATAAAATATGTGGAGTTATTTTTTCTCAAAATACTGAAAGTTTTAATCATGAGATTACAAAATTCAAAGTCATTTATACATTTTATATAGAAAAGAATATTGTTAATATTTCATTAATTGTATCTTAATCCAGTGTATTGAATTAGATTGCACAGAAGTTCATATTTTCTTGTGTGAATGGTTATTTAAATTAGCCAAAAATTATTTTGGAAAAAAAAGAGTGAAGCAACAATGGTTGCTTAGTTACTGATCCCTACATTAGGATCAAATCAACAACTATAGTACACAACAGTCAATGTTAAGATCAATTGTTAATAAAATATCAAAAGTATGCAATTACAGTACAAATAATGACTCATTTAGGAAAGCAAGAGACATTGTTAACATAGAATATTGTGGGAGTTTGTCTTAGGTTATCCTAAATGACCTTTATTAAAGGTACTAGATTTTTCAATATTTTCAAAATACCATTCAGTGTCTACAATTGTGTCAAAAATTTAAGTCTTAATATTTTAGGACAAACTGACCTATAGATTGCAAGAAATATACAATAAAAGTCACAAAAATGCACTAAAATTGTCTATGCCGTGACATATGGGGGAGCTTTTTACTACTTGAAATACCATCATTTGTACTTGTATGTCTATTTCCACTAAAATTGTCATTATAAAATTACTAATTTTCTTCTTAAAAATGTTTCTATACATTTTTGATAATTTTAGACAACGTTGATGTTTAAGTTGAAATATGTGAATGAGTACCTTTAATATACAAAGAGTTAAACAATCACAAAATTGTCAAATTAACTTGTTTCTGAGAGAGGGTAGACAATACAAATGAACTAATGAACAATCCTTTGTCTCGGTTTGTCTCTATATTGGTCTAATTATCAAACGAATGAGAGCTTTCATGAGGACAAACATTCTACTGAGTGTTTGGTGAAAAATAGGATGAAAACTGTTTGACTTAGAAATTGAACATCGCATGATCAGTGAGTCAACTACCAGCCATTTAAGTGTTCACACTACAAGAGCCTTCTCCAACAAACATATAAAAATTAGGAATTTGGAATGTCAATTGCGAGTAAAATAAGAATTAACTTTGAGGATATTTCTAGAACAGGGATTCGTGAATTAAGCAAAGGTAAAAAGTTTATAGATTATTGCTTTTTGGTCAGATATTAGATACTTCTAATATCTATCCTGATACTGACTCAAATATGTCACTATATTTTAAAATTCAATAACATCTATGTATAGTCCAACAATATTGAACTGAGCCTGAACTGCCTTAAATATGATTATATTTCATGCTTCACTTACAATAAATCGTGAGTTTATGAGTATACGATTATACACGTGTTTATAACAACCTATGTGACTATAAATCAACAACAACAACAACCTTTATTGCTATAAATCAATGTTGTAAACATGGCATGTTATAGTACTTTTTATTTTGGACTCATTAGTTTGTAGGGAAAACATTAGTCTGGCACTGTTTCAAAGTATTTATTCCTATAAAAACAAAATTAATTGTTCAGTATGTGTATTTTGCCAAAAGCTTTAGACAAGGCTTACAAACGAAGACAAAAAAAGACAGTACATACTGAGTTTAATATATTCTTGCATCAATGTCAAGCTCAGGATAATATTGTCGGATTTGTTAAATATAGCATACAGGAAGTATTCATGACTGCAAGGTGGAATTGTTTTCACAAATTACACACCGCTTCCTTTGTCTAACACGGGTTAATATATTTCGGAATCACCTAGTAAAACAAAAGATTTGACGAGAGCGAGTTGTTCTTTTTCATGTGAGCGAGTTGATATTTATATATCAACCCGGCGACGTGAAAAAGAAAAACCTGCCCTTGTGAAATTTTAAGTCGTGTATTCAATAGAGCGCAGTCTTCTTGTTAATTTAGAATTTAAAATAAACACGAACTGCTTAATTTTGAAAGATTGTCTTTACTAACAAAACTTATTGTATTTTCATGAAACGTTTATTACAAAACTTAAATCTCTTTGGAAATATGTACAGAACTTAGGATTTATTCTAATGAAATGAAAATGAATATGTTGTATTTATTCATGTGATGATTTAATAGCGATTAACCACCTACAATACTTCCAATTCTGGCTCATCACAATATTACTACCAAACTAAATATGATCAAGAATAAGTAAATATATAATATAACACTGTCTATAAATATTTCCAACATGTAAGGCCTAAAATTGCATAATTTACCAAAAATGAGAAGATTGCATTGCATATATCAGCTTGAATAAAAATTAAACAATACAATGAATCAAGAAACGTATTCATGTATTTATTGTTAATTAACAAATATTATTTACCGTCGCGGATGCTAAAATATGTAACCAAATCAAGCTAGTTATCTGTTAATTAACAGTTTCAAATCCACTATACGCTCGTAAGAGAAAAAGATGCACTCGAAACAAATTCGTCTGTAAAAATGTAGTCCATGCCAAATTTATGTACATGTGTAAGTAATCACTTGAATCGTTGTGTAAGTCGGATATTAACCTCGTGCTACGGATTTTCTGTGTTAAAACAACATGGCCTTGGACTTCTCAAAATCCGAAAACGCGATTTTCACGAGAAGTCCGCGGCCAGGTTGTTCTAACTCAGAAAACCCTCGCACTCAGTTAATATCCTTTACGTAAAAGAAGAAATACACAAATGTACTTGAAAGTCAATGTAGAAAAATTAAAAAAGTAAATGTAGATGGGCATGTATATAACAGTAAAACAGTATAAAAACTATCACAGTGAGTTTGTATAGAGAATCACAAATATGTCATATTTACAGAAAAAAAACAGGAGGGATTAAGAAATTCAGGATTGACGGATAATTTTTGGTCACATACCATGCCCGTACCCCTAACAGATGTTTGCTTTGGTAGTTTCATCCCTTGCTACATAAACGTAATTAAAGCCCCAAAATCTGTCATAAGCTTTGGAAAAAGCATGCCTTACTAGAGTTAACTACCTTTGCTCAGTCTCCCAATGTAATTTTCAGTAAATAAAAATGAAATCTCGCAACTGTCTAATTTTAGGCCTATCCGTCAAACGCTAGCAGATAACCCAAACTCATGATCATCTAGACGTTAGTTTGTTTATGCATATGATAGATTAGAACTGCACCTGTTGTTATTGCTAGAAAATTGTGTTTGATGGTAGGTCCATATTTAACACATAATATTTAGTAAAATAATTAAAAAAATATTATCATTTACATAAATCCATAATATTTAATCAACAAAAATATTTGCAAATATTTAGTTCTATTTCAGGTAAAAACAATGTGACTGATCACTGGTTTTACGTGTTCTACTCAGGGTACACCAGGCCAATTTTATCTAATACCTGGGATCATTAGACACTTGGTATTTTTGGAAACAAAAGTAGGCAAACATAAAGATTGTTTCACCATAAGACCTTTATATGAATAACAGAAATCATTTAAACAAAATCAAATTTGCTACAATAGTGACTGAGCTTAGGTAACGTCAATCAACTATATACACTTTAATACAAAAATTAAGGGAACTACACATTTTGGATGCATCATAAAACATCATAAAAGTAAAGCAAATATAAGTCATGCAAGAATACTAATATATAAGTTTGATTTTTACAAAAAAAGTTAAACTGGAATGTTTGATTCAACATTATAACACCTGAGTAATGTTTTAATGGAATTCATTAATAATGGATTTCTGTAGATACAATGAACATGACATAAATGTAAGTTAAACATCAAACTGAAAGAGAAAGTAGTAAAATAGTGAAGCAAAGTATTTCTCCCACTTCTATCAATGCTAGTATAGGGCCCTATATATAAGTGAATAAATATTCACATTCTTAATTTCTCTGTAAAAAATGTCTTAGTTTCAAATTAATTAGTGAGGTATAATTACAAAAAATCAATGTATATAATTAACACATTATTTGACCGTTTCATCTTAATGTCTCAGTAGCACTAGAAACTTACACAAAAAAGCTCAAACAAAAATAGACAAGCCCATTTAAGTTATATTCATCACAATCTTTAACATTTAGTTAAGTTTAAGTTAAAAAACGAAGCAAAACAGACATGTTTCTTATATTTACTGGAACCATAAAAAGCCACAGTGGTCACTTTGATAATTTAGTACATTTGTGTACAAACTGGGGGAAATATATAAATTCAAAAATTCAGTTTTCACCAAGACCTCAAAATTGATATGTTAAAGAAAATAATTATGTTTCAAAGATGTATGGCACAATATGGTAAAATTAAAACAGTCAATCTACATACACTGTAGATTTATAAATCATCATGGATTTTGTGCACAAATAATGGGATTCCCTAATTGCTAATTGGGCATTAAAATTTGTAGATGCAAGTCATCCAGGCTTTAAAAAATCACCATAAAAAGAAATCTATGAAGCTCTATGATTTAAATTTCAAAAAGTAAAAACAAGTATGTAGCTTTTTTAAAACTATATTTACACAGACACAATATAGACTTTTTTCATTATTCCAGGTTTTCATCATAGATTATCAAAATTTAAGAGCATGTGGCTTTACATTACAAACTTTGTAAAACAAAACCATGGCAAGTTGAATACAGTAATATAACTGAGAATACAAAATCACCAATAAATCCACGAGGTAGCAAAATATAAAGCTAGTGGTGTAGAAACAAAACCGAGACAAAGATATGATAAAATATAGTGACTAACAAGTCATAGATTCTTTTTACATTTATAAAAAGACATATAAAAACCCTAGATTACTTAGAAAGTAGAACAACACATAAATATTATATAAAGAAACAATTTCGAAAGTCAAATTCATGGTTGTTAACCAATCAAGAAGTCCCTTATATAATTTTATTTGCAACAAGGTCTGCAGCAAATACATCCATAACATATTGGTTTCTTTGTTTCTTCTTTGGGTGGGATCTGGTTTTGTGTGAAAGCCAGGAATACTTGTTCCAGTGTTGTCTGATGAACCGAGTAATCATCAACGTAATACTCAGTTTTCGCTTTTTCCATGGTATCAAAGATTTGACCAAGTTTAGCACTCTCATCAGGGATACGGAAATGTACATATCCTTGATTATTATCAAACACTTCAGTGCCTTGGAATTTATTTTTAACAAATTCTATGAGAGTATTGGTACCAGACACAAATCCAGTGTTGTTATCAACACCCATACGACAGAAAAGAGTGTAACCATGGCCAAACTTATTTTTCAAATGCTGAGGACTACCCAAACATACAAATTTACCATTTACCATAATTACAATTCTTGTACACAAAGCATCACATTCCTCCATACTGCAACACAAACAAACAAACAAAAATTATAATCAAATATTTGTAGTAAAAAGTCATTTTTGTTATATCAATAATGTCCACAGCACAGGTGCAAGACACACATTTTCCTTATTATAGTATTTATAGACAATATACTATATCAGGAAAATTTGTGTCTGGAACCTGTGGACCACAGGGGTCGTTAGCACAATTAGTATGGCGCCCAAATTTTAAGTCTAGTTTGCAAAGGGGGTACAATTATTATTCCATCTGGAGCAGTTATACCCTCGAATGAAAACTTAAAGTAATGTCAATATTCCTTCATTTATAAGTTGCCAACCTTGTGTAAACCTTAGTACATTTGTACGAAGGCAGTCTACGAAATTAGGATATGAAAGTGGTTGCCCAAAAGAAACTTTTGGTTGCCCAAACTAGAAATTGGTTGTCCAAAGCAATTAGACACCTACTAATTTCGTACACTGCAAAGGAACAAAAACTTTTAATGAAAGGACAGCTGTGACGTGTAATATCAAAATTCACCATTCTCTTGATAATCTTACATTTTCATAAACAGTTATTTTGTCTAAAGAAGTTAGACTATATGCTGCCTGGGCTCAATAATCCTAAAGTAATTTTTTTTAGAGTGATTTAAAGTCTACTTCTATACACATGTTGAGCAAACTTAACTATTTCATACAATAACCCCTGATCATTGAAATCACCTTCAGGCATGTGACCCCTCATCCCATTTACAACTAGGCGGAGTGGAACAACAGTTACTGTATGTACCCAGTAAATTTCTTGCTAAAAATAAGCAGTGGCCCTAGTGAGGTTTGTTCCCAAATTCTCTTGACCTCTAATCGTGTCCTACCACTGCTTCTACATTCTAAATCCTAATAAATACAAGAAGAAATTAATTGAGAAATTATCCAACTACCACATACCTGTGTGAGGTAAGGATCAGAGTTCTACCACTGGCTCTTACTGCAGATAAAACGTTCCATAATTGTCTACGTGCTCCCGGGTCCATACCAGTAGTAGGTTCATCAAGAAATATAAACGGTGGGTCACCAATCAATGCTATAGCTGTACTCAACTTCCTTTTGTTTCCTCCACTGTAATATGGAATAAACAGACAATTATGAAATCGTTGTCAGCTTTATTCTACAGTCTTGCAGGGATCAACATTTACGGCTGTCTGATTGCCCCTGACAACCTATATTTTGGTTTGGGTTTCATCAACTTGTTACTGCTAGTAAACATTTGGTTTGGGCAAGTACAATATACAGTCGGTTGTCCAATGAGGACCCTACTTGAAAAATTATCAATTCCTAATTTTGATTTTACAAACTTTTAGGTAGGTAAATAGAAAGACACCAAGCAAAAGTGGAACAGCTATTTGTTATTTTATCAGAACTACCTTAATCCTCATAAAAGGTTAGAGGCTGCATTAAGTTATACCAGTATTTACAAAATTTTAAGTTGAGAAAACATTGACAAAATGCATTATTGGCATAGCTTGGCTTAAGTCAAAGTAAATTCACTTCTAAAATTATGAAAAAATGATGAAGTGGCACCTAAAGCAAAAGTTAAAGCAAGGGGTTTTGGAGTCTACTTTTAGTATCACTTATCAGTCGACTCTCGACATTAAGTTCCCTGATCATAAAGTCACACACCAACTGTAAACATACGGCGCAGATTGCAGCCACAGCATACAGTGCATGACCAGTAGTGCCCCTGGTGGGGTTCGAACCCAGGACCTCTTGATCCTTGAGCGCACATCCTACCACTGGACTACTGCTCATAAGAGTGTAATAATATCAGAATATCAAGACAATACCAACCTATAAAGTCCTGTTTCTTTATCAACATGTTTTTTCAACATAAGAACATCAATAATTTCTTCAACAGTAGTTTTTATTTGATCCTCAGCTATTCCACGTAATCTTGCATACATGTATAACGTCTCTCTACCAGTCATCTGGTCTATCAATGCATCAAACTGTGGACAATAACCTAGATTCTGTTGTACCTAGAATGATAAAGTTTTGTATGATTTTACAGTGAAATGAGGTGTTATTTGTTGAAAATTTACAATGAAAATATATTTTTTTATATTTTCATACTGTGAGAATATAATCTTATATTTTCATTGTCAAAATGACATCATCTAATTATGCTTAATGAGTAAAATTTTACTTGTCATCTCTGAAAACAACATTTTCACTCCTGACTAAGTCTTTTAGCTCACTCAGTGCAATAACAAGAGCAGTCCAAGAACAGTCCACTTCACTTTTCGAGTGCTTTGTTCATAGCAAGGCTTATCTTTAAACAAAAGAGCTTTCAAGATTGGAATTAGATTTTCTAAGGAAATAAATCAGTCAAACAAAAATTACCAATTGAATTGAATTGAATTACCATTTGATTTGACCTACCTAAAATACAAAAAAGAAAAACCTATGATTTGCCTCTCTGAACAAACATATATGACGTAAGTAGTTAATTATTTCCTTACTTGTTTAATGTCACTCTTGACAGAATATCTATTAAGATAAGCATTTCCTGTGGTAAGTGTTTCATCACCAGTCATCATTTTAAACGTTGTTGTTTTACCAGCTCCATTCTGTCCTAGCAATCCAAAACATTCATTGGCTGGTACACCTATAGACACACCTTTAACAGCATGGAAACCACTACCATATATCTTACTTACATTCTGAAATACAAATATAATATACAAGAGCTGTTAGAAAAGTATCCGGAAAAGATTTCATAACTTTTTTATTTGCGCACTAATCGTTACAAAAATTTACATGCTGATACTTTATGGAATGATACTTACGGTCCGACAGAAAAATGTAAAATATTTATAATAATGCGTTACCTGCAGTCACTATGGTAACGCCGGGCGACGTCGAGTGGTGAAACTTTGTTCAATTAGATAAATAATCACATATTTAAGTTTTCTAGAGATAAAAAAATTGTATTTTCAACATCAAAAATTGACCAAATTTCATGTGATGTTTTTGCACCCTTTTTCTATACCAATGTAACATCATTGACTGTAGTATAATGTCATTTACGTAAAGAACAGAAGTTGAACACAATGCTATACTGATAACACAATTATGGTGTTAAAGCAGTGGTATTCAATGAAGTTTTGTGTATAACATCATGACAATGCAATTCCCCATTCCTCTGTTATCACCAAGACAACGCTGAGAGAATTAGGAATTGACACTGTAAAACATCATGCATATTCCCCCACCTTCCCAGATACTTTTCTAACAGCCCTAGTAGTAAACTTGGTTTCATTCATTATCATAATATAAGTACAGTAGTATATATAAATATCATAATAAAATTATTAGCTGTTCCAAAAATGTTTGAAATCACCCTTTAGCCATGTTTGACATCTTCTCCTTTGAGTAAAAACATTATAATATTGGTTTCTGGTAAACCAGTCTATGCATAATAAATTCACTTAAAATGTTTTAATGCGTAAAGCAGACTTCTTTTATTGCAGTAGTAATAATCCCTGTAATCGCTCATGCACTGTCTACTGTAATCGTTTGCTGTGGATTGAAATGAGGATTTGCCACGGTCTGCTACTAAACATGGGGAAACCCCATGAACAAACCAGCTTTACCTTCAAAATCAAAGAGTCTGATTTCAACAATGATTCAGTCGATTCCGTTGTGATACGTTTTCTTTCCTCGGCAACATCATCATCTTCCTGCTCTTCACGTAAGTTTGTCATTGAACCAACTGTTGCTGGTTTCTTTTTACTGACCATGTCAGCCAGACGTCTCAGTATACCAGCCTCAGCTAACAAGACTATGGAGAAATAGACGACACCTTGGAGTAACATAAACAAACATTCTCTACCAACTCCAGGCTTTTCCCATGTCAAGAAGTTCTCATAGAATTGGAAACAGAAATTAGAGGGACAATTATCTGAAATAAAATTATCATTATTATTATATACCACATTTGTATAGCCCTCTTTTCATATTGAGAATATGTTCAAAAGCACTTCACAATCATATGCATAATTTATGCATAAATGATAAAAAGTTGTTGGGAAGTTTGTATATTAGTACCATTCGGCTGTTATGACCATTCGTTTTGCTGGTCCTAATAATGAAACTTTACTGTATTTGTATTAACACCTATCATCAATATCATTCACATTGAACATCTAAGGTTAGCACTACTTTTCCTTCATGACAGAAACCCCTGAGATACTTACATGGTAGAGTGGTTAAGATGCCTCATTTCAAACTGGGATTTATTTTAAAAAGAAAGGACAAGGTTCACGAAGGGTCAAAATTGGCCCCGTCTTGGATTTTCACCAAATGTCATTTTTAATAACCATATCATATGTTGATACAAAAAAAACACAATTTAAACTTAAAATCTATTTTAATTCCGTTGCCATGGCAACATTTGATATATATGAAAAATACACAATATTGCAATGTTTTCTGAATTAATATCAACTCAAATGCAACTATTATCTTCTTTTCAATGTGAAATGATTTCATATAGTCAGTTATAGTTATAATTTGTTATGAACAAATATTAACTTGTCAGGTTGCCATGGTAACACTTTATAATTATCAATTTTTTACCCCTTGATATATATTTCCTTTATTCGTGTAGAACCAAACAAAAATGATAGTTTAGATACATTAAGTGTTTTGAATAGAAAGTTTAGTCTGAATAGATGGCTCAAAGCGAATAATTCTAGCCATTGTGGTTGCCATAGCAACACTTTCAGTGTCAAAAATTCTATCAGATTCATTTTTAATTAAGTATGTAGACACGCATTTTATTGGTCAAATGTAACACAACTATTGAAGACAAAATATATCAATTCCAAAACATACATGGGAAAATCTAAAAAAAAACATGTGCACTTGGTTTCCATGACAACAATGAACAACAATATAGGTATGGAATTTTCATTATTGGTATTACATAACTTCATTACAATGTTTTTTGTAAACTCTTTTACAGTCAACTTATACATTATCTTATATACAATTAATACAAGTATTAGACACAAATCTAACACATATTAAACACATATTAACTATACAGATGATTGATATAAACCGTGCGAACACTGTATAGGTAATAACTCGACAATGCACTAACAAATGCTATAGTCCGTTTTTCTCAACTGTCAAAGCTTGAATAATTTCAGGTGACTAAATGCATTGTTTTTATACCGGCGGCCTAATTATCAAAATATTTTGACTAAAAAATATCATAAGGTATAAACAGCTTTTATAGTCCAACATAATTAACCTGAGCTTGACCTTTATGCAAGAATATATTAAACTCAGTATTTATAGTCTATTTTTGTCTTCTTTTATAAATCGATCTATATTGGAAGCTTTCGGCTAAAAACACGTACTGAATAAAATAATGTTGTTTTCATAAGAATAAGTACTTAAAAACTGTGCCATAATACTTCTGACATACTTGTTTACCCAAAAACTAATTTGTCCAACATTAAAAGTACAATAACTTGCCACTTTTAATAAAGGGTTTTATAATCACATCGGTTGCTATAAACACGTGTATAACGTATGCACGCATACAGAAACTCACGATTATATGTAAGTGAAGAGTGTAATTATTATAATTAGGTAGTTCAAGCTCAGGTTAATTCTGTTGTACTATACATTCTACAGACTTTCCGAAACTCATGGGTGTATCACAACAATCATTCACCGTAAAATTATTCATGTTTTGACAGTTGAGAAAAAATGAACAATAATATATACAATCATAAATAAGAACATTAATAATGTGACACAAAACACAAGATAGAGCACATTGTCTTTAACATTTAACTTGCTTATAACAATAGAATGAAAAAGAGGGTTATTGTTAAATAACCATACATGTACAGTTGATTAATTATAAAAAGCTTTAGACACAAAATAAACTTGTCAAATTACTTTGTTAATTAGTTTTATAGCCACTTCTAAGGTATGTCCATTAACTTTCATCACATAATAAAACAATCTTACATGTACGAGGGGTGATTGATAAATTCGCGGAATTCCTTTCTAAAATATCTATTCCTTTGTCAAATGACATTAAAGCTCAAGTAAGTGTTAAACAATTCATTTGCGTTTTAAAAATCATATTGGTGAACAGATTATCAATATGTAGAAAGAATAAATGGTATCCATAGCAACCACTGTTTGGTCACTTGAAGCACGCTATTTTTCACCTATTTTTTAAACATTAAACATGGTATTACGCACTCAATTTTGGTACGAATTATGCGCCAACATTAATTACACAAGCGTGACGTCTGGAAATAATTTCCTGAAAGTTTCATGAAATTCTTTTGAATGGTTATTTCATAGCAGAGATTTTAGAGTCGTGGCTTCGAAACAACGAATGACGTCAACAAATGATTTTGAGTTGGGTGCAGTCATAAATTGTTGTGTTTGACTCAATTTGTCACCTGCAGATACGCTTAAACATATTAAACTGCTGATACATTACCAACATGTGAAAAAAACAATTGTCTACAAATGGCACCAGAGGTTCAGGGAAGGTAGAGCATGGGTATTTGATGAAGAAAGATAAGGTAACTGTTGGAAAGGCAGCGTGAGTGGAGAACCAACTATATAAGGATTGATGGCTTACAGTGTGCTGTATTGCACAAGAGAATTATTTATTCATTCAGTGAGGAATACTTTAAGGTTACATTTAATCTGTGGGTACAAAGCCATAGAAAGTGTATGGAAATAGGTGGTGATTATGTGCAGACAGTAAATAGGAAACTTGACTTCGACGTATAAGTAACCCAATGATGACGTCGGCGTGCTTCAAGTACAGTATACTAGTGTTGTAAAATGTTTCATGAAAACTTTATTTTCCAATGTATCAAGAAAATATTTGGGCTTTATATCAGTCTTTGGTATATGTACAGAATGATGTATTTTATTTTTTCCTATGTTATCCCATGTACCATTAATAAATAAATTCCTCGAACTTTCCAATCACCCCTCGTACAACCTTAAAATCTGTATACCTATTTCAAATTGACAAAATCTTACTGCTATTGCATTTCATGCAATACATTTTTATAAGAAATAGGCACTTGTGCCAATGTACAGAGATGACACCTTGACTGATGGATAATTCGTTGGATGTATGCAACACAGTCCTTACTTGATCTACTCGCATTCAGCTGTAATGTAAGTGTACATTTTTTAAATAGATAAGAATGTATTAAAGCATCCTGAATGATTAATGATTAAATTATGTAACAGCAGACTTGCATTCACCCGACAAATTATAACTTATGTCATTATTCACTATCAGTGTCTGACTCGGACATATCAATGGCTGCAGGAATATCTTCTGCTGCGTCATGCAAATACTGGCACCAGTTTTTGACACCGGGGATTTGCACATATCGTTGTCTGGCATAGGAAAGGTACCATACAACAGCCGCACAATGGGCACACATACCAACAACTCTGGCGCCAGCTTTACACTTGCAGTACCACCCAATGACCTCGGTACTTGTATACCTTAGCCAGAGAGTGTACTGCTTGGCAGAAATATGCCTGCTCTGCAGACGTATCCTAATCAGACCGGTGTCATCTCTATGAACACATATATCTGTATCTCCTTGGAGATGCTCCTGTATGTATCCAGGACTCAATTTTAACTGGTAAATACCGCAAGTCAAACCCCTAAGCTCGTCTTCACTAAGACGAGGGAAGTCCTCCAAATCAGAGTTAGAAATTGGCTCCCACACAGCTCGACTCTTCTCCAAGCCCCTTGCCATTATTTCTTCTTTGAGCATGTTGCTGCTAGTGGCAAGTTGAAGCATATGCTGGGCTTCAATTGAGTCTTCTGGTGAAGACTTTGACAGGGGTTCTAAGTATTTATTGCTAATTGCGCAAATAATTTTTATCAAATCGCCAATGAATGGTATTTGGCTGTTAGGTAAGACCTTGTCCATGTACTTCCATCTTTTAATCCTAGCGTTGGCTGATTCTACTATCCATCGTATCTAAAAAAGATAAGAAAATCATAATAAGTTTTTTAAAAGATTAAGTATGGTATGGTACAAACTTATGGAATTTGAGGTATTTGGTTCGAATTATTTTGACCTATAAGTTGCTTATAATTAGTGACAAGTCACTTCAGTGTACATTATCAGGTCCGTAGGAACAGGGGTGCTGGAATGGGTTTGCCCCCTCCCCCAATAATGAGTTACAATATTTTATTTAAGTGTCAAAAAAATGACCAAAAGGAAACAATCAAACAACACGCAAAAATTAGCCTCCCTCTCGATGACATATAAAATATACAATAATAAAGTAAATAGAATCATGAAGTTTGATATTGGACTTTTTAAACTTTCAGTGGTTTTTTTTTTTTCGATTTTTTACGAAGTGAAAATATGGTAATTACTTTGGTAACAAGGCGACTGGTATTAGCTTCTTCTGCATCAAACTGGGATTGACCTTTTGGAAGTAGAGATGGCATCTCAGACTGGATTCCAAGTTCCTGAAGTAATAAAAATATGAATATTGAACATTTTATCATGTATTTAAAGACAAGAGTTTGATAACTTGGCTACAACAGATTTTTAAGTGATATTGGTTCTCTAAGACATTGGTATTAAAGCTTGTATTATCTGTTACAAAATTCTTTCGTTCTATCTACGCCAATTTTGAATATAATCAGTACTGTGCAAATATTAAAGTTAAAAGGTTTTTGTATCAATTGCATGCTTTGATATAGTGTGCGTTTCAACTGATGAAGGCTTGAGCAAATATTTAAAAAACTACAGCGAAAACTACCAATGCATGTACCAGTATGGTTTGTAGCCATACACGACACGAAGACACTAAAAGTATATTAGACATACAAAGCAGTATATGATACATACTTTTAACAGCTGTAGTGAATCTCTAAATCCTCTGTCCACGACAAACACATCTCCTGGACGTATATATGACTTCAGTTCTTCCATATTTGAGTCCAAGATATGGTTTAATATTTTGGCATCGTTGTTCTTTCCATCTGACAGGTATGGACCTAGAACCGTCAGGTAGTAGCCAGTAGTGGTTACGACGACCATTGGCTTCACCAATGGTCGACCTTTGTGCACATTGTATGATCGTCTTTGAAATTGATGATTTTGGCTCTTTTGAATGTAGATGTATGTTCCATCAATGACTAAAATTAGCCTTGACGAATCACCCGCATTGTCGGTGAATAATGATTTAGCCAGTTGTCTAGTGTGATTTTCAATCAACTGCTGCCTTGTAATGTGATTAACACCAACGTACATATGTGCAAAATGATCCTTTAAAGTTATTCGCACCGTTTTTACTGCTCGTCTTACACTTGACTTCGTGAGTCCAAATATTATTGAAAGTAACTTGTTTGAAAGTCCAGCCTTAAGTTTGAATAAAAAAATACCCAGTGAAGTTTTGACATCTCTTGTTGGGGTATTTCTTATATGACCCTCTACATACAAACACAGATCATCAAATGACTCCTTGTTAATTCCTGTGAAGTCAATATATTCATCTTCTTTAAGAGACATTAGGTCGAATCTCTTGTTGCACTTTTTGCAGGCTTCCCTCAGCCTAGTAAGCAATTCCAACACCGTTGCCCTATTGACATATGCTGATTCTGTTGTTGTAAATGATGTAAACGCTTCGGCCTTGATGATTCCTTCAACCATATGCACAGGACAACACCTTGTTCCACTTTTCACAATTACGTTGAAGTCTGTGAATGCTGCAAATCTGGCCTCGGCGGATGCAACTACTAATTTTGGTCCAGGTCTTTTACATAAAAAACACCTAGAATGTGATTTTGGTGTTGAAGGTATGTTGAGTCTTACTGAGGGTGGACTAACTAATGGACACGCTTTTGCAGCTGGTGGACAAAAGTCTGCATCATCACTATCACAATCATTATCATTGATATTAGATCTACATACAATTTGAGGTTCATTTGTTGTGAAATATTTATGTCTACATTTATTACAGATTACATCAGATGATTTTACAGGTATTAAAAATTGTTGATTGATTTGCTTCTCTAGTTGGTCATTAATTTTTCTTCTTGTTTTTGGAGTTGTTCTTACATTGCATAGTACACATTTCAGTGAAAGTCTAACACCAGGCATCTGTAAATATATGAAAATCGAAATTTAATTTTAAAAAATGAAGCACATTTCCTATAAGTAAATAATACCACAAAACTATAGGTTTCAATTACATTTTAAATAATTAATCAAATCACACTATCGTGCAATAAACAGAGACAAGGAAATATAGAATTAAAAAAAAAAAAAAAAAAAAAAGTTTTACAGGATTCGAACCTACGACCTCTCGCACATCAGTCGCACGCGTTACCACTCGGCCATCGGGTCAATCCATTTGGATCGAGAAATTAAGTAATATATATACGTTACGCCTCAAACTCGGTAGCCCAGTTCGTCTGCTTGGACTGTTCGTTAAAAAAATTAATGTAATCATTAACAGCTGTGGGTATAATAAAAATTCAAATAATAGTATTTAGGTTCCTTTTTCATTTTTATTGGCATAATACTACACGTATCTCTAAATCTAAAGTACGTTCAATCTAGTGCGCTAAAATGATAACCGCAAAACAAATATCTACATAAAATGCATTATAGCATTGTTAAAAAGTAGAAAAAAACATTTAAAGTAAAGCATAAATATTTTTTTAATTAAATAAAAACCACTTACCTTGATAAAGTAGTCAAATCATTACGTATATGAATATTTATACAAACGGTCCGTGATAGAACATAACGTACTTTGCGGACGTTGCTGAAGACGTCCCATTTCGTTAAAAAATAAAATTGAAGCGTACTGTAACACACGCCAAGGTCCGAGTTTGGGGGTTTTGGGCTCACATAAGTTGTACACAAACGGAAATTATGCTCTTTGTTAGGCATTAAGTTTGTATTTATTGCGTTTATGTCACGCATTTAATTTATAACAAATAACGTCTGTAGTTAATACTTAATTGGCCATAATATAAATCAGTTTTGATCGTATTTTCGCGAAAGGGAATGAATGACGACTTGAAAACTCCTTGTTCCCTTATTTGTAGATTTACAAGAATAAAGGTGGTTGTATTTTAAGGAGGATGACATTCTGTGTATTCAGATAAGCAAACAATCTTCAATATACATATAGTTTACTCGCATATTAAAATATTCTGGGGTAAATGACGTCAAGAGACTGTTAAATGCGCAATGGAGAATACTTTTGAGTGGACCATTTTCGTGAGTTTTTTTAATTTTTCGATGTGGCTGCATTCGTCGCCAGCGATTAAATTTTGATATGTTACTAGTAATAACTATTACTTTCATGCGTCAAAATATAAAAACTGGCGAAGATTGCCGCCACTGCAAATTTGGGCAAAAAGGTATGGAATTTAACCAAAAAATGCCGTTTTCATGAAAATAGGCAATATGAAAGATCGTTTTTTCTATATAACAACCCATATTTGGCTAAAGATTATGGCCAATCTTATTTTAGCAACTCTTTTTCTTTAATGTTATTGCAAAAATAGATTGTAATTCTTTATTTTAATATTTGCCATTTCCATCCCTGAAACGGGGCCGATTTTAGCCTTCCTGAACCTTGTCCTTTGCAATCATAAACATATATATTCTCCTGAATAGAATTTTTATAGTGTGAATTATAAATGTTTGTTTTGTAATGATTTTTTCTTTGTTTGAAAAGTCATAAATTTACCAGTCTGAAAGTGCTGAAAAAAGCAGACATCTTAACTCTTACTAAACCTACTAACCTGGGAAACAGCAAGGATTTTTCAAACCGAGTGCAGCAACCCTAGGACAAGTTTCTTTGTAATTTTGAGCTTCACAATAATCAATGTTTCCAGCATTTGAGTACATATCCATTAATGCTAAACCCAGATCATAGTTAGGTAGAAATATAATGAACACCCATTCTAGAGCTTTACCAATGTCTTCAGTACCTAACTGAGGTATACTCAAAGTGTACGTAGCAAGTAGGAACACCAAACCTGAAATAAGAAATATATACCAAAGGATGTACTAACAGTCAAAACTTTGAATTCCTTTAAAGGGATATTCAGGCAAAAGTTCCAACTTCATATTTCCTGAATTTGAATTATATTTTTATAACTGTGAATGCAACAGACACAGTGTTATAATACTTGGCGAAATATTTCTTTATTTTCTCGAAAAATATTTGGGGTGTTTCCTAACTAGACCCACATGGGTCAGGTAAGCTAAAATAGAATAGTGTTAAAATATGCATTTACTGATGTGAAGATACTAGAGCTTGTTATTGTGCAACATTAGTATCATTCTATTTAAAAGATATCCTAACCGCCTAAGAATGTTAAAAAAATAAACAAGAAGCCACCAAAGAAAATGTTTAATTTCAGCAAGAACGACATATAACAAATCTATAAATAGCTTGGTGATTCCCTCCGTATCCTACTTTCGTTTTCAAAATGTGTATTCTACATGTTTTAATTCGTTCAGTTGAATGTTATAAGTGGCAAATGTTATTAGTAAGTGACTTCTTACGTTCTTAATACTGTTTTAAAGACTAAACTTGGTTCTATACCTTTGGCACAGTCATTTGCCTGCATATCCCTTAAAAGGGAAACAATATTACTTCTTTTATAGTATATTTGTTTAATATATGTTCATTCACTTGTCAAAAATGTTTTACCTTGCTTGTTGTATATATTACATTAATATTGTTCTTATCAGGCTCACAAGGAAGATTGGGCTTTGCCTTACTATGTTGTCTCCATAAGTAAAGTCTTTATTATTACTATAAACTTATCCCAAGTTTAGTTTCTGTTTTGATATTCATTTTCATCCAAGAAAAGTTAAAAGGCTATAATTCAGTCCAAATTCCTACAAGAGTTGTGCAACTCAGTATTTGACCTCCAATAGTAACTCTGTATGAAGTTTCAAGTATATGGCTTCAGTTAAAAAGTAGCCAACTTGAAGATGAAATTTTGCACCAAAAAAAATAGAAAGAAATTTCTAAGTATGAAAATGTCATTACTCATGCAAACCAAAATTGATGTAACTTCTAAATTAATAAATACAATGCATTCACTTATTTCATGCTTTATGACATTATTTTGATATTTTATATTTTTATGGAATAACAGTCTATGAAATTAGTGGGAGTCCGGTTGCCCGGGACAACCAATTTATAATTCAAGCAACTGAAAATTTCTTTAAGGAAACCAAATTTCAAATAACAAGATAGAGTGCTAGCTGCTAAAATGACCTTTTTCGAGCAACCATTCCGACTGGAATAACATCACATTTTTACAGTAAAAAACAAGTAAATCTGTGAGCTAATGCTCACTAGTGATACCCCCGCCAAAATCTAAAAATATGCGACAAACAGGAAGTAGATGAGCAAGGAGCATGAAATCGCTTTACACCACATGGGACTATGGGATGAAGCAATATGCAAAGTATTAGGCTGCTGCATGTTATAGTTGCTGAGAAAACTGCGACGGAAATTTTGTAACGGACGGACGCACGGACAAGGGTAAAACAGTATACCCCCCTCTTCTTCGAAGCGGGGGTATAATAAAAGGAATATTTTATTACACTTACCAGATAGTAGATTGATCATTGACACAACAACCATACCAGTGGATGGTACCATGAACAAATAATGCATCATGTATACAAATGGTAGCACTGAGAACCCATATAACATAAATATCAGGAACACAAGTCCTAGACGATTATCATTTACATAAGCTTCTGTCTGAAAAGCTGCAAACACTATCAGAATGATGGCCACTGGAATAATGTAGTTAATTAAGTCCCATAGGAAAGTTGACAGCCAGTATGCAAAAGGTCCTACACCACTGACAACCTGGAGATGTTTGGCACCCACAGATTTTTCTTTAATTAAGAATATGATAAAGCTAGTAGCCATGAAAGCCATGCCAAACAGTATAGAAATAGCAATAGTAAAAGCTGTTCCATTGTTTGAGAAAAACTGTCTTCGAGCACTGTCTTCAGTCTTCTTTGGTAGTGGATGATTGGTCAACTTGATATACTTATTACTATCTGTGGTGGCCTTTTTCAAAATACCATTCATAGCATACTGTAGACTAATGGCTATACTATGATAAGGTTGACCATTAAAATGAGCAGTTGCCTCTGTGTTTCCACCAGCTGTGTCAAAATCTCCACCAATAATGTAACGTCTAAAAAAAGTGAGAAAAATTAGTCAAAGCACTGAGGCACTGAATTTGTTAGGGTTACAAAGTTAGAACGTTTAAAGGAGTTAAATACTTTTTTTATTTGATATAAATAGCATCTGACTTTGACTTCTGGTAACCAGAAGATAAAGGGGTCAATCTAAGTACCATGAAGTGACCCCAGGTTTAAAGTTACTATCCATGCCCATTTATTATACATCATCTGTATGTTGACATAAAAAAACAAACAAAACACTGTTATTTAGATGTCAATCAATGTGATAAAGCCTGATCCAGATTTTTACTGTTTTTAAATTTTTCTAATATGTTGTTTGAACTGATAGCCCCTAAACAAATAAAGACAGATTTAAAATGTCACTTTCACACATTAAACTTTTTTACCAGAACATTTTGAAGGTACATGATGATTGACACTTTGCAGACACGAAAGCAGGCAGCCATGTTAGATTCTCACTTTCAAAGCAAGACCTTGAAATTACAATTTTTGAAACTGTTTCAAAGGCAACAAGGACAGATATATTTTGACATAACAAAGCCAGGTAGAGTTGTGGTTACTTTCTTATTCTGTTCATTACATGGTATGTTATCATTATATGGAGTTTCATAAAGATCTGACAATAAATGGTAGAGATATATACTTAATTGAAACTTTACCGCAATTGTTAACAACACCGGACACCCGCCCGCCCAATGTTGTTTCATTGAAAAATACAGCTAATAATTTAAAATTTTACCTGTCAAAAGTAGCAATTCCAATATCATCTTGAACATTTTTGAAATAATCATCCATCTCGGAGAAAGCTCCTCTATCAACATAACGCTGTGCTCCTCCATTAAACTGTCCACTATAATAATCAGCATAGCTGCTAGTCAAAGCACTAGCAGCAGAACCATTACTGTAACTGACTCTATAGTCACTGAATGAATCAAGATTTAGAAGTAGGGCCGGCTCATCTCCAACCTTTGGAATAGCTTTCTCGACTGATAGAGCCAAGATGGTGAATATAACAGGTAACAGAAGCTGAGCTGCAGCTACACTAAGGTTACGTCTAGCATGGATAAACTTCTTTACAAACATTCCATAAAATTGTTGAAATGCTAAAGTCAATCCTGTATTCTTTTTGACATTGGTATTATAACCTGAAAAAAATATAAAGAGACCCAATGTCAAACTAAAAAAACAGGCCATAGAAAACTCCACAAAATATGGTAGATGAGCGCAATAAACTTTAGGTCAAGCAAGGAGCTTACAAGAGCACATGGAGTCGCAACATTATAAGCCCGAGGTATGGGCTGTCTCTAATGTTCTTTGTCTAAAGTGATCTTGACCTTAATGCAACAGACCTGGTGGAACATATCATTTTTATATGATGATGATTTATAAGCAATATAATTTTTAGTAACAAAGTTATGGTCAGAACACAAATTTGTCATGAATGGCAGGATGGACCAACAATGTAGATTATGACATAATACCTCCTTTCAGGCATTTAAATAATTAGAGTTCGGCAAGTCAAAGCATTATATGCCAGAAGGATTGCTCTAGGTCACTGTGACCTTGACCTTAGACCTACTGACTCCAAATCTTTAAAGATCATCTATGGGTCTTGGCCAACTTAGACACAAACTAAAACATCTGTAAGCTAAATAAGTTTCAAGTCATTGAGTGGACAAGGATTTTATCCAGGTCATTTTAACTTGACCTTCGACTGACTGACCCCAAAAACAATAGTGATCATCTATGGGTCTCAGCCATCCATGATACCAAGAAAGGTTTACCTAGGTGAAATAAGTTTGAAGTTGATTGAGTGGATAAGACCATGCTAACACCTGACACACAGAGGGAGGACTTGCACCATAACATGATATAACCGAAGCTCCCTTAAGGCGTATAAAAAATCTTAGTAAGATTCTTACTGATATAATTTCCTCCATTGACAGTTCCCATGGGTATAGTAGTATCATCTGGTTGAAATCCTCCATTTGTTGCTCCATTATGTTGATCAGCAACAACAGGTATTTTCTCAGTACTACCAATAGGAGGCAATTTGTTCTTTTCTTGTATATATGGTACATCAGACTTCCCTTCAAAGGCAATTCTTGGAAGTTTGTCTAAGTCAGTACTGCCATAGTTTTGGTTAGCAAAACCATTCACAGCAGGGAGTTCCTCATCATCCTCTCCAGAACCTTCTCCAACTCTACAAAACAAATTCATGGATTAAAGTTCAAAATTTTCTGGTCTTCACAACAAACTTTCATTAACATTGGACAATCGGTACAGCAAGATGAAATATTTTACTGGATGGAATGATGGTTTACCAGACCAAAAATCTTAGTCATATTTTATATATAATGTCCATTTTTAACAATTCATCATAATTTATTCCAAATTAATTAACAATACAACACTACATAATGATTTTATATTAAATCATGATAAGTGTGGTTGTAAAATGTTGGTGGACCATCGGACCACTCTCTTTCATAAAGTCACTGGACCGACGGTGATTTCCCTGGACTCGGTCCACTGGCTAAATTCAAAGACTGTTACATACTCAGGTATGATTTATCCTGAAATTCAGCACCAGTCCTGAGAACAAAAAGTTCAGTCATTAAGTGTTAGTCTGTTAACTTAATCACTGTTCCTGATGGGGCTTAAATCTATGGTGGCTGATTTATGCCATGTCACATTGTTGTCCCGCGGGGCGCCACACGAAAACACGAAAATACGACAAAATGGTCTTTTTGTCGTATCATCGTCCCACGAGGCGCCATGCAAAAACACAATCATACGACATTTTAATTATTTGTCGTGTTTTCGCCCGAGGAAGCACAATACAACAATGTATTTTTACGACAGAATTTTTACAAAGGTACGACACATTTCCGTGTCGTGTTTTTGCCTTAATTTTGTCGCATCTTTGTGTTTTCGTCTCACAAACCGCGGGACGATGATACGACAAACAGACATTTGTCGTATGATTGTGTTTTCGTGTGGCGCCTCGCGGGACAACGATACGACAGATTCATCTGTCGCATGATTGTATTTTCGCTCTTTCGCCTTCCGCTCACACATGCGCAGAAGACTATTGAAGATGTACGCATGTGTGAGCGGAAGGCGAAAGAGCGAAAACACAATTATACGACAAAGTAGATCTGTCGTATCTTTGTCCCGCGAGGCGCCACACGAAAACACAATCATACGACAAATGTCTGTTTGTCGTATCATCGTCCCGCGGGTTGTGAGACGAAAACACAAAGATGCGACAAAATTAAGGCAAAAACATGACACGGAAATGTGTCGTACCTTAGTAAAAATTTTGTCGTAAAAGTACATTGTTATATTGTGCTTCCTCAGGCGAAAACACGACAAATGATTAAAATGTCGTATGATTGTGTTTTTGCATGGCGCCTCGCGGGACGATGATACGACAAAAAGACCATTTTGTCGTATTTTCGTGTTTTTGTGTGGCGCCCCGCGGGACAACAATGCGACATGGCATAAATCAGCCACCATATAAATCTCTAGATTCAAGCTTTGATTAGTTCTAAGCACATTCTTTAACCATTGACTGAAAAGTTCCTTATTGATACAAAGGTAACGGGAAATTGGATGTTAAAAAAAATCACCACCAAATTCAAAAAGTATGTGGGTCAGTCCAGGAAATCCTGCAACAGTCAGACTAGGCTTCAACTAAGAGTTCACTGAGCAAATCTCCCTTAAAAACAACCATTCTTAAGGGTGACTGCGAGCATGGATAGTCTTTGATTTTATTCAACTTTTAATAATAACCAATCCAAACTTACACTAAGACATATGCTATGGTTCACCTCAATGTAGCTACATCATTAATTTTGCACTAAAATTTTTCAAGTAACTTACATTTGTTTATAAAACCAACTTACTTTAAAAATACTTCTTCCATCGTTGTGGCAGACGTACCAAAGCTGTTTATACCAAGACTTGACATTTGTGACTCTATATCATTAAACAAGGCCATGAATTTTGATGACTCGTTAAATGGAAGTAAATAAGATATTTCTGCGCTGATTTCACTTTCAATGTAGGCAGAGGGTATATGGGATTTAACAAGATTTGTAAGTCGGCTGGTATCACATGATTTACTTTTCACAAGGACTAAATGATAGCCAGCACCTGTAAATTGTAAAAATGATACATATTTTATTATTTTTTATAGTTTAATAGTGATTCAGACAAATTACAGTATGAACTTTTGTTAGCTTGAAAATTTAGAATCATCATGGGAAATCATGGAGCCCCATACCTGAATAAATCTAACAGGTAAACTGACTACAACACATACAGAGTAAATAAAATTACTGGTCAACAACATGTTTTTTAAAGTGGTAGATACAATATCCCTGCCATCAAAGTCTTTCTTTCTAAGTCTTATTGCTAGCTTGGAATATACAATTCTTTGAGAGTAGAAACTAAGGTTTTGCATATCATTACATTACTATTTCAGAGCTTATACTATTTATAGCAAACATTGACAGTCGATTTGCATACATTGTGATATTGTAATGAACAAATATGATTCAGCAAAGTAAATTGAATTTATGATTATTTTCCACCAGGGACAAACAAACTTAATCATCAAAAACTGAAGTAAGCGTACATGAACAAAAGGGTTAAACCTGCAGTGCTTGCTTTTCAGCTTTTTATAAGTGAAAAAAACCCTTAGCTACTGTTAGGGTGCACCCAGATCTCAAGTAAAAACTGTAGACTTTAGTTCCCAATGAAATTATTACAAAGCATATTATAAAAATGTTGTGTATGAATATTATTACATCATACAATGCTTCATGGTATACTGCACATCATACAACAGTAAAAAATGTTCTTTGTTTATATAAAGAGAAAAATCCACTCTAAGTAGTAATTTATTTAGCTAATCATTCATACCAAATAGTTTCTTTAAGAACATGGATGTTCCACAGCATTTGACGACCCCATCAGCCATGATGGCAATTCTGTCACCTAATATGTCAGCCTCGTCCATGAAATGTGTAGTTAAGATAATTGTACGACCTTCACGATATTTTTGTAAAATTTCCCAAGTTTGACGTCTTGCAGCAGGGTCCATTCCAGAGGTAGGTTCATCAAGTATTACAATCTAGAAAATAATTTTAATGCATTCATTCATTTATTTATTAAGTTTAACATTGTGTCAGATAAGTAATATATTTTACAGCAGCCAGCGCACCTAACTTAGCTTTCCTGGACTCCTATCTACAACAAGTTCTCCTTTACCATCCCACAAGGCAGGCCACTTCTCCATATACCTTTTTCATGAAGGAAAATTGACATTATTGTCAATTTTTTATGGAAGGGTATAACCGCCTAGGGTGGGATTTGAGCCCCTATCCCTTGCAAAAAAAAACTACATTCTATTTCATACAGGTGCACTGCCAACTTAAGTCATTAAATCAACGACTTACAAGGTTCTCCTAATTTTCAACTTGTCAGACTAAGTATTACTTCTACATGTTAACTATAGGTACTCATTCACAGATTTCAACTTAAATATTAACTTTCTCTGAAACTAACTAAATTATAAGGAAACATTTTAGGAAACAGGAAAAAAGTATTTTGATAATGACAATTTCAGTGCAAATTGACATACAACTACAAATGATGGTGTTTCATGTAGTATATATCTACCCCATATGTCACGGTATAGACCCTATTAGTGCATTTTTGTGACTTTTATTGTACATTTTTTGCAACATATAGGTCAGCTTGTCTTAAAATAATAATTAAAAAAATTTTTTGACACAATTACAGACATTGAGTGGTATTTTGGAATTTGGAAAAAAAACAACAAATCTGTGAATTAGTTCCTTTATTGATAATGTATGATTTGCTTTAGAGACTGAAGGTAAAATCAAATCTCTTACCTTAGAATCAGCAATGAGAGCTATACCAACAGACAACTTTCTTTTCTGACCACCAGATAATGTATGTGATAGAGCATTACGTTTTTGTTCTAACCCTAAAACTTCTATCATTTTATTGACTTCAGTGTCTACTTCCTTCTTTGGACATCCTTTCAACTAAAGCATACATGATAAATATGTAAAAACAATTTAGAGGTGTGGAAACTATAATATTCTCGACCAACAAATAAAGTCCACTAGCTCATCTGTGCATTGTCAATTGTCTCTTTCTCTTATTTTCAGAAGAATAACAGAAACTCATATATGATTACCATTTGAAAATAAAGGGAGTTACAATTGTGTTTCGTTCAGTCCTTCATATGTAATGCAGTTCTTGCTGAATAAAGATGTACATATTATAATAATGCGTGTACATGACTGTGATTTATACAAATGCAGTGGAACCTAGGTAACAAAGGATGAAAATATTTGGAAAAATACATGTATATTCTTGTAGCTTCAAAATTCAACAATTCAATTAGAAATATCTTATTGCTGAAAAGTATGAAATATGAATTAAATCCTACTGTTCTTTTTACATATATTTTCATTGTGACAATGAAAGGTTATTTATTCGAATTACAGATATAGTTTATAGTAACAATGTCGTGCTAATAAACATCAAAAGGGTATAAAGGGAATTCTAAGTTAAAATGTCTTACCTTGGCAAAGAATCTTAAATGTTCTTCAACTGTCAGAAGATCAAAGAGAATATTATGTTGAGGACATAGACCAAGATTTTTACGTACATTGGCAATGTCAGTACGAATATCAAATCCATTAATAATAGCAGTACCTCCAGAAGGCTCCAAGAATCCTGAAATTATATATTTTATCATTTTAGGTTTATAAGTTAGGTTTATTTTAACGTTAGGTTATGATGGTACAATACATGATACAAAAGTTTATTTCAAGTCAGAATATAACAAGCAACAAAATAACATTAGCTTTGAATACACTATTGTCCAACAATTAACATAACTGTTTACAAAACACAAATATTGAAATCTAGTAACATTACAGGCTTCACAATAGCAAGGATAATGCAAAAAGGAACTGGTCTTTTATTCCATTATAACAGGTTTTGACACACACACTGTCTAAAGAATTTTTTGAGGGGCACCAGAGCATGAGAACCTAACAATTATGTTTCTATGGCCTCGTTTTAAATTTGAAGTGTAGAATGAAAACTCCAATGTTCAAACAAATACTATTCTGTTAACAAAAGTCAAGCTTACCTGTCAACATTGAGATTGTTGTGGTTTTACCAGCTCCATTATGACCTAGTAATGATGTAATCTGACCTTCAAACAAGTTCAAGGTCGTATCCTTGACTGCAACCTTTGATTTGAAAGACTGAAATATCAAATTATTGAAAGTTACTATATCATTGTATAAAAGAAAATCAGTGAAATTTATTAAATTTCACATCAATTTTAACAAATATATTCTGCAAACAAAGGTTAGTAATTTATTCAAAGTCATAATTTACCAGAGGGATGGGGCTGAGCAGGGATTCCATATAACAGGGATTTGTAACGAAGTGCTTTTTTGAATATTCACGGTCTTCACTGTCTATAGCAGGCTTAATTTATGTCTTCCACGCAACTTGTGAATATTTCTGAAGTTTTTGACAGATATTTGTCACAATTATGACCAAAAATATGACTTAAGGTGATGTAAAATAGGGCTAAAAATGGCAGATCGGCAGGAATATGCATTATTTTATGAAACAGTCTGTGAGCGTAATTTACCTCAAAATCGTCTAGAAACACATTTTTCCTAACCGTAATGTTAATTTGAATGGTACTGGTACAAAATTTCAAGTGAATATCTTTATTTAAACTTGATTATACTTGTTATCCGTATGGGCCGAAATAATAGAGAAGACAGTGAAATTTGATGAAAATCTATGTTGTTACAAATCACTGTTATATAAAACCCCTGCACGAGGAAACAAATGAAGGTGAGTTATAGAAATGATTTCATACTCATTTAAACAAAAACTAAATAATTCAAGAATATTTATTCCATCTAAACATCATCACAATTCAAAATAATATGACTTTTTGACTCTCACAGCTTTTGAAGAAAGTAGTTTAGTATCTTTGTAGTTTAACAAAAAAATTGATGTAATCTGACCTTCAAACAAGTTCAAGGTGGTGTCCTTGACTGCGATCTTTGACAGTAAAAGAACGTTTAACAATCTTTAATAAAAACGGTTTTCAATGGTCTAGTCTTAAAGTAGGTAGTCATTGAAGCAAGCTAAGCAGTAAAACAATAACAGATGCAAAACTTGACCGAACCACTTACTCGTGTAAACAATCAAATTTTTTGTAAAGAAGAGAATTCCCTTTATGTTCTACGCCAACCTCTATAAACAGATATCTTATAGACTGCTGTCATTTAGGATCTCTTCACATTGCAGATTTCATCTATGCAAAAACTATTAATAGCATTGTGATTTCGTATTTTCTATTTTTAGACTGACTTTTGAGAGCTAATTTGAGGGTAGTGTAATTTACAGGTTGTGATTAGACAGTTGAAATCTTTGCAAATACTGTCACACAGACAAAGTAAACAAGTCAACAAGTTGCTGAGCACTATGATTTCATAATGAATATTAAAAAAGCCTAGGTCAGCTGAACATGACCCTTAATAAGAAGGAGCCAGATCCAAAATAAGCCAGTGTACAAGTAGAAAAGTTTTGATTGGGTTTTATTAATCTGATTGTATCTAGGCATAATGTCATACAATATTGATAAAATTAAAATACTAAGTCAAGATCAATATCATAATTTGATCTTAATAAAACATGCCTGACTTCAATGTTGATTTTGGTTACATGTTATTATGACAAAACGAGAAACAATTAGGGCTGTCAGGATACACCAGAAGCATATCGTGATATATTGCAATACGCTAGCACCATATTGTGATATGTACCATGATATATTGTGGGTTTGCAGATTGGTTGTGCCTATGCTGTATTCAACAGAAACATTGCAAATCTTACATGCAATTACTTAAATCTAGTCTCATTATGTTAATAGAGTCAATTAGGACAGTGACATATGTTTTGCATATAAACAAGATGCTTAGTTGGTACACTATCACCGCCCTTAGCTGCAAAACATCATAGCAATCAAGCCCTTGGGCACCATGCTTGTTTAACAACTTAACAAGTCTTCGATTCAAGAACATATTTTGCGCAAGTTACGTATAACCAAACAAACTCCCCCTAGTCGGTTAAATTCTTGTAACTTCAGCTTAGATTGAATGAACAATGGAATACTGACATTTCCCTACTTTTATTTCACAAAGAGAAGATTTTTCACATGAAATAAAAAATATCGCCAAATACCGGTATTTTAAATTCGTACCGCAGTACGTATTGCCGCAACTGCGTATTGCAATATACCCGTATATTGTGACAGCCCTAAAAACAATATAATAAAATTTCTACCTGAAAAATTAAAAGAATTAATAAGCATTGATGATTCAATTTCTATGAAATTACAATGACAAATTGTTGCCCCTGCTCCAAGCACACATAGATATTTTTTAAGCACACATAATTTTTTTTTAAACTAAAAGCACCTTATAAGTCCCCATTTTTTTATACTTTTAACTAATCCAAACTTTAATTGCTACATACAACAAATATATCCATAACATATAACTACAGGGTGTCCGAAAAGTAAGGTAACACCTTGAAATCTCTATATTTTTGCTTTCTATTCGACTATTTAGATTAACAATACACCATTTTAAAGGGTAAACTATGAAGTCTTTATATTTTGTAAAAAATGGCACTAAAAATTGTAATGTTTTGACTTAATGTCGTCATTTCCGAAATAACGTATTTTTTCTAAATGGCGTGTTTGACGCCAGATCTGCGCATCTTAGTGAAGAAAAAATATCACGAAAATAAAAGTGTTACTGATGTTCAAAGGAAATTTATGTATCTATATAAGAAATATACTGCGAGCAGAAAACCTTTAACAAAATTGTGAGCAAGTTTCAACACTTCGGATTGTTTGCTGATGCCCTGAAATCCGGTCGATCAAGAACAAGCAGAAGTGATGAAAATGTGAGTTCTCTTCAGGATTTGTTAAGTGAGAGTCATAAAACTTCACTGAGACCATATTCTAATGAGATAGGTATTTCGAAAACATTTGTCCACACAATAGTTAGATATGACCTGAAACTGTTTTCATACAAAATTCAAATCATGCAGAAACTATCCATTACTGATCAAATGCAGAGACTTGACTTTTGCCGCTGGTCCGCTGACAATTACGTAATGCATTTCGCAATGTTTGGTTTAGTGACGATTCAAACCCAAAGCCCAAGACATGAACATGTTATTGAGTAAAATCAAATGAGAAGTGAGTAAAATCAACAAGGAAACATGCGGCAGTGTCATTGACAATTGCATAGTGCAAGTTCAGGGAGGGACGAAAATGAATGGGGGCCACTTGGATAACGTCATTAATTACTAAAATGACGTCCAAGTGTGAATTAGGTATTTTCAGTGTTTTGTTTATAAAAAACGCGAGTTTAACTTTAAGATATCAGTTGTTTTTGCATAAAAATGTTTCATACTTTTTCTGTACATGTACACATTTTGAAATGTATCAGATAACATTTAATATTATATATCAATGATTGAAAGTGTTACCTTTCTTTTGGGACACCCTGTACAACAAATTACGTTCTTGGCAAGCATATTAATTTCAGACCTCCGTTCAGCCTAAAGATCAAGGCATTTAAAGCTACTGGTTGAAGGCTAGTAGGTACCTTCCAAGACTGATTTTGTCCTTCTGGAACTCAGGAATGTATATACCTAATCTATACATTATAACACAAATATACATATTATAAAACAATTCAAATTAACACACTAGAATCGAGTGTAGAACAATAAATGAAATAGACTTTTTACCAAACAAAAACAGTGAGAACCTAACATAAAGCTTTACACATAGATACTAACTCTATAATCATCAGAACAAAATCAGATACAGTAAGAAATAATAGAAGAATAAATCAGTATAATAATGAAATAATAAAAAAATATTTTTTTTGCTGAGAGATGAAATCTATAAGTGTAATGTAACATGTAACATGAAAATAAAACAAAAGTAGGATTGGGTGATGAAGTATATGCATGAAATAAGTTGAAAAAAACTACATTGAGCACAAATAATGGTTTCCTTACTTCATTTGGCATATGGAATATGCCTTTCGGTTTGAATAGCTAAAAATGATAGGATATAAGATATGATATAAATATTATAATTCTAACATAAAATGTACAATATATATGTATGTATATATTACACATTATAACATACATTATACTACTAAAGAACATAGTATTACATTCACCCTTTTCTAGTTGCGACATGTGTGAAAATTGGACATGTTTTCACATTAATGTGAAAGAGCCATTACAAGATGCTCTCATTTCATTATTAATTGAGTGACAGATTGACATTGTCTTCCAAAAAGAGTCAGTTGAATCATGCCCGCAGTTACAAATGCTGGGGCAGGGCAAAAGGGCAAAATTGCAATTCTTCCTCTTTTTCAACCCAAAATTTACATTTCATATAGTAATGTTTTCCCAAAATGAGGTTTGTGGTGCCCATTTAGAAGGGGCATCCACATTGACAAATGAGGGTAAATATAATTTCCTGACAAATCTTTGGTTAGTAAATCAAGCAAAACTATTTCGTTTAGCAAAGTTAGTGCAACTTTCCACTCAATCAGAAATCAAAAAAACATAGGCACACAGGTCACACTGTAGAATGGTGAAAACAACCACTGATCAAATTTAATAAAGCAGCAAGAATCTTATACTCTTTACAACATTTTACCAAATATCATCAATTTAACTATCCTACATTAAAGAACATTGAAGGTTTAATCTTAATAGACAGTTCTGTATGGTTGAAAAACTCTTCCAGAAACTATCCTAAACATTGTTTGCTTAAGCAAGGAACATATCAGATGACTGTGACTCAAATACCAGATTTTTATCCATATAACAAACCTTTGCACTTTAGCCCATACTGAAGAGATATCATTTTCTTACTGGGTTTAACGCCATATCAACACAACAAGCACCTAACCTAACTTTCCTGGACCTTTGTCTATAACCAGTACTCACCTACCCTTACACAAGGCCGGAAACTTCTCCATATTATCTAATCAATGGAGGAAAATTGACATTATTGTCATATTTTAATGGAAGGGTGGGATTCAAACCCGTACCTCCTTCAGGACATGAGATGCCAAATCCCGGCACGCTACCAACTGCGCTATCGACCTGGGTTCTGAAGAAGTAACACCTTTCAAACAAAACAATCAAATTCAAACAAAAAACCAAAACAAAACACAACATACCTTCTTGAGATGTTGAATGCTAATACCAACTTTAATTCCTGCTGGATCTCTCTCAAAGTTATTTCCTAATGATGCTCTATCAGTATCTGCTTCATAATCTGAGTCCGAAACTTTGGATCCACACCAGAATGAAGGCTTAAATATTGAAAATAATAAACAATGTATTATATTATGTATATGGGGGGCAAATCAATAGTCCACTAAGGTTTGAACACCAGAAGGGGACTAATAATAAACTATATATACATTTAAGGAATAAAAACTACTTGGTATCTAAATACTTCAACTGTTCCTAACTTCTATTAGGGCTCAACATTAATTTTCTAAGAAGGTTGCCCTTGTCCATCCATATGAACTTGAACAATAGCAGCAGTAACAAGTTGCCTGAACCCAATTCTAGGTTGTCAGGGGCAATCCAATGACCTATAATGCCAAGCCCTGCCCATATACAACTGTAATGGTTTTTCATTGTTTATTAACATTTTTCATAAGGATACACACCAGTGATCTAATGTAACCAGCTATTCTGGACATTTTTCTTTCACCCAAACTTGGGTCACAATTCCACCAGAAGTGAACAATTTCTCCAACATATAGCTGATGCAGGGGTACGACCTGGCATGGCCAAGATTCAAATTCAGATTACAAGATTCAAAGCGGCTTAAGCAATAATTTTAATACAATCTTTTGGTACGACGATACTCAGTCATTTATTTCAGTCAGAATTATATATCTTATGTTTAAATTTACAATATACCTATCTTCAACATTATTATTTTAATTCAATAATTAAAACAAACTATAAAATGGTTTTTATAACAAACATTAAGGAACAATCAAGCTTTCATCTTTTAATAGGACCTTTACGAAATACAATGTGCAAAAATTGTAACACATTATTGCTGAAAAGCACCAAATACACATTAAATCCTATAATTCTTTGTGCATTTGGGAAAACCTAAATATTTGAATTATGGATATAGTCCATTAAATAATGGTATCTATGATACTCAAACATGAGGCTTAGTTGAACATAGCCATGATGTAAAAAATCTGAACTAAACTAATATTAACATGATAACATGACATTATTAAAACCTGAAAGTAACTAACAGAGAAATGAAAGTGTAAGGCAAAAGCTGTGAGATTACTTGAGTTCTAATTTAATAAAATCAAAATAATAATTCTAAAATAAAGTCATGATCTTAAGATAAGCAAAACACTCTACTATTTGATTCTGAATTTTATTTTGTCTACTGATTTCTGTTATATTATGTAGGAAGATTTTTATCAATAATCAGAACAAAATACAAGAATTATCATGCTCTTTATTATGAAAAAAAAGTTTATATCTTCAATATAAGTAACCCCATGAGCTGCTCAGTTGGTATCATCCAAGTCTACTGATCAAGGTCGTGTGTTCGATTCCCATGTGGGGCATACTTTCATGAAGTTTGGTCATGAAATAATTTCTACAACCACTCTCTCTCCTATTCTTGATTCTTAATTACATAGGTCAATTGTCAGTCACTGGTGGAAATATGCCCCTAGTAACTGGTCATTACAGCTATATCCAGAGATTTAGCCATTCCAGGAACAGTGAGTAGGTTGAATGACCATCATGACATAACCTATACAATATATTGCCAAGGCAAAAGAAAAACAAAACAAAATAACCCCATGGCCATAGTATCCATGTTATAAAGTTATGAGGTTTTCGTCATACACAATTCTCAGGCCAAGTACATGTATATGTACTTATTTTGTCAATTTATATCAGTAAAACATGATATAGTAAAATATCATTCTAAACTAAATAACATGAAACATAAGTCATTCATAAGTCTAACTCTAGAGACTTGAAAATGTATCAAGCCATTTTTTTAAGCATGACAAAACATATTTCCACTAATATTAGGGAATCTAGATTCTAGTAAAGTTCAGAATCAAATAAAAAGGGTTGCTTGTTATTATTATATGCAAATTCTAAAAGAAACTAACTACCAGTCATCTATATAATATCACTTCTAGGAGAAAGTCAGTCAGTGAATTAAATATTTGAAAGGTGGTTCTCACAATTTTGCTGTTATGCAGTATTATTTCAATAGTAAAATTTGTCATCCCCAAGTTTCCAGTTGCTCAAAAGAAAACAGGTCATTGTAACCCTTGAAATTGAGTTGACTTATAAATTGTCAAACAAAAAGTGTAGCATTATTAATTTCAATGTTCCAGAAAGCACTAGATTTGATACAAACAATTTCTTTCCAATCCTTTTCTACATTATTTAATTATTTTTTACAGGTGTATTGCAGGGAGAGTTCATACACCAAAAAAAATTTTTATATCCATATTTATTCATTTTAATGTTTGTTGTTTTATTTGTTAATTTCAGTAGAGATTTGAAATCATATATAGCAAAGTTATTGACTACAATGTTCTAAGCTGAAAGTAGTATCAAACCTGTCCAGTTTATATTAACTTAACACAAAAGAACATAACAAGAGGGTCTGGAGGACTCTGAGCCTCTCACCCGATGTCTAGTTCTTAAGGGTGTCAAACAATATAAATTTGTAATCAAAAGGTTGACTATTATCAAACATACACACAAACATGGCTGGATGAACAACAAAGAGCAATTACTAAAGTTCACCTTTAGCTAAAGATAAAATTAGCGTAACTAGATACACTAAATCAACAACCCAGTATTATGCTATACATGTATCAATAGAAATAATTTATCTGCAACACCTTGAAAGAATATACAGCCTCTGCTAATCAAAGTCACAAAGCAGACAATGAAACAAGACTGTTATAACTGAAAACAACATCATTAACACACCTATCAGCTTATAATCAAAACAACAATACAGTAACCACCAAAAGTTTGGAGACATTTTTATTTTGTAGGCTTACTGAATAGCTTTTATCTAAAATTTGATAGCTATTTATTTTGAAATGTTAGTTTTGCTTTCTTAATTGGTTAATGTTATAATTATGACTGAGACTACAAAAATCGCCTAAAAGCTAGCTTATAAAAACTTGATAATAACAATAAACTTGGTTTTAGAGGCTTTGGGATGTCAGATGCTGAATCTTATAAATGTGTTGCATTCATGTTGTTTTCATTCGATCACAAACCATACTTAAATGTATTAAAAATAATGATTCTACTAAAATAATATAAAAAATCCAAGAGTTGTAGTGAATTTCATTTGTCTCCAAACTTTTGGTGGGTACTGTATGTCATACACTTATTAGCAACACTTCATAGTCTAGCACATAGTAGATAGAAAGCACATTAAATTAATTAGATATCACTGTAGGTGCATGACTTTGATAATAACCCTACTAATACAGCATCGTGGTAACATAGTTATTGACCCCATGTTCTAATTTTTACCCTCTGTGAAACAAATTCTAATTTGACCTGAATTTATAACTTTATATAAGATTATCAAAGCTACATACATATCCATGTATTACTTCATTAACAGTTTACCACATGAAATCTTTTAACCAGCCAATAAATCAACACACTCGATCCAATATAACTCTATAAAATATGGGTGGGGTGTGGTAAATTATAAATCAAAGTTGTACCAAAAGGGGAAGCACAGAAAGTAAATCACACACTACGGTGGACAGTCAACCTACTCACCGTTCCAGGAAAGGCCAAATCTCTGGATTTAGCTGTTAACCAACTACTAGGCACATACTTCCCTCAGTGACTGACAACTGTCATACATTATTAAGAATCGGTGGTAGGAGGGAGAATAGCCATAGAAATCAATTCGTCACCAATCTTCATAAAAATGTATGCCCTGTCCCGGGAATTGAACCTACATCCTCTCAATCAGTAGACTTGCCTGCTACTAACTGAGCTAGCTGGGTTGGACTCTGTGGTCATTAGTTTGTGAACCTGTACTAAATACAAAGCTACCTGTGAACTTATAAACCCTTCCATGTAATTCTTGAAATCCAATTAACCAAAAACATACTCTATCATAAATGTTGTCAATTCTTTAATTACCAAGACCTGATATTGATCTCTTTATACAAAGGAACTACTAGAAAATGTAACACTAGAGAGAGACCTGGTTACCATGGAAACATAATAAATTGGAGAATCTAGGAAAAAAGAAAAACATCAGTGGGTGGATATATCAGAAATTTTTGATATTGTAATATAATATTACTTGAGATTAATCTTTCACTGGTTGTGACATGGGCGAAAAATTGGACATTTTTTCACATTAAAGCAATAGGGCTATTTTAGGATGCTCCTGTTTCATAACTGATTGGCTGAAAGATTTCATCAAAGTTATTTCCTGAAATATGTGTTTTCTTATCACCATTTTTTCTAATCTCAATGACCCCAATTTTTTTCTGGTGATAAGAGGCAAAAGTAATTTTCAGACAATTCTCTTAATCCAGTTTAAACACTAATTTCAAGGCTTGTGGCAGCCATTCAACTTTGAAGGGGGGGGGGGTCCAGACACGTAAAGATGTGGGATTGACCTAAGTTAATGTTACCGATGAAAATCATAGGTAATATTTTTTTGTAATACAGGCACCAAGATGGCTGAAACTTGAAATTCAAAATATCAAGATAAACAAAATTTTGAAAATGATATTGAACTCCCATGTAAAATCCCTTCAGATGTATGTGCTTATACTTTTTCTGTGGCAAAATTTCAATCATAAATGCATGTGCACTTTAAAGCAATTTGATTAAACACTTATGAGTGTGATTAGTAACCTCACATAAATATGAACATTTGTTGAAAGCATGACCTTATGATTAAGTTTACCAATCTAGAATATTTTTTTATAAGTATAGTCCGACAATATTAACCTGAGCTTGAACTACCTAATTATAATAATTACACACTTCACTTACATTAAATTGTGAATTTCCGTATGCGTGTAAAAGATTATACATGTGCTTATATGTGACTATAAATAATAAACGTGGCATGTTATTGTACTTTTAATTTTGAACTCAATTGTTTATGGGAAAACACGTAAGTCCTTAAATTTGAGGCACAGTTTCAAAGTATTTTTTCTTATAATAACAAAATTAATTCTTTAGTATGTGTTTTTCCAAAAGCTTCTGATGAAGTGCGATTTACAAACGAAGACAAAAATAGACTCACTGTAAATAGACTGTTTAAAATATTCTTGCATAAAGGTCAAGCTCGGGTTAATATTGTTGGACTACATTAAATAAACACATTTGCCATTCTGTATGATAATTTCTAACATCAGCCAAATTGCTTGATTATTATCATCATTAATTATTCTTATTACATGTATAATGTACAATGCCATTGCATATGCAATATTGAAATAGAGGATTAAACAAACTTAAAGTTAAACAATTTTATAGATAGAGCATTATAAACTCATACAAAAGGCAGGTAAAATATTCAACTTTTCATTCTTTATCAAGTGTTCAGACGAACATTTTCTTTTTCTTTTTTTAAAACCCCATTAACAAAACAGTTAATATTTATCCCTCTTCATATTTTTTTATATTTTGGATAATGTTTCAACAACTGGTCAACTTATACTGTTTAACTGTTATTTCACTACAAGCCAAACTTATACTCAACATAAACATTTAAGGGCGGGAATACAACCAACTAAATATTGTGTAAGAAACATAGATTTTATTCAAGAAAACATACCAGCATTAAGTAACAAGGGAACATCCTATTTGAATGTTAATTAAAATTCTAAGATTGTATCCAAAATCACAGTAAAAGTAAAACACTCATAAAATACCGATGGTTCTGCCTAGGTGGGTGTGATAATGCAGAAATTAAATTCTCACTGTTTTCACAAAGTCCTTCTGGAAATCAAAGTATGTGTGTATCAGCACCTCTAGCATTACTTTCCTACTTAGATGTTTGGAGCTGCAAATGATTTTCCAGTAGTCTATCTGAGGAATTGAGATCTAATCATCTGAGTGTATTACCTATGTCATCAGAGGTTTCCAGCGTGTTATCTGGCCGTGTAATACACCCTAAACATTCTCTTATGAATTGAGATCAGGTGACACTGCTGTCTAGCCCACACTTGCAAGCCCCTGCTCCTCAAAGCAACACTTAGCAACTTTTTGTCTGTGGGGTCTTGAGTTTTTGTCCGTGAGAACAAAGTCCTCCCCCAACTGTACCAGTGTAAGCATGCACAAAGGGCAATCTCCATAAACAGATATCATGTAGAGCGTTGTCATACAGGATCTCTAAGATGTCAATAGAGGGTCACGTTGAGATGACCTTTATGTCGACCAATCAATGCGTAGCTTTCATCTAGGCCAAACACTACTTTGATTTCATAATTTCTATTTTTAGAGCAAGGTATGCTAGCTAATTTGACAGCAGTTTTATTCACAGTCTGCAATTGGATGACTCATTTAAAATTGTGATGTAGACGATGTAAACAAGTTACTAAACATTGTTTCGTCATAGATTTTACAATGAGATTAAGGTCACCTGAACGTGACCCTCGTTAGAAAACAGCCAGATCTAAATTAGCAAGTATGCGAGCAAACATTTTACATCGGGTTTAAGTCAGATAGGCACAAAGGGATGAAGAATCTTGTCCCTATATCTTGCAGCCTTCCTGGTTCCTTCCGTATCACAACGTTTTGTGTGACTGTCATGTGATACACCTCCCCAAAACAAAACCGAGCCCTCACCAATCCTATCATGCTTTTGTCTTACTCAACCATGAAAAAACAGCTTGATTGCAAACTTGATTAAATTGCTTTGTTGCAATACATAAGGTGCTTTTTATCATGAACCATAAAAATATTGACCCCTTTTGTCTAGCTGTTTATTAGTACATATTTTATTGACAGACAGACCAATTTCCATAATGTCATGTACCATTGTATTCCAGACTCTTTAATATTTTTGTTGAGTATCATATATATAATATATATTTTCAAAATTCAACTACAGAGCAGGGGTAGGTAAAAGGATGAACAGTGACTACAGTAAGTTTAGAAAAAACAAATCAATCAAAAAGAAACTCTATTTAAACAATAAATAAAACTAACAACCTGATTCTTGCCACACCAAAATGATTTCTATAAATTGTACATATAAACAATTACAATTCAAACAGGTGAAAACATTCAATATTTGAATACGACAACAGCGTGAGCACATTAATGTCTATACTCCTTAAAGCTGTTCTTTCACAGACTTCAACTTAAATTTTCATCTTTTCTAAAACATCAAAAATGTGTAGAAACATTTTGAAAGCAGTGGTCTAACAATAACAATTTTAGTGCAAACTGTAAAAGATTGTAATAAGGGACTTTAGTCAGTTAATTTCTCTTGTATACTCTTCAAATAGGTATGTCCAATTAGTTGGATTACTCCGATTTTACCCTTACTTTTCAATGCCAAGTTGCAAAAAATTAATCTTACATAACTTTTTTATAAATCATTTAATTCGTTGGAAATTCAAGGTAAGTGTTTTTAGGGTAAGGAACTATCTAAATTTCATCACTTCTGTTAATATCTTCATTAACAAGAATGATATTAGATGAAAGATTTCGTTATCCTTACATAGGAATTTAATGATAAAATCCAAGGATTCCAACAGTAAGGACCTACTTACCAATTGGATTGCTTCAGATATTTTCAGGGAAAGATAACTGACAAAAGTCCCTAATTTTATGTATAAAACTCTACCCCTTAAGTAATGGTATAGAATAGATGATTTTAGTGCATTTTTGTGACTGAAGTTTTATATTTCTCATAACTTATAGGTCAGTATGCCATAAAATATCAAGAATTCATTTTCTTAACACAAACACAGACACTGGCAGGTAATTTCAAAATATCACAACAATTCAACTGTATCTGTGAGTGTGTAGCTTTAAGTTCCATAATTTTCCTAAGCATCTCATTTTTACTATGTTTTAAGCAAATGAAAAGCAAAGGCACAGAGCAGTTGTTTCAGGTTAAATCACCCCCATAGCTTTCCAAAATACCTTACAGGAAATACATAAAACATAAATTATCTAAAAGGAATTCTGAGAGAAAAATACATAATTAACATCTTTCAGTCAGCAGTGTTAAATTAGCTTGAATTTTTTTTGTTGGGTTTAACGCTGTAGCGACATATTGTATAGGTTATATCATGGCAGTCAATCCATCTACTCACTGTTTCCTGGAAAGGCTAAATCTCTGGATTTAGATGATAACCAAATGCTAGGTGCATACTTTTGTCAGTGACTGACTGACTGACATCTGCCCTACATATTAAGAATCATTGGTAGGAGGGGGAATGGAGGTACAATGTAGATAGAAATTACTTCATGAGCAAGCTCCACAAAAGTTTGGCCGCCTGGGAATCAAAATTAAAACCCCTCGATTAGTAGACTTGCGCCCTACCGACTGAGCTGGAAAAGGAACACTTCTCACCCTCAGGACTATTGGTTTTTAACTTCAGAAACAGTCCAGAAAAATCAATATAACTTTATAAAATAGGGTTATCAACATGTAAAAGGAAAGGCATAAATAACACTTCAATGATTAGGCTCATGTAGAGGCACGATCATTTACATTACTATGAAAACAAACCTCAACAACTTGGGTCAACAAAAAACTGCTGCTTAAATTACACTATATTCGAATTTTATAATTTATAAAAAAACAAAATGTATTGACCTTCTAATCAACCAGTATTGACCAATATTGATCACTTCAGGGAGTATTGACTGTATTATTAAAACCACGAGTTAAATCCGCCCTGGACAATATTTTGCCAATCCTGATTCAGAAATAAGGATAATAAAGAAAGGGCTTAAAACATTTTTTCATATGACATTGGACTTTTTTATTATCTGAATTTTCAAATACTAGCAGAAATATTTTTGTCATGCAAATAATCAATATAAAATTTCAACTGATAAGGTCCCTTAAATAAGAACTTCCAGATCTACTTTTAATAGTGGAAATACAGAGGTGCCTGAGGTTGGCATTGATACTAGGGGTCAGTGGATATTTTCACAAAAATCTTACAACAAGGGTAAAGATTTAACACAAATTACCAATATATATCTTATAAACTGACAAGGAATCATAAGTTGTCAAGTCAATTAATAGAATAATATAGATGTTTGAAGGTTAACAAAGTTGTGCAAGAAAACTTACCATAAATGGAAACCAAGGTGGTTGAGCTACACCTGCGTCTCCAGGGTTGATGTTGTCAACGTACCAAGCAATAACCATGTATAATATAGTATCAACAACCAACATTAACATAGCATCTAACATTGAAAAATTATCATCAATGGTTCCAGGCTTATAGAAATTGTTCCACTGGGCACCATCACCTGTTGAATGGAAATTTCATAAAAATAATATGATAGAGTTTTGTAATATTCAGCCAACAGTTCTAATAGGGTTAATGAAATAGTTATTTCTTGGGTTTATAACATCTTGTCAACACAATTATAGTAATTTTTATGATGACCAGCATGCCTAACCTAGCTTTTCTGAACCCTTTTCTATAACCAGTCCTCTCCTACCCTTCCACAAGGCCGGAAACTTCTCCATATATCTTATAAATGGAGGAAAGTTGACATTATTGTAAAATTTTCATTGGAGGGTATAATTGCACTGGGTTTAATTTAAACCTGTGCCCCCTTTGGAAAATTATATTTTTAATCTTGTAGTACTACTTTCTGGCTACAGACCTGGGTTTTCATGACATAAAACCCTCAACTACTTTACAAATATTACTCAATGTTATTGGGCTATTAGTTACTTTCTAACTTATCTCTTTTTTAGAGCCACTTTGCATTCACTACAAATGTTACCTTTTTTAAGTCGGCAGAAAAATGGCCAATCTTTGTCTTAAGTAAAAGGCCAATATAGGAAAGCTTTACATTCCCACATGATCTCTTTAGATATATACTGAGAGGAAAGCATACTAAAAAGCCCATTTTTACCCAACTTTTACTTCAATGTGAAAGGCTTAAAACCACATTAAAAATGTTAAAAGGTTCAAATCAAGGGTAGATCTTTTTTTCTCATATCCTTTCTATATTCAAAAATCAATTGGCCAAAACTTTCAGATTTCATGGTCACATGTCAAAGCACATCAACAGCTTAAATTGACATACATACTAAAATTTTTGACAATAAGATACTAACCCATTCCTTCAAGTATAAGCATTGTATTAACACCAAATGACATTCCAACATTGTGTAGTAAACAAGCCCCCATTTTCTCAGCTTGACTCATTGTTTCATACTGATCCCGTAGAAAGAAAAAAGGGAAGTAAGTCAAGAAGAACAATATTCCCGCAGCAAAGGCAGCAGAGTTGGCTGAAAAAGATAATGGTAAATTGCTACAGGCATTGAAGAAAATTTTAAGAAAACTTTAAGATGAACACTCACTCACAATCATGAGTGTCTAAAAAAAAATATTTGGATTGGTCATTAATAAAATTGTACTAGATGAAAGGATTATTGGAAGATGCTTAATCAGGGTAGCAGACATAGAAATCAATCAGTTGTATCAGCAATCTGTGTAGGCTCATATAATAAAAACTAGATCTGTCAGATTCTGTTCATGTTCAAGTACTGCAAAATCTCATGTGATATCATTATAATTGGTCTACAAAGGATCAAGCACCCTTGGTAACTTTATATTTTTAAAAATAGATGCTAGCAGATGATATATCTAATATCAGCAATTGGCAAATAAGGGCCACCTGATTTTCTACACATTTCAGTAAAAACCACTCAACCCTATAAAACACAATCGATGAGTTTTTAAAAGAATAAAGCTGCTGCTATACAGTTGTTAAACAGTTACAAGGAGCATACTTCCTTCAGTGAATGAAAACTGTCCTACATGATTTAGAATCAGTGGTTGAAGGGAGAATGTTGACGAAATCATTTTATGACCAAGCTTCACTAAAGTATCCCCAAGGCAATTAAAGCCATCATCCTCCAATTAGTATATTTTTGTGCTACCAACTGAGCTGTAAATAACAATTTAACACAAACACCTATAAGAGAAGTCTACCTTCTATCTTGTATAACCCTAAAATGTGGAGGTAAAATATGAAAAGCTTTTTGTCACCAGCAAAGAACCAGGTCAGCTGACACAACACATGCAGGCTGACCAGTCTCTTTGCTGTTGGCTACTCATTGTCCAATTTATATCCTGAAATCCCTAAAATGACAAAAGATAGGTCTAAACATTGAAGACAGAGTAGTCTGTTGTGGAAATTCAGCATTAAAAAGGGTTAATCTACTTACCTTTCTTGAAGAATGTGCTGATCATAAAACAGAATGCTATTGTAGCAATAACATAGAGCAGTAAGAATACAAAGAACAATGTAGGATGTGTATAGTTGATGACTTTCCCTTTATCTTTTAAATTGATGCTAAATATAATAGTGTACATTATACACACTACTATTAAATAGATTAAACTCTTCACAAACCATGACAACCAATACATAGATGTACTTAAACCCATCATCTTCATTGATTCCTGAAGTAAAACAAAAGTATGGTATCAGACAAATACATTATAGCTAAATCTCATTAACCCTTAAGCGCTCAATCCCGCATTTTTACATGTCTAAACCCCCCCTCCAAAAAAGCCGCCACAGTCTTGAAAATGGTGCTTTTTAACTAGATTTAGTGAATGAGCTTTTTTCCGCGCGCCTCCCCCATCAAAAGATGTCTCAGGGGGGTTCCGAAGGGGGGATGGGCACCAGAAAAAAAAATCGGGGTCATTGAGTGCAGAGAAATGGCGCCAAATGCTGATAAGAAAACATGTTTTCAGTCTCTGAAAGGACCAGGCACTTAAGACCTCAATTTTGGAAAATATTACTGTTTGAAATGCAAATGTAGGGTGGAAAAGGAGCAAAAATTGCATTTTTTGCGGTTTTTCTCTGCCCCAGCATTGCCATGGTAACTGGGATTGGGGCTCAACTTGGTTTTTCTGAAAGACATTTAGCCAGGGAACAACTTGGCCAAGTTGCATATCTGTATGATAATTAGTAATGAAATTAGAGCATCTTGAAATAGCCCTAGCGCGTAATGGTGAAAAAATGGCTACTTTTCACACATGTCGCAACCAGTAAAGGGTTAAATATCATTGAGGACAATGACGAAGCATTGGGCTCGTTATGGGATCAGTTTTGATTTGATCTCTACATGTCTTAAAAATATGATAATGAAAAACTCACACATTTTAATGATAACACGAAAACTCTTTACGAGTCGGCTTATGAAAACCATTTACAAAAAAATGCATCCCAAATTTTTGTGTTGCTCGGTTCGTACTTGAATCTAATGTGTAAGGAGTAATCTTTAGTATCATACTGTATGAATTCTTTAGGTTTCAATGTGTACATAAGTCTTTCTGTATTTCAATACTTTGATTTTCTTGTATATTATGTGTATTACTTATCAGGAAAATGCAACATAGCTCTACTCTAAACCTTCAACAAGCAATTTCTGCCAAAACTTAATCAAGTTACCTTATTTTCTCTAATAAGAGGGCATTTTTAAGAGTTTCAGAGAATGGTGAAATAACAATCTGAAATATGCAAGCTGTGGTTGGTTCTATTTTTACAAAATACAAACTAAGAGGAAGGGAGAGGATTTAATTAGGGGCCGAGCATTCATTAAAGAATATAATTATAGTACATCAATAGTGCAGTCAGACAATTACATTGTGTAAATCAATCATATTTTACCTTAAGTTTTTTCTCCTTTTCATAAGCAATATTTTTAGCCATTTGTAAAACATTCAAGATGAAACTAAGCACCAGGAACAATGGTAAATTAGACTGTAGAACTGTTGCCAAGACATCATCTAAATATGGTGGGTATATCATTTTCTTTAAGGAAACATCTACATTTGTTAATGCACCAGCACTATGCTTCTCAATAAAAGCCTTGTTGATGAAATACTGCAACGCTAGAAATCCAGTCTTATAATAATCTGTATAAGAAAATAAATTTATAGTATAAGTTAAAATGTGATCACAAGAAAACAAGAGTACTGAGGACCATAGACCGCTCACCTAAATTCAAACAGGAAGGTTTTTAAGACTATTGACTATAAACAACATTGATGACCCCTGGGATCAATTTTCAATCCAGAACATTCATTGACTCATGAAAGTTCTTGTATTGTTTATCAATTCAAACCAACAGTAATCGTTTAAAGGTCACCCTTACTGAGACAGGTCATAGATCCACTCATAATATGGCTGAAGAAATGTAAAAGGGAAACCACATTAAAGCTGGATTTTCATCAAAATCTGACCATAAATGACAGAGATATCCAATATATTAAAAACTTTAACACAAAATTACTAAGGGAAATAATCCATAATAAACCCAGGTAGAGTTGTGGTTACTTTCTAAACTGTTCATCACAAGGTAGGTTATCATTGTATGAAGTTATATAAAGATCTGACAATGATTGGCAAAGAATATGATAAAGAAAAAACAATTGTTAACAACACCAGTTGCCCGCCCGACTGACTGAGTACCCACCTGCCCGCCGCGGTTTTCGCCAAACTAAAGTTTACTAATAATATTATTACAAACTAATAAATGACAAAAATCACTAAAAAAAATTGGCCTACTTCCACTCCTGATATTTTGAGATGAAATCAGAAACAGTATTAATTCCTTTTTTTAAACAAGGTTTATTGCCTGTCAACACAATTAAGGTTAGGAGGCCAGCACACCTAACATAGCTTTCCTGGGCCCTTCTCCATAACCAGTACTCACATACCCTTCTCAAGGCAGACATCTTCTCCATATTCTTTTTAAAATGAAGAAACCTAACGCCTGACCTATTGTCAAATTTTTATGGAAGGCTAAAACCGCCCGTTTGGGATTTGAACCTGTTCCCCCTTCAGGACCCTAGATTCCAAATCCCAGCACTATCAACTAATATTATTCATATTATTTATAATTTCTACTTACAAGGTTCACCACCATCAGAATCATTATTTCTAGGACCAAATGTAGAGAAGAATTGATATGTTCTATCAGTACGCCATCTATCCTCATCTTCTTCTCCTACACGTAATGCTACACGTAGTTTATACTCTAGATTAGCTGGTGGATTAGACGTCGTGTCCGAGGTAAATATAACAGCTCCCCATAACTTTCTGTTTTCATATGTTTTCCAATCGGCCAATAATGCTGCTTCAGATGCAAATCCAGTTTCTGAAAATATAGTTAAATTTGAATGTACAATTTTTTAAAAAACACATTAATGTCCAAGACTTAATTAAATCATGCAGTTTTCCTCATATTATGAGGTTATCTTTGATTTTTCATTCCCTTATCAATGAAATTGGGATAAAATTTCCCCCATTGTTCTATACAAAGTAAGGCGCCAGACCCTGTCCCCACATACAGAAAAATGCCCAATTGTCATTTTCATAGAAAGGTAGGACTTGTCTCTATGAGGAATATAACCATAGGTACATTGAAGTAGAGTAAGCACACTTCTTATAAAATAAGACTATTCATAGTATCATACAGCATTATTACACTTCAAGGAGGATAATTTGACACTTAAAAAATTAAAAATGCAAATGGCATATTTTATTAAGTGAAAAATGAAATAAAAATAATAAGAAATATCTCTAATAAAGATATTCTCCGCTGAGTTTGGTTATTTTTGTTTGAAGTATAAACATAGCCAGCAAATATGACTTCAAACAACTTTTAAAATCTCAATTTCACTAAAGTGAAATGATAATCAAACCATGGAAAATTTGGGATCATAAACCTTACGTTTTTTTGAAACTAGAATATTGAAAATTTTTGACTTTGTACTAAACTTTATTGGGACATGCATATTAACAATATGGGACAGTATACACTAAACTTTTTATCAAGAACTGCACATTGAAATTTTGAAAGAGTATATAGTGCAATAAACTTTATTTCCAGACAACCAATGGTATCATATCATTTATTCTTTTCTCAATACTGGAAGAGAATTTCGTTGAACTAACAGGTATGGTAGAGCAAATTGTACTGGTTAAAAATATAGGTCAAAAGTTGGCTTAGACAGCTGCACCAAAAAACATTCAGTCAAGTGAATAAAAAGAACTAGATATTTTTAGTTTTAGAAAGTTATATAATCTTTAAGTCAACAGTTATATCAGGCTTGTTACATAACCTGTATTGATATTGCATGGTACAGTGAGTGTGTGTTTGAGTATGACAAATGTTGCATTAAACTAGAACAAACCAAGTGTATAAATATCAAACGCTGGTACTTTAATTGCACTTTGTTACTGTATGAATACAAAGCACTTTTAACATTACTGTACAAGGGGGGTGTTAAATTCAATCTGATATCAAGTGACGTTTTTTCAACATGAGTTTAATACAATATTTGACTATCAAACATCATTGCTATCTCAATAGCTAGGCTTGTTGAAGTATTTATGACTTTCACATTAAATATGAAACAATAAAACTTTATGATAAATAAACAATGGGATATCAGACTTGCATAAACCCATGTGATTGATTGAACATGTGATGAAAATATATAAAAGTGGAGTCTCAAGTATTTAAGGAAAGATAAACTAAAATGTTTGTTCATGGACCTGAATAAAAGGGGAGGTATCTGAATCTGTCTTTAATGTTCACACTTTTACCAATGCTCCATGACCAATTTTCAGTTATAGTTTACAGGAGCCTTCACATCTAATCAGTGTCCTGGGTCTCTTTTCCTCACTCACTTCTTACCCTTGTATAGTCCCCAATCGTACTTTGACAGGTGAAAGTACATCCAGCAAAGCAGAATAATAGCAGCACCCAATGTACTGTACAAGGTATCAGATAATTTTCAGTTTTCAAATGAACATTTCTCAATATACAGTATAGGCTTTAAAGGAACTTACTACAAGAATTACAGTGGATACCTTACTTTTAGTTGTTTGGTAACATTTATGCTAAATAAAGTATTCAAAATTCTAATGAGAATAATCAACCTCCAAATTGTTTTTGCTTGCTTAATTTATAATTCAATGTGTTGCTTGATATAACCCCCCCCCCCCCCCCCCCCCAAAAAACAACAAAAACTTTATCCCCAGAACTATGGCAAGATTTTTTTATAAGTTTAGGATTGAAGAATAGCTACAATGGAGAAGAAAGATTATTTATTCGACAAAATGTTAAGATGCTAGCCACTAAACTATGAATAACAAAGAAAGGTTTTAAATATTTTCTATCCTCGGCTATACATGAAGATCTAGTTTCTTTAATATAATTTTATACATATAATATATACGATAAATGATAAAATAGACTTAATAGGTAATCTACACCCAATATCCGGATATAAAATACTTCCGTACAGTCAAACTTAAAGGAAAGTTTCTGTAACTTAAATTTAGTTTAACTGATAGGGCATTAAAACAAGAAATAATTCAATATGCTGGAAAATAAGAAACTTTATGATTTAAAAAAAACCCTGATATTCCTTAATTTGGCAAGCATTTCTCACTTCCTAACAGCATCATTCTTATATCACACTAAATAAAATCAAAATATAAAATAAATGAAGTCACCCGGAGAGCTCAGTCAGTTGTTCATAAGTTTATTAATCAAGGAGTTGTAGGTTAGATTCCTAAGCGTAGCATACTTTCTTGAAGCTTGGTCATGATATAATTTCTATAGTCATTCTCACTCCTTGTACTGTTTCTTAACTAGGCAGTTGTCAGTCACTGATAAAAGTATGCAACAAGTAACTGGTTAACAGCTAATTCAAGCGATTTAGCCTTTCCAGGAGCTGTGAGAAGGTCGGCTCACTGTCATGATATGACCAGTATGGTGTTAAACCCGACCAAAAAAAATAAAATTTACAAACTTACTGTTAACAAGATTGGTCTGACCACTGTCAATGATACTTTGTATAACGTCATCTGTGAAGGCATTACTAGGAGTGTAGAATATGTTTGTTTTCGAAATATTCCCAGCCAAACTTGGAACAACGCTTTCCCATTGTGTGTCTGAATTAATGTATTCGGACGATGATGCTGCTCTAATCAACAGCAGCAACAAAGCAAAAAACAGTGGCAAAATAATCTCAAAAGCTGTAACCACTTTCTTTCTTCCTTGTAGTTTAAAGTTCTTCCATAAAAGAAGAAGAAATTGTTCACCGGCACTCGACATTGTGCCTCACTAAAATACTATTCTTTCTTCTAAAATGTAGTCCTTGGTTCTCAGAGTAGCTAGTTCCTGAAAATAGAAAAGTTATGATGGAGTTGAGTTAATCTTATCTTCTTACTATGTAGGGTAAATCTACTAAATCACTCCTTATAAATCAGACATATGAAGCAAGGTATACACCTTGTAATCCAACCTTAAAAAAGTTAAAGTGTGGTTTAAAGTCTGCTTCCGTATAAACATGTTCAGCTGACTTCTTGTAAGATAAAACCTGACCATTAAAATACCCTCAGGCAGGCGATCCCTCACAGTACCCATTTACATATGGGTGGAGTTGAACAATTGTAGATGAATTTTTTGCTCAATGAAATTAGCAGTGCCCCTAATGGGGATTGAACCTGGCACCTCTCGATCTTTAAGCGCACATCCTACCACTGGACAACTGCTAAAATCCATCCTGAAATAACCAGTATTAATCTCCCATCTTTAGTCAGCAATTGCTTCTTTGTTTACAACATAAAGAGTATTGGTCAGTAGCCACAACCCTCTGTAAGTGAGAGCTTACAATGATTAAAAGTCCGGGTCACAGTATGCCGCTTGACCACTGAAGTTTGGTCAGAATATGAATAAACTGTCCAACATCAATTTTTTTTCCACTAAATAATGTAGTAACTTGTATGACTAAAATTACACAATTTTAAGTTAGAGAACCAGCCAGGCTCATTGCAAACCATAGCCTTGACTTTCAAATCAAGACTAAAATTTTCTGTCACATCCAACACCTTTAATAAAGTTTGCCTATTTCGTCTTCAACTAAACAAAACTAAAGCACAGCACAATTCTTACATAAATTGTCCTTGTTTTATATCTTAACCAGTAAACTATATATTACAAGTATTTGATCAACACACTCTGTGACAACTATGGTTATCACTTTCTTTATCATACTCGACAAAAGGTAGAAACAAAATGGACAAAAGGTAGAAACAAAATCAATACAATATCTGTATCAGGTAGAAGATAGAACTTTTATCATATTTGTGACCTAAAAATTAATTTTTTCCATAACACAAGTAAACAGAGTGAGTTCATAATTTAAGACAACCATCCGTAATCACATAAAGACATCTGAAGGCGTGACTCATTATAAATATTGATGATGACAATATTCTAGAAGCAGACAGGGTTTATTTTCACGTTTAGGCAAAACATGGCAAGGCCCTTTTTGAGGGAAAAATAGCAACACATAAGAAATTGGGGAACATTTTCCCCCTTGATTTTCAAAACTTTCAGTCCCCAAATGGCCTGACAAAACATCAAAATAAAAAACAATTAAATTTAAAACAAGGACTTTTCATTTGGTAAATTGTCTTTTAATTATGGCTTTAACAATATGATATTCATGCCTACAAAAACCTGTATGAGACTAAAGATCATTGAAACACGAACTACTTATGTGTAACAGCCAGAGTTCATGAAAAAGACAAAGAAATTGTTTTAAATATAATGCACACAAATAATCCTGCTCAACAAAATTATGTTTCACAATTGTTTTATTATTAATTAAATATCCAAGAGAATTCAATTGCCACCTTTATACCTACTGGGGTAATATGAACTGAGTGTTTGACAACATTACCAATAAGTAACTGATCACATAAATGGCATAGATTAAGTAATTACAAATGATGTTAAGTAACCGTATCTCATCTTAAAGATAATAAATACATGATTAAGTCATGTTTCTCCATTGATTAGATAAAATATTATACCAGGAAATCTCTACTTATATTATTAACAATACTTTCTTCTTCCGGAAGGTAGGCTGAAGAATATCAATTGTTAGATTCTCGTCTTGATTTTGAGAAGAAAAAAAACTATATCCAGAATACAAAAATTTGGGTTTCTCCTGTGGTACAAACAAACTTTCAACATCCCATTATAAGATATGTGTACAAAGAGTAATAGGATTTATTTGCATTTTGTGCTTTTCAGCAATAATGTGTCACAAACTTAGTACTGCCTACATACGGACAGAAAGACCCATAAATTTGTGTTCAAAACTAGGATTATTGTGGGACCATGGTGACATTACTAAGTGACAATGACATCACAATTCTACTATTTCAACAAGAAAGAAGTAAACAATCCACCTCTACTCATTATACTAGCTGTAAATACTAGAATTTAATAAACGATATTGAAATTATATTGCTGCTCTTAGGTGAGAGTGAAATAGCTACCAAAGACGTTTAATAGTGTTCCTATTCTCTGATCAATGTAAACAAGCCACAGTTCAGTGTTTTATTAATGTCTCCGAAGCCGCCTGGCTAGCTCAATTGGTAGCACGCAAGACTACTGATCAGGGGTTCGATTCCCAAGCGGGGCATACTTTCGTGGAGCTTGGTTATGAAATTATTTCTATAATTTCTACCAATGATTCTTAATTATATAGGGCAGGTGTCAGTCACTGACGATAGTATGCGCTTAGTAGTTGGTTGAGGGCTAATCCCAGAGATTTAGCCTTTCCAGGAAATGTGAGTAGGTTGACTGACGGCTGTTAAATGACCTATACAATGCGTTGCTACGGCATTAAACCCAACAAAAACAAACATAAAATTAATGTCTCCAACTGTGACAGAATTTATTTACTATACTTGGTAATAAATTCTCTTAAATATTTATCAAATTTTATTTGAGACTAAAGTTGATCAGGTGCTTGTCTTACACCACAACAACAAGGTTTGCCATTAAAGGTCGTCCAATTACACCTGACAACCTGTATTTGGGTTCCGACAACTTGTTATAGTTCATTTTATCTCAACTGTCAAAGTTTGAATAATTTCACACTGATTGAATACACACTATCTAAATATCACGAGTGTTAGACAAAGAACACAAAGTCACCATGAAATTATTCATATTTTGACAGTTACGAAAAAAACTAACAATATTTACTGCTACTAAACATTTGGTTTTGTGAAATATATAGCTGGTTGTTCAACTTGCAACCTTCTTAAAATATTATTGTCAAGCCATGCAACAATCACGTGAACTTTTCTGATAATCCCACCATGATAACATGAATATAAAGCATGAATATTGATAGTATTATATCTTTATAGCTTACAAGACATTACGTCATTACTGATAACAGACCATGGTTTAATGATTGTAAAACATCAAATAACTACATAAAAACTTCAATGAGAACATTGGCTGAATTGTCTTGCTTATCCTTACAAGGTTGAAGTGTACATATGTTAATACTTTTACATGAGGGTTCCCCTGTTAAGAAGCCAACTGTAGTAAATCCTCAATAGAATCTGCCGCCGACGACAACATGAAGATGCATATGCGCAATTAAATTTAAAGGGCAATCTGATTAAAACCCGATCTAAAATTTTCCACTCGCATACTCGCTAATTTAGATCTGGCCTTTTTCAAACGAAGGTCACGTTCAGGCGACTTTTTCTCATCATAATATTCATGACGAAATAGTTATGACACGTAACTTGTTTACATCGTCTACGTCAGGCAATTTGAAATGAGCCGCCCAATCGCAGACTGTGAATAATACCGCTGTTAAATTAGCATGCAAAACTTTGTCTAAAAATAGAAATTACGAAATGTGTGATTAATAGTGTTTTCGTCTAGATGAAAGCTACGCATTGATTGGTCGAAACAAAGTTCATCTCGACGTGACCTTCCACGGAGAAAGTAGAGATCCTGTATGACAATGCTCTACAGGATATCTGTTTACGGAGATTGATTTAAAGGGGCAATTACTTCTCCAATTCATGTAGTCCAAATTACATATTAACAAGCAGATGATAAGCTGTTTGTAGGATGGAAGTACATCTACATCTGCTCTGGCTTGCATATGGAAAAGATTCATTTTTCTTTTTATTAGGATAAGTTGCAGCTTCTTGTGGAAGGTAGAACATAGGTTAAAAGAAAACTGTCCAAGCAAACAAGTTTGGTGAGCTGGCAACAATCAATAACTAAACTAACACATGTATGTTTATAATTATAAGCTATAAAATCCAATAATAAATTAAATATTTTCTAAATTTAATATTGTCCTAAAATATTTACTGATTCGGTATTTTACTATAATCATATTGTAAATCTTTTGTTTTGAGTTAGATACAATAAGTTGATACCTCATTGTATTAGTTAGGGGTGTAACGGTTAACCGATAAACCGGTTAATATTGCAATACGACTTCTAACGGTTTTTAACCGGTACGTTTTTCCATGAACCGGTTTTGTAATTATGTGTCATACTGCTTGTTTTTACCAGAATCTGATAGTTAAATGTTTAAATAAATGTTAAAATGTATTGAATACTTGTAATAATCTTACTGTGCTTTTAAAGGTTAAACATTTAGTCAATTGATCGAAAAATATTTTCAAAAGTCTGTTTCAAACCACACATTTTTCTAACATATAGACCATTTTACACTAGTAATTCAAACATTTGGAGAAGAGATCATTTGAAAATACCCATATGCGTGCTATGCTGATCAAATTAAGACGAGGTACATGCATTAATTAATGCTTTGCATGTCTAAGCGAAAAAACGGTACGTATTGCAATATATTGCAATACGGGTTTCGTGTATTGCAATATATTGCAATACGGTTTTTACCGTATTGTTACACCCCTAGTATTAGTACATGTATCTGGGTATGTAAGACATTAGTCTCAACTAATTATGTCTAATAGGATTATTTATCAATTAATTCTTTGATAAAAAATATCTCCAGAGTTCAATATTTAGGACCATTATGAATACTGGTTTTGTTTTGGTATTTTTTGTTCGGTTGAACGCCATAGCAACACATTGGATAGGTCATATAGTAGCGCTCAGTCAACCTAATCATTGTTACTGGAAATCTAAATCTCTGGCTTTAGCTATTAACTAACTACTAGCTGCATAATTTCATCAGTGACTGACAACTGCCCTACATGATTAAGAATCATTGGAAGGAGGGAGAATGGTGGTAGAAATAACTTCAAGACCAAGTATGCTCGGCCTGGGAGTCGAACCCATAAACCCTCGATCAGAAGACTTGCATGCTACCAACGGAGCCAGCCAGGTGGCTACAGAGGTTCAGAAGATATGCGAACTTAATTTTACTTAGTATAGACTTAATGAACATTCTATCAGTATCGTTAAATTTAATTCAACTGACAGAGCAATCTCTGTAAACAGATATCCTGTAGAGCGTTGTCGTACTGGATCTCTACTTAGTCAATGCAAGGTCACGTCGAGATGAACTTTGTGTCGACCAATCAAAGTGTAGCTTTCATCTAGACAAAAACACTTTTAATAACATTTTGATTTCGTAATTTCTATTTTTAGAACTATGTTTGCATGCTAATTTAACAGCGGTATTATTCACAGTCTGCCATTGGGTGGCTCATTTCAAATTGCGTGACGTAGACGATGTAAACAAGTTACGTATCATAACAATTTCGTCATGAATATTATGATGAGAAAAGGTCACCTGAACGTGACCTTCGTTTGGAAAAGGCCAGATCTAAATTAGGGAGTATGCGAGCGGTAAAATTTTAGATCCGGTTTTAATCAGATTGCTGACAGAGGTGCATACATTAACCCTGCTAATTTAAATATTCACTACACTACAGTATGATGATCAATAAAATAAGATTCAAATCATTGGAATTAATGTATGCTCCATGGACTGTTGACAATAAAATTAAACAATGTCTGTATAAACTATACAGATACTCAATAGTTCTTTGATAATCTCTCAAACTCTGTACATAAAAATATGTTTTTATCGATTTTGAGTACAGAAGAACTGTAGTGAGTATTTAGGGTTAATTTATGTGCCACTGACAGTTAAATAAATCTAAAAAATAAGGTGATCTTAACATACTTATTTTTCCTTCCATACATTTTAAAGCCAAACACATGAATACAAAACTATCTGAGGAGTCATTTATTTTCAGTTTACCAGCAGTCTAACACTACATATATCAAAAATGTAAGTCAATCATAGCAAATATTGCATTGTACAACCTAGTCTATAAAGGAATAATATCATTCAATGATAAATTTGTAATATTTCAGTAAACAGCAGGCAAACTGTTTATTATACTGTTAGCCAAACTTAGTGCTTTTTCTTCATGTACAACTTAGTACATATTCTAAGCATGTCATTAGGGCTGTCACAATATACCGGTAATATATCGTATATAGCAATATGCAGCTGCGGCAATACGTACCTCTGTACGAATTTAAGGTACCGGTATTAAGCAATATTCTTTATTTCATTGAAAAATTCTTCCCTTTGCTAAATAAAAGTAGCGAAATGTTACTTTTCCATGGTTCATTCGATTAAAGCTTAAATTCAAAGAATTTAACCGATCTGGACGCGTTCCGAATCCTCCCACAACTCTAAAGTGCCCAGTTTTTCTCCAGGCACTTTCCCTACAAAATCCTATAACATACTTTAATACTGAGCAATTAAATAAGGTTCTGTAAGACAGAAGTATTATGAAACCTTTCTATTGTTTGCAATGCAATATATTGTGGTATGTATCGTGATACGGTTCTAGTGCATCGCAATATACCATGATACGCTTCTGGCGTATCATGACAGTCCTACATATCAAAACATATCCAAGTGTTTTTGTAAATAAAAAGTCAAAGAGACAGTATTGGTTAGAAAAACTGTTCAAAATGGTTTAACCTCTTGTCATGGTTTAGATTTGACTCATGACTTCTAGACTTGAGGGTTCACTATATATGAAATTCACCAGCAGTTCAAAATTTAAAACAATATCGATCAGTATATAGACAGTTCCAGGAGCAAACTTGATAGATCAATTTATATTTCATTAGAATAAACAGTACCAGTCAACCAATTCCACTTGACTAATATTATAGAAGACATGTACAGAAATATTAATATCTAGCCGGGTTGTAATATGAATTTTAAAGTACATTTACAGGTACATGTATTCATTTTATAATGCATAATTAACAGTGCTTGTAAACATAGGTACTCCTAGGGTTTCAAAATCGGAAAAAAATCATAATCGATCATCGGATATAATTGGATAACCCTTTTTGATCGATCATCGATTATATAATTGAAACATTTGCTCAAGGTTTTAATTCAGGCTTTCCGAAAATATGACAATATGTTGCAATGGTTTAAGTGATTTTGTATCATATAATAGAATATTAAACCACGCATAATCTACCTATAATTAGTGGTTTGGTGGCTGTTTATGTTTAATAGTAAAATCAATTTTCGGACATTTTCAGAACCCATACAGTATGAAAAAGGGGCTATATATTGTCCAATAATGGTGAATTTTATGTCGCTGACAAAAAATATCAACACCGATCTCAATGATTTACAATAACAAAGTTAAAAGTAGTAAAAATGAATTTTATTCCCATGAAATGCTGTTTTCTTTAGAAATGCTAATTAATTAAAACTAGAATGTCTCATTGTCAATAAAATGAATTACCAACATTAGCGATAATCGATTATGAAATTTTATAATCAATTGTCTCCCACTTTTACTGAAACGATTGATTATCTATTATAATCGATCATCGTTTAATCCCTAGGTACTCCCAGAGAAAGTTTGAAACAATAGAGCCTGGAGTTTTGTAAATTCTTTTTTCATGTTTTACAAAGTGACTTAAGACTTTATTTTTGACAGACTAAAGTCTTGATCACCTGACCAAGCACTCTCCTTGCTAGGCATACTCATGGATGCAATATAGAGGCTTGAAAACATAGCATGTCAAAAGAAGCACAAAATATCTAGCACACCTTGCATACAATGTATCATAAATAACAAAATATGAATTTACAATACGTTAAAATTATTATGATTTTTACTAAAATAAATCAGGTTTGACGGCTATTTTAGAACCTGTGAACAACATGGACATTCCAACATATTGAAAAGAAAATATTGATCTTCAATAATGTACAACACCATCAATTCTGTGACTTTCTCAGTATATCCTCATAATTATGTACATTAGATTTGTTGTCATTACATTAAGGCTTAGTACAGTGTTATTTGAAACCAGTCAGTAATTCATGATTTAAAGATAATAAAAGAATTTTGATGATATATTCCATGTTTTAACTAAACATTACTGCATTTATTATACATTTTGTTTGTATTTTATGCCGATTATCAATACTCTGTAAGAATATACAATGTACATGTATAGTTGCCAACTTATATAACCAGCCTTTTTTTAAACCGAAAGGCTTAAGTAATATCACAAGACGAAAACTATCGACGATTCAAATGCATGACCAGTTTAACCAGCAGTGATACATGTGTCTCTAATTTACTACGCAGTTCATTTCTAGGCAATAAAAGTAGTTCTGTCATTCAACTGTCGCGTCTTTGTATCGGTGTCAGTGACAGGTATTTACTTTGATAAGCCCGTGAATGGGCGGAGTAAAATCTCGTTAATAAGCAGAAGTATTTGCCAGTTATACTGGGTAGAATAAACACTTCATACTGCATTTTTGCCCTGCTCAGTTCGTATTTGAATCTAATGCATAAGGAGTAATCATTAGTATAGATTTGTTCGGTTTCAATGTGCAAGAAAGTCTTTCTAAAAGATTTTACCAGTTTTCACTAACCTATCCATAAGGAGCAGACAACTTCTCTCTATATTCTAAGGAGTAAGAACAATCAACATAAACATCATTATAGAAAGGTTTGAACTACCATGGCAGGTGTCAATCCAATACTAAGGCCACAACAAATTGGTGATGTGTTGGATGAATTTTTCGGGAAAATAATGGAAGTGAGAGAAGAATTTTTTTTTATCAGTTGCTTTATATAACAGTTTGAACAAATTTTTATGAGCGAGCAAGGAAATAAAAATATTTTTTGTAAAAACTGTCAAAATTAAGGTGCGGGCAAATCCATAGAACACATGATCAGTTTGTTGTGGCCTAAAGTTGAAAAGTTTTGTCAAACTTTTGAGACAACTAACTACCCTAAATATTTACGAAAAAAGTCAGTCAGCTACCCCAAACAACCCCAATACCTTTCATATGGGATTAGCCTAAAACATTCTCATACCCAGAGGTTATCAAGATTTTTCCTCTGGGTACAAGAATGGCCTTAAAGCACACAAGTAATATTTCATGTACTTGCCTTTAATACTATAATCCAACAACTGTTTTCCAAAGAATAGAAGCTTAATTTAAACATGCAAGTTCACAAATTGTTTTTATCAAAAATATAAACAAGTTAAATCTTCATTAGCCATGAGAATTAAGAATGAAATGATTTAATTTATATGGTCATTTTAAGGATAAAATACTTCAATATATAATATAAGACCAAAGTCCAGTTTTGAGGACTTAAGGTTTAATGTACAAGTAAAACATATTACAATGTATTTCATTAAATAACACAACCAGGATGATAAAATGAAGTAAAATCCTCTAACTAGTTCATACATTTATGTAATATTCTTTATCTGTTAGGCCAAATGAATACATTGAACAGTTTTGTGTTTATTTCATAATGCACCCATGATTTGAAACTACTCAGCAATTTTGAAAGTTACATAATTTATAGATCTTATAAATATCAGACTAGTTAACACCCCACTACCTTTCCCTACAATTGATCTGACAGTTTATGTATAAGGCAGGGTTCGATACCAACTGTTTTACCAGGGATCTAGAAAGAATCCCTAATCAGTTTTTTAGGGATTCCTCCTTAACATCAATTGGGGAGTCCTCCAAAAATAAACTAAAGTCTACATACAGATATGTACAAAATGCAATAAACATTTCAGGGGAACTCAAATTCATCCTCCCAAGTTTTGGGGATCTTTTGTTAGTGTAAGAGTTATATTCAGTAAAACTTTTACTCCCAAAAAGTGATGTCAAACATCCTAAAATGAATTGCCATTCAAAATGACAGCCAGAAATCAATGATTTTGTCATAATTCAGACTTGTTTCAGGCAGTCTGGAATCTGAGCCAAATATTCATACAGGCTTCCACTTCTAGCTTCAATGATTCTGACACCACATATTATATAATACCATTGGTGATACCAACATGTTGATTTCACAGATTAACTTTATATGTACATTAAAGTTTTTGTTGTTTTTATTCTAGGATTAACCCCAAGTCAACATATTATTTTACGGCAACCAGCACACCTAACCTCTCAACTTTCCAGGACCTTTGTCAATAACCAGTACTAAACCAACCCTACCACAAAGCAGGCAACTTCTCCATGTACATGTTAACAGAGGACAGTTTACATTAATGTCAAATTTTCATGGAAGGATATAGCCATTCAAGGTGGAATTCCAATCTAAACCCCTTTCGGGGCAACTCTATTTGAAATCCAGGCGCATTACTTGACTGTGCTTCAGGCCCAGGCTTAAAGGTTTATAAAAGCCCATTAGATCGTAATAGAACAGTAGGGCATATATGATTTTAATGAGACTATTATACAGTTAAATAATCTTTGTTTACATGTCATGTTTGATTTTTTGTTTGATTAAGTATGGCCTAAATATTACCATCTGTAAGCCCATGTTAATTTCCTTTTTAGGGATATAGCATACTATTAACTTCAATAAAAATGTTACCCAAAGTAAAAACTTGGAAAAATGCAAAGATCTAGAACAAACATACACAACAGACGAAGTATGAGCTCCACATGACCTGAAGCTATATAGTCAGCTGATCATGACTATATTTAAGTATTGATGATATATAAAGATAACATAGTTTGACTGACATACTTATACACTCTAGATAGTTTATGTAACACTGATTATAGGATAGACTATATACTAAGTGATGTAATATTTCATTTATAGTTGATTTAGTTTTTGTTGCCATATTTTCAGATACTTGCACATGTCAGTTCACCTTAGTAACCTAGCTTTCCTGGATTCATCTTAATTTCAATACATGTACTTGCTTCCTTTCTATAAGGACTTTAGAGTTGATACATTCTTCCTTTATAGAAGATTATCAACATATTTAAATGAATAGTAGAGCTGTCATGATATACAGGTATACAGCTATATTGCAATACGCAGCTGCGGCAATACGTACCGCGGTACAAGTTTAACGTACCAGTATTTGGCTAATTTTTTCTTCCTTGGAAAATGTTTCCCTGTGCAAAACATCTGTTTTTCTATCGATAATTCAATCTAAGCTTAAGTTACAAGAATTTTAACTGAATGAGACTCATTTGACTGATTGTGCAACATGTACTTAAAGAAAGTAGATTCTATCAGTCGCTGCATGTAAGATTTGCAATGTTTCTGTTAAATACAGCGGAGACGTAACAAACCTAAAAAGCCACAATATATAGTGGTATCTATAGCGATATGGTGCTAGTGTATTGCAATAAATTGCCATACACTTTTCGGGTATCGTGGCAGCCGTAATGAATAAATATGACCTGTCACCCATCGGGGAACAACAGATTCAAAGTTTAGTGTACCAATTTCACTGCCTTGGCTTCACGTTCAAGTTACAATTAAGGGATCTTTTACACGGTCTAAATTGATACCTAATGATTACAGGTTGATAGTAGAAACAGGAAAACTTATGTGAAAGTCTCAATCACAGGTGCCAGACCCAAATTTTCCTTAATTTTTTATAGTATATATTCTCTATACATATATACTATAGTAAGGACAATTTAGGTCTGGCACCTGTGGGAGAAATGGCGAGTAGGTCGACTGTGGTCATGCTAAGACCTATACAATGTGTCTCTACAGTGTTAACCCCAACCAAAAAAGTAACTTTAAACTAGCAGCCGTAAGTAAAACAGCCGAAATTCAGTCAGTATTTAAAGCTGATAATCATGAACAGAATCTTATATGAAGACCCTTTCAGGTGATGATTAATATTCATATACTAAGCAGAGAGCAATAAAGAAGGAATATTTTTCAAAGTATGATAAAATGTATGTCAATCTCTAGTGATCAGAGACGAGACTCATGTAATACTATTAATATTAGGGCTGTCATGATATACGGGTATACCGGTATATTGTAATATGCAGCTGGGGCAATACATACCGTGGTACCAATTTAACATACCAGTATTTAGCGATATTGTTTATTTTCATGGAAAAATTCTTCCCTTGGCCAAAATGAAAGTAGCGACATGTCAGTTTTCCATGGCTCATTTGATAAAAGCCTATTCAAAGAAATTGACCGATCTGGCCGCATTCGGATGTTCCCATAACTCTAAAAATGCCTAGTTTTTCTCCACGGACTTTCCCTACAAGATGCTATAACATACTTTAATACTGAACATTTGAATAAATGCTTAAGACAGAAGTATTATGAAACCTACATCTTTTGTTTGCAATGCAATATATCGTGGTACCTATTGCAATACGATTCTAGTGCATCCCAATATACCGCGATATGCTTCTGGCGTATCATGACAGCCCTAATTAGTATCATACAATAAAAACTATTGATCACCAATAGAGCTCTGACTATTATAAGAAAATCTTACCTGATATAAATATCAACCTACTCCTAGAACATTCAGTATACTGTTACAGCTCAACACTGTGTCTAGAACTTCATGACCAGTAGGTGGCACACTTTACTATGATAAAAGCAGGCGATTATAATAGATGTATTATAATAGACGTATCGATAAAGCATGCATAACTTTAAAACCAATCATAATTAAGCTAACCTCAACAATCACAAGTACACATGTCAATTCACAACATCGATTATCACTCAGAAATCATATACATGTATGTAGTCCTTCATTTTAAACTCTGTTCATGAACAATAACAAAAACTGCCGGTTTCCTGATATTGATATTTTGTAATATCCAGGCATACATACAGTGTCACATGATTGTAAAATACAATAAAAGCATACTTGTCATAGAGTCCTCTCTTTTAAACTGCAATTTTATGATGTACATTAAAAACAAACAAGGAAAAATTGTGATGATTATGAAATATCAATGTCCTTACCTTTTATTTTAAATTACCAGCATAATTTAGTAGCCATCAAATAACAAACCAAAAACACAGTGTTTAAACAATGAATTATTAAAGGGGTATCCAATTCAATACACACCTACATGTATATAGTTGAACAGAAAGTCACGTTAATTGTCAGGTGTTTACTCTAGTACATATGTACTAGATTGTACCCTATAATCAATATGATATTGGTACCCGGCTTGATATCCAATAATCTCACATAAATACTAATATGTGCTGGAAACCAAAATTTCTAAAAATAGCCAAATACATACTTCTTCACCTTGTAGCTTTATTCATTTCTTTTTTATCACTGAATTTTAATATAAAATAAAAAAGAATTGGTATTTTTTTATAATAAGCCAAGCTATAAACTATACAAATGCTAAGCTACAATCATTAGGCAAAACAAATATTTGTTAGTTTTCAGTGAACATTTTTAAACTTAAAATGTATAAAAAAGAAACTGCATGATTAAGCTTTTTTGTTAGAACAACACAAAAATAGACAACTTAAAAATAATAGAAAGTTAGCTCTATAACCAAAACAAATGAATAACATCCCTTTCATGTAAACACTGATGGGGCTCCATAAACAAACATACTTGTACATTTTTTTATTATTCTTTTGTTAACAAGTTTGGCCTCATGTTAGATAATGTTTACATAACTTTCAATCAGTGGATTTTGAAACCTGCTATGATTGGTTATTGTTTAACATATACAGCCAGGGCTTTTTTTCCTTATATAACAGGGGCCGTTTACAGCCACCTTCTCCATCTGAAATGTCTTTAAAATCATACATATTCCACAAATTTGGAGGTTACCTTTGATTTATTTAATTCCCCTATCAATGATATTGCAATAAAAGTTCCACCATTGTTTTGTATAAAGTAAGGCACTTCATTAAATAACATTTCTAATTCATTAAACCAGTTATTGTTAAATTCTATTCACCTGTTAGTGGTGCATACAGAAACTTTGCTTATTTAAATACTCAATTATTTTGACAACCTGGTAGATGAATATAAATATATATTTTATTGCTTTTGAGTGCTTAAGTACTTCATAAGTATATACTCAGTGGGGTTAATTTAAATAGCTTCAAAAACATGTCACATGTAAACCACCTCTGCACACAGGAACATGTATCTAAATGCCTATTAATAATACAGTAAGATTTTGCTCACATGTTTAATAAATGTTTCTAAAGAGGTCACGTTTTATGCCTGAATATTTCATTGACATCGTATTCAATGTACAAGGTAGTTACTATACATTAGTAAATAAGTATTGATCCTAAAAACATATTTGTAGGGTAGATTTAATCAATAAAACAGAATAATTATGTATAGTTTGTACAAAATAACAAAACCTGTTCGGGTAAACATTACAAATGAAACAATCCATTTCATAGGTAGGCAGTATTAAAAATAAAAGTTGTATAATTCATTTTAACAAAATTAGTGTGGCAGATTAACCACCACCCCTTGGTCAATCATGCTTGTAATGGTAGACCGCTTTACCATTACACCAATAAAACATTCATAAAAACATATTCAATTATATATTTTATTGTCATCCTGAGCATCCCTTTTAGTGGATTAGTTCATTGTATTGTTTGTATAAACAGTGTTATTTTTGTACTATTATTGTACTTACATAAGTCTACATAAGATTTAGGTCAAATTTCCATATCAGGACATATGTTATGTCACATTTCAACTTTGACCTAGTGATACATTTTTACTGAATAGTTATTGCTGGTATTTTGATACTACTTCTAAATTCAGCTGTAAAATCTGTTCTTGTGGATAACAACTATTTAATATTTGCCAGCATCTGTTAAAATTAAAAACTGATTTAAATGCCAGTAACTGTATCAAGAGATGAAGGCTTACAATAATATGAAAACATGTAAGTAAATCAACAAGCCTAGTTTATTTATGGTAATCACATAGACATATCAAAGCGCTGATAGCACTGACCGGACATGGATTGAATGGGGCAAAATTTGGTGGTGTCATTAGAAAGAGGACTTGCGGTTCTAAAATTCACAAACAAACTGTAAAACAAAAGATCATGACATCAATACCACCCGCAGAAAAATGCGAATCAACCAATCATGATTCCTGCACCACAGGTACACTATTATGATCTATTTTTAGACAGTGGACATTTTGTGATGCGTTCTAAAATATATGTCGCTTACTAAGACCTTAATTGCTTACGCAATCCATGTCAATAAAATTACTGTCAATGGGTGATCACTTTGCCTTGTAATTGGTTTTAGCTTCTCCAGGAATGGTGAGTAGGTTGTTAGACCACCATGATATGCCAGGCGCTCAGAAAAAAGTTGAGACATGAAAGACCTGAGCATTGTCATATGACCATGGCATAGATGTCTAGATGGTCATTTAATACATAGGCAGATCTAGCAGCAGGGGGGGGGGTCAAAATTCCAAACCGTACCTGTCCATTAGTGTATTTCATACATGAAGGAGTGTTGAATTGGATACCCCTTTAATAATTCATTGTGTAAGGTTCAAGTAAAGTCTTTATTTTGCATTAATAATAGTAAAATAAAAAATGCTCTAATTCTGTCGTACTTTCATCAAAAGCAGTGTTTGATACATCAAAATGTTTCTTTGAAATAAGATATGTTTAAATTTACTTTTAGCTGTTTAGTTTGACACTGTATTTGAGCATCTTGTTCCATAGTCTAGAAAGTGTTTGCAATATTGATTTTAAAGAAAAAAAAACACACGTGTATCAATCAAATTTGTGTGACAGATTAAATAAAGATCCTACATCACTAAAACTGCTAAAATATTGGGGGGGCCTAGACCCCCTTTTTATTACGGGCCTGAACTGAAAGTGAAAGTTCTGTCAAATTTCAAAAAGCAGAAGTTTTCTATGAATTGGGTTCGCGCCGCAAGTGTTCATTTCCCATTGCATTTTAGATAATTTATACAGTATGAACCGCTAAATATGAATTAATTATAACATTTTCGTTCAATTGGCAGCTTTGAGTATAGCTGTAAAAATACTCACCAAGAATTATTTCAAATTCCGTGCGCCAGCCATTGTTTATGATCGGGTATGAATACAATAATTAAATAGCTCTTGACAAATTGAGTGAAAGAAGAAAGTTATAGACATATATTCAATCGTAGAAACGTTTATACACGGAGGATCATAATTCAAAATACTGGAGACGCTTTACATGCGAATGAAAAGTTCTAAGAAACGAATAAAATATTTAGTACCGCACTATTTTATCTAATTTGTGATTGGCTAACAAAGGGAGACTAATGCTACAAGTACAGCAAACACTATTCTCGACGTATTTATCTTTCTTTGTTGTCATTTTTTATGAATCCTTAGAAGTTCATTGGGTCGATGTATAGTATATATAATATAAATATTAATATAAATTACCCATAGAAAGTTTATATTCCACAGAATTAAATTGTTTCATCATTTTAATAAAATAATGTATTAATTATTATGGTATCCGTGGCAATACACTCGAGTGGATTTCATCCTTCCTGTCATCTAGATCGCAGCAGGTAATGGTCGAAGGTGAGTCGTCTGATAAAGTCCCTGTAGTGAGTGGTGTTCCCCAAGGGTCTGTCCTTGGGCCCATGTTATTTCTAGTCTTCATTAACGACCTACCAGACAATCTCACTTCCAACGTCAGATTATTCGCCGACGATGCCATGATATACAGACAGATCAAGGCTGACCGAGACCAACATCAGCTCCAGCAAGACCTTGATTTACTCTCATCTTGGGAGAATACATGGGGTATGGAGTTCCACCCACAGAAGTGCAGTGTATTGCGTGTTACAAGATCAAAACACCAAGGACCCAACAGTATTATCTTAAGGGCACCACACTCTCTGAAGAACAATCTTCAAAGTACCTTGGAGTAGACCTGCAAGCCAACTTATCTTGGAAAGGGCATGTGAACAGAGCAACTAACAAGGCAAACAGCATGCTTGGATTTCTTCGCCGCAACCTCTGCCAGGCTAATCAAGACACCAAGACCAAAGCTTACCTCTCCATGGTACGTCCCAATCTAGACTATTGTTGTTCAGTATGGTCACCTCATCAACAGGACTTGAAACACCAGGTGGAAATGATCCAAAGAAGAGCTGCAAGATTCGTCACAAATCGATATCATAATACAAGCAGCGTCTCAAACATGCTAAGCCATCTTGGCTGGGAAAGTCTTGAATCCAGACGCATCAAAATCCAACTCACAGTCCTGTACAAGATAATCCATGGCCTTATCGACATTGACAGCTCTCTCTATCTGACTCCCGTACCCAGTAGAACTAGAGCATCACACTGTTTGAAATATCAACACTACTCTACATCAACAGATTTCTACCGCTTCAGCTTCTTTCCACGGACCATCCCAGTTTGGAACAGACTCCCAGCCGCTGTGGCTGAGGCCCCTACCTTGGTATCCTTTAAGGAGGGGCTTAAGGACCTAACCTTCTAAATGGGGTTTTTCCTTCCAATCACTAAGTACATCCAAATGAAGGGGGAGAGCTGCGTCAGTGGGCCTTGAGCCCCAATGAATTGGTCTCACCCTGATGGACGAAACGTGATTGGAGCATCTTTTCTATTATTTCTTCCTTTTTCTATAGAATTGCATACATTCATCTGTGTGGGTCTATTTTCTCTCTTTCACTGTCCTTTCCAACTTTCTTCTTGCGCACCATTGAAGAAATGTCAATCTGTGACAGCTCAATGTATCAATGTAGATGTAGATGTAGAATTAGAATAGATTTAATGGTCACGTACGTCGTTATAATCTTCCTGTGTAAAAGGTGTAAGCAAAAAGAGAAAAATAAAATTCTTATTAAATTGTTAACTATAATATCATCCATGTATATCACTTTTCTCCTTTATTAAACATATGTTTGTTTCTTTTGTTTGTATGTTCTTTTTTCAAACTGTATATATTGTATTGGCAAAAAAACTATTATGTTTGTGCTAAATAAAATATTGAACTTGAACTGTGTAAAAGGTGTAAGCAAACAGCAACAGTAAAGACACACAGACTTAATGGGTTCCAGCTGTTTCCCTTTAGAAGGGACAGTGGCAAAATAAATGTGACTGGGATTTAAACCTACACCAACCTTACACTTGCCCTAAAGGAATTATCTTTGTGGAAAAGCTGTTGACTGGAAATAGTTTAAAACTAATCCAAGATTTTTAGAGGAATGTTTTTTATTGGTCTAGAGGCTCACCCTTTCACTAGTGACTGACAATAAACTGTACAGTGTACAGCAGTAGTGGGGGAAATTCTATATTGAAAATTGGTTTACAACTTGTTTCATAGCATGAAGTCTAGAGTTATAACCTGGCAACCTTAACTTAGTTGCAAGCTCAATTCTGCAAAGGGAGGAAACACTGAGGAGTGTTAGTAACATTTTAATATTCATGTTATCTCCCTTAACATTAATTATACACCTAATTTGTTATTCAATATAAATTATGATTACTTCACTTTAACATTGGAAATTACAAACTCCTCACTGTGCTTATGTCACGCTTTGCTATTTACTAAAGGGAAAGAACCACTGAGGGGCGTTTGTGGAAATTAATGGTAATTTAAATCCTTAATTTCAACTATTTTTTCTCATGGTTTGCTAACAGACTATGAACTCAATTATTTGAATAAGAAACAAAAGAATGAAGTAAGGTTTAAAAGAATGAAAAAGATAATAAAAAAAGAACAATAAACTCAACCAGTGTTAAAAAGACACAAAAGTGTTAAAAAGAACCCTAAGTATCAGATTTCATATTTTTGTTCCAAATGATTACATATCAATAGTCATAAGTGTAAGTTTTCACTGAATTTTACTTAAAAATACTCGTGTTTTATTTCATTTCAAGTTTATCCAAGTAAAAACTATATCTTTACACTCAGTGATTTAAATCTCTGTGATTGCGTTAAATTTAAAAAATAAAATAAAATGGGAACTAATAGTGTTCTGACAGACACGAGGTTCGTATGTGTAATATCAACCTGAGAGTATTTTCTACAATTTTGAGAGTGCAAAATACATAACAATTGAAAATCTCTTTGTGCTATGTGTGAAACAGTGACATTCACTAATTTGTTGGACAATTAATTCAATTATATTTGACTTTTAATATGAGTTTTATAAAAATAAAAGAATTGTGACAGTACATGTATTTCATCTGTCTAAACCCTAAACTAATACAATTTACTGAACCTAATACTAATAATAAAATTAGTACTTCATTGTTTTAATACATTATGTTTTACCATGTACTGTAAAAAGAAAGAATACCATTGACTTGAAATAAAGTAAAACGTTTTAGAAACTTTAGTTTATTAAATCAATTTCTACAGAACTTCGTACTTTATATACTCAAACAATGTTCAAAGAAATACCCTTTAGCACAAATCTTCTTGGATATGCTTCTCTCGGAGCAATGGTCACAGCAGTGATATGTACATGTCTAGCAATCGGTCTACCATACTGGGAATACCATGATATATCGTTAGGAAGTCAACAGAACATTACCAATCAAGGATTATGGATATATTGTATTACATATCAGCAAGAGTCTACATCGTTACAAGATACATGTGGAGACCCCTTAGACACTGGTAAGTCATTATCTATTAGTATTGGTGGTTCTGACCATTTCTGCCTTACTAGTGCATTCTCGGAATAATATAATTGTACTTGTATCTTAACAATAGAAGTTCCCTCAGATCAGTACACCATTTTAAGGTGTACAGTCCCTAATGTCATTCACATTTAGAAAACAATTTTCTAAAAGTATGGAAAAGCTTACAAACATTGACCATTTTCATTCATTACAATATGTTTATCATTTTGTATGGACTAAAGCCATTATTTTACTTGAGATTTCAAAAATATTTGATAACAAATGTTAGCAGGCGATAGTAATTACCTCCCTTGCATATGAAAACAGACTATTTTCAAATATGTCCATTAAAAGTCTATGTTGACATTATTTAAATATCTAACATGGTGAAAAGTTTATAAATGATATGTAAACAGTAGGGAAACTATTTCTAGTAATTTACAGCTGCCATAACAGATAGTTTTTAATTAAGGGTTGTATACCTTAACAATTCTAGCAATATGGAATAAGGAAATGATCCAGACATTGTTGTAAAGACAAAATGCCAAAGTAAAACATTGTGAGAAACTTAGCAATTACAACAACCAGCTCACCTAAACAGGTTTATCTTTTCTTTATTCATTTACCCTGTCATTAAAACAAGTTTATTCTTAAAAATAAACAGAGTAAAAGTAAATATATGACCTACCAAGGCCAGGAATCAAGCTCTTATAATTTGTGAGCTTAGCGCAAAAACGGTCGTAACTCAATTTAAAAAGAGTGAGTTACAACCGTTTTGCACTTAGCCCACGATGTGTGTTCAGTCCAGAGAACTGGTCCAAATTTCATCTAATATTAACAGTATATATTATTTCAGCAACAAGCAGTGGCAAGTCTGACATTCAAGCAGCTAGAGCCTTGGTGATCATAGCTTTGATTCTAGAACTAGCAACTGCCATATCTGTGGTGATGGTCATATTTGTATGGAAGAGAAAATATTTCCTACATTTTGTAGCTGGGGGTTTGGGCATTGCTGCAGGTTAGTTAGTGTTTGTCTATACAATACAATTATAAAATTTTATATTTGGCATAATCTAAATCAGACTTATCGCAGACTGTCAAGTGGCCTCCCATCAAAAAGTAGGAAAAATACGGTAGGAACGTTTTTGCCAAAAAAAGTAGGATAAAGTTGGAACAACTTGACAGTCTGTGAGAGAATCTTAGTAGAAATAATTCAGGCTAGTAGACATCTGAAAAGACTGATCTTATATGATTATGAACTTTTACACACACAAATACTAGTTGTGCAAAATGATAAGGGCTGATAGGATAGCAGATTTAACAAAAAATAATGTTAGTTGGCGAACTTTGCGCTGCTCTAAAATTGCCAAAAAGGCTCAAAGTAGCCATGTTTTAGTTTGAAATGACTTTTTTTGAAAGACAATGGCTGAGGCTACACTGTATTCAATCTAATTCCTGGTGTATTGCAAGTGGTGAAATCAGAGCATTTTCAATAAAACAATTACAATTTTATGCAATAGATGTATGTTTTTAGTTCAAGTCCAAACAAGGAAAGGGTTTAAGCAGATGCTTACTTATAACATGTTTAAATTAGGCAAAAATTTTATAAGTAGATTTTCCTTGACTGCTTAAATTAAAATGTTACTTTATATAGGTGACTGCTTACTCAGATTAAACTGTATTAATAATTGTGGGTTTAGCGCAAGACGGTCGCAAGTCAATATAAGAAAAGAGCTAGTTACGTCCGTTTTGCACTAAACCCGCAGTATGTTGTCTATTTCAGGATTCTTCTCCATGTTTACTCTAGCGGTCTACAATGCTAGGATACGCAAGGATGACTATGATCTTCATGTATCAACAACTTTAGATATTATAGCATGGCTTGTAGCCTGGACGTCTGCTGGGTTTATTGTTTACATGGCACTCGTGAAAAAACAAGATGAGTCTTAAATGAATACCTGTCAACTTTCTTCAGCAACCGGTTCTGGTTTTACAAAACATTATCAATATTTTATTCAGTTATTTACACGCAGCCATACTAACAAGCTTTAGTAGGACAAATGATTTGATACATCAGTAAACTGTGGATGCAACAGTGATTGAAATATAATGCATGGGTGGAAGTTGAAAGTTTGAAAAATTCTGAAATAGATTTCATATCAGAAAACTTTCACCCATGATAATGTATAACATTTTTAAGTAGACATAAATCTATTTCATGTCCTAATACATGTAATTACACTTTATTCTTTGGTTTCCTTGTCTATGGTTATCAACACCAGAGGGATGTCAGTCGAAGACAAATTTACATCCGAAAATAAGGCTACTTTCTACTCTCGCGATATTGTCGTTGTTTTTTTTTCTTGTATATGTATGTATTTCGTATTTATTTTTCTGTTGTTATGTTTTCTTTCTGCCAGCAGAACCAGCAGAAGGATTAATTCTTCTGCTGTAATTCAATCTTTCTGCTGACAGACCCAGAAAAAAGATTGACCTTTCTGCTGTAATTTTATTTTTCCACCAGCAGACACAGCAGAAGGATCAATCCTTCAGCTGTGCCTGCTGTGTCTGCTGAGTCTGCCAACTTTATATTTATTAGTTCTATTGAATGTTTACACAAATTCTGAGAATAACCCTCAGTCATTTACTTCATTTCCTAAATAAAGCTAACTATACACACATAATGTTAGCCTGTGGGTATAAAAATGGCCTTCCACAATGATATGGGCCTATTTTATTTCCTGATACCACAATTATATAATATTGAATATTTGAGCTTCAATAAGTCTTTAATAGTCAAAAGATCTCTTCATGAATTATTTTTGTTCAACAATCATATTGTAGTTAGTAGCTGCAAGTGTGTATTCTTTAACACAATGTAAAGATTTTTCCCTTTAACTTATTCTTCTCTTTAGACATTCTGTGAGCAGTAAAGAATCCCACACTCCAGATATAGTTTCAAGTAAAAAAACCCAGCAAATTCCCTTATAGTAGACAATTTATTGAAATTCAGTTGTTCAAATAAATCAAAACAAAATAAATGTTTAATCTTGTCTATGTTATACTGTATAACACTATTACATGCACTAACAAGAGAAGTCCACAGACAGCGCACTCGTCTATTCGAGTTTTTGTGTAAACAACAGCAACAACCAATCAAAACTCATGCTGGAGTTATGCAACTTGGTATTTGACCTTCATTCCTAACTCTGTTGACATGTGTAAAGTTCCAAGTGAATCCCTTCAGTAGTTTCAAAAATAAAATGTTGCACCAAAAAAACTTCACCAAAAAAATTCTAAGTATAAGAGGGCCATAATCCAGCCAAAATTCATGCTAGAGTTATGCAACTTAGTATTTGACGTCAATTAGTAACCCCGTAGACATGTGTGAAGTTTCAAGTGAATCCCTTCAGTAGTTGCAAAGAAAAAATGTTGCACCTAAAAACTTCACCAAGAAGTGTTACGCCGACACCAACACCAACACCGACGCACAGCTGAGTAGGATAGCCCCACTATTCTTCGAATAGTCGAGTGGCATAGAGGTGACATGGAGATATATTTAATTTTTTACGTGGCCACGTGGCTTTGAAGTCCTTAATTCTATCATAAATATAACAAATGCATGGAAACATCAGACAATATTTACATTCAATTTATTTGTTGACTTTAATATAGAGAAAGTGTTACAGTAAAGTTCTGTTATAAAGACAACCTTGGTTACTGCAAAAATTATGTGATTTTTGACAATATTGAAGTCTCAAATGCTTAATTTGAGAAGAAAATGGCCCCTATAATTAAGACCATTGCACTTGTATGTTAATGACCTAAATAATGGAACTTTACTGTATCATGAAGTATTTGAACTTTATTGTGCTATGAAGTATTTAAACTTTACTGCGTTATGAAGTATTTGAACTTGACTGTGCCATGAAGTATTTGACCTTTACTGTGCCATGAAGTATTTGACCTTTACTGTGTCATGAAGTATTTGACCATTACTGTGTCATGAAGTATTTGAACTTTACTGTGCCATGAAGTATTTGAACTTTACTGTGCCATGAAGTATTTGACCTTTACTGTGCCATGGAGTATTTGAACTTTATATACTGTGCCATGAAGTATTTAAACTTTACTGTGCCATGAGGTATTTGATCTTTATATACTGTGCCATGAAGTATTTAAACTTTACTGTGCCATGAAGTATTTGAACTTTACTGTGCCATGAAGTATTTGACCTTTACTGTGCCATGAAGTATTTGAACTTTACTGTGTCATGAAGTATTTGAACTTTACTGTGTCATGAAGTATTTGAACTTTACTGTGTCATGAAGTATTTGACCTTTATATACTGTGCCATGAAGTATTTGAACTTTACTGTGCCATGAAGTATTTGACCTTTACTGTGCCATGAAGTATTTGACCTTTACTGTGTCATGAAGTATTTAAACTTTACTGTGCCATGAAGTATTTGACCTTTATATACTGTGCCATGAAGTATTTAAACTATACTGTGCCATGAAGTATTTGAACTTTACTGTGTCATGAAGTATTTGACCTTTATATACTGTGCCATGAAGTATTTGAACCTTACTGTGCCATGAAGTATTTGACCTTTACTGTGCCATGAAGTATTTGACTTTACTGTGTCATGAAGTATTTAAACTTTACTGTGCCATGAAGTATTTGAACTTTACTGTGCCATGAAGTATTTGAACTTTACTGTGTCATGAAGTATTTGAACATTTAACTGTAACCACACCTTCAAATGACTGATAATACAGATCTGTGTTACTGTTTATCTTATACATCATAATTTATATTATATATCCTGTTGTTTCACCCATGTATCCTGTTGTAATTTAACTGCGGCCAGACCTTTTATTATTATTTTTAAATGATTTTAACATCATATTCAACACATATTTAGGTTATATATACTTACTATAGGTTTCCTGCACACTTTTCTATCACCAGTACTAACTTACCCTACCAAGAGGCGGACAACTCATGTATAGGGTATGACCTACCGCAACCAAGCTTGAACCTGCAATCTCCTGATTCTAAGTCAGACATGCTAACCACTACGCCACGGCTACGGCTTCAGACCTTTTATACTTAGTCTTACAAGATTTTTTTAATAAGTGTGGTAGGTTAAAAAATAAGATAAAATTTAGGTACTGTCTATGAGTTCATGTTTTTATGTTGTAATGGTGTATGAGCTGTTGCTAAAAAGCGCTATGATGGAAAAATTGATTTTTCTTTTATTAAAGGGATATACAGGCAAATGACTGTGCCAAAAGTATAGAACCAAGTTTAGTCTTTAAAACAGTATTAAGAACATAAGAAATCACTAACTAATAACATTTGTCACTGAACAAATTAAAACATGTGACATACAAATTGTTGAAAACGAAAGCAGGATACTGAGGGAATCACCGAGCTATTTATAGATTTGTTATATGTCGTACTTGCTGAAATTTAACATTTTCATTGGTCGCTTATTGTCTTTTCAGCATTCTTAGGCGGTTAGGATATCTTTTTAATAGAATTATAAGTACTAATGTTGCACAATAGCAAGCTCTAGTATGTTCTCATCAGTAAATGCATATTTTAACACTAATCTATTTTTAGCTAACCCGACCCACATGGGTCTAGTTAGGAAACACCCCAAATATTACGAGAAATAAAGAAATAGTTTGCCAAGTAATATAACAGTGTGTCTGTGACAAAGAATTCCAACCTTCATCAAGATATTTTGTAACTAGCTACAAACAACTAACTTTGGTAACTGTATATTATGTTAAGATACTGCAGTTGTCTGTCGATTTTAAATGTGTGTTGGGCCTTAGAATAGTCTTAGATGGCTCAAAATTGAAAAACCCAACAGAGAAACTTAAAAAACATTATCGCAGCAATGTTTGTCCAGCTTATTCATATTTTGATGCAATAGCTTTATTTTGTTTGCACACAATTTACATATGGTCAATTATAAAAAAATAACAATCAAGATTTTTTCAATTTCTGAAAAATTAGAGTCGGGATTTTTGTACAATGAAAAATATAAAAAGTCTTGCCTGATAATGAATAAACTAATCTCAGGACAAGACAATATTTAGTCACTTACTTTGTTTCCTACACAAAGTAAACCATGAAGTCATGATAAGGTAATACAATAGATATGTTGATAACGATACATTACTATATATTGCAGGCTTAGCGCAAAACGGTCATAACTCAAGTTTAAAAATAGTGAGTTATGACTGTTTTGTGCTAAGCCCGTGATATACATAATATTATGTATTACGTAACAGATAACAGTATCACATTACAATGTATAAGTTCTCTTTCCTGCTACATTGTACATGTATGTGATTTATCACAAGATATAATGAAAGATGATGTCATTAATGTAACTTGTCCAGTCATATCTCGACTATTCGTTATCTCGACTATTTTTCAACAGTCCCAACAAAGTCTAGATAACGAGAAATGACTGTAGTTTGGTTTGTATCATTTGTTTCTTATATATTTACCCTATTTTCAACCTGAGGAGCAATGTATAATACAAATCGGGGCTTCTACTATGGCATTTTGAAATCAGCAGAGAAACTGATTAATTAGGGTCCATTTTAATTTTGCCAGATAAACCCACTTACAGTGCCAAAAATGTCTTTACACTTGTAATACAGCTGTTTTTTTTTCATTAATGCAACTAAATTTTAATTCAGATGTATCTACAAATAAGGATATTTATAATAGACTGTAAAAATATGTTATGTAAGGTATAATATATTATAAAAGTGTCAAGTAATTAATTGGTGGCACTGTATTTTACACTATTTCCAAACTGAAATACAATGTATAACACAAATCAGGCTGCTACTATGGCATTTTTAAATCAGCAGAGAAGAGTAAACTTTCTTTAAAAAACTGATTAATTATGGTCCATTTTTATATGCCCGAAAGAATTTCGGACATATTATGTTATACCCCCTGGCGTCCGTCTGTCCGTCCGTCCGTTAGCAATTTGGTTTCCAGAGCATAACTTAAGTTCCATTTGGCCCACAATATTCAAACTTCATATGATGATTGCCCATATCGGGTAGAAGACCCCTATTGTTTTTGGGGTCACAAGGTTAAAGGTCAAGGTCACTATAACCATAAAACTGAAAACAGTTTCCGGAGCATACCTGAAGTTCCATTTGGCCCGCATTATTCAAACTTCATAGGATGATTGTCCATATCGGGTAGAAGACCCCTCTTGATTTTGGGGTCACAAGGTCAAAGGTCAAGGTCACTATTACCTTTAAACTGAAAACAGTTTCCGGAGCATAACTTAAGTTCCATTTGGTCAACAATATTCAAACTTTATACAATGATTGTCCATATCGGGTAGAAGACCCCTATTGATTTTGGGGTCACAAGGTCAAGGTCACTATTTCCTTTAAACTGAAAACAGTTTCCGGAGCATAACTTAAGTTCCATTTGGTCAACAATATTCAAACTTCATACGAGGATTGTCCATATCGGGTAGAAGACCCCTTTTAATTTTGCGGTTAGAAGGTCAAATGCCAAGGTCACTATTACCTTTAAACTGAAAATAGTTTCCGGAGCATAACTTAAGTTCCATTTGGTCAACAATATTCAAACTTCATACGAGGATTGTCCATATCGGGTAGAAGACCCCTATTGATTTTGGGGTCACAAGGTCAAAGGTCAAGGTCATTATTACCTTAAAACTTTTTTCTCTACTTTGTTTTCCACAATTATTCATAATATGATATTCATCTGAAATATTCTCATATTAACTCAAAAAAACAACACTTTCGGGCATAAAATGCTCCGCCCAGCGGTGCTCATGTTTTAATTTTGTCAGATAACCCATTATATTAACCCAATGACTACTAGGGCTGTCACGATACGGCAGAAGCGTATCGCGATATATTTGATATGCTAGCCCCGTATCGCGATATGTACCATGATATATTGTGGGTTTTAAGATTTGTTATGCCTTCGATGTATTTAACAAAAGCATTGCAAATTTTACAAGTAGCTTCTGATATCTAGCCTCTATAAGTCTATACGGTTATTTGGGACAGTGATATGTGTTTGCATACAAGGTAAGTGATTGAGTTGGAAAAAAACCTATCATCCCCTTAGCTGCTGAACATCATAGCAGGGAAGCTACTGGGTGCCATGCTTGTTTCACAACTTACTGTCCCGAAGTATTCGATTCAAGAACCTGTATTGCACAAGTTCCTTACAACCAATCAAACACGCCCAAATAAGTTAAATTCTTGTTACGTAAGCTTAAACTGAATGAACAATGGAAAAACTGACGCTCTACTACTTTCATTTCGAGAAGGAAAGAAGTTTTCTAATGAAATAAAAATGTCTCCAAATACCGATACATTTAATTCGTACCACGGTACGTACTGCCACATGTGTATTGCAATATACCGGTATATCGTGACAGCCCTACTGACTACATATACTTGCTGATAATCTCTGGATGCTAAAATCCACTGAAATCAGCTGTTCTGCTGAAGATTAACAATCTTGATCATACATTGTAAGCAAGACCACTTACATGATAATTTTAAAGTAAATTTAAAGTAAACTGGGGACAACCACTTCAAACAAACTGTTCAACTTTGGCCCACTGGTAACAAAATTAATACATAAGACAACTTTGTACAATTATTTTCATATTTATTTAATCCAAGTATTTTGCAAGTAACCAAGAAAGTGTAATACAAAGAAATATACAAGGCTTAAGAAAGTGACTGTCTTTAAAAAAACAATATGATATCATACTACTTAAAATGATTTCAGAAAATTAAATTTTTGAAAGACTACACAAGTGATTTTTTTTTCAAAAGAAATTCCCAGAACTTTTGAATGCATGCCTGTCTGTTGAGTGCAAAACATAAGCACAAATTATGCACCTAATATGTGAGAGGGCTTAAAATTGAGTACAACAAAAATCTACATTTGGTAATATATTTTGTTTTCTCAGATGAAACAAGTGGACATATGCAACAGCTAACAAAAAAATATAGTTAAATGTCTAATGTGAGCCAACCAACTTTGAATAAAGCCCAACCATTACACTGTCATTACACGTTATCAAATACATGTATAGTAACAGTTTTGGGACATTTTATCTGGCAGTTATCAGAGTCACTTATTTATTTCTAGTCTATATACCTGGTCTTGATTTAATTGTTGTTAATAATTGGTTGGCTGAACGAAGGCTTGTGCAAATATAACAAACGAAAATCATCTATTCGACTGAATTTTCATCAAAAACTTACCCTTATACAAAAGTATTATACTGCATATGTATATTTAAGTGTACATTGTTCTCTAATGTTCTCTCTTTTTCAACTGTATGTTATTGATTATGTATAATGTCATTGTCACGTGATTGTACATTTTATGTAATACATTGTATATTCACACGGGTCTATTGACCTATTGATTTGAAAATAAAATCTCTTCTTCTTCTTCTTAAGTTATAAGATTTCACAATCATTATGCCCCAAATAACTAATTCATAGTATATGTACCTTACCAATTATTGCCATCCCACCCCTCTCTGTAATGTATGAAACTCTAATTTTTAAACAAATGTTGTTTTACTGTTTAACCTAATTGGATTTCAATTAAAGTTACAGCTAACATGTACTCATATCTTGGTTATCAAACATTTTCCAGGGCAGAGTGAAGACAAACAAGATTTTGTGTTTTTGCCATACCACTGGTACTGTATAGCCTATTGTCATATAGAAAATGTTAGTTCAGGAATAAAATTTAATCCATGATTTAAAACAAGGATCATTCCATCTCTTAACTAGTTGGAATTTTGATGGACAAAAATCCATAACGAAACACATCACTTCTCAAGTCAAATATGAAAAAGAGTACCGAACTCTTTAGAATTTTTAATGATTTAAAATCATTGAGAAAAAAATGTTTAAAACTCAGTGGATTTTTTTTAGAAAATCAAAGAATTTGTATTTAAAGTACATGCAACTACAGTACCCACCAAAAGTTTGGAGACATTTCATACTTTGTAGGCCTACTTAATAGCTTTTATCTAGAATTTGATAACAAATTATTTTGAAATGCTCTTTAGTTTTGCTTTATAGCATAAAAACTATGTTATGGAAAATAATTACAATAAACACAGTTTTGGAGGCTTTAGGATGTCATATGCTGAATATCATAAATGTGCTGCATTAATAAAATTTGTTTCCATTTTATCACAAACCATACTTAAATATGTTATAAACAATCATCTTCCAAAACAAAATCATCAAAATTCAAGAATTGCATTAATTTTCTTTTGTCTCAAACTTTTTGTGGTTACTGTATAAGTATAAGAAAAGACAAGCAGAAAATGAATTCTGAAGTTTTAAAATAATGGTTATACAGAATCAGGATATACATAAGTAACAGATTATTGTTAATATATTATAAAATAACAGTGTAAAAACAGCATTAACAAAGTAATATACATTGTACAAAAATACCATACATTTATTTGAGTACAACTTAACAATTAAAAATTTGAAACAATTTCAAAAACAAGGGGGTACTGAGGACCCTAAACCACTCACCTGAATTCAGTCAGGAGCTATTTTCAAGATTTCAAAATAGTACAGCAGTTGAACATGACCCTAGGTGTCAATTTAGACCAAAGAGGCATTATTGGAAAATAAACTGTTTACAGAAAAGTTCTGGTAGGTGAGACAAACAGGTAGTTTTAGACCTTCTGGCTTAAGAGTAAAGATTCTTTAAGAAATTGTTGACGATGTACACAATACAGACAAAGATTGGTCACAGTAGCTCACCCTGAGCCTAATGGGCTCAGATAAGCTAAAAATGGCATAAAAGTTTACAAAATATTTCATGTGTAACATGATTTAATTACCAATACAGTTTACAAAAAAAAATATTAAGGTATTCTTTAAAGAAATAAAAAAAATAACCATCTATATATAAGATTGCCAACACGATCCCAAACCAAAAGAAACAATACACGTTTGTATATATTATAATATCTTCAGAGGTTTGGGGCCATGCTGACTGCTACATCATATCTAAAAAAATCATACATAACATATAAACCATGCTAATAAATGTAACTAAACAAAAATTAGGGTCAACTTCGACCTGTATATCAACTAAACAAAAGGGACACTATATTATTTTCATAATTATATTTAAATACTAGTTGTGTAGACTTGCATGCTTAAGTTGGGAAAACTCCAATAACATTAATGAAAGTTTAAAAGTCCTTAAATTCTTTATTTTCATGATTGCTACAGCCTTACCATAGAATCCCTTTTCAAGTAAAATAAATTCTAAACTTCAGGAAAAGTCCTGAAACCTTTTATCAATGTACTCACTTAGAAGGATCAAAGTTTTAGGCACTAGTACATTGATTTGTTGAACTAGTTTCAGATTTTAGTTTCCACACTTCTACCATTGTCCAAAGAAGCTGAGATAGGTTAGACTGACTGAATGTTCTTCATATTGTGGAATCAATGACTGCTAACCTTCAGGTCATCTTTTAATTATGGCAAGTGTTCTATCTATAAACTGCTTTTAAGTTGACAGCTTACAATAAAGTAAAACCAGTTTTTAATATTAAAGTTCAATTGTTGACAGTCTTTTAAGCTGAAAGAGGTCAATCATTTCTGAAACCTGGTCAATTTTGGTCCATCTTCATCAATGATCATTATATTTACAATTTGTTTGTCAGATAGCCATTTATATATCTATATAGTTCAAAGCTTCAGATGATATTATTGCGAAATTGACTACCTCTCATCACATGTAAAAATTATTTGCCGACAATATTTCACGACTAAAATCTGCTGAAATCAGCTAATTCTCTGTAGATTGACAGCCAGCACTTATTAAAAACAAAGTTTTTTAAACATTCTTGCAAAACAAGTCATTTTTACAATTTTTAAGCTCTTTGAAATTATAGTCACTACATAAATCATAATACAAAACAGAAAATTGTCATACTTTATGATACATGGTCATTCCAAACGAGGATTCAAAGTTTCAATATAAGTCTATCTTTGTCTTTAATGAAAGCAAAGACAACACAGTCCCACAAGTATCAAACTTCAGTACTACGATGATATCATTTTAAACCAACTTTAAGTCACTGCACCGATCCTACATGAAGTTGTCTTGATATACACAACAATATTCTCGGTACAAGCCACCATTTTGCTGCCAATGTTTTTTGAATACATGTTGCTCTAGCATGTTTGTGATCGTGACCCATGTATATAACTAACATAACATAAGCTGTATGATATCTATAAGTCAATTATAATACGTCCGCTACTTTGTTTCCATTGATTCTTCCATTAGAGGTGGTTGTTGCATACCCGCTCGTTTCCTGCGTTTTTTCAATATTGGGTTCTCTGACTCATCTAAATTTTTAATATTAATTTGATCGTAATCTACTCTCATTGTAGCTAAGGCATTTGTCATCTCCTCCTGAAAAAATAGACAGTAAAAAATTAATAACCAATCCCTCCTTTTCTTAATAAATAATAGTTGGTCCCTTTTTTTCTCAAAAACATGGCATAAAATTATAGTCATTTCTTACAAAATCTTAAAGCTGGGCTCACTTTCTTCCGAAAATATGGAATTAATAGCTAGTCTATTTGCTGCAGAGAAAATAGAATACATAAATTATCATGCTTTCCTTTTTTTTTAAAAATTGCAAAAAAAACCCCAAGAAATTCATTTTTTCCAACATAAAACTTGCTTTTAACAATTTAACAATAAACTCTTCCTAGTGAAAAAGTAACTAAACCTTCAATAAGAGGACAAGGAATGGAATTTTACAACAAAAAAGACATATTAACAGTGTTCAATAAAGACTTAACAGTTTGTACAAAACTGTTACATACCACCAGGTTACAGGTGATAAATGAATACACTGTAAGCCCCTCCCATTTGTTAACATTTAACAAACCTATAATTAAGGTTAGTCACTTATTTCACAAGTGGTAAGTGATGGCGGTTTACGGTAGCTATGGTTAGCTTTAACTGAACACAAAATAAATCTATATTTCAATACATGTAAAAGAAAATCAATGTTGTATGTGTAATATACATGTATGTATGTAAGTCCACCTATAATACATTGTAATTAATTATAGACTTTGAATTGACTTTCTATAAGTGTAAGTTTATTTTTGTCCAGTAATTTTTATATGACTAGTAAGTATGTTCATTTTTTGTTAGTTCTGAACATTGTTAATATTCAACATTAATGTTTAAAGTGTAGGCCATAAACAGCTTGGTGGACTATTATCTATTTCTTATCACTGTATCCTTTTATATATACATAAATATGCAGATGTCTGTCTGTCTGTCTGTCTGTCTGTCTGTCTGTCTGTCTGTCTGTCTGTCTGTCTGTCTGTCTGTCTGTCTGTCTCCTGCCTATATAAGAAGTATAAACAAGTTAACTACCTGTACATCCATCCATGTTTCTTCTTCTTCACGTAAAACCTGAGCTGACATTAATGGTGTTTGTGGTACAACCTGATGATCCTATAATTATAATATAATATAAACATGATACTTGATGTTCTTTATGGTTGAGTTTAACGCCATGGCAATACATTGTATAGGTTATATTGTTTGTGGTCAGTTAATGAACTCACCATTCTTAGAAAGACTAAATCTCTGGATTAACTAGTTACTAGGCACTTCTTCTGTCAACGACTAATAACTGCCCTATAGGGCCTTCATGATTTAGAATAGGTGGTAATAGAGAGAATGGCCCTAGAAAATATTTCATGACCAAGCTCCATGAAAGCATGCACTCCCATCAATATAAACCATGACCCCTCGATCAGTTACCTTGTGTGCTACCAACTGAGCTAGCTAGGCAGACTACTTGATGTTCTAATAATATAAGATCAGACTTTAGTTTTTGTTGGGTTTAACACCATAGCAACACATTGTATAGGTCATATAATGGTCAGTCAACCTACTCACTGCTCCTGGAAAGACTAAATCTCTGGATTTATCTGTTAACCAACTTCTAAGCACATGCTTCCGTCAGTGACTGACAACAGCCCTACATAATTAAATATCATTAGTTGGAGGGAGAATGGCTGTAGAAATAATTTCATGACCAAGCTCCACAAAAGTATGCCACGTCTGGGAATCAAACCCACGACCCCTCCATCAGTAGACTTGCATGCTACCAACTGAGCTAGCCGTGTGGCTTAAAGATCAGACTATGATCCTGCTAACGTTTTAACTAGAATAAAGTTCCACAATTAGGACCACAAAATCGATGGTCGTTATAACAGAATGGCCTTAATGAAAGGTCATCTTTTCTCCAATTAAGCATTAGGGAGGAATGGTAAAACAGATGAATGGCTAAGTGGTTTAAGCCAGATTGCTGAGTCAACATGCATATTCGTATTTATATGAGAGAACATATTCAGTCACCGTGAAATTCAAACTTTTCAAGATGAGTAAAGAAGACCATAGTCTTTAAATAAATTCCAATACTTACAGAGATCCATTTGTTTCTCATAACTTGATCTATAGTGAATCTTTCTTCTGGCACTGTTTTCAATAATCCTTTAATTAAATCTTTGGCTGTAAAAATAACAATAATGCTCATCAATACTAAAATAATTTACTAAAAACACCGTGGTACATCTAAATTAAACACAACTTGATAGACCTAATCTGGAATTCAAATTTATGGGTTTTTCTGTCCGTGCCCAGGCAGTACAAACAAAATTAGTTACACATTATTGCTAAATAGCACGAACTATGGATTAAATCCTATTGTTCTTTGTACACGTGTTTTCATTGTAATGGTGAAAGTTTGTTTGTACCGGAGGGGAAAACCCAAAAATTTGAATTCCAGATATTGTCTATTTTTGGTCATGAATCTACAGCAAGCATCAAATTAAATACAGTTCATAAGTATCTAATCAAGTATAATAATAATTCTCCTAGCTCACAATGGCCACAAAAGATCGTGTTCTCACTTTACTACTTCAATTTTAAATAGTTTATAGCATTTGATGTACTATTTTCTATGCTTTGATATAATAAATTGTACAAAGATTATTGCAATCATTTAAAAGATTTTTATTAAATCTAACACACAACACCTTTAATTAAGCGATTTACACACACAAAACAGAATTGGCTGTTTAAAATAAATTGGTTACACAGGATGAAATTACTGCTGTCATTACAAGATTTTTTTATATTCTAGTTAGTCATACATAAATTTAACATTAAGGTATTGTTTATATACTTTATATTTATATAGTTGGCCAAGATAGAAATGGTTGCTGCATGTAAATAATCTCCTTATTTAGTAAAAAAGTTTAAAGTGTGGTTTAAAGTCTTCTTCCAAGCACATGTTTAGCAGACTTTACAATTCCATATGAAATCCCCTGATCATTGAAATCACTTTCAGGCAGGTGATCTTTCACAGTACCCATTTACACCTGGGTGGAGTATAACATTTGTAGGTAAATTTCTTTAAATTCATGCTCAAGGAAATTGGCAGTGGCTCAAGAAGGGTTTGAACCTGGGACCTCATGATCCCTAAGTGTGCATCCTTTCACTGGATCTGTGTTGCTATTGTAGTCAATAGGAATGTCCTATCTGATTGTAAATGTTAAATATATCAACCCCCCCCCCCCCCTTTATCAAGTACATCAACAACCACCTTCTTTTGAGACCCGACTCCATTCAGGATTTGGAAACTCGTATTGACCATTACGTATTCTTTTTTTCATCCCTGGTGAAATAGCTGCCCCATGATTACTATAAAATGGTGGATAACCGCATAATCTGTAAATACAAACATAGTAGATATACATGTCTTTTATGTAAACATTGCATACTGCATATATAACTTAGCTAGTTTCATTCTAAACCAATTATTGGGTGTGAAACTGTATAAACATATATTAATAGTATAGTTAGTTTAAACATATTTTATTGACCTATAAACATATACAAGTGTAACTGTGTACATAATTATTATTATGTGCCCGGATGAGAATTACATTCACTGAAAAAATCTGAAAACCCTACACCCCTTAGAAAAAAACCCAGATTTGAACAGTTCAGACTTAGTCTGCAACATTTTATAAACTCAAACATAGTGAAAAATATCTGAAATCAGCTGAATAGCTGACAATTCTCATCCCTGATGTACAATTTACAATAAAAGTTTAATGTCCAAGTGGTCCTTGTAAATCATTAACAATAATGCACATGTATGCATCAGCCTATTAAGTGGACAAGTCCATTATTTGGTGTACATAACCATGCATGGATTATTATAAAACCTATAATCCAAAAGTGAGAGGCCATAGGATCAAATCATAGTGTTCTGTGTACACACATTCTCATGTCAACTTTATTACATCCAGTACAAACTAAGTTTTTCAGCTGGAAAACCTCGTACATTTAAGTTGTGAATCAAATCTTTTGTATACTTACAATATATACATTATAACACCTAGAGACCACATATCACATGACCTATCATATTTTTCAGGTCCTAAAACTTCTGGGGCTGAAATAAATAATAACAAAATATAATACATATAAGTTTGACGGCATATTGAAAACCATTCTGTATCAAAAACATGCATTCAACCTAACAGTGTAATTAAGAAGCTAGATATTACAGCTCCACAGTGGATGGATTGTTTGTTTGCTTGGGTTTTACGACGCATCAACACAGAAAGGTTATATCGCGCCCACTGTAGATGGATCAAATACTAAATATCAAATTGCAATAAACATCTAATATATCACAACAATATAATAACACAATGCATACATGCTATAACATGATAAGTATCATTTACAAATTTATTACAAAATACAGATCCAGTAAAGATCAGGGGCCCACATTATCCAGCATCTTACAACCAATTTTAGTCATAATTTCACCTATTTTGTATAGTAAAATCATTATAACATAATTCTGCCCAGGACTTTTAACCACCTTAAGTTATTAAAATGTAAAATAATGGAAACTTATATTTTAATGTCAAGGCTCCCCCTGAATTGTTCACCCTTATCTACTCCTGTATTAGATTTAAAAAGAGGAAGAAAATTGAAATAATACAAAACCACAAGTCTATGGTTTATATGTATGTTGTATATACATGTATATGTATATTATATGTTTGGGAAGTAAAAAAACATCTATTCTTAACAATAGATATAAGTTTCATACTTCAGTAATAAAACTTTGTTTTCAATTATAATTTTCATTTTGTAACCACAAAATGTATCATAATATTGAAACTTGAAACCTTTGGTTAATGATTTAAAAATGTATACATGTAACCAGTGGAAACTTAGCAATAACAAAAAATATCGAAGTTAAATTGAAGATATTGTTTTTAATTTGTTAACAATGGATGCAAGGAAATTTTATCATAAAAAAAGTTTACATACAAAGAGTCTAATTTTTCTGCCACATTAAGCAAAGAAGCCACTCCTTGTTCAAAGGAGTAACAAGAAATGTAATGTGAAAACCACATTAAAGCCGTATTTAAAAACTTTAACGCAAAAATTTCAAAGGGAAATAATACATAATAAAGCCAGATAGAGCTGTGGTTACTTTCTTATTCTGTTCATCACATAGTATGTTATCATTGTATGAAGTTTCGTAAAGATCTGACGATAAATGGCAAAAATATATGCTAAACTGAAAACTTTAGCGCAATTGTTAACGAAACCAGACGACCGCCCACCCACCTGTGTTTTGTCAAACTATTAGCTGTAGAAAAAATCCAGCTAAAAATGATAATGATAACAAAGACATTCCATGGACTTCAGCCAAAACTTTTATGAAAGCTTGATAATTCATTAGAAATTGGATGAAAGACATGTAAGAGTGAAATTTCAAGTAAATACATTAGCCAGTTTAAGTGATATGTTATGCATTAAGAATATCAGAATTGACCAAACTTGTGTTATACACAACTGAGTAGTATAGTCTCATTTTTCTTCAAATGGAGGGTTGCCTTCAAGACTGTAGTAAGTGCATTGCATAAAAGAGACAGTTACTACAGTCTAGCAGGCAACCCTCGAAATAGCCAAGCTACCAAACAGACATTACACATATGAACTTACCAACATAATATGGTGTATAACAAGGAGTCTGTAAAGATTTGTATGATAATAATTCCTTAGCAAAACCAAAATCTGTTAATTTGATAATACCATCAGCACCTTTCTTAGAGTATAATAAATTTTCAGGCTGAAAATATAGAAGAATGCAAGTTTAGTTATAAACTAACTTATTCTTGTATGACAGTTTTTACAACTTTGATAAATCACTTTTGAGTTTGCTTTCTGGTCTCCCAGTACTGAGGTAAAAGGATATAGTTTCTAGCTCAAGGAAACAACAGGGTAGGTTTTGTATGGTATTCAAACAAACCCAAGGCTGACTATTTAATGATTACCGCAGTCCGACGTCATAACAACTCGGCCACACCCGCTCCAATAATACTATGACATGTTTATAAAAAATGTTATCGTCTAAATGTAAACCTCTTTTTTTTGACAATATTAGATAGTTCAGCCAGATAATAAATACACATATTTATAATCTATTTCCAAGACAAAATTTAAACAGCATAATACAGTCTTAAACAAATTTTCTGATAACCGATTCTTACAGTAAAATAAAATTTATGTTACACCCAGATTTTAGTGTGTTTATACATAAAGCAATGTTAATGATTTAGGTCTTAATCTAAACATGTGCTGTATACTTCCATAACTCTTAAGAAGAGATTTTTGCTTCAAGTATTTCAATAAATCTACTTTCTGTTTATTATTAGTATTTAACTTAAGAGCTATTCAAGTACCTAACACAGGCTAACAGATCTAATGTCTCCTATTTCTAGAAAGATTTACTGTAGGCTATTTTTAGCATTTGTTCAAAGAAGCTTATCACTAGTGGTAGTACTTAAGGTTTGATTGATGGTAATTGTTAATAAGGAGTAGTAACGATTTAACTTGACTGAATGAATTTAACCATGTATATCTACAGTTCTGAGATCTTGAAAATAAAGATCATTCTATTCTATCAATTTTGCCAACTAATGGTGAGCTAAAAAGCTATTTAATTGATTGATGAATTGTATTAACTGTTCTCGGTTCAACAGTCAGATGCTTAACAAACTATGCTAACGAGATCCTAAAATGTGACACTCTCTATTTTAGTAAAAACTAAAAAAAGTCAACAACATAGATCCAAATTAAAACAAGTCACTTATTATAATTATGGAGCAAAATATTGATGAGCAGAATGACAAAGCATACAGAGGGGGGGGGGGGGTAACATATCAGGCAAAGCTAAAGTAAAAAACACAGACCCACCTCAAAGTCAAAAGCAAAGTGGTAAATGCTTATAAATTTTAAAAAAGATATACATGTATATAAAGGGACACCACACGCAAATAACCAAAACAATAAGCAAAGGGTTTTCTGCATTGAAACTAACAGTGGCACAATTATTGTAAAAATTTTGCCTTAAAATTGACAGTGGCACAATAAGGGTACCTATAAATTTCTATGTAAAAATTAACAAAAAATGAGCACATACCTTTAAATCTCTATGTGCTATATTCATGGAATGTAGAAAATGTATAGCTTTAACAATAGCACTAACTATTGCTGCTGCCTCTGTAAATATAAAATATAAAATTTACATACATTTAAATGTTAAACCTCAACTGAAAATACATATGATTGCTGCTGTACAATTGGCTCTGGTACACAACTTGCCAATTGGAATAGTTTACTGGCAACCCAGCCAATTATTTATTATAAAAATGTTTAAATAAATATTCTTAGAGGAAAAATGTACACTGTGGAGTGAGTTCACTGATTTACAGTCAATCCAGAGTATCAATAATATCAATGGTCCAAATATTAACAAATTTTTAATAAACAATTTAACAAAAACATTCAGTGTATTAAAAAAAGAAATTGATAGGGCAGATCATATTTTGTTTGGATAAATGTTCAGTTAATCCAGTTAAAATTGTTAAACCTCATACAGATAGTCCAAAGCAGAGAAAAGTTCTTGGTGAAGTCTCAAACAAGAGTAATAAAACTACCATATATAACAAGCCAGATAATAGTCAGTGCATTTACATTTAATATTGGAGACCGCCTTTAAAGCTATTACATTCTAAACTTTCTTGAAAAATAGTTCTTGAAAAATTTAGTAGCCCAGACAAAAAACTTTACTACAATCAAGATGATTTTCCAAGCAAAGGGACAAAGTGATACAATTTACAAATATTATGTATTGTATCTTAGACTTACCACGTTCAGTAAATGCAGAATCAGCTCTTTCTTGAATTCTGCTAAATAATTCTCCTCCTTCCATACTGAAATAATAAAAAAATTCTTATATAACAATAACACATCAATTATTTTACATAAAAATTATTAATACAAGATTCACAAATTACAGTGAACTGTAATAGCAACTTAGCTGCTAGAGAGGATTGTTTACATACAACGCAATGACAATTGATGATATTGATAATCAGGGGCAGCTTAAGGATTTTTTTCTAGAAGGGGTCCAACATTTTTCTAAGGGGGGGGGGGAGGGTCCAAACTTTCGAACCACAACCAAATTATACACATTTTGCAGAATAATGCAAAATTTTAATAATTAAAACTACATAACCATAAAATCTATGTTAAGCACTGAGAAAAATTGCTTCATGCTACTTAAAAATGACTTAGAGTCAAGAAATACACTAATGGACAGGTTCATTTTGGAAATTCCAGGGGGGGGTCCGGACCCCCCTGAACCCCCCCCCCCCCCCCCCCGCTTGATCCGCCTATGATAATGATGATAATTATAAAGTTTTTTGCTCATGGAGTCAACAACAACACAGCTTTTGGATGATGTGGATTTAGGTAAGTTTTAAACCAAAACTGACCTTGTTATAAGAAAAAGACATAACTAGTGAAATAAATAATAATATTACAGTGATATGGTTAATACTTTCATTGACTCTATACTTAAAATTTTTCATGGCCACTTAACTATTGATGTGTACCAGACAACAATGGCATAAGAGAATACACTTCACAAATGAGTAGTCATTGACAAATTGTCAACATGGGTGGTGTGACACAAATGTAGGTACATTTCTTGCACAAAGCAATTAGCAGTGCCCTTGGTGAATTTATCCTCTATTTGTCCTTTATTCCTAGCCACATGTCCTTTTACTGTACAACTGCTCCTACATAATTTAGTCAATCAAAAAGTAAAGTTTAAAAGTAACTTACCATTCCATAACTACTAGTAAACATTTTTGACCACCAAATGTGTTTTCATAAACATCAATAATTTTCACGATATGTTTGCATCCTGAAGCTCGCCAATGAAGATCAATTTCTCGCCGTGCCTTCGGAACATCTCTGAGTACCTATAAAATAAAATGTACATAATGTTTATCTTTCACAATGAATTAAAAGTAATTGTTTTGTCATATATAAAATAGGGAAAAAATTTCAGCCATTGTAATATTTGATAGAATTATTAACAAGGCAATTTATGATAATTCATACATGAGCTAAGTACAGATGGCAATGATTTTATCATTTCAACCAATGTCAAAAGATAAAAAAGTTGTGCAATCAGTCAAGTGCCAAAATCTAGGACATCTCATAATAACCATGCAGTACAACGGATGATCCATGTTGACATTAACTTATTTAACTCTCTATGTGACAGGTTAATTTAATTCAAAGATTTCAATTATTTGATTTCAGTAAAATATTACCAACAATGTAACATATTGAAGTGTGTGTTGCCATTTTTTATCAGATGGTGCCTATAATATAAAGTAGTTCAATTTCTTGACAACATCTTGCTTTATCACCTTCATAATTAATGTGATTGGTCAGGGTATATATACCTTTGCTGATTCCTGATACACTTGCTAACACCTTTTCATAATTAAATACTGTCAGCACTTTATAATTGCCAGCTACTGTATCAATGTGATTTTAAGTCAATTACCTCTTAGCCACTTGAGTCTTGACAACATAAAAAGATGGCTAAATGACATTGCATGAAATGTAGGGTTCCAAAATCGGGAGAAAATCATAACTGATCATTGAAAACAAGTAAATCTGTGAGCTAATGCTCACAAGTGATACCCCCGCAAAAATCTAAAAATATGCGACAAACAGGAAGTAGATGAGCAAGGAGCATGAAATCGCTTTACACCACATGGGACTATGAGATGAAGCAATATGCAAAGTATTAGGCTGCTGCATTTTATAGTTGCTGAGAAAACTGCGACGGAAATTTTGTAACGGACGGGCGAACACACGCACGGACAAGGGTAAAACAGCATACCCCCTCTTCTTCGAAGCGGGGGTATAATAATTAAACAACAGTTTTCGATTGATCATCGATTATATAACCGTAACATTTACTCAGAGTTTTCATTCAGGATTTTCGAAAATATATGGCATGTTGCAATGGTTCAAGGGATTTTGTTTCATGTAATAGAATATTAAATCAAACATAATAAACCTATAATAAGTGGTTTGCTAGTTTTTATGTTTTATAATAAAATCAATATTCCAATATTTTTTTAGAACCCACACAGTAAGGAAAAGGGGTTTTATATTGTCCAAAAATGGCGAATTTCATGTCGCCGACTGAGATATCAACACTCTTACAATGATTTACAAAAACAAAGTTGTAGTAAAAATGTACACATGGTTTTTAAAACTAGGAAGAGTTTTATTCGTATGAAATGTTTTTTCTTTAGTAATATTAATTAAACTTAATAGTAATATTCTTTAGTAATATTAATATTAAACCTAGAATGAATCATTGTCAATAAAAATAAATTACTGACATTAGTGTCAATCAATCAATTATTAAACTATGTACCAATTGTCTTCGACCTCTACTGGAAATTACCTATTCTCAATAATTATACTTGATCATTGTTTAATCCCTAATCAGTGATGAAATGTAATTGAACATTAACGAAATGAATGATAATTCTTTTGGGTTTGATCTAATGACAGCTGGGTCACTTATTCGCAAACAGATGTTATGTCAGAACCTAGTCCTACATATGACCGTAACTCGGTCAAATGTGAAATGAATTACGGTAGGTCTTATAAGCAGGACTAGTCAGTAACCATAAGATGTCAATGGACCATGGCCTAGCCCTAAATATGATGAACCATTTTAGTAAAAATAATACATTTCATTGCTGTCATATATCTATTAGAAGACAATTACAATGTATCCTAATTTTAAGAACTTGGGCAACTAAGCTTCCTGAAAAATTTTCTTAGAAAAAAGTGGTCCGAGGTTGGGACCAATCAACTTTTCGGTCACAACTCAGCTTGGCCACTCCTTTCCATAACACCTAAACTCGTGATAAAATTGTGACAAAAACAAACAAATGACAGATGAAAAGTAAACAAAAATAACCTTTAAAGCAAATTTTTCCCCTGTCTGATGTGAAAAACACTCGACAACTTTTCCGTTTATACCAAGTCCTAAAACATTAGCCGTGACTCTATAGTCTTGGCTCATAGGAGTCTTTTTAGGCTGTAAAGTGGCTACAGGTCTCGAATGAGTATCGCCCATCATATTGAACATGGTTCGAGATATGTGACACTTTAATTCTAAAAATTTGGAAATTTCCTACATTTGTGTGTAATACACCACTTGTGATGTGTAAACGTCATCAAAATATGTGTTTGTTGTGACCTTTAGCAAAGGTTGAATGACATCATTCTAAATTTAGTAACACCCGGAAATAGCCATGGTACAGTCTAAAACATTTTCTCATTGCACAAACCCACACACAGTGGTCTCCCCTGAAATATATTACTGCTTTATCCAGACCAAGGATAGGGTCCTTGTCCAGACTTATATGTACATAAATTTTGTAATAATGACCATAAGAGCTACTGATGAGCCATTCTCGTTCCCAGAGTCTAGTAGGATTTCTCAATATTAGTATTGAGAATCCTACTAGACTCTGGGAACAAGAATGCTGATGAGCATACATAATTATTTCTTCTCCTAAACCAAGGACCCTATATAGAGTCCTTGCCTAAACTTAAACCCAAATTTGTAAGAATAATTTTTAAATGATTATTATAATTTATAACTCAGAGTCAGATCGAGACATAGATAGCCTATAACTGCGTGCTTAGAGTATAATGTGTCACTGATGTTAACAGAGCTCTCTTTATTAAGTTATTAAATGCTGTCAACTCTGGGGCTGCAATTATTCACCGGAAAGTCAATTCAATCTGATTTGATTTTTTTCTTCCCATTCATTTTTTTACTTAATTCCTATAATAGTATAGTTTATACCAAATATACATCAATACATCCATTTGACTTTGAATTGTTACTGAACTATTCAACATTTAATTCAGAATCAGATCAATAAGCAAATGAACTTCCATACTGATGTATTCATCACTAGTTTATCATTGTTACTAAGTCTTGGAAGAGACCATGTTTTGGCTAATTAATAACCTTATACTTTTATAGACAAGTTATTAAGGCTGGTATCAAATTGGAAATTGTGGTAGAAATTAAATTGGCACCCTTGCATTAGATTTTTGTTGTTTCTTAATATCAACTTGAAATGCACAGATAAAGACATTGAATGCTTTCATCCCCAACCTTTGAAAGATCCCTACAATGCATTGCAGCATTTAAGACCTGAAAAGTGATTTCTAAAACTGCCTCTCAAAGCTTAGCATACATGATTTCTTCACAAGGTTGCCAAATAGAATAGTGTATAAAGCTCCAACTGAAACAGCATGCTACTTTAAACATAGAGCTGAAAGCACTGAATGAACACTTTCTTAAAATCATCCAAGAATTTAGTAGCCTGATTGAAAAACTTGCTGTCTTAGATAACCAGGCATTCTTGTACCCCTAGGTTATCAAAATGAATGAAGCTACCTGCACAATGATTTTTTATCAGGTAGCCAAAAGAGAATTTAGCCTTTATTTTTTTTCGCACTTCACCTCATCAATAGATGTCTCGGGGGGAGGAGGAGGGGGATGCACCCCCATTACATCCCCCCTTTGTTGCTTGGGTTGAAGGGAGGGCGCAGCGACACTCATCACCAGAAAAAAATGGCACAAAATGCTGATAAGTAATCATGTTATCAGTCTCTGAAAAATAATGACACTTCAGACCTCATTTTTGGAAAATATCGAATGAAATGCAAAGTTTTTTGGCCATTTGCTCCACCCAAGAATTCCTATGGTAACTGGGATCAGGACTCAACTTGGCTCCTTTTTTACCAATGTCGTAACCAGTAAAGAGTTAAAACAGCCAGGTAGAAAACTTAGCATCTAGGGCAAACAGACAACAGTAAATTTCACAGCATGTTAAATAAAAACAACAACATAAAATGTAACTTCTTTACAATTATTTATCATTTATTTTTTATAAAAGCATATTTTTTTGTGGACCACATGATTTTATATAACAATATGTACAATGTTAACTTGTATATACAGTACCCACCAAAAGTTTGGAGACAATTTCTGATTGTATGCCTACTTAATAGCTATATCTATATTTTGGCAACTATTTTTTTAAATGCTTTGTAGTTTTGCTTTATTTTTTTGGTACGTATCATAATTATATCTGAGACTACAAAAATAGCATAAAATCTATGTTATGGAACATAATTAAAGTAAACATGGTTTCCAAAATGATGTCTTTATGATGTCAGATGCTGAATCTTGTTATAAATGTGTCACATTCATGTTTGTTTTCATTTTATCACAAACCATACTTAAATGTATTAAAAATGATGATTCAGCAAAATAATCATCAAAATCAAACAATTGTAGTAAATTTTTTTGTCTCCAAACTTTTGGTGGGTACTGTACATACACATAAAAATAATATTTCTAATACTTATAATATCCCATATCAAAATATACAATGTTATGAAAACAACCATGTTATCATGTTCATGTGTAATGTAGATGTTTGACTGATGAAATGTAGCATAAATCAGAGCTGATACCACAGTTACTACATGAACCAGCCAAAAATAACCAACAATAAATCAAAATCTTATATCGTTAGTTATTTCTCAACTGTCAAAACACGAATAATTTCACGGTGACTTCATCATTGTTGTTTAACAATCGTGATGTTGCAATAGTGTGTAGTCGGTCACCGTGATATTATTTAAATTTTGGAAGTTGAGAAAAAATAGACTATACAAAATCTAATAAATAAAATTAGTTGTATAAATAAAACAATATCAATATGTTGTAATCATATCTCCTCATTAAAGCTCCTATACCATAACTAACACTGTCCATGAACTGCAAAGAAAACAGACATTTTTCTTGTACATAATGTGTTTAAATTTACTTCAAACACCTCTTATCAAAAGGAACGATTATAATACACAAAATCTGTACTTATATATAGCTGAACAGAGAAAAGGTCCAAGAACTATGACCCTTGTATGACATTCTCCTGATGTCACATGACTTGACTCAGTCACATGATACCAACTAATATCACAACCCTGATGGAGAGTGTGTGATACTGTAAAATAATTGGAAAAAATACAAGGTTTTCTTCTGTTATGGAATTTAACCTTCAAAATCACTTAATTAATTATATTTATCTTACTTTATCAAGTTAAAGAAAAAAACTTCCTTTAAAATTATATAATTAATCTCTAAATAATAATTAAGTTTTAAAATGACTTTTGATATTATAAATATACATAAGATTGCCTTCTGTTTGTATGCTTCAAGCATTGACTAATTATTACATCTTCTGCTACAGTTCATATGGTAATTTGCATAACAATATAAACAAGTTAATCTGTGAGCTAATGCTCACTAGTGATACCCCCGCCAAAATCTAAAAATATGCGACAAACAGGAAGTAGATGAGCAAGGAGCATGAAATCGCTTTACACCACATGGGACTATGGGATGAAGCAATATGCAAAGTATTAGGCTGCTGCATGATATAGTTGCTGAGAAAACTGCGACCGAAATTTCGTAACGGATGGACGCACGCACGAACACACGCACGGACAAGGGTAAAACAGTATACCCCCCTCTTCTTCGAAGCGGGGGTATAATAATTTGAATCTTGCAGCAGGCATTCAATGTATCTCCTCAAATAAAACAAAAAAGGGAACATTTTTAACAGCATCACCTGATTTAACGTGTTTATGAAGATGAAGCTTAGGAAATCATTTTGTTTCAAGGTACTAGGAGTTGATATCTTAAATTTCTTACCAAGAAACCAATAAAAATCTCATAAATCAGAAAGTTTGAAATCAATATCATAGCAAATAAACTCTATATCAATAATTTATGATCTCAGTTCATGGGAAATATGTGTACCAATAAAGTAAGACTAAGAGTAAACAAACTTTCCAATAAAAATTTAAATATAAAGGAGGTAGCTTTACTTAATGCAATCTGAATTTGATATCATTTTTTATAAGAACTTAAATTTTAAAATTCTTATAACCTCATAAATACTATATGCATTGCATTGGTAAATTGCATATGCTTAACTATGAAATCATAAACACAGAAGAGGAAAAAAAAATATTTGTAAAAGGTTTGGGACTGTAAAAATTAAACTAAGCTTTCACAAATAACACAAACTTATCATGAAATGATATACATAAATCAAGTAGACAATTATGATATAAATGTACCTATTCTGATAACTAATTTTAAATATAATTATGATAAATAATAATACAGAAGCAAACTATGACTGTTTAGTTACAGAATATTCCAGCCATGAAATGTGTAAATGTTAGCCTAAAAGAACACAACGAAGCTACAGGTCATTGTACTCCGAACGAGAAAGAATACATTCATTATTGAGATTGATAGGAATAAGAATATTATAACATAAATTGAAGACAATATGGTTTTAAGAAGGTAATTTCAATTCATAGTGATTTAACAGTGAATAAAAATGTTATTGTTAAATGTTAATAGTCACAAGAAATTAACCATGAAGTCTGCAGATTAAAGAGATTATTTCTCTCTTCCCTCAAAATTGAACCAGAAGCCATGAACTAGTTCAATGAAAGAACACATGTTGAAATTTAGTTCCATATAAACATTCTTAGCATAAATCAATTATTCATCACTGCATACAAACTATGTCAAGCTATTTATATTTTGACTTTTTCACGACATTTTGCTGTTATATAACAAACATTAATGTAAAAGCTGTATTAGAATATTCAAATCCCATTTATAATAGCAACAGGTTAATCAGTGACCAAGCAAGACTATGATTATACTACCTCATAAAACCCACATTAATAACATTTTATACAGTATACAACACATACATGGTCATGTCTAAAAGACAGTCTTTAGTTTTATCTGAGACAGAAATATTTTTATGTTTACACCATTTTATGATGATCCCAATTGTACTAGTAGCCCTGTCACAAAAAAAAAACTCACATAAATTACTGTTAACATTTTTTATTTATCTGTCTGAATTAAGTAAATATTTCATCCAAATACTATGTACTAACTCTTAATAAATATTCATATATACATCATGATGATCATATGATTTATAGCACAATTGTTAAATAATTTATACATCATACATAAATGTCTGATTGAGTTATATACATGGAACCTCAGAAAACCAAACAATCTTCATCAAAAAGAATAAGTAGTTAGACTTTCTTAGACATCCTGTTTTCACCACTGTTCTTCACTGTCATACACATCAATGGTTCTCACACTTTTCATCACTAAACTCATCATAATGCAAGGTGAAACATTTGTATTCAAAATGATGTCAGGGCTTTTTCAGGGAGTTTTGGGAAAAAGGCCCCTGCCCAAATTGGGAGTTTTTAACGCTGTAAGTAGTCTGATTTGGGAAAAAATATCGACAAATCAACTCAATTTGGAAATTTCATAATTAATTTTTGCTTTCCTTTGGTGTCTCTGAAAGTGTTGCAGTGCTCTTAAAGAGTATGTTCTGACAGTTCAGTGAGGCATTCAATGCAAATTCTCATGTATTTATTATTTTTACATAAATTCTTGTGGTTTCTTTTGTAACAGCAAAAGAAATCCTGTTCAAATGGAATAATTTATCAAGATTGGGAATTTTTTTCTTGAAATTGGGAAAAATGGTCATTATTTGGCATTGGGAATGGGGCCCATATTTGGCCCCGTGAGATAGACTGAAAAAGCCCTGGATGTGGAACAAGCAGTTATCTTGGTACCCTGAAGGTCTCCAGTGATTGTCAAACTGTCATTGAAAACTTCTACCCTTTTGCATCATAGTCATATTATCACATCACATATAAGTGTTAAGCTCCTTTTTAAATGAATCAACCAGTTGATTTAAAATCCATGTAATCAGATCACAGCAGAAAAATTGTCACATAATAAATATAATCACATATATTGCTATTTTAAGAATAACACATACACAGCCATTAATGTACAAGTCAATGCTACTGGAATATGAAGTCTAGTACCAATAACAGATGCTGAAAAAGAAAGCAAACGTCATTGATTATTCACCATAGTTTATTGCTGTCTTTAACAATACTGACAATACTTCAACATCTATACAATTGTTTTAAGTTGTGCTGTCTAAAATGTGCTTAGATGGCACAGAAACTACAATTTTACCAAGACAATGCAAACATAAAAGAACATAGCAACCAAGATATGGGAACTCATGGGCAAGTAGGCCTGGTTTTCAAACTCATCAGAGCTACCTTTCATACAAACATTTTGATAGATTCGGTGACGATTAGATAAAATGTTAACTGTTTGACTAAGAGAATAGAAGATTCAAATGTCTTCCACGCCTTGTTGTGAGTATTTACACAATACAACCCACCTTTAACAAGCATATAAAAAACAAATTTAAACTAAACCAATTAATGAATATTTAGTTATTCAAGACTTCAGTTCAACATTAAATCCCTGAAATTAGGATAACAATTATAGCAAATTACCACTGAAAAGACTATTTTAAAGTCCCATAAGAATGCAGAAAACTTCTGATTTTAATAAACTGAACCTATTTTACAAATCTGCAACTACTTGCCTTTGGAACACAAAACAGAGCAAACACGACATATATAATGAAATTTCATTAAGAATTTAAAGTGCTTCCATAAATTTTAAAGTTTTTTCCACAACATCAGACAGAGTATACCTTTATAAAATACTCCAAGAAATCCCTTCTTTTCAGACAAAAACCATTGTTTCAATCTAGGAACTCTTCTCATGTATGCACATGTACAAATAACAAGAATGCTAAATATGAGCATTCCATCAAATGAGTATGCTGAAATAAAGACAACGAAAATCAATTATACATTAATATTATAATGAGCATTCATTTTAATTAGAGTTATAATTAGCACCACTGATACATTATGAAGGAGTATACATATGAAATTGGATGTATAATAGGGCTGCGTATCGTGGCCAAGGTTGCGATATGATACATTTCGCGATATATGCCTCGCGATTACAATATTAATCGCGATACGATGTAAATTGTAAATTTGGTATGAATGCATAGACAAGTTATGATATTTTTATCAAACAATCATAAAATTAAAAAAAGCGAAAATGTATGACATAACGAAGTAATGATTGGAGGAATTTTATTTTTACGAAATGGAATACCACATTATGAATAATAAAATACAAATAACTTTATTTGTTGTAAAATAATGACAAAGTTGTTTGTTTCTAGTGGAATTTAATGAATTAGTTCATTTAAAAATCAACTAATTATGTCTATTTAAACTGCCACACAACACGCTAATAATTAATAACAATTATCAGCTTATCGGCAAACAAAAAAGAAAGTGTTATCTTCCTCAATCAATGTTCACCAAAGTTTGTCACGTGTTAGTTAATTGCAACCGTTTGATTACGTAATCAATTTCATCGAGCCGTCATATATGTAGCACTAGTGAATTTTTAGAGGACACCTTACACATTATTGTCTATGATTGTTACAAGCGTGGATAAAAATTTAATGCGTATTGCAGACTCTCGGCTGGATTTTTAGCGTCCAAATAATAAATTGCTTGTAACTGCAATTTTTATGTTCAATTATCCATTTTTAGTAATATTGCTATTGAAATTGCTACCAGACATTCGGTCTTGCGATCCGTATCTTTTTAACGAACCGTCGGCGTTTAAGACAGACTCGGTCTTCGGCCCGGTAGCTAAATTCGAAGACTGAGGTACCTTTTTAATTTAGCAAAATGGATGTAACGAAACCAAATGGCATAGAATATACGAAAAGTTGTCAAATTCGCGATATAGCCCGACGGACCCAATAGCGATTGATATTGCGGCATTTGAGTTCATAAGGGGGCAATGGGGCGCTCTAGACTGGACACTTAGTAAATATTGCAATTGCAAGTTAAATGCTATAGATACAAATGTATATAGTATATTTTGTTTTAACTGATTTCTTGTAAACTTAAAGACCCTCTGAACGCGATTTTTTAGGACGCGATTCGATACACCCATATCGGACAGTCGCGAATACGATCTCACGATGCATCGGTGAATCGTTACAGCCCTAATATATAATATTTTTTTATCTTAAAGATAGTCTAGATAAATGAACCATGGAATCAGAGCCCTGAACTAAGAACTATAAAAGTTGATGATATAGCATTGAGACAGGATTTTCTAGAAAGGCATTGTTAAGTAGTAGTTAGTGGTCATTTGATGACTTAAAAAAGCACTACCTGTACAAAATTTACTGTTTTTATTATTTTAACTCATTATGTTGCACCCCACAATGATGTTGTGCAATCTAGCCACCTTTATTATTTTATTCTTGGTGAGTGAATCTGGTGCTTGCGCTCATGTGCAATACTAGATCTAGTCGACAACAAATTACTAAGTTTACAGGGCTTTTTCAGGGGGTTTTGGGAAAAAGGCAAATTGGGAATTTTTAACGCGGTAAATAGTCAGATTTGTTAAAAAATCGACAAATCAAACCAATGTGGAAATTCCATCATTTAATTTTTGTGCATTAAATCTTTATATTGCCTTGCTTTTGGTGTCTCTGAAGGTGTTGCAGTGCTCTTTAAGAGTTTGTTCTGACAGTTCAGAAAGGCATTCATTGCATCATGAATTCATTATTTTTATACAATTTTTATTTTGATTGTAATTTAAAAAAAATTATTTTCAAACTTAGTTACTTCCTTATTACTTAAATTCCATGTTCTCTTTACAAGCAAAATAATATGAAAAATGAAAAGTTATTTTTATTTTCAAACATAATGAAATATGTCTGAGACCTTTGATTATCTAAAACAATTTTTGTGCATTCCTGGTTAGTTGGTAACCAATGAAAGTTACAAAATTGAAATACACTACACAATGGGTTCTGACAAAGCATATTAGAGGTTAAATCAAATTATTTTGTTACTGTTTATTTAGTTTTAAAACACAAGCAGATCTGTCAGACAAAAATTCTTAAAATTAAACCAGTTAAGATGTTGTTGACAAAAAAGAAAATTACTGTCATTTGGGACTCATTTTAACAGCACAAGCATGCAAACAGAATCAAAATTTCGTTTGTGTCGCTTCCTGAGCAACACTCGTTTAAGATGAAAATATATATAAAATTTTCATTTTATTACAAACGCAGATCAAACATGTTTCAAAAGAAGTTGCGATCTTGCGTAGGTCGTGAAAATATATGACAATGCATCGTAATGGTTTGTGTGATTTCGTTTTAACCCTTAACCGCTCAATCCCGCATTTTTACGTGTCTAGACCCCCCCTCAAAATGGCCGCCACAGCCTTGAAAATGGTGTTTTTTAACTGGATTAAGCGAATTTCACTAAAGGATAGTTGTCCCAAAAAAATGAGCTCGTTTTCGCGCGCCGCCCCCATCAATTGATGTCTCAGGGGGGTTCCGAAGGGGGGATGTGCCCCCCTTTGTTGCTGGGGTTTGAAGGGGGTGCAGCGCCCCTCATCGCCAGAAAAAAAATCGGGGTCATTGAGTGCAGAGAAATGGCGCCAAATGCTGATAAGGAAACATGTTTTCAGTATCTGAAAAGACCTGGCACTTTAGACGTCAATTTCGGAAAATATTACTGTTTGAAGTGCAAACGTGGGGTGAAAAAAGAGCGAAAATTGCATTTTTTGCCGTTTTTGCTCCGCCCCAGCGTTGCCATGGTAACAGGGATCGGGGCTCAACTTGGTTTTTCTGAAAGACATTTACCCAGGGAATAACTTGTCCTAGTTGCATAACTGTATGATAATTAGTAATGAAATTAGAGCATCTTGAAATAGCCCTAGCGCGTAATGGTGAAAAAATGGCTACTTTTCACACATGTCGCAACCAGTAAAGGGTTAAACAGAAGTTTGTGCATAATAAACTTATTAAGGCTATTAAAAGGTGAACTGATGACAAAATTGTCAGTTTTGACAGTTATTTTACGTTGAATACCTCCTAATGCAGCGAATTAACTTCTCTCATATTTTTCACGGATAGCGGATTTCATAGGTCACCGATTAAAAGTAAACAAACGATCCGCGAAAGTCGAAATCTCGTGGTTTCTTTTGCAATGGCCAGAGGAATCATGTTCAAGGAGGAATTATTTAACGAGATTGGGAATTTTTTTCTTGAAATTGGGGAAAATGGTTGTTATTTGGCATTGGGAACGGGGCCGAATATCGGCCCCGTGAGATAGGCTGAAAAAGCCCTGGTTTAAGTGTTAATCATAGTTAGTTCGCAAATCTGTTTGTATCATGAAAGTTAATTCGGCAATACAATCAGTAAAAGTCCTTTGTTTTGACGAAATTATTGGTACCAATCATCGCGTCGTCAATGCTTAAGAGCAGCAGAAGACTATCACCGCAATGATTCTTTATTAGTGACGAAAACAAAAACAATCCACTCAGTCTTGATGATGTCATTTCGGTAAAGGCTAAATGCCAGTAAAAACCTAATAAGTTTAACAGAGTTACCGTTCGTTACATAATGATATATTTGGGTCCACATATTTGTACCCGGTAGGGTTTGAATAGTCGCGTGAAATTTACTTTCTCAGGGTGAAATACAGTGAACTCGACAGTTCCGGGTCAATAACGAAACAAACGATGTGTGACTCTTCAAAACGAAAGTTGTGGGAATCAAACCTGCATAAATTGATAAACAAATACTTCCACCTTACCATGCTATAATAAATTAATAGTGTTTATTTGCTTGTAATTTTCTACAACTTTCAAAATTGCATGTTGCAAACTCGATAGTTACGGGTCGCACTTGCCAATTCCGGGTCACAAGACAGATGCTTGTTTCTTTAATCTGGAGTGGTCTCAACAGGGTTAAAATCAATAAAGCAGCCGACTTTTAGTCAATAAAGACTTTATCTCATATTTTCTTCCAAGTAAATAAAGCTCGTAAATGAAAGATCTAACTATGTCACTTGCAATTACCTATTGCAAATAAAAACAGGTACCATGTGTACAATTAGTTGCGTGTAATAAAATCAATTTTAAATGTAAAAAAAATACTTTTTAATTAAAATAAATGATTGTATATAATACGGGTTAAGTTTTGACCCGAAATTGTCACGTGCTTACCAGGTCCAATTGTCTGCATAATTGTCAAACAGTAATTAGATGAAACAAATCTACAAGTTAAATCGTGTTCACCGATAAATTTTCAGCAAAATGATGTGCAATAAGGACTTATTTTATCTAAATTGTGGATATAAATCGCTGTTTTTTCGAATGCATGGACAAAACGTTCACGTACTTTCGCATTGGTTGGAAACGACGCTGTGTATTGTTTCATGGGTATCTGGAGACTTCGGTAAATGACTATATCGGTAAATTGATTTTATATAGTAAATCGTTTGGAGAAATCGGTAAATTGATATCGTATAGTGTAAATTAAGTCGGTGGGAATAACGTGGTTGTGGCCAATGATTAAATAAAAATGAATTAATATACAATTGTACTTACATTAAAAAATATTTATTATTTAAGTTGTCCTATTTGACAGTTTATATTTTGAAATAAAGATATTTTATTTAAGGTTTATATTGTAAAAATTACAAATTACTGTTGTTGTTTTTCATTTTACTATTACAGAAGACAACGAAGATACTTAGGCAGCAACAGGAAAAAAGTATAATAGTATCATTTATTTATCGTTGTTTGTTCATAGATCAAGATGTACATATATGAAGTAAAAAATTGGATGAAAATGTTAAAGAATGTGTTTTGTCTGATTTTATATTTTCTTTTCTATGTATTTATTATTCATTGTATTAAAATATGTTTGATAAAGTTAAGAAAGTGTATCATTGTGAATGTGTATTAACTAAGATGAAATAGTAAATAAAATTTATAAATCAATTTTATTGTTGACTTTTTATCAACTTAATGACTGATATAAAATAAAAGAGGTACACCAAATATTGTGCTAATTATGCGCACACCTGATTGGTTTGTGACGAAACTTTAATTGGCCAATTGATGACAATTAAGTTATTCAAACTTTAATATGAACGAATATGAGCAATTATGATTATTTTAAACGCACCGGTATTTAATTAGCTTATTGGCAATCATCAATGGCAATTGATCTTCTGAGTGAACAAAGTTTTTTCGACTCCAGTTTTTTTACTGTTTTATGTTTCAGGCTCGATTCCGTGGATATATTGCATTTAATAACATATACATGCCATGTATTAATTATTACATTTGATTACACGTTTTCTAAATATATTTCTAAAAATGCTGTATCATCTTATACATTTTATGTTGTTTTAATTAAGGCTCGATTCCCATAGATTAATGAATAAATTAATTCAAATATCTTTTTACTTCATTAATATTTAAAAAAAAATATGATTTTATTTATACCTTATATACCCTTTTTATCGGTTTTTTTTCAGGCATGGTTTGATTCCCGCCAATATATTACAACAATTTATTAATTGATACATACAATGTTCTTTTTATAATGTCTTGAGTAAATGTATATTATATGTATTATTCTATACTTTGATCTAATGTTGTTCCGTTTATTTCAGGTCTGGTAAGATACCCGTCGAAAATATAGGAATAAATTATTTATTCATATATTGCAATCTCTTTATAATTAATTGTTTCACGATGTGCAATCAACTGATATCTAATGTTTTTGTAAATATGACATATTAGTGCATATATTTGAATAAAACAATAAAATAGATGAATTTATGTTTGTTATTAATTATCTTTATATCTTTTTAAAATATGCAATTTGATCTGAACTCCAAGACTTATATAAATCACTTGTATATATCAAGAAAAAAGAAAAGATCATTCAATAATGAGAAATTATGATGTATTAAAATATAACAACATTTAACAGACAATTTCAAACAAAAATATACAAACAAATCATTATGAACATTGATTATCTCACATTCAGAATAATTACACTACACAATATCAATTTACCTTATAAAATCAATTTACCGATATAGTCATTTACCGAAGTCTCCATAATCCGTTTCATGACAATGACTTCCGGTAGAGAAATGTCAACATGGAAAGTTTGTGTAACAGTAGCTAAGTGGTTAGTGTACATGACTTAACTATCATATAATCAAAATATTGCGTTATTAAGGAATCATCTGTAGCCTGGAACCCCATTGTATCGATCTACTTAATTGTAAACATCAAATTTCAAAACAAAATAAACCATTTATCTTGTTATTTCTGCATTTCAATAGTCTTTAATGTCCATTTAATCCAATTATATCAAAGTTTCTTCAATTAGTTTTAATTTCGGCAAATAACTTGTCAATATACACAAGGGGGTAAGTCTGAGGGAAATATTACGTCACGCCATTGTATCGATGCATTGTGGGAAAACAGTTCACAATATGGAAGGCCAGAGTTGTTTTAGTGCTTACAATTGTTGACATACTGACGGAGTCCCCTCTCTCTTAAAATATTATTAATCATTTAAAGGGAAGCTGATTAAGACATCAGGTGGGTTTTATAGGATCTTACACAATAAACTTTCAGAAACATGCAGAAAAACGAGGATAAATGGAGAAATCATGTAAAAAATGCTACTATAGACATGTTTCCATCGTAAAATTCCATCAAAAGCCATGCAACAGTAAAGTTGACCTAGTTAACGGTGTAAACAATCAGCAGGTGGCGTTGCAATCAAAATATCGCGAGATCAATAAATAGCACGATACAATGGATAGATCGATACAATGGGGTTCGAGTATACTATTATAAAAAAGTGACCCGGAATTTTCGATGACCCGGAACTGTCGAGTTCACTGTATGCGGATTTTCGCGTGATTGAACATGATGCTCATATTGTCTGGTAATGACGCATAATTCTTCTTCCTGAGGGTATAGGTTTCTGTCCCCAAAAGTTGTCAAGTGTAACCCAATTTATAGTCGCGAAAACGCATGACAAATACCATTTGAACAGATTTGATAATAAATCGAAAGCAATTCCCTGTAATCCAACTAAAACATTTGACAGGACATAAAACTAACCATTGGTCATGTTTCTTATTCACTTATAATTGCAAATTCTGAAGAAAATTTGTTTTTGTTGACGTCCAGGTTGTCACCGGAAGTAATCGAGTTGAGGCTATTTCCCAAATGTCCGAATCTCAACGGTCTTAACCGAACATTCACGAATACAAAGACATGCTTCCGGTTATTCGGGAGGGTTAATGAACAGATTACGGAAGGCTTTTGTATCCAGTATTGGATTGTTGGCACCCCAATTATCCATAACCAGAACAAAACTTACAGGTAACTTTATTTAACTCATCTCAACCGAATTAGCTAGTTTTATTTTGTTAGAAATTAACCCGGTAATCGGACAGTATAAAAACGGGCATAATCCGTACCAGTGCGTCATTGGCGCGTGAAAACTGAATTTAGGGTGGTCAGGTGGTGATTTTCCAGGTTGATAATTTTTATTTTATTTTAAACATTCAGCTTACATTTTCTGTAAATTGTTACTGACCGACTTTTTATGTCAAATTGATAAGTTGGTGACCTATCTTAGTGAAGGTCAGTAATCAGAACAACATCTTATTATGAGTGAAAGCTAATTTCTCTGTATCTTGGTTACTTTGTGAAGTGTACTATATTTATATAGATTGGCAATGATGACAAGGTACTATTTATACTCATAATCTGAAAGTGATGTATAAATCTTGTTCTTATTAAATTATTTGTCAGTTAAAATAAACTGTAGAACAGTAGGTTATCATTTTTTTACTATTCGTTTTTATAGAATTACAAATTTTATTATTTATAAAGACAAAAAATATGTTGTTGGAGTTATAGTGTGGATTCTTTTTATTATTATAAATTTTATTATGTAACTTTTAGTCTGAACATATTCTGAATCTGAATGTGTATTATAGTTGCTATAAAAAAGTTTTTAAACAATCAAATCTACATTTCGCTAATTTCTGCTCCATTATGCCAAGAATACTCCATTGCATATGTAACAATGACGTAGAATACTACCTCATTGGTCTGTAGTTTTTTCAAACTCTTACGTATAGTAATTCTTCATTGACTTTACCAGTTTTTTTTCAATTGTAAAGATTAATTGTATGTAATACATGTTATCTAAGAGGGCTAACAGCTCAGGTTTTCTGTGCAATAAAGCCAATATGTATTTATAATTTATTGAATAATGATCGGAATAATTGACTGCTACACTTGTTGATTATTAAATAGATTAAAAAACTTTAAAAACTTGTCTTCCTCAGAACCTGCCCCCTTTGACTCAAATAGTTTGACTGTTCAATAAAGCTTGATGTTATGAAATGGAAATTGAAATTAAATTTCAGGTACTTAAGGTAACTTGAAGCCAAATGTGACATAATCAAAAGTAACCTTCCTTAAAGATATTCGTTACTATGAGTATAAAATTGGCTATTGTATGAAAATCACATATAATGATTTTGTCATATTCTTACTATTTGTGTTTCAGATTTATTTGTTTCCAACATTAAGCGTACAGGATCACCGTTACCATATTTGGTTGGCAAGATGCCTCCAACAGATTTGAAATCCTACGTCAATGGACTGGCAAGTCAACACAAAGTAATGGTTTTTAGTAAGACCACATGTCCATTCTGTATACAGGTATGTTTTTTCATTGGCAATGAATTGTTGTTGGTACCTATATTCTTTACTTGTAGACAGGGATTTTATATAACAGGGATTTGCAACAAAGTGCTATTCTGAATATTCGCGGTCGTCACTGTCTATAATTGGCTGAAGCAGGCTGTACAAACTACTCCAGACTTTTAAAACTTGATTCATGTTTTTGTACATGTCTTCCATGCAACTTGTGAATGTTTCTGAAGTTTTGACAAAAATTTGTTGCAATTATAACCAAAAATATGACTCTAGTCTAGGTAATGTAAAATAGGGCTGAAAATGACGGATCAGCAGAAAAATGCATAATTTTGTGAAACAGTCTGTGTAATTTGCCTCAAAATCATCTAGAAACACATTTATTAACCTTTATGTTAATTTGAAAGGCACTGGTACAAAATTTCATATGAATATCTTTATTTAAATTTGTAATGCTTGTTATCCGCATGGGTGAAAGTTTTCAGGACTGATCCTGAAGTTCAGGATTTTTGGAACAGAGAAAGGGTTCTTTCCGTATGGTAATGTGGCCTTAAAAACATGAAATTTGGAAATTTCAGGATTTTGAAAATGTTGAACTTTCACCCATGTATCCGTATGAGCCAAATAATAGCCACGACAGTGAAATTTGATGTAAATCAATGTAGTGACAAAAAGTGTTTGACCCATCCGAAAATGATGCTATTTTTGCCGTTTGTTTCTGAGGAGGTTATTGTATAGATAAATAAGAGAAATATATTTTTTGACCCATCTGGGTTGTTAAAGTCAGTCGAGTGCGAGTCTTAAAACATTCACTGTACATTATATCTGTTAGATATGTTACAATATATCACCGTAAAAAAACTCCTTTAATTTTGATAAAGAAGTTCATGCTGATGAAGAATATAGTTTGTTCTCATTTTAGTTACATTAAATCTAAAATATCATAAAATCCCTAACATATACAGTTAATGTGGTCATATGCCAGTAACTCTTACAAACCAATTTATACAGTACTATCTACAGGGTTTGTACACTACAGTCATGAAAAGACACTAAATTTTGATGGTTGTCTTCAAAAGGCCCCAAATTGCATGGCTGGATCTCAAAAGCCCCTAAATCTGCACTGGCTGGCTCTAAATTACTATTTTGAAGGCCCTAAATTTAGTTAGGAACTATTTGGTTGGTTTATAATCATAACGAATTTTAGCAAAAACATGCTATAAAACTTAGCAATTTTGTGTTTATTATATACATCATCAATCATACCCCCTAAAAGAGTTCTTACACCCAAATATTTAATCTAAGGGATAAACTTGCCATGAGTGCACTGCCGGATTATGAAGAGGTATTCTTGTTAGTCTTCAATGATAACGACAATATTTCAGTGATTTTTTTCAATATTTATTTTAAGGTAAAAGATCTATTTAAATCCATCAACGCTGACTATTATGCTTTGGAGTTGGATAAACAAGGTATGATTGTTACGTATTTAACATATTGCTAGTGTACATTGATCTGAAAATGTTTACTTTATTTACACATTTTGTTGGAAAGTACTCAACACAAAATTTACACATTTTGTTGGAAAGTACTCAACACAAAATTTACACATTTTGTTTGAAAGTACTCAACACAAAATTAACACATTTTGTTTTGAAAGTACTCAACACAAAATTAACACATTTTGTTTAAAAGTTCTCAACACAAAATTTACACATTTTGTTGAAAAAGAACTTATCACAAAATTTACACATTTTGTTTGAAAGTACTCAACACAAAATTTACAGACTGTTGGAAAGTACTCAACACAAAATTTACACACTGTTGGAAAGTACTCAACACAAAATTTACACACTGTTTGGAAGTACTCAACACAAAATTTACACTCTGTTGGAAAATTCTCAACACAAAATTTACACATTTTGTTGAAAAAGAACTTATCACAAAATTTACACGTTTTGTTTGAAAGTACTCAACACAAAATTTACACACTGTTGAAAAGTACTCAACACAAAATTTACACACTGTTGGAAAGTACTCAACACAAAATTCACACATTTTGTTGGAAAGTTAGGGCTTTTTCAGCCTATCTCATGGGCCGAATATGTGCCCCATTCCCAATGCCAAAAACCGACCATTTTTCCCAATTTCAAGAAAACAATTCGCAATCTTGTTAAATAATTCCCTTTGAACAGGATGTCTTTTGCCTTCACAAAAGAAACCACAAGATTTCATGTAAAAATAATAAATACATGAGAATTTGCATTGAAGCCTCACTGAATTGTCAGAACAAACTCTTTGAGAGCACTGCAACACTTTCAGAGACACCAAAGCAAAGATTTAATGCAGAAAAATTAATAATGAAATTTCCCGATTGGGTTGATTTGTTGATATTTTTTCCCAAATCAGACTATTTACAGCATTAAAAATTCCCAATTTGGGCAGGGGCCTTTTTCCCAAAACCCCCTGAAAAAAGCCCTGAAAGTTCTCAACACAAAATTTAAACATTTGTTGTCATCATGATCCTCATCTTCCTCTTAAGGGGCAGGCATCCAATCTGGATCGTACTAAGTCCTGTAACTCTTGTTCTATATTTATATATTTTTATTGTAACAGTTAAAGTTTGTCAATACCTGTGGAAGACAATATTTATGGTTCTGGAGCATCAAAGGATTCAGTAACTTTTTAATGATATTTTGTATTGTTCTCGCTCGGTCTTTGTCTCTGGTAAATTTTCACTGGTTGCACAACCATGTATCTAAAAATATCTGTTTGCCGAATAAAAATCATATTTCAAGTTCTAGCTATGTAGATACACATTGAATATTTGGAGATTAAATGCAGCTACATTTAATTTAGCTGTATAGATTTTAACGTTAAGTGACTTTAAATTGTACAATAAAATTTGTAAATCGTAAAAACTAGGTAAACATTTAAAAACCAATCTGTTAGCTTATGTTTACATTGATTTGTATAAATTATCAATTGTGGGTTGTGTCCTGTTATGTAAATCATAAATAGATGAGTTAGGGCAAAACTAGTCTAACTACATGTAAATAGTGCAGAATATAGATTAGTCTTCCACTGTCTTATCAAAAAACAGTTAAAATTTATACACTCCAACCTGCATTATCAACCGTCTGAATTAACTAAATTATTGTATTCTGTGACATTGATTTTTTAGTTCTATTACAAAAATAGCATGGCCCACGGCTAGCTCAGTCAGTAGTACACAAGTCTACTGATCGAGGGGTCGTAGGTTTAATTACCATACGGGGCATACTTTCGTGGAGCTTGGTCATGAAATAATTTTCTACTGCCATTCTCCCTCCTACCACTGATTCAAAGTCATGTAGGGCAGTAGTCAGTCACTGGCGAAAGTATGCGCTCAGTAGTTGGTTAACAGCTAAATCCAGAGATTTAGCCTTTCCAGGAACAGTGAGTAGGTGAACTGATTGCAGTGATATAACCTATAATGTGTTGCTACGGCGTAAAACCCAACAAAACAAACAAACAAGAATAGAAATATCCTTGTCTTTATTTGGTAACTTCCACTGATAGTCATCTTTAAATATATACTAATCTGTTAATAAATTAAATAGTGCCATGCGGTACTATCATAAATTCCCATTTTTTTCAGCACTCTTTTCTATTTGAATCAGAAAAAGCCATCGTCTGGGTTGATGGACAAAACTCACTCTGGAGCATAATCATACTTTTTATTGTGAAAAAAATATTTGACTGATACAAAATCATGTAGTTGTTGCAATATTACCTTAGACTATATGTTGACTCATTTAATGTTCTTGTATTTGTTTTAGATAATGGCCCAGCTATACAGGCAGCATTGAAAGAAGTTACCGGACAGAATACTGTACCTAATGTATTTATAAACGGCAAACATCTTGGTGAGTTAAATTAAAATTACTACTACTTGTAGTACTATTTTTAGCTCCACTATTTGGAGAATAGTGGGGTTACCCTACTCAGCTGTGCCTGGCATAACATTTCTTGGGTTAAGTTTTATACATAAATACATTATCTTTGAAATCACACATGTCTACAGGTCTTTTTAAGAAGTTAATCAACGTCGGTTATCCTATGATACATTACTCGGGTATGCTGCATAATGTACCGTGGGCCATTTGGTTAGGAAAATCTCTTAATCATGAATAATTAATGAGGCAGTTTCATTGGTTCTCGGAGGAAAACTAGCCAATAAAATTACTTTTAATATCTAAGGTTTGGTTTATCATTCAAAATGGCAGCTTCCATGACAATGTCAAAATTGTGACAATGTGAAACAATAATTTGAGGTATTTTAGTTTCTTATTCTTTTTAGAAATTATAAACCCATAACTTGAGGTATTTTTAGTACTTTAACCTTTGTAAAAGCCATGTACCAATTATTTGAGGTATTTTATTACTTTATCCTATTTAGAAGCCATGTACCCATAATTTGAGATATTTTAGTACTTTATCCTATTTAGAAGCCATGTACCCATAATTTGAGATATTTTAGTACCTTATCCTATTTAGAAGCCATGTACCCATAATTTGAGGTATTTTAGTACCTTATTCTATTTAGAAGTCATGTGCCCATAATTTGAGGTATTTTAGTACCTTATCCTATCTAGAAGTCATGTGCCCATAATTTGAGATATTTTAGTACCTTATCCTATTTAGAAGCCATGTGCCCATAATTTGAGGTATTTTAGTACCTTATCCTATTTAGAAGTCATGTGCCCATAATTTGAGGTATTTTAGTACCTTATCCTATTTAGAAGTCATGTGCCCATAATTTGAGGTATTTTAGTACCTTATCCTATTTAGAAGTCATGTGCCCATAATTTGAGATATTTTAGTACCTTATCCTATTAAGAAGCCATGTACCCATAATTTGAGATATTTTAGTACCTTATCCTATTTAGAAGCCATGTGCCCATAATTTGAGGTATTTTAGTACCTTATCCTATTTAGAAGTCATGTGCCCATAATTTGAGGTATTTTAGTACCTTATCCTATTTAGAAGTCATGTGCCCATAATTTGAGATATTTTAGTACCTTATCCTATTTAGAAGCCATGTGCCCATAATTTGAGGTATTTTAGTACCTTATCCTATTTAGAAGTCATGTACCCATAATTTGAGATATTTTAGTACCTTATCCTATTTAGAAGTCATGTACCCATAATTTGAGATATTTTAGTACTTAATCCTATTTAGAAGCCATGTACCCATAATTTGAGATATTTTAGTACTTTATCCTATTTAGAAGCCATGTACCCATAATTTTAGGTATTTTAGTACCTTATCCTATTTAGAAGTCATGTGCCCATAATTTTAGGTATTTTAGTACCTTATCCTATTTAGAAGTCATGTGCCCATAATTTGAGATATTTTAGTACCTTATCCTATTTAGAAGCCATGTACCCATAATTTGAGGTATTTTAGTACCTTATCCTATTTAGAAGTCATGTGCCCATAATTTGAGGTATTTTAGAACCTTATCCTATTTAGAAGTCATGTGCCCATAATTATACCCCCGCTTCGAAGAAGAGGGGGGTATACTGTTTTACCCTTGTCCGTGCGTGCGTGTGTGCGTCCGTCCGTCCGTCCGTTACAAAATTTCCGTCGCAGTTTTCTCAGCAACTATAACATGCCGCAGCCTAATACTTCGCATATTGCTTCATCCCATAGTCCCATGTGGTGTAAAGCGATTTCATGCTCCTTGCTCATCTACTTCCTGTTTGTCGCATATTTTTAGATTTTGTCGGGGGTATCACTAGTGAGCATTAGCTCACAGATTAACTTGTTTGAGGTATTTTAGTGCCTTATCCTATTTAGAAGCCATGTGCCCATAATTTGAGATATTTTAGTACCTTATCCTATTTAGAAGCCATGTACCCATAATTTGAGATATTTTAATACCTTATCCTATTTAGAAGCCATGTACCCATAATTTGAGGTATTTTAGTACCTTATCCTATTTAGAAGTCATGTGCCCATAATTTGAGGTATTTTAGTACCTTATCCTATTTAGAAGTCATGTGCCCATAATTTGAGATATTTTAGTACCTTATCCTATTTAGAAGTCATGTACCCATAATTTGAGATATTTTAGTACCTTATCCTATTTAGAAGTCATGTACCCATAATTTGAGATATTTTGGTACCTTATCCTATTTAGAAGCCATGTACCCATAATTTGAGGTATTTTAATACCTTATCCTATTTAGAAGTCTATGTGCCCATAATTTGAGATATTTTAGTACCTTATCCTATTTAGAAGTCATGTGCCCATAATTTGAGATATTTTAGTACCTTATCCTATTTAGAAGTCATGTGCCCATAATTTGAGATATTTTAGTACCTTATCCTATTTAGAAGCCATGTACCCATAATTTGAGATATTTTAATACCTTATCCTATTTAGAAGCCATGTACCCATAATTTGAGGTATTTTAGTACCTTATCCTATTTAGAAGTCATGTACCCATAATTTGAGGTATTTTAGTACCTTATCCTATTTAGAAGTCATGTGCCCATAATTTGAGATATTTTAGTACCTTATCCTATTTAGAAGTCATGTACCCATAATTTGAGATATTTTAGTACTTAATTCTATTTAGAAGTCATGTACCCATAATTTGAGATATTTTAGTACCTTATCCTATTTAGAAGCCATGTACCCATAATTTGAGGTATTTTAATACCTTATCCTATTTAGAAGTCTATGTGCCCATAATTTGAGATATTTTAGTACCTTATCCTATTTAGAAGTCTATGTGCCCATAATTTGAGATATTTTAGTACCTTATCCTATTTAGAAGTCATGTGCCCATAATTTGAGATATTTTAGTACCTTATCCTATTTAGAAGTCATGTGCCCATAATTTGAGGTATTTTAGTACCTTATCCTAGATGTAGAAATCATGCACCTATAATTCAAGGTATTTTAGTACTTTATTTAGAAGTCATAAAACCATAATTTCGGGTATTTTAGTACTTTATTCTATTTAGAAGGCATATACCACTTATATAATGACCCAAGGATTTTTAGTCCTTAATCCTGTATATGAGTTAAAGTTTGTTGACTGTTGGAATCCAAGGTATTCAGGTACTTCATTAGTAAATCACATCTGATCTAAAGTATCATGTAATTGTAATTAGAACATAAGTGTCCATTTACTGATTTACTGATTGTTCAGACAATATGACATCTTTTTGTATTGATTTATCCTGTAGAAATACAACTTGCTGTCGTCTATATACAAGCTATTATCAGCTTTGCTAGAACACTCTGTCACCTGACAGTGCAAGTGTACCAACGATAGCATAAAAATGTCAATTCTGTACTAGTGGATTTATACATGTGCTATTTTTGTAATATACAAGTGCTATATATTGCTTTGTCACTCTGACAGGAATTGAACTGTATTGTCTTTTGCTTGGAAATTAAAATAATGATTTGTAGTAAAAATGTCATGTCTGTAACATGGGGATAAGAATTGGTGAGCTTTTAAGGATTATTAAAATTTGTTGTGGTTTTTATTGCTTCAGATAAAAGGAATTCAAAATTTTGTAAAATTACCCTTATAATGCGGTGGAAAGTGTATGAAAATGGGCTTGTAGGTTTAAACTGCTCCTAAATCATAACTTGCTAACTAGACAACAAATGGAAATTATTTTTGATACACTTGTTAAACCTGATACGGTTCTGATCAAATTTGAAATTTGGTAATATAGGGCCAACAAGTTTGAATTTTAGTAATCTATAGTCAACTAGTTTGAATTTTGGTAATTAAAGATCAACTAGTTTTAATTTTGGTAATTTAGGATCAACTAGTTTGAACTTTAAAAATAAAAAGTCAACTTGTTTAAATTTAGTAATTTAGGATTAACGAGTTTGAATTTTGGTATCTTAGGATCAACAAGTTTGAATTTTGGTAATTTAGGATCAACGAGTTTGAATTTTGGTAATTTAGGATCAACAAGTTTGAACTTGGTAACATAGGGTCAACTAGTTTGAATTTTGGTAATAAAGGGTCAACTTGTTTGAATTTTGGTTATATAGGGTCAACTTGTTTAAATTTTGGTAACATAGGATCAACAGCTACTAGATTGAATTTTGGTAATATAGGGCCTCGTAGTTTGAATTTTGGTTAAATAGGGCCTACTCGTTTAAATTTTTGTATTAAATATACATACTATAAGGCCAACTTGTTTGAAATTTGGTAGTATAGGGCAAACTTGTTTGAAATTTGGTAATAAAGGGTCATCTAGTTTGAATTTTGGTAATAAAGGGTCAACTTGTTTGAATTTTGGTAGTATAGGGCCTACTATTTTAAATTTTGGTACTGTAGGGCCTCATGGTTTGAATTTTGGTAATATAAGGTCAACTTGTCTGAATTCTGGTAATATAGGGTCAACTAGTTTAAAATTTAGTAATATAGGGTCAACTAGTTTGAATGTTGGTAACATATGGTCAACTTGTTTGAATTTTGACAATATAGGGCCTACTAGTTTAAATTTTGGTAATATAGGGTCAATGAGTTGAATTGTGTTAGTATAGGGTCAACTCATATGAATTTTGGTAATATAGGGTCAACTAGGTTGAATTTTGGTGGTATATTATGGCACATTGATTTGACTTTTGGTGATATAGGGCCTAATAATTTGAATTTTTGTAGTTTAGGTTCAGCTTCTTTGAATTTTGGTAATACAAGATCAACTAGTTTGAATCTGGTCACCATCTCACCATATTGTATTGTATTTGTTGGTAGTATAGAAATAATCAATTTTGTGATTGTTAAAGTGTGTACCTTAATGTTAAACCATTCATAATTTATATTTTTGTACATATTCATGCAAGTTATTGAATTAAACGATGAGCCTTTTTCATGACATATCAAATCATCTTGGTAAAGCTTTTTAAAATCATAATTCATTTGTAAAATTTTAGTGTCATTCCTGAATCAATATAGACAATAAAGATTTAAACATTAGCAAAAAAAGTCTTGGTGCATTTCCATATTTAAGTTCATTTATAAATATCATGCATAGCTGTGTAATACTGTATTGTCTATAAAAATGACTTGTAAACATATTTGTTATCACAAAATCAATGGCTTGGTTATTTTCCATTCATATACATGTCTGTATGTAATTTTTCCATGTATAGAACTTAGATATAATAAAATATTAATCAATGTATGCTAAACATTTTGAAAAAAGCAAATAAATCATGTTTTGAATCATAAAATCCATGGACTCATGATTTTTGATGTTTAGTGAGTACTGTTGTACTGTTAAAGAATTTAGAACTTCAGTACTGGTTTAAATGGGACCCTGTAATAGATTTAACTGTAATGTCAATTAACAACTGACAGAAAAATAATAAAGATAACAATCTGCCTGTCAACCCATACTTTTTTAGAACAGATGAAACCAGAAACAGAATTTTTATGTTGGCTTCATAAACCCAGTACACATGTACTGTTTTTTTGTTTTTGTTTTGAAAATTGTCTTATTTACCCTACATTATAAAATATACTGATATAATGGATTTTTAAAAATTGTTATGTTATACTATAGTGTAGTTAGTAGCGCAGTTTGTAGCTTGCCTGGATTTCTAATCGTACCATATCGGGTTTGAATCCCTTCCATGAAATTTTGACTGTAAATTAAATTTTCCTCCATCAATAAGGTATATGGAGAATTTTATGGCCTTGTGGAAGGGTAGATGAATACTGGCTATAGACAAAGAAAGCTAGATTAGGTGCGCTGGACGCCATAAAATAACCTAAAAAATTGTGTTGACACAGCTTTAAATAACTATCATAAGCATACTATTTTCTTGCCTATTGAAATGACATAATCTATTTACCTGATTAGTGACTTTTTGTTATATAATCTGAATTTTAACCAGTTAGTACTAGATTTTAGACATAAACAAGAACTCAGTGCCAAACTATCATCTAATATGCCCGTGGTTTGCTTTTGCATTATGTATGATCTTTTGAAATGTTTAAAACTGGTTGACTGGTTAAAGTTGTCAATATCAAATCTTGTATCATTCTGACCAATATGTTGATTTTCCTGCATTAATAAGGTGTATAGAGAAGTTACCTGTCTTGTAGAGAGGTATGTGACTACTAGTTATTGACTAAGGGTCAAGGAAAGCTTGGTTCCTAACCATAAAATAGCCATTATTTGTGTTGACATGATGTAAATACAAAAAAATAGAAAGAAGATGGGGGTTCAGAACTCAAATGCTTTCCATAGGAGATAGTTAGGTAAAAGTCTCCCATACATTACTCCAACTGTTCAAAAAGGGGTATAAATCTGTACATGTTATATTAACTTTTCAGTCATTTAATGTCTTTTCACAATTAGGTATTTCCTACTATTTGGTTTTTAATATAGTCATGTACTTGGCTTCCAAACCCTTCAATAGACCTAATTCAGAGCTAAAATTTGTGGGTTTGTCTGTCCCTGCAGGCGGTACTAACACATTTTGTTCCACATTATTGCTTAAAAGCATGAAATATGGATGAAATCTCATTGTTCTGAGTACATATGTTTTCATTGTGACAGTGAAAGTTTGTTTGTACCGCAAGGGAAAACCAATATATTTGAAGTCCTGGTATGATCTATTAGTCCATACACTTATAGACATTTTTTAATTATAACTGTTTTTTACGCTGTACTGATTTCTTTCATTTAAGAAGTATGATATTATGATTGTAATATAGTATGTTTATGTCTGAAGATAATGTCATGATAAAGTAATTGTTTTTTCATTGTTTAAAGAATTGATTTTATTGTGAAGTATAAGGCATTAATGATCTAAATTCTCATACAGGTTAGCTGTGAGAATAGATTATTTTGGCTGCAAGTCTCATAAAGATATTGTAATGCTACTGTCTACATACATGTATAGCTCGTTTAGGATAACTTGAGACAAACGACTCAGTCTGTTTACATATCTGGGACTTAGGTATTACATAAAACATGGAGGTCAGCTGATTTTGTGTAATGAAAGTATTAAACATGTCTTAATGCGTGGAACGTGTGTTCTCGTACTAAATTTCATACATCAAAAACACACTGATAATAGTCAATAATTACGTGTACTAAACTTAAATCCACCTGTGTATAAAAATGGCATCGTTGTATTTTGTCTCAAGCAGCGATATTTTTAGAAATGAATTCAATGGGTCCGACAGGACTCACATGTTTTAAAACAATGGGTCCATGACGGAAACAATGGGTCCCTGTATATACAATCAAACATCAAGCTACATGTCTTTATGAACTTTCACTTTTAATAACAGTGTAAACTCAATAAATCATGTATCACTTTCAAAACTGCAGGAAAGCAAAACAATAAATTGAAATTAAGATTTCCATGTTTTATTGACTCAGACTCAGTCTGTACCAAAGACTTCAAACTATCAGTTAAACAGGCATATATGGTCAGACTTTCTGTCTGCCCAAATAATCAGTTGACAGATGGAATAATTATGTAAAAATTGAAAAGTTGCTGAAATGTTTATATCATACACCAAACAAACTATGTTTATTTTAGGATGCAACCTAAGTCTTGTGATTTTTTAAATTTCTTTGGGTAAGAAATCACAAGAATTATCCAACATGTGTCTCTAACTCAGGCTTTCAAAGTTAATAGTCAATGACTCATAGGGCAAACTTTTAAAAAATTAGAAATATTTCTCAAGCAAGAGTCCAAAATGTTGTATAAATGATGGTGGAAATCAGTCCATAATAATAGATATTATTGATAATGCATTTAGTTGATATACATTGTATTTCACAACTCCTTAGATGCCTTTGTATACAACCATCAACAGGCATTTTATTTACCCTGAATGCATCTTTCAGTAATTCTGATGGTTTTTCATAAGAAAACTTGAATATTACAATTATTTGATAACACAATTCACAAAATAAGTAATTTATTTACAGTTTAAGTCTGATTAAATATGTATTCTTATCAATTTATTTAACCGTATAAATGTCCATTCAGTTGACATATTTTTCAAGTTAATCAAGTCGATCAAAAATTGTCAAATGAAAATTTTTAAAATCTTTCTTTTTTTAAAATGTTCATAATGTTTGAGGACGAATGTTTCACGGCGCAGATCGTCATCATGTTAAAACAATGATACAGGATGGATTCAACGATCATATAATTGAGAAACTATCATGAAGTGAGCTAGTTATGGTCAGCTTTTATGCTTATTGACTTCAAGTTCATTAACAAATTGTAACCGTCGTAATAATTGATTAGGCATAATAAAAGTTAGGACCTTAATTGTCTGAAATAGAACTTATACCATTCCTCACTGTGTATGACAGAGATTTGGTCATAAATTTTAAATCAAAGTGTTTAACTAATGACCTCTTAGCGTTGCAATTTAAAAAGATTTATAACTAGCATCTCTAATGTACGAAACACTTGTTATATACAAGAAGAAACTGAACACCAGTATTTAACTAGAAAGCGAGGTGAAGACTCCTAAATTACGCTATCAATAAAGCCTGTTGATATCAACAACCGAGTACAATATAAAAGTCGGTTTGATTGGTCACTGATAATACAGAACCAATGAAATATGTCGTAATACTAGAACATATGATGTTTAACGGTGTAAAGTTGTTAATTACAGCTATTAATAACGCAAAACTCTGAGCAGAGTTGTCATTTGTTCCAGTCCGCTGATTTTTATTTTACTCGTCTACTTGCCACTTCCACGGCGTTATGCGTCCAGCTGGACGCACATGTCAAGAAGCAATGGGTTTTTAGCTAAAATTGTGCGTCAGGGACGCAGGACGCAGAGGTAAAAATATCGCTGCTCAAGTTATCCTAAACGAGCTATATTGTTATAATAAATGGATTGATATTGCTATTAGGCCATGCCATATCGGAATTTTGTTAAGCCTCTGCGTGGGCCTAGGTTTTAGAGTCTTCAATCCAAAAAAACAAAACAAATTTGTAGGTGATTTTTTCTTAAATAATTTCGATTTTCCGGGATCCGATAACGACAATTTCGTTAAAACACTAGTCATTTTATAATAAACCATATGTTTTTAGTCTGTGCTTAAACTAGCCATTTCATAAGTAATTCAGACTATTGTTTCATACTATGATGATGTTTTCTATTTCTACAAATATGTATATAATGTATTGTTTTAGTCGTAAATAATTGTGTTTTCGTTTTCGGTTTGTGTGTTTTTGTAAATAGGTACCTAGGTTTGTCAAACTTGTGTTGATGCTTAACAAAATTCCAATTTGACATGGCCTTATATAACAGTCATGGCCTTCTCTAAATCAATTTTCATTAATCATGAGCTAGTTAATTAAAATATTTGGATAAAGGAATAAACAATGTCAACCATTATACGAGTGACCTCTGTGTTCCATTGGAACTTGCTACATACAGTACCCACCAAAAGTTTGGAGACAAAAGAAATCCACTGCAATTCTTGAATTTTAATGATTATTTCTATAGAATCATTATTTTTGATATATTTAGGGATGGTTTGTGATAAAATTAAAACAAATTTATTAATGCAACACATTTACAAGAGTCAGCATCTGACATCCTAAAGCCTCTAAATCCATGTTTATTGTTATAATTATCTATAACATAGCTTTTATAATATTTTTGTAGTCTCGTTTATAATTATAATGATAATGAAAAATGAAGCTGACTCTAAAAAGCATTTCAAAATAAAAGATAAAGGCTATTCAGTAGACTTAAAAGTTGGTAGCGCGCCTGGATTTGGAATCTCGTGCCCGAGGGGGTGCAGGTTCGTATCCCACCCAGGGACGTTATTCCTTTCCATGAAAATTTGACAATAATGTCGATTTTCCTCCATTGATTATATAATATGGAGAAGTTTCCGGCCTTGTGGAAGGGTAGGAGAGTACTGTTATAGACGATGGTCCAGGAAAGCTAGGTTAGGTGCGCTGGAAGCCGTAAAATGACCTAAATTGTGTTGACATGGCGTAATCTAGTTAAAAAAAAAAGAAAAAGTGAAAATGTCTCCTAACTTTTGGTGGGTACTGTATTGTTGCTATTAGTTATCAGTTTTGTTCTATTGGGGGTTACCTGTACTATTGATTATATTCATTAACACTAGCTGAGTGGAAACATATTAAAACAACACCAATATTGTTAATTGTTAAAGCTTTATAACGTGTTCCCTAGAGGACACAGAGAATATTAAAATGTGATTTAATTTTTGTTTTTGTCAATCAAGGGTATTTTAACTACTGGAATACAGAGACAGATCAGGTGGGGACCGGGTGGTAGGTGAAGACTTCATTGTCTAAGACAGGGTTTTAACGTACAAAACTAAGCTAATACAAATCATATCAATCCAAATTTTGATATGTTTTATTATATTTTGAGAACTAGGAAGTTTGGCACTCTATCCTGCTGTTCTGCTTTAACCTTTGGCCCTTTAGCAGACTCATTACCCATTTGTCTACCTTTAACCCCTCTGTATTTGCCTTAAGCCCTACGCTTTCATTCCCTGGAATTACCAAAGCATCATCCTTATGGCATTAGGTTTTATTATAAACTATTATCTTTAGTCTTAATTGTTTTTTCCTATAATAGAACATTATCTGATGAGTTCTGTGTTTTCCTTGGAAACTTAATGAAAGAGAGAACTGGTTACAACTCTTAGTACAGGAGTAAATTAAACTGATTTGAAACCCTTATCTGACATTATAGTGAACTAGGTAAAGCTTTTATCACAGGTATTTATGGAGACATGTTGATAATGTTCTTGAGATCCGTTATTGATCCTTACTTTGTAACAGAATGACAAGATTCTGCAATTTGAGATAAAAAAATTAAAACATACTGATTAGTGAAACTAGCAGATATGAAAAATCAGGGAAATTCGATATTTGTTCAAGCTTAGAATAGTGAACTGTTAGATTTTTTTAAAATGGTTGATTAAAAAAGTCAAATACATGTACCTAAAAACTAGAGGAAGAAAATTTGATTTAAAAAAAAACATGTCCCAAATTTTCATAATTTTGGCAGTCTTTAATCATAACATAATCATACTGTTTAGATATAAATGCTAGTAGCTAAACTCTTTGCTTATTGTGACTTAGGTGAAAAATTGGGCATTTTTTCCTTTGTGTGATAGGGCTATTTCAAGGTGCTCTTAATTCATTACAAATTGACTGACAACTAGGGCAACTATTCTTAAGTAAAATTCTCCAAATTCAGTAAAAGACGCTAATTTTAAGTCCAGTGGAGGGTATTTTGAAGGGGTGTCTAGACATGTTAAAACATGGGATTGACCGGTAAAGGGTTAAAGAAGTTTTGATATGGAACTCATATTTCTACAAGTGTTAGTCCCAGAGTCTCAGCTTTACAGGACTGACTGTCCAGCAAAGCATTTGATCTCATCCACTACATTTTAAAATAATCAAAATATGTAAAATGTCTTTTGGCTTGTAAGTACTGGTTAGGTCCTGTAAAGTGTCACCATGACTGACTATCATATTACTGTAATTGTGTCACTGACTATCATATTACTATAATTGTGTGACTGACTATCATATTACTATAATTGTGTCACTGACTATCATATTACTATTATTGTGTGACTGACTATCATATTACTGTAATTGTGTCACTGACTATCATATTACTATAATTGTGTCACTGACTATCATATTACTATAATTGTGTCACTGACTATCATATTACTATAATTGTGTCACTGACTATCATATTACTATAATTGTGTCACTGACTATCATATTACTATAATGATGTGACTGACTATCATATTACTATAATTGTGTGACTGACTATCATATTACTGTAATTGTGTCACTGACTATCATATTACTATAATTGTGTGACTGACTATCATATTACTATAATTGTGTGACTGACTATCATATTACTATAATTGTGTGACTGACTATCATATTACTATAATTGTGTGACTGACTATCATATTACTATAATTGTGTGACTGACTATCATATTACTATAATTGTGTGACTGACTATCATATTACTATAATTGTGTGACTGGCTATCATATTACTATAATTGTGTCACTGACTATCATATTACTATAATTGTGTGACTGACTATCATATTATTATAATTGTGTGACTGACTATCATATTACTATAATTGTGTGACTGACTATCATATTACTATAATTGTGTCACTGACTATCATATTACTATAATTGTGTGACTGACTATCATATTATTATAATTGTGTGACTGACTATCATATTATTATAATTGTGTGACTGACTATCATATTATTATAATTGTGTGACTGACTATCATATTATTATAATTGTGTGACTGACTATCGTATTACTATAATTGTGTGACTGACTATCGTATTACTATAATTGTGTGACTGACTATCGTATTACTATAATTGTGTGACTGACTATCGTATTATTATAATTGTGTCACTGACTATCATATTATTATAATTGTGTGACTGACTATCATATTACTATAATTGTGTGACTGACTATCATATTACTATAATTGTATGACTGACTATCATATTACTATAATTGTGTCACTGACTATCATATTACTATAATATCGTGACTGACTATCATATTATTATAATTGTGTGACTGACTATCATATTATTATAATTGTGTGACTGACTATCGTATTATTATAATTGTGTGACTGACTATCGTATTATTATAATTGCATGACTGACTATCATATTACTATAATTGTGTGACTGACTATCATATTATTATAATTGTGTATTTCAGGTGGTTGTAGTGATACAATGAAAGCTCATAGTGAGAACAAATTATTAGCAATGATAAATCCACCTACAGATAAATATGATTATGATCTCATTGTGATAGGTGGAGGATCAGGAGGGCTAGCTGCTTCAAAGGTAACACAAATATATACATTTGTTTGGTTCCCAGTGGTACTTTGACAGGTGAAAGTATGTCAGGCAAAGCAGAATCAGGCAAAGCAGAATAAGGGCGACACCCGATGAATTGTACAAGATGTAGGATAATTATGTTTTCACATGAAAATTTCTCTCTATAAAGGCTTAAATCAAGAGAAATAAATACAGTGGATATTTTATATAAGGCGTTAGGTTACATTTATGATAAATAATGTATTCAAAATTTTAACAAGAAATAGTCAATGTCCGAATTGTGTCTACTTTGCAGACATGTTTTTTGGTCAAACATTCGCTTAATTAAAGAACACTGAGAAAAATAGACTTCAAATGATATATAAAGAATCAAACTCCTAAGAATCAAATTGACTATCATCATGCAAAATAAAGAGAATATAAAGAAAAGTTTATTATCTGAAGATACCCTAGTGGTTGCAGCTGTTATTGCCCTTTGCCTGACCCATTAACAATAGTGGAAAGGGGCAGGTAATCCAGATGTATATATACATGTACTATATACTGAAATTTTAAGAAATAAAGCCACAAGGGATGCTACAATTCAATTAAATTTATTGAAAATTGGTTGTGTGGGCAATTTAAATTAGATTCGGAACCCTTGATTTCCAATGCAATACCAGCCTTTATACGTGTCTTAAGTTATAAGGATAAAAGACATAACATAGTCTCCTTCAAGATTGAAAGTTACAATAAATAACTGGTATGAATTATTATAAACCAGTATGAAAGTTCATTTGCTTCATTATACCCCCTCCCCCCCCCCCTCAAAAAATTGCGGGGTGTAGGAGTCAGCTTGTTGACAGGTGGTTGGTCTGTAGCTTTTTCTTGTTTGCTCATTTTCTTAGCACCTTTGTAACAGCTCTGATTCACACATATGCCAGATATCAGACAGATATGTGCATATTCCATTTTTGTTTTGTTCCATTGATTTTTGAGGAGTTAAGGACCTTTGAGGAAAATTTTTGTCTGCTCATTTTCCTATAAGCCACCTAATCAGCTTAGTTGTTAGCAAACAAATGTAGTGTACAGATCATTAGTTAGATTCCTGGGCAGGCATTTAAATGTAACAGATGTTCGGTTTAGAGTCTAGTACTGGACAATGTTAAAAAAAGATGGTTTAGTAAACTGTCTTCCTCATAAGGCTGTTTAAAACTAAATCTAGCCTAAAAAGCTGGGTAGAAAATGTAAAATACAAATTACTTTTTGCATGCATAGAGAGATATAAACTTAAGTTTGCAAGATCATTACTAGTGTTTCACTTTCTGGTTCTAAATTTTAGAATAATACTTGAAATGTTATTAAAAGAACTGGCATTCTTTACAGATAATTTCTATTTGTATAACATATGAAATATTATATTAGTTTATACATATACAATGTAAATTATTACAGACTGCTGCTGGGATGGGAAAGAAAGTTGCTGTCTTTGACTTTGTTCAACCAACTCCAGTTGGTACCACTTGGGGTAAGATAATTGCTTAATAATTACAATATCTAGATGGTACGTTGAGGGGGTCTGATAGAGACCATGTGTCCTTACTGTGACTAGAGCTACTGGGTCGAACAAAACAAAGTTGAATCGCACCAGGTAACCCATTATATCCAACATGTTTGGCTGAAGTAGACTAAAATAAGTTACTGGTAATGGTTATTTATTTACACTGGTAAACACAATTTTTTAGGGTTATTTTAAGGACTCTTGCACACAGCTTTCCTGGACCCTTGTCTATAACCAGTACTCACCAACCCTTCCACCAGCCTGGAAACTTCTCCATATACCTTATTAAAGGAGGAAAATTGACATTATTGTCAAATTTTCATGGATGGGTCAAACCTTCCTTGGTGGGATTCGAGGTGATGATTAAAAATACCACGTCTTACTTATGTCTGTTTTAGCCGTGCAAACCCAAATTAGCGGTTACCTGGGGTGTGACATGTAGTGATGTACGCGAAACTATTTTAAAAACCACTATCAAGATTATTAACTCTAGTGGGTAACGTGTAGCTCCCCGTGTCACATGTCTCTGTGTAAATTTTGACTGTTTTAAATAATTCAGAGTAAAATGTAAGATGAGCCGGATAGCTAATGCACTTGACCCCCATCCATCCCAAGAGAATAGCATTTACTTAATTTGATCTGACTAAATCACTGAATTTCTTAAACTTATCAGCTTTTATAAAGGGATGGTTCTACTTTATTTTAGCAGTGAGTTTGAAGTGTTAAATAAACTTGTACACATATTTTAGTAGGAAAAATCCAAGAATTTTAATTACAGATATAGTCTATTAATGCACAATATTAATTATATTTATATATTACAGGTCTTGGAGGTACATGTGTTAATGTTGGATGTATACCAAAGAAATTGATGCATCAGGCAGCTTTATTAGGTTTGTATAATATTGGATAAAATCATATCTGTTTTTGTATGAATAAGACATTTTTTTGCATAAGGTCTTAAGCAAGAATTCCAGAACTAGATTGACATATGGAGGATTTTCACCAATGTTGGTATTAGATAGAATTTTACTGATAAATTTTAGGAAGCAGTAAAAATTATCAAATTAGATTTATATAAGGAATCATGTAATAATATTTTCTAATATATTATATATTTTTACATTATCAGGTCACAGTTTTTCTGATGCTAGAGCGTTTGGTTGGGAAGTTCCTGCAGACAGTAAGTACATTAATAGAAATGTCTTATCATTAAATAGTTTTCAAATTATAATGATTATTAGCAACACTGAAGTGTGTATGGCTGGATCAATTTACTGGAAAGTCAATCTCATTTGATGAGATTTGATTTTTTTCAAGTAAAGTCACTTCCTTTGAATAGAATGATATACATGGGGACACCTTAGCAATATGCCCTTGGATAGTGTAGCTGGCATATTTTGTCACATTTTGACATATTGATGGTGTTTCAAATTTTTTTATCAACTAAATGGTCTTTGCTGATAAAATACAACTTAATGCCTGTATCAGTTAATCTCAGGACTACTAGAAACAACAATGTATCAAATAGGGCCATCATCGGAAATCCCAATATCTATGTATCATTGATTCTTGACAGACAATCCAATAGGGCTCTATATCGGTCAGAATGATCGATACGATATTCGTATCGATACAAAATGATCGATATTCGATATATCATATGATATTTTATTAATGAATAGATCTTTTATAAAACTTCAAAACTGGTATTTTATTCATTTATTCTAATTGTTTTAACACCATACTACTAGATATACTGTATTGTTAATATTCTAAATGTTTATGTCTTTGAAGTTTGCATTTTTTAAGAAATATATCATTGCATCTAGTGAGACTCATTCTCGAACCAGAGATTATTTTCTCGATCTTACTTGAGAATCTTGATAGCCACTTGGTATGAGAATGGGTGAGTCTGTCTAGACTTGATCTGTCTGCTGACATGGTGACATGCACGGCAAATTTTGTTGTATTGTCTCCTTTGTTTACAACATTTTTGCAGCATATAGTGACAACATAATAACCCCAAACTTTATTTTTTTATCGGAGGCAGCATATTCTCGGACAAATGTAATGTTACAGACGAGTTTTTGGGACACAAATGTCTGTGTATTAACATCAATATTGACAGAGTGCGTTCGATAATCGATCGTTTATGTACTTGTGTGCAGGATTTACATAAAAGGAAATCATTTTGTTGATGCTTGGTTTTTTATAGATTTATCTGCAGTTATACATATTAATATGAGTCATGACACTAAACAAATTTCGGAAAAAGGAAAGCATACTCTTTAAGAATTTCAGCTATTAATGAGAATATCGCTACTGACCAATCAAGTTACATTGCGGATCTACCCGAACAAATCCAAGAGACTTCTGGCTCTCAAAATTGATCTGTATATAAAATACTGATCGTATTAGTCTGGGAACCATTAGGTTCCCAGACTAATTGAAAACGAAAGTACATAATTATAATTGATCTTCTAACCGCAACAGTTACTTCCCTTTGATTGAAAAATGACATAATATGACGCATCCGGTGTAAGAAATTTGCTTAAAGTAATGTCAAGTTATGATATTGTTCGTCCATATATCAGTGCATACCGAATTGGAAGCTGTAGAATGTTTATTTAGCGATACAAAATATCAAATGATTTGTAGACCATGGATTTTATGTGTATGACGTCATTGATCGATATTTTGTTCGATACAGAAACGTTCGATCCGATATATCTATCGAACCTACAATACCGGTATTCGATATATATCGTATACCGGTGTAGAGCCCTACAATCCAATATCGATTCACAATTTGGAATATCGATACAATCTAGCATTTTATGAAGCTATAAACTAAATTAAGATGAAGTATTAACATCCTTGTAACGTTGTATTTTTTTAAATATATTTTTGAGTGTTTTTTTTCCATGTTTTCTGTTAAGTAATAAAAACTAGAAAATACAGATTGTTATAGTTCGTTAAATGTCTGGAACATCTTTTAACATCATGCATGACATCATGTAAGCGGCCAGTTCTGTCACTTCGCTCCCTTGGCTGGTTATACTGTATAGTATTATATACTGGAGTTCTAGAGGCTTCTATTACACTCCTTGTCTGACTCGATGTATCACCGATACTTGCCTTTCAATATATAGATACAAAACATTCTACAAATGACAACCCTAGTATCAAATGTATTTGTATGAGGTATGCATGTATACTATATATTAACAGTATTTCTTGTTTTTTTTTTCAGTTAAACATAATTGGGAAACAATGAGAAATGCAATTCAGGTAATTCAGAGTAAAACTTATATTAAGTAACAATAAGTAAATTGATATTAGGATCAAGTTTCTTGTTCAAGGAAACAATGAACTGAGATAGAAATAGGTTTTGAACCAGCATGGATCTGGGTATGAAATGACTTCTTGTGCTATGTCCTCCTGGGCCATGTCCAGTACTATTGGAGTGTTTTATTTTGATTAATATTCTATGTTGATATTTTGTTTAAGCATAGATAAATTTTAATTGACTCTATGAGAGACAATTGGAGCTGTGAGAAATACATGCTGAGGTACAAGTATTGAACTTGTGTTAGTCTTCCAAGACAAATAATTGGAAGTTATTTAAATATAGAAAATCATGCTATGAAATGATGCCTATTTTATCTAAGCAGTATAGCAATTATTCTGTTGACTGTTTAGTTTCACATGACTAGAATTTTGTGTTTCTGATGTAGTTCGTTTTTTCTTAACTGTCAAAGCATGAATAATTTCACAGTGACTTCATGTTCTTTGTCTAACACTCGTGATATTGAGATAGTGTGTATTAAATCACTGTGAAATTATTCAAACTTTGACAGTTGAGAAAAAATGGACTGGACAATTAAAAAAGCTACCTGGTACTGATGGTAAATGAGTTACATACCATGCCGTTGTTTTCAATGATTTTATTCTTGTGGACTGAGCCAAAGGGTCAGTTTTGGGACCTTTTTTATTTTGAGACTCTTGTTTTCTACAAGTTCGAATGCCAGGGAATCTTAAGTTATGAACAAGGTGTGAAAACTTGCTACTCAGTATTTTTAAATACAGTGTAACCTCTGCAGAGCGACTTTCGGCGGAGTTTGAAAAAACTGCCGCTATGCAGAGGTGCCGCTCTGCAGAGGTAGAATTTTTCTACCGATCACGAAAAACGGCCGTTTCGGTACGGAAAACTGGCCGTTATCCGTTCCGTAATGTAAATACAGTTATTATCGGGCGCTGATCGACAAAAGTAAAAAGTTTTGATATGATTACTTTTTTTTAAATAAATCATTATCACCGTTAGAAATTCCTAGCATGATGGTTAGTTTTACGCTCAAGAAAGCAATACACCAGCGAAATCGTTTCTTTTACCGTCATAATTGTTTTTATACCTGTCTAATGGCAAATACTATTAAGCATGAATTATCGTCGTCTTTTCGGGAGTATCTATCTGATTCGACTCTTAAACCTCAAATAACTTTAAAACTGAATTCATGTCATCGAAGATTTTAAATGATAAGTACAATAACAAATAAGTTTCATTTAGTATTGTTAACTAGCTGGACGTATGTACAACTGATACTTGATGACGTTAGCCTACCAAACAAAGCGCTCCTCATCTTAGATCCGTTCGTTGGTGTCATGGAAACCATATGTCACTTGTATATTAACCACTGTTAGTCAAATGATTTAACAACATGACACTTTAGGGTAGTATTATACGATTAAGGGTATCGCTTATTGTTTAAATCTTCCGGTCATAGATAAAATCGATGATTGATATTAACCTTGCTAGACTTAGTGTCGCTGTACAGAGGTAAAGAATAACAATGGGAATTTATCTCAACGGCCGTTTACCGCTCTGCGGAGGTGTCGTTCATTAGAGGTAAATCATAGTGCAAAACCGACGGGGGGAATTCTAACATGCCGCTCGTCGGAGGTTGCCGCTCGTTAGAGGTGCCGTTAGCAGAGGTTATACTGTACTAGTATGTTCTTTGTATTTCTTTACTTTACTTTTATTACTATATTGCTTTGCAAACCAAAGACATGGCTGCATAATACTTCTGTCTAAAAGAACTTATTCAACTGTTCAGTATTGAAGTTTGTTAAAGTATTTTGTTGGGAAAGTCCATGTAGCAGACTGGATTGAAAAAAAACTGGGCTTTTTAGAGTAATATAAACATTCCGAACACACCCAGATTCTTTGAACTTCAGCTTTCATTGAATGAACCATTGAAAACTGACGTTTTGCTATTTGCATTTGGCGAAGGGAAGAATTTTTCAATGAAAAAAAATCTCTTAATACTGGTACATTAAATTTGTGCCATGGTATGTATTGTTGCAGCTGCATATTGCAATATACCTGTATACCAGTATATTGTGACAGTCCTAATAAAAACTATATTGTTATATGATATTACAGGATCATATAGGAGGTTTAAATTGGGGATATAGAGTACAACTCAGGGATAAGAAAGTAGATTATAAAAATGCTTATGCTGAATTTGTTGATAAAAATAAAATTAAGGTAAGTATTTTTACAAAATAATTTATGATTTGTTTCATATTTAAAGGTTTATCTTAAACTATATGGCATGGACATTCTATAGTTAGCATGTAGCTTATGGTATAAAGTTTTAATTTTAAACTTAAATTACAGTTAGGTTTAAAAGTCTGCTTTAATAAAAGTATTAAGCCAATGCCACTGTCTTGTACAAGAATCTCTCACCATATATCCAAAGATATATATATTACTTGGCTTAGTCCTTCTAAAGGTTTTGAAGATTCTGTTTCTAGCATGTTTTTAAGTATCATATAACATGACACTTTCTCCCAAGATGAAGTCATTTTGATATCAAATATTTTCACTATATGTTTTCAACAAATAAAGTAGCATTACGTCTGCACATAATGCATCCTTGGGAGTATACGGAACACTTGCTCTCAAAGTAGCATTTCAGAAAAAAGTGTTAGAGAAAATTATATTTTCTCTAATTGTAATGATCGTATGATGTTTTCAGGCTGTAGATAAGAAAGGTAAAGAAACTGAATATACATCAGAGAAGTTTATACTTGCCACCGGTGAACGTCCCCGATATCCCGATATACCAGGAGCCAAAGAATTTGGTATTACTAGGTAAATTATTGATTTTAAACAAAGAATATGGTATTACTAGGTAAATTATTGATTTGTAACAAAGAATATGGTATTACTAGGTAAATTATTGATTTTAAACAAAGAATTTGGTATTACTAGGTAAATTATTGATTTGTAACAAAGAATATGGTATTACTGTGTAAATTATTGATTTTTTAACAAAGAATATGATATTACTAGGAAATTATTGATTTTTTATCAAAGAATATGGTATTACTAGGTAAAGTATTAATTTTTAACACAAAATCTCTGGTCATAATAACAAATAGAATTATGAAAAAAAATAGTGGCATTTTGTAGCCTAAGTTTCTTGTTTGTACCAGTTCACCAACTTTACAGCTATTATTCTTGTCATTGCTACTGATATCTATCAATCTCCCTCTTGAGTCTTGCTCTACCTATTTTAAGTTATATGCAGTTGACCCTTTGACCCTTACAGATACTTATTTACACCTGGGTGATGTGAATCAATTGCAGGGAAATTTCTTGCACGAGGAAATTGGCAATGGCCCTGGTGGGATTTGAATCTAGGACCTCTTGATCTCTAAGCGTGCATCCTACTACTGGACTTCTGTTCCCACAATAATACTCCTGTTAACAAGTTTTAGGGGATTTATAGGGATATGTCTTATAGTTAGTACATCCATACCTTGGCATAGTTGTTAGAAAAAATAATTTCACAAAAATGATCTTATACTCAATAGACTGAGGTGTGTCTTCCTCTTTTGCTGGGATTAGAAGGCAGTACCCCTTATGGCTAGAAAAAGAAAAGTTCCCAAGTGCAGAGAAATCTAGCTAAGTTGTAGTGATTATTCTAGAACTCAGAAAAGGGCATTGAGACAGAAAAGGGAGCAGAGGGCATCAGAGAGTTAATGTTTCAAAGTAACTGTATTTCTGCATAGGAAGGAGCAGCAAAAAGGGCAGGGAGGAAAAAAGAGGCAAGATATAGTGCAATGTTCCTCTGCTTTAGAATAATTATTGAAGTTGTAGCATATATTTGCTTGTGTACATGTATATATAATTTCTTAAATTATTTCAGTGATGATTTATTTTCGTTGCCTTATTGCCCTGGTAAAACATTAGTTGTTGGTGCCTCATATGTAGCGTTAGAATGTGGAGGTTTCCTACAAGCTATAGGCCTAGATGTCACAATTATGGTTAGATCTATACTGCTACGTGGTTTTGATCAACAAATGGCTGAGAAAGTGGGAGATTATATGGGAAAACATGGAATAAACTTTGTACGACCATGTGTGCCAACAAAGGTTTGTGGTCATGTCTGTTTTTTTATGAATTTGGCTTTTGAATACAGATTTGAGCATTTTTTTCTAATTTTATTGTCTGACATCTGTTAAAATAAAAGTGCATTATTGCAGTGTTCATCATTTGAACTTGCAAAATAAGGTACACATTTACTTTGAAACTAAAAAAAGAGTATAGTATTTCTCAGAAAGTATGAAATATTCTGGAGATTTATAAAAACAATATCTGTTTATGGAATCATCATTTTTTTGTCTTTCTACTCTAGTCAGTTTCTTAGGCAAACTGTATGTATTTACATCGGAAAACTGGTTATAAAAGGAATTTATTTATTTTTTAAGTAAAAAATTATTTTCCCTATAACAGTCAGTTTTTTTACTGTTTTCAATAAGTAAAGGATATGTAGCTTTTGTACACATTTTCTTAATAGCAAAATATTCATTGTTTTTTATCAATTTAATATTTTTCATCTATAGATTGAACAAATAAACGAAGGTAAACCTGGTTTGTTAAGAGTTACTGGACAGTATAATGATGGGACACCATTTAGTGATGAATTTAATACTGTAAGTACAATAGTCTAGATTAACGTTTCTATAAAAGTTATAAGGATGAAAGCTGAAACATAGTCTCTTTTACAACTTGTAGTCACAATGATAAATTGGTGATGAATAAGTCATTACGAAAGTTCATTTGTTTCATTGATCTTATTTTGAAATAAATGTTGAAAATTTCAGGTACAATATTATTTTATCAATATTAGTTATTTTTATGCTTAAGTAAATGTATTGATACATATATTTGGTATAAACTATACTATTAAATGAATCAAATCGAAAAGTTATTGAATCAAAAGAAACATAATCAAATCTCATTGAATCGACTTCGGTGAATCATTGCAGACCTACAATAGTCCTGTGACTATAAAGTGACCTCTGGTTATAAACAGATGGATCAAGATAAAATATAGCTTCTGTAACAATTTAACCATAGCTAACCCCTTCTGGTAATCAAACCCACGACCCCTCTATCAGTAGATTTGTGCCCTTCCTACTGAGATAGCAGGGCAGCCCTGGCTTATGGATCTAAAACTTAACATAATAGTTAATATTCAATAAAGATTAACAACTTGTACTATAACATTGATTATTGGTCAATTTGTCTTCTGTGCTCACAAGTTGAAATAAAATGATCCTATTCCAAAATTGATATTTTTACTTAAATTTGAACAAATTGTCATTTCTCTTTCTAAGATGATGTCATTTATCATCTAAAGTAACATATTTAATGAATTTATATTTTCACTACCATGAAAAAGAAATATTTCATATTTTAATCTCATATTTTCATCAAATGACGCTGCGTTTCACCATAAAGCATGTGAGAAAATAATTTCTTTGTTTTTCTTTTTCTCACAAAAGGAAAAAACTTGCTGGTTATTGTTTCAATTACCTTATATTTAGCACTTTGTTTATTCTATAGATAGAAAAAGAATCCTGTTTCATTCACACAAATATTTGATCACAGGGCTTTTTTTCCTTATATAAGAGAGGCCGTGTACAAGTGCCTTCCCCTTTTGAAAATCTTTAAAATTATGCAGTTTTCCCAAAATTTGGAGGTTACCTTTGATTTTTCATTCCCCTATCAATGAAATTGCAATAAACTTTTTCCTACTGTTTTATATAAAATAAGGTCTCAGACTCCCATCCCTAAAATAAGGTCTCAGACCCCATCCCTAAAATAAGGTCTCAGACCCTCATCCCCACATACTGAAAAAATGCCCTGGATAAGCGATTTCTAAAGTTATATTCTATATAATCTACAATACATAGATGATAATTATGTATCTATATAATTTCTAGGTATTATTTGCTATTGGACGAGATGCTTGTACAGGTACTATAGGATTAGACAAAGTTGGTGTCCAAGTTAACAAGTAAGTAATGTTTGCATTTTGTTTTCTAATATTGACTCACCTGTCCAGCTGCATGCAGCAATTTCTGTAAGACTCAGAATGGAATGAGTGGACATGGCTGAGTGGTTATGTGGTTGGACTGGTAATGGTTGGATTGCCATCTCTCTTTGTTGGTTCAAATCCTATCCAAAACCTAACCCATTTTTTTTAGCGAGTAACTTTATGCTTTATCTTTGTACTGTGAGACCATGATGAGGACTTGAAAGTGATTAATCTGAGTTTTAAAAAAAATTAGTATACAGTTATTCCATAATTATGTGATTTAGGAACTTCTTGTATTATATTCCTATAACCAGTTTCTTTGCTTACATCATGGAGCAGTGGTCCACTTAGGGATCGAGAGGTTCCAGGTTCCATCCCAACTAGGTGCACTGCTAATTTCCCTGAGCATCAAATTTACCTGCAATAATTATTGTTCCACTCTACCCAAATGTAAATGGGTACTGTTAGGTTTCACCTGCTTGAAGGTGATTTCAATGATCAGGGGTTATTGTATAAAATTGTAAAGTTGGCTGTACATGTATATGGAAACTGACTTTTAACCACACTTAAGTCTACAAAATTAGGATACGAAAGTGGTTGCCAAACAGGTCATTTTTGCAACTAGCGCTAGATCTTGTTTGTAAAAGTTTGGTTACTCAAAAGAAATTTTTGGTTGTCCTAACTAGATATTTGTTGTCCTGGGCAACCGGACACTCACTAATTTTGTAGACTGGCACTTAAACTTTTAAAACAAATTATATTTCAGGAATGGTTTTATACCAGTAGATGATAATGAACAAACAAATGTACCACATATATTTGCTATAGGAGATATCTTAGAGGGAAAACCTGAATTAACTCCTGTTGCTATACAAGCTGGTCAACTATTAGCTAAAAGATTATATAGTAACAGTCAAACAAAGGTACATTGTCATTGGATTTATGAAATAATGCCATTTTTCTGATGAAGTCAATGTGGTGAAACCTGGGGCTATTCTTTAAGGCGAGCACTTCATATTGCTACATAGCAATTTCCTATTTAGTGCTTAGATTTTGTCTGAGCAGTTAAAGTTTTTAAGGGTGGTGATAATTGATTTGTATGTGTTTTATTTGTTTCAATTCTGAACTTTTGTTTGTGGAAGTTGCCATCTTGGATTTTCTAACTTGAAAAAAAAAAAATTTCGTAGTATTCGTTTGCAACATAGGAGCACTTTCCAAAAGCATCTGCATTATCAAATATTACTATCTTAGTTTACAGCTAAAAATATCACACATGTCCTGCATAGGAATTTTACTTCCCTGTTTTATGTATATAATTTCCTAATATTTTAGAATGATTGATTGTATATTTACAGACAGATTATAAGAAAGTAGCTACTACAGTTTTTACACCATTAGAATATGGTGCTATAGGTTATGCTGAAGAAGATGCCATTAAAGAATTTGGTGAGGGAAATATTGAAGTAAGTTTAACTATTGAATTTGTAGAGTTTGACACTAATTGTTTTTGCCAGCAATTCCATAGGAATCAGTTATACAGATATTCCTCTGTAATCTTAGTGATTCCTTCTGTAAAAGACAAAATTTTCTATACAGATTTGCAGAAAAATCATGGAAACTCAAATTCATATAAGAATGGTAAATTTTCTGGAATCCTGACAGAATCATCCGCTAACAACCACTGGAATTCCTCCCATCTCCTCATCTTCTGGATCCTCTTGGTACATAACCCTGATTCATCAGTTGTCATAGTGCTTGTGGAGCTTTACCATTTATAAGGGTCTAAAAACTTGTATCAAAATACAAATTTATTTATATACGAACAACCCGTATTACAATACTATGATTTGGAGGGAAATAATGGAGTTCAAGGAGACAGATAAAATTTTAAGGTTAAAAAACTGTCTCTATGGCAAAGTGGTAGTCATTTGGTCTCTGACTTCAAGGCATGTCAATTAGTCAAAAAATCTGTACTGAGAAAAGTCAAATTGACAGTTTCATAGTATTCAATGTATGAATGCCATAAAAATATACCCAATTTTAATGGGTTACATTTAGCATTACTAGTTTAACTTCTTTCAGATAAACAGCATACAAAATATATGTGTGCCCGGGACAACCACTTTTTAGTTCGGGTAATAAATAATTTCTCTTGGGCCACCAAAAATTTACATACAAGATAGAGTGCTTGCTGCTAAAATTATCTGTTCCGACAATCTTTTTCATATCCTAATTTTGTAAACTGGATAAATGTATGTATTATGTCTTCCCAAATAAAAAATAACAGTCCATTTCCATATTAAATATCTACAGTTTCATTTAGTAACTGCAGCTATAATGCAACAGTGATAAAATATGTCAGCTATATATGTGAGTTATATTTATTTCAGGTGTATCATACAAACTTCCGTCCACTAGAATGGACAGTTCCTCACAGAGAAGACAATGCTTGTTATGCAAAACTGATCTGCCTTAAACCAGATGATGTATGTATATCTATATGACTTCTTTTTGTCTCATGAATTTATTCCTTATTTTGATGAAACTGCATTGGGATACATTCTCAGAAACCCCTTACCCATTTGTTTGCTTTGTTATGTTTTGACAAATCAAAAGAACAAAATACTCAGCCTTGGTTAACCCCAAGATGAAATATGTTATGCTTTGTTGTTCACTTGAAAATTGGCTTGAACAATGTCAGAATGCTGAATAAATATTTATTCAGTTTCTTTTGGTTAACTAAGTATTTACATCTGACATTTGATCCATAGGTCACTGGCATGACCTTCATATCTTTGTGAAGTTTGGGCATTAAATACTTACTATGACCATTCCTCTTTCTGCTCTTATCAGCAGTGGTCAGCCACTGACAATGTAAGGGCAGTGGTCCAGTGTTAGGATGCCTGATTAGGGATCCAGCTGTCCCGGGTTCCAACCCCACTTGAGGCACTGCTAATTTCCTTGAGCAAGACATTTACCTTCAGTTGTTCCACTCCACCCAGGTATAAAAAGTGTTATGAAGGATCACCTTCCTGAGGGTGAATTTAATGATCAAGGGTAATTGTACAAGATTTTAAAGCCAGCTGACTTTAAACTGCACTTACTTTTAACTGATCATGAAGACATGTGTTAGTACATATACTGGTTAAAAGCTAAGATAATGTATATGGAGAAGTTTCCAGCATTGTAGACGGGTAGATGAGTACTGGTTATAGACAAGGGTCCTGGAAAGCTAGGTTAGGTGCGCTTGACTCCGTAAAATGACTTAAAAAATTGTGTTGACATGGCCTTAAACCCAGTATTAATAGATAAATAGAAAACCTGACATACATTGCCATAGAAACCAAACCAAACAATGGTATTGTTTTATATCTTCAGATGCGTGTTATAGGATTTCATGTATTAGGACCAAATGCAGGGGAGATAACTCAGGGTTTTGGTGTAGCTATGAAATTAAATGCTACAAAAGCCGATTTTGATGATACTATAGGTATCCATCCAACTTGTGCTGAGGTAAGGGTCACTTTTAATGTTAACTTTTAATGGAAGATATTTTAATACTTGAGCAAGGCTTGACTTCAAATATTTTTCCAAATAGGTGTCCCTGTAGGACTACTAGCTTTATTGTTTTACTTGCCTGAACTAAATGTTTACTAGTATTATTAAGTTGCTTGAACCCAAATATAGGTCATCAGAGGTAATCAGACGACCTTTAATTTTGATACGTACATGCTTGAGTTGTCGGATTCATTTGGTAAAGATCTCGCGTTAAAAGTCACTGCTTCACTGCTTATCCTTATTGACATGTAGTTGGCTTCAATAAAACTTCTGTTGCAAGTGTGAAAGATTTTACTTACATGTAAGAAGTCATTTGACAAATTCCTGTTTAATTGTATTTGGGAAAATAGTCTCATGCTGTGTACATGTAATTATGAATACGTGAGCAGTGTGCAAAATAGGATGATATCCTTGTATATTGGACAACTAGGTATATCATACAGTGTCATCCAAAATTACCTTTACACATGTAAAAAAAGCTGGTTTTTCATTACTGTAATAAAATTTTAAGTCAGGTGTGTTGAAACATAAGGATAGTTATCGATTGGAACATTTAAAACAGAACAATGATACTATAATATTTTATACAATTGTAATTGTTAACTTATACATGTACCTATAGATTTGGTTTTAATATCTTCAGTATTGATATTATTATAGTATTGATATATTCTGTTCTGTTCTGATAATAACATAGAATCAAATCACACATTTGCATAAATGTGAAGGCAATTATGATTGACAATGTATATGTAACTAAGTATTAAAATAGTCTAACTATTACCTTGATTATTTTCAGGTCTTCACCGTACTAGATGTAACAAAAAGTAGTGGTGGAGATATCACACAATCTGGTTGCTGAGGTTAAACCCTGCTGCTGACCTTTTTACTCACTATATACTAACAACCAGTCTACTATAAACATATGTGTGCCTATCTACCAAGTTTGATATGAATAAATAGACTTTAACTTGATATAAAACTCAACATGATGTATTCAATATAAGTGTGAACAGTTCAAGATGAGACCAGTGAAATTACTTTAAGACAAACATAGGAAAGTCAAATTACACACATTAATTACCAAGGAACTGATGTCTTTGAATGTTCTTGAAATAAATCTGCTAGAAACGATGTCTACAAATGGCTTCAAGAAGATCAACTTTTTTATCTTAAGTGAATGAACGTTGAAGTCCTCATTATTTGAACTTAATAGGGAAGATCACACAAAGTTATTCTACATTGTGTAGTTCCAGTACTTTGAATCTTTTGTGTAAATTTAGACTCGGCTAGATCAAGTGATACAATTTGATAGAATATGCTTTCCTGTAATTATTTATCTTTTGTGTAGATTTAGGCTGGTTTACTAGTGACTGGTTTGTTAAGTGAGTACAGCAGCGGGGTTACCCTGTATTTTCTTTTGTGAATTAATTTTAGTTTTGTAGACTGTGTTCTACTTGTATGATAGACTGGTTCATAAACTCTTAATTGGGCTGAACCAGTCTTGATGTAACCAATTTTAATTCACACTGTGTAATGACTGATAAAGTCTTATCATTATGTTTACATTAAAACAAAAATGTAGTCAGCCTGCTTCTTCAGATTGCCTTTTCCAGATCTGGATCAAAATTCTGAACTAGTCAATTTTCCCTTTATGAACTGTGTAACTTGAGAAACCTGGGCACCTTTAAGCAGAAAATCTGAATTTACAGATTTACGAGGGCCTGTATTATCAACTGTCTAATAGCATTTTATTGTTGAAAGATTATTTATCAAATAATGCCCATATTCTGAAAGGTTTGTTTTCCATTCCTATGTCCAAAATGAGGACATGAAATGTAATAAGAATTTCACAGGCTTCAAAATTTTAAGGGGTTATATTTCTTTAGTTACCCAGTTTTAATTATCAAACAATTGATCAAAAATTAAGTCAGTATTAACACAAGTCATTTATCTTTTATTATGATTTGGGTTATTTTAACTTCATGGTCTAACTGAAGCAAGGCTAATTATATTTTTGGATGCCAAAATTGTTCTAAAGTTTGTTAAAAAAAAACTTAAATATTATGTAGTTTAATTATTCTACATAATTTGTTTTCCACATGAGTTTATAAGTGTAATTTTTGTTATTTATGTTTGGTCAGTATGTCATTTATGATTTATTGCTTGGTTATTGTCTCCAACGATAATAAAGTGAATCTTAGTACACCACTAGTCTGATCAGATATGAGTTGATTAAAGGACATTTTGATGCTTTCATGTTCATTGAGATGTCCAACATCTTTTATAAAGGTGTGATCTTTTTAAGAATATATAAGATACAGAACAGGGGTATGGAATTTCAATTTTTTCCACTTGTCCATGGACAAGTGAATCCTATAATTCAACATGTCTGAGATCAAAAGGCATTTGTCTAAAAGTCCAATACTCAAGAAAAATGTTGATAACCATGATAAAATAAATATTGTAAGTAATATGTATAATATAATAATAATACGTAAAAATATAATAATTGCAATAATGAAATAGTTCACTATTGATTATGATTAAACATTGAGACATCTGTATTATTTAGTAGTGCTTTGTTAGTACATTTGTATACATGTATATACAGCTAAATAAAATATTGCTTGTCTACTGACAAGTGGGATAGAAATTTATTGACTTGTCTGCAGGCATATGTGTACAGTTGGACATAGGAATTCCTTACTATTGCAGAAATAGACTGGGCATTTTCCAACAGACTTTACATTTGTATCAGTTATTGTAATGTCACAAACACAAGACTTTACTGGCTTGTCTTCAGACTAGTGGTGCACATTGAAAGTTGATGTAAAGAATGAATGATGTGTTACAATATTTACTTAGATGTTTGCATTTGTTAGAAATGATTTAATATAGGACTTCTTGTATTCTAATCATGATATAATTGATAAGATAATCTTAAGAATTGATGCTTATCATTATTGCTTGAGTAAGAATCATTATCCTACTTAACATTATTGCTTAATTTTCTCTGCTGAAAGTTTGCACAGAGGCATTGCAATAATAAAAGTTACCAATTTCTATGACTAATTATGAATTGATTGATTTTACCAAGGAACCAGCAAGGTTCCATTTCAGTTCAAGCTAAAACGCAATGAGATCAAGACGTTATAAACATAAAAAGTGTATTGTTATGTTGTATATGTTGCATCATAGCTTGTGCAAGTTGGTCTGAAATAGATTTTAAGTAACTACACTGTGTAACTACAACTGATGTGAATGATACTTTATTGACTTTTACTTTGGTCAATTATTACAGGCTTTATTAAATGATGAAGTATTTAGCTTCTTGTACAATATAGAAGTGCAATGTGCATGTATTAAGTGCTACCATAAAATTTGTTTTTGATATTGTAATTAGATTCCAGTAATATGTTCATGTTTAACAATAAAAAATCATGACACCATGATTTGTTGGATTTATTTATTTTTATATTGTGTGTTTAGCACAAAATGGTCATAACTTTATTTATGTGTACCCTTAGAAAGCATAAACAGTCTTAGGATTTTTAGCCTTTGGATGTTTCAGAATAAGTTCCTCAAAATTGCTGTTGGTCAGTTGCATCTTAAGACATATAAACATCCACCTGTTGTTCTTACTTTATTTGAAAAACATAACATAAATATTTTGCGACCAAAAGAATGCTTTTCTAACATACTTTTTGTTTGGCATTACATATCAGTTCTAGTTTTGGTGCAGTAAATGTTCACTTTGAGTTTGGTAATATTTGCCATTACAATGGTCATGCCAGTATTTGGAAGTTTTTGTGAAGCCACATTTTAAAAAAAAACTCGTAGAATTTTAAGAGATTACATAATTTTATCCCAGTATTTTTTATGACTTAAGTGTAATAATATACACGTAGTGATGTTTATCTTACATATTTTAAGAGCATTGAATCCAAGACTTGAGCAGAGCCATTCTGCTAGCTCAGTCAGTTGCACACAAGTCATTGCCTTGATTCCTGGGTAGGGTAAATTTTCCTGGAGCTTGGTCATAAAATAATCTCTACGGACATTCTTCCTCCTACCACTCCTAAATTCTGAATTATGTAAGGCAGTTGTTCGTCACTAATGGAAGTATGTGCTCAGTAACTGGTTAACAATTTAATCTAAAGATTAGGCCTTCCCAGGAACAGTGAACAGGTTGACTGGCCACCATGATATGATCTATACAATGTGTTGCCAACACTTTAAACCTAACTAAAGAAGATGCTACAGTGCTGACCCCACTCTAGAAGTGTATCCAAGAGTCAAGCAGCTGATTTCAATAAAGCAAATGTATATAGCTACATAGTTGAGTATCCTCTTATAATGCAAGACTTGCCAAGTTCAATTCTAGACCCTGCCATTAATTTTTTAGGATAAAGACACTATAACATCATTCTGTATATACACATGTACTTGGATGTTATCAGACTTGATCCAAGAGTCAGTGTCATTAGGAAGTCACCACTTATATTCCGACTTTATTCGGTGAGTCGATCATAACTATGATAGGTATAACCAGTAAATACTACACTGAAAATCAATACCATCTATAATATCTCAAGTAAAAAGCCACATAATATATAGTGCTTTAGGAATTAGTGATCAAAATAGCGCTGTCGGTAACAAAGGTGTAAAATATGTCGAATGCATTAATTTTACTACAGGGTTTCGAAACTCATACCATAGATTTTGCGTTATATAGTTAAATTTTGTTTAATTACTTTTTATACGCCCGTTTTGAAAAAACTAGAGCTGTGCGGTAACCGCAGTATACCTGTTACCGCGGTAAATAATCCTGCGGTATGATACTGTGGTATATCAGGAATACCGTGGTATTTTATAAGAATAATCCTTTTAGTTTTTGTACTACATGGTGGAAAGTTTTCAGTATAAATATTGATTTCAGTATTTTGATAATAAGTTCCTCAATGTGATTTATATAAAAAAAAACCTGTCCATTTCAGTACATGGAAACTAGATTTTCAGTTGTTTTTTTATTTTCATTTTTCACCCATGGTAGGCCTATTATCATCATCCTATACTCGACACGTAGGCGAAATTTGCATAGACTCAGCTAGCAAAGGATATTGTTATTGAATCAAAATATATACAAGAGTTTGTTAGGAGTTTTAAATGGGACATTTCATAAAAATCGACTGCACTGTGTTTAAGGACTATGTAATTTACGAATGTCCTTCATGACTTTAAAATAGGTGTGGTTGCAATAATTGGAATCTACAAATTATTTTCATAAATTTCAGTTTTCATTTTAATCCTAATGAAATAAATAAGTAAGTTTAATAGAAAAATATCAAAAAAAGTGGTTTAGTAATATTTATTTTTTATGAAAAAAGTGAGTTTAAACATGTAAACTTTTGTGCAAGTTTACATGAAGTACAGTGAAAACAGTTAAAATAAAATCTTCCGATCAGATTGTGTACACCCCCGTACAGATGCACTAAGAGTTAAAAATACAAATTAATTCATACATTGTCTGAAATCAGTATAATAAAATATCTCTATATACTAAAATTTATAAATTTCAACATGTCCAAAATATAACTTTACACTTGAGTCACAAAAGAAGTAGTACAAACAAAAAGTACGGTGTCCAATAATGGACACAGGTAATGAAAGGTACACACTTAAAATAGGTATAATTCACTAATGTCATAATTGAACGGCCTGTAAGCGGAAAACGTTTCAGGCAAACAGAAAACGGTTTAAGTATATAGTACGCGAGTATGAAACAACCTGAAACAAAATAGTTCCAGTATATTGTGCAAATTAGTAACTGCCATTACAACAAAGTCGGCGATGTTACTCCCGTTGATTTAGATCAATAAATTTACACACAAAAAAACAAGTAAAAAAGAAAACAATTCCTCCTCTCCGAATTCTTCTAATAAATTGAAGTAAAGATTCTCTTGTCCGCTATCTTTAAACGTTCGCGCTTCAACGGATCGTTCAATTAACCGTTCATAACGGTAACGGTGATTGACTAACGTTAAATGCTTACTGAACGCAGGGCTGATAAAGAACTGGGACTGTTTCATAAGAATCTTACATAAGATAGCAAAATTTCCTAAATAACTTATTTACGTTGGCCTTACGTTTACGATAAGAGAATTTCAAAGACGTACTCAAAACTTAAAATCTTTGCTTCAATACGATCTGACTGAAGTCAATGTCAAGTAGTGAAGCCCTCAAATTTTGATCACATGATTTGTTGTCAACAATACATTATAAACTACAAAACATTTAAAGAATGCAATATGTTCCACAAACTTCAACGAACAATTTCACAAACGGAGATGAGAAGCTCTCGAAGAAAATGCACGAGGGCTATACCGAGCCACCATACTCTTGATTTTTCAATACACGGCCAATTTAAACAAAGGTGGTGTGACACAATAAATAGTCATCTTGCTAACAAAACATCGACCAATTTAAGACGGAACCGATGGATGTCAAAATAAAGTAATTAGGCACAAAAAAGTTCCCACGTGACGTCAAATAAATACCTTAAAACAATAAATCATCAAATCTACAGACATATGTAGTAATAACTTCATAAAAATAAACTATTCTTAAGACATTTCATCGAAATCTTGCAATCTTTAGATAGAAGTTCAGTTCGCGTATGTACACACGTTTTTGTGATAAGCCCCTGACTTCCGCAAAGATGTGTAATGAATAAGTTTTTAATACACACAAAATGGACGCCAAAATTTTGATTACAGAGCCCACTTATTTGTTTATTCATATATGTAAATTCAGTCACAGATATAGAAAATGTAAGCCTCAGTGCATCTAGAGTAATATTAGTGCATTCAATATCTGCATACATGTATATATTCTGAAATTGTTCGCTAGAATAAAAAGAAACTTGCACAGAAAATAACGTATTTATTTCTGTATTCACAGGTGATGTGAAGTACCTACGATAACATTGCCTGGTCCAAAAGATTTCAGGCAAGAGGGATGATTAAACAATATGATATTTATAGCACTGCATTCACCCTAACCATTTTGAGGGCCGGTACTTAAAGGTACCTTTCTGTAATTTCAACTATTACATAGTCCTTAAATGCTTAACTTTGAACCCAGTTTGACTTCTCAGCAATTTATTGTAATTTTCATTAACCAATATATAGCTAGACAACGCATTGGTTAAGTTTGAGGTATACCGTGGTATTTACTGTGGTATCTTATAAATACCGTGGTATACCACGGTATGTTTTTTAATCGCGGTACCCAGCTCTAGAAAAAACGGACCTATGATGTTATGAAGTCTGTCTGTCTGTCCGTGGACAATAGCTTGTCCGGATGATAACTACAGAAGGGGTGTACCTAGGTTCCTCAAATTTTATGTGTGGATAACCCTTGGGTAGAGGGGGTTCCCTATTGATTTTGAGACCCCAGGGTCAAAGGTCAAGGTCACTGGGACTTAAATTATGAAAACCTTGTCCAGACGATAACTCAACAACAACTGTATCTAGGTTCACCAAATTTTATGTGAGAATAGCCCATGTGTCAAGGAAGTGCCCTATTGGTTTTGGGGCCTCTGGGTCAAAGGTCAAGGTCACAGGGGCATCATATGAAAAAACCTTGTCCGGACAATAACTGAACAATCACTGCACCTAGGTTCCCCAAATTATAAGTGAGATTAGCCCAAGTGTCAAGGATGTGCCCTATTGGTTTTTGGGCCCCAGGGTCAAAGGTCAATGTCACAGGGGCATCATATGGAAAAACCTTGTCCGGACAATAACCACAGTACCTAGGTTCACAAAATTTTATGTGAGAGTAGCCCATGTGTCAAGGATGTGCCCTATTGGTTTTTGGGTCCCAGGGTTAAAGGTCAAGGTCACAGGGGCATCATATGGAAAAAACTTGTCCTGACAATAACTCAACAACCACTGTACTTAGGTTCACCAAATTAAATTTGAGAGTAGCCCATGTGTCAATGATGTGCCCTATTCGTTTTAGGGCCCCAAGGTCAAAGGTCAAGGTCATAGGGACATCATATGGAAAAACCTTGTCTGGACAATAACTCAACAATCACTTTTCCTAGGTTCACCAAATGTTATTTGTTGATAGACCTTTGGTAGAGGATGTTCCTATTTTGATTTTGAGACCCCAGGGTCAAAGGTCAAAGTCATTGGGACTAAATTTATATTAAAACATTGTCCGGAAAAAATACTCAATAATGACTGTACCTAGGTTCACCAAATTTTTTGTAAGGGTAGCCTAAAAGTCTAGCATATGCCCCTTTGGTTTTGAGGCCTCTAGGTTCAAGGTAAAGGTTGCAAGGACATCATAAGGAAAAACCTTGTCCAGAAAATAACTCAACAACCACTTTATCTAAGATCACCAAATTTTATGTATCGATACTATTTGGGTCAAGGGTGTGAACTTTGGTTCTGAGGCCTGGGGTCAAGGTCACTGGAAGTTCATATGGGGAAAACTTTGTGCTGGTGATAACTCAACCACGGCTGTACCTAAGTTCTCAAAATCTTTGCTTTGGATAGCCTTCCAGTTAAGGATGTAACCCATTCTGAGGTCCCGGGGTCATTGGTCAAGTTCACAGGGACTTCATATGAGATAGAACACAGCATGGACTGCACACGGGCGTATTAAGCCCCGCCCAGCGGAGCTCTTGTTATTTTATATTATTCTTTCTTTATTTTTTCTATCCAGCCATATATCAAATAACAATAATACATTATATATTCAGCTTAACTTGCAGTGGCTGTATCGTAATCGGAATAGTCCTTTTTAACGAACATGCCAAAGTTATTTGCATCTCCATCTGCTTCGCTTTCTCATGTACATTCTGTACAATAACTTTAGAATCATTCCAATCAGAAACAGTCTACAGTGTAGTGTAAGACATCGGAGCAATAACTAAGCACAAACGAAGACTAATGTGCATGTTCTATTTTTTATTTACATTTGGCTGCCTGCTGCACAGAGATTTCGACGAATGAATCCATAATGTCAAAAATTATAATTTAAAAAAAAATGGTACCAGGCAGGATTCGAACCCGGAGTAACAAAAGTAATGTACCTCAATCCAAGTGTTTTACCGTCACGACCACGGAGACATTTAAATCAGTCCATTATTATTATAATGAAAACAGTAATCAGTTGGTTTGTTAAATTAGCCGAGTTACCTTTTTGTAGGAATGTTCCAAAAATCTATAAATACAAAGTACAGTCACGGCTCATTGGATAAAATCTGACAATAGTGTTTTTATAAAAGCCCTTCAGTGTTAGCCAAGTATGATGCAATGGCTTTCCTTCAAGGTAATAAAACCAAGACTGCAGATTCTACAAATGATCAAGTGCTCATAATGTTTTTATTTAACAAAAAATTCTGCTGGCTAGAACAACATTGAAGCAAACCATCACATATCTTTAAGCAGACTCCAAACGGACTCCAGTCCAGAAGCTGTAACCTACTAAAGCAAGTGAATAAATAACACATTTAATTAGGTTAAAACCATTTTAATAAGTCTAAAAACAATTGATCCTTTCATCCGTCTATTATATAGTTAACTATGCAATAAATTAACACATTTATTATCAACTACCACTAAATATCTTCCATGCTATAGGTATTGAGACAGCAGCTATGGCATAAACTAATGTAACAGTCCCTAATGATTGCATCTTCATCTTCCACTCTAGATTTTTCTCCGAGTTTTTCAACATAGATTCCATGTCAGGACCAATATACACTACAGACCCTTCCACTGGTTTTCCATCTTTGACCGCTAAAACACTCCCAAGTTTCTGAATTTCTTTTCCTATATTATCTTGGTGAACTTTTAACAACTTAGAAAGCTCCTCAAATTTGATATTCTCATTAGTATTTGATTTTTTCATTACTGATTCTACACTTGACATTTTCACAGGGGAAGAATCATGTTTAACTCCAGTGGCCGATCTGATGTCGGATAAAAACTGGTATATTTTCCCATACTGTTCATTTACTGATACATAAAGGTTCATTGTTTGTTCTTTATACACTTGATTCATTTCTGTAGCATTAGTCACAATACCTCTCAATTCTTTCATTCTCAAATAATTATTTGCAGTAGTTCCAACGATTCCAATCACTGCACCAACGATGGAGCCTATCACGCCCCAGTATTTCATTCTCTCTGCTCTAGCTCGTTCCTTCTCATGACTTTCTCTCAAAGCTGATGACAACAATCCAAAAACATGTTTCTCATTTTCTTCTGATGCTGTTAATTGATCTAGAACATCTTTTTCTTCTTTGATTATTTCATTTTCTTTGGTAACAAGATCCAAGTAAGCGTCAGTACCTCGCTGTGTCTTCTCAATCTCCATAGCAACATCCTTTATTCTACTTTGAATTGATTGTAATAAATGTTGTGTGGCCCTTCTTTGTTCTTGTGTGATCCTATATTCAGTCTCTGCCTGAAAAGAAATTCATTTATAATTATACAATGAGTGTATACAGTCATAAAGATTTGTGTTCAATTTAACATGTTTGAAATAGGAAATCATGAACTTATAGCAAGCTTGAAGAACAAGCAAGTTGATTTTTGAACTGTCATATTCATCCGAAAGATTCAGGAAGTAATAAAATGGGCTGAAGTGATTGGCATTTTTTCATAGGCTTAAAATATTTACTGTTTCAACTGTGACACAGAACATTTATCAAAGCAGATATTAGCAAAATTAATTAATTGTGACAAGTAATTATTCTGTATATAACAAAAATATATGGACAAATGCAGTTTTCCGGTACATAAAAAATCACGAAATTGTAGGGTTTATAAGTAACTAAGCCTGGCATATCATTAACGCTAACAACCAATGAAAATGCAGGATTCAGTCATATGACAGATCATGTGGGTTATTGTCTTCAGTTGGGAATTTCATGACAATTGCAGTTTGTTTGATTAATGGTAATTTAGTGTTCCTATTTCATGTTATATCAGGGGCTACTGCCATATTTTATGTTTTAAACGATAAAAATGGCAGCCATATATGCTTTTGTAGTTCAGGGGTGCTTTTCACAAAAATTCTTACGAAAAAAAATCTTCGTAAGTCATAATAAGCACTTCAAAGTCAGACGGATAATAACTATAACTATGATATCATATTCAAAAGGTAAACATAATTCTACACAATTAGTATAATATTTATAATTGATAAGCCAAAAATGAGCGTATTATTAATGTTTCTTGCTTTTGACTTACGAAGATTTTTTTCGTAAGATTTTTTGTGAAAAGCACCACTGGCTTCCAAAACTTTATAAGCCGCTTTTTTAACATTTTGATTTTCGTCAGATGCGGCATTAAAGTTTTGGATCAGACCCGTTATGAAACCTCACCAGAATAACACCCATTCGTTTAAGCTTGTTTTTCTAATCAAATACCCATTTGGTTATAAGATCGTGTGCATTATTCAATAAAACATTCATTTAAACATCATTTTACACCAAAACGGCCATTGAAATATCAAAGAATTAAATAAAATAGCCGTTTTCGCTAGGAAACATTCAATCTCATCGTCTAACAGACATTTGAAGCTGTGCAAGATCTCGTTTCAACCGGAATTCTCGGTTATGAGCGTTAACTAACATAGCAGAGTAATTCCGATTGATGCCGGAATTCCAAATAAAAAATCTAGTTTTAGAATTTGTTTGTAAACAAAGACATTTTGTTTTCTAGCAATTTAAGATTTTATTTCTTATTCATTTTTTACATAACCAACAGTATGTAAATAAAATCCTATAAATTATGTAAAACTAAAGAAAAAATATAACATTTTATGTTTATTTTCAACGAACATATTTTGTAAATAAATGTCGCGTGGTTAAAGCACATAGTATTGTTATCATGACCGTCAAGGTCGATCTCGACGTCACGTGGTCCACATTTTGTCAATATGGCAGCAGAATTGAATTTTAAGACCTATTGGAAACTTTGGCGTATTTTACGTTCAGAATGGGCACTTGTTAGGTAGTAAGTTGTCAAATTAAAAGATTATACATTATTTTAACGGGATATTCTTCAATTTTCTCCAATGCACACTCGATGTATGTATAAATACGAGCGTGGCAGGTTCCTGGCACAATTATTGGTGGACTTTTATCATACACTTGTCTTCAGCGTACCCGTTCATTGACAGTATAAACACGGGTTTGCTGAAGACCTTAAGCTAATGCTTTTGTTGTTCATTTTAACATGGCAGCGGAAGTGCACCTGGTTTGACCGGTTAGGCATGTGCAGAAGTGGTAAACAAACTTGTACAGGTAAACTGCAATCTATCCAAAATATATAAGAAATGAATAAAATTATCAGGATATCTTTGTAATCATCTAGGCTATGTATAGTATTCACCAATAATCATTAGCATACTAAGTAAATTGGGAGAATAAAAACTATATGCCCTGACTGGGAATCAAACCTGGTTCTCCCGGCTGGTAGGCGAGACACTCAACCGCGTCACTAAAGGTTAACCCAACAGCAAGACTATATATACTCGAACCCCATTGTATCGATCTATCCATTGTATCGTGCTATTTATTGATCTCGCGATATTTTGATTGCAACGCCACCTGTCGATTGTTTACACCGTTAACTAAGTCAAATTTACTGTTGCATGGCTTTTGATGGAATTTTACGATGGAAACATGTCTATAGTAGCATTTTTTGCATGATTTCTCCATTTGTCCTCGTTTTTCTGCATCTTTCTGAAAGTTTCTTGTGTAAGATCCTATAAATCCCACCTATGATGTCTTAATCAGCTTCCCTTTAAATGATTAATAATATTTTGAGAGAGAGGGACTCTGTCAGTATGTCAACAGTTGTAAGCACTAAAACAACTCTGGCCTTCCATATTGTGAACTGTTTGCCCACAATGCATCGATACAATGGCGTGACGTAATATTTCCCTCAGACTTACCCCCCTTGTGTATATTGACAAGTTTTTGCCGAAATTAAAACTTATTGAAGAAACTTTGATATAACTGGATAAAATGGACATTAAAGACTATTGAAATGCAGAAATAACAAGATAAATGGTTTGTTTTGTTTTGTAATTTGATGTTTTCAATTAAGTAGATCGATACAATGGGGTTCCAGGCTAGTCACCTACAATCACCACATAAGTAAAAAATACTTAAATAGGCAGACCCGCCTCACAGTCACAAGTTTTTTTCATTAAGTTCAACTGAGATAATCAAACAATTTAAAGAAACAACTCAGAACTACAATACAAATGTGATTTCAAACAACTACAATTTTTTTACCTTTGTGACATATTCTTGGGCATGTCGAACTTCTGTCAAACCAACAAAATCTTCATAAGCGTCTAGCCACCGGTTGATTCGACCTCCAGTCACCTTCTGAAGGGCGTTATCGGCGCTGTCATAGCCAGTAATAGATTTATGACGGATACATTTAACTAAACATGACCTTAAACCAGTTCTTGAACAACTTAAAATGCATAATTTGTCCAATAACATCTTTATTTTTAATTAATATATGTCATCGGCATGTTTTAAGCGTTCAGTTAACTCAGATCTTAATGTAGCGGAAAGAGTACGAATTGGCGACAATAAGAATAACATACTCAAAGAATAAGAAAATGAAGAACACGTATAACTAATTTACTTTTCGTGAATTGGTATGTGAATATATTGCAATGAGTAGATTATGTACGTCATTCTCTTTTCTTATCAAAATTCTGTTAGCTATGGATACGGAAACAGTCAAAGTTTGATAAAAAAGGTTGTATCCTGGTGTAACTTAAACTCTACCCATGCTATATCGATGAAACTTGGTATGTGAATAAATGGCAATGAGTTTATTATGCACATCGTTGTCGTTTCTTTTCTGACCAAAATTCTAGGTGCTGTGCATACGGAAATAGTCAAAATTTGATATAAAAAACTTGTATTCCTGTGTAACACATACTCTGTCCAAACTATTTCAATGAAACTTGTTATTTGAATATGTTACAATTAGTAGATTATGCACATAGTTGCATTTTCTTTTTTGTGTTAAAAGTCTGGTTGCTATGGATACAGAAAAAGTCAAAATTTGATTAAAAAACTTGTAATTAGGCGTAACTCAAAATCTATTCAAGCTATATTGATAAAACTTAGTTTTTTGTTTCAATGAGTAGATTACATTATGTTTATCATTGTCTTATCTTTTTCTGTTCGAAATTCTGGTTGTTATGGATACGGAAAAAGTTAAGATTTCACCAAAACAATTGTATCACAGTGTATCTTAAATTGCTTGTCCGGATGATAACTCACTGAGGAATGTACCTAGGTTCACCAAATTTTATGTGTGGATAGCCACTGAGTAAAGGGTATTTCCTTTAGGTTCTGAGGCCCCGGGGTCAAAGGTCAAGGTCACTGGGACTTAATATGAGAAAAATTTGTCTGGACGATAACTCAATGAGGAATGTATCTAGGTTCACTAAATTTTATGTGTGGATAGCACTTAGGTCAAGAGTGTGCCCTAATGATTTTGAGGCCCCGGGGTCAAAGGTCAATGTCACTGGGACTTCATATGGGAAAACTTTGTCCTGAACATAATGCAACAAGAAGTGTACCTAGATTCACCATTTTTTGTGTGGATAGCTCTTGGTTTAAGGGTGTGCCCTATTGGTTCTGAGGCCCCCGGGTCAAAGGTCACCAGTTCTTTACTGTGGATAGTCCTCCATCTCCTACATTCCCAGGCTTTGACTGCACACAGGCGTATAATGCCCACCCAGTGGAGCAATTGTTTTTTTCTTTTTGTCTGAGGTCAAGGTCATGCTGCTGTACTTAAATTAATCATAGATTACCGGTAGAGGACTTCAGTATTGCCTGCAATACAAACTGACCCTTGTTAGTTGTGTTACTTAAATATTTATCGCTTAATAAGGTAGCTTTAGGAAGGAAGGTCATGATCTCTTAGAATTTTCCACGAAATTCATTGAAATTCAGTGTTGAAATTTGGGGACCACCATCATTGGAAACCTATATACATCATGTCTTACCGGGTAAGACATATATTTTATTAAAATATCAACACTAAAACTTTAATCTTTATTGTTTTCATTCTACGACAATAATTTATTGATAAAATGCAACTACTGTGATTCTAAAACACTGATTTTTCACTTGTATTCAAAGTGATATGCTCATTATATTTTCTAAAAATGTCCCTTTTCTTTCGATTGATTTGGAATCCCAATCTATTAGTGTAAATTCACACGACTACAAACTACACTAGCTGAAAAAATCATATGAATATACATTAAGACATGCAATGAATTGTTCAATTACCTTAAAGAAAAAGATTTTTAGGGCTTCCGTTGTTCGTTCATCTCACAATTGGGTTCGAACCCGTGGTGTGGGTGATAAGGTTTGGTTCGTATCCCAGTCCACCGAACTTACTCGGTATGAGGCCATTTAAATTGACGATGGGTCTATGTAGAAAAAAAACACTATACAATGTTCGGAAAATTCAGAATAATTGAGAAAGTGATCAGCGAGTAAGCTGAGCTAATAATGGCGCCATATATAGGAAATGTATGACAAAATATATAAATGGCAATTTGGTGATTGTTGAGACTTTGATATCTTCGTCACTATAAGTACTACTACTATGACATTCTTAATAAGGGACTTTAGTCAGTTATTTCCTCTTGTATACTCTTCAAATAGGTAGGTCCTATTAGTTGGATTATTCGGATTTTACCCTTACTTTTCAATATCAATTTGCCAAATTTAATCTAAAATAACTTTTTTGTAAATCATTTAATTTGTTTGAAATTCAAGCTAAGTATTTTCAGGGTAAAGAACTACAAAATGTATCTAACTTTCATCACTTCTGATAATATCTTAATTAACAAGAAAGATATTAGATGATAAATTTTGTTATCCTTACATAGGAATTCAATGATAAAATCCGTGGTTTCCACTTGTAAGGACCTACTTACCAATTGGATTGCTTCAATTTTTTTCAGGGAAAGATAACTGACTAAAGTCCCTAATTGTTCGCAGAGATTATAAAGATTCTCGATACTAGGTAGATCAAGGATCTTGATAACCTCTGGGTACGAGAATGTCACTATATACGACGGCATTCAAGTTAATTAAATAAAGACTTTCTTTACATGGTTTATGTCAAAATTAAAAACATCGCTTCAAATGGGTTAATCATTTCTTCAGGAAGGGTGTTGGGGTCCAATATTGAGTCCATCACTTTGCTAGTTCCCTTTTAGGTCTGTGAATTGTTATATATAAAATTCCAGGGAATACTGGACTCCAACACATCCCGCCTGATCCCAATAGGCTATATCCGGAATTCATATATTTGTGCCTTCCCCCCTCCGGTACAGACAAACTTTCACCGTTACAATGAAAACATGTGTACAAAGAACAATAAGCTTTAATCCATAGTCCATGCTTTATAGCAGAAATGTAAAGAAAACTGTTTGTACCGGCTACATGCACAGACGGGAAAATCCATAAATTTGAATTCCGGATTAGATCTATTTAAAATTTAGGTAAATGTACCATTGCATATGGATTATTACTTGCAAAATTTAGTATTGTAAATAGTACTTGTGACAAGTTGTATTAAGTTCAAGTTTTCGGATTTCGGAGATGCTACCAGTATAAAATTATCTGCTCGACGTCAATTTAACGTTTATGCCAAACTGTTATGACAAATATTGGCAGAATTTAATTGCAGTCAATTATTTTTATTCATTTTCTGACTATATTCGATTTTATAATATTGTTGTCTATTTGTTGCACTGTTGCATGAAACAAACAGGTTGATTTAATGACAGCGTAAATGTACCTAAACATTATCACCGATATTCATAAGGGAAGAAAACTTAGTTGTAAATAAGTTAACATTATTAAACTTATAACTTGTTGAGTTTATAGTGTACTATCATTGTACTAGTTTCATATCACATATCGCAGTTTGCTTTTACAGCAGGTTACGTTTCGGAATTTCCATTGGAGTTTTCTGTGTCGCCAGTGCGCATGCGTGAACTGTTAAAGGTTAGTGCGCGGCCTGCAATTTTGCAGAAATTTATGTCATGGAACATGTAGCTTGAATATGCAATCATGTACATTGTGCAAGGATTTAATTGTGAACAGAATTTGCAATAATAAGCAATATTCTTGCCGCTTCGAGATTAAAACCTGCAAGGCTGATATGACAATTGTGAAGCTGGGCGATTCATGTTTATAATGGCAAGTTTCTTTACAGTTAATACAATGTTTGTGCATTTATTAGTGAATTTTAAATGTTTGCAACTCACTATGCTTGAATTATAACATTTGATTTCGCTTGCAATAAATGCTTTGTTAAATTTCAAGTGCTTGAGCATGCATTACCATTCTTAAACCTAAGTGTAAACAACGAACACGCAGAAATTGATGATGTGAAATTTCACGACGAAGTGGAAACTATCTAAAAGTTGGCATCATTTTAAACATCCAAATTGCAGTTAAACGAAGAATAAAGATATTTTGTAAAAAAATACAGAGAAATTTTACAAAATAATACAGAGAAATAGTTTGACCAATCAGTTCACAGGTGACTGACTCAAATTTTCCTTGTTATAGTATATATAGAGAATTATTATTATATACTATAATAAGGAAATTTTGAGTCAGTCACCCGTGAATCAGTTGTACGGGCATTTATATATTGCATATATTATCATAAATTTTGTTTGAAACATAAGTATTCGTTTGTGTAGAATTTCACGAAAAAAAACTGGAATGGAAGATGTCAGTTTTTTTCAGGTAGGAAGAAAAAAATATATAAACATTTCAATGGGATTTATAGAGTCCCTAACGTGACATTTTGCAATTTTTATTGTTACAATTATTTTGGTTTTTTTTACGAACAATTTCGTTTTACGAAATAATTATTTGGGGTTTTAATAATTCATGTAATTAAATATGATTTCATTTGGTTTTTTTCCCAAAATTATCATTACGTTTTTTGTGAAAAATATATTTCCGTCAATAGGAGAAATTTCGGAGTTTATTTTCGAAATAATTATTGTGTCATAGTATTATAAGTATTATGTCATTACTTAATAAAGTTATTTGGCTTTTTGTATTTTGAAACAACAGCAAAAAAACGTGTAATATACTGATATTTCGCATTAAGTATTTCGTATCAAGTCGAAATAATTATTCCATAAAAACGTTTATAGTTTATACGAAATATTATTTGTAAAATAATATTTTGTATGAACGGTATAATGTTACGTTTAAAAACGAAATAATCATGAAAATCTGAATTTTAAAATGTCACGTCAGGAGATCCGTAGAGATAAGAATATTCATAGTAATGAAAGGCAATGCAATACCGGAATTTTGTGAAGCGTGCGGGTAGGTTTTAGAATCTTCACTCCAAAAAAACAAAAACAACATTGTTGGTGAAATTTTCTGAAATAATTATGTTGTTCTTGGATTCGATAATTGATTTTTTTTTTCAGGAAATACTGATAATTCCTTTTTTCTGTGTATTTGATTAATGAAAATGTGCATGTATAAGTTGTATATACATGTTTATAGAACTACTTTAACCTCACATTCATGTACCTCTTATAGTAATTATTTGTATGCATACTAGCTAGAATGGACGTGTGTTTTCGTTTTTGGTTTGTGCGTTTTTGAGAATAGGCACCTTGGTTTGTCAAACTTGAGTTGACACTTGACAAAATTCTAATTTGGTATTGCCAAAATTATTAAGATATTTGCTAGATATTACATTTGGTCTGTGTGTATAACTAACCCCCCATGCCCATAGTTCACTATCAATTAACCGAATCAGGGTTGGTTTTAAAATTATCATTTATATAGAGTGAGTAGTTTCGGACAATTTGAAAAAGTAAAAACTAATAGAAATGTGATGAGCTTGAAAATTAATATGTTTTCGGATGAAGTGCAAACTTTTGACAAAAAAAATAAATACATGTAATCAAATAAACCTCATCCTTCGCGCGCCGTGTCAGAGAGCAGGATTTGGATACATAATCGGGGGGGGGGGGGGTCAGCTCCTTGTGAAAGTATATGCAAGATTTGTTCAGAAAAATGTTCAGAAATATTAATCAGATGAGCGGCTTCTGTACATAACCTAAAATGTTGTACAAAAATGTAAAAAAAATGAAATAAAAAAATATAAGAGCGGATTGCCTCTGAAAGAAAAAAACTTTAAAAATTACCCTCTTTTCATAACTACACTAAATGCATTTTTACTGTGTTATTTAGAATGAAGATATTTAATTTAAGTATTTTAAAAGATGTTAATTTAAATTCACCTTTTTGTTACATTTGCACATTTTATAAGTTTTAAGCATTTTCTTGATTTCATTAAAATAATACATTCCTGGACGTCAAAAGGAAGGTTAAGAAATTAATACACTAATGATAGAAGGAATTAAAACAATTGTCAATTTAAATTTTATTTTAAGGCCGAAAAAACTCACAATTTGTGTTAACAATTTCATTGTTGTTTTTTTTCATTTGACCACACTTTTGATTCTTTGAAACTTAGATAAAAATACATGTATAAAAATGGATAAGCACTTTTAATTGGTGTTTATAACAAATATTTCATTTTTTACATGGACGGTTGTTTTAATTGGTGTTCATAACAAATATTTCATCATCAGTAAACATGGACGGTTGTTGTCTCTCAAACAAAGTAAAACTTTGTTGAAATAAATTGAATAAATTTACGTTCCAATATTAAAGTACTTGGAGGAAAAAGAAATATGTATACATGATCGAATAAACACGGCATAACTATAGTCTATGCATCGAATGCTGCATTGATCATGTTAGTGTGCACGAGAAGCACGTGCGAAAATGTACGCAATGAGACACGAAATATACCCGCCATTCATGAAGTAGCAAGTTAAACTATTTTACTGACCCAAGAGAAACACAAACTTAAAAGTACTCAATCACAGATTTTAACTTAAATATCATCACTTACTGAAACTATAAAAAAAATTTTGAAGCAGAAAATTAGTGATTTGATTATGACAAGTACATGTATATAGTGCAAATTGAAATACAACCTCAAATGATGGCATTTAAAGTAGTAAAAATCTACGCCGTATGTCACGGTACAGACAATTTTAGTGCATTTTTGTGACTTCTATTGAATATTTCTTACAATCTATAGGTCAGTTTGTCCTAAAATATTAAGAAATAATTTTTTGACATAATTACAGACAATGAAGAGTATTTTAAAAATACAAAAATGTATAGAAAAATCTTAACCTAATATGTGAACTAGTACCTTTAAACTTGTTTCATTAATAAACTTATTTTATCATTTTCACCAGCTTAATTACTTTAAGAACATTAAATATTGCCGGTGTTGTAATCATGAAAGATCAAAATATCGTATGTTCTTAGTGACATGCTGAAATACCTTTTTTCACAATTATTTCGTTTAAACATGGTATTATTTCCAACGAAGGAAAATATATTTCGTAATAACGAAACAATGCTTCGTACAAACGAAATAATTATTTTGAAAAAAAGAATCAATATTTAAAAAAAAAACAAAAAAAAAAACGTTGAATATATTTCGTTAAAGCGAAATTATTATTTTTAATAAAAGAAATCTTATTTCGTTTAAATATCATAAAATCTCGTAAAAACGAAATAATATTTTTTATAAACGAAATTATTGAGAAAATTAAAAAAAAGTATTAAATATATAGGCAGGTTAAGAAAATGTGTGGGATAGTTTTTACTGTATTTTTTAAAAATATTTTCCGCTCAAAAAGACAATGCCAATTTGTGAACTAACAGTTCACTTCATTTCATAGTTTTAACTGTTCATTTAACTTCTCATTCAGGTCCATTGAGTTGGTGAGTAATAAACACAATGTCATTGCTCTACATTACCCTATAATTACGGAAACGTATCGGGGCCTAAAGTTAAAGAGATGTTAACGAAGTCAACTCATTTTTATTCGCATTAACAAGATGTTTTTGTGCATCTCAATAGAATTTACGGACAAAGATGAAAAGTAATTAGGCATTGCAACTAAGGTTTTCTCGATATGCTTGATGCTTTTGTCTCTTTGACAAAAATCTAGTCACTATAATAAAAAACTTCTACGTTTTACTCATTAATCATTACGTCTTCGTTGGATGTCTTTTGATCAAATCGAGAACAAACAAGTTGATATATCACATGAAACTTTTAGATAAGTGGAGGCCCTGATACGTTTCCGTATTGCTCTACTTTGTACTAAAACTGGGGCACTTCTCAACCAACACAAGAGATAAGTACCAACTACATGTATATGTATCTTTAGTAGTTACTATTGAGTTTGAACTGAACGGAACAAAACAGAACAGAACACAATCTTTATCGTATAACACAGGTTACATTTTATACCATGTATTAAGGAGATACAGGAAAGCTCAGACTGAAACCTCGCTGTAAAGCTTTTAACCCCACCCCAGCGTCAGCAATGAAATCTATGTTTCATAACACTTCACAGGGACGTAGACAGTTAAATAACCTAAAGTATAGAAGTTTAAATTCGTTTCAAGTACTGAAATAAATTTGTTGTCAGTTTTGGTTGAAAAACGAGTAACTGAATAATTTGTAAAAGCTGATAAAATTTGGAGGTTTTGGAAGGTGTTCATTTTTTACACTTCAAATTCAAGTTTGCATAATATGTCATAATTGAATCATTTTCTCTTAAAAATCCATTTAATACATGTGCACAGTCTATAAAAATGAGTGAAATAGATAAATAATTGTATTGAAGCTTGCTTAAGTAAAGAAATATTTCGTTTTTTTCTGTATTTATCATAATAAAACATATTAATTTTATCGTTTCTTTGTATATTCAATATCCCATCAGCGTTTTTTATTGTTGCTTTTCCTGGTATATTTTCAGACTTTTTTATATACATGTACATATATAGACCGTGAACACACCTTCTGTGTTCAAAAGTAATTTATTTCAATTTAGCAGCCTTCTGAACTTGTCAGTGGAGTACACAGGCACTCTCCTATACTTTTTTATTTTTTTTTGTTTTTGTTTTTTTAACGTCGCATTCAACACATAATGTATATAGGTCATATACACGACGGCCAGCTGTTCCTACTAAAGGTTTCCTGGACACTTATCTATCACCAGTACTAACATACCCTACCACGAGGCCGACAACTCATGTATAGGGTATGACCTGCCGCGACCGGGTTTCGAACCCGCGATCTCCGGTTCGAAGTCAGACATGCTAACCACTACACCACGGCCGCGGCTTACTCTCCTATAGATACGCTCTCCTATATGGCTTATCACCGTTCTTGCCTACCGGGCTAGCTCCGTTGTTCGCATACTAGTCTACTGATCCAGTGGTCGTGGGTTCGATTCCCGCGCGGGGCATACTTTCGTGGAGTTTAGTCATGAAATAATTTCTACAGCCATTCCCTCATACACGGTTTCTATAAACAAGGACCTTAACATGCATATAAAGGGTCATAGTCTCATACTACCATTCTAAATTAGGCAGTTGTCAGCCACTGAAAGAAGTATATGCACCTAGTAACTGCCATGGTTTACAGCTAAGTCCAATGATTTTGCCTTTAAGGATCGGTTAATAGGTTCATTGACCGCCGTGATATAATATATGCAGTATGTTGCAACGGCGTAAAATCCAACCAAAGAAACGTCATTATTCTATGAAGAGGTAGGTCTGTGGTTAGCCTTACTCAATTTACGAACATTTTATTTACCAAGCCCCTGTGCTATCTATTGCTATAGGTACATTTAAGTTGACAAAACATTGGTAAATAAACAATATGTTATCGCAACGTAAATTATTTGTCTTTTTGGTAATTTATTTTCCTCAACTGTTTAAACCATTGAACTCTTGAAACTGACCAGAACAAATGATATGCATTTTTTATATAGAACAATTTATATTAACAGCGTAAATTTCCACGGAATAACCAATACGTGTTCTGGTTCCCCAATTGTAACACACTATATCCCACTTATAATACACTATGTGTAGTAAAGAACGATAACCAATGAGTCTAAAAATAGTAACGTGGAAAGTCCGTCGGAGTTTCTAATTCATCACAAAACAGGTATTTACTTATGTTTTTCCGTAGGAATTGCCGCTTGTTTTCATTTTAACAGAATAAAATTGTATTAAACAAATAAATTAGAGATTTTTTAAAACAAAAACCACGAATTTGAATAGTTATTTACTGAATATTTGTGAATTATTTATTAACAATTACATCAAACGGAAACTGCACAGGGACTTGTTAAATTAATATTACTGTTATAAGATAGTTATGATCGCTGTGTAAAAATACTTATAGTTTTTTTAAAATCGTTATTAAAACACGCAGTTGCCATAATAAGCGGCGGTTTAAGAACAATTTATCCCAAACATTTTATTCCTAGAGGAGACAAATAAGTTTGTTTCGGTTTCGTTTTCGTCGTTTTAAATTTTAACTGCGTCATGTACGGTCATGATTATTTAAAAAAAATCTACTTTTGCATTCGTCCAAAACTAGAACTAATATTACTACTTGCATGTCATGTATCTAGAGTTTAAAAACTTGAATTCCCTACCGTTGTGATTTGAAAATGTATTCAAAAATGGAATACATGTATTTAAACTATATTCACGGCGCTGACTTAATCATTGATTCAGCGTTTTGAATTCAGATGAAACGTTTTATTCATTTTTTCAATCACTAATCTAGTCAACAAAAATATTAAACACAGGCATATTTATAAAACATACTTATCAACCTTAAACACGTTTAAGATTTGAATTGCTACTGTATTTGTTGTTTTAATTGGTTTAATCATTCTACCCGATCATCGGGTGTAGGTTTGATACGCGTATGCTGACGGGGCGGATCCAGAGTTTTTTCTAGGGGGGTCTAATTCTTTTTTGAGGGGGGGGGGTCCAAACTTTCGAACCACAACCACATTATACACATTTTGCAGAAAAATGCAACATATTAATAATAAAAACTTCATAACCATTAAATATATGTTAAGCACCGAGAAAAAATGCTTCATGCTACTTAAAAATGACTTACTGTCAAGTAGTAGTACACTAATAGACAGGTACATTTAGGAAATTATAGGGGGGTTCGGACCCCCTGATCCCCCGCCAGATCCGCCTATGGACATCATTTTCTATACAACAAAATTATAGAACAATATTTTCATTTACAAGACTGTTGATTCCTATCTTTGTAAATATATCACAGGTATCACAGATGTTTCCTTTTACAAAATAAGATAGTCACGTGTTACACTGCGATTAGCAACTGAGAAGGCTTTAAATAGTGATTAAATTAATTTAAATAAACCATAAACATATATATATACGAGATAAATAATTATGCAGTTAGTTAAAATGTGCGATCCGACGTGGGTCGATTTTCATATGTCTTTTACCACCAAGAATTGTGTAGAAAATATATTCAGTTTAGGTGTAATCTGCCCCTTTACCCCAATACAAAAAATACATCAAAAATGCACCGTTCACCCTAAAAGCCATCCAATATTAGAACCATCCCCAAAAAAGTTTGGACCCGGTCGTGAATATATCTTGACCTGCCTCTGCAAATATTGCTGACAATTTCCAATGTAAGCAAATCATACAACAGGCTCAGTTTATCGAAAATTATATTGTATAATTATATCTACCAGTCTTACACCAAGAGGTCAATATTCTCGACCTTTATAACATCTGAGTACGAGAATGTTGATATACGAGTATTATATGATATATATCAACACCATGTGCATTTAAATTGTACTACCTTAACAATTACATTATTTTGTATTTTTCTACATTATATGTATGTATATGTATCCATCATGTATTTATGTAGGTTGACTCATAGGTCAATGGCCTCATATCTTAAAAATAAAATGTAAACAGTATAAAATATCGTTTTATACTACATTGTAGTATAACAAGGTTTCATCATACTCAATGGACAAATTAATCTTAACCTCAAAACGGTTTGATAGTTTAAGTCGATAAACGAGATTCTCTTGTATGCATATTGATTCGACTTGGTATTTCCGTCGTAATTCATTGTGGGGTTTCCCTACTTTCGTTTTCCTTAATTATATTATATTTTATTGCCACACGAAACTGAAGGGAAGATTAACCCTTGTTTTACCAATTTTTTAAAATAGACCTCAATAATTCCGAATGTCCTTCCAATAAATACATATGCCAACCCTTTTCTCTGCAAATTTTCCTTTAGTTGTCCGTGTCGTTAGAATCTAATCATGGATCTTTCAGAAAATGACAGAAGGTACTTCGACTCCTTGATGGAGTTATACAAGGTGAGACCGTCACTAGCAACTAGAAATATTTACTGAATAATTATAATAATAGTAATAAAAATAGTAATAATAATAAATACTTTATTTAACGAGGCTACACATTTAGATAAATCCAATCTTTCCTGTGGACCTCTGGAACTTATTGCCTTTCTGATTTTAATGACAAACAAAATAATCTTACTTTATTGCATACATAAATATAAAAAAAACTATATTAATTAAATAATTGATTACCAAAACATAATACAAATATACTATTCAAATAAGATAAAAAATTAATGTAATTATTTAAGAAAACAATACTTTAAGTTTAGAACACGACAATAAAGTTTGACATACGATTGCAAATATAAATTTTAATTTATTTTAAAAGTTTGTTTTAAGTTCCATGCCCAAACTTGTGAACAGACATGGTGAAACAATGTAATTATGATTTTATATTTTCTTCGTGCGTTTAATCGAATAAACCATATTTTACTGTAAAGCAAAACAGCAACATGTTCTAAACTGTTTTATGACCATTGTTTATACATGTATATATTCAACATGTTTTGCTAATTGTATTTGTCTTTCTTCACTCCATTGTATCTTAAAATACTTCGTGTTAATGTTTTTATCTATTGTATGTTTTGGACGAGTAATTATAAAAAAGGAAATAAAATAAGCTTACGTACACGCAATCAGCATTAATGCTTGTTTCGATTTAATATTATGTATGCTCAGGACTGGTCTTCATCGCTAGTGTGTGCTTTTACATATTTTTGTCAAGTCTTGTTGATTTAAATACTACTATCCAGTACCATCCTGTTTAGAATAATAAGAAAATATAATATGCGAAAAAAATGATTATTTTAAACTTGTCTAAAATAACATGGTAATTAATCACTGATTATGCTATTATAACAGATAGAAAACTTAAAGAAAGAGATAAATCAGAACCATAAAAAGTTCACAACTTATTGAAAATAAAATAGTAGATACTTGTCAACGTATTAAGAATATAACGTAATTGAATATCATTAGTAATCAATCACTACAGCAATATTATGTTAATTCTTATTTTAGAAATGAAATCATAGTTGTCTGCTGCAATCGTATGGCAAAATATGTACATTTGTATTTTCATGTATTTCAGTGGAATGATAATATTTTTCGACATTCATATTTTATACAATTGTTATACTCATCATTAAAATTAAATTATTTAATGGTATTTATTTTTAAAGCCGCTCGGCTACCTCAGTTGGTAGCAAACAAGTCTACTGATTGAGGGTTTGTGTTTGTTTCCCGGGCGGGGCGTACTTTCGTTGAGATTGTTCATGAAATAATTTCTACGGCCACATCCTATCCCTCTACAGATAATATGACGAATACATTGTAATGCTACGGACAAAAATCCCAACAAAAATATTCTGAAATGCAATTATGAAAGTGTACCATTTATTATTAAGTTGTTCAAACTTGTTTATATTGTATATCTTTTTCAGGAGAATGAAATGATTTCTCTCATCGTCAGTACATTCTTGCATTCAGTGGTTATTGCACATCCACTTGAAGACATCCAAGGTTAGAAAGCACTTATGTTTTTAAAACCACTTTAAGCATGAAATAGAATATACATGGTACTTATCCGTGTGAATAAGCATATTGTAGTCAGTGAATATTACTTCTTTTATTGGCGTCCATCTTGGGCGCCACATTGAATATCTACGTGAGTTTGCTCTACTGTTGTTGACCTCCTTTAATTGCCTTGACTATGTTCTGCAATAGTATTATAAACATATCATCTAAGACGACGGTTGTATTGTTAAAAGTACACGTCTGCTACGTGGTGTAATGACTGAACATTTTCAAGAAGTTTTAAATGCTTTTCATTCATAGAACCACTTGTAACGTTTTCCTATCCTCATACTGCTTTAACATCATTGATTCTGATATGAATTTATATGGAGAGAGAATATTTGTCGTGTTAGAATTTTTATCTTTTTTTACATGACACAAGAGAGTGCAAGTTACCAAGAGAAAAAATGAACAATTTTAACCTACGTTATTTAACTATTTACACAAGTTGTCTAAAGTCGACTTAATTCCTACCCAAATTTCTTTCAAGTGTACACTATTTTCATTGCTTATATTGGTACACATTAATTGCAGAAAATGATGCCGAACAAACCAAAGCTAGCCAAGGAGATAAACATACAAACGAGACAGAGGAGACTAGTTCTGACCAAGAATCTGATATTGATGATCAGCAATCAAAGAAACCAGTCCAAGTTGTCTCAGTTGATGACGATAAACAGGAATATCTTAAGGACACCAATAATGAACAGACCGTTTTTCAACAGGTAAACTATGCTTCGAGTTTACCTGGTAATGTAAGTGTTGATGCCATGTCATTCCATTCTTCAGCGTCTGCTGATCCCCAAGAAAGTTTTGAACAGAAGAAGCATGAAGATATTGACATGAAGGAGTTCATTAAACAGGTCGTTCATAAAAAATTTAGAAACGCACCGGAACTCAAATTTTTCGATGCTGCAGTTGTTTATGATGAAAAAGACTACATTGAAGCAGTCAAGTTTCGCCAGGATATACTGTCAGTGTTACAGCCAGCGTTTAGAGATGAACTTCGAATAGAACTGTTTGACAGTGAGAGTTTTGCTCAATCTAAAATAATGGTGGTGAAAGACGTGATTGATAGATGCAGCGTTGTGTTGCTCTACCTTACTTCTAATTTTGATTCACCAGAACTCAGTCTGTTTGTTGAAGAAAGCATAGCAATAACTAGACTTGGTTACAACAGCCTTAAGTCTGATTCACTCAATCAACAACGCCAATGGGTCTTGAAGCCAGTTCATACTGAACCATTAAATAATAGAAGGTATTCTGTTCCTATGGGCTTGTCAAGCCTGAAAGGAATAAATTGGTATGACAAATCGGCGTACACGTTGCATCAAATTGAAGCCATATTTAGACAAGCAATTGATGAGAGGAAAGACAGAGAGGCTAGAAAAAGTTCAGATTTTGTGTATGAAAAAACGTTCGGTCAAAAAATTGAAACGCCTTTTGAAAAGCCAGGAGTACCAGATTTTCTTACAGTGACAATGCCTCCTGAAGAACCGTATAAGGAGTTACTGCCTGGTGGTTTTTCGTCGACGAGCAGTTTTGATAATCGTGCACACTATAGTAAAAACGTGCCATTGTCTGGAACATTTCAGCAAGACTTTGATTATCCTTTACCTTCACAAAGATATACCAGCAGGACAGATTTTGGCGCTACGAACAATCCTAACTATGGGCTAAACTTTGCTCACGAGTATCTGCAATCACCAAATGATGGTGCACAGAGAGGGTTTACCGCAATAGAACCAACTGTCTTGCAGGGCCACTATAGCGTAGCTGGACGTTTTATGCCATATGCAACTCACGTACATAGGCCTGATGATGTTCCTCATAATGTGCCTCTAGTTGGATTAAACAATGAAAGTGTTCCAGTTCATGATACTGAACCAAGTTTAGCTGAAGTTTATCATCAACAGCAGAACTATAATCAAAGACAGCACGATGTTACTCGTCCTAACCAGCACTACCGTGATTATACTGGTTCGAGAAATACCCCAGGTGAGGGCTTCACCAACCTTCCTTTTGATTTACTTCCATCCATGTCGAATTTATCAACTGATGATGTCGAAATAGACAATTATGTTGATGCAGCAGAGCAGCAAGCTGAAACTAATGTGACAAACAATCCTAGATTCCACAAACGTCACAGAAACTTGAAACCATCATCAGGTAATTAAAACAATTTAATATTTTTAGTATCCTGAGGCGTATTTTGATTTACATTTTCCTATATCCAAATTGTTTGACATTTTCTGTGATTTAATCATATTGCTTTGTTTTTGTTCTGACATTCTATTTATAATATTAATGATGTATGAAGTGTGATTTAAAACGTGTTTAAATGTTTCAAGTTTTAATTGTCAAATTTTAAAAAGCGGTGTTTTGTTGACAAAATTGTTTCGTCATTAAAGTACAATTAAACATGTTATATAATATTTGTTTGTATTAACTTTAGGCAAAATTACTTAAAACGAAATGAATTAGATGTTTATTTTTATAATTTCCTTTTTTTCAGCTGACATTGTCGAGCCAGATTATGCGGATTCAGAAAACAATGATGATAGTTATGACAGCGACGATGATAGTAAAGACAGCGATGGTGATAGTTTTTACAGCGATGACGAGTTCGACTTATTTTCTAAAGCTTCCAAACATAATGTAATCAACATTCAAGGTTGTTCCATTGTTCAGTTAGGCAAAGGAAATTTGGTTACAAAATCAGGTTCACCTACATCTTTGTCAACTAAAAAGTCAACATCTAAGTCCAAGAGAAAAACGAATAAACTTTCTAGGTAAATTGTATTTTCGATTTACAAATAGCTGTCAAAATATCATTGTGAAAGTATTTTAGTTTTATTTATACAATCACTGTTAAAATGATAATGTTACCAATAATGAAATATTTTTAAGACCATCAAAATTAGTACTGCCATTTTTATTAAGGGTCTATTCGTGTTGTGACTTTTACTAAGGTATACATATTCTGTTTGAATGACCTCATGGATCTTGACAAGTTTTTATTTTCTATCATAATGCTCTAATTAAAGTTCATTTTGTCGTTTTTAGTTTTCATAAATTGTATAAGCATTTCTAATTAAAAGCATTCAGTAATACTATATACTTACATTTATTTGTTTCAGGAATGGCAAATCGGAAACAGATCCAAGGACAGTAGCTGTTACAGAAGAAGATAACTCGGATACAAATATTAATACTAAGCACACAGAAACGCATCTTAATATCTCACCACTAGAACTTAATATTCCTAATGATGAAGAAAACATACTAACTGAAAATCTCATACAAGATTCAAACAATTTGTCCGAAAATTTATTAAACTACGAACAATCGTTGTTTGTTAAGAGTGCAGAAAGAACTAAATCTAAACTAAATCGCGTATCATTGGACCTTTTGAATGACAGTGATTGTGCTGATTCAGAGGAGCCAGAGTTTCATTCTCCTGATTGCAATATAAGTGAAGACGATTTGTTTGCTAGTGGTCCTTTGGAAAGTTTGATTATTCGTAAAAACCAACGACAATTTACCGATGCTCCTTTTGTATTTAGTCAGAATAGAAACGCTGTAAATATTTTAAAAAATGTTCCACAGACGTTTACCACAGCAACTGTAAATAATAAATGTGATAATGCATGTGATAGTGACTTAGACTGATGTGGTTTTTGCTTTCACTCTGACTGTTAAAGCACCTCAAAAGAAACCACAGCATCAGCCTCTTGAATCCGTTTGAGGCTGCAACAACGTCCTAATATCGTACTAATGGAAGATAGCTGAGCTAGAATGTTAGTTTCGCTTAACAGTATGCTATTATGTAATATCAGTAAATGCGATGGGAATGTTTTTCCACAAGTAGTGTACGGAAGCTGCATTTGATGCTATGAAGCTTAGTCCTAATATTTCTTTCTGTGTGTTTTTTTGTAAGTGTTTTTGTTGTCCTATATAATTTGATATCAGAATTAATATCTATTCGAGATTGCATTGTTTTGTAGAAATGCCTTTTTGTTTGTTGTGTATAGGTTTTTGCGTTATGTATTACTACTAAGTAATCCTAGACTATATATGCGGTTGATGCATACAGTGTAACCTCTGCAGAGCGACTTTCGGTGGAGTTTGAAAAAAGTGTCGCTCTAGGAAGGTGTTGCTCTGCAGAGGTAGAGTTTTTTACCGATCACGAAAAACGTCCGTTTTCGGCACGGAAAACTGACCGTTATCCGTTTCGTAATGTAAATACAGTCATTAGCGAGCACTGATCGACAGAAGTAAAAAACTTTAACACGGTTACAAAGTTTTTGAAATAAATCAGTATAACCGTTCAAAATTCATAGCATGATTGTTTGTTTTACGCAGAAGAAAGCAATATACTAGGGAAATCATTTCTGGTACAGTCAAATTTGTTCTTTATACCTGTCTAATGGCAAATAATATAAAGCATATATTATCATCGTCTTTTCGGGAGTAATTGTGTGATTCGGCTCTTAAACCTCAAATTAACTTAAAACAGAATTTATTCCATCGAAACTTTTAATAATTAGTACAATAACAAATAAGTTTTCATTTTACTATCGTCAACTAGCTGGGCATGTGTACGACTAATATTTGATGACGTCAGCCTACCAAACAAAGCGCTCTTAAATCCGTTCGTTGGTGTCATGGAAACCATATGTCACTTGTTTATTAACCCTGTTAGTCAAATGGTTTAACAACATGTGATCTAAAGGTGGTAGTATACGATTAGGGGTATGGCCTATTGTTTAAATCTTCCGGTCATAGATAATTATCGATTATTGATATAAACCTTGCTAGACTTAGTGTCGCTGTACGGAAGTAAATGATGAACGAAGGGAATTTATCTTAACGGCTGTTTACCACTCTGCGGAGGTGTCGTTCGTTAGAGGTAAAACATAGAGCAAAATCGAACTGATATTGAACTGATACAAATATGTCTAATAATGGGTTACTTATGAGAATATTATTACGATCATTTATTTAGTGTAGTGCTAATTAGTAATTACCTAATTATTAAATAAAATTGTATTATATATGTAAAATTAAATTTGTCTTATTTATTGTTCCACAAATATCTGCCAGAAAGGTCATCCTAACAAACGGTGTCAGAAGCGGGATCCAATAGAAAGCAGATATTTGATGGAATAATTTATTTATTTATTATATAGATATTGGTAAAATTTTAAAATTGATATCAAAATATTAAATGTTACATATTATATAGTATTGATAGTTAATTTATATGGAATATTGATGATTTACAGATTTTTCTGTAAACAGGAAAGTTATATATAAATATTGTAGTGATTTTTTATAATATAGTGTTATTTTATTATATACCTTATATTTGTTATTGATAAATTTGTGATATTGAGTATTAATAAAAATAAATAGAAATGATATAAATTTAGATGAAACACAGAATTCTTCATACTCTGACTCGCAAAGCCATTTACAAAAGAAAATTTCTGATATAGCTGATATGATGCAATCCATGAGTAGTACTATATGTAGTATGAATTCACAAATGCAAAATATAATAGGTACTCTAGAGAAACAGTTATTGACTCCACATAATACAATTAATGAAGGGGAGATAATTGATGATGAGATATCTTTTCATCCCAGACACTAAAAAAACTCTATTAAATTTTAATGAGTCTAATGTAAACAGGGGATGTAACACAAATCAAAGTACCAATAATAGTCTAAAAATCAAACCTCAATTTTATGATGGTACAACTGATATAAGTAAATATTTAACTCAATTTAATATTATTTCGGAAATTAATGGCTGGTCTTATCAAGTCAAGGCTTTGTTTTTAGCAAGTAGTTTAACAGGTAGTGCTAGATCTTTACTGGAAGAATTAAATGAGATACAGAAAGGGGATTTTGATAGTTTAGTAGAAATACTTAGAATGAGATATGGGACTAGGAATAAGGGTGAGATTTTTAGATCACAATTAAAATCTGTTACTAGGCAACCTGGTCAATCTATAACAGAACTTGCACAACAGATTCGAAAATTGACTAGACAGGCTTATCAGTCGAATATCTAGTGTCCCGAAGGGGGTACGGGTTCGAATCCTACCCTGGGAGGTTATATCTTCCATGAAAAAAGCATGTTGGAACTCATTCGGATGTATCCGACGTAATCACATTGAAATTCTCTTTCCAACTCTTGAAAGAGTGTGTAATATTGGCCGAATAAACGACGCCGCTCGAGCCATGGTTTCACCCACAAACGTCTTTGTCTGGATCTTTCTTGAAGACGTCTGTGGATCAGAAGACTTACAATTTCGTCTTCCTGATCTTCAGCAGTACGTGCTGCAATATGCAATTTACTTGCCAAGTTAGCTATGACTCTGTCAATACCTACTGTGAAATGAAACCTTTCCCCTGCAGATCCAGTATTTATACCAAAATTAAACAAGAGGAGATAGCCCATTCTTTCGATCGAATGAACATCGTACGACTGTCGTACAAGTTTGCGTTTGTCGTGCGATTGACGTACGGGTGACGTACGAAACTTTTCGAAATCTAACGACATCAACATAGAACGAATTTTAAGGCTTTTGGGGGATATATGGGACCATTTCATCAATTGTTGATCGATTTTCTTCGAATAAAAAGTATTTTTGTGCATAATAATCCTTTCTAGAGCAGATAGTGAAAAATATTTGACGATCGGGCCGTTTTTGTGAGCTTGGTGACGAGTTAAAAACTACAACCGTTGAACAGGCGTTAGAGACCTTTTCTCTATATATACTATAATAAGGAAAAATTGAGTCTGTCACCTGTGGATGCACCTACTCGACTACGGGGACGGTCGGAACATGTTCTGAACGTTGTGCCGATTTGTTCCATTGTAATTCTGTATGTTCTGGACGTTACAGACAGTGAATGGAACGCGCCCATACGATATTTAAGGCATTGAGTGATGTTTCAAATTTACGGACTAAAAATGAAACATCACTCATTGCCTAAACGATCGTATATTTGTTTACTTCAACGCAGGTAGTTTCAAAATAGCCTCTAAATATGTCCGAGATTATTCGCACCGAATGGCCGAGGAGTTCCGAATGTATCGTTACGAAACGTTTTGGAACGTTTAGAGTAATTGAACAGGCTACAGGTATCTTAGTTAAACAACAAATTGTAAGGTTAGTTGTTGTATGGGAGACCGTTGTAGATGTTCTGTTGTTATGTTCTGATTTGATAATTTATTGTATAAATAACTCTAATGAGATTGATCACTAATGTGAAATACAAATATATTATAACTAAGACACAACACTTGTTACTACTCTAAAGATTTATTATAAACTGACCAGTGGGTATAAGATATTGAAGTAGCTTACTGAGCATGCGTAAACATATAGATAATTATATAGATAACATATAGAACAGTAGATTAATGTAAGCTCGATGCGCGTTTCATTATTAATTTTTGTTTTGGTTTAAACCGTTACAACTCATTGTATAGGTTATATCACAGCGATCAGTCCACCTCTGTTCTCGAAAACACTCAATCTCTAAGTGTAGCTGTTAACCATCTACCTGGCGCAAGTCAGTGCATGATTGTCTACTGTCCTACATGATTAAAAATCAGTTGTAGGATGGCGAATGACCCTAGAAATTATTTCATGACTAAGCTCCACGAAAGTATGCTCCGCTCTGGAATCGAACCTACGACCTCTCGATCCGTAGAATAATGTGCATGTAAAATGCAATATGAAACACAGTTGACTATGAATGATATAGAGAATATTCGTCAACTCTGGTGTAAGATCGATTTTTATTTCACCGAGTGAGCTCAGAAAACATATTTTCACGAGTGGCATAGCCACGAGTGAAAATGTCACTTTCTGAGTTCACGAGTTGAAATAAAAATCATCTTACACCAAAGTTGACGAATATTCTGTTTCTTTCATGCTTAGTTTTGCGTTTTATTTGATGTATTTTACACAAATTATAACGTGACGTCATTTCTACTCCAAGATGACGTCATTTATAATCTAATATGACGTCATGAACGATGAAAATATAAGGTTATATTTTCACTGCGATGAAAATATAAAATTTATATTTTCATCGTTTATTTTCATCGAATAACGCGACGTTTCACCGTAAAGCATGAAAGAAATAGAGGATATTCGCCAATTTTGGTGTAAGATCGATTTATATTTCACCGAGTGAGCTTAGAAAACATATTTTCACGAGTGGCGTAGCCACGAGTGAAAATGTCATTTTCTGAGCTCACAAGGTGAAATATAAATCGATCTTACACCGAAATCGGCGAATTTTCTGTTTCTTTCATGCTGTTCACCTGAAAAATGATGCAAGACTATCTAGATTCTACCTGTGCCAGTTCATGGACAGACCGTATGACTCATTATTAATGTGATAGAGCGAAAATAAGTAGTTCCAGTGTGCACAATTTATTGTAATGTAATCGTTCATTTCTAAAGACACTACCCATCCAAATTTAATTAATCCATGATCGTTACGGTAAAGAAGTATGTGGTAAAACAATTTTAAACTCGAAAATCGTGTAACAGTTTCCTAACGCGGAAGGAGACAAATGTGTATTGCAAATGAACAGTCAATGTCAAGGTAAATGTGTTTACATTGGAGTTGGACTACGCGAATTTTAAATCAATACAGTTTTTATTGTGATGTCATATTACGCGGTTAATTCGGATTTAAACGATATTATCAAGGGACTGGAAAGTATATGTTTCACAATTATGATATGGATATAAGGATAATGTAAGGAAACACATAGATCTACGCGCTGAAGGGATGTGTCATTGATTTGTCAAAATGGCGAAGACTCAAGAAAGCCGATGATTTTTAAGCCAGTTCATTATATCTAATTTATGCACAGATTGGCTTGGATTAATACTAGCCAACCTTTGTATTAACCATATAATGACTGGATATTCGTCAAATGAACCAACGAATGGAATCCAGTGGCAATGCACACGATGCACCTTTGATACAGTCAGCGTTCAGACATGTTTGAGTTTTCCCTCGCTGGATTTGAATGGTGACGTAAGTTATTCTAAGATTTGTAATGAATTTTCTCATGAAAACCTGTATAAGACTATTGTATGAGTTATTTTTTACTATTCATTAAAAGCACGAAACTCTCGCATTTGACCCCAATTATGTAGAAAAAATCTCCATTGTGCAGTCGCTTGATTGCCGTGTATAATCTGGACTGAAGCTGTGTCGACTAAATTTGTAGACTTTCGTTTTAAAAATTAGTTAGCAACAGGTTATGTTGGATTTGTTTATATCATCTCCTGATTTAGCTTCAACTTATGCATTTTGTCACCATTGAACTCGCTAATATGTTTGAAATAGCTCTAGCTAGTCTGTCTCCCTTGAAAAAAGTAGTCCGTCATTTTTTATATTTTCACCGTAGTGAAAATATAAACCGATATTTTCATCGTTTATTTTCATCGGATAACACAGCATTTCACCGGAAAGCATGAAAGAAAAAGAAATACTGAGTGGTGGATTTTGTAGAAATAGTAACTCTGAACTCTTAAAATCGTTCAAAAATTCCTTCCGACAGTACTTTCAGTACTTTGATTGCCCTAGCAAGTTGACTTGCAAAATAATCAGCAGTCATGGCAGAACTTTAATATAGTCAATCATTATTAAAACAATGAAAGAAGTTAACAAATTTTGCGATATAAAGAAGTGTTTTCTCATCAGATGAAATGAGAATTTTATAGAAGTAGAGTGATGTTAAAGTGTTAAGGTCCGTTTATACAGTGCGCAAACGCGAATGCGAATGCGACTTTTCAGCAGTTTCGCCATTCAAACATACCACGAATCCGAACGCGGAAATCGTGGACGGCTTTCAAGACTTTTTCATAATAAAAACATTACAATTGGAACATTTGGAATCATTGAAACTCAAACGGATGAACTCATTGTGGTGTATTTGTACAAAAACGGAAGAGAAAGCGAAAACGGCGTTTGTCAGAAAATGACAAAGCCTCTTTGTAGATTACCATCTGGCAACTGCATTGTCGAAGCTGTTTACTTCCATTTTGTTTTAAATTAAGACTAATAATCAGAAAAAAACTCATGAGATTACAATTATTTATAAAATTATTAAAAAATCAGTCCACAAAGGACTTTTTATATCTTCTGCGTTACACGCGATTTTTACCTAATTTGGAAAATTTCTATCTTTATTTGATTTGAGAAAAAATGCGCAGGAGGCTTCAAGTATTAACTCGCCTTACTGTCTAACTATTAAAATAACAGATTTAATTCAAATAGTTCAGGCCACAAAAGCAAAGATGCGACACTGGCTCAAAAAACGAAAAATGTCGACCCTTAGGCTACCGAGTGCTCTACGCACATTTCATATTGATCACCGTTTCATTCCGAATGATGACAGTTTGTGTACTAAATCACGCTACGCACGGCTAATTTCATCGAGTTCTAAAATTGTTGCTAAAACGTGTAAAGTTTTGTTCCATTGATAAAACACAAATTCCGTGTTTTACATTCCTGAGTAATCACGTGGTTTATGGGACTTAATCTGATTGGCTGGATCGTTGTTGCTCAATAAACATAGCCCAAGATGGCGAATGCTTGGATTAGGCTGTAGCGTGGTTGATTCAGCTTAAAACTTCTTATTTTATTGTGCAGGCTAGATTTTAATGGAATTTTGGTGAGTTTTTTCTCTTTCATCACTCATTTATCTTATATCTGGTATGCAGACGATCCGTCCCCAAGACTATTCTCCCTCTAGACGATCCGTCCCCAGTCACATTCGTCCTTGGACGATCCGTCCCCAAAATATCATAGTTTCTAAGACGATTCGTCCCCATTTTATAAAAGTGTATACGGGATAGATCGATATCAAAAGTGCTTAAATGTGACTATTGTTTTTCACATACAAATCCATTTATTTTGGTTAAAAATAATAAAAATATATAACAGAACAGAACACACACTTAATTACACATGAGTACTCGATTCGAAACTAGCATTATTTGTTAACATAAATCAAAGGTCTATTGTTTACATTTTTATTTTTCAATTTGAAACAATGAATTATTTCTTTATTAATCGCGTTGATTTCTTTATTCAACAATGCATAGTACTCGATCTTCATTCCAGTAGCCCATGTTTATGAAATTAAATTTGATTTACCTTGATCCTGTTGGCCTTCTGTGAGCGGTGCTCGTATTGGCCCAATTTAAATCCATGATTACTCACAATATTAAAAAATATTATATACATGTGCACTGCACGCGATGGATGTACCAGCCTACTGATTTCTAATTACTGTATTTATATATGTATGTAGAAGCAAAACGCTTTTAAATATAAAAGTCCCTTCAAATTTACCAGCTTTGGTTTTCCATTCAGTGTTAAGACAGCTCTTGAAGGAGTTTACGGAACAGGCTTCAACTGTAGAACTAGCTAGGTTATTCCAATTGTTGGTTACTCTGTTGCTGAACCTATATTGGTCGGATTTAGATGACATACGGTTTTTATTCAATCTGTATTTATGTCCACGAAGCACGTTATTTGACAAACTAATGTTACTCAGAGAGACAATGTCGTATATGATGCATAATTTTAAATAACTGAATCATGTCCGCACGCTCTCGACGATAGAACAATGATGGAATACCTAATGTTCTCAACCTGTCTTCGTATGGCACGTCTTTCAGCCCTGTAACCATCTTTGTGGCACGACGTTGAACATTTTCAATTGCAATTATGTCTTTCTTGAAGATTGGTGACCAAACCACACTAGCATACTCAAGGTGGGGTCTGACGAAACTTTTATATAAAGGAATAAATATATCCGGGTCCATACATGAAAATGTATTTCGTATCATACCGACAGCTTGATTTGCTCTTTTTACTTTTGAAGCGATATGTTCGTTGAATTTCAATTCATTGTCAAAAATGACACCTAGGTCCTTTTCACTGGTTATAGATTCAATGTTAGTATTTGACATAGTGTATTGATGATGAATGTTCCCTTTACCTAGATGCATACATTTACATTTAGTAGCGTTAAAGTGTAACTGCCAAGTATTAGACCAACTTTCAAGGCTGTTGAGGTCATCTTGAAGGCTCACGGGGTCACTGGGGGAATTGATAACTCTATATATTTTAGTGTCTTTAGCAAACAATTTCACAATGTTATTAACTGTACTGGGTAAGTCGTTGATATAAATCAAAAATAAGGTTGGGCCTAAGAATTTGCTGTTCTTTGTGTCGTAATTTTGTATGAAATTAAAAAAAGATATGTAAACTAATGTAAAAATAAAAGAATAAACAGAAATAATACTCATTGTGCTATATAGGGCCTACACATAAGGGGACGAATCATCCTAACATTCTTTAGACGATCCGTCCCCAAATTGGGGACGGATCGTCCAAGGACGAATCGTCCAAGGACGGATGTGACAGGGGACGGATCGTCTGACATTCTATCTACAAATAATTTTTACCGTGTAATCTCATCTTTTAACCAGTGCTCGTTTTCCCGCTGCGTACATGCCAAATGATCACTGCAGTGTACTCATCTTGATCTAGATAGAAAGAGGGACTGACTTGATCTTTAGTCTTTACCATAGCTACCATGTTACAAATTTGGACCTGCTCATTGCCATCCAGCAAAGAGGAAGGGGGGGGGGGTGTCCATACCCATTTGATTGTTTAACAATTTTGTCTAAGATCTTCATGCTGTGTAGAAAATGCTATACATGTACATATTTATTGATGAAGAATTTGTGTCATCGAATAAAATGTTGTGGTTGTAAATTGAACTATAACAATGTATGTCTAGTGATCAATGAGAATAAATATAAGAATCTTTCTCAGTAATATTGCTACTGTAATTTGACATTTTTTACTGCTTGCTTCACTTTTGACCCATGACCAAGCTCTCATAAATTTAGAACTATACAGGCGCATAGGAAGGATCAGAATATTGGGGCCGCAGATGTGGTGGGTACAGGAGGGGGTCCCCCGTAGTCAAAATTTATTCTGAGTGTAAGCCTCTGATACTGGATTTCCTGCACTTTCAGTACCATCTGTTTAAGAAAAAATCTTTGTATTATAACAAGACCCTTAAGATGTTTAATATGTGTCATGAAAAATTAACTCACTATATTAATATATATTGGGGCCGCTGCTCCTGCAGCCCCTGCTCCCATGCGCCTGCTATAGCCATGTAATTATTCATGGTAAAAAATATTGAAAGAACTTTTATTTTCAACTTTCAACTTGTAAATTGAACTATTGATTGTTTATTTAAAATATTTGAGATAATGGTCACTCATTCTCGTTCCCAGAGTCTAGTACTAGACTTGTGCGGATTAAAACCGGATGTGAACATGAACAGTGGTTATGAGAAAAGAATTAGGGGTTTTCTCAAAGGAATACTATACATATTCTTATTAAACCACAATTCAAAGGCTACGCTTATTAACCATTTGGCATTTGTGTAGACAACGGTGTTGCCCTTCAACCAATTAAAGTGCTTAAAAAGTTTAAAGATAAATCGCACACTACACGGTTAAAGTGATGGATACATCACATCGTTTTCCCGTAATTTACTCGAGAAACCAGCGCGTGAAAGTCTAGGGACTTCACACATGATTAAATTAATGCAAAAAGAAACGCCTCTTACAACTCGGAAATATTTTCATAGTTTAGAGTTAAAAGACAACACGAAATTCCGCTTGCAAGTTATATTATCTAAAAAAATACGTGGTCATTATAAGAATATTTTAATGTCCCAATTTATAAAGACAATACAAATTGCCTAACATGCAGATATCGTTAGATCCTATCTCAATCCACTTCCTGGAAGTCAGCTGTTGTCAACGTAACCGCCGTTTAAGTTAGATCCACAGGTGTTTAATCAAAGTGTAAAAATACATAATGTTAGCTTGTGGTCACTTTTAGATTATGGTCGCTCGATGTCATTCAGACAAAGTCATTGCCAAAATATAAAGGCAATCACCGGACGTAATAGCTGGCCGATGTAACGTCTATCACACAATGACCAGACCACAATGATCATAATTTAACTCTGCCACCACTGTAATAAGAATTTTTCTAGCTAGCTGAGATTGTAACGAGCCCACATAAATTGTTCTAATTTTAGATGGTAACCAACATTTAGATGAGTCGTTTCTTTTTCTTGTCAGTATGTATTTATGTATAAAACTATCTACGCGTAATTATGAGTTTTAATAAATTTTCGCACAAAATTCACTACACAAAACTTTTATGATTTAGGCTAAATCATTTTATCTTGAGTTTTACGTTACTTTATAGCCGTTATTGTGTAAATATGTGATAAAATAAAATAATTTTTATTGGATTTAACGCCGTGTCAACCCAATTTAGGTCATTTTACGGCGCCCAGCGCACCTAACCTAGCTTTCCTGGACCCTTTTTGGAACGATGTCCTAAGACATCGTTCCAATGGTAACAAGAAAGTATAAGATTACTCTTTTCACGCTTCAACAATTTTCAACATAGACAAAGAGGCGTAGTTCAAGCGTGAAACTCATTAACATCTCATTTAAATGTAATACAACGCTGGCTTGTGTTGTCGTTCTTGAAACTCTTCAGGAAAAGGGAGGTTACTCTCAGGACATACAAATTTTGCAATGGAGACGGGACAACTCAACCCGTAGACAACTCAAACCGTGACAACTGCAATGATTACTTGTTGGAGTAAAAAGGGCCTACGATGTTTTTGACAATGCCTGTTATATGCGTAGCATAATTACATCATTCGATAGTAATAAACAATATTAAATGATCGTATTATATTATGATACTTATGTCAATACATTAAGGATGATTTTGGTAGTTTTTTGGAGCACCGTTCTGTGCATATCTAAAACAAACAGGACGTCAACGTTACAAATAAGGCAGTGGCTAGAGTTCAAGGTACCGTAACTCTAGACCCAGGTTCTAGAGTTACGGAAGTTCCGTAACTGTAGACAACCCTGCCAGGCGATATGACTTTGTCGTCTTCAAAGTGTCACATTAAAGGTTTACTTGAGCGATTTTAAGTTATAGAGTTTGATTATAATTTGGAATGAATATGTATAATTTTGTACGGAATTTTAAGCAAATATTTATAGGAAATAGACGATTCTTAGAGTAATTTCAATTGTGAATAAATTGCAAGTGCAAAACGTTAATTTGACTTAAATTTCGTGAACAAAAATGGGAATGTAGCTTGATGCAAAAGAGCTTAGTACTTGGGGGAAATCCTTAAATGAATTGTCAGAAAGTCGATGTTTTTGTGAAAAAAAATCAGCTTGTCATTCCACACCAAATCTTTAAAATTTTAACGAAAATATTAACGATCTCGTTAAAAAATACCCATTGATAACCAAAAATGAGAAGTTGTCAGCTCCTTGTGGTTAAACAAAAAAGTCCTGAATAATATTTGGTTTGGTGAGATGGTTGCTGTACATGACCCTAAAATGTGTTGATGAAAATTAATTCTTTGACTGGTTTATTTTGTTTGATAAAGTAAGATAAACCTTGCCATGAGCAAACCACTTGAGAAGTCTAGTGCTATCCTTTTGTTAAATTCCATTAATTGATACTTAATACATTATTTTATAGATAATGTACATAATTATATATTCTTTAATCAAAAATAAGTTCAGGACATCGTTCCTCCAGCACTCCAGTGCTTTGATTATAACCAGTACTCACCTACCCTTCCACAAGACCGAAAACTTCTCCATGTTATCTAATCAATGGAGGAAAATTGACATTATTGTCAAATTTTCATGTAGAGTATAACCTCCCCGGGTGGGATTCGAACTCGTACCCCCTTCGGTACACGAGGTTTCGAATCCTGGCGCGGTACCAACTCCGCTATTGAACAGGGTTTAAATAAGTAAACAGTAGGCTTAATTAACAAATAGTCTTATTCAATTCGCCCGTTGTCAAAATCGGATAGAAAAAATCGCGCAGATAAAGACATACAAATGTAAAAGAAGTATTTTGGAGGCATCCGCGTGGCATACTATCCGTATGGTATTTGTGTTGCACTAGTATGCAGACGGAAGGATATGTGACGTAATTATTGGTAGTATTGCAAATAATTTAACATGTGTTTAACGCATTACATGTCATTTTGTATTTTTCCATAAAGATGGTAGTATGTCTTCTGATATTGTTTATGTAGTTATAACTTTTTTGATGTTTTAAACAAACGCCTCGCAAAATTAATAACCTTACAGCTGATTAAGTGACATTTTATGTCATTTTGTATGTAAAAATATTTTTGAGATGCCCCCTCTTCGGAATCGACTGTCCATGTTCACATTCCACCTTCGTCCGCACCAGTCTACTAGTAGGATTCTCAATGTGGTCACTATGCATCTATACTATTGTTAGCTCAACTCTTTGAAGAAAACGAGAGCTTATCACTTTAGCATGGGTGTTGACCTTGCTTTTTATGTTAAAGTTTCTTTGAGGTCTTATATCTTCAACCCTATCCAAGATATTTTTTTTGAAAGTTGGTATACTTATTTAATGGGACTAAATCAACCTTACTGTGATGGGACATAATGCTGGATGTATTATTTTTGAAGTGATTGCCCTTTTATAAAGAAAAACAAAATATAAGGTTAAAGTTTTTCATTCAAAGAACATCTTCAAAACTTATCTAGGTATTTGACTTAAGGTTGGTCGGTACCTTACTCGGAGGGAAAAAAATAAAAAAATATTATGCTCACCGATTATGATAAAAATTAGCAAGCAGATACTTTCATGCTGTTTTTTTTTCTTGGTAACCTTAGCAAAGTTGTAGTTTTTTTCACGACGTCAGAGGTCACAATAGTTAGCGCTAAAACAGGCATGCTAGTACATTAAACCCACATATTTTAAGTATTGAAGAACAACTATATACGCCAATTTTGAGAAATCAGTAGTTGAAAAACTAGGTCAAACACTCAAAAATATCACAATATCTACAAGACTGTAAAGGGACATAACTGGCAATGAATTAGTTTTGGAGTTAGGCCCCATCATACTTGAGTATTTAAGATTAAAAATTTGTTCAAATTGAGATATGTCAAGAAGTACTTATAAACAGATATTTTTAGTAGAACTTTTTAAGTTGATTTGAATTAATGTAGGTATGCTTGTTCATCCGTTCTATGTCTTTGTTACTGAAAAGGGACATTACTCTGGATGAATTTGTTTTGGAGTTATGCTCCTTCATACTTTCATATATTGAATTAACTTAATGTATTTATTTCTAATTAAGATATTTGATTTTAAGTTTACATGCTTAATTATCAGTGCTACATCTATGCAACGACAAAGGGATGGATAAACTATTCTTGCAGTTATGTCCCTTTTTTACGTTTTGAATAAGGCATTTCAAAGTGAAATATTATTATTAAAGGGAAAATTCTTACACAATGTATCTTGATAAAAATTTTTTGCTTGACTTTTCAAAGAAATGTAGAGCTCTCTTACTCAACCTAGCATCCGTGTCCATATTTCTGATTAAAGTTTTTGTGCAGTAAAATATATTTTATTATAACTTTTTTATTTCTTATCTCCCTTGAACTTAAAGTTTTCTTTGAAATATATTTGTTTTTACTGCAACTGCTTTATTTCTTTAGGTATCAAATCAAACTTTAAATATATTTTCCTTATTATCAACCACATCTCATGTGACAAGGTTCATAACTCCATAATGCATTTTGTCAAGAATTTTCTTCCAATGAACTTGGTGTATTTGTTTTTTAATTCACCTGTTATATATTCCTGTAGGTATTACTTTCAAACTTTAGATATATTCCTTATAATCAACCAGCAGTTGGTATTGCAGAGGGATTTGGAATCTTGTACCAAGGGGGGGGGGGGTTATACCCCTCCATGAAAAGTTGAAAATACTGTTGATTTTCCTCCATTGATTAGATAATATGGAGAAGTTTCTGGCCTTGTGGAAGGGTAGGTTAGTACTGGTTATAGACAATAGTCCAGGAATGCTAGGTTAGGTGCGCTGGACGCTGTAAGATGACATAAATTGTGTTGACATGGCATTAACTCCAATAAATAAAAAATTAAGATCAATATAATCAACCATGTGACAAGGTTCATACTCCAAATGTTTTTTTTTTTCAAAATTGTCTCCTGTGAACTGAAATTTTTCTTTAACAAAACCCATTATCTTTTACTTAAATTTTTTTATTTCTTAAGGTATCATTTTCAAATATTATATGTTCCTTATCATCAACCACATGTCATGTGACAAATACTTACTCAGTTGAGCATGCTGCCTCTACTGACTGCTTTTGTATGAGTTATGCTCTTTTATACTTTGTTTCATATCAAAATTTCTTCCTATGAAGCATTTTTAGTACTTCAAAGATATTTAAATGAAAGTTGGTATGCTTATTCATCAATACTACATATACACAACTTTGAATAGACAGTGCTTTGGATGTATTTTTGGAGTTATGCCCCTTTCATATTTTAATATGACTTAGTATTATAGTAATTATTGTTTGACTGATTTATTTCCTTCGGAATACTAAGTCATGTCTTAACAGCATTTTTATTTAAAGATATAACTGGAGAGTAGTGTCATGATAAGCTTTTTTTAAATTTCATTAGCACCAACCTATCTGTATTTTTATTTTTTTATATTTTAGGTATACAATATTACTGCATGGAAGATTGGTTAAGATGATTAAGAACAGGAAATGTATTGTCATCAGAAAGAAGATAAGAACAGATATTTTTTACAAATTATTATATCATATCAATTTTATAGCTTGAATGAGCCACTAGCTCAGATGGTTGCACGCATGTCTACTGATGGAGGGGTCGTGGGTATAATTCCTGGGCGGGGCATACTTCTGTGGAGCTTGGTAATGAAATTATTTCTACGGCCATTTTCTCTCCCACTAATGATTCTTAATAATGTAGGACAGTTGTCAGTCATTGACGAAGGCATTTGCTAAGTATTTTGTTTACAGTTAAATCCAGAGATTCTGCCTTTCCAGGAACAATGAGTAGGTTGACTGACCACTGTTATATGACCTATGCAATGTGTTGCTAAAGCAAAACCCAACACAGGGTTTTACGGGACGCACAAATCCGCGTCCTTATACGCATAAACTACCTGTGTGGACGCAAACATTTTATAGCCTGCGTCCACTTGGACGCATAAAATACATAGCAACATCCTCAGATATTCTTTCAACTGCACAAGTTAACTGGAAACATCTATATTTTAAGCTAAGATTGACCGTATTTGTAGGCAATCAAATAAGAAATTCCATTTCAATACCCTGAATGTAAACACTGTTGACGTAATAGGGTATTTCCCAAGTAAGCCAAAGAAGCAAACTCCTCGTAGCGATTACGTCACGCGTTGCTACTCTAATATATTTGATAAAGGGAAATAACCGCTGCAGGATGTTTACTCAAGAAGGCGCGCATTCGGAACTTTCGGTTGTTTAGGTAGAGGGCATTCTGTACACAAACGGTCTGACTGACCTTTGTACGGAGACGCCGCGCATCACAGGTAACTGTTTATTTACCTGAAAGCACGTGGCAATGTTTACATTCTAACAATTTCCCCCCTTCAAGTAAACTGAACAAATAGAGTATGAATTTTGTGTCTACTCAATGAAATTTGACTATCCAACGGCCACTGTTGTTACTACCAATGTTCAATAAACTGAGATACAAGTTTTCTGGTGGTTTAATTTTCCTTTATTTCCTTTTAAGTTTTTTTTATTTTAAACATATAAAACAACAATCATAACTTTGATACAACAAAATTGTTTTTAGTTTGGTATTGGACCCCTGATTTCACTGTGTGGACCCCTGTTTTTGTCAGTCCTGCATCCAGTGGACCCCCAATTATCAATGGCTGTGTAAAACCCTGCCAACAAAACAAAACTAACAACATAACTTGAATGTAAAACATAGTGAGAGCATGATTTTACTTTCTCTCATTCCTTGGGTAATTATACAGTAAACATTCAATGTACAAAATCATGATAATATACAGTAAACATTTTATCTACATTGCATTATAAAATATACCCGTTCTTTCTATTTCTTTTAATCTTTTCTTATTTTTCTATCTTTTCATGGGCAAGTTTACAGTAAACATTCAATCTACATTCACCATAAAATGTACACACTCTTTCTATATCTTTTAGTCTTTTCCTATTTTTTGACATGGATGGCATAAGCAATTCAAGTCTTAGTAAGTGGCATATTTTGGAATGCATCACAAAATGTCATGGACGTAGACATTTTACGGACATGCACTGTCGGATTTATGTAGTTAGGTTAACCCAACACATGAATAAGTAGTCCCCATGTTAACATTATATGACAGTACCAAGCAGTCTTGTTGTCAACACACAATACATGGAAATATCATTCTTAATTCCATTTTAACATTGTTAATTAAGAACCGCCATTCATCTGCTAAGATAATAGAAAGCAAGTTATGTAACCTCTGACCCGATTCTGTTCTTCTTTACATTCAACTGGATCCCCGATGTACTAAAAATAGACCTGCCTACAATTTTCTTTGTCTAAAAATGGATCATTTACCAGTGGTGTAGACAATCATGATTGGTTGATTCGCTTTTTTCTGCGGGCAGTATCAGCGTCATGATCCTTCGTTATACAGTTTGTTTGTGAATTATAGACCCTGCAAGTCCTCTTTCTAATGACACCACCAAAGTTTGCCCTTTTAAATCCATGTCCGGACAGCGCTATCTGTGCTTTGATTCTATTTTTTCATGAGCAAGTATACAGTACACATTCAATGCAAAAAATCATGTGGTAATATGCAGTTAACATTGAATATATCTCAACAAGTACCCAATCTTTCTTTTTATGTAGGTATTTTCCTATCTTTCGCTAATCTGTTTGTGTGGGTTTCATGGCTCACCAACACAAAAAGGTTGTATTCCGCCAAATCCTATCTTTCTAACTTTTCACGATAGTATAAAGAAAAAGAATGTAATCAATGACAATATAAAAGTTCATGTGACAGTATGCAGTAAATGTTCAATCTATCTAAAAATGTACAAACTCTTTCTGTTCTTTAAGTTTCATCCATTCTTGTCATGAGTAAGTTTTCATTAAACATACATGTATAATGTAAACATCATGTGGTAATATGCAGTTAACATTCAATCTGAATCTCAAAATGTACTCATTACTTTTGTTTTTAGTCTGTAGTGTTTTGACATTACATCTATTTTTGTATGCAATTATGGATAAATGTTCATATTGCGCTTTAAAGTGCATTTTCAAGGAAAATGTTCAAACAGAGATGATATATTATGGTGTGGTCACCTGATTTTCAGTATTGATTCGTAGCTCATGATGTGCTTGCATACTGGGTATTTTCTGAATTTTTACTTTTATGATTTTCTTTCCATTCCATTTTTAATTTTGAATTTTTTGAGGATAAATTATCTGCTAAACATCAACTTTGTTTAAGGCAATGGATGCCTTTTTACTTTTTTCTGACTGTTAGAAAATTTTGTTTCTCTTTTTTTATTTTTTGTTAGTGTATTAGCGTACAAATTTTTCATCTTAGCGTCATAAGTATTTTTGTTTTAAACTTTTTTTTCTATTTTTACTTTATTTTTGTTGTTTTTCTTTTCTTTTTATCAATTATTTTGCTGGTAGGTTAATTTTTCAATCTTAAGAATTTTGCTGAAGGTTATTTTTTCCAGTTGAAGTAGGTTTTTTTTTCAATTTAAGGTTTTACATGCGATAGACACTTGGCACTGGTTAAATGGAGATTGGTCAATACGACTTGGTCACTGAGTCTTACCTCTCTAATTCCCGAAAGAATTTCTTCAGTTCTCTTAATACTCAATTTTAGGTTTTTTTTTCATCTTCTATTTTTTAAGTGTTTTTACTTCATAATTTTGCTTTAGTATTGTAAGATTTTTATATGTTCATTTTTGTCCATAGGTTAGGATATTTTAACTTTACTTGTTTTTTTTTATTAGGCTGACCCTAAGACTATGTCAGAATGAAGATGGATCACAATTTGTCTCGGTTGGGGACTATCCCTTCATTCTTATTTTTGACTATTAGTTCATGATGGGTCTTAGAATTCTCTTAATGCTCAATTTAAGTTTTTTCATCTTTCATTTTTTCTAGGTATTTTTGCTCCTTTTTTGCTTTGTTAGGATTTTTTTACTTAGCTTGTTTTTTTTATTAGGCTGACCCTAAGACTATGTCAGAATGAAGATGGATCACAATTTGTCTTGGTTGGGGACTATCCCTTCATTCTTATTTTTGACTATTAGTTCATGATGGGTCTTCAGCTCTCTTAATTTAATGCTCAATTTAAGGTTTTTCATCTTTCATTTTTTTCTAGGTATTTTTGCTCTTTTTTTGCTTTGTTAGGATTTTTTTTACTTCACTTGTTTTTTTTATTAGGCTGACCCTAAGACTATGTCAGAATGAAGATGGATCACAATTTGTCTCGGTTGGGGACTATCCCTTCATTCTTATTTTTGACTATTAGTTCATGATGGGTCTTCAGCTCTCTTAATTTAATGCTCAATTTAAGGTTTTTCATCTTTCATTTTTTCTAGGTATTTTTGCTCCTTTTTTGCTTTGTTAGGATTTTTTTTACTTTACTTGTTTTTTTTTATTAGGCTGACCCTAAGACTATGTCAGAATGAAGATGGATCACAATTTGTCTCGGTTGGGGACTATCCCTTCATTCTTATTTTTGACTATTAGTTCATGATGGGTCTTCAGCTCTCTTAATTTAATGCTCAATTTAAGGTTTTTCATCTTTCATTTTAGTAGGTATTTTTGCTCCTTTTTTGCTTTGTTAGGATTTTTTTACTTAGCTTGTTTTTTTTTATTAGGCTGACCCTAAGACTATGTCAGAATGAAGATGGATCACAATTTGTCTCGGTTGGGGACTATCCCTTCATTCTTATTTTTGACTATTAGTTCATGATGGGTTTTCAGTTCTCTTAATGCTCAATTTAAGTTTTTTCATCTTTTTATTTTTTACTAGTAATTTTTGCTCCATTTTATATGCCTGAAAGAATTTCGGGCATATTATGTTATACCCTTTGGTGTCCGTCTGTCCCTCTGTCAGTCCATCTGTTAGCAATTTGGTTTCCGGAGCATAACTTAAGTTCCATTTGGCCCACAATATCCAAACTTCATAGGATGATTGTCCATATCGAGTAGAAGACCCCTATTTATTTTGGGGTCACAAGGTCACTATTACCTTTAAACTGAAGACAGTTTCCACAGCATAACTGAAGTTCCATTTGGTCCACAATGTTCAAACTTCATTGGATGATTGTCCTTATTGGGTAGAGGACCCTATTGATTTTGGGGTCACAAGGTCAAAGGTCAAGGTCATTATTACCTTAAAACTGAAAACAGTTTTCGGAGCATAACTTAAGTTCCATTTAGTCCACAATATTCAAACTTCATTGGATGATTGTCCCTATTGGGTAGGGGACCCTATTGATTTGGGGTCACAAGGTCAAAGGTCAAGGTCACTATTACCTTAAAACTGAAAACAGTTTTCGGAGCATAACTTAAGTTACATTTAGTCCAAAATATTCAAACTTCATGGGATGATTGTCCATATCCGGTAGAAGACCCCTATTGATTTTGGGGTCACAAGGTCAAGGTCACTATTACCTTAAAACTGGAAACAGATCTTTTCTCTACTTTGTTTTCCACAACTATTCATAATATGATATTCATATGAAATATTCCCATGTCTTACAAATGCTCCATCTTTACTATAAAATCCACTTTTGGGCATATAATGCTCCTTCTAGTGGTGCTTTTGTTTTCTATTTTTACTTTTTTTCTTTTTACTTTTCTTTTTTTTAATTATTTTACTAGTTGGTCAATTTTTCTATCTTAGATTTTTTCTGTAGGTTATTTCCAGTTGCAAGTGTCGTTACTGTTGTTTGACAATATGTTCATTGTTTTAATCAGGCATGCATTATATATATGTTTTTTTAGTTAGAAGCAAGTTATATTTAGACTTACTTAATTTTATGATACAAGTTTAATTCTTATTTGGTTACATTCAAGTGTTGGTACTTTTTTGATGATAAATGTAAATATTATAACTTTAGTAATTAATTGTTTTTTATTGGAAGGTTTTATGAGTGAACGACATTGCACGGACATGTTGACACATTGCGCCAGGAAAACACCTGTCATTGTTCTGGTACAGATAGTACAGATATTTTATATACTGTACTGTAGGTTGACTTGTCTTGTCAATCACTTAATAAGTTATTTTGTTTTGAACTCTCATAACTCATAGTTTAATATTTTTTTCATTAAAATCTGTCTATAGATTTAAATCAGTTTGTAATTCATTAAGTCTTGGTAAGCAGCACATCCACTTTTACTTATTTCTTGTAATTTTGAAGTTTGTTGATAATATTTCAACATTGTTTCAATGCATTCTCAATATTTTTATACTATGATAGAAGCAAGTTATGTATCATTCATTTTCTATTTTTATATGTTTATTTTGATTAAATTTAATTTTTGAAAATACATATATATTAATCTGAAATTTAAAGATTTCATGGCTAATTACCTTAAAGGGTGTAAAATTTGTCCACTTTATTCTATATTTATTTCCCTTGCTGCATCGTTTTTGTTTTAATATCGGCAACCGCAATCATTGTTTGAAGTTAGTTGAACAATATGGAGCCATCATGGTCTTCATGTCAAACATTCTACTGCAGCATGAAGTCTGCACAACGAACAAAGCTAGCAACAAATCAGGTCATATGTCCCACAAAGTGTTCATTTTGTTGAAATTCTCTCTCTTTTTTCTCTTCATAATAGCCTTGTAAATTGGCCCAACTCATGGTTGAAGACATCTAGAATACTATAAACTATTGAAAATATCCTATTAATAATTATATCATTCTTTCCATTTTCAAGGAATCTATAAAATATCTATATCACATACACACATGCAATCTGATTAAAACACGATCTGAAATTTTTCACTCGCCTACTTGCTAATTAAGATGTGGCCAATTTCTTTCAAGGGTCACGTTCAGGTGTCCTTTCATCATTATAATATTCATGAGAAAATCCTTTTGTTTAGAAACTTGTTCACATCGTCTAAGTCACAGACTTTGAAATGAGTTGTCCAAGCGCAGACTGTGATTAATACCGCTGTCAAATAAGCTTGCAAACCTTGGTCTAAAATAGAAATCACGAAATCAAAATGCTATTGAAAGTGTTTTGTCTACATGGAAGCTACGCATTGATTGATCGACATATATGTCATTTCAATATGACCCTCCATGTAAACCTTAGAGATCCTGTATGACAATATTCTACAGGATATCTGTTTACAGAGATTAACATGCATGTGACTTATGTACAAATTATTTATTGTAAATATAAAATATATCATCAGTTTTCCCTCTGCCATACCAAATAGCTTCTTTGTTTACATACACTACATGAACCAAGTCATGCCCTACCTTATCCTACATCATGATAAGCAATATTTGACTGAGCATACTATGGTAGTTAGCATTCTTTTAAATTTGAACTTAACAAAGTGTAACATACACCAGCTAAAGGCAATAATATATAGATTAACAAAATAGTAACACAGTATAAATGTATGCACAAACTATATTTATGTAAATTTTCCTCGGGGACTACTTAGAAGTATGATTGTGATCAAACAAAATAAAAAATAAGAATGACAAAACACGAAATGTATACAAAACAAATAGTGATTGAATGAAATACTACTATATTAAATCAACACTCCGACTCAAGAGTTCCACTTTCAACATATTACCTTAAGTTACGACTCAAATTATATGACAACAGAGCACTCCAGCTCACTGTGCGTTTCAGCCATTCTAGCTATACCAAGCCATACCAAGCTTAAACTATGCTAACTAGGCATTACAACTACATATATGTCCAAAGCCAGAAGCTAACCACCTTTCTCTCACTACGACCCAGTTCTATGCTAACTTATCTATGACTCTAACTATAGCTGAGCTTCGAATGAGAACAGGAGCCCACAGATTTTGTAGCACTTACATACAATGGAGACCTAATTAAGAAGAGCGAAGTGAACAGTCCGGAGTCACCAGTCTCCCAATTTTCTCAGTTGATTTTTGCTATTTATACCCACCTGATGCCCATGCATACCAGAACTAAAATCTGATAGGTCCGTAATTGCATTTGATGCTCTTTGGAACTCTTGCATGGGAAGCACATTGGCAAGGGCCTACATTGTCTTTGAATGAGGGTATACCGTTATCCATTTACAAATGTTGCCTTGCTAACAAGGGAGATAACCTTACTTAGAGACGCTAAAATGCAGTCTTGACAGTTAGTGTTAAAAAAGAAACAGGTTTTTTTGGTTTCTCTTCTCTGTTTTTATTATTTTAGGTTGAAATTATAACTTGAGGTTTGAGGTACTGATGTCTATTGACCTAGCAAGTTTGGTTGGCTTTTGTCTTCATGGTAGAAATAAGAATATTTGTAAAACTGTCAACAGTCTTTAGGACTAAAACTCGATAACAGTAAGATCAATTGTATTACTGTATTTTTCATTTTACTGCTTGCTTTTCAAGAGTAATATTATTCTTACTGCTGTTACTGCTAACTTCACATCCATTCCATAACAATTCTTATTTAGACCCCCTCGGAAGAATGTTGACATGCTTCATAATCATGCTATATCACAGATTTAGTGCAAAACAGTCACTGTCGTAAATCAATTTAAGCAAAGAGTGAGTTACAATGGTTTTGCGCTAAACCTGGGATATGTGCTCTCCTGGCAATTACATGTATATTGTAGAAAATTAGAAAGTAGACTATGTACATGTATACCAAGTAAGCTATATAATGCAAAGACGTCTCTAAGTGAAATCTGAATATCAAATTCCCCTTACACTAACTCATTTTTTACCCATGTCAGCAGTTTATAAGATATCTGTTTACGGAGATTGACTCTTTGTGTGACTTGATGTGAAATACTGGTCTCAACACAAAAATCGAAAATCATTTGATTGCCCCTGAAATCCTATTGCAACTTTTTACTGCTTGTAAATATTTTGGCCAGTAAAACATATACAAATAGCTTGTTGCCCTACTTGGAAAATTAATATTGAGCCTTGACAAAACATTATTGAATTTGAAAAGAGTTATTATTGATTAAGAATATAATAAATCTAAAGTATTTTTTTTCAGTTCTTAAACATTTAGCAAGGATTAATTTGTCCATTGACCTGTTATAGATGTATTCAAAATAAGTAGTTGATGGTAACTTTTGTTGGTATCTATACTGGTTAACTTGCAAGACTGTCTACAACTTATGTGAGTATTTTATTGTTTGATTACTTGTTCATTATCAATTATAGTTTTAAATAAACTACTCTACAAAATCTACTTTTAGTATGTATACAATGGAATATAAAATTCATGTTCAGATAGTTAAGTATAGCAGCATAGGCAGATCTAGCGGGGTCAAGGGGGGGGTCCAACCCCCCCCCCCCCTAAAATTTCCAAAATGTACCTGTCCATAAGTGTATTTCTTGTCTGTAAGTCATTTTTTAGTAGCATAAAGCAATTTTTCTCAGTGCTTAACAGATTTAATGGGTATGTAGTCTTTATTATTATGTTGCATTATTCTGCAAAATGTGTATAATATGTTCGTAATTCGAAAGTTTGGAACCCCCCCCCCCCCCCTAGAAAAAGTTTGCCCCCCCTCTAAAAATCCTGGATCCTGAGCAGCCTACTCACGTAACCAAGTTTCCCAGAAACTACTTTACCAGTACTTGCTAAACGTTTGTTATCTTCAAAACTGAATTACCTTTAAGTTATGAACTTAGCATCCTAAAAATATCCACTTTAAACAGTTATTTACAAATCATTTAGCTGCTTTTATTTATATGGTGAAATATCTTGTTAACTTTATGATTTCTAATGAATTAGGTAAATGATGGCATCCCAAAGTTGGTGGACCATTGTAACCTCTCAAATTGTAAAAGTTTGGACTCAGTGTGATTTTGCAGACTTTGTCCTATGTCCACTGGCTCAATTCTATGACTGCATGCATTGTAATCACCTTTTCCAGTTATGGATGAAGATACTGTGAGATTGATTATATAAGTGTCTTCCAATGGTGATCTAGTGCTTGACATCTAAATATTATAAATCATTAGCGATGTACTCAAGAATTTCTACTTTTATCCTGTGCAAAGCAAAAATATAGTAAGCAGTTTTTTTGCATTTACTATTGGTTCTTTTCTTTCAAAGTTAGTTTTAAATTAATTTCAAAGTTAGTTTTAAATGATATGAGATTTGGCATTTGTGTACAGAGGATGCCATTCCAGTACTTGTTCTTCCCAGAAAATGCTGTCCTGGTAAATCATCCAATTTATATTTCTCTGACGCTAATACAAGTGTAAAGAACTAATACTCTAAATTAGTAGTAATTTACATGGGGAGATAGTTTATGATGTTACGAGTAGTTTTAACCAAATTATTTTTGTCAATTTTTATTGATGCTGAACCCCTACAGTTAGTAATTATCTATAGATAACCGCTCATACCAAATTGATGAAGACCTATTTTCGGCTTCTAAATTCATTGCATGTCTATGGAAAGTATTTTCTGCAATTGCAGAAAAATTCAGAGTTTTCGTACTTGAAAAAGAAAGGGGTAGTACAAATTTTTAACTTATTCCCCAAAAAATACTGTACTTGGAAATATTGTAATTCGTAGGGGTTCAGGTTCAAAGCAGACTCCCTGTACATGTGGACTTGTTTGTAATAAGGGACTTTAGTCAGTTATTTCCCCTTATAAACTCTTCAAATAGGTATATGAGGGATGATCCAAAATAACGTGGACTTTTAATACTGCTCTTACAGTTTTAAAAATATTTTTTAAAAACTTATATGGTTGTAAATCGGAACATTAGATGAATCAAACAAAGCAATAAAATTACAAATATTTTTAATCATAAGACTGCACTATGCGTTTTCATAACCAAGGTAATGCCGATGCGGCGCGCGCCGTTATAATCACTATGTTTGAGAAACATATTGTATTGTTTCTCAGAAAATAATGAAACAAACAGCGCGAAACTTAACCAACTGACGTGTGGGTGTATACATGACGTCATGTCCAAATTTGACTTCATTTGATCAAGGCTTATGGAGAAAACAACATTCATAACACGATCTCACCAACGCAACGAACGTTAAAATATTGTCACCTGACCAGATGGAACTATGTTGCATCATACAATTTTGTCATAATCTCATAAAAAATGCCTAACAAGACGCTGAAACTGATTGAAACTCTAAACGAAAAAAATCCAGTCAGTAGAAGTTTAGTTTTTAAGTGACACGAAAAGTTTGGGAAGGGTAGAGAAAGCTTTCAAGAAAGACAGGGTGGGTGAAGACGGAAAAACGAAGCAACGGCAGAGAAATCAATTTGGAAAGCACTAAATACGGACCGAGGTCTAACCATTCGCGATTTGGCAGATAAGCTTGAAATGGGTTACGGCACAATCAAGCGCATTTTTACCGGCAACCTGCGGTGTAAAACAATTTTCAAATCTATTTGCCGTTATTTGACATTGAGTACTGTGCTGTGTGAGTGACAATGCCATTAATGTTACGAAGACGTCGTTGACGCGCGCCGGGACACTGATAGTGATAGTTTTCTAATGATCATTATTTTTTTCTGAGTCAGTATTTTTATACGCCCGTTTTGAAAAAATGGTCGTATTATGTTATGCTGTTGTCCGTCTGTCCGTCGGTCCGTCTGTCAGTCTGTCCGTCTGTCCGTGGACAATTGCTTGTCCGGATGATAACTCAAGAAAGGATGCACCTAGGTTCCTCAAATTTTATGTGTGGATAGCCCTTGGGTGGAGGAGGTTCCCTATTGAAAATGAGACCCCAGGGTTAAAGGTCAAGGTCACTGGGACTTAAAATAGGTAAAACTTGTCCGGACAATAACTGAACCACCAATGTACCTAGGTTCACCAAATTTTATGTAAGAGTAGCCCATGTGTCAGAGATGTTCCCTATTGGTTTTGGGGCCCCTGGGTCAAAGGTCAAGGTCACAGTGGCATCATATGGGAAAAAAACTTGTCCTGACAATAACTGAACAACCAATCTACCTAGGTTCACCAAATTTTATGTGATAGTAGCCCTTGTGTCAAGGATGTTCCCATTTGGTTTTGGGGACCCTGGGTCAAAGGTCAAGGTCACAGGGGCATCATATTGAAAAACCTTGTCCGGACGATAACTCAACACTGACTGTACCCAGGTTCACCAAATTTTATGTGAAGATAGCCCTTGTGTCAAGGATGTTCCCTACAGGTTTTTGGGCCCCAGGCCTAAAGTCACAGTGGCATCATATGGGAAAAAAACTTGTCCTGACAATAACTGAACAACCAATGTACCTAGGTTCAACAAAATTTATGTGAGAGTAGTCCATGTGTCAAGGTTATGCCCTATTGGTTTTGGGGCCCCTGTGTCAAAGGTCAAGGTCACAGGGGCATCATATTGAAAAACCTTGTCCGGACAATAACTCAACAACGATTGTACCTAGGTTCACCAAATTTTATGTGAGAGTAGCCCATGTATTAAGGATATGCCCTATTGGTTTTGGGGCCCCAGGGTCAAAGGTCAAGGTCACAGGGGCATCATATTGAAAAACATTGTCCGGTTAATAGCTCAACAATGACTGCACCCTAGGTTCGCCAAATTTCATGTGAGAGAAGCCCATGTGTCAAGGATGTTCCCTATTGGTTTTGGGGCCCCTGGGTCAAGTTTAAACCTTCAACCAGAAGATATCAAATTACCAAGCTGTGACTTCAAATGTTCATTTAATATGTTAATAAAGTCAAAATGGCAAACAATGAAAAACTTGTCTAGACAATAACTGAACCACCAATGTACCTAGGTTGATTAAATTTTATGTGAGAGTAGCCCATGTGTCAAGAATATGCCCTTCTGGTTTTGGGGCCCCTGGGTCAAAGGTCATGGTCACAGAGGCATCATATTGAAAAACCTTGTCCGGACAATAACTCAACAACGATTGTACCTAGGTTCACCAAATTTTATGTGAGAGTAGCCCATGTATTAAGGATATGCCCTATTGGTTTTGGGGCCTCAGGGTCAAAGGTCAAGGTCACAGGGGCATCATATTGAAAAACATTGTCCGGTTAATAGCTCAACAATGACTGCACCCTAGGTTCGCCAAATTTCATGTGAGAGAAGCCCATGTGTCAAGGATGTTCCCTATTGGTTTTGGGGCCCCTGGGTCAAGTTTAAACCATCATCCAGAAGATATCAAATTACCAAGCAGTGACTTCTAATGTTCATTTAATATGTTAATAAAGTCAAAATGGCAAACAATGGAAATAATGCTATATTTAATAAGTAACATGAATTTAGTTCACCAAATTTTATGTGAGGGTAGCCCATGTGTTAAGGATGTTCCCTATTGGTTTTGGGTCAAAACTAGGTCAAAGGTCAAGGTCACAGAGGCATCATATGGAAAAACCTTGTCCGGACAATAACTCAACAACGATTGTACCTAGGTTCACCAAATTTTATGTGAGAGTAGCCCATGTATTAAGGATATGCCCTATTGGTTTTGGGGCCCCAGGGTCAAAGGTCAAGGTCACAGGGGCATCATATTGAAAAACATTGTGCCGGTGATAACTCAACCATGGCTGTACCTAGGTTCTCAAAATCTTTGCTTTGGATAGCCCTCCAGTTAAGGGTGGGACCTATTCTGAGATCCCGGGGTCATTGGTCAAGGTCACAGGGACTTCATATGAGATAGAACACAGCATGGATTGCACACGGCGTATAATGCCCCGCCCAGCGGAGTTCTTGTTTTCTGATATTTTGTAAGAATATGCAGGACATATTCTTATTTATGTTGATGTACTATGTTTCCTGATTGTACCTAACAAACGTTAACCGTAGCAAAAGTCCACGTTATTTTGGATCATCCCTCGTAGGTCTTATTAGTTGGATTACTCGGATTTTACTCTTACTTTTCAATGTAAATTTGCCAAAATTAATCTTGAATTACTTTTTTGAAAATCATAAAATTTTGTTTGAAATTCAAGGTAGGTATTTTTTAGGTAAGGAACTATCTAAATTGCATCACTTCTGTTAATATCTTAAATAACAAGAAGGATATTCGATGAAATATATGTTATCCTTACATAGGAATTCAATGATAAAATCCGAAGTTTCCAACTGTATGGACCTACGTACCAACTGGATTGCTTCAGATTTTATCAGGGAAAGATAACTCACTAAAGTCCCTAATTGATGTAGTATTTGGCAAACAATCGAGGGCTAATTAACAAGACTGCTATATTATTTGTAAGGGAGCTAACTCACTGTAAAATATTTGGTACAATACAGTTTCCTTACAGTATTAGCTCCCTTGAACATCTGTGATCTTAAATCACTGCCTCGTGTTCATTTATACCCTTTTTATTCTAAATTAAAATGTACTGTTTTCACAATTGAATGGTTTTCTAATGTTTGTATATGTCTTCCTGTTTTTCAGAACTTTACTGATGATATGACTAACTGATGATGTGACTAATTGATGATGTTAATTACTGATGATGTTAACTGTTTGGTTGTAAACAAGTGATGTAAGTTTTATTATTAATATTTATTTATTTTAAAGGTCGTTTGTGTAAATGCTGGACCCCTATTTGCCGTAAATATCTTTTAAACTATAACAGCGATTTTGCTAAAAAATTTAATACAGTCTTATTTCAATTTTTCCTTCTAGGATTTAAATTTTTCAGAATTTTTAATATATAAGTAAAAAAGTTTTCCATAAGTATAATTAAAAATATTTGGAATTTTTTATCAAAAAACTGGCGGGAGGTATAATAAGCTGTTCTGATTATAACATTGTCATACTTCCAATGTATTTATACCAAGTCCCGTGCGTTTACTGTAAATTTGTCGCTTAAGGTAGAATACCCATAATACACATATCAAGGAATAAGACTTTTGCTACTTTCTTTATAATCAGGATCACAACCTAGATTCACTGACAAAATATTTTAAATTTTTACCGTCCAATAAATTTTTTATAACATTTTTTTGAAAATTGAGTTATAAGTAAGAATCACACTATAAATTTGAAGGGGTATATGTCTTTAAAATGTAAAATTGATTTAAATATTCAAATTATTTTCATAAATTTTGTTTGATAAAGTTCACAATACTTTAATGAATGCAAATACATCATCTTTAATACATTTACCTTGGTATTTTTACACACATACCAAGTTAATAATAGGGAGACCCAACAGAAAATGTGACGATTTTCACCAGCTATAAAAACTACAAGTCCGTATCCTTATTTTTTGACTATGAAAACATTTTCTGCACTCCTAGTTACACATTTAATAATTTACCTTAAACCATATGGCAATGAATAAAACAAAGAACAAAAACTTTTACCACAGATAACTAAACAAAATGCCATTTTAATACATCAACCCCCTTTTTGAAAAAATGTCAAAACTCTAGTGACCATCATAATATGAAGTAAACACATCTTTACAGTATATATTTTACTTTTAAACACCATTATTGACAATTTAAAGATAAAATAATGGTATTTTACGGTCTAATTGCATTAATCATCAACAACTTATTGATTACGAATTTGTTCGGGGACGAATCTGTTAGGGGACGAATCTTTTCGTCCATTATTTGAATTGAATTTTTAAACTTCCGGTTTAAACTTTTTACACAAATTCTACCTATTTTCTCAAATAATTGAGAGAATTAATATTCTTGTGAGGTAATACAATAAAAATAATAATAATATTTGAAAAATGAGGCATTTACACAATAAAAAAGTTCATCCGATCTTTATCGATTGATAACGACACCGACGAAAACCGCTTACGTAATTTGTCGACATGACCCGACATCGCCCGAAGTTTGACAGCAGCTATTATGGGAATTCTACCTTAAATGAACACTGGACGGTCTACTAAATTGTAAAGCAGAGACCCATCTTTAAAATGGTACTTGTAGAATTGTATAGATTTTGACGATACAGACAACAGTGATGATGATATTGAGTTTGTATAATACTGTTATACTTTGTTATCAAATAAAATTTCTAACCGGGCCTCATATTTAGCTATTATTTTGTATCTACTGTAATGTGGCTGTTGTGATTATTGCACACACCAATTTACCAAGAGTTACTGTTTGGCTTCAAAATATGCATTGCATGTCTATGGGAAGTATGTTATGTAATTAAAGAAAAATTCTGAATTTTTGGATTTGAGAAGGAAAATGTTAGACTAGTTATGATCACATACAAAATTTGAGTCAATTCCATCCGATAGTTATTGAGATATTTCATGGTTTTAGGGGTCCAGCTTTAAAGCAAACGACCTATAACTCCATTTTCTGGAGAAGTAAATACACAAATATGATAAGTTATACAAAATTAATATAAGTTAGAAATAACGTGTATAGTTCAATGTGATATACATTGAACTATTGTATATTCAGATAGAATGCTGGTATTAGGTACATAATAGTATAGCCTCTTGGTTAGTGGAACAATTTAAGTCACACATAATGTGATGGAAGAATATGATCAATTTTAAATATATATTTAAGTCTTAGCAGTTAGCTACTTTCTGATAGGAACATGATATGATCATTTACGTTTAGGTCTAGATGTCACTGCGACCCAAAAGGTAAGCACAACATAATTAAGTCTTCATTACAAGCCAAAAAGAAATTACAAAACTTTGTATTAAAAATGTCATATATTGAATGAACGTAATTGTGTCTGTATTGAGTTACATCATGGTTCAGGCAGTTGAAGAGACAATAACTAAATTTATCGCAGACCATCACACATGTTACAGTATATATCTGACTGATAGCTTGTACAGATGACCTTCACAAGGAATTTCATCATATTCAAATAGACTGGGTTTGATCTAGAGTATGTCCAGTGAATACTGAGTTTTAGCGTGTCATGTACAAATTTGAATCTATGAAAATCAGAGTCCTCATTTAATTTATAATTCCAAGTTATCTTTCCGTTGTGGAATATAGCTGTATTGCAAGCATTCTTCCATGAGTATTTTGTTGGAAAGGTACTGTTACTTAAGTAGTTGGAAAGATTGTGATAAAGACTGTTTCTGTAGAATTCTAGTTAAGTCTTTGATAAATCCAGTATGTTTAATAAAGTTACAAGTCATGTGTTGAGATAATTTGTCATTTAACATTTGTTTCACAAGATCTGATGGCAAGGCATGACAAAGAGTTCCAAGAAAAAGAAGCTTACAAAGATCAATATAAGCTTTAATTGATGATATTCCAAGAAGACCAGTTACCATCACTGAATGTGTCTGCTGAGGTAAGCCTTGAATGACATTTAGACAGAATTTATGACATGATTCTAACTTTTTCAGAGTCGAGACGGAGATGTTGTTCCATAATTCAAATGAAAACAGAGTCATAGGCAGAACACACATGAGATAAAGTTTCACTAAGATTATTGGATTATTGTCCATGATGAATAATAAAGTTCCTCTCATTGATTGAAGAATATCATGGATATCGAATGGTAAATTACCACTTATAGATTGTATAACACCAAAATAAAAAAAAGTTTAAATAAAATATATTTCAAATTGTAAAGATAAAAAGGATTTATTGGAATATTGCTTTAACAGAAAAAGTCTGGTTTAATTCTAATTTTAGGTCGCTTTAAAATTTTTGATTACAGAGTTAATTCAGTGTAATTGTTTTACTGAGCAATTGGTTTATCTAACTTCTAATTGAATTTCTTTTCACCTATTTGTACATTGAAACCATCATACAGTACCCACCAAAAGTAGAGCTGGGAACTGCCAGGAAATTTTTACCTCGGTATACCGTGATAGTATACTAAATACCATGATATATACCACGGTATTCCACAAAGTAAGCCTTTACCATGTGCTGTAGTGCTATTAAATAGAAATACACTTTTAAGAAGATCATTTATTAACTTTTGAAAACACTGAATCCCTTTTTTATTTATTGGTAGTAAATGTAACAACTGAATCATTCTTGATTTTTAATTTGTTGTTTTTCCCAAATTTATCAAAAATTTATTGATACTTTGTAATCAAAGTTGAAAATAATGATCCTGGGTTAAAATGAATCGGTCCGTCTAAAATTTTGTCATGACGCCATACGTGTTGTTATCACGAGACACTCAAATGGTGTTTATGCTTAAACTTACTTAAATTAATGGAGGAATATATACGGCATCATATGTGGAAAAAATGAAAATGAATAAAACACTCGTGAAAGGAAACCTTATATAAAAATGTACTCCGCAACCTTTAAAACTGATCACAAAATCAAGAATTAAATATACATTGTATATACTTACTAAATTTTAAGTTCAAATTATCTCAGAAACAGACGACTGTGGAAATCGGTCAACGTTTCTGTCTGACAGAATACAAGACAACATTGCCGGGCGATTGCTACTATGCATTACTTTTTATAACTTCTACAGCATTATGCAGAGCTAAAATTAACTAAAATAGAATTTTTCACTTGTCCATGGACAAGTCAAATTTAAAAAATAATTTCATATACGACTTGAACAACCGTTGATTTCGCCACCTCTGCTGACAAAGAAAATTGTGTAAAACCAAAATCACGGGTACTACTTGTTCATAGGTACTTCTCACTTGCCTGAAAGGAAGTTAAGTTATATTAAATAATGGTATTTTTGAAAATACCTGGGTATTGTACCGCGAGATAAAATACCACAGTTACCAGTGTACCGGTTATACCGCACTCCTCTAACCAAAAGTTACGAGACAAAAATGATTTTCTACTTTTTGAATTTTGATTATCATTCTTATAAAATCAATTTTTTTTTGTTAAAATATTTAAATATGGCTTTTGATTTGATGAAAACTAACTTTATGAATGCAATACTTCTGACTTCCTTAAAGGTTGGGCTTCAACTATAAAAGAGAGAGAATCTTGAAAATGGTCACTTCTTTCTGACCATCTGAGCAGTGAACAAGTCAAACCGGAGAGAGAAAATCTTGAACTGTGAAAAATTTACTGTTCAGATTTCAATGAAATTTGATATACTGTTTCTTTGACATATTTTCAATACTTTTTATATGCCCGAAAGAATTTCGGACATATTGTTATACCCCCTGGCGTCCGTCTGTCGGTCCGTTAGCAACTTGGTTTCCGGAGCATAACTTAAGTTCCATTTGGCCCACAATATTCAAACTTCATAGGATGATTGCCCATATCAAGTAGAAGACCCCTATTGATTTTAGGGTCACAATGTCAAAGGTCAAGGTCACTATTACTATAAAACTGAAAACAGTTTCCGTAGCATAACTTAAGTTCTATTTTGCCCACAATATTCAAACTTCATATGATGATTGTCCATATCAGGTAGAAGACCCCTATTGATTTTGGGGTCACAAGGTCAAAGGTCAAGGTCACTATTACCTTTAAAATGAAAACAGTTTCCGTAGCATAACTTAAGTTCTATTTTGCCCACAATATTCAAACTTCATATGATGATTGTCCATATCGGGTAGAAGACCCCTATTGATTTTGGGGTCACAAGGTCAAAGGTCAAGGTCACTTTTACCTTAAAACTTTTTTTCTCTACTTTGTTTTCCACAATTATTCATGATATGATATTCATCTGAAATATTCTCATGTCTTACAAATGCTTCATCTTAACTAAAAAAACAACACTTTCGGGCATATAATGCTCCGCCCAGCGGTGCTCTTGTTGAAATTTTCATTTTTCTACACTACCTAGAAATGGTACTTTCAAAGAACAATTTTGAAAACAAATTCAAAAATTTCAAATTTGACAGACAAATGCTAATTAATCACAACCCTCACTAAGCCAATCCAAAGAGAGTTCATGAACTTTACAGAGCCAATAATATTATTTTCTGACTACCCCTTGTACAAAATTCCCATGACTGTTGATTCATGGATTATATACCTGCAGTATTTTAACTATCACATAATGTGTTGGAATTTATAATATAGACAAAGTAGTAAATTTAGTGAGAATTTGTGACTTAAATATCAAGCTCTCATGTTTCGTTTTCTTCGTATCAGTGCTGACTTACCTTTTCTCAAGAAGCAGACATCTTCCCCTTATGCTAATGGAAAATCAATATCTATAAAAAATCTTCTATTAACTTTATTGTTGTTTTCAGATCATTCATTTCTTGGATCCTGATGTTGCCAACCTGCGATGAGTTCAATACTTGAAGCAACATGTTAGTCACCTAATAAGTTTGGGCAAACAGTTCAATGGTTAAACTTATTTCTGGTAAGTATATCAAAAGATTTTACACCGATTGTTGCAACACATTGAATAGGTCACATTAAGGCGGTCAAGCAATCTACTCACTGTTCCTTGATAGGCTAAATCTCTGGATTAAGCTGTTTACCTGTTACTAGGTGCATCAGTGACTGACAACTGCCCTACATGATTTAGAATCAGTGGTATTAAAGAACATGGTGGTAGAATTTTTTCAAAAGTTTGCACTGTCAGGGAATCAAACATAGGTACTACATATGACACATGGATCAGTAGATTTGTGTGCAGTAATCAGCCTTTCCAAGGTAAATAAAGCAAGATGAACAATTTGTGACATTTCAAGTTAGCTTATTTACAAAGCATAGACTGTATACTAAGAGCTTATTTACAAGGCATAGACTGTATACCGCTTAAGTGACATTTTGAAATACTTTTCTTTTAACAACTATTTCATTTAAAGGTACAATGTTACCTCTGCAGAGCGACATTCAACGAGGTTTGAAAAAGTGTCCCTCGACAGAGGTAGACTTTTTTATCAATCAGATAATATGTCATTTTCGATACAGCAAACTGGCTGTTATCTGTCCCGTAGTGTAAAAGCTGTTAAGAGTGGATTTTAAATTGTTTCTTTAGGGGCTCCGTACCTTAGCCATATGAAGTACAAGTATTCATATTGAAGAATTGACATGAGAACTATCACTAAGTGGGGTAATTTGTGTTCCCACCCACTTGTCATTGTTATTATAATGTTATAATGTACATTTGTTATTGCATAACTCTAAACACTCATTTTCAATAAGAAGGCGCCAATTGCATTTTCGCTTGTCGTCGCTATGTCAAGAGCTTACACATTGTAATAAAAGTAAAATGTGTAAGTCATTTATCTTACATATACCTAAGGATGTTGGAACAGCATATAATTCTTTTAATCATGCGCGTATGTTTTGGAAAATAAAAATTTAATGTTACGTTTTGTAAGGTTCGCTACTGTCGTCGGTGCAGTTTCATTAATTTAACGATAAGTTGTGTGATAATCAACACATACCTGCAAGTTAATATGTGATAATTTTTAAGTAGGGACATTTCTTACTTGAAAATTACTGGCCATTGTGTTTGCAAGCCGACTTTTGACAACTTATTGAGCTTTAATTGAGTGTCGCCGAAATTATGTGTTTTACACCTCTATCACTGCCATAGCATATTGTGAAATAGAATGAAGTTTATATCAGGTACTTATAATGCTTTGAACAACATCTGGTCTTAATTGAAACAAAATATACAACTTTTCTGTTATATAAGGACTTTTCATCACAGTATCATGATTTTTGTCATTTACTTTTTCGCGCAATTTTAAGAGTGCAAGGATCATTACAAGCTTTATATGTAACGTGCTATAAACAACCATAATATTCATCATTCACAATACCATAAATCTCATTTGAATGTATTTAGTAACTATAAAGTTCATTTATTATCCCCCGCCGATGAAATCGGGAGGGGGATATAGTTTTGGCGTTGTCCGTCCGTCCTTCCGTCCGTCCGTCCGTCCGTCCTTCCGTCCGTCCGTCCGTCCATCCGTCTGTCCGAATTTCGTTTCCGGAGTAGTTCTCTGCAACTACTGGCTGGAATTCAACGAAACTTTATGGGAATCATCAATATCAAGAGGAGATGCGCATGTGGTCAGCTTTTTTTGGATCAGACCCTTTAACTCAGAGTTATGGCCCTTGATTAGTTATGTAGTATGCATATAGAGTAAAAGTCGTTTCCGGAGTAGTTCTCTGCAACTACTGGCTGGAATTCAATGAAACTTTATGGGAATCATCAATATCAAGAGGAGATGCGCATGTGGTCAGCTTTTTTTGGATCAGACCCTTTAACTCAGAGTTATGGCCCTTGATTAGTTATGTAGTATGCATATAGAGTAAAAGTCGTTTCCGGAGTAGTTCTCTGCAACTACTGGCTGGAATTCAACGAAACTTTATGGGAATCATCAATATCAAGAGGAGATGCGCATGTGGTCAGCTTTTTTCGGATCAGACCCTTTAACTTAGAGTTATGGCCCTTGATTAGTTATGTAGTATGCATATAGAGTAAAAGTCGTTTCCGGAGTAGTTCTCTGCAACTATTGGCTGGAATTCAACGAAACTTTATGGGAATCATCAATATCAAGAGGAGATGCGCATGTGGTCAGCTTTTTTTGGATCAGACCCTTTAACTCAGAGTTATGGCCCTTGATTAGTTATGTAGAATGCATATAGAGTAAAAGTCGTTTCCGGAGTAGTTCTCTGCAACTATTGGCTGGAATTCAACGAAACTTTATGGAAATCATCAATATCAAGAGGAGTAGCGCATATCGTCAGCTTTTTTCGGGTCAGACCCTTTAACTCAGAGTTATGGCCCTTGATTAGTTATGTAGTATGCATATAGAGTAAAAGTTGTTTCCTCTCTATTTCTCTGCAACTAATGGCTGGAATTCAACGAAACTTTATGGGAATTTTCAATACCAAGAGGAGATGCGCATATTGTCAGCTTGTTCCGGTCAGACCCTTTAACTCAGAGTTATGGCCCTTAATTAGTTATGTAGTATGCATTTAGAGTAAAAGTTGTTTCCGCACTACTTCTCTGCAACTACTGGCTGGAATTCAACGAAACTTTATGGGAACCTTCAATACCAAGAGGAGATGCGCATATCGTCAGCTTGTTCGGTCAGACCCTTTAACTCAGAGTTATGGCCCTTAATTAGTTATGTAGTATGCATATAGAGTAAAAGTCGTTTCCGCGCTACTTCTCTGCAACTACTGGCTGGAATTCAACGAAACTTTATGGGAATCATCAATATCAAGAGGAGATGCGCATATCGTCAGCTTGTGCCGGTCAGACCCTTTAACTCAGAGTTATGGCCCTTGATTAGTTATGCAGTATGCATAATAGAGGAAAAAATATTTCTGCGCTATTTCTCTGCAACTAATGCCTGGAATTCAACTAAACTTTATGGGAATCATCAATATCTAGAGGAGACGCGCATATCGTCGCCTTGTTCTGGTCAGACCTTTCAGCTCAGAGTTATTGCCCTTGATTAATTGTGCAGTGTTCATATAGAGAAATTTTGCTATTTCTTTGCAACAGCTGGATTGATTTCAACAAGATTTTATGGAAACCATCAATACAGAAAAGAAATTTGCATCTCATTGGCATGTCCTGATAATTTTTATTAACATGGAGTTATGTATGTTCCCTATTATGGTTTATGGATTTTTATATTTATTAATAAAGCCTTATGTCTCCAGTTGTTGTGTTAGTAAAAACAAGTACTCGGCGGGGGATATTAATTCAACGAATTTGCTTGTTTACGCTAACATCATCAATAATCAATTAGCAAATTCGTTTTGTAAGGTTCGTTTGGTAAGGTTCGTTGCAACATACACTTGATTGAATTTAAATTGAATAAGCAAGGTTGACATGTGCTTTATTTACGTCAGTTTTAGTGCATATGATATCATTTTCTCTCAAAATAGCTACCACGCCATGTTTTGATGTAAACACTGGATAAGAACGGTATTGTTCTAGAAAGCTCAATAGCTGTTGTAATCAGAGGCAAGATATAACTCTTTACGTTATTGATACAAACTATGTTTTTGTATAAAATGTGTGACTTTGAATATGTTTACATAGTAATTTACCTTAAATTTCGAAATACCAATAGCTTTAATCATAAAATGCTACAAGACTTGATGTAAAGTTTGTTACCTTCAGTAACGAACCTTACTTAATTAAAAGATGCATTTTTATGAATAAAATATAATTCAATCAAATGCTAAGTTTAACAGGATGTACTTACTTGAATCTGCATACAATTTATAATTTTTAAGTGTTTGAGAATGCAACGGTAAAGGATGTATACGCAACTGACAGACTATAAGTAAGGTCTTACACCCTTCCTACTAACAGGCCCGGATTTACCGGGGGGGCACAGGGGGCACGTGCCCCCCCCACCTGGCCCCACAGATATTGACTCTCATACAAAGAAAAGGGCACAAAATCGGCACCATCAAAGCAATATCAACTCGACTTTTAGATTAATTTTAATATGCAATCATCCATCCGAGCTATTGAAAAAGAGAATGATCTAAATTGATACATTCAAGCATCTCAGGGTACCCAGATCGGGCCTTATCAAGCATTCAAATCATTGATCGTGCAAGTGTATGGACTCTATACAGACACATAGATACCAATTGTTTATTGTCTATATTACACATACCTCAACAGTATATTAAAGACCGTCACCAGTGAAATTTCCATGGTAACTAGCTTACGAGGCCTAAATTTGGTTATTGTGCACTCTCTAATCTTATTTACTAGTGGATATCATCGGCGTTTTCATAGCAAGTTAGACAGAGAAAAGACGAGGACAGCTAGTCAATTGCATTTTCTAGTCACTTCTATGACACTCCAACTTAGTTAATTTCGAAAACATGCACGATCGTCTGATGATTTTTTATGGTATTAAAATTCCGAATAACTTTTAAAAAGTGACCGAGCCTAAACATAAATTACATGTAAGTATTTATGGAGGACATCGGCGTTTTTCATATCAAGTAATAGACTGAGAAAAGCCGAGTATAGTCGAATGAATGTTTGTCATTAAAAAGAGTTAATTAAAAGTAAGTTAAACTCGGAAAAAAGCGAGCGTTTTATGTTGTTGTTTTTTTTTTAGAAAATGTAGATAAATGAATTAAACTTTCAAGTAACTTTTCAAGAGTGACCGACCCTACAACAAGTTTTCTAACGAAAAAGAAGACAAAAATTAATCAGTGGTTAAACATTTTTTTTATCCAATCATACATTAATAGGCTTGTGTTTCGTTAATTTTTAAATCGTTGCTTTTATTTTATATCATTTTACGTTTTTAAAATACCTGTATTCCTAATGATTTTTTCCAAAGGAATCGAAAAATGTGATGTCCCAACAACCATTCTTGTAAATCCACTGAAACGTCCGAAAAACTCACAACAACGCTGAATTTCAACACAATAAACTAAGCCTCTTATTTAAAAAAAACTATCATAAACTGGCGTTTTTGGATGTTAAATCGGAAAATTTTCTCATTGCATTCGGTGATTTTATACAAGTTACCAAGTGTATTTTTTATAAATTCTCGGCATTTACATGATGAAATAGCTGATTTTTTTGTAAATCAGGATTTTATCCATTGTCGTTCCTTGAAAACTTCGGGGTACGAGAATGGGATTTAATAAGCCAACAGATTAAATCTAAACGAACAAAATGGGCACATGCATGAAGGATACCTCAATTATAGCGCTCAATATTTCCTAGGTAGTGCCCAAAAGTGCTTAAAATGTAATGATAATTTACCAAATTTTAGCTTCATTTTATCCTTTTAAAGTGTGTTCAAAAGTGCTCAGATTTACACCTTTGACATGCAAAAATTCAAAAATTTTCCACATCTTCGGGAGGGGATACCCCTCCCGTACCCACCCCAACCGTACTCCCCAATAACGACTCCTCTGTATTAGGCCCTGTGATCTAACTCAAATGAATGCATTTTCTTTATTTATGAATATTTATAAAAAGCTAACCAATCACATGAATCTGAATTGTTACACATTGCATCACTTTTCTACAGAAAAAAATGATAATTAACCTAGTTTTAGCTTCATTCAATTTGTTTAAAAGAGCATTTTAAAGTGCTCAGATTTGCACCTTTGACATGTGAAAAACTCAAAAATTTCTATACCGTCCGGAGGGAGTACCCCTCCCGAACCCACCCCCTGTGCCCCCCCCACTTACGACCCTTCTGGATCCGGCCCTGTACTACATGTATAAGGGACTATTCTATCTATAGCTATTACACAAATGAAAATCAAAATGTGCTTATGTATGAGTCAGTCATAGATATTTATAGAATCGGCCATATTTTGAGTCAGTATATATGTGTTCATTGGCTATGGTCTATGAAAATAAGAGTAAGGTTTGTTACCAGTGGTAACGGACCTTACTAAATTTTTGTTTATTTTCTGAACATTTTTTTTCAACAAAATACAAACAATTTAAACATAGATGTATTGTTTTCAATTATAACTGCAAGTACACTGTTGAAATTCATTGATATAGTTATACCAAATATTAAGAAACTGGTCCCTTTAGTTAAAAAAGTGCAGTACTACACAGACAGCTCAATATCAATATATAGAAAAAAGACAACATTCCAAGTTGTGGCTTATCATGAAGATATGTATAGTTGTTGAAGTTTTAAATTGTGTTTTAACTATGATATTAGTTAAATAAATATTTCAAGCATGCAAGATTACAATTTACCGTGTAAATTTGGAATTACTTGGCTTAAACAAGTACAAAACCAAAGTAAGGTTTGTAACGAAATCATCTTAACAGTTGATAAGCCAGGGATGGGTCGAGTACTGGATTCCAGTACTCGAGTAGTACTTGAGTATTTCAAATTTTGTACTCGTACTTATGAGTAATGAGTACTGGTTTTTCTTCAGTACTTGAGTAGTACTTGAGTAGTACTTAAGTACTCATGAGTATTTTTGAGTACCAGATTGTTTTGCATGAGCATATAAAAGATTTTTAGTAGAAATAAAAGAGACAAATTTTATTTATCTATTCAATTAAACATCAAATCAAGCTTCAAATTCAATTTTAAACAAGACAGTCAAAATGTTGCTGCAAATATTTTATGCATCAGTGTTTATTTTTGGTCAGTTTTATTGCCGTCTAAGGGCTATATTCTCATTCTAAAATCAAATCTTTTTTCCCACATTTCAGTTTCAGAACAACAATTTATCAAATTAGTAAAAACAAATGTAAGAATAAAGTCAAATCATGAACTAAGATTAATATATGTCTTATAAACTTGATAATATGAAAACTGAATGCATAATCACACTATATAAAATCATGCGAATGAATTTTCTTTTATTCTGTGTTATTTTATATATTTATGGTGGAGGGTTTTTACTTACTTAGATTTTATAATTTATCTTTTGTATAACGCCATTGAATATGTAATATAGAAATAGGCGTTTAATCAAATGAAGAAGTTTAAGATTAAGTTTAAATCCAAATTAAACTTAAACAAAAGAGTTTTGAAAAAAAGACAGCTGATAGTATGTTTCAGCTTAAAATAATTAAGTTATCTTTTTTTAGTTAACTAACTAACTTAATGAAAAACAAAACTAAAATCTTTGTTGAATTAGCTATTGTTACAAATTTGCATGACATTTCATCTCAATTTATATCAAAACATTGTGCAGGGTTTTTTCACCACGAAAGTGACTGTTTCAGAGAATGTAATATCTCGTCATTCACTTAAAAAATTCTTATGACTGATGCATATAACTAGCTGATGATTTTAATAATAGCTATATGAGGAACAAACTGTGACAAACATTGTTTTCACAGTTTATGAAGAGGTATAAACTGCAAAAAGGTGTCAGACATCCCATTGATATGCATAATCCCATAACAATAGCTACCTATAAAACTTGTAATCAGATAACCAATTACATGTACTATGCATTATCATTTGTAAAGTAGTTTTAAAGAAAACTCAATCAAGAATGTAACTAGATAGAAATAAGATGGCCAGTACTCAGAAATACTCACGAGTATCGAGTACTGCTAGTTCAGTACTTGAGTAAGTACGAGTACGAGTACAATTTATTTTCCTGAGTACTGAGTACAGGCGAGTACTGGAAAAAGTGGTACTTGTACTCATAATACTCGAGTACAAGTACGAGTACCCCATCCCTGTGATAAGCTACTTTCTGCCAATGGCGTATGTTTTAGCGATATTTATATTGTATATGTCACTCGATGTTATTATGCAAGTGTTTCAACTATCAAATATTTAAATTAAGTCCATCAAATGTCATATATGTTGAATTCCACAAAAACGATCTAATAAAAAGTACAATTATACAATGCCATTGCTACATGCACTATACTGTTGAAGTTTAATATTGTGTTTTATTTGGCATGTTAGTTAAAAACATGTTTCATGCATACACCATTTCTTTTAAACGTGTAAAGTTTGAATTATTTGGCTAAAACAAGTACAATGTAAGGTTCGTAACGAAATCGCCATTGCAGTTGATCAGCTAGTTTCTGCCAATGATGTATACATTGAGCTATACTTAGATTGCACATATCACCCAATACTTTAATGAACCTGTTTGAATATAAACTAAGTGAATAATCTCCTATTAGTATTTGCAATAGACAATTATACCATGAATGTTTAAAAAGGTTTGGTGTTCCTGTTCTAACCATATTTTTTGTATTTTCTGTCAATGCTGATGGATAATAGTATAGGTACTGTACAATGTTAAGTATATCCGTTTGAATTTGGGTTATATTTACTCTAACGTTTTTAATTATTATTCAATTCCTAGCTGGCAAATTAGTCGAGTAAATTAATTTGTTATATGGGGTATCCTTATAAACGAACCTTAACCTAGCAGTTCAAGAGATTTTGACTGATGATTTTTAAATTGTCATATCTAAAATATCCATGGAATGATGATGGAAATATTTGACAAACGTCAACTAGACACATCGAACAAACGAAAAATGAACTATATGTGATTCAACTAAACAATTCATTTTTCAACATTTTCAAAAAGTAGTTGGCGCTTTCTTATTGTAAATGAGTGTAAATAGTGGACAATATATATATTTTTCAATCAATTGAACCAAAGAATAAATAATTGTGTTAGAATTATAATTTAAATTTGATGTTTTCAGGATATTGATAATATGATGTCATATCAAGCTATGTACACTCTCGATGGAATATAATCAATTCACTAGATGTCTTGAAGAATGGAATTGGAGGACCAGTTTGTTTGGAGCAGCACAGTTACAGAGGAGTTTACATGGTAGAGATCTTTACCACATTTACTTTTAGTTTTTTGCCAAGTCAATGCTGTCTTTGTTTAGTGATATCTGTTGACCCTTGAGGTAATACTTACAAAATTATTAATTATTGTAATAGCTATATACTCAAATAAAGTATTTAATGAAGAATTGTGATGAGAAATTACCAAATATGTCATCACTCAATCAACCACTCATGACATTTGTAAATCTTCTACAAAACTCCTAAAAGATGTGAGGCTGGTCTCAAAAAAAATAGTTGTTTCTGACTACAGTATTTTATTATATAAATGTAATTTGTCGCCAAGAGAATTACCTCAGATAATACAAAAATTTGTCAGATTTTATAGCTGATATTTTAATTATTGGTGCAATAATGTTTAGCAAATAATTTTCACTGTTCAAACTTAAATTGGTGCAGTTATTATTAGATTTTGTATGGTCCATTCAGAAGGTATTATTTTATGTATGCACATTGAACTACCGGTACTTTTCCTACTGCTTATAAGTACTTACTGTACACTTTTATTATCTTATGATATAAAAATTTATACCTTTTAATGTTCTTAAATAGACAATATCTGGAATTCAAATGTTTGGATTTTCCCTTGTGGTACAAACAAACTTACTGTCATGATGAAACCTGTGTATAAAGAACAATAGGATTTAATTTTTATTTCATGCTTTACAGCTATCATGTGCAACAAGCTTTATTTGTACCACCTGTGCACAGACAGAAAAGCCCATAAATTTGAGTTCTGAATTAGGTCTGCTGAGACCAGCTAAAGTAAAGTGATTTAGTAGAGTATGAAGATTTAAAGATATACATCTCTTCCAAAATACTACTTTGTCTTATAAAGATATGTAAAACTGACACATAAATTTCAAAAGGTATGATATATTGGCTGAACATCCACATGACTACAGCACAAATAAAATTTATAAAAATACATGTTTGTGAATTAATACAAATAGTTAATCCTCAAATACTTTTTAAATTTTGTGGTTGGCAAACTGAAAATAATTACACCCACAGGGAATCGAACGATATTACATGCATGCTTTAACTTAACACAGGCATGAAATATCCGTGAAAGTTATAATTGTCCACATGCTTTTACTGTGTAAACTATAAAGAAATAAATGAAAACTTCTATTTTGTTCAGTACTTGACTAATTACATCAATCTTCATGATCGTACAACAATTTTCATTTTCTATGTTGCTTACAAATTTGGCCAGTATTACATTCAAATGGGAGCAGGACGTGAACGTTTAGACTGAGCATGAAACTTGAATGTGAGGCCTGACTTTTCATGCTCTTAAAATAAATGTTAAATATCAAAGTTTTTGGGTTTTAATCCGTAAAATGCTGTTCAAAGATCAGCTTATTCACCTATTCAGTGGACAGGTCCAATGTTTAAAGTACAAAAACACGCATGACCTAGAATACAACCTGTAGTCAGTTATATACAGTACCCACCAAAAGTTAGGGGACATTTTCACTTTGTAGGCCTACTGAAAAGTATTTATCTAAAATTTCATCTAAATCACAGTTTATATTTGAAATGCTTTTTTAGTTTTGCTTTATATTTTGGTTATCATTATAATTATAACTGAGACTACAAAATTAGCATAAAAGCTATGTTATAGAAACTAATAACAATAAACATGGTTTTGGATGCTTCTGGATGTCAAATGCTAAATCTAGAAGATTTGCTGCATACATGAATTTTGTTTTCAAATTTATCACAAACCATACTTAAATATATTAAAAATAATGATTCTACAAAAATAATCATCAAAATTTAAGAATTGTGGTAAATTTCTTTTGTCTCCAAACTTTTGGTGGGTAATGCATACGGTTCTTTTGTGCTTGATGTTGGATAATAATTGTTCCTAAATATTTTAGTCTGCAAAACTTTAGTTCAATTATGTTTGGGGGTGTATTGGAATCTCCAATTTTATTGAAATCAGATCAAATACATGATAGAATCTTGCTGATTGCTGCTTTTGTTGTATGATGGTTGCAACTGCCAACACTTTTCTGCCTCGTTATAGCATTACTTTGATGTTTTGGTAGAGGGATTGCCATTCAGTTGTGGGGATGTCACGGCTTAGTCTCCTGTGGTCTTCCTATGTCACTGAGATGGTTATGCAGTTTTAGAGATTTTACTGATATGTCTCTGGGACTTTGAGTGAAATTACTCAATGGCTGAAATAGAATTTCTGTAACTATGTATAGTTTGTAGAGACTTTTCCAGGATAAAATCTTGGCAAAGTTGCAATTGCTAAATGGTTGAATTTGTTTTTATTGAGCTATACATTGCCATCCAAAATAATCTTTATAATACAATTAGAATTTTATGAAGGTGTATTTACATATTAGGATTATTATAATAGATTGTTTAATTTTGAAAGGGGAACAATAATACTGTAAACATGAGCATGTATCTTATGATATGTTTTTACATTTGTAATTTATAAAGAGATGGTAAAAATTTAAATACAATACATACATTTACAAAAATGTATAGGTTACTATGGATGGGTTTGTATATTCAATGCTGTGATGTTGCTGCAACATTGTCTCAGTGATATTATAAAGTCTTATTATCTCAGACCAGTCAGTGAAATTTATGTTTTGTTGGTTTAAACGCCGTAGCAACACATTGTATAGGTCATTTAACAGACAGTCAATCAACCTACTCACTGTTCCTGGAAAGGCTAAATCTCTGGATTTAGCTGTTAACCAACTACTAAGCGCATACTTTTGTCAGTGACTGACAACTGATCACATAATTAAAAATCATTAGAGGGAGATAGCCGTAGAAATAATTTCATGACCAAGCTCCACGAAAGTACATGTATGCCCATCAGTGAAATATCCAAGTGGATGGGATCATGATGCCACATGATTGCAATGCAAATATGAGTGGTTGGGTGGGGCTATGTTGCCACGATATTTTATGCAAATTATCAAACTCAATTCATTGAAAACCTGTTAGAGAGACAGCCAAGTGACTTTTGTGATGGCAATCTATATGAAGCAAAAATAGGAAAAGGAAGCATGGGCTGACATTGTCTACCTTTGAATGGTATACTGCAGTTGAGCTCACAGTTTAAATGTTAAATGATGGTTCAAATTCAATTTGATTTTCAAATTTACATGTTTGGAAATCCCTCAAAATTTGTCAATTTTACAAGTATGTCAGATGACACAAATTGATGGTTTAGTGCAAAACTAGTCTAACTACATTTATTTAAGGGGGTTGACTAGTTTTTTGTTGACCTTTCAAAATAGCCTTCTACATACAGATCTTTATGTGCAATTAAAAGGGCATACATGTATGTAAAGTCAATATGTGGTTGAAAGTAGGGATTAAATGATGATAGATTATAATCAATAATTGATCATTTCAGTTAATGTAGGAAACAACGTGCCAGGATTTTATAGGACTGAGACATTTTTTGGCAAAAAGATGAAAAAAATATAATGTTCACAGATTATGATTAAAGTTGGCAGGCTAATACTTGAAAAAAAAAATTTGTTCTTTTCCCTTCTATAAAAGTGTTCATATTTTGAAAATTGTATAAGTTGCTGTATTTCTGGTTGACAGTCTGTTCTATGTATACTATGTTGTTAGATGATTCATTACTTATTATTTATCTTATTTATTATACCCCCGCTTCGAAGAAGAGGGGGGTATACTGTTTTACCCTTGTCCGTGCGTCCGTCCGTCCGTTACGAAATTTTCGTCGCACTTTTCTCAGCAACTATAACATGCAGCAGCCTAAAACTTTGAATATTGCTTCATCCCATAGTCCCATGTGGTGTAAAGCGATTTCATGCTCCTTGCTCATCTACTTCCTGTTTGTCGCGTCCGTCCGTTACAAAACTTTCGTCGCACTTTTCTCAGCAACTATAACATGCAGTAGCCTAAAACTTTGAATATTGCTTCATCCCATAGTCCCATATGGTGTAAAGCGTTTTCATGCTCCTTGCTCATCTACTTCTTGTTTGTCGCGTCCATCCTTTACAAAACTTTGTCACAGTTTTCTCAGCAACTATAACATGCAGCAGCCTAATACTTTGAATATTGCTTCATCCCATAGTCCCATATGGTGTAAAGCGTTTTCATGCTCCTTGCTCATCTACTTCTTGTTTGTCGCGTCCATCCTTTACAAAACTTTCGTCGCACTTTTCTCAGCAACTATAACATGCAGCAGCCTAAAACTTTGAATATTGCTTCATCCCATAGTCCCATGTGGTGTAAAGCGATTTCATGCTCCTTGCTCATCTACTTTCTGTTTGTCGCATCCGTCCGTTACAAAACTTTCGTCGCACTTTTCTCAGCAACTATAACATGCAGCAGCCTAAAACTTTGAATATTGCTTCATCCCATAGTCCCATGTGGTGTAAAGCGATTTCATGTTCCTTGCTCATCTACTTCCTGTTTGTCGCATATTTTTAGATTTTGGCGGGGGTATCACTAGTGAGCATTAGCTCACAGATTTACTTGTTTTTTCAGCATGAAACAAGTGTAACCTGAGTATCACGCAAGCTTGAAAATTTGTATGTAACTATGTGTACTGATTATCACAAAGGCTTCTAAACATCATTGTATCAATGTAAGTAAATTATCATTATATTTATTATTTCTAAACAAGGTTGGAATTGCCCTTTATGCATATTCGTTCACAATGGTATGCTATGTTTGACTAGCTTCGTACATCGTGTACTAAGTTTATTATTTAAACCAAATATATGTATTCTATAATTCATATGTTTGCCACGTTAATCTAATAATCTACATTAAAGTTTGTGGAGGGCAAGTTCAATTATTGTTTACTATTACTTAGTTTTTCTAATGCAAATTTTGACTCTATGAATTACATGTATCCATTTTCCGGATAGCTATATTATAGAACTGTAAAGGTAAAAAGCTGCATCTATCTATTTACCAAAAACAGTGGAACTCATCTTTTCCATGATTCTGCATTAACAAAAGTATCTGATTGGGAATCACCTGATTTACTGTTCATGTAATAGCTTCAATAACAACAAATATCTTTGTGATATATGTTCATGGACACTTTGCACGGGGGGGTCAGGACAACCCATCCTGACGACAACTCAACCTGTGACAGCTCAACTCATAGATAAAGACAAACAAACCAGCAGACAACTCATTCTGTATCATAATAATTAATTATTCTAGTGTAAAGTATTTATATGAATTTAAATTGATTTTAAACATAAATTTATCATATATGGAAGATATTTTTGAACAAAATACAATTATTGTTAGATAATTAGATTATTTAAAAAAAAATGAGAAAAGCAGTTCGTGTGAAGATTGCGTAAAATTGTGTTGTGTTGTATTAATTGCAGATTAAAATGTACCATTAGTATTCTTCTAAGTTTAAATTACTGTTAACCCTTAACCCGCATTTTTACGTGTCTAGACCCCTCCTCCAGGGGGGTTCTGAAGGGGGGATGTGCCCCCCTTTGTTGCTGGGGTTTGAAGGGAGCCCAGCACCAGAAAAAAAATCGGGGTCATTGATTTCAGAGAAATGGTGCCAAATGCTGATAAGAAAACAAGTTTTCAGTATCTGAAAAGACCTGGCACTTTAGACCTCAATTTTGGAAAAATTACTGTTTGAAGTGCAAAATGTGGGGTGGAAAAAGAGCGAAAATTGCATTTTTTGCCATTTTTGCTCTGCCCCAGCGTTGCCATGGTATCCGGGATCGGGTCTCAACTTGATTTTTCTGAAAGACATTCACCCAGGTAATAACTTGGCCAAGTTGCATATCTGTACATGTATGACAATTAGTAATGAAATTAGAGCATCTTGAAATAGCCCTTGCGCGTAATGGTGAAAAAATGGCTACTTTTCACACATTACGCAACCAGTAAAGGGTTAATTCTGTTGATCATTTATTATTACTTCATCAAAAGCTTTACTCATTAACATAAAAATCTTTGATTAATAAAATAGACAAACATTTAATGATGATAGATTATGATTAGGTTTGCCAATTATGTTCATTTTTAAGTAGCATTAATGTATCATTAATTACACATGTTTGATAAATTTTGTATTGATAATTTTATACATTCGATTATAACATAATGCAAATTCTAGAAAATCTAGTAAATTGTAATTGAACTTACCATTTATATATCTGTAATAAATGCTATTTTTAATTGAACAAGTAACAGTCTGTCAAACAAATCTTGATCTATAATAAGTACAATACATACCTTATATTCATCAAGTAATTTAATTGTAAAATTAATAATCAATGGTTGGGATAGCTCTTATTTAAAGTTATATTCATGATACATATTTAATATGCAATCTAAAGGGACTTTAGTCTGTTATCTTCCCTTGATAAAATCTGAAGCAATCCAATTGGTAAGTAGGTCCTTACAGTTGGAATCCTCGAGTTTTATCATTGAATTCCTATGTAAGGATAATAAAATAGTTCATCTAATGTCTTTCTTGATAATGAAGATATTTACAGAAGTGATGAAATGTAGATAGTTCTTTACCCTTAAAATACTTAAAAGCTTGAATTTCAAACAAATTAAATGATTTATAAAAAAGTTATCTAAGATTAGTTTTGGCAAATTGACATTGAAAAGAGTAAAAAGAGTAAAATCCCAGTAATCCAACTAATTGGACCTACCTATTTGAAGACTAAACAAGGGGAAATAACTGACCAATGTCCCTTATAGGTACAACACAATTGATGCTATTTTTACTCAATCTTCCATTTAGCCCTTTAAACTCTCAATTCTTAAAAAAGCTCTAAATACCAAACAATAATTGTATTTTATTCCAGAATATTCTATGCACCATAAACTTTTGTTTTACTATATGTGTTCACATTGATTGAGTTGTCCACAGGTTAGCTGTCTTTTGCAGGTAGAGTTGTCCCAACTGGGGGTCCTGGGTTGAGTTCATAATGGGTTGTCAATATAGAGGAGACTTATGTAAAATCTTGTAAAACATGTCAAAATCAACATTTTTATGGTTTCTGCATGGATTTAAGTTTAGTTTTATGTTAGTAGAATTAATCTTCATGTTAAGAAATATTCTCAAAGCAATTGCTTGTTAGAATTCTTAAATTCGAAATCATGAAACAACTGTGTTCCACTTTTCTTGGCTTATAGACATGCATACAGTTTTTTCCATTATAGTACTAATTATACTGTTATAAGCCAGTATGACTAAACAGTGACTATGACTATTTGCAAATATGAAATTCAGTTTTAAAATATGACTGTAATGTTTCAAATTAATTTCTATGTCTGCAATTATCTTCATTTATTTTAATTCCTGATGTTAAATTTGTAAATTACCTGTGTAAGAATTTAATATAGTTAAAAATGTTTAAATTTCTCATATTCTTTTGGAAATGTTGCTTATACCTGCATGAATATGAATATGTTTGGGTTGATTTTTGCTTTAGTCTTAATATAACTTAATTTTTGTAATTTAAAATAAAAAAAATGGAACATTTTGAAACGGAACATTTTGTAAAATTGTGATTTTATCATAATTTAAAGTCTTATTTGTTTTGTAAATCACATATTAACTTGTTTTCCAATAATAGATCATATTCATACAGTGATAACATTGTAACAGATATAAAGTAATTTGAAGGTTGCCTGCAAGACTGTCGTAACTGGCTCTTGAATCAATGCTCTTAATACAGTCTTGCGAGCATTGTCCTAACGTTTGTAATAAATTATTCCATAGAGTACAACCCCTGTATGCAAATGACTTCTGACCCATGGTTTTAGCATATTTGTTAATGTATTCAGTAGATTTTTAAGTAATTTAAGCAACCATTAAATTAAATGTAACTATACAAACCAGACTTGAATTATAGATAAAAATAGATAACATAGACCATGGCAAACATCTGTACTTTAACATGAATATAATATACGAAGCAAAAGTTATAAAGCAAATGGTACAAAAACGTAAATATTTTCAAAAGTTTTAATGAAAATGATGTGAAATTTAATATGATAATAAAACAATTGTTTGTCATGAGCATTGAATAGTTACTAAAACAGTATGTGAAGATTTTTGGAAAGAAAATATTCACAGAATCAAAAGCCTGGTAGGAAGAAAAAGTTAACAGATTTGAATGAGTGTATGTCTAATTTGAATTCACATCTGTTAAAATCCTGAGTCTTTAAGACCCATTAGAATGTCATTAAAACGTAGTAGGATGCTTCTCCACGACTCATGTAAAGCAATGTTTAGTTCCTGTATCTATGTCACATACTGTTCAATACGTTCACATAATTATGCATCTGTCAAACATGTCCTTAAGACGTTCTATTGGATTTTTGTCTACTGAAAATGAGGACAAATCTAAAATCTTAATGTAATAAGTTTTGCGAAATGGAATTGTTGCCCAGATGGAATGTTGTCTGGCGTTATCTTGTTAGAGACAAAGACATGGGCGCCTGATGGTGTATTTAAAATCTTATTAGAATCTGTAGCGTTGGGCGTTGTGGTTCCCATTTATCACTACAAAACCTCGCTTGGCAGAATGGTCAATATTACTACACAATTACCTGCTTGAATAAATTTGCTCCATGACCTGTAGCCTGCTCAATAACCCCGAACGATCCGTAACGTTCCGTTAGTCAGAGTGGGAACAACTTAACCCAAAGACAACTCAACCTGAGAAAACTCAACTCCCTACTAACGGACTGAATTGTGTAAACTTTGAGTTGAGTTTTCCAAAGGTTGAGTTGTCTTAGGGTTGAATATCCCTTACCAAACATAAACTAACAGTAGTTACTGAACACGCTGATGGTAATTGTTAATGGGGTATCTGTCAAACTGCTTATCCTCGATTTTCAATGCACAATATTGGCATATTTACTGACTTGTGTTCAATATGACAAGTGCTACAATTTCACACAGTCTCTAGAGTTCTCATCAAACTTTATTTGTTTGTGTACACACTAACGTGCTTGCACAGGACTAGTGAAACTCAGTAAAAAAGGATTTACCAATGTTGTTCTCCGAAGCCTGACCGCCCAAGAAATTTTAACTCACTATCATGTGTGAACATACCGAGAGACTAAATGATGGCAAATATACCAATGTATGATATAAAATAAAAAACATGGAAGAAAATTATTGTTTGTGTTATATAACTTTTGCTTAGTATATATTTTAATAACGATAAATAAGAATTTATAAATGATATAAATCTTTCGTTAAATGAATTCTCAACTATTTCCTTCGAATAAAATAGACTTTTATGTAAAAACAATTGCTAACTTCATCAAAATATATTTTATTGAACAAAACTAATCACTAACTTTACAAAAATATATTCATGGAAGATAGCTGATGCATATAAATTATTTTTCATCATTATGATTGATTTACTACTAAATCTAGATGGTAAATCATAAATAATATTTCCAAATTGATAATGGTCACCCATAATAACTGAAAGTACTGTTGGAAGGATGTTTTTGGAACGAAGGAATTCCTATGTATAATGCATATTCAATACCTCCCTAAGAAAAACAAATATAAGTTCGTTATAAAAACCAATTGATCAATGATTTCTTAGATGCAATTTTGAGCTTTTTTTCTACGTTCTCAGTTAAGTTTGATTGATGTAAACTGACATTAATAACATAATTTTAACTATTAGTTTAAATTAGATTGTTTTCAAATCATCTACATTTGATTGTTACATATTTTTCTGTTGTACTATTTTCTTTGTTGCATTAAAACTTGTTTTCTATTGAGTTTAAATTGAATTCAATTAGATGTTGTTCGTTCTTTTCAAATTTGGCAGATTGTTCCTATATTAAGGATTAAAAAATACTTCTAATAAGTCTATGAATTTAAGTTAATGAAAACAATGGTTTAATGGCTAAGAGATAATCATACATTATGTAGTAAAGACATATGTGCTATTCATTTCTAATTTGAGTCTCCGAAAGACATATTATGTAAAATAATGAGATACATTATTGCCTAGTTGCTGTCAAAGAATATTTTGCTTGCAGTCAATCTTTTTTCAATTGTAAAAAATAAGATCATAATTATTATCTTCAATGGATTTTAACTTTAAGTTGAACTGTAAAAATACTTTAGTAGTAGACCTATTATTTGTACTTGATATAACATTTTAAGTCAATATATTTGGATACATGGTATTTTAAGAAACAGAGCCGCCCGGCTAGCTCAGTTGGTAGCACGCAAGTCTACTCATTGTGGGGTTGTGGGTTCGATTCCCGGGCGGGGCATGCTTTCCTGGAGCTTTGTCATGAAATTATTTTTATGGCCATTCTCCCTCCTACCAATGATTTTTAATTATGTAGGGCAGTTTTCAGTCACTGACGAAGGTATGCACTTAGTAGTTGGTTAACAGCTAAATCCAGAGATGTAGCCTTTCCAGGAGGAGTGAGTAGGTTGACTGACCACCATTATATGACCTATACAGTGTGTTGCTAAGGTGTTAAACCAAAATCAAACAAACTAACAATTTTAAGAAGCAGAGCAAATGGAACATGACAATAATTAAATATGTATGAAGTCATAGTCAGAGCTCTGTCTAGTCATATTGGTTGTATTAAACATTGCTGTCCATGCTTGATCTATTTTATGAAACTGTGCAAATATGAGATTTTCTGACTTGTGTCTAAAGATAATTTGATGCGCAACGCGAGAAAAGGGCCCTTAAGCTCTTTGACGTCGTTTGCGGTAAACGTCACAAACGTAATCGAGGTCAATTTAAGCGTACATGTGTCACGTCAGTGACTATTGCATTGTTTATACTGACGATTTAACTGGCTCTATTGCATTATCTAAAGGGAATAAATATATGTTCTGCAAAATATGAATGTCTTATTATCAATGTTTCAAGAAATCAATAACAAATAGGGTAAAAAGGAAGGATTGTTGACCGTCATGAGTTGTTCTTTCATCAAACTTTCGTCAACGTGCCGAGCCGCCGTGTCACGGCGTGTGGTGTTGACACTTTTAAAACTAGGCTTACTTGTAACTTGACATTTAGAATAGTCTGTTTTATTTGTGCTTTAAAATTGGATTGCTAAATAGATTAGCTACAGTTAGATTTTTAGGGAGAATTACACGCATAATTTCGGTACCATTGATTTAAATTGACGATGGATACAGCCTCTACACGCGTCGCCATCAAATTGTTTACTCGTAACTACGGGTATACATGCACACCCCTGAATACAGCACACGCTACAATGTTAAATGCGGACTTGCACTTTTTATTCTGATTTTTGATTCAGTTCATCTTAAAATCTTAGCTTGATCTGGAAATTTTGTGAATAGGTAATGCAAAATTAGAGTAATGTCGTCCCTTTCCGAAATGAATTGTCATTGGGGCTTTTAGACTTTTAGTTTAGATCTGTTATTTCTTAGACACATGTGCATCGAATGCAAACATGTATATAATATTGCTCTTGTTTTGCTGTCGTTTATATTTAAAATGGTCATTTAAATTGAAATATGGAATTTATTACCAAATTAGTGTTTACCAGTCCGTAGGCTTACTTTGAACAGCCGCCCCAGCTGTCACAATTTTCATATGTACTAGAGGAGAAAATGTTAGATTTTGAAGTAAGTGATGGTTGTTTTTAACTCAAATTTTGCACAGTATGCGATATACTGTTACTTCATCGAGTTGCTAAATAATTTTAAGTGTGTTGTGTTTATTTAAAAAGGAATTTGATTCCAATTCCCGCCGACTCAAACGTCTGGTTTATATGTTGCTGAACCGTTTTTTACGGACACTTTCCTCACGAGATTTAGACCCAATTTGAAGTAAAAAAAATGTAGTACTTTTTCTTGGTATATAAATGTACTAAGCGGGGACCAAATTATATGATGTCAAAGTTTCAGTTTAATACAAGTTAAAACAAAAAGTTATCACTGAAAATGTCCAAAAAACATCCGGTAATTGAAATGTGAGGAGTAGGCTAAATTTGGTCTGGCTAGATATCGGGCCGGCATTCATTAATCTTTTCATAATTTGACTAGCTCTTAATAAAGCTTGATTGACATCATTGATCGAAAAACATATAGATCTACTGTTAGCAAATTGTAGCTCTGTCTAATTACCACATCTATCAGTTGGGTCTTAGAAATCCATTACAATTGTCGAGCAAGATAACACTTGTGAGTCAATGTGAACCCGTTGCTAATAAGACTGTCTGCATAAGTTTTCTAAGGGCGTTTAGCCGTATAAAATAAAAGTATTCGAAACATAATGTTTCCATCTACCTACACATCATTGTAATAAATCCAAATTGGTTTAAGATAAAGATCGTTCATTCTTAAATGCAATTATAACTAACCGAAGTTCGTTAGTACACATCATTTACGTCATACAAAACTGTAAGTACTTTTTTGTTTCGTTTAGAATAATTACTAAAGTTTATTGAAAACAAAATGGTGACAATATCATTATATTAAGTGTAATGTGTGTGTACATTTTGTACTACAGTGATGTTTTATCTTACCTCGTGTTTAAACCAGATCCACACATGAGTGTAGGCCTAGGTCTTGGAAGCAAAATTCTTGTTGTTTTCTGTTTTACCCATTAGCGTTATCAAAAGCGTTATCATACAATCTGATTTTGTCATAAAATGTCAGTAACCCTCGTTAATGATAGAGCATGCAACTTATACACAGGTCATCGTCGATCCCAAGAACTTTTGTCAAACTTCAATGTAACTTGAAATAACATGAAACCTTATTGATTCAGCGCCGGATTTCCATATCTATGCTCAGTTTCGTCAACTGTACCCAACTATAACTGTTCATGCATTCCTTGGGCCAACTAAAATATCTAAGGATTACCGACTATCATATCCGAACTTCAATACTCCATATTTCTTTGATAATATTGCCTTCCAAAAGCGTTGTTATGTCGGCATTCATATATCTTTCAAAGAAAAGGTTAGCTAGTTTCGTATTACTTTAATTTCCCATTTTATGTTGAACTAAATATTTTTATCCATCTTTCACCTGGATTTGGACTATAAATGCGTTAAATAATTGACATTGAAAGTTATTAGTTAACATTGTATTCATTTTTGTTATACGGGTTAATTACCACATTATCAGTCTTTTAAATTCTGATGTGACACGATGTTATGTAAGGAAGAATATTAAGTAATAGTAAGCATCATTTTGCTTGAAAATTATGTTACATTTTACATGTGTATTAATGTAAAATAAACTTCTATTTATCTCAACCTCTTGTGGAAGAAAGTAAAATAGTGTATTTATCTCATTCTTAAAATGTCAATTATAATATTTAGACTTTAATTGTACAAACCCGTCATTATGAATACCTGCAAATTCAAGATGGTGAAAATATTAAGGACAAATCAAAGTTAGCGTTACTATGTTACATGTATTGCATGATTACAATACCCGTGTCAGCTACGACAATGCTGACATATAAATATGTTCGGAGAGTATTGTATTGATTTTTGTCATTAAAAGCAGTTCACATATTGAATATCATTTTAAAATTTTGAGACTCATATTAATATATTTTTCAAAAATATTTACGGATGATACATTTTGTTGGGTCCTGTTTTTTGACGATTAAAATATGTTCTTATACAAATTGGTACATACACATTCATATTCATTTATAACATAATTTTATGTGAAAATGAGTTCAATATCAAATTATGTTAGCTGAACCCTTTATTATCAGTATACACTGCCGTAAACATATTTCGTGACAACTCTTACCAATAATAACAGTTTGCTAAATTTAAACGCCCTTACAACAATTTCAAAGGAAATTTGGCGTCGATGGACCTCGATAAAAATAGACCTTCACAATTTTTTGTTGTATCATAGATAAAACAACGCCGTTTGTATCAATGCATTTTTTGTTTCACAATCAGACTTAATAATGCTAATAAGATTGAAGTTATTTGTTGGGACCACAAATATATGGTTATTAGTAAACTGTCAGTTTAGATTAGTTATTTGGCCTCATATATGAAGACTTTCTTTAAGCCTTTTGTAAACTGAAAATCATTTTAAAATTGAGATTTTTTTAGTATAAATGTAAGGAATGTTGAATTTAAAAAAAAAAAACCTTCTTGATAAATCTAATTCTAAATGCTTTTGCAAATAATTAACTATGTTATTCAGTTGCCAAATGTCCAACAAAAACGCGACGTTAAACGTGACGTCGTTCTTTTTTGGACCGAGTATCGAATTTCAAATCACCATAGCAACGTCATTAATTGAGATATTTTAATAAATTATACATTTTTGGAAACTACGATGCCTACTCTTTCACTTTCTGTAAAAATCTCAATTTCGAAAAAAATAACCATAAGGGCCTTTTTCTCACGTTGCGCATCATTTATTAATAAGGTATACATAAACATATAATAGCCAAGGTCTTTGATGGTTTTTGCAAACCTGGGTCGATAGCACAGTTGGTAGTGCGCCGGGATTTGGATACTTGTGCCCAAGGGAGTGTCGGTTGGAATCTCACCTGGGGAGGTTATACCTTGCCCATGAAAATTTGACAATATTGTTGATTTTTCTCCATTGATTAGATAATATGGAGAAGTTTCCGTCCTTGTGGAAGGGTTGATGAGTACTGGTTATTGACAATGGTCCAGGAAGCTAGGTTATGTGTGCTGGATGCTGTGAAATGACCTAAAAATTGTGTTGGCACAGCGTTAACTTCGATAAATAAATAAATGTTTTTGCAATGCTTACACGCACATCGTAAAGTTGAATTTTAAAATACGCCAGTTATATTTTTTTAAGTTTTTATAAGACATAAAATATAGTTATTTTATATTGTGTTTTATAGTTTTATTAAATGAATTGTGTAATTTTTAGTAACTGGTCGAATATGATTTAGGGTTATAACTAATTAAAGATATAGAATAATTTAATGATATAATTAGCGGCATTTCATATTGTAATTATATTTTGGGATTTAAAGAAATACTTTCTCAACATCATATTAAATTGTTTTAAATCTTTGATTCTAATTCACATATTCTTAGTCATATTTTCATTTCAATAATCATATTCATTATGTGACCAACATTGTGCAGATATGATCTATTTGTAGATTCTAAGCAAATATGAAATTTCTTTCTTTGTTTAAAGAAAATAATTATTTCATAAAGAGTAGATATAAGATAAATAATACTTTTTTCTAGTTTTAGATATAAAATTATTAAATATCAAATTGTTTTGTTATTTTTCACTGCTGTAAAAAATTCATACTCACATAGAGAAAGTCATATTTGTTTTGTAGAAAAATGGTGCAGTCATATATATCTATTTCAGAAACTGAGAGAATATAGAGTATGATATTTTTTTTACTTAAACTTTTCAGCTACTTATATATGACAAACAAGAATGGTTATAGTGATTAAATAAATATTCTAGCGAATGTACGTTTTTGAATAATAAAAAATCAACTTGAACATATATAATGTATCAACATTTTTTAAACTTTAAAATATAATATTAAAATCTTTTTTGCCAAGTGGTTTTCATATTAATGAGGCTATTATGATTCAAAAATTATTTTGTCGTGGTTAAAACCTATGTTTTTTATATAATATCTTTTTGAAAGTTTGAAAACATAATATTTTGTTTAAAAAACTGGTCTATTTAGCATTACTATAAATGTAAAAGTCATATTCCCTCAAAGAATCTCATATTTGCAAAAAGAAGTCAAATTTTCACTGATCAGTCAAACCCCACAATTGGTTGCATGTCTTGCTTCTGAGTTTTAAGCAGCCCTTTTGGATGAATGTTATTGTAAATCAACATTTGCTCAAATGAAATTACATATCTTTTAGAATATAATAATTATAATGTTTTCAGTTTCTCTTAGAACCCTAAAAACAATGTTAAAATCAAGGGCTGCAACGATTCACTGGAAAGTCAATTCACTGTGATTTGATTTGGTTTTCTTTCGATTCTTTTAGATTTGATTTGATTCATTAGATTTTAACAGTGTAATTTATTCCAAATCTACTGTATTTACATGTTCATTAGAGCTTATAAGTAACTTATATTGATAAAATGAAATTGTTACTAAAATTTACTTAAATGATTTATTGATCACTAGTTTATCATTGTAACTGTATGTCTTTAAAATCTTTACTATTTTTATTAAGGAGTTTAAAAGATGGTATTCAATTCAAATTTGTGGGCTCAAATAAGAATCGGTGCCCTTACAATCAATTTTCAATGTACATGTATTGAATTAGATCGTTGCAGCCAGGGCTCCAATTAAACAAAAAGTTGGACGTGCAAAGTTTTACGAGTCAATTTAACTCAACTCACAAAATGAAAAAAAATCACTCGCATTTTTTCTCAAAATTTTAGTAGCATGTATATCTTTAATTTTTATATGCAGTAAAAGACATCAGAGTAGTGTATTTAACTGTATATATAGAACAAGGGCGTTATTGCGGGATAGACAAATAATTTCGACCTTTTTTAGGATGAATCTTTAATTAAATACTATCCATATATCTGGCTGTTTCAATGCTAATCGGAGCCTCATTAGTTTAGACAGTAATAATTATTTTGCGTCGATTTTGACTTGAGTTAAAATAAAAGTTACTCGCAATTTCTAAATCTACTCGCATTTTGCGAGTACCCAGTGTGCCAGCTTGCCGGTCAATTCGAGCCCTGGTTGCTGCCTTATTAGTCATAATACACTGGGGTCCAAGAGTTTCTTTACACTTGTATTTTATTTCATATTTTCCTTTATCGCTTTATTGCAAAAATTAATGCAGACACATTTGGTTAAACATTATATTGTATAATTACTTAAAATAAAAATGTTAATGATAGAACATAGTTGACAGTTAATGATAAACTGCATATTACATGTACAACTAATAACGACAAGTAAATATTTTTTTATATAATCCACAACATAAAAATTGAACAATTTGTAAAAAAACTTTTGGACCCCAGTGTATGACTTTATCAAAGGGAAACTACTCTTACAAACATGAGTCATGTAACAGGGCAAAATCTTGTATTTATTTCTTCACGAAAGTCAACATTGCATTCCCTTGGAACCCTTTACATTTATAATATGAAAATTTGTATGTAATATATTTTTTTATAGGTACTACAGTGAAATAAACTAACAAGTCTTCACCGTACTGATTGTACAAGGATGTATGTTGCTGAATTGTCTTGGATCCTAGTAGTATGGTTGCTATAGAATAATAATGTTCTACTGACTTATTTGTTAGCTAATTTTGTCTGTGGAATCTTCAGGTATAAACCATTTTGTGTATTATTATTCCTCTTTAAAAACTGTAGTGTGAGTCATTGTGACTGTCTTTGACACATGTCACTAGCTAGATGATACTATTATGTACAGTGCCCACCAAAAGTTCTGAGACAAAAGAAATTTACTACAATTTTTGAATTTTGATAATTATTTTTGCAGAATCATAATTTTTAGCTTGACTTTTCGAAGAAAATGAGAGCTATTGCTATAACTTTTGCGTTGGTGTCGGTGTCAGTGTCGGCTTTGGCATTGGCGTTGGTTTTCTGGTTAAAGTTTTTTGAAACACTTATAACTTCAACACTATCCAAGTTATTTTATTGAAATTTGGTATACTTATTTAGTGGGACTATATTAACCATTCTGTGAAAGGGGATAACTCTGGGTGAATTATTCTCTTGAGTTATTGCCCTTTTATACTAAAAAAATGCAAAATATGAGGTTAAAGTTCCCCTTTCCACTTTATACTTTGATTATTAGACTTGTGCGGATTAAACTCCGAAGTGAACATGAACAGAGGATATGAGAAAAGAATGGGGGGTTTTCTCAAAGTAATATTACATACTTTTATGAGTAAAACACCAAAGGCCACGCATTAATTATTTGACATTTATTAGGATAACGGTGGTTACCCATCAGCAAATCAAATCGCTTTAACCAGTGTTTGATAAATCGGACACTACACGATGTGTTAGATACAATTTTTCCCCCGTAATTTACTCGAGAAACCAGTATGTGAAAGTCTTGGATACACGATATAAAAAGAAATGCCTCATACATATCTTTAATATTTTTCATGGTTCAAAATTACAAAGCTATCCAAAGTTCCCCTTGTAAATTATATCATCTTAAGAATATGTGGTCATTTAAAAATTATTTTATTGTCACAGCATTATAAAGACAGTACCAGTAACAGATATCGTTAAATCCTTTCTCAATCCATTTCCTGAAAGTCTGCTGTTGTCGACGGAATCGCAGTTTAACTTAATCCAACACGTGTTAAATCAAATTGCAGTTGGGCGAACGCAACAACCAAGGTTAAAATAAATGCCGTTAGCTTTAGTCACTGATAGATTGTGGTCAGTGTCATGCTGATAAAATAAGTTATGCCATTGCCAGAATATAGCTGGCCGATGTAACGTCTTTGAGATTACCTTGGCAAACAACGAGTGCTGTAACGCTGTAATAAGAATTGCTTCGTCGAAAGTTCATGACGTCGTCTTTAGATACCGATACGTCATTTGACGTTTTATAATTTGACACTGTCAAGGCTAGCTGAGATTGTAACGAGCCCACATTAGCAGTTAGAATTTTAGATTGTAGCAAATCTTTCGAACAAGTACGGGGTACGGCATACGCCAGACCATTCGCCGTTCTCAAAATCGATTTATTTAAAGTCCACCGTTACCCTTCTACCGCACGTGGTATAGATATTGACGTGATAAATCTATCACGCAAATAAAATTGACATATCTGTATTTGTCTGATCGTACAGACTATAATCGCCGTCTGTCTGAACGTGGCATATCAGTATTTTTAAGCCTTTGATGAGGCGTTTCTTTTTCTCGTCAGTATGTATTTTTGTTTAACACTATCTATATGTATTCTTGAGTTTATTTAGTTTTCGCACGAAATTTACTATACATAACTATCATGATTTAGGCTAAATTATAACATCTTGAGTTTTACATGACTTTATGTGGTTAGGGTGTAAATACGTGACGAAATAAGTATAAAGAAGGCATAATAAACAAAAAGTTTCATACAATTTACCCGTTGTCCGAGTCGGATAGAAAAGATCGCATAGATCTATAATGGCATACAGATGTATACAACAGTATCTGGAAGCACCGTGTCGCATAATGTCCTGTGTGGACACGGAACAGATGGAAGGATATATAGAACTTATGTAGTAGTATTGCGTATAAGTTGACATGGATGTTTAACCCGTTACATGTCATTTCATAATTTTAAATAAAGATGGTAGTATTTCTACTTATATTGTTTTATGTTATTTTAACTTGTTAGATTTTTTTAAACGAACGTCTCGCAAAATTAATAACCTTACAGTTGATAAACTGACATTTTTGTCTATTTGTATGTAAAATATTTTTGAGATGCCCCCTCATAAATCTTAGGAATCGACTGTCCATGTTCACACTTCACCTTCGTCCGCACAAGTCTATTAAGGGTTGTGTTTGCTCAAATTGAATATATTTTGTTAGATAGAAATTTAGTATACTTTTTCATCTGTACTACATTTAGTCGAATACAATGGGATGTAATAATTGATGAATTATTGTTGGAGTTGTGACCCTTTTCAACTTTTTAATTTGGGAGAAAGTGTTATGAAATATTTTCAATACTTGTGGAGATATTTAAATGATAGTATGCTTATTCATCAGTACTACATGTAGGCGACTAAATAGGGACATAACTCTTGATGTTCTTTTTGAAGTTATGCCTCTTTACTTTAATTTTGAATTTTGTTCACATTGAAATACAATGTATTTATAGGTCTTCATATAGATATTTAGATGAAAGTAGGTATGCTTATTCGTTGATACAATGTCTACTTTACTCTGAAGGGACGAATGGATGAATGATTTAGGAGTAATGCCACTTTTATATTTTACAAATATGAATTGGTAATTATTATTTGACTGAATTATATCCTTTCAACAATTATGTCCTGTCTTGAAATTACTTTTGTTTTAAGATAAGCCTTGCCATGAACAAAACACCCGAAAAGTCGAGCGCGCTGTCCTTGGACTGCTCTTGTTAGTATATTTAAGAAGGGTTTTTGATAAAATGAAAACAAATTTAATGAATGCAACACATTTATAAGATTCAGCATCTGACATCCTCAGAAGCCATCGAAACCATATTCATTGTAATTATCTTCCATAACATAGCTTTAATGTTATTTATGTAGTCTCAATTATAATTATAAATGATTTGCAATACTTAAAGCAAAACTAAAAGGCATTTGAAAAAAAAACAGTGATAAAATTTTAGCTTAAAGCTATTTAGTAGGCCTACAAAGTGAAATTGTCTCGGAACTTGGTGGGTACTGTATAGTCATGCTATCTTCTGATTGTAAATAAACAAGCAGCTGCCAAATAATTAGAAAGATTCAAATAGTGGATGATGTGTCTATACATGTATACTCTGTATTTGTTTATATGAAAATGGTTTCTTGGTTTGCTGTGATTTTAAAGCCACAGATAATGTGACAACTTTGGCATTTATCACTCATCAATCAAATGTTTTATATACATGTATGTAAATTTATTTTAGGTTCCACTGTGAAACACAGTTACTGGTTTATGTTGTGGACAGTTGAAATCTCTATATAAATACATTCAGGTATGAACCATTATTTTGTGTTTTAATCCTGCAGGCTTTTTTAATAAAGATTCTTAAGTAAATTTTATCATAATTGAAATTAGCGATTTTTATGAGTTTTACAAAAAATACTTAAATGAACTCTTTAAAGTGTCAATTTCGCAGACTTGTAACAATAATCATAAATCATCCCATTTTGAAATGAAAAATGTATGTTTCATACAGTAGTATTAGTAAGCACCTTAAAAATAAAATTGTCCAATGATCACAAAGAATTAAGGAATAACTACATGCATGTTACTTAACAAAACATAACATTTCTATTGCATGACAAAGTTGCAATATTCTAAATGGAAAAAAAGTATGCGTTACAAAATATTTGTTTAGTGTAAAAAATATATATGTTGGATAAAAAATATATAAGTTTGACGAAAATATTAATTTGTTGTAAAAAATAAATATTTGTTTTATAAAAATTTATGCCCGAAGAAATAATGTGATATAATTAGCATGATTGATGAGAAATTAGGTTTATTGTAACAAGGGCTATGATTGGTTGACAATGATGTATCTGCTATATGGTGATCAGGAGCCTGTGCTTAACTTACAGTGATGAAATAAACACCGAGTGCTAGGGGTGGTTACTTTCCCTAAATTCAACACAATGTGAGCCGGTTTCATGCTCTCTTATATATAACAAATACTGTTATAAATTTAAAGCTGCATATCATGGTGCCAGAGGTTGTAGGGCCTACTTTGCAGAAGTCAGCATGAAATGAACATCTAAAACAAACAGACCCTGTTTATTTTCATATTGTTGGGTCATCAAATACTACATGTATTAATGTATCATTGACTTTAAACTTGATTTTTTTTTCTAAAAATAAAAATTAATAGAAATTTGGCTTGTTTACTCGTTGTACAGTCTGCATTAGTGTCAACCAACCAGAGCCTTTGTTTCAATAAACTTTATTTCCGATCATGCTTATTATACCACATACATATTTTTTGAGATTTTATACAACAAAGATATGTTTACAACAGGCACATAATTTTTATCAAACATATATTTTTTTTTAAAAACAATTTTTTTTTGTATCCCTATTTTATTTTACCCAACTAATATTTTTTTAGCACACATAATTTTTTCCAATAAGAATATTGCAATGATTGTCATGCCATACATTTCTTTTATTTCGTCACAATGTACAGTCAAACATGTGAAATATAGAGTAAGGAATTCAGCTTGGCAGTACAATTTGTGCTTTTTCATGTGTTGATTCTGTTTCAGAAATCAGGGTCCGGTTTCACGAACGCTCTCATAACTTAAATAAATTTAAGATTGTCTTAAATATTTTGGCCATAACTATGAGAAGCTTATAAAATATTTTAAGTGGATTTCACGAAGCCTTTCTTACATAAGTATGAATTTAGGGTTGATATAAGCGACCCAAACTTAAACCAACTAAATTACCTTAGAGTACTAAATGTCCAACGTTTTTTTGATGGACTCTATAGCGTAAACGGTTAGACTGTTGTGCTTGAAACATTGTTTTTGTCTGGCATAGGTTCGAACCCTGAATGTTGACTTTTTTCACTTTTGTTCCATGCTTTTTTATTTTTGTCAATCATTTGTGTTCCCCTATTATGCACAATTAGCTTACAATCACTTCATTGCTGTACTTAAGTAAGTAAGAGTTAAGTATTGTTCGAAATTACAATATTGTGCATCAGCGAAGATTGAACAATAAGTGATAAGTAGGTAATTAGTGGAGGATATCAGGGTATAGTTATAAGATTCATACGAAATCTCGTATCTTTTGGGTCATTATCTAAGTTTGGAGACGAGCGTTGTTTGATTTGAATAACAAAATCTGAAAAATTGCAATGCAAACTATGATGCCCGTTTTGGCTGACTTAAAAAAAGGTGGTATGTCAAATGTATTACTAGTATGTGATAAAAGTACCCTTTGCTAAATATTCGGTTTACAACTTTTTGAATTGGTGAAAATGTTCCAGGCAGGCACACAAAAGCATTACTTGAATTGTAGTGTACGGATCAGACAACTATTCCTTCATTAAACAGTTCAAAAATCGCTTATAGTGGCTTTTGGCGAATGATAATTCAATAGGTTTGACATTCGCGGATTGGCTGGTCAGTGTGTTTAACATGCATTGCATGTCTTGCAAGAGTATGGTGGTTAAAAACGTCTACATTACCTATTTTTAAAATGGTTCGACTTTCATTACTTGCATCTAATAAAATGAATTGTTTATATTACAATTTATTGTTAAAATCTACAAGCTATAAATCTTAAATAAAGACATAACGAATGAATTTAGCATACTTGATACGTCATGCCTCGTAAACAAAAATGCTGAATATAGGTGTAAATATTTAAGCGAAAAAGGCAACAAATTCCCATTTATTGTTGTTTACATGTATATATATTTAGGGATAGCGAAGGTATTGAATAAAGGTATGATTGCAATGTGTTATAATACGATAATAATAATAATAATAATAAAACACCGTTGGATTACGGTGCGATTTGGTGACGAATGCGAATTAAAATTAAAATTAATTGAATTGAATAAATCAAATTAATCAATTTTCTGTTGGAATGATTGTCATCTCTAAAATCTGAACAGAATGACGATCGATATTGATATTAAAGTATTTATTCGTTTTAATCTGCTAGTTTTATTATTATTTATATAATGATACAGAAACTCAACTCCGCCAACACTAAGTTTGAAGTAGTGCAGAAACTGTCATACTCCATCTTATACGTGAGGGGACGAATACATTCAACGATGAAATGAATCATAGCAGATGAAAATCTGTAACTCTGATAAATTATATTCTCTCTTTCGACATACTTCCTAAACCACGCTAAGTTTTCTTTCGTCGGAATTCCCATCGACTAGGGACTCTATAGCCAGTCAAACATTAAATTAGACAAACGTTTAAGCATTTTTTTATATTTAAGTAAAGTTTACATTGGTTTAATCTACCCGTTCACTCGATTAAATTTTCACTCATAACTTAGACTATTTAAGAAAGGATTTAACTGTAAAATGTTTGTGAAACGCACTTAAACTTAAAAATGCTAAAAATAGAAAAAATAAGGTTAATCTAGAAATTTAAGATAGGAATGCGTTCGTGAAACCGGGCCCTGATTAACTTTCAGTTAGCAAAGCATAAATAAGTATATGATTATCAACCATTTGTATTAATTCATAAAAATGTATTTTTACAAATTTCTTTGTGTTTTGGTCACTTTGATGCATGACCAATAAATAATAATTTTTTTGGACTTTATGTGGATTTATCTGTGAGTCATAGATGTTTGATAAACCTTTAGATTAGTGATAACCATTCTTAAATTTTAAATTTAAATAATTCTTAAACATTTGTAAATAATAACAAAACACAAAAATACGTGGCTGCTGCATTGGCTACTATGTTTGATGAAAGAATAAAAATGAAAGAATCTTTGTTAGTGAATCAATTTTGTCTGAGAATTCGCAATATTGTTTAAACTGAAGAGTTATTTTGCTAAACCGTGCCACTTAAAGGGTAAATGCCTATAACTCACCAGTTAAATCACATCAAAAATATAATTATTTATTGTTCATGCATTCCAGGGACGGATCCAGGATTTTTTCTTGGGGATCTGAACTTTCTAGAGAGGGGTCCGAACCACAACCACATTATACACATTTTGCAGAAAAATGCAAAATATTGATAATAAAAACTACATAAACATTATATCTATGTTAAGCACCAAGAGAAATTGCTTCATCCTTCTTAAAAATGAATTACAAGCAAGACATACACTAATGGACATGTACATTTTCCAAATTTTAGGGGGGTCTTGACCCCCATGACCCCCCCCCCTACCTTAGTTAATTAATACAAATAGTTGATCTTCATAAAAGTAGCGATTGATAATTTTTGTTTCTTTTCAAAGTTGCTTACAGATACAACTGTATAAAATGAAATAGTTTTTATTTTGGAATTAATAGATAATTTAGGTAAATTCTTACTATAATTGTAAGGATTTAGATCTGTGTTATTGATTTCATCAAACAATTATCAGATGCAGACAGACAAACAGTTATGTATTGTGGGTAAAGTTTGACCCCAATCTGACCTTTCACATTTGCAACTTATTATCTACCAGATCCCAACAAAATTATCAGTACCAAGCCTATTCTACACTTCAGCAGCGCAGCGATTGTAAAATGATAGATTAGTATCTTAATGAGTTAGATTTTCAACTCATAATCTTCATGGGGCCGATGTAATCGAGCATTTATACTAGATTCCTATTCAATGTAATGAAGATTCTTGCATAAAGGTCAGGTCGGGTCAAACTCTAAGCACAATATACATAAGTTATATTAAACTTGTAAGTGAAACACTTACTTAAATTTTCTTAAGAATTTTTGTGAAAAGGGCCACAGAACAAATGTTCTCAGTGAACTATTGTGACAGTCTTTATCTGTACTGCTTGACCTGGTAGTATCCTAATTTTATGTCTGCAACATGCCAGTGCTTACATTTTGCTTGCAAAACCATGTAGGTTGTTAAAAAACTTGAGATGAAACACAACATAGAGCAGATTTTTTGTTTACTATGGTTTAAGATCAATTTTTATTTAACTGAGAGAGCTTCAAAAACATATATTTTTACTTGTAACATAGCAACAAGTGAAAATGCTGCATTCTGAGTTGATGAATAAAAAAAAGATTTTGCACCAAAGTTCACTAACATTCTTTTTCCTTCATGATTAGTTCTGTTTATTGTTTGACATATTCTACACAAATTATAACGTGACATAATTATACCCCCGCTTCGAAGAAGAGGGGGGTATACTGTTTTACCCTTGTCTGTGTGTGCGTGTGTGCGTCCGTCCGTTACAAAATTTCCGTCGCAGTTTTCTCAGCAACTATAACATGCAGCAGCCTAATACTTTGCATATTGCTTCATCCCATAGTCCCATGTGGTGTAAAGCGATTTCATGCTCCTTGCTCATCTACTTCCTGTTTGTCGCATATTTTTAGATTTTGGCGGGGGTATCACTAGTGAGCATTAGCTCACAGGTTTACTTGTTTCTTCTCTTATATGATGTTATTTATTTTATATGATAACCACATTTTAGGATAAAAATATATGATTATTTTTTACTGCAATGAAAATAATAAAATATTTTATACTACATGTACAATGAAAGTTTAATTTTTCATCGTAAATTTTATAACACATGCCACATTCAACTGTAAAACATGAAATAAAATACCATTTTTCACATGGGTGAATCTATAAATTATTATAATCTTGGGTTTTACTGAAACAGGCATATAAGAGGCTGAAACAGGCAAAATCTGACTCAATATATTTTTTCATTTCCAACTATTGCAATTACTATGCTTGTGTCTTTAGTGGATTCAAACCATACCAACCCGGGTCGATAGCGCAGTTGGTAGCACGCCGGGATTTGGATACTCGTGCCTGAGGGGGTGCGGGTTCGAATCCCTCCCGGGGAGGTTATACCCTTCCATGAAAATTTGACAATAATGTCGATTTTCCTCCATTGATTAGATAATATGGAGAAGTTTCCGGCCTTGTGGAAGGGTAGGTGAGTACTGGTTATAGACAATGGTCCAGGAAAGCTAGGTTAGGTGCACTGGACGCCGTGAAATGACCTAAATTGTGTTGATACGGCGTTAACTCCAATAAATAAATAAATACAAACCATACCTTCCACTTGAGAATTTTAAACTTCATAGGTTAAAATTTGATATTCTTATGAAGCGGAAATTCCAGATGTTCATTATTTCAGCTACTTTATATATCAAAGAAAAACTCAAGAATCCTGAGATTCAGGACCTGTCCTGAAAACTTTCACTCATGTTACTAAATTGTAAGATTTGTGAATACGAGACTTGACTTGCATAACAATAACATACCTGCCAAATAAGCTCTGGCACCAGAGTCCTTAAATTAGTAAAAATACAAACATTCTCAGACTTTATATTTCTTCACAAAACCGATTGTTAAAATCTTGATATGTGATACAGTTTTTCGTAAAATGAATCATGATTTCAATATTATTAGTTTGTGGTAATCTGATTGGTTTATTAACTCAGCATGACTCTTCCCATTATTTGTCTATGTCAAATAAGCATGCTTAATTTTAGACCATCTAAGCACAATGCCTAATTTAACTGCAATTCAGTTTTGTAGATAAATCATTGCAAACTTGTGTCAATGAAATAATCATCAACTTATTGAAAACAGTATTAGACACAGGGGACGGACGCGGTCCCGAATCAAAAGCACTATTGTTAATACGGGTATATACATGTAAGGTATATAACTCAAAATAGAAGATTTTTAAACAAGTGCAATCAGAGGCCAATGGCTCCATCATTCATAATTTTATTTCACAGATTTATATACCCGCCATAAGCTGAGGCTTTGCTCTTTCAAATGACACTAACATCTTTTGCATTTGCCCACTATTAAGGTGGTAGGCCAATTTTGAACATCATGATTTAACAAATTTAGTTTACTAAATGATACAAAAATGGCAAGAACTACATACAAGTACACAATGGACATAACATCTTGTGCTTAATGATGACTGTAGTAAAGATGTCATAATGAAGAAAAACATTTGTTTTTTAATGACTAGATCAACTTCTTGACTGTATACTCATATGGTTTGAATGCATGATAAACATTTGTTGATCAATTGCATGCGTAAATATCCTCAGTTTACTTAATTAGTCTAATAATTTAATGGTACAAAATTTGCTGTCAATTGTGTATTTTGTTCTTCCAACTTTAGTACAGACTAAACTAGATCTGTTAGATTATGATGGTTGAAATCGGTCCATGATTTATTTACTCAGCATATGCAAAAGATGTTGGTGTCATTTGAAAGAGCAAAGCCTTAGCTACACATGTATTATTAAATAAGTGAAATAAGTATATTTGTAATGGTGGAACTGGCTTCTAAGTGAAATTGGTAAAACTTTACAATTTTTATTAATACAATGTATATAGTGCAGCAGAATTAACCTGAGCTTGACCTTTATGCAAGAATATATTAAACTCAGTATTCAATGCAGTCTATTTTGGTCTTTGTTTGTAAATCACACTTTATCAGAAGCTTTCGTCAAAATAAACATCAAAATCTAATGTGTCCAAAATAAAAAGTACAATAACATGCCACTTTTAATAAATTGATATATAGTCACATCGGTTGTTATAAACACATGTATAACCGTATACATGTATACGGAAACTTACTATTTAATGTAAGTGAAGTGTGTAATTATTATACAGTCAATTCGCATTATCTCGACTACGCTTGAGTCGACTTTTCGTTGTCTCGATTGAAAATTGAAAGTCCCGATTTTTTCACTTCTTTATCTACATGAAAAATGCATGTTTATCTCGATCTTTTTCTCATGACTTTTTCCATATCTCGATCATAAATTACGGACCAAAACGTTTGTTTTACTCTATAATCAGATGGTAGGACAAAAGGTCCCACGGACAAAAAGTCCCGCGTCATTTTTGACAGGGGTGGACAAAAAGTCCCATGTAGTTTTGCCACCCTGGACAAAAAGTTCCATCTAAGTTAGACAGGGTGGACAAAAAGTCCCGTGTCAATTTTACAGAATGAACAACTGGTACCATCTCAATTTGACTAATGTGTTGATAAGGTCCTCATTCATTTAAGTCCCATTGTCAGGTGATCAATAGAATATATTATCATTTAATGCAAACTGTTAGAATCAAACATTATTATTGTTATATTTTGTCCCAGTGAAAGGTGGACTGTCTCCATCTATCAATTAATTCTAATAGTTGTAATAACAACTTCTATCTTATCCAGATGTCTTCAGATGATTTTTTAAAGCTGATAAATTTGTTTAATTCATAACATTTAATTAATTTAAAATGCATAATATAAAAGTTAAACAAGTATAGTGTGATCATTGAGTACAAATCATAACTTTGTTACTTGTTTAAGTCATATAAAATATGGGACCAAACAGAGATGAGATGGGACTTTTTGTCCACCCTTGACAAACTGAGATGGGACTTTTTGTCCAGGGTGGCAAAACTACATGGGACTTTTTGTCCACCCGTGTCAAAAATGACATGGGATTTTTTTTCCATGGGACCTTTTGTCCGGCTCCCCTATAATCATAATGTTTAACTCGACTAGTCAAAGATGTCTTGGATAATATGTCGAGGTGCGAAAAACAACACGCGCCAATCAATTAGCGATCACTCTGAAACTGATACATAGGGGTCAATTTTAATCTACATGTCATTTAACAAAGTGACAGCTTTTTGATTGACAGGTGTCACAATTAAATCAATTGAGCATCGTGGACTCTTAACTTGTTGTATTCGTTTTTTTTTATGAAAAAATATGTATTAAAATAAAATATTTAAAAAAACGAAACATCTTTTATATTCCTATATTTATTCAATTTCGTTTTTTAGTTGATCGATATGTTTATAGTCAATTTTAAAGCATACTGTTAATAACTAAAATTAATCAATCCATGCACTTCAGAAAAATGCCGGTCGGACATAAAATTGTTAACAACTTGATTATATCTGTTACTACTCAATTTTACTTAGTGATCTTTTTTATGTGTCGTTAGCAAGACGTGGCAATGATAGATTGCTGAACATCTAAGAAAAGCCGATATTGCGTGAGTTGTATGGGGAGCAATGACGTCACAACATGCGTACACACACCCAGGCTTAAATTTTTAATATAAAATTGTTGACTGGCTACAAATTGTCAAAAAAATAAACGCTCGATAAGTTTGCTTCATCGAGATATAGTCTGTGTAAAATTAGAAATCAAAAGTAGATTTTTGGAAAATACGCTAATTGTTTTATATAACTCGTCGAGGCGAAACAGCGTCAGTGTGAACATACAACACAACAACTTGGTGTGCATTTGTGATATAAATAGTAAAACCTTATTTACAGCAATTAAAGCAATTATTTTAAACTACACACTCTGAACAGGTAAAAAGTGCTATTGAAGACCTCAAACTTACCTCACTTCTTAAGTTTTGTTTATCTCGACTATTCGTTATCTCGACTATTTAATTCTGTTGGACTATACCTTATATGTATATATAGTGTTTTTGTTTAGGGACTGTGCCGTCTGCCTGTGGTATCGGATACAAACTTATGACTGAGCAGTATGATAGAAAACTGTTAAATCTTTGAATCTGGACCATTATTTTCTATTAGCTATTAGCCGAATCAAAGAAAAATAGCCATAGACCATACACACTGTAGAAAAATGTTCAATACCTTGTATATTATACATAAGATAATGTACATTTATAGCAGGGACAATATATATTGCAGGCTTAGTGCAAACTGTTGTAACTCACTTTATTTTATCTTGAGTTTAAATATGACAGATTAGTGTTAAGCCTGCAATAAAGTGATATGATATAACATGAACACAAGTTACTGCCAGTGATAGTTAGCTCAATTAGTTGTTTGTCTGGTTTCTAATATAGTCTCTCTGTCAGAACTACATATCTTTAGTGAGTTCAATTGTAAGACATTTAATTTTCCCTCATAAGTCAGCTGCCTGGCTAGCTCAGTTGGTAGCACATAAGTCTATTGATCGAGGGGTCATGGGTTTGATTCCCGGCGGGGCCTTCTTTCATGGAGCATGACCAAGGGCCTTCTTTCGTGGAGCTTGGTCATGAAATAATTTCTATGGCCATTCTCTTTCTTACCAATTATTTTTAATTATTTAGGGCAGTTGTCAGTCACTGACAAAAGTATGCACTTGGTAGTTGGTTAACAGCTTAATCCCGAGACTAAGCCTTTCCAGGAGGAGTGAATAGATTGACTGACCCCCGGTATATTATCTATACAGTGTGTTGCTACAGCGTTAAACCCAACAAAAACAAACAAACAAACCCTCCAAAGTCTGTGTCAGTTGTATTGTAATGACAATACAATATCTTATATTGTTTCGTCAATGACATCATCTTGGAGTAGAAATGACGTCTTGTTATAATTTGTGTAAAAATTCTCATACAAAGCACTGTTCTTAGCATGAAAGAAACAGAATATTCTTTAACTTGGGAGTACGATTCTTTTTTATTCTAGCTTGTAAACTAAGGAAACCCTATTTTCATTTGTGGCTATGCTACTCGTGAAAATATTTCTTCTGGGCTCTAGGTGAAATAAAATTGATCTTATACCAAAGTTGATGAATATCCTATATTCTTGCAGCATGTAACATGCTCTTTAATTTTGTTCTGCATTCAATCTTATTAGAACACAGTGACTGTCTTAAACTTTCTGCTTACATACTAAATAAATGCATTTTTTTGCCTCTTTTCTTTTGCTCCACTCCCAGCATTTCCATGGTAACAAGGATCGGGGCTCAACTTGGTTTTTCTGAAAGACATTCACCCAGGGGATAACGTGGTCGAGTTGCATATCTGTATGATAATAAGTTATGAAATTAGAGGGTCTTGAAATAGCCCTAGCGCAATGGTGGGAAAATGGCTACTTTTCCCACAAGGGTTAAGGTCATTTGAATGTGACCCCATGTGTACTGTTGGGAGACCCTATGATAGGAATCTGTAAGATAATATTATTTGTTTAAGGCGTCTTGTCATTTACTATGATGTTTTATTTGAACTTTTCAGGATATTATACCAGTGATTAATAATGGTTGTTGCAGAAGATAAAATTGTTATTATTATATGATATGATGATAGTGAATGACAGTACTATAACACGGATATATCATGGTAGGTGGACATTTATTTTATTGAAGTCTCTCAATAGACTATATCTGTAGCTTTTTCAATTACCCTGAATGTTCCAAAACGTTCTGTAACATTATATTTTGAGCTCCTCTGCCACTCGCTGTGATTTTTATCAGACATATTTAGATGTTATTTGAAACTACAGGTGTTGAAGTAAACAAATATACAATCTTTTAGGAAATGAGTGATGTTTCGTTTTTAGTCCATAAATTTTGAAACATCATTCATTGCCTTAATGATTGAATATTTGTTTATTAGATTAGATTATTTGCAGTTACCGGTAATGGCCGAGGAGTTTGGAAAGTACCGTTACGGAACGTTTTGAAACATTACAGTAATTGAACAGGAATTGCTACTGGAATTCAATTATTTGGGTTTTCCCATGCTTTACAAACAAACTTTCTTTGTCACAATGAAAACATGTGTACAAAGAACAATTGAGTTTCATCCATATTCTATCCTTTTCAGCAATAATGTGTAATAAACTTTATACTGCCAGGACCTGGATGGAAAAACGTACCAATTTGAGTTCCGAATAAGTTCTATTTTAGTCATCACATTAAGTTACTATTAATCCTGTGAGTTTTCATTGCTTGCTTCAAATCCTCTGCACAAAAACTGAATCCAGCTGTAAAGTAGGTCATGAGCAAAAATATTTTAGCAGTTGATTCTGCCACACACTGGCTAATGTAGGTATTTTTGGACAAATAAATGTATAATAGCTACATTTGCACTATTTGGATCACTCCTTTTTGGCTAGAATTTTAAGAAAAACAAGTGTTTTCATTCTGCACACTATGTGACTTATACTTGGTATAAAGGAATTATGTAAACATGGCGGGCTACTGTACTTTTTCTTTTGGACTTGTCTTTTTATGGGAGAAACCGAAAAGTCCAATATAATGGTACAGTTTCAAAGTATTTAGTTCTCATGAAAATAAATTTAATTGATTTGTAATATTCATTGCTATCAATCAAATAATTTATGAAAACTGTTTTTAAATCTATGAAAAGAAAATTTCAGATTGTATTCATTTCTCTCTGTTTTTGTCAGTTACTCTTCATTTGTTAGATTAACATGCCAAGCAGGCCTGTCGGAACAGAGGGGAGGGCTAAGGGGGCACCCCCACCCAATATTTTCATCAGTCATTGTGATTGAGGATCTTTATTTAATCTGTCACACTCAATTGATTGATATATTTGTCCTTTTTGGCTAAATCAAAATTACACACACATTTTATGGAGCAAGATGCTCAAATGCAGTGTAAAATAAAACTTCAACATGCATACATTTCTTCCATTCTTTTTGAATAAAGCCCCTGTTCATACTGATTAAATATTTTAAGGATCTTTGTTCATATGGTCTTTGTCAAATTAATGATACAAAAATAACAAACAAATAAACTATTTAAGATCTTAAGCTATATTCAAATAAAACTGCCTTAGATAACCAAAGATCCTAGCCCGTCTTAAGCCTGAGAAAAGGGCAAGGGTTTTTGTAGGACAAAAATTGATGTATATGATAATTAAGTACTGTTTTCGTTTCCTTGAAATTAATCTGGATAAATTAGCCCCGCCCCAATCTGAAATTGCTTTCTACGTTCCTGCTAGGTTAAAAAATTGGATTTTATAATCACATGATTGTCAGAATGTAAACAACTTTTGCTTTTTTGTGAAAGTCTTGCAGTAGCCAAAACATAGAACTAATCAAATAGTGCATAAAATTAGTTATACATTTCAATGCCTGAAAATTTTCATGTTAACCTGGGAATTGTAATTGTTTATTCGAATCCTCCTAACAAATATTTTTTGCAGATCACCTACTTCACCTTTAGATTCAATTTTCATGCAAAGGAATTGAAATAAACAATCAATATTGAAGAGACCAATTGAGAACTTTCAGGAAAAGAAAGATGGTTGTTATTTTATACACTACATCATGTCATTCAATTATTTGAGTAGTGAGAGAAATCAGCATAACGCATGTGCTTTTCTACTTTATTATTAACTGTTATAGATCACATGACTAAAGTAACGCTGCAGCATTTTGATTTTATACATCAATACTTAGAGGGCTCAGATTTAATTTGTATTTAGGGCACGGATTTTTTATTCAATACCAGCCTTTAAATTTGTCTATGAAAGTTATTATTTGCTTTGAAACAAATGTTGAAAATTGAAATAATATGTTTATTCTATCAAAGGTTTAATCTCAATGTATGTATTGATGTGCATTGGAATGAACTATACTATTCAATAATTAAAATCGAAAGAAAACAAATCGAATTATATCGAATTGACTTTTCAGTGTATAGTTGCAGCCCTAGACAATAAACCTTGTATAGATGATGAAATTTATGTGAGCATATTTGTACATTATTATGAAGAGCCTGTGGTGTTTTAACCAATGACAAGGTACAATATAGTCAAATGTATTCTAGCTCAGGGTCTGTAATCATGTGATCTACAGCAACAACTTACGAGGTAAACAAAAATTAGTTTTATTTTCATTTTTACATGAGGTTTCGCCATGTTTAGTAGTGGACTGTGGCAAATTCACATCAAAATTTGTCGCGGACGATTATATTCGGTTGTGGGTGCGCAAATATAGGGATAATTACCACTGCAATCAATATTGTCCGCATTACGCGTTAACAAGCAGATGATAAGAAGCATGTGTATATCTTATCTAGTTTATGTGAGGTAAAGGTCCCTTGTATGGCTTCCATGAGTTGTATACAGCCATTATACTCTACCAAAACCCCATGTCTTACAGCGCTATGGGTGCTTTGATTCTTTGCAGACTAATAATTGAATGACATCAAATTGTGCATACGATAACAACTATCTTTTTTTACAAGCGATTATTGCCAAGTTGTTACAATGTTGGCCTGGTAATCATTGGATAGCCAGCTTCCCCTTTGGTTTGAATCCTTTACACGAATAAATTTTACTAATGACCTTGTTTACTAGGGGTGTAACAATACGGTAAAAACCGTATTGCAATATATTGCAATATGCAAAACCTGTATTGCAATATATTGCAATACGTACCGTTTTTTGCGTAGACATGCAAAACATGAATTATTATGCATGTTCATCATCCTTATTGGATCAGCACAACACGTATACATACATAATTTTTATGTGTATTTTCAAATGATCTCTTGTATAAAATGATGTATAATTTTGGAAAATGCGTGTTTTGAAAGGCACTTCTAAAGATATTTTTTCTCTCATTTGACTAAATGTTTTAAGCACCATAAGATTATTTCACGTTTTTAATGCAATTTAACATTTATTTAAACATTTAACTTCAAGATTATGATAAAACAAACAGTACGACACATAACTACAAAAACCGGTTCAAGGAAAAACGAACCGGTTAAAATCCGTTAGAATTCGTATTGCAATATTAACCGGTATATCGGTTAACCGTTACACCCCTATTGTTTACTGTTAAGTTCAATTTTTATGCAGCTGATATTTAGCTTATGATCAAGTTTTACTAAACCAACTAGGTACTTTTTAGGGGAGAGAAAGGAAGTAGGTTTTTTGGGGGAGAGATAGGTAGTAGCTAATTATTTTATGCTCTATATGATGTCATTTAATTTGATTATTTGTCTAATAAGAGAAATCAATGAACATGTATAGTATAGGACAACAGTTGAATTATAATTTACAATCTGGCATCTTCCTTGTAAAAAACTTTGAAATCTTAAGATTGAGAAAAAAGTAATTTGGAAAAATTTAGTGATTCTAAAATGAAAGATATAGGAGAAAATTTCAATACCACTGATCTACAGTGTCATCTATAATTTCATTTACAAATTCAATTTATAGTACATAATTTTTTCATTTTTATTTTTTACTGGATTTTAACGCTGTGTCAACACAATTTAGGTCATTTATGGCGTCCAGCGCACCTAACCTAGCTTTCCTGGATCATTGTCTGTATAACCAGTACTCACATACCCTTCCACAAGGCCAGAAACTTCTCCATATTATCTAATCAATGGAGGAAAATCAACATTGTCAAATTTTCATGGAAGGATATAACCTCCCCAGATGGGATTCGATCCTACACCCCCTCGGGCACAAGATTCCAAATCTCTGCACGCTACCAACTGCGCTATCGACCCGGTTGTACATAAAATAACCATCACATTTCTTTGCCTAAAATGAGATGCTGCTGTTTACTCTGAATCTTCTGTACAAATTATTGTTTTTTACTTAGGCTGCAACAATTCACTTAAATGTTGATTCGATGTGATTCAATTTTTTTTTAGATGAGATTTTTTCCCATTTGATTCATTTGATAGTATGATTTATTCAAAATGTAAAATGATACATTCATTTGAGTTTAAAACTACATTGTAACTTATTTTGATAAATAAAATTGTCACTTAAATTTTTATACGCCCGTTTTGAAAAAACGGTCGTATTACGTTATGCTGTTGTCCGTCTGTCCGTCCGTCCGTCTGTCCGTCCGTGGACAATTGCTTGTCCGGATGATAACTCAAGAAAGGATGTACCTAGGTTCCTCAAATTTTATGTGTGGATAGCCCTTGAGTGGAGGAAGTTCCCTATTGATTTTGAGACCCCAGGGTTAAAGGTCAAGGTCACTGGGACTTAAAATAGGTAAAACTTGTCCGGACAATAACTGAACCACCAATGTACCTAGGTTCACCAAATTTAATGTAAAAGTAGCCCATGTGTCAAAGATGTTCCCTATCGGTTTTGGGGCCCCTGGGTCAAAGGTCAAGGTCACAGTGGCATCATATGGGAAAAAAACTTGTCCTGACAATAACTTAACAACCAATCTACCTAGGTTCACCAAATTTTATGTGAGAGTAGCCCATGTGTCAAGGATGTTCCCAATCGGTTTTGGGGCCCCTGGGTCAAAGGTCAAGGTCACAGGGACATCATATTGAAAAACCTTGTCCGGACCATAACTCAACAACGACTGTACCTAGGTTCACCAAATTTTATGTAAGAGTAGCCCATGTGTCAAAGATGTGCCCTATAGGTTTATGGGGCCCCAGGTTCAAAGGTCAAGGTCACAGTGGCATAATATGGAAAAACTTTGTCCAGACAATAACTGAACCACCAATGTACCTAGGTTCACCAAATTTTATGTGAGAGTAGCCCATGTGTCAAGGATATGCCCTATTGATTTTGGGGCCCCTGGGTCAAAGGTCAAGGTCACAGGGGCATCATATTGAAAAACATTGTCCAGGTAATAACTCAACAATGACTGTACCTAGGTTCACCAAATTTCATGTGAGAGTAGCCCATGTGTCAAGGATGTACCTTATCAGTTTTGGGGAAACAGGGTTAAGTTTAAATCTTAAACCAGAAGATACCAAATTACCAAGCTGTGACTTCAAATGTTCAATCAATATGTTTATAAAGTCAAAATGGCAAACAATGAAACACTTGTCCAGCCAATAGCTGAACCACCAATGCACCTAGGTTCACCAAATTTTATGTGAGGGTAGCCCTTGTGTTAAGGTTATGTCTTATTGGTTTTGGGGCTCCTGGGTCAAAGGTCAAGGTCACAGGGGCATCATATTGAAAAGCCTTGTTTTGACAATAACTCATCAACGACTGTACCTAGGTTCAAAAAATTTTATGTGAAGGTAGCCCTTGTGTCAAGGATGTTCCCAATAGGTTTTGGGGCCCCAGGCCCAAAGGTCAAGGTCACAGGGGCATCATATGGAAAAACCTAGTCCAGACAATAACTGAACCACCAATGTACCTAGGTTCACTAAATTTTACGTGAGAGTAGCCCATGTGTCATGGTTATGTCCTATTGGTTTTGGGGCCCCTAGGTCAAAGGTCAAGGTCACAGGGGCATCATATTGAAAAACATTGTCCGTGTAGTAAATCAACAATGACTGCACCTAAGTTCACCAAATTTCATGTGAGAGTAGCCCATGTGTCAAGGATGTTCCCTATTGGTTTTGGGGCCCCTGGGTCAAGTTTAAACCATCATCCAGAAGATATCAAATTACCAAGCAGTGACTTCAAATGTTCAATCAGTATGTTAACAAAGTCAAAATGGCAAACAATGGAAATAATGCTATATTTAATAAGTAACATGAATTTAGTTCACCAAATTTCATGTGAGGGTAGCCCATGTGTCAAGGATGTTCCCAATTGGTTTTGGGTAAAAACTGGGTCAAAGGTCAAGGTCACAGGGGCATCATATGGAAAATCCTTGTCCGGACAATAACTAAACAATGATTGTACCTAGGTTAACCAAATTTTATGTGGATCAGCCCATTTGTCAAGATGTAATGTGTTGATAGCTCTTTGGTATTGGATGTTCTCTTTTGATTTGGAGACCCCAGGGTCAAAAGTCAAGGTCACAGGGACTTAATTCAGTAACAGTAACTCAATAATGATTGTACCTAGGTTTACCAAATTTTATTTAAGGGTAGCCTAAATGTCTAGCATATGCCCCTTTGGTTTTAGGTCCCTGGGTTAAAGGTCAAAGTCACAAGAAAAATCATGAGGAAAAACCTTGTCCAACAACCAACTTTACCTAAGATCACCAAATTTTATGTATCAATACTCTTTGGGTCAAGGGCGAGAACTTTTGGTTCTGAGGCCCCAGGGTCAAGGTCACTGGAAGTTTGTATGGGAAAACTTTGTGTCGGTGATAACTCAACCATGGCTGTACCTAGGTTCTCAAAATCTTTGCTTTGGATAGCCCTCCAGTTCAGGATGGGACCTATTCTGAGATCCCGGGGTCATTGGTCAAGGTCACAGGGACTTCATATGAGATAGAACACAGCATGGACTGCACACGGGCGTATAATGCCCCGCCCAGCGGAGCTCTTGTTTTCCATGTGAGCTTATATGTTTCTTAAGTGAAAGCGTCTGAATGGGTTTTTAATGTATACTAACTTCTTTATTTTATTTTAGCCTGATTGTGAAACAAGTTCTTACAACTTATATTAATCACTGTCAAGTTGGCTTCCTGGTCCCCCAGTACTGAGCTAGTAAGGTAAAATTTCTTGCTCAAGGAAACAACAGGGTAGGTTTTGGATGGGATTCAAACCAATGCAGAGCTGGCTATTCAATGATTACCAGTCCAAGGTTGTAACTGCTCTGCCATGCCCCGCTCCATAGTTTTAATGAATGACATCAGATAGCAAGTACTTAAGAGTTGTTTGTGTTTTATTTTATCAAGATTTATTATTCAATTTTGAAAGCTCTGTTTATATCATTTATAAAGAACATAATTTCAATGTTTTACCATGGTACATTTGAAGGAGAAAAATCTAAATGAACCAACAGTTACTTGATGGCTAATCTCTTCTTTAATATACTAAATGTTATGAAAATGTTGCATTCTGTGTGTATTTACATATGTAATTTTGTTACTGGATTGACTACTGACTGGTTTACTTGTCAATGCCCCTGTTCATGGAGGATTGTCCATGCAAACACTCAGTTTTTTAGGCAGTTTTCTAGTAGTTTTATCCATTAAATTGTATGTAACCTACTGTATAAACATTGTATGTATTGGCCAGTTTCCCTAGCAAATCTCTAGCTAGCGCTTGGTCCCCTGGTGCCCTTGATTTGATGTCACATACTTAGAACTTTTGGTGTAAGAAGGGTACCAGAGGACAAAGCGCTAGCTAGTGATATGCTTAGGAAACTGGCCTAAAATTTAATGTTTATTTACTATATATAGGATCAACATGGTAGACATGTTAAGACTTATGAGATTTCTCTACGTGATAAAGATTTAAGTAAAGGTCCATGGAAACAAGACAATGTGGAGACTGAAGCGTGTATTCTTATTGCTGGTATGTTGATTGCTTTTTCTGACCTTCATAATTTGTTAAACTGTCCTCCATTTGTTACCACATTATATCTCTATTGTTGCTGGTAACTGAGAAGAGTTGTATAAGAACTCTTAAATGGTGGTGAGGATATGTGTTTAATTACATACTAGAATATTGGTACTCAATTGGTTAAATTATTGTTCTAATGGTTGTGTTGACTAACTGATGCAAACATGTTTGTTCTTCTTTATGGATGTTATGAACAAATGATATAATATTTTATTACAGTACCATCACCATTTGGTGGAGCATTAATTGTTGGACAAGAATCTATCACTTATCATAAAGGAGATCAATTTATTGCTATAGCCCCACCAGCTATCAAGGTAAATATTTTATTACTTACAAATCTCTTATATTTGCAGTCATTGCCTTTACCCTCTAATCTGAAGCCTGTGACAAGTGAAAACATATTTGGTCTAGTGAAAATTACTTATTTCTCATAGTCTGGCTAGTTGATAATTTTGCTCTTACTACTATAACATAATAAGTAGGCTAGGTCTTGAGATGTAAGATGATGAATGTATTAGGTGTCAGGTTATTATTCTGTGGTTAGTGTACTGGATGTCTGACCTTGAAATCTTAAGTTCCAATTTCCTGGTTGATGCCTGGTTTATTAAAACTTAAATTTGTGTTAAATAAAGACATATTGATACATTTTTCAATTAGTGATTGATGTATCCAAATTGGTCCTGTTCTTTCATCAGGAAATTAATAAGTAATTTCATTTCATTAAAAAAAACCGTTGTACAATTTAATTGATAATAAAATTTGTGAGCTTAATCATATTGTTGAAAATGGTTACTGAAAATTGAAACTTTAGCCACTAGCTATTGGATTTATTGCAAAAATGTTGCCTCCTAAAAATGGCTGTCATTAGCTCTCAACCACTGCTAATTTCATGAACCTATGATATACATGTATATATAATTATATATATATATTATATTGTGTCAAGAGACGGTATCATAAAATTTATAATTTCAGCAAAGTACAATAACATGTTGTGGTAAGGTTGATGCTTATGGACAAAGATATTTATTGGGAGATATGCATGGTAGATTGTTTATGTTACTACTTGAGAAAGAAGAGAAAATGGATGGTACATCAGTTATCAAAGATCTTAAAGTAGAATTGTTAGGAGAGGTAAGTTGATATACTTGTGGCTTGTCTCAAATTGTACTAAGTGTTTGAAATTTAGAAATTAAATAAGATACAGTCCATTCGTGTTCGCTCAAAACGCGTTTGCTCGTAATTACGGTTTCGCTCGATATCGTATCTTGGTCCCGATCGAATTTACTCTAAAGTTCATTTAAAAAAGATGCGATAACTCAAAATGCGTTGACTCGTATTTTACGTTAACTCGAGCTGGATTTCGAGTCCCGTCAATGATTAAATCACTTGAAAATTACGCGCTGGCTCAAGTATTGATTTTTGAAAATTTTCGCACCTTTCACGGCCAGGTATCATCATCCGATGAATAGCCTTTTGTTTGACGTGTCACTCGCCATTGAAAACTTATCAAATTAAATCAAACTGTGATAATGTAGAAGCCAAGATCTGTTTAATCTTGTTTAATTTAAACGTGTTATTACGTGTAATTAACTGAATTTTACATCTTACCTACCTGTACTGGTACAGCATATTAAATCCAACCTTATGACAGTACGTCGTACGTCGAGAAATGTTAGTTAAATAAAAGCAAGATTGAACAAAATGTGTATTTTTTATATTTTAATTCCAGATAAAATTACACATTCTTCACAAAAAATCGCGTACATATAAGTAAAGTTTTATTCACAACAAGGACGAAAGCAAAAACAAAATGAGTTTCAAAGTGCATGTATATGTATTCTACATAAAACAAAGAAAGGTTAAAATTGAGGACATTGACATCATCAAGTTTAACAAAATGAACAATTTTATGTTATGTTAAATGCACTTAACAAGGACACATTTAAAATTAGGAAAAATAACACCATTGAATTATTACATGTCTTTTATTCAAACTCAAATCTACATCAACATCTAATATTGTGACAGCGTGAGACGACGCCATTCGGAACAACCTCGGCGATCATCTACGAAGATATACCTCGGAAATCAGACGTAGAAGGATTACAACCAAGTTATAAGGTCCGGCGATAGTCACTTTTATGTCAACATTTTATTATAACATTGTTTCACGCTTTATCACATCGTTTCATTCGTACAATATCTCACGAGTCGTATTTCTGTGTAGTTCAGACTATATTACCGCAGAATCGAGGTTTATATGCGTAGAAGATCGCCGAGGTTGTTCCGAATGAGACGACGCCTTTAATGTGAATATCACGATGTGGAAAAATTACAAAAAAACAAGATGGCGGATCTGTTATACGTTAACTCGAGATCGCGTTCGCTCGAGCATTTTTTGAAGTCCCGTCCGATTTTGAGCGAACGCGAATGGACTGTAGGATTTTTTAGCCTGATTTTTCAACAACAAAAAATACGGCCAATAGTTTGGCAAAACACGGGCGGGCAGTCTGGTGGGCGGGCAGGCATCATTTATTTCAGATCTTTATGAAACTTCATACAATGATAACATACCATGTAATGAATAGAATTAGAAAGTAACTACAACTCTACCTGGTTTATTATGGATTATTTTCCTTTGTAATTATTGCGTTATAGATTGAAATCCCACTTTAATGTGGTTTCCACATTACATTTCTTGTTTAAAAGATATTTGGGATGACATATTTGCTTCCAATTTGCAATGTTTACTATGTTTGATGTCTAATTGGGTAGGCGAGGTAATATAAATCAATAATATAATTAAAATACAACTCCTCTGTTATTACTTTACCATATTTTCTGTGAGCATATTTGGTTTACCCAGGGATATTCTTGTATAAACAAACATGATTTAATAAAGTTGATTTTAGGGTGAATGCTGCCATAGAAGTTTGGATTCCTGTTATCGTCAAGAACTTTTTTTTTCTACTTTGATTTCTTGTTTATAGGATTGTATCATTGTTTCAGCATATTATTTATTTATAACAAGATAATTTATTCTATTTTCAGACCAGTATAGCTGAATGTATTACATATTTAGATAATGGTGTTGTTTATATCGGTAGTAGATTAGGTGACTCACAGATTATCAAGGTATTATAATAATATTGTCTTCTTTATAGTAGTTCATAGTTATACAATATAATTAGAGTGCTATACAAATGTGGTATATAACTTATATTACTTTTCATCATTGTACTAGAAGCTCTGTCTCGTGAATTCCGCACTAGTTGCCCCTGGGAGATCCTCTACGCTGATGACCTCGCAATCACTGATACCTCATTGGAGTCTCTAATAGAAAGACTGACCAACTGGAAAAAAGGTATGGAAAGAAAAGGTCTCAGGGTTAACATGAGCAAAACCAAAGTGATGATCTCTGGCCCCAATCTCAACTCCCTCAAGAAGTCTGGAAAGTACCCCTGCGCAGTGTGTCTCAGTGGAACTGCTAGCAACGCCATACTATGCACAAACTGCTCCTGTTGGGTTCACAAGAAGTGCAGTGGAATCAAGGGTCCACTCAGATCAGACCCAAACTACAGATGTCCTCGATGCACAGGCTCAGCAAGACCCATTGATGGTAGGCCCGTGACATCTATTCAAGTGGAAGATGAGACACTCGAAGTTGTAGCAGACTTCTGTTACCTAGGAGATACTCTATCAGCAGGAGGGGGATGTGAGACTGCAACCATAACACGCTGCAACTCTGCATGGAAGAAATTCAGAGAACTCCTTCCCATACTCACCAACAAGCATCTGCCAATCACTACCAGAGGACGTGTGTACTCCACCTGTGTGAGAAGTGTCATGCTTCATGGGTCAGAAACCTGGGCTGTTTCTGCAAACATCCTTAAAAGACTGCAGCGAAACGACCGAGCCATGATAAGATGGACCTGCTGTGTCAAACCAGAGGATGATGTCCCCTTGGAGGATCTCCTGTCTCAGCTTAAAATCAGAGATATTGCTGACGTTCTCCGAACAAAGCTAACCTGGGAAGACCTGGTTAAGCGTGACCGGCTTGAGCTGAAAATGGATGGAATCAGCCCTGAAGATCGCCAACAATGGAGAGGAAGACTTCGTTCAAGACCAGACACACAGGCCTCACCCTTACCAAGGAATAATCAACGGCCTGTTTAAAATAAACCGGATGATGATGATGATGATGAACAATAATAATAATATTGATTTGCTAGATGGTTATGTGTTGTGAATCTAAATCGAAAGCAATGTATCAGTATTGTAGATTGTATGGAAACATATTTCCTTATTAGCTTACCTGAGCATGAAGTCTTAGAAATATATGCTCAGAAGCTTTGTTGTGCAAAAACAAAATTGTATTTAACTTGTGAACTCAGACGTGCAATCTAGGATGATGACCATCTTATGTTTTATGTTAAAGTGTTCAATTAACTTCATAAAATAATTTTCAGATTGTACAGTATTAAGCCCATGTTGTGTCAAAGATAGCATTGATATGAGTTGCTGTTATGAATAATTGTAACACTTTCTGTCTTCTCATATTTGTTTATCTGGTTAATGCTACACTGTAACACTTTACATTCTGTCTTGTATGTCCTGTCTCCATGGTAACTTCATAATTTAATTCCTTATTGTATATTTACAGTTAAATGTTGCACCAGAAAATAATTCCTATGTACAAGTAATGGAAACATTTACCAATCTTGGACCTATTGTTGATATGTGTGTAGTTGATCTTGAAAGACAAGGACAAGGACAGGTAATATCAACACTACAAACAATCTATCAAGTTATTCTTTGGAGTTATGAGATATTTTCATTTTATTTAATGATTCGTTAAATGCATCTGTAGCTAAAGACAAGCAGTTCTGTTTTGTGTTAGCTAAATTGTTCATAGATGGTTATTTGTATTACTTGACATTCAGTCTATCATTTACGTCTCATATGTATGTTCTTTTCTATATGATTTGATTTATTTAATCTTGCAATTAGCCACTATTGTGTTAAAATGTCATACACTCGATTTTAAACTTTGTGTTTGGGTTCAATTTCTTAATCGGCAAGTTATACCATTCCATTAAATTCAGATATTGCATCCTCCATATAGGAAATAGGTTTTTGATCCTTTGGGATTTTACAGTCAGTACAGGTTGTCTAATAAAAGAGCGATGATAAAAGGCATAGACCCCAAAGTAAAAAATAAGAATGTCTGGATGTTATGTTATTGTATTTTATATCATATATTTGTTACTCTGATGTTTCCTACCAACCCTGTTACTGTCAAATATCAATTTGTCATGTTTTGCCTTATAGAATAACTTTGATAGATGTTTTACACCAGTATTATACAGTACCCTCCAAAAATTTGGAGACAAAGAAAATTTTTAAAAAATCTTGATGATTATTTTTGTAGGTCATTATTTTTAGTATATTTAAGTATGGTTTGTGATAAAATGAAAACACATGTAATAACTACAGCACATGTATAATATTCAGCATCTGACATCCTAAAGCCTCCAAAACCATGTTTATTGTACATTGTAGTTATTTTCCATAACATAGTTTCTATGCTATTTTTGTAGTCTCAGTTATAAATATAATGATAATCAAAACAAATAAAGCAAAACTATAAAGCATTTCAAAATAAACAGTTATCAAATTTTAGATAAAAGCTATTGAATAGGTCAACAAAGTGAAAATGTCTCCAAACTTTTGGTGGAAACTGTATACTTGTTACAATGTTTTGTTTATATGTTTCGGTTACTTATGTTTTTAAACATACTTGTTATGATCTGAAAGCTTTAAATCAATACAATATTTTATCCTTGTCATTATAGTTGGTAACCTGTTCTGGAGCATATAAAGAAGGTTCATTAAGAATTATAAGAAATGGTATTGGTATACATGAACATGCTAGTATTGATTTACCTGGCATTAAAGGTATCTTATTGATTTATATTCTTTTTTATTGTTAAATTTTATTCAACTGTCAGTGGTGCATACATTAACCCTGGTAATTTTAATACTTGATACTTGTTTGATATTCCCCATACATAGATACAATAACTGTTCTTATAAATATTGACAAGACAATGTCCTAAAACACATCCTACTGTCCCTTGTTTGTTTATGAAGCCAGCTAAAGACTGAATTGCGAACTGATACTTAGTTGGTACTTATGGTTGAAAATATCTCTCAACGTTTGTCTCAATCATGTGATAGCTTTAATTACAACATGTTTTTATCTTTAATTGAAGGTTCCTATAAAAATTTCTGTTTTTTATTTCAGGAATATGGTCATTACAGATGAACTCTGACAAATATGATAATATGATTCTGCTATCATTTGTTGGACAAACCAGGTATACAATTATTTTGTTAAATATTATTGAGTTTTATTTCCTAATATCCTTTAGTTAAGTTCTCTTTTAACTCTTAAAACTAATTTGTTTGTCTCGTAGTACTTAACCTGTTTTACCCTCTGTGGCCCTTCTTTAAGCCTTACTGGATCCATTATCTCCACAGAACCTACTTAATGGTTTCTTTGAAAGAGAACCCTTGATCAGAAAAATCAGATTCCAAAATTTCGTAAAATTGGCTTGAATTTGTTTCTGAGCTACATTAATTTTGTAGAGCAAAATGTGTGTAATTTGATGAAAATATTCAGTGAAAGCACAAAATCCTATATTTTCATTGTTTTGTTTTTGTTTTTTTTAAAGGTTTTAACGCCGTGTCAACACAATTAAGGTAATTTTACGACATCCAGCGCACCTAACCTAGTTTTCCTGGACCCTTGTCTATAACCAGTACTCAACTATCCTTCCACAAGGCCGGAAACTTCTCCTTATTATCTAATCAATGGAGGAAAATTGACATATTGTCAAATTTTCATGGAAGGGTAACGCCCGCAACCAACTGCGCTATCAACCCGGGTTATTTTTTCATTGTAGTAATTGTTTTAAAAGAAAAAAAAAACACTAAAAAACACAGGCTGCATGTATGAGGTATAGTTGGTCTTATGATGATAAAATAACTTGATTCAACCACTGTGTAATTATTCTGAACAATTATTGAGTATCCGGCTAAATATATCAGACTATATCACAATGTTTCTATTACCAGGGTATTACAGTTAGCTGGTGAAGAAGTGGAGGAAACTGATGTAGCAGGATTTAATTCTGAACAACAAACATTTCTATGTGCTAATGTATCAAATAATCAAATTGTACAGGTATGGTTTAATATTGTATTTTATAGTCTGTTTTTTCTCCACTGTCAAAGTTTGAGTAATCTAATGGTGACTGAATACACACTCTTATTCAAATATAAAGGCGACATTGCCTTGGCCATCAGGCATTAAACTGCCAAGCTATTTGTCTTTTCTTCTTAAACTTTTTGATAAAGAAACTCACTGAAATTATAAATGTTTTGATTGCTCTTTACATGCTTTGCCTATCCGACAAGAAACTGTTATATTAAGCTAGTATTTCATTGCTAGGCAGTGTATTCTTATATTTTACTACCTTTTAAATAGGTGTTACAACTCCTTGATACATTTTATAATGTTACATTATAATACTGTATTATGATGCTATGGTTATTGACATGGCCTATATTGACATATCAAGTGTTGATGAAGGGCATACATTTATTTTTAATTTCTTAATTTCTTCCATGCAACATTGGATTTACTATACTTTCCTATTATTTGGTTGGTTGTAGGGTTTACTAAGGAATATACAGCAAGACTAAATGCTGGTTTGAAAAATACTAAGAACTGGTTTTGTTGCACAGTAGGCTATATGCAGGAATTTGATTCTTGTGTCTTGAAAGGCTTCCACAAAAATTTGATTTTAAAAACAAACAAGTATTACATGCTAGTTTGGCGAAACAATGGGGGGCAGGTGTCCGATGCTGTTAACAATTGTGTTAAAGTTTTCAATTTAGCATATATTTCTGCCATTTATTGCCAGATCTTTACGAAATGTCATACAATGATAACATACCATGTGATGAACATTATTAGAAAATAACCACAACTCTACCGGGCTTTATTATGGATTATTTCCCTTTTTAATTTTTGCGTTAAAGTTATATCTCTGTCATTTATGGTCTGATCTTGATGAAAATTCGGCTTTAATGTGGCTTCCACATTACATTTCTTGTATATAATATGTTTTAGATCACTCCACCATCTGTTAGGTTGATAGATAGTACAACAAAGAACCTAGTTAGTGAATGGTCTCATCCTAATGGTAAAAATATATCATTAGGTAGTTGTAATACTACACAAGTTGTTGTGGCTGCCGGTAGTGAGTTGTTCTTGTTAGAAATACATCCTGGAGAAATTAAACAAGTCAGGTAAGTCCACAACAAGTTGATCATATGATCTATAGATTCGCACGCACCTTAATTTTGACGGTTTTTACACAAAAAAATATTTTTATTTCCTCCCTTGCTCATAAAAATTTGGTCAAACGGCTATTTAAAGCAACTGAATTAAGATTTTTTTTCTTCACTTGCTGGCCTAAATTTTTTCCAGAAAAATCTGTTGTTGTGGCCTTAGTTGTGTTTAGAACATTTGACACTTATCATACAGAAAAGTATCACTGTTAGAACTATCAAAGTTGTTTTCCAGTGACATGTGGTGTTGTTTGATGAAATATGGTGGAAATTTAAAATCTTATATTTTCTTAGAAGTGATAATATAGCATTAGAATAAGATCATCTTAGTGTAGAAGACACGTTATATTTTGGGGGGAATTGTCTCTAACAAAAAACAAACAGATGAAAGTTACAGAATGTTCCTCAATTTTGGAATAAACGCCGTTTCAACTCCTGACCTCAGAAAATGACATTTTCACTCATGACTGTGCCACTCGCTAAAATATGTTTTCCCAGCTCACTTGGTGAAATGAAATGCATCTTACTTTTGTCTTTTTTTGTTTATTTATATTTTGTCTTAATATCTATGTATGTATATATTGGTTTACCACCAAATCATTGTAATGACAATTGACAAAATCTCCAATGTGTTGAAGCCTGTAATCGATTAAATTACGATTACAAGTAATGGAAATGACCTCGATTACTGAGTACAGTCGATTATTTGAATAACCAGTAATTGATTACAATCGATTACGATTACTGATTACCATTACACCATCCCTGATGACTAAATCTCCAATGTGTTCTGCTCATAAAATGTTCTATTCTGTATCAAAAGTTGACATATCTTCTATATATATTATTTCAGTACAACAATAGTAGAACATGAGATAGCATGTGTAGATATAACACCTCAAGTTGAGGGTTCAGATAAATCAGAGATATGTTCTGTTGGTCTATGGACTGATATCTCGGCTAGAATACTAAAATTACCTTCATTTGAAAGTTTACATGTGGAAATGTTGGGTGGAGGTATGTAATGTCTGAATGATCAATTATTTACTTGGAATTTTATCTTACTATGTAGCTTTGAAGTAATGGATTAAAACAAGGGGGTTATAATAGACTATATCCGGAATTAAAATATTTGGGTTTTCCCCTCCGGTACAAACAAACTTTCACTGTTACAATAAAAACATGTGTACAAAGAACAACCGGATTTATTTCATAGTTCATGCTATTTAGCAATAATGTGTAAAAAAACTTTGTACATGCTGTGCACGGACGGAAAAACCCATAAGTTTGAATTCCGGATTAGGTCTATTGAACATTGTCGTCAAAACCTATTTTTTTGCAAATTTGTAATAGATTGGTTTAAGTGCAGCTGTTGGGGATGTATAAAGTTTATATCTTGTATAATTCTGTGTAACACTTGAACTGATTCAGATTTTATTATTATAATGCTGGGGATATCATTGAAGCTTGGGTAGGCAGCAGACAACTACTGTATAAAATTCCTGCTCCCAAGATATTATGTTAATGGTTTACTGGTTACTAGCCTCTTAGTAATTGATGCACTTGCGCGAGAATTCATATAAGCTTCCATACTCTTTGATTGTGGGTATTGTCCTAGACCTGATTGAATAGACTATATCCGGAATTCAAATATTTGGGTTTTCCCCTCCGGTACAAACTAACTTTTCACATATGTACAAAGAACAATAGGATTTAATCCATAGTTTGTGCTATTTAGCAATAATGTGTAGAAAACTTTGTTTGTTCCGCCTGTGCATGGACGGATAAGCCCATAAATTTGAATTCTGAATTAGGTCTATTAATGCAAGATCCATACTTTGAAATCACCTTGTCTCAGTTTGTTCCAAAAGAATGATAAATTATACTGACATGATATGTTAAGTCATTTTACATATTTGTTTTCTTGTGTTTTCTATTTTGTATCTTCTATTACAGAGATAATACCAAGATCTATACTAATGACAACATTTGAAGGAATACATTATCTTCTCTGTGCTCTTGGTGATGGTTCATTGTTCTATTTTCATTTAGATATAAATACAGGTAAATTTTATCATATTTCTCTGGTATTTTATTAGGCATTACTTTATATACTTGATATGGGATATATTTATATTCTCAATTTTTAAGGGGTTTTAAAATTGCAGGGTTTAGAATACCGATTTGTGTATCGGATAATTTCATGAAAAATCTGTTTTGATACAGATATATTGGCATGTTTTAGAAGTTGTGTTGTCATTGTTGAGTGGGAATTAGCAATACTTAAACACGTGAAAATAACCTGCTGTACAGTATACACTTGACTTGGTCATGTTTACCATTGTGTGAGGATGTAAATGTTTTCAGTCATTGTATTAGTTTTGCTTTTAACTTAAATATAGCTACTGATCAAAGAATATTGTAGAAAGAGGATTCTGAAACTAAAATTTTGTTAATTTACTAATGTTTTTGATGAGTCTTTCAACATAGACTTTGCATTTACAATGCCATAAGTTCAATTAGGCAAAACCTATGCAGAGCAACATCATGCAGAGTTTGAAAAACTGCTACTTTGCAGAAGTGTTGCAATTCAGAAGAAGTAACTTTTCAGAATAGATGTTATTTGAGGTTATACCTGTACAAATCAAACTTCTCTATGAAGAGAAATCCACCATGCTAAAATCATAATTATTTTATTGTAGGATATTTGACAGACAAAAAGAAAGTGACACTAGGAACACAGCCGACAGTGTTAAAAACCTTCAGATCATTGTCTACAACTAATGTATTTGCTTGTTCTGATAGACCTACTGTCATATATTCTAGTAATCATAAACTAGTATTTTCTAATGTTAACTTGAAGGAAGTCAATCATATGTGTCCATTAAACTCTGAGGGATATCCTGACAGGTTTGTCTTGCTTTCATGTACATTGTCTTTTAATGCTGTGAAGAATTTATCAAGTCAGCCTGGCTAGCTCAGTCAGTTGCATACAAGTTGTCTGCTTGATGGTTTGTGGGTTAGATTCCCACTTATGTGGAGTTTGATCAAGAAATAATTTCTATCTTCTACCACTGAATTTAAATCATGCAGGGCAGTTGTCAGTCACTGACAGAAGTATGCCTAATAACTGACTAACAGCTAAGGCGTTAAACACAACTAAAAAAAGAGTATATAAAGAAAATCAATGTTACATTATGTTTATTTTGTTGTAAATTCTTTCAATTCAATAGTTTGGAATGATTTAGAAGTTAGATGTAAGAAGAATTGATTGAAGATGCATTCTGTATTCATGCATTGATCATTCAGAAAAAAGTAACTTCTGTTGAGAGAAAATAAATCTGTTTACTAAATGATTCATGAATATTTTAATTACAAGAATAGATACTTGTTTAAAAACTTTTGTTGACTTTCTCTATTAATTTTGCACTGTTTACATCTCAGAACATAATACATATTTCAGTTTGGCTATTGCTAATGATAACACACTAACTATTGGTACGATAGATGAGATACAGAAGTTACATATCCGTACAATACCACTTGAAGAATCACCAAGGTAACTATTTCTTTATGAATTATTATGTAGAGGATTATAAGGTATTGTGATAAAAACTTTAACCAGAACAGTCATTCTGTATATTTTAAATTTTGCATGAAATGTTTGAAATTTAGGTTTTATATTTCTCTGTGGAAGATTTGTTTGTTCAAAATGCTATGTGTCAGAGTACACAAATGTTTGTGAAGTTTTTTCTGAGACCTGTTTGCTTTGAATTAGTAATAAAGTGGTTTTTTTTATAAAGAAGTAATCAAGTCTTCTTGTGATTTAAGTAGCCACTTCTCACTGATAGGGAGGTATAGGCTAAACCCTTGTCACTGACTATGGCTGTTAATGTGAGAAAGTATGCTATGGCTTCTAACTGGTGTACCCAAGGAATAGTGCTTTAGTGGACTGCGTGCCAGTTATAATAGAGTATTAAACAAATGAACAACACAAAATTAACCATGTAAAGATGCAACATTAAAAGATATGATATATACTGTTCTATTTTGACACCTATTCTTGTATATATTAACAGGAGAATAGCTTACCAAGAATCTTCACAAACATTTGGTGTTATATCAATGCGTATGGATGTACAAGATGGCACTAACACTACACCATCACATACTAGTGCTAGTATACATGCCTCATCTACATCTAGTAGTAGTAATAGTAAAATGGTATCTACTGGTACTAGTATGATTGGTGATCATGTTTATGGTGATGAAATTGAAGTACATTCTTTGCTGGTTATTGATCAACATACTTTTGAAAGTAAGTTTTTCCTTTTACTGGAACCTCTCCTCATTACCACCCTGATTCTAAGACCTCCTCACTAATTAAACTGATTTTGAAAATTACGAAACTTTTTGTTCTGTGATTTAATAAAAATATTACCTCTCTAAACATCATCTCTGCTCAGAGACAACCTTTAATCTATGATAAACAGCCCAACACATTGGCACAGCTATAAAATGTTCAATCTAGGCCACATGTCTAACGGCAGAGGTTGCACTGTGCTTGTTTAATGATTTAGTATATGCTCTGAATTATTACTTTTTTAATGGCATATTTATAACCATTTTTCTGTCTGCAAGCTCATCTGAAACCCTTTTACTTGGTTTTATGAAAAAATATCCAGTTTGTTTAACATTTCAAAGAGGATTGATCTTTCATTATTGTCAAATCTGTTATAAGATACTAGACACCAATATGTACGTGTTGCATTTGATTTCAATTTATATTTATGTTCTATATGTTATGTTTATTTTTCAGTATTACATGCCCACATATTATTACCTAATGAGTTTGCTACTAGTCTGATCTCAGCTAAATTAGGAGATGATCCTAACACCTACTTTATTGTTGGTACAGCATTAGTTAATCCTGAAGAAGCTGAACCTAAACAAGGAAGAATTATTGTATTTCATTGTCACGAAGGTAATATCATGTATTTATGATTTTATGACAGTCTACAAAATAAGCAGGCATCTCGTTGCCTGGGAAACCTTCTTTTAGTTGGGACAACCGAAATTCCTGTGAAGCAACTAAATATTTACTCACAAGATATAGCTTTTGCTGCTGAAATGCTTTGTTTTGACAATAACTTTCATACAGTAAAGTTCCGCTATTAAGACCACTTTTGTTATTTCAAAATCATGCCATTTTTGAAAATTATTAAGACACAAATGCTTAATTTGTGAACAAAAAGGTCTCTTTAATAAGACCGGTCCGCTATTAAGACCACCAATTTTGCTAGTCTTAATAGCGGAACTTTACTGTATTTCAATTTTGTAGACTGTTATGATATTCTTTGACTAAGTATTTTCAATGTGTATGTCACCTTTCTTTGACTTCATTGTTTGACGGGCTGTTTGGCTTACTAAAAATTGGAATCAGGTAATCTTTTGCTTAAAATCCATTAGAATTGGCCGATTGTTGGTCGGATTTAATCATACTTACAGCCACATTCATTAATTATGTGGGATAACTAATGTTGGTTCAAAAAAGTGTTCTGATACTGATTTTGTTAATACTGCACTTAAGTAAATCAATTTTGAAATGTTCAGACAACAAAGATTTGATCTGAGAAAATAGTATACATGTCCTTTTTGTCATCATTTTTTGTGAAAAATAAAAGATGATGATTGGTATTGTTTGTTCTAGGTAAAGTATCCCAGATAGCAGAAGAAGAGATTACTGGTGCAGCTTATACTTTGTGTGAATTTAATGGTAAATTATTGGCCAGTGTAAACAGTACTGTAAGTATTGGTTTAGATATTAAAGTACTTGATATAAACTGTTGTCATTTAGAGCTTCCCTTTTAAATAATTTTTATGAAAACAAAAATCTCTAAGTCATCCTAATTAAAAATGTAATATTTGATACATATTTAGATGGGCGAAAGTTTACAGGAGTTGCCCTGAAATTCAGAAATTTGAGGATTTAAAAAGGTTTTTTTCTATTCAAAAAGACTGAAATCTTGAAATTTTAGAATTATAGGCTTTTAAGAACTTTGTACTTTCACTCATGTATTTAAAAACTGACAGAATATTTGTATTTTTCTTACCTTTATTTTGATGTTTTTTTATATAATTTAATATTAAAAGTCATTTTGATGTTTTTATATTTTCATAACTTAGTATTTCTGTATAAAGCATTCCAGGACACAAATATATTTTGTATATTATAGGTACGATTATTTGAATGGCGTACAGCAGAGAAAGAATTAAAACAAGAATGCTGTCATTATAACAATATCATAGCTTTATATCTAAAAACAAAAGGAGATTTTATATTAGTTGGTGATCTGATGAGATCTGTGACTTTATTGTTATATAAATCTATGGAAGGAACTTTTGAAGAGGTAAAACTAGTTGTATATTTTGTTTTTTTGTCTTATTTTATTTAAGAAATAAAATACAGTTCTCTATATTTTGTTGTTGAATAAAAGCCACAAGCCTTGATTTGCTGACATTAAATATTGAGCGCTTTTGCACAAGTCATGCCTTTCATTTACTCAATCCTTTTCTATCATATTAACAATGAATCAACTTGATATGTTGTCAATATTTTGGTTTGATTTTCACATGCATATAAAGCACAGTGTTAAAAATAAACACTTGCCTGCTTGCCCTGCCGAGTTGAAAATTGACTGGGCAAGTTGATTACAATAACAACTGTTTCGCTGGGCAAGTCAGCATTTCGGGCCTTAAAACCCAATTTTGAGTATAAAGTTATTGTTGAAGAGTTGCATCGGTTGTTCTCTGACTGATAGCAATATATATTTGTTTTCAATCTTTCAAAATTTAACTGCAACCTGGGCAAGTTGGTCTGAAAAATTAAATATAACACTGAAAGCATTTGAAGTATATAAATTATCTTAGCTGTACTTTATCCAGTGTGTAAAAAATGATGAACTGACTCATGAGACTGAAACGAAATCCATTTCTTATTGGAATCAATTAGTAGTTGATAAACCAGATAACATGTCAATCCTAGAATTAATTGTTGTCATATAATTATGATGTAATGGTTGGAAAAATGGTACATTTTATATTATATAATTATATTTCTATATTGTTTACTTCTATATTACAGATTGCTAGAGATTGTAACCCTAATTGGATGAAAGCTGTTGAAATATTAGATGATGATATATTCTTGGGTGCTGAAAACAGTTTTAACCTATTTACATGTCATAAAGACAGGTAATATTCTTTAGCTAAACCTCATCCTCTTTTTGTGTCGCTTGAAAAAGTGCCATTCAGGGTTTACTTTAGGTGTTGGCAGTGTACCTTGTTTGCTTGTCCAGAGCATAAGTCGAATGCTTTTCAAGCTACTGACTAAACAGGTGGATATATCTCATTGAAGAAAAGTGCACTGCTCAAGAACTATAACTTTTGTAAAGCAACACATCCAACTGGCAGGGTTCTTATGTGTTTTAAATACCTTCTCAATACAGTTGTTTCAGCTTGGCAATATTTTAACTCTAATTCAAATAATAGAAATGAGATCAAGGCACTGAAGATACCATTAAATATGGGAATCTAAATTATTTATAAAAGTGTAAACATGCGAATTGAATCAAATAGAAGTTACTACAATGTAAGTGTGGGCTTTTCCATCAAAGTTGTCTCATTAAATGTTGTTATCATCATCATCATCATTATCATCATCATCATTATTATTATACCCCCGCTTCGAAGAAGAGGGGGGTATACTGTTTTACCCTTGTCCGTGCGTGCGTGTGTGCGTCCGTCCGTCCGTCCGTTACAAAATTTCCGTCACAGTTTTCTCAGCAACTATACCATGCAGCAGCCTGAAACTTTGCATATTGCTTCATCCTATAGTCCCATGTGGTGTAAAGCGATTTCATGCTCCTTGCTCATTTACTTCCTGTTTGTCGCATATTTTTAGATTTTGGCGGGGGTATCACTAGTGAGCATTAGCTCACAGATTTACTTGTTATTATCTATTATTATTTACAGTGCTGCTACAACAGATGAAGAAAGACAAAATTTACAAGAGACTGGTTTATATCATCTCGGAGAATTTGTTAATGTATTTAAACATGGTAAACTAACATTCTGATAATAATTCTACCTGCTGTATAAAAAATATTTCTTTATTATGCCTGTTGTAAAGTGTTATGCATTCCCTCTTTATTTATTAACTCAGTACTGAGCTCAGAACATGGCTGACATTGAAAATATTCTCTAGAATACCAGAACTTGGAGGCAATACTTGTATTTTAGAATTTGCCAGTCACCACTTGGCTACTACAATGCTAGCATGTAATGTAACGTATATGCTGACTGTTAAGGCAAAAAGAAAGGCATTGATGTCATTTTTTGACTGTTAGTCTGATGCATTAGGTACATTTATCAACTTTCCTTTTCTCATTTTAGCAAAACATAATATGAATGTTACATATTGAATGTTATCAATTTTGTTCTGTTAGATCACAATAGATTTATATAAAATTTATTGTTTATTTTATCATATTCCAGGTTCACTTGTAATGCAGCATGCATTTGAGAGTAGTACACCTACACAAGGTTCTGTGTTATTTGGAACTGTTAATGGTGCTGTTGGTAAGTTTCTAAAATATGTATTCATGCATTTTCTATTTTACTATTTTTGTCTTATAAGACATTTCAATTTCCCGACTTTGAATCGACTTAATGTGGAAATTTTAATTTTTCAAAAGCATTGTGGGTCTTATGAATTTTGTTGAAAATAGTAAAAAAAGTGTTAAAGTGTTCACATACTTGTATTGTGGAGTTTTAGATGGTTTATCATTTGTAGTTTGAACATTGTGCTGGCTTTTACAAAATGCACTGCACTTAATTTATACCTTTAACAAATTTTGATATTACACTTTTAATTTCATTTACCTACAACAGTTTATTCATCAATATAAATGTAAACATAAAATGCTGGTATCCATCTAGTGCATTCATATACAAACAAAAACTGTTTTATATAACTTGGTCAAGGTTCAAATTTATTTACAAATATACATACAGAGGCTAGATGATTTACTTTCTTTACATTACCTACATGTATTTGATATTATTATATTTTTCAGGTTTGGTTACTCAGTTACCTACAGAATTTTATCAATTTTTACTCGATGTACAAGGTAGATTAGCTAAAGTGATTAAAAGTGTTGGCAAAATTGATCACTCATTGTATCCTTTTTATACATTTGTGTTTTATCTGATTATGAGTATTTACAATGTATTAGAAATTTTAGGGTTTTATTTTTATTAGCCCTTTAGCAGCATACAACAAATCTCATGTTAGAGCATTTATAGAGAAAAAGAAAATATTCTCAAACTCATATCAATATTGAGTAATTTATATTTTCTATTGGTTCTCGAGCCTTACTGATGTATGATATGATGACAGTATTGAGATTTGTTATAGGTGAGAGACACATTGGTAAGTGAGAAATTATTTATGCCATGGATATGATCCTTAGACAAATGGATTATTTTACATGCGTGTTAAGACTTAGTAAACTGGCTATCCCAGTAATATATATTTTGTTCAAGCAAGTGATTGTAAAATCAATTATTGGCATTGATAGTTGTAAACCTTAACTCTTGGTTTAGTTGGCGATCATTTCAAAATGAAAGAAAGACAGAAGTATGTACAGGATTTATTGATGGTGATTTAATTGAAAGTTTCCTGGATTTGTCTAGAGATAAAATGACTGAAGTAGTTCATGGTTTACAGGTAGGTCTATTCATTAACTTGAACTAAATTGATTTACTTGTATTCACTTAATGAGTTTATACAATATCTTTCCACCAGAGAGTGTGGAATGTCAAAGAAATGTTGGTCTGAATGCATGGATTGAACTGATTGAAAGCATGAGCAAGACACTCTTACCTGTAACCCCTGAGTAATCTGCAGCTGTATATTTACATGTATGTTTATTTTGTGAAATGTTTCCTCACTTCTGGACTTCCTGGTTTGCCAGATCTAAGCAATTGTTGTAAAGTTTCTTAGCTGTTCAAAGGAAACAATTATGAAAATAAGATATGTATCTTGTGTTATAAGAAGGCATGCTCTTTAGGTTATCCATAATAGTTTCCAAACACCATTACGTTCTTTAAACAGTGAAAAATGTTCCATCCAAATTTACCACCATGGTCATAGTACTGACCTTAAATTGAAATTATTTCTTATATCCAATGAAATTTATTGTTATAAGTATGTTGTCTTTTGCTAATTTACTCAATGATTTCATTCTTCTTCCTAACGTTAACTGCTGTTTTATTGTATTGACACTGTTTTGCAGAATTATGAAAAAATGATGGTAAATTTTAACCCCAAGATTTGAGTTTCGATTTATTTCTTTTTATACGCCCGTTTTGAAAAAACGGTCGTATTATGTTATGATGTTGTCCGTCTGTCCGTCCGTCCGTCCGTCTGTCCGTCCGTGGACAATTGCTTGTCCGGATGATAACTCAAGAAAGGATGTACCTAGGTTCCTCAAATTTTATGTGTGGATAGCCCTTGGGTGGAGGAGGTTCCCTTTTGATTTTGAGACCCCAGGGTTAAAGGTCAAGGTCACTGGGACTTAAAATAGGTAAAACTTGTCCGGACAATAACTGAACCACCAATGTACCTAGGTTCACCAAATTTAATGTAAGAGTAGCCCATGTGTCAAAGATGTTCCCTATCGGTTTTGGGTCCCCTGGGTCAAAGGTCAAGGCCACAGGGGCATCATATGGGAAAAAAACTTGTCCTGACAATAACTTAACAACCAATCTACCTAGGTTCACCAAATTTTATGTGAGAGTAGCCCATGTGTCAAGGATGTTCCCAATCGGTTTTGGGGCCCCTGGGTCAAAGGTCAAGGTCACAGGGACATCATATTGAAAAACCTTGTCCGGACCATAACTCAACAATGTCTGTACCTAGGTTCACCAAATTTTATGTAAGAGTAGCCCATGTGTCAAAGATGTGCCCTATAGGTTTATGGGGCCCCAGGTTCAAAGGTCAAGGTCACAGTGGCATAATATGGAAAAAGTTTGTCCGGACAATAACTGAACCACCAATGTACCTAGGTTCACCAAATTTTATGTGAGAGTAGCCCATGTGTCAAAGATATGCCCTATTGATTTTGGGGCCCCTGGGTCAAAGGTCAAGGTCACAGTGGCATCATATTGAAAAACATTGTCCGGGTAATAACTCAACAATGACTGTACCTAGGTTCACCAAATTTCATGTGAGAGTAGCCCATGTTTCAAGGATGTACCTTATCAGTTTTGGGGAAACAGGGTTAAGTTTAAACCTTAAACCAGAAGATATCAAATTACCAAGCTGTGACTTTAAATGTTCAATTAATATGTTTATAAAGTCAAAATGGCAACCAATGAAACTCTTGTACAGACAATAACTGAACCACCAATGTACCTAGGTTCACCAAATTTTATGTGAGGGTAGCCCTTGTGTTAAGGAAATGTCCTATTGGTTTTGGGGCTCCTGGGTCAAAGGTCAAGGTCACAGGGGCATCATATTGAAAAACCTTGTTTGGACAATAACTCATCAACGACTGCACCTAGGTTCACAAAATTTTATGCGAAGGTAGCCCTTGTGTCAAGGATGTTCCCAATTGGTTTTGGGGCCCCAGGCCCAAAGGTCAAGGTCACAGAAGCATTATATGGAAAAACCAAGTCCAGACAATAACTGAACCACCAATGTACCTAGGTTCACTAAATTTTACGTGAGAGTAGCCTATGTGTCAAGGTTATGCCCTATTGGTTTTGGGGCCCCTGGGTCAAAGGTCAAGGTCACAGAGGCATCATATTGTAAAACATTGTCCGGGTAATTACTCAACAATGACTGTACCTAGGTTCACCAAATTTCATGTGAGAGTAGCCCATGTGTCAAGGATGTTCCCTATTGGTTTTGAGGCCCCTGGGTCAAGTTTAAACCATCATCCAGAAGATATCAAATTACCAAGCAGTGACTTCAAATGTTCAATCAATATGTTAATAAAGTCAAAATGGCAAACAATGGAAATATTGCTATATTTAATAAGTAACATAAATTTAGTTCACCAAATTTTATGTGAGGGTAGCCCATGTGTCAAGGATGTTCCAATTGGTTTTTGGTCAAAACTGGGTCAAAGGTCAAGGTCACAGGGGCATCATATGGAAAATCCTTGTCCGGACAATAACTAAACAATGATTGTACCTAGGTTAACCAAATTTTATGTGGATCAGCCCATTTGTCAAGATGTAATGTGTTGATAGCTCTTTGGTATTGGATGTTCTCTTTTGATTTGGAGACCCCAGGGTCAAAAGTCAAGGTCACAGGGACTTAATTTGTATTGAAACATTTTCTGGACATGAAACTCAATAATGATTGTACCTAGGTTTACCAAATTTTATTTAAGGGTAGCCTAAATGTCTAGCATATGCCCCTTTGGTTTTAGGCCCCTGGGTTAAAGGTCAAAGTCACAAGAAAAATCATGAGGAAAAACCTTGTCCAACAACCAATTTTACCTAAGATCACCAAATTTTATGTATCAATACTCTTTGGGTCAAGGGCGAGAACTTTTGGTTCTGAGGCCCCAGGGTCAAGGTCACTGGAAGTTTGTATGGGAAAACTTTGTGTCGGTGATAACTCAACCATGGCTGCGCCTAGGTTCTCAAAATCTATGATTTGGATAGCCCTCCAGTTAATGATGGGACCTATTCTGAGATCCCGGGTTCATTGGTCAAGGTCACAGGGACTTCATATGAGATAGAACACAGCATGGACTGCACACGGGCGTATAATGCCCCGCCCAGCGGAGCTCTTGTTAATATTTATGTCAAAACAAGATAAAAAAAGCAAATAAATTTTCATACTGATTTATTTATCACTAGATTATCATTAAAACTGAAAGACTTAAATCCTTATGACTTTGATTGACTAGTTTAAAGGCTGGTATTGAGTAGAAAATCACGGGTTTCAAATTGAATCAACGCACTTGCAATTGATTTTCGACATTGAATCGATTTTTAATCATTGCAGCCTTATTTTTTGTGACATGATTTTTGGCTTGACTTAGTTTGTGTACGTAGGATTTAGAGCTAATTGTCTAAACTCACAGGTTCAGTTTAAATTGTTCAGGGAAAGAAAAGTAGCATTTATTTTATGCACTGATTTTCATTCAATTTTCTGTCGGGAAACAGAAATTGGCGAAAACACAATTTTATATGTTTGATTTTAGTGTTGTATAGTTGGTTTTTACTCAACTGTCAATACATGAATAATATTTTAGTGGCTTCATGTCTAACACTCATGACATGATAGTATGCATTCAATCACTGTGAAGTTTTTTCAAACTTTGACTGTTGAGCAAAACGGACTATAATTGTAGATGACAATGACTATAGACCATCATGTTTAGTCCGAGAAAAAGTTGTACTAGCGATGGCATTGTAGATTGCAAATTTTGTACCCGCAAATTTGTTTGAAGGGATATAGGGAGATCTAATGGGAAAAACTTGTACAAACAAGTACAGTAAAATTTATTCAACTGGTGCAAATATTAACCCCTTGTATTTAAATACCCACTACAATACTTCTGTACTTAGTATTGGTAAAATAGGCACCCATATCTATGTAAATTAGCAGGGTTAATGTGTGCACCACTGACAGTTAAATAATGATTTAAGTATTGGTGTCAATATGTAAAACAAGAAAGTGAATCACTGAGTTTTTTTTACCATTTTGTTTGTCTTTTTTTACAGGATCATCCTCGGAGGTCTGCTCCATATAGTATATCAATGAGCTAGATTACAGAAAACTTGAAACTGAAACGTCCTGTTTCATATTTGCGTCATTTAGTGACAAGATAAAAAGACATGTAAAGGTATATTTTGGTTATTGTAGTTATTTTAGCTGATAGCTCATGAAACATTAGATTCTAAGCTGTTATTTTACATTGTACAACTCAGCTCGTGGACAACTCAACTTGAAGTAGGGACAAAATTGGGAGGGCCAATACCTTTATAATTCAATGATTTCAATTAAACTAGATAACTTTAATCAAATAATAATTATTAAACATTAAAGTATTTATTACAAGGGAGATAACAAGTAACTAACTTAAACAAGACAGTCAGAATTATCTCCCTTATAAAAGAAAATTATTGAACAGATTTTGTCTTAGTTAGAATATTTTATTAGTTATTTAAGTTATCAGCCATTCCTATATTATTTGTGCATTTCCAATCTATGAAAATGTGAAAAATCTTACCTCTTCAATTTGCTCAAAAGTTAGATTTTCTTGAAGACAAATTTATATCTTTTAAGATATGAAAGAGTTTCTCATAAACTCTCAACCGTTAATTTTCAATGCCAACTTGTGAAGTTGGATCTAATTGCTTTGGTAACGGAGGTTAAATGCTTTATCGACTGGTAAATTATGGAGCTACTGAATCCATATTCAATTATAATCTGTTTAAATCTACTAAAAAATAATGTCAATTGACTTACAATGTAGTTACAAAATTCTTTCCAGTACATATGTTGGATGAAATGTCACAAAGTAACAGCATATCTAAACTAAATAAATCGGTCTCACTTGGTTCTAATTCACTTTTTATTCAAACGATACTTAATACAAGAACACATATCAGAAAACAGAACAATTGGTGTTCAATAACTTATCAAGTCTTCTTTCGTTCAAAAAAAGCCACCTTAAGTTAAAATTGCAAGTTCCTTTAGCAATAAGTTGCCTGTATTGAATGTTGTCAAATTGTAACGGAAGTTAATCACAAAAGTCTAGAATGATTTCGAAACATAAATAATTCATGCTTATACCCTAAAACGCTTGAAATTCTTGTGAATGCTTAAATTATCAATCCTCATACCCCCCTCCAAAAAAAAATAATACAGCAGCAGGTTTATTACAAATAAACAAAACCGTTAGATTCATTTACTTGAATAAAATTGTATTTAATATGAAGTCATTAGAATGAAGTCACCAGGGATATCCTTAAACAGAAAAAATAGTTAATGAATGTCTGTCTATACATATATACATATGTGTACATCCAGTATGCAAGCATACACTTTCTAAAGCAATTTACAATACCATGAGGCTTGATTAAGTTTAGGTTTTATGAAAAAGGCTAGATGTAGTCCACAAAATATAATGTGACGGATTATTGGACCAATGCATTGTTGTAATTGATAGCTAGTTTTATTTTACATTTCTCTTTACAACAGGCGGTTTAGTAGACAAAACACATAAATTATTTCAATCATTGTATAATTAGTGATGACCAGTTTCTACAAGAGGTCAGTTTTTATCATCTATTAAGACTGTACATGTAAACATAACCATAATGTATAGATTGCATGAAATGTGTTACCCACTACAAATTGAATGGAACTATGCAAATATTGGAAAAAAACAACACATTAATGCACAAAACATGTCATTCCGAGGTTTTTGTCACTCCATGTGGAATATATGATAGCCTCAAAATGGCTTGGTCAAGAACGAAAGAAACATTTATATGTTTATTCAAGCTTCTTACAACATTTCAATCCTTTCAATTATTTCAGAGCTTTCCCTAAACTGAGTTTTTGCTGTTCAAAGGGATATAGTTTGGTAATCTTAGTATTGTGTTATAATCTTTCCAAAGCCCATCTTTTTAATTTGGCCATCTAAAACAATTACCCAGTTTACCAGATTCTTCCATGAAGTTAACTTTGGTGTCAACTTTATCCGCACTTATATCATTAATGACCTCATTAGACCATTCACCATCATTAACTGTTGCACAGAATAAGCCAATATCAATATTTCTTGCTCATCTATATCACCATGTGTCTAGACAATATCAAGTGTTGTTTCAATTGGTTCACTTAAATCTGAATCAGTTGTGTTTTAGAACATGCACAGATCATCGATTACATTCAGATCCAATACATTACTTCTGCAGTTAAAGTTATTACATGATAATTAACTAGTGGCTATCCTGATTTTCAAATGATCAATGGGGATTACAGAATGTAACCTAGTGCCACTCACCAGGATTACAACATTTACTTTTTTCAATTCAGTCAATCAGGCTTGTATGCTGGTTAATAGTCGTAATAATAATGACCCACAGTTTTCTCGTTGCTTAGTTTTAGCACAATCAAAGAAATCAGAACAATGTTGAATGACAGCCTTGTCCAATGCCAGCGTTCCTATCTAAACTCCCCTGAGAACATCACAGAGGGCCTTTAGGTGACCACTTTTCAAGTAATCTCACGTGACATTGATATTAAAGGTGGAAGGAATATTCCAACAAAAAAGAATAAAATGTTATCCATGCATAATAATGTATTTCCAGTTCATGAGGAATGTGGATATGTAGGTGCTGAAAGAATGTTTTGAACTTAAATATTTGTTACCAAAGACTAATTGTATCAACGTTACTTAAGTCTTCTTCTTGCCCACTTGGTACAAATAATTGTAGGGTTCTTATGTTTATACACAAGGGGTTGTATAGATAAGACTGTGGAAAAAAATTAAAATCCATCATTGTCTTTTTCAATGAGAGAATGTGGGGGCTTTAAAACTAATTTTAACATCCGTTACCTTGGACTTCCTGACATAAGTGAAGAAGACACATATGCTAAATATACTATGCATTTTGTAACCATTCGACAATGTCGCCACTCAAAAAAGAATTGAACTTCAAATGACTTCCATAATAAGGCATAACTTTACGTTACCCCAAAGCATGTGGCTATAAAATTAACATCCGTTACCATGCTACACATAATGGTTTTAAAAGAATATTTTGAGTACTATACCACTGTAACTTCGGTCATATAATAGACTTGTTCCAGCAAAATTGCTGACATTAAATGTCTTCAGTGCTCGCTCAATTATTGAAATAATGGAACATAGTCTCCAAAAATTATTTATGTAAATAACTTAACCACTGTAACAGCCTATCATGAAGATATTTGTTTTCTAAATTTTCGAAACATGACGTTAGTCCAATTAAGCGAGGAACAATTTTTGTTTAACCCAGTGTGTTTGTAATAAAGACAGGTCATGATATCTGCTAAATCAATACACAATTGTTAAATAAAGTCACGGAGGTTAATGGTAACGGAGGTTAAGAAATTTAACAATATTGGACAGTTTTCTAGTTTAGATTGAGTGTAATGTTATCAACTCATTGCGATATATATACACTAGATTATGATCTACATTGACATTTGGATGACCAACGAAAAAGAAAGAAGATCTTTAATTGTAGGGACCAACGGAGGTTAATAATAAATTTTACTTATTATGACTGACTAACTTGCTTAGCAAAACTTGGAATAAAAGAATAAGGATTCCCGAATTTTCAAGGCTCTGATAAAAAGGGGACTTGAAGTACGAGAAAATTGAGCCAAGTGGAATATTATTGGATGAACAGAAATATCCAACCCAAGGTGTCAAAGTTTGGTAACGGACGTTAACATCAATATGGAGACACCCATATGAGTCTGAGTAAATATTTTACATTGATTCAAAATGAAGTTTTTTTCACGATTATGAGCGCAGACATATCTCACAAATAGAAGGCAAATGAAAAAAGTTTGTAATTAATGAGCACATTTTTGTAAACATGATGTTTTTAATCACACCTAAGCTTGAGACAAGCAAAATAGCTATTTTTTCACATTCTTAAATGACTATGTAACAAATATGCAACAACAAAAATGTGCAAATAATGTTTTATTTTACATCTAACCTTGTAATGAAAATATATAAGGCAAATATTACATGGATATAAGCATCAGCTCGCACCTATCGTTAAAAGACATCCAAAAACACCAAATGCACAATAAAAATAGGAATGGCTGTTATTACAATCTTCTTGTGGTTATCAGTTTATTCCAAAAGTGTAAGTTTATTATGTTGTGAAAATATTTATGAAATAAAAACAATGATTATTAGCAATTAAAGAGTATGGTTGTAAAATGAGAAAAGTATTAGATATGATGATATGGCATGTTAATGTAAAATATTGTATTTTTTTCCAGATTAAAAATGTATAGTTTAATATTATGATAACTTTAAGTAACCATTTTATGATAATTGCTCATTAAATCTTTGTTTAATTTTACTCATTTGGACATTTATTGAGTGTTTAATTTTACTCATTTGGACATTTCTCAATAAAGAGAACATTATTTAGTGTATTTATAATAAGTTAGACAAACTGCCATCAATAAGGCTGTTAACATTTTTTTTAATTCAAGTTTCAAGATTTTGTGTATTAGAAAAAATATTAATGCGATAATAAAGGTAGAATTTCCTAATATAATATATAAAAAAAATTCTAACCACAGTAAAACACTTTTTCGGAAAACTTGAGACATATAATATTGCTAATGTTTTCACCACAGAGATCATATTATTCAAATTTTATTAACTATTATTTTATTACTATTTACATATAGAAGGGAGTAAATAACTCATTTTTGTCAAACCTTTTCATTAATAATTCTGTAACTGAGTACTGTTTTATGAATCTATCCATGCATAATATCAACATTGAGGGCTGAACAAAACACTGCCTTTATTTTCAAATGGAGTTACAATAGTGTTTCATTCAGAGCTCGACATGATGTAATGACTTAAAATTATTAAGATTTATAAAAATCTGTTTTAGCTTTTAGATATATCAATGACTGTAAGTTGGTACTATGAAAATTCTAGCATTAGCCCAACAATTTTTTGTTTTAAATCATAAATATTTACACAACATGATAATCTTACATTTGATAACAAAATTAAAATGAACAATGTGTTATAACTTTAATAACTAATGATTTATCAAGGGCTAAACCAAGCACTGTTGTTACTTTCTTTATTTCTTTTTAATGGGGTTACAATAGTGTTTTGTTCAGCCCTCGATACGATCCTCATTGAGTTTCTGGGTTGAGTTGTCCACAGGTTGGGCTTTTTGTACTTATTATAGTCTGTTTTTATACGCCCGTTTTGAAAAAACGGATGTATTATGTTATGATGTTGTCCGTCTGGCCGTCTGTCCGTCCGTGGACAATAGCTTGTCCGGATGATAACTCAAGAAAGGATGTACCTAGGTTCCTCAAATTTTATGTGTGGATAGCCCTTGGGTGGAGGAGGTTCCCTATTGATTTTGAGACCCAGGGTCAAAGGTCAAGGTCACTGGGACTTAAAATAGGTAAAACTTGTCCGGACGATAACTCAACAACGACTGTACCTAGGTTCACAAAATTTTATGTAAGTGTAGCCCATGTGTCAAAGATGTTCCCTATTGGTTTTGGGGCCCCTGGGTCAAAGGTCAAGGTCACAGTGGCATCATATGGGTAAAAAACTTGTCCGGACAATAACTGAACCACCAATCTACCTAGGTTCACCAAATTTTATGTGAGAGTAGCCCATGTGTCAAGGATGTTCCCTATTGGTTTTGGGGCCCCTTGGTCAAAGGTCAAGGTCACAGGGGCATCATATTGAAAAACCTTGTCCGGACGATAACTCAACAACGACTGTACCTAGGTTCTCAAAATTTTATGTGAAGGTAGCCCATGTGTCAAGGATGTGCCCTACAGGTTTATGGGGCCCCAGGTTCAAAGGTCAAGGTCACAGAGGCATCATATGGAAAAACTTTGGCTGGACAATAACTGAACCACCAATGTACCTAGGTTCACCAAATTTTATGTGAGAGTAGCCCATGTGTCAAGGATATGCCTTATTGGTTTTGGGGCCCCGGGGTCAAAGGTCAAGGTCACTGGGGCATCATATTGATAAATATTGTCCGGGTAATAACTCAACTATGACTGTACCTAGGTTCACCAAATTTCATGTGAGAGTAGCCCATGTGTCAAGGATGTTCCCTATCAGTTTTGGGGAAACAGGGTCAAGTTTAAACCTTCAACCAGAAGGTATCAAATTAACAAGCAGTGACTTCAAATGTTAAATCAATAAGTTAATAAAGTCAAAATGGCAAACAATAAAAAACTTGTCCGGACAATAACTGAACCACCAATGTACCTAGGTTCACCAAATTTTATGTGCGAGTAGCCCATGTGTCAAGGGTATGCCCTATTGGTTTTGGGGCCCCTGGGTCAAAGGTCAAGGTCACAGGGGCATCATATTGAAAAACCTTGTCCGGACAATAACTCAACAACGACTGTACCTAGGTTCACAAAATTTCATGTGAAGGTAGCCCTTGTGTCAAGGATGTGCCGAATAGGTTTTTGGGCCCCAGGTTCAAAGGTCAAGGTCACAGAGGCATCATATGGAAAAATTTTGTCCAGACAATAACTGAACTACCAATGTACCTAGGTTCACCAAATATTATGTGAGAGTAGCCCATGTGTCAAGGATATGCCCTATTAGATTTGGGGCCCCTGGGTCAAAGGTCAAGGTCACTGGGACATCATATTGAAAAACATTGTCTGGGTAATAACTCAACAATGACTGCACTTAGGTTCACCAAATTTCATGTGAAGGTAGCCCATGTGTCAAGGATGTTCCCTATTGGTTTTGGGGCCCCTGAGTCAAGTTAAAACCATCAACCAGAAGATATCAAATAACCAAGCAGTGACTTCAAATGTTCAATCAATATGTTAATAAAGTCAAAATGGCAAACAATGGAAATAATGCTATATTTAATAAGTAACATGAAATAAGTTCACCAAATTTTATGTGAGGGTAGCCCATGTGTCAAGGATGTTCCCTGGGTCAAAGGTCAAGGTCACAGGGGCATCATATGGAAAAACCTTGTCAGGACAATAACTAAACAATGCTTGTACCTAGGTTAACCGAATTTTTTTTAAGGGTAGCCTAAATGTCTAGCATAATTTTATGTGGATCAGCCAATTTGTCAAGGAGTAATGTGTTGATAGCTCTTTGGTAGAGGATGTTCCCTTTTGATTTGGAGACCCTAGGGTTAAAAGTCAAAGTCACTGGGACTTAATTTATATTGAAACATTTTCCGGACAATAACTCAATAATGATTGTACCTAGGTTCACCAAATTTTATTTAAGGGTAGCCTAAATGTCTAGCATATGCCCCTTTGGTTTTAGGCCCCTGGGTCAAAGGTCAAAGTCACAAGGAAATCATGAGGAAAAACCTTGTCCAACTACCAACTTTATCTAAGATCACCAAATTTTATGTATCAATACTCTTTGGGTCAAGGGTGAGAACTTTTGGTTCTGAGGCCCCAGGGTCAAGGTCACTGGAAATTTGTATGGGAAAACTTTGTGCCGGTGATAACTCAACCATGGCTGTACCTAGGTTCTCAAAATCTTTGCTTTGGATAGCCCTCCAGTTTAAGGATGGGACCTATTCTGAAATCCTGGGGTCATTTATCAAGGTCACAGGGACTTCATATGAGATAGAACACAGCATGGACTGCGCACGGGCGTATAATGCCCGCCCAGCGGAGCTCTTGTTCTCAACCGTCAAAGCGTGAATAATTTCACGGTGACTGAATGTATTGTTTTTGTACTGGCGGCCTAATTGTTATTAAATATATCTTGACTAAAACATATCATACGGAGTAAACAGCTTTACTCGATCATAATACACTTTTGGAAACTCATGGTTGTATCACAACAATCATTTTAACAAACTAAATTTTTATTCATATTTTGACAGTTAAGAAGAAACGAACTATAGTTGAGTTGTCCCTACTATGAGCTGAGTTGTCTTCATGTTGAGTTTGTCTGACCTTTCTCATCTTAGATCAATTGTTTGATAATTTCAGATGAGAGCATATGTGCAAACAAACAGGCATAGAAACCATTCCACTATGATGTCACAAATGTTACAGTTTCTACAAAAAAAGTAAAGAATCTGCCTTAACTCAGAGATTAAAAGAGCTGTAAGTATTTTAATTCTTGTCAGATTTTCATGATACCCTGGAAAACCTACTTACATTTCGTCGGTCGGCTGCCAAAAGGTCATAACTATGCTTTTTGACAAAAATGACTTTGACTGCACAAAGTACGCCAAAGCGATTCCTGCCTTGTCTCAAAACGTCGTACATGTAAGCCAATTAATACCCGAAATATTGTCATGAGATGAAATATAGTAACTCTGTTTTGTTTTTTGAACAACGATCAAAATATCGTATCTCACACTTAACACTCCATTGTTGATAAAAAATGATCATGCAGTTGGATTTTTTTCTTTTAAGAGGTAAAATATGTTTTATTTCAACCACTTTATTCATTTAACATTAATTTTGTGTGTTTATCTTATATGATTTGCATCTTGTGGCTTTTTATTTTGTAAGAAACGATTGAAAATAGTTTGTCATTTCGGTTCCACTAATGATGACAAGGATTCTACACTAGCAATTAAATTAAGAAGCAGAAATTATGCATTTATTACATTTTATTGTTTGCAAGCATGGGAAACAGTTATCTTTGACGAATGTTGCAATAAATGAATTTTATGACTGTCTAATGCGAGTTACGACATTTTGAAACAAAACATTATCATTTTTAGTTGGATAAGTTTTAGATACGACCTTTTAATACAATAGTTTTTTCCTTCTCCTGAAAACTTTGAAAAAATGAGATATGAGGTTTTGGCAGCTGACCGACAATTTTCCAAACACTATCTATTCGAAGAAAATGATGACAACTTGAAATTGTAGCGTGCTGAAAAGTGGCGTTGAAGATGTGATGTGCACACACCCTCTGTTTAACCTTGCATAGGTATCATGGAAATGTGACTAAAATTAAAATACCTTGCATAGGTATCATGGAAATGTGACTTAAATTAAAATATTTACAGCTCTTTAAATGTCCAGAGTAGTGGTGATTTCTTTACTTCTTCTGGAAACCATAGAATTTGTGACATTGTAGTCATGTGGTATTGCCAGTTTGCCACCCTGTATACAGTGCCATTCAAAAGTATCTTTACACTTTACACATTTATTCAATTAAATTTCATTACAGATGTATTTAGCTATAATGATTGTAACTATTGATAGTAGTAACATTTTAAAGGGGATCCAAGGGTACGGAATTCCTATACCTGACTTGTACATTTTTGTCTGCAGACAACTCAATATTTCTATCCTACTTATACATGAATGAGTAATATTTTTTTAGCTAAATATTATATTAAATATTTTGCATTGTACATGTATCGTAGCAAAACTTAATTATGTTGATGTTTCAATGCTTCAATGAACTATCTCTGTGTCAATAAATTATTATTACTTACAGTTTGTATTTTATATAATAGTTTTCAATACTTTGTTTTGAGTATTGAACATCTAGGCAAGTGCATTTTGATCTAGAACAAGTTGATTTTTAGATTTCTTTTGTCTGAAGACAAGAAGAAACAATCTGGAATTTCACACTCCTGGTATTGAGAAATGATAATTTATAAAAATGTTATTATATCAATTATTGGTGAAATTAAAATACAAATTAAGTATTTACTTTACTAAAACATATTTTATTGTCAAATAGTTAACATAGATTAAATATTTTATGTATTGAGAGGAAACCACATATACTGCTTGATACTGTCAGATAATGTTATCAAAAGGACTATTAATTCAACCGAACAGTATATTGCTGTGCTGAATCTAACTGCACATGACTGTCCAATGTCTATGTCCGCAACATTTTTTCATCTGTTTCAAAATATGTCGCTTAATAAGACCTGAATTGCTAGTGCAATCCATGTAAAAAATGACAATGGGGTCTGGCCACAAGTATTTACAATATTGTAATAATGTATAAAGGTAATAATGGATGGCACTGTTTATGAGCTAGTGGTCCAGTAGCATAAGACTTCTTCCTTAGCAACATCTAACCTGGTAGTTCAAGTTTTGTAACTGGTCCTAGCAGTTCTATACTGTTCTCAGCTAGCCTGACTTTCATATTATCTGTTCATGTGTAAAATAGATTTGTTTATTTAAGAATATTTAGTAGTAAATGAATTAATACACCAGGTTTTACCACCATGGTTCCATTTACAATGTTAAAAATGAATCGAAAAGGAAAACTGTTTAACATGTTCTTAAGGTAGAATTCCCCTTATACAAATCTATATGTAAATCTGATACTTAACTTGTATTTTATTCTTAGATTATGTTAACTAGAATCTTTTACTGGCAAATTTAAGATAACACAATTATTCATATCAAAGGGAGATAATTATTCACTTTGATTAAAAACAATTTATCAGTTACTTTGCAACAGACTTTTGTTTGATGAATCTAATTCATGCTTAATTAATAACATGATGTTAGGAATGACAAATATTATGTTTTTGTAATGATTTATCGTGATTTTGAAAAATATGAATGCCTGTAAAATAGCATTATGGGAATTCTACCTTAGAATGTTATTGTTTGCTTTTCAAAACATGAATAATTTCATGGTGATTTTGTTAATGTGTTAAATGATAGTTGTATAATAAGCTTTTAGCCTAAGTATTCTAGGTGTTTATAAAAAATTATCCCATCTAGTCACTGTTAAATTATTCAAGCTTTGAAAGGTATGAAAATCAAAATGCAAATACATAGAGTTCAATTTTATTCAACTTTCAGTGGCACATAAATTAACCCCATTGATTTAAATATTCTTTACAGTACTTCTGTACTCTTGATTGATGAAATTAAATTCAAATCAGCAGAGTTAATGTATGCTCCACTGACAGTAGAATAAATTTGAACATTGAAATAATGCCCACTTATGTTTTTCATTATATTGATAGTTATCTCCCTTGGTTATTTCAGAGCTAGAATGTATTTAGTTAAGTTATGAATGGTTATGATGACAATAAAACTAGATATCTCTACTCTACAGACTTCTCTCACCAGAACGTTCAACTATACAGAGCAGGTACTTTTATGCCTAGATTTATTCTATATGGAATGTTTTATGTCAGGGTCTGGTATAACTCCACCCACCGACAACTCAACCTGAAGTTGGGAATGCTCAACCTGTGGAAAACTCATCCTATATCATATGTTATTTTTAAGTTTATCAGATATGCAAGCTATTGAAGAATAAAGTTAATGATTATTTAGTGAATTTTAATTTTAAATTATCATTTTTGTAGTGTAGTCAACTAATAATAATATATGATACATGTTGAGTTGTTCTGGGATTGTGTTGTCTTTGGGTTGAGTTGTCCGTACTTCATGTTTAGTTGAGTTGTCTTGATCTAGTATTATCCAATTGGGACCTGCATTGTTTGAAGTCAAAGACGGTTTATTATTATACTGTGGCAACCAAATACATTGTAATTGGAGACATTCACTCTCTGAAGGCTCTGTATAGCTTTTATTGACAATTGTTAATTTTAAAATGTTTTTAGTTATGGTTCTTCTTATAGTTAAGTCTACAAAAGTAATATAAACTTAGTTTATAAAAAAAAGCATGACATTGATCATAGTTTAGGAGGCTTTGTAATGTCAGATGCTGATTCTTGTAAATGTGATGCATTTATTAAAATTGTTTTAATTTTATCACCAACATTACAAAATGTACTTCAAAAATGATGTTTCCTTAAAATGAAATTAAAGAATTTTAGTCGTAAACATTTGTCTACAAACTCTTGGTTGGCACAGTACACATACATGTACTAGTTTTTATACCCAAGTGCACAATTAATGGCTAGTTTCTTAACTATGATTAGTTATACATGTGTGAATGGTAGAAGAGTATGTGAAGTCGGCAGCACAGCAGTAACTTCAGTAATTGTACTGCTAGAAAGTTTGTAGTTCAGCAGTAAAACTTTTCTGCTAAAAGTTTCAGCAGTCACCTATAAAACTTTTGAAAATGATGGTTCTATTGCTCCAACTTTCAATCATAATTGTAATTGTTATGACAGCAATGATGACAGTCAAGTTGAAATATTGAACATGTATTATCATATAAATCCAATTCGAAGAAATAATATAATCAGAATGTAAATTTTTATACGCCCGTTTTGAAAAAACGGTCGTATTATGTTATGATGTTGTCCGTCTGTCCGTCCGTCCGTCTGTCCGTCCCTGGACAATTGCTTGTCCGGATGATAACTCAAGAAAGGATATACCTAGGTTCCTAAAATTTTATGTGTGGATAGCCCTTGGGTAAAGGAGGTTCCCTATTGATTTTGAGACCCCAGGGTTAAAGGTCAAGGTCACTGGGACTTAAAATAGTTAAAACTTGTCCGGACAATAACTGAACCACCAATGTACGTAAGTTCACCAAATTTAATGTAAGAGTAGCCCATGTGTCAAAGATGTTCCCTATTGGTTTTGGGGCCCCTGCATGAAAGGTCAAGGTCACAGTGGCATCATATGGGGAAAAAACTTGTCCTGACAATAACTTAACAACCAATCTACCTAGGTTCACCAAATTTTATGTGAGAGAAGCCCATGTGTCAAGGATGTTCCCAATCGGTTTTGGGGCCTCTGGGTCAAAGGTCAAGGTCACTGGGACATCAAATTGAAAAACCTTGTCCGGACCATAACTCAACAATGCCTGTACCTAGGTTCACCAAATTTTATGTAAGAGTAGCCCATGTGTCAAAGATGTGCCCTATAGGTTTATGGGGCCCCAGGTTCAAAGGTCAAGGTCACAGGGGCATTATATGGAAAAACTTTGTCCAGACAATAACTGAAACACCAATGTACCTAGGTTCACCAAATTTTATGTAAGAGTATCCCATGTGTCAAGAATATGCCCTATTGATTTTGGGCCCCTGGGTCAAAGTTCAAGGTCACAGTGGCATCATATTGAAAAACATTGTCCGGATAATAACTCAACAATGACTTTACCTAGGTTCACCAAATTTCATGTGATAGTAGCCCATGTGTCAAGGATGTACCTTATCAGTTTTGGGAAAACAGGGTTAAGTTTAAATCTTAAACCAGAAGATATCAAATTACCAAGCTGTGACTTCAAATGTTCTATCAATATGTTTATAAAGTCAAAACGGCAAACACTGAAACACTTGTCCAGACAATAACTGAACCACCAATGTACCTAGGTTCTCCAAATTTTATGTGAGGGTAGCCCTTGGGTAAAGGTTATGCCCTATTGGTTTTGGGGCTTCTGGGTCAAAGGTCAAGGTCACAGGGGGCATCATATTGAAAATCCTTGTTTGGACAATAACTCATCAACTACTGTACCTAGGTTCACAAAATTTTATGTGAAGGTAGCCCTTGTGTCAAGGATGTTCCCAATAGGTTTTTGGGCCCCAGACCCAAAGGTCAAGGTCACAGAGGCATCATATGGAAAAACCTTGTCCAGACAATAACTGAACAACCAATGTACCTAGGTTCACTAAATTTTATGTGAAAGTAGCCCATGTGTCAAGGTTATGCCCTATTGATTTTGGGGCCCCTGGGTCAAAGGTCAAGGTCACAGGGGCATCATATTGAAAAACATTGTCTGGGTAATTACTCAACAATGACTGTACCTAAGTTCACCAAATTTCATGTGAGAGTAGCCCATGTGTCAAGGATGTTCCCTATCAGTTTTGGGGAAACAGGGTCAAGTATAAACCTTCAACCAGAAGATATCAAATTACCAAGCAGTGACTTCATATGTTCTATCAATATGTTTATAAAGTCAAAATGGCAAACAATGAAACTTTTGTCCAGGCAATAACTGAACCACCAATTTACCTAAGTTCATCAAATTCTATGTGAGGGTAGCCCTTGTGTCAAGGATATGCACTTTTGGTTTTGGGGCTCCTGGGTCAAAGGTCAAGGTCACAGAGGCATCATATTGAAAAACCTTGTTTGGACAATAACTCAACAAGGACTGTACCTAGGTTCATAAAATTTTATGTGAATGTAGCCCTTGTGTCAAGGATGTTCCCAATAGGTTTTGGGGCCCCAGACCCAAAGGTCAAGGTCACAGAGGCATCATATGGAAAAACCTTGTCCAGACAATAACTGAACAACCAATGTACCTAGGTTCTTTAAATTTTTTGTGAGAGTAGCCCATGTGTCATGGTTATGTCCTATTGGTTTTAGGGCCCCTGTGTCAAAAGTCAAGGTCACAGGGGCATCATATTGAAAAACATTGTCCGTGTAGTAAATCAACAATGACTGCACTTAAGTTCACCAAATTTCATGTGAGAGTAGCCCATGTGTCAAGGATGTTCCCTATTGATTTTGGGGCCCCTGGGTCAAGTTTAAACCATCATCCAGAAGATATCAAATTACCAAGCAGAGACTTCAAATGTTCAATCAATATGTTAACAAAGTCAAAATGGCAAACCATGGAAATAATGCTATATTTTATAAGTAAAATGAATTTAGTTCGCGAAATTTGACGTGAGGGTAGCCCATGTGTTAAGGATGTTCCCAATTGGTTTTGGGTCAAAACTGGGTCAAAGATCTAGGTCACAGGGGCATCATATGGACAATCCTTGTCCGGACAATAACTAAACAATGATTGTACCTAGGTTAACCAAATTTTATGTGGATCAGCCCATTTGTCAAGATGTAATGTGTTGATAGCTCTTTGGTATTTGATGTTCTCTTTTGATTTGGAAACCCCAGGGACAAAAGTCAAGGTCACAGGGACTTAATTCATATTGAAACATTTTCCGGACAGTAACTCAATAATAATTGTACCTACATTGTAGGTTTTCCAAATCTTATTTAAGGGTAGCCTTAATGTCTAGCATATGCCCCTTTGGTTTTAGGTCCCTGGGTTAAAGGTTAAAGTCAAAAGAAAAATCATGAGGAAAAACCTTGTCCAACAACCAACTTTACCTAAGATCACCAAATTTTATGTATCAATACTCTTTGGGTCAAGGGCGAGAACTTTTGGTTCTGAGGCCCCAGGGTCAAGGTCACTGGAAGTTTGTATGGGAAAACTTTGTGTCGGTGATAAATCAACCATGGCTGTACCTAGGTTCTCAAAATCTTTGCTTTGAATAGCCCTCCTGTTAAGAAAAGGACCTATTCTGAGATCCCGGGGTCATTGGTCAAGGTCACAGGGACTTTATATGAGATAGAACACGGCATGGACTGCACACGGGCGTATAATGCCCCGCCCAGCGGAGCTCTTGTAGGAACTGTTCTGAATGTTAAGTGCTGTCGACATCACCTAGCTTTAATGTTATACCTGTACATAAAAATGAAGAAAATATCAATATTAAACTGACAGAAAGTTAGGAGAAATAAGATGCACAAAATTGTTGCAGTAAAGTTTTACTGCTGTACTGCTGACATTACTGCTGATTTCACATACATGATCGATGGTTTTTATATGACCAAGATTTTGACTTTGTCATTTGAATTCGCAGAAGGTGTTGTATTCCAACATACAAAATCATAGGCCTAGTCTAAATTGCAACATCAGAATTGTTCAGTCCAATGAAAAGAAGGTAATAATCACTGAAGATAGCAAGTTTTATGCAACACTTCTGTTAAAGCATTATATAATTATAAAAAAGAAAATGTTTTAGTTGGTAACTATTCTCAACTCTGTTCAGAAGGATGGTTTTACATTTCCCTTTGATACTGGTAATAATTACAAGGGGTAGTTAAAAAACTTTCTTTGGTTGATGTATTGAATATTATTTTTTTTATTGGACTAAACAAAATCAATGTTGATCGTGGAGAAAGTGTGTTTACTGTTTTGATTCAGTATACTGTGCTTAAAAAATATAAATTTGTAGTGAAGTCTGTCAAAATATCACACTTGTTTTATTTCAGATTGTTATGAACAGAAGTACTCATCAAGCATTTCAAGATGGTGAATGTAAAACTATTAGTCACTGCAGAAGAAGAATCCTCCCAATGAATTATATGTTCATTAGGTCCAATTTTTCGAACAAGTCGTCTCGGACTTTTTGTCCTTGAGATGTTTGTTTTCCATATACCCGTGTCCTGCTGAAGTTGAACAAGTCATCTCGGACTTTTTGTCCTTGAGATGTTTGTTGTCCAAATACGCGTGTCCTGCTGAAATTGAACAAGTCATCTCGGACTTTTTGTCCTTGAGATGTTTGTTGTCCATATACGCGTGTCCTGCTGAAATTGAACAAGTCGTCTCGGACTTTTTTGTCCTTGAGATGTTTGTTCACTTACGTGTGTCCTGCTGAAATGTTGTCCTTGAGATGTTTGTTGTCCAATTTCATGTACTTGATTGATATTCTTTGGTCCGTTTATATTTAACAAGTCGTCTCATACTGTTTGTCCTCGAGATGCTTGTTGTCCAAGTAAATTTTGTTAAACTGTGTTGTTGTTTTATAATTAAAAAATAAATACACCTAAGGATTCGTACCAATGAAATTTATATCACAATTTCGATCCTGGGGACGTTTGTTTACATTTCAATTCGTCCCCGAGATATTTTGAACCAGAATTATTTGAGTACGAAAATATTTGGGTACGAATCTGTTTATATTTTGATTCGTCCCCAAGTAATTTCGAACCACAATGTTTCGGTATGAAAATATTTGGGGACGAATCATGTTTACATTTTGATTCGTACCCGAGATAATTTGACCTAGAATTTTTTGGAGTACGAAAATATTTGAGGACGAATCATGTTTACAATTTTATTCGTCCCAGAGTAATTTCGAACCAAAATGTTTTGGGTACGAAAATATTTGGGAACGCATCGTGTTTACATTTTGATTCGTACCAGAGTTATTTCGAACTAGAATTTTTTGAAGTACGAAAATATTTGAGGACGACTCTTGTTTGCAACTTTATTCGTCCCTGAGTTATTTCGAACCGAAATGTGTTGGATACGATAATATTTGGGGACGAATCATGTTACATTTTGATTCGTCCCCGAGATATTTCGAACCAGAATTTTGGGAGTACGAAGATATTCGAGAACGAATCATGTTTACAATTTGATTCGTCCCCGAGTTATTTCGAACTATAATGTTACGGTACGAAAATAAATACGAATCGTGTTTACATTTTGATTCGTCCCCGAGATATTTCGAACAAGAATTTTGGGAGTTGTGTTCGAAATTGTGAATTTTTTGAAGTACGAAAATATTTTAGGACGACTCATGTTTGTAACTTTATTCGTCCCCGAGTTATTTCGAACCGAAATGTGTTGGATACGATAATATTTGGGGACGAATGATGTTTACATTTTGATTCGTCCCAGAGTAATTTTGAACCAAAATGTTTTGGGTACGAAAATATTTGGGGACTAATCGTGTTTACATTGTGATTCGTGCCCGAGTAATTTCGAACTACAATGATTTGGGAACGAATCGTGTTTACATTTTGATTCGTCCCCGAGATATTTCGAACAAGAATTTTGGGAGTACGAAATTATTCGAGGACGAATCATGTTTGCATTTTGATTCGTCCCCAAGTAATTTCGAACCACAATGTTTCGGTATGAAAATATTTGGGGACGAATTATGTTTACATTTTGATTCGTACCCGAGTTATTTCGAACTAGAATTTTTTGAAGTACGAAAATATTTGAGGACGACTCATGTTTGCAACTTTATTCGTCCCCGAGTTATTTCGAACCGAAATGTGTTGGATACGAAAATATTTGGGGACGAATCATGTTTACATTTTAATTCGTCCCAGAGTAATTTCGAACCACTATGTTTTGGGTACGAAAATATTTGGGGACTAATCATGTTTACATTTTGATTCGTCCCCAAGTAATTTAAAACCACAATGTTTTGGGTACGAAAATATTTGGGGACGAATTATGTTTACATTTTGATTCGTCTCCGAGTTATTTCGAACCAAAATGTTTTGGGTACGAAAATATTTGGGAACTAATCGTGTTTACATTATGATTCGTCCCTGAGTTATTTCGAAACACAATGTTTCGTTACGAAAAAAATTAGGAACGAATCGTGTTTACATTATGATTCGTTCTAGAGTAATTTCGAACCACAGTGATTTGGGTACGAAAATATTTGGGAACGAATTATGTTTACATTTTGATTCGTCCCCGAGTTATTTCGTGACAAAATGTTTCGGTACGAAAATAAATAATTAAGAATCGTGTTTACATTTTGATTCGTCTCCGAGTTATTTTGAACCAAAATGTTTTGGGTATGAAAATCTTGGGGAGGAATTATGTTTACAGTTTGATTCGTTCTAGAGTAATTTCGAACCAAAATGTTTTGGGTACGAAAATATTTGGGGACGAATCGTGTTTACATTATGATTCGTCTCCGAGTAATTTCGAACCACAATGTTTTGGGTACGAAAATATTTGGGGACTAATCATGTTTACATTTTGATTCGTCCCCGAGATATTTGAACCTGAATTTTGGGAGTACGAAAATATTTGGGGACGAATCGTGTTTACAATTTGATTCGTCCCCGAGTTATTTCGAACCAAAATGTTTTGGGTACGAAAATATTTAGGGACGAATCATGTTTACATTTTGATTCGTCCCTGAGTCATTTAGAGCCAGACTTTTTCGGGTACGAAAATATTTAAGGACGAATCTTTGTTTACAATTGGATTCGTCCCCGAGTTATTTTGAACCAAAATGTTTTGGGTACGAAAATATTTGGGGACGAATCATGTTTACATTTTGATTCGTACCCGAGTTATTTCGAATCACAATGTTTCGGTACGAAAAAAATTAGGGACGAATCGTTTTTACATTTTGATTCGTCCCCGAGTTATTTCGAAGCAAAATGTTTTGGGTACGAAAATATTTGGGGACGAATTATGTTTACATTTTGATTCGTCCCCGAGTTGTTTCGTGACAAAATGTTTCGGTACGAAAATGAATAATTAAGAATCGTGTTTACATTTTGATACGTCTCCGAGTTATTTCGAACCAAAATGTTTTAGGTACGAAAATATTTGGGAACGAATTATGTTTACAGTTTGTTTCGTACCCGAGTTATTTCGAACCGAAATGTTTTGGGTATGAAAATCTTGGGGGACGAATTATGTTTACAGTTTGATTCGTTCTAGAGTAATTTCGAACCAAAATGTTTTGGGTACGAAAATATTTGGGGACGAATCATGTTACATTTTGATTCGTCCCCGAGATATTTCGAACCTGAATTTTAGGAGTACGAAAATATTTAAGGACGAATCATGTTTACAATTTGATTCGTCCCCAAGTTATTTCGAACCAAAATGTTTCGGGTACGAAAATATTTGGGGACGAATCGTGTTTACATTATGATTCGTCCTCGAGTTATTTCGAACCACAATGTTTCGGTACGAAAAAAATTAAGGACGAATCGTGTTTACATTTCTATTCGTCTCCGAGTAATTTCGAACCACAATGTTTTGGGTACAAAAATATTTGGGGACTAATCATGTTTACATTTTGATTCGTCCCCGAGATATTTCGAACCTGAATTTTGGGAGTACGAAAATATTTGGGGACGAATCATGTTTACATTTTGATTCGTACCCGAGTTATTTCGAACTAGAATTTTTTGAAGTACGAAAATATTTGAGGACGACTCATGTTTGCAACTTTATTCGTCCCCGAGTTATTTTGAACCGAAATGTGTTGGATACGAAAATATTTGGGGACGATAGATGTTTACATTTTAATTCGTCCCAGAGTAATTTCGAACCAAAATGTTTTGGGTACGAAAATATTTGGGGACTAATCGTGTTTACATTATGATTTGTCCCTGTGTTATTTCGAACCACAATGATTCGTTACGAAAAAAATTAAGAACGAATCTTGTTTACATTTTGATTCGTGCCAGAGTAATTTCGAACCACCGTGATTTGGGTACGAAAATATTTGGGAACGAATTATGTTTACATTTTGATTCGTCCCCGAGTTATTTCGTGACAAAATGTTTAGGTACGAAAATAAATAATTAAGAATCGTGTTTACATTTTGATTCGTCTCCGAGTTATTTCGAACCAAAATGTTTTGGGTAGGAAAATATTTGGGGACGAATTATGTTTACAGTTTGATTCGTTCTAGAGTAATTTCGAACCAAAATGTTTTGGGTACGAAAATATTTGGGGACGAATCATGTTACATTTTGAATCGTCCCCGAGATATTTCGAACCTGAATTTTGGAAGTACGAAAATATTTGAGGACGAATCATGTTTACAATTTGATTCGTCCCCGAGTTATTTCGAACCAAAATGTTTTGGGTACGAAAATATTTTGGGACGAATCGTGTTTACATTATGATTCGTCCTCGAGTTATTTCGAACCACAATGTTTCGGTACGAAAAAAATTAAGGACGAATCGTGTTTACATTTTGATTCGTCTCCGAGTAATTTCGAACCACAATGTTTTGGGTACGAAAATATTTGGGGACTAATTATGTTTACATTTTGATTCGTCCCCAAGTAATTTCGAACCACAATGTTTTGGGTACGAAAATATTTAGGGAACGAATCATGTTTACATTTTGATTCGTACCCGAGTTATTTCGAACTAGAATTTTTTGAAGTACGAAAATATTTGAGGACGACTCATGTTTGCAACTTTATTCGTCCCCGAGTTATTTTGAACCGAAATGTGTTGGATACGAAAATATTTGGGGACGAATGATGTTTACATTTTAATTCGTCCCAGAGTAATTTCGAACCAAAATGTTTTGGGTACGAAAATATTTGGGGACGAATCGTGTTTACATTATGATTCGTCCCTGAGTTATTTCGAACCACAATGATTTGTTACGAAAAAAATTAAGAACGAATCTTGTTTATATTTTGATTCGTGCCCGAGTAATTTCGAACCACAGTGATTTGGGTACGAAAATATTTGGGAACGAATCGTGTTTACATTTTGATTCGTCCCCGAGTTATTTCGTGACAAAATGTTTCGGTACGAAAATAAATAATTAAGAATCGTGTTTACATTTTGATTCGTCTCCGAGTTATTTCGAACCAAAATGTTTTGGGTACGAAAATATTTGGGGACGAATTATGTTTACATTTTGATTCGTACCCGAGTTATTCCGAACTAAAATTTTTTGGAGTACGATAATATTTGATGACGAATTATGTTTGCAACTTTATTCGTCCCTGAGTTATTTCGAACCGAAATGTTTTGGGTACGAACATATTTTGGGACGAATTATGTTTACAGTTTGATTCGTCCCAGAGTAATTTCGAACCAAAATGTTTTGGGTACGAAAATATTTTGGGACGAATCATGTTAACATTATAATTCGTACCCGAGTTATTTCGAATCACAATGTTTCGGTACGAAAAAAATTAGGGACGAATCGTTTTTACATTTTGATTCGTCCCCGAGTAATTTCGAACCACAATGTTTTGGGTACGAAAATATTTTGGGACGAATCATGTTAACATTATAATTCGTACCCGAGTTATTTCGAATCACAATGTTTCGGTACGAAAAAAATTAGGGACGAATCGTTTTTACATTTTGATTCGTCCCCGAGTAATTTCGAACAACAATGTTTTGGGTACGAAAATATTTGGGGACGAATCATGTTTACATTTTGATTCGTCCCCGAGTAATTTCGTGACAAAATGTTTCGGTACGAAAATGAATAATTAAGAATCGTGTTTACATTTTGATTCGTCTCCGAGTTATTTCGAACCAAAATGTTTTGGGTACGAAAATATTTGGGGACGAATTATGTTTACAGTTTGATTCGTACCCGTGTTATTTCGAACCGAAATGTTTTGGGTATGAAAATCTTGGGGGACGAATTATGTTTACAGTTTGATTCGTCCTAGAGTAATTTCGAACCAAAATGTAATGGGTACGAAAATATTTGGGGACGAATCATGTTACATTTTGATTCGTCCCCGAGATATTTCGAACCTGAATTTTGGAAGTACGAAAATTTTTGAGGACGAATCATGTTTACAATTTGATTCGTCCCCGAGTTATTTCGAACCAAAATGTTTTGGGTACGAAAATATTTGGGGACGAATCGTGTTTACATTATGATTCGTCCTTGAGTTATTTCGAACCACAATGTTTCGGTACGAAAAAAATTAAGGACGAATCGTGTTTACATTTTGATTCGTCTCCGAGTAATTTCGAACCACAATGTTTTGGGTACGAAAATATTTGGGGACTAATCATGTTTACATTTTGATTCGTCCCCGAGATATTTCGAACCTGAATTTTGGGAGTACGAAAATATTTGGGGACGAATCATGTTTACATTTTGATTCGTCTCCGAGTTATTTCGAACCAAAATGTTTTGGGTACGAAAATATTTGGGGACGAAACATGTTTACATTTTGATTCGTCCCTGTGTTATTTCGAGCCAGACTTTTTCGGGTACGAAAATATTAAAGGACGAATCTTTGTTTACAATTGGATTCGTCCCCGAGTTATTTCGAACCAAGATGTTTTGGGTAGGAAATATTTGGGGACGAATCATGTTTACATTTTGTTCGTACCCGAGTTATTCCGAACTAGAATTTTTTGGAGTACGATAATATTTGATGACGTGTTATGTTCGCAACTTTATTCGTCCCTGAGTTATTTCGAACCGAAATGTTTCGGGTACGAAAATATTTTGGGACGAATTATGTTTACAGTTTGATTCGTCCCCGAGTTATTTTGAACCAAAATGTTTTGGGTACGAAAATATTTGGGACGAATCATGTTTACATTATAATTCGTACCCGAATTATTTCGAATCACAATGTTTCGGTACGAAAAAAAACAGGGACGAATCGTTTTTGCATTTTGATTCGTCCCCGAGTAATTTCGAACTACAATGTTTTGGGTACGAAAATATTTGGGGACGAATCATGTTTACAACTTGATTCGTCCCCGAGTTATTTCGAACCAAAATGTTTTGGGTACGAAAGTATTTGGGGACGAATCATGTTTACATTTTGATTCGTCCCCAAGATTTTTGGAACCTGAATTTTGGGAGTACTAAAATATTTGAGGACGAATCATGTTTACAATTTGATTCGTCCCCGAGTTATTTTGAACCAAAATGTTTTGGGTACGAAAATATTTGGGACGAATCATGTTTACATTTTGATTCGTCCCCGATTTATTTCTAGCCAGATTTTTTTCGGGTACGAAAATATTAAGGGACGAATCTTTGTTTACTATTTGATTCGTCCCCGAGTTATTTTGAACCAAAATGTTTTGGGTACGAAAATATTTTGGGACGAATCATGTGCACATTTTGATTCGTCCCCGAGTTATTTCGAACCAGAATTTTTCGAGTACGAAAATATTTGGGGACGAATCATATTTACATTTTGAATTTCACCCGAGTTATTTCGAACCAGAATTTTTGGAGTACAAAAACATTTTTGAGGACGAATCATGTATACATTTTGATTCGTCCCCGAGTTTTTTCGAACCAAAATGTTTTGGGTACGAAAATATTTGAGGAAAATTATGTTTACATATTGATTCGTCCCCGAGTTATTTCGAACTAGAATTTCTTCGGGTACTCTACTGTGAGAGGACGAATCTTTGTTTACATTTTGATTCGTTCCCTAGTTTTTTCGAACAAGATTTTTGTTGATACGAAAATATTTGGGGACTAATCATGTTTACATTTTGATTCGTCCCCGAGATATTTCGAACCTGAATTTTGGGAGTACGAAAATATTTGGGGACGAATCATGTTTACATTTTGATTCGTCTCCGAGTTATTTCGAACCAAAATGTTTTGGGTACGAAAATATTTGGGGACGAAACATGTTTACATTTTGATTCGTCCCTGTGTTATTTCGAGCCAGACTTTTTCGGGTACGAAAATATTAAAGGACGAATCTTTGTTTACAATTGGATTCGTCCCCGAGTTATTTCGAACCAAGATGTTTTGGGTAGGAAATATTTGGGGACGAATCATGTTTACATTTTGTTCGTACCCGAGTTATTCCGAACTAGAATTTTTTGGAGTACGATAATATTTGATGACGTGTTATGTTCGCAACTTTATTCGTCCCTGAGTTATTTCGAACCGAAATGTTTCGGGTACGAAAATATTTTGGGACGAATTATGTTTACAGTTTGATTCGTCCCCGAGTTATTTTGAACCAAAATGTTTTGGGTACGAAAATATTTGGGACGAATCATGTTTACATTATAATTCGTACCCGAATTATTTCGAATCACAATGTTTCGGTACGAAAAAAACAGGGACGAATCGTTTTTGCATTTTGATTCGTCCCCGAGTAATTTCGAACTACAATGTTTTGGGTACGAAAATATTTGGGGACGAATCATGTTTACAATTTGATTCGTCCCCGAGTTATTTCGAACCAAAATGTTTTGGGTACGAAAGTATTTGGGGACGAATCATGTTTACATTTTGATTCGTCCCCAAGATTTTTGGAACCTGAATTTTGGGAGTACTAAAATATTTGAGGACGAATCATGTTTACAATTTGATTCGTCCCCGAGTTATTTTGAACCAAAATGTTTTGGGTACGAAAATATTTGGGACGAATCATGTTTACATTTTGATTCGTCCCCGATTTATTTCTAGCCAGATTTTTTTCGGGTACGAAAATATTAAGGGACGAATCTTTGTTTACTATTTGATTCGTCCCCGAGTTATTTTGAACCAAAATGTTTTGGGTACGAAAATATTTTGGGACGAATCATGTGCACATTTTGATTCGTCCCCGAGTTATTTCGAACCAGAATTTTTCGAGTACGAAAATATTTGGGGACGAATCATATTTACATTTTGAATTTCACCCGAGTTATTTCGAACCAGAATTTTTGGAGTACAAAAACATTTTTGAGGACGAATCATGTATACATTTTGATTCGTCCCCGAGTTTTTTCGAACCAAAATGTTTTGGGTACGAAAATATTTGAGGAAAATTATGTTTACATATTGATTCGTCCCCGAGTTATTTCGAACTAGAATTTCTTCGGGTACTCTACTGTGAGAGGACGAATCTTTGTTTACATTTTGATTCGTTCCCTAGTTTTTTCGAACAAGATTTTTGTTGATACGAAAATATTTGGGACGAATCTTTGTTTACTTCTTTATTCGTCCCCAAGTTATTTCGAAACAAAATTTTTCGTGTTCGAAAATGTGTAAAGACGATTTTTTTTATCATTTTGTTTCGTCCTCGTGCAATTTCGTACTCAACATTTTTTCGTTCACGAAAATATTTGGGAATATTTGTTAAAATTATGATTCGTCCCCGAGTTATTTCGAACTGAAATTCGTTTGGGTTCGAAAATGTTTGAGAGCGAATCTTTATTTACATTCTTATTTTTTCTGGAGTTATTTCGGACCAGAAATGTTTCGGTTACGAAAATATTTAGGGACGAATCTTTGTTTACATTTTTATTCATCCCGAGTTAGTTCGAACCAGATTTTTAACTGGGGCGAAAATATTTTGGGGATGAAACTTTGTTTACATTTTGATTCGTCCCCGTGAAATTTCGAATCTAACATTTTTCCGGTTACGAAAATATTGGGGGACCAATCTTTTTTTTTACATTTTGATCCGTCCACGCGTTAGTTCGAACCAGATTTTTTCCGGTTTCGTAATTATTTGGGAACGAAAATTTGTTTACAATTTGATTCGTCCCCGAGCAATTTCGATCCCAACATTTTTCCGGTTACAAAAATATTTGGGGACAAACGTTTGTTAACATAATGATTCGTCTCCGAGTTATTAAGAACAATTATTTTCCGGTTTCCGGTTACAAAAATATCTGGGGACGAATGCTTGTTTACATTTCTATTCCTCTTTGAGCAGTTTCGAACCCAACTTTTCCTGGTTACGAAAATATTCGTAGACGAATCTTTGTTTATTTTTTTATTCGTCCCCGAGTAAAATCGGTTATAAAAAGGGTTTGCCCTTAAAATTTCGTATCCGGAAAATCTAGGTAAAATAATTTTGGTAACGAATAAAAGGATTTTTTGTCCCCAAACTTTTTGTACCCGTATTTCGTGCGACATTTCTAGGAAAGAACCAAAATATAAACAATTAATTTAATTTCCATATTTTCTATGTACGGATCAAAAGTAATCGTCCCCAATCTTTTCTTATCCGAAATAATTGTGTTAGATATTTATTAGATAAGTATTTAAACAAACAAATGAAATTTTGTTGCTCTTGACATTTAAAGTGAATGAGTATCTGCATGAAACAAAGTTTGTCGTTCTAAGAAACCAGAGCGAACGGCGTAACCCTGAATACGATTTGCACTTAACCCGGATACAACAAGGATATTTGAAATTGGCCGTCATGAAATCGACGTGTACCGGTGTACCTAAGAGCGCAAATGTCGTCAACCTAACGCCGACGATTGGTAACTAAAGGGATTCTGAATTTCCCCCTTATTTGTACTAACTGCATGTACATATAGATGGTTTAACATACAAAGAAATATCAGTATGTTTTATATAATTTTATTTTTCGTAAATGCATTGATATTACATTCAAATTCACACACAAATTGAAAAGTGGCACCATATTTGATAATGATGTTAGTATTTTTTCATAAAGGATGAGGTTGTTTTTTCATTTCTCAAAATACACACACGTATAAATATACTAGGACGAAAAAGAAACGCCGGGTACATAAAATATGCAACACATGTCCGGCCGTGTTTCGCAAAACAAGAAGGGTCATCGTTAAAAGGGGGTATTTTTTCACATAATCAGCATCGGAAATCGATTGAAACTTCAACAGCTGGTTCCATACAGATGACATTTCATACAAAAATAAATATAATAATCCAATAATACAATTTATCCCTTAAAACAATCATTATAGGTTACCCGGCGTTTCTTTTACGTCCTAGTATATATTAATGTACATAAACATGATTATAAAAGGTAACACTCGAACTGGGAATCACGGCCATATGTTCACTATATACATGTATACATATAATTAAAAAAGACTATAAAAAGGGTAAGAGATTTGCGCACGTGGAAAACGTGTTAATTCGTTAGTAAAGTGTGTATTTGAGGTAGCCAAACTATAAGATTTATATAGATTAAAATTAAATTCAAAGTGTATCTCTGAATTACAATATGACAAAGATTTGGATACTTCAGGAAGGTGGTTTATGGACTTATAAAAATCTTTTAATTTCTATAATCAAAATGTGAGAAAGATGTGGAAGCATGGTGCATGTAGTACAAACTTTCACGATACTAATAATATAAAGGCAGCTACTGGCCGGTGATTAGATGCCATTGAAAATTCATAATTGCACTGAGCAAAATCGAATTCTCGTCCCAGGATCTCACCGCAACATCCACCAGCTTCAGTGTCTGTGCATTACATCAACCAACTAACCTTCATGTACCGTATAGCAGCATGCAATTATATACATGTACTGTACATGTACAAACATAAGTGACAAATTCATCCAATTTATGTATGTCAGCTCTGAAACACGTAATAGCTCTATGTCAGATCTTACATGATATAGGTCATTTCTAGGATGAATCGTTTTAGATATTTAGCTCTAAGAATTTTCCTGAATATTTACGCACTTTAAAAACCCACAATGCTCATGTGATATAACACAATGTGACCATATTTCTCTCGTGATATACGTCAAAACCAGATAATGAAATCTCATTATTTGTTTCTGAATTATTTTGTCTGGCCAAAGAAGTCATTTTTTCCACTTTGATTATTTTGACCACTGGTATTTTGGCTAAATTCATCGATCTGGTTTTCTTTACCATCTAAAACAAACAAAATGAAGTGTCAATGGTCTATTGAAAAACTATATTTTTAAGTTCTGCGCGTTACGTTGTATAGCGACCGAACGTATGTCTTCACCGTTTTGTATGCAACATACGGGTTGTTTTAGGTGTCTGTCCTGTGAAGTTTCCACTACATATTTCTATATAAAGTAGCCAAGTTTCAGTGTCTCTGCTGACATTCACAACTAGATTGAGCAATAATTCAATGATTGATATCCTGTGAATCCTCCACACTAGACCGGCAAAATAAAACCAAGAAATGTGGGTTATGAACGTTTTAATTTTTCACCATTTCACATTGTGTACATGAAAGTTGGGAATTCCCATTCTCAAAGGTCAAAATGGCCGCAGTACACTAAATTCTAAATCTTCCACCGCAAGAAGTAGTCCTAAAAAGAAAACACAAAATGGTCAGAATATTGTCCTATAGGGATAGAAAATCTAATTTGGGTGAAAATTCTATCATTTTGACACATACTAACAGTGTCACAGCCACCCAAATGCAGTCAAACTAAATCATTAGAACTACTTTCGCAGTGTACAACGACCCGGAAGCACTTCCCCACAAGACCGACACCTAAATACGAAACAATGAAACATCTTTGTTTAATCGCGGTATAAGTAATTGCACTGGGATACCATGTAACATTTCAATATCAACCAGTGCTTATATCATACGTTAAGCTAAAATTCCAAAGACTTGGGGGAAGTTTCCCGGAGAGTTTTAATCTGTAAAGCGTCCATCCAACAACTTCGGTACAATGTACATTTAAAATAATCAAACGACTGCCCAACTGTTTGAAATGTCAGTATGCTATACAAGTCTCTTTAGACTACATGTATATAGTATACATTGTAGCGTAGAATGTGCATTGTGCAATATAAAATGAATTAGGTCTATACAAACTTTTAAAGCCACTAAACGAAGACAAAATCTTTATCATCAATCTAAAAACAAGTAATACTATCTAAAAGACTATCGAATATAACCGCCTTGGGATTATGATAACTCTCTCAAGCGGGTTCCCTTGTAGGGGTCAAGATCTTCAAAATATCAGTTTCTTATAAAAGTGGGGTACTTTTATAACATGCAAATTAGACAACGGAGAATGTCGGAGATACTCTCTCAGCCAATCAAATTGCTTGAAAAGTATTTGATAAAACTTACACGACTATGTTAAGTGTTGTTTTATCAAATCGTTTTCCAGTGATTTACTCGAGAAACCAATGCGTGTAAGTTTTGAGTTCGCAAATATCTAAACTGATGCTAAAAAGAAACGCCTCATTTCAGCTAGGTACATAATTTTCATGATCAGAATACCAAGAGAAAACATTAATGTTGTTAGCTTGCAAAAAGTCTTTGGTGACGGGTGCAACGTGAGTTCTGTCGTCCTTATTCTGATAGAAAAAGTATTGACGTTGCCAGAATATAGCGACACTCACATGACATAGCAACTGGTCAATGGGATGTGCCCACGAAATTACCTCAGCAAACAACGAGTTGTGACTGAAACTCGTTTTCAGACACTTATAAGTCTGAGGGAGTTACATAAGTCAAAACGCGACTCATCACTGAACTCCCAACACCATTGTTGTGATGATACGAGGGTAGAGATAGACGTCGGTGACGATGGCAAAACTTCAGAATTAGTCCGCGGTACGGACGGTTTACGCCAAACAAGAAGTTTTCCTCGTTGAATGTCGACTTATTTGGCGTACACGGTTACCCTTTCACTACACGTGACGTAGATATTGCCGTGAAAATCTATTACGCGAATGACGTTGGTGTTTACATAAATTTTGTAGTTGTCTAGTCTTACCCACGTTACACCCGTTCTATCTGAACGTGGGATATCAGCAAACGTTTCTGTGTACTTAAAGACTTAATTGATTGATTCGTTTCTTTTTCTCGTCAGTATATGTTTATGTATGATTTTATAAAACTATTTACATGAGTTTCGTGAGTTTTAATTAGTTTTCGCACAAAATTCACTGTACAAAACGTGTATTTATCAAAGCAGGAAATTTGTTTACTTCCGAATTGAAGTTGTGGTTATTTTTAGCCACGACGGGATATCCCGACCTTGTTCGTCGAGTTCCGGGATTTTCCGTACAGTCTTTACTTTCGTTTTTAATCGCGAATTTCAAAGTAGAATTAGTATAAAATCTGGAGAAAAAACTTGAGAATTTTGTGCCTGGGATGCGTTTTATATATTAGTTTAATGTTTGCATAAGTTTTAAGCAAAACCATGATATTTGAAAATTATCAGCGTTCAGTTTAGTAAAGGGGCTTTAATTATAAAAGTAAACGAGTGTTTTCTAAATGAAATCTTGTTAGACTCGCAGGCCCGTAGGAACCGGGGAGGTTAGGGGGCTCAGCCCTGTCACACTCAATTCATTGATACATTCGTGCTTATTCAGCAAAATCAAAATTGCACGCTATATATAACTAAAACGGCCTGGTCAGTCTTAAGCCTGAGAAAAAGGCGAGGGTTTTTATAGGACAAGCTTAGATGTATATGAAAATTAAGTACTGTTTTCCTCTCCTTAAAAAACCCTGAATCTGAAAATGCTTCCTACGTGCCTGACAAGTTATACCAAAGACAAATGTGACTGCAGGGCCATATCACCTTACTATCATCTAAATTATACTACAAATGTACTATAAGGCAACCCTTTTAAACAGGAAGCCGGGGCTATGGGCGGTTCTAATATTGGACTACTTTCATCAGAAATCGGTTGGGATGAAATCGACGAAAATCGGTTGAGAAACATTGAATCCCTAATAGCGAGGGTAAATTCATTTTGGATACTGATGCTTCAGGGGTGGCAATTGGCAGGGAATTATCTATATAAAAATATAGTAAATTTATTGCAGTTAAATAACTTGCACTTACTATGAAGAGCTGTGAAGACTTTAGTCTAAGTTAAATACGTCTGTACGTGATAAGTGTTGAGAGCCAAGAGAGCGAAGAGTGGGTTCTACAGCTGCAAAGTAGACAGAGCTCGCTTCTGATTGAGGGTCCAGCTCACGTGACGAGATCCTGTCCTCTGATTGGTTGTTGGACGGCTGGTCACCACAAGACGAGCACCTGCGCTAGGCTGGTAATCACTACACTAATTAGTAATGACCTTATTATTAAATAGAATTGTATTATATATGAAAAATTAAATTTGTCTTATTTATTGTTCCACAAATATCTGCCAGTAAAGTCATCGTAACAAAACTAAGATTGGAGTTCACTTGCACTGGATAGAGATGTGTTCAAATGCATGCCAGTTATTTAGTAGCCATATATTTCGTTTATCTTAACCTTTCTGGAAATGGCATTGATACATTATTTATAAATAACCGTTCATAAATAATAAAATAATAGTGTGTACAAAATAACAAAGCACTGTTTATATAAACTATACAATGAACTTATCCACGACAGGGGATGCTCAGAGTGACAATAAAATCACAGATACTTTTTTGTTATTTTGTTTAACTATAACGGTGAGTCCATTTGCTCCTACAAAAAATATATTATTATATTGATCTAACACCACATGTGCTCCTACTAATGACAATATCATATTTTGCCCCGTTTAATCCATGTCCAGACAGCGCTTTCAGCGCTTTGATTATAATATGTATCTGTCTGGACGCGCCAAAATGTAGGCGGTCATTTTGGATTCTGTCAGCCATATTGGATTCTCGATATCGTTGAACAATATTTGGTTCAATATACAGCTTATAGCGCGTTCAAAAAACACTGTTTATATAAACAATATAATGAACTGATCTACGACAGGGGATGCTCAGGATGACAATAAAATATACAATTTTAATATATTTTATGAGTGTCTTGTTTGTGTGATGGTATAGTTCTATTACATTAACCTGTCACAACTTAAATAATTACACAGTCACTGAATCTATTTTTTAAACCCCTTTCGAACTTTTTATTTCCCCGATATTCAAAATCGTCGCATATATAGTTAGATTATCAATAATTAATATGGATTGATCATTGGTGGCTCCACGGTTAAAAAGAGGTTAAATAATAACACATTCAGTGACCGTGTAATTATTCAAGTTGTGACAGTTTAATGTAATAGAACTATTTATAAGGCGTTCTACCGTTACAAGCAAGATTGACCAAGGGGTGGTGATTTATCCACCATGCTTATTTTGTTAAAATTAATTATACAACTTTTATTTTCAATACTGCCTACCTATGAAATGGATTGTTTCATTTTTAATATTTACACAAAACACGTTTTGTTTTTGTACGCACTACAGAAACATGTTTTGACAAAGATATGTATGTATACTACAAGAACTATTTTGCATAAACGTTACGCGCTTCGCCTGTGCTTCGCCTCGCGTATGTAGTAAAACCCAAGCCGCCAGAGTAGACGCCTCACGAATCCTTCCAAGATTATTCATTCATGAAATGTCGAGGTGTTCCAATTGGGGTTACCAGCCCTGCGTTCAGTTACCGCGAACGTTACAAAACGTTACATAACGATACATTCGGAACTCCTCGGCCATTCGTTGCGATTAATCTCGGACATAATTAGACGCTATTTTGAAACTACCGGTGTTGAAGTAAACAAATATATGATCGTTTAGCCATTGAGTGATGTTTCGTTTATAGTCCGTAGATTTTGAAACATCACTCATTGCCTAAACGATCGCATATTTGTGTATTAGATTAGGTAATTCGCAGCGAATGGCCGAGGAGTTCCGAATGTATCGTTATGTAACGTTCTGTAACGTTTTGTGTAATTGAACACGCTACTGACCTGCGTTCAGTAAGCATTTAACGTTAGCCAATCACCGTTATCGTTGTGAACGGTTAATTGAACGATCCGTTGAAGTGCGAACGTTTAAAGATGGTGGACAAGAGAGTCGTTACTTCTATTTTATTAGAAGAATTCGGAGAGGAGGACTTGTTTTCTTGTTTACTTGTTTTTTTTGTAAATGTATTGATCTAAATCGCAATGGCAGTAACTAATTTGCAAAATGTACTGGAACTATTTTGTTTCAGGTTGTTTCATACTCGCGTACTATATACTGAAACCGTTAGCTGTTGGCCTTAAACTTTTTCCGCTAACAGACCGTTCAATAATGACTGTTAGCGAACGTTACAGAACGTTACGAAACGTTCGCGTAACTGAACGCCCTACTGGTGTGGTTATTATCGTTGACGAATAATACCCTGGGTAACCGAGGATGATCAAAGATTGCCTCTGTACCGGTTACAAACGGGTACTTAAATAAGTATTTAATGAGTGTTGAAATGATAGATGAATGAAGTTCAACGGAAACCTAACCCCTAAGCTAACACAAACAAGCCGAAACGACATGCCGGGAGGGTTCGAATGTAATTTTGTTTATGACGTTGAAGGTTTGACGTCGGAGGCGTAACGTCATTACGTCAACGCTACTATAACGACGAAATACTTTCATAGATAGCTACACGCACGATTTTTACAGAGCGCATATCTTATTATGAATGAGACTGCGGAAGAATTTTTTAAAAGAATTGGGTTTGATGAAACGACAGAAAGGTAATATTTTATAAATGTTTACTAATGAAGCATTAAATATTACATTAAAATGGAGTTTTGTTTATTAAATACGAAATTACATTACCTTTTTGTGTTATCCTTGCAGTTTATATAATACAGTATTATTATAATTATTATGCTGTTTTTATCATTCTTTTGATGTGTATACAAATTATTTTCGTTCATTAGATACATTCTAATTAAATTTTATTTAAATTATATGCTTGACCAATGGTGTAGGCAGTAGCAGTCAAGACTCACAATGTCATTTCGTAACATTCAAATTTCTTCATTTGCTGTTTTATATTTAATTGAGTATGCATACATTTACTTAGCATACAATACATTTGTTTGTAAAGAACTATAATTATTCCGATAATTGCATTAAATCTTGTATAATTCAAATACGGTTTACTGGAATTTTACAACATTTTTTTTAGGAAGACTATCTATCCATTCTTTATTTCAGTGTTGGTGTGCCGTCAATCCCAAACAAACAAATCATAGCTATAAATGTACGAAAACTGTACAAGGCTATTTAAACAATTTAAGCATTTTACGTTACATTTAATTTTTTCTGATTGCCTTTCTTTACAAATATAGGCAAAGAGTCATTATCTTATAAAACAAGATAATCAATGACGTTTTTATTGAAATTATATTTTATGCTGGATCTTAGGAGTTTGTCTAGAATTGGAATTAAAATGATATCAATAATGAATAAAACCAGTCACTGACATACTTACTGTATGTGTTGTCTTCTGTTTTTCAGCAATAATAAAATACGACAAGAGGTTGATCAAGAGATTGATGCTATTGAAGCATTTCTACAAGAATCAGGATTTGTTGAGGGCAGTGTCAGTGAGAAAGAGTTAATAGAATTCAGTAAAGAAATATTTGATGGAAAAGGTAACTGTATTATTGTTTGTTTTTATGGGGGTTCCGGAGTCTCAATACAAACAAGTACATATACAAATCAATTTTCATAACATGGCATGTTATTGTACTTTTAATTTTGTATTCATCTGTTTATGGGGTAAACACACGAGTCAACACTATTGTGTGGCAGTTTAAATGAGTTCATTTTAGAAAATCTTAACTGTTGTCTGTTGATGATGGAAACCTTAATCATATTTTTCACATTAGAGTCTCTTTAGTTACAAAATTAAATGATATTTTGCAAATGAGTTCGACTGAAAGTACTTTATATGTATTTGCCTTCTTTATTAATAACATGGGCCATACTGCTGCTCGTGTCTATTAAGATACCTTGATATTTTGATTTTAATTATTTAGTTGAAGATTATCTTACCCAAGAAGAGCAAACCATTAAAGAACAAGTAAAAACCGACGTTGACAATAATAAGAGTGAAATAATCGAACAACAAAAGAAGGAATTTCAAAGTAAAATAAAAGGTACATTTATTCAAAATTTTAGGGATAATTTTAGTTTAAAGGGAGATAACTAAGGTTGCAGTGTAATTAAATCATTATTCTTCTCAAGTTAGCTCCCTTTGTTCCCATAGTTAAATGCCTGTAAGAAATTTCACCTCATTTAATACCGTCTCTAATTATAGTTTTGTTGTAACGATATGAGGATAGTTACATCTTTGGAATGTTTCTATTTTATGCATATGGGATTGGACACAACCAGCTACATTTTAGTTCAGTAGTTTGACAAACCACATCAATGATTGGAAGATAACTTGTGAGAGATTAATACTTTTTTCAAATGAAGTTACTCCCCTTTGATAACAAGCGGTATCTTAGATCTTTATTGCAAAAAGTTGACTTATTTTGGCGTATACCTATTCTGCATTTGAGGATAGACACAGTTTTAATAACTATTAACCAAAATTAATAGTGTCAGGCTAATGTTTTGGTTCACATTTTGATTTTAATTATTTAGTTGAAGAGTACCATACCAAAGAAGAGCAAACCATTAAAGAACATGTGAACATGAACGTTGACAGAAATAAAAGTGGAATAATCTTACCACAAAAGAAGGAATTTCGAAGTAAAATAAAAGGTACATTTATTCAAAATTTTACTGATATTTGTTTAAAGGGAGAAAACTATAGTTGAGGTGTAACACTCGGAACTCCTCGACCATTCGCTATTCATTCATGAAAGGTCGAGGTGTTCCGAATGGAGGTGTAATTGAATCATTATCCTTCTAAAATTAGCTCCCTTTGTTCCTATAATTTCAAGTCTATAGAAATGAGCTCAATTCCACCACATTTTATACCGTAAGTGCATAAATAACAGTCGTGTATTTGCATAGTTCTGTTGCAACGATAGGAGTTTAGTCACATCGTCACAACGTTTCTATTTCATAAGGGATTGGACACAATCAGCTACATTTTAGTTCTGTAGTTTGACAAACCACATCAGGCGGAAGGCAAAGGGGGTAAAAACTTACGACATTTTAAAATACTTTCTAATGAAGTATACTCTCTTTGATAACAATCGATATCTAAGACCATTGCTTCAAAATGGTATCCTATTTTGTCGTATACCTATTCTGCAAATGAGGATAGACACAGTTTTAAAAAAAAGTTTGAAATAACATCACATATTTGGTAATCTGTGTAATTTTATTATTTTTAGTTTGTTTAATGTATTTCAATCTCTTTGTAGTGAAAGCCGAACCATCTGAAGTCAAAACTACAAATAACAGAAAACGAAAGTTTGAAAAGATTGTGTTCGACATTGATCCAAACAAACCACGTGTTCTTCCTCCAACCAAGATTAGAAAAGTTGCAGTTAGTAAACAACCACGTGGTGGTGCCACTGTCTCCTATTCTTACAACGCATGCGCACCTGTCGAAGATTTACGAAAGAAATTGCTCAGGAAAGGAGGGTCGAATCGTTGAATGTTATGTTTGTTTTAAGTATAGAAAAAACATAGAAAATAAAATAGCAGATGAAATCAACGTGTACGCACCCATTTTTCTTACGCTGCCTTTGCAGCTCAACAAATACTTTACCGTTACTTCAAAGTGAAACATTTGAAACCGATGCATAGGAGAGTACCATTTCTATATATAAATAATCAGTTACAATTGTCGTGTTTTGCTTGCGTATGTGGCATTTGAGAAATTATATTGAAGCCAATGTAAAACTGTAAATGTATGGATGTTCATTTTTAAATTTGCTTACAAAGACAAATGACAGATGGTTCAAAATGGAGAACGCCATGGGGTCGCCATTTTGTTTACATCATATGACCGGAATATGTAAATAATGGTGCAGACGTAAGAACATTTGTTCTCTAAACACACGGAGTGGTGTGACACGGATCTGTATGATGAGGCTGTTATTATGCAGAATTGGTATACGCCAAAGTAGGATGTAGCATTTTGAAACAATGATTTCAGATACCAACTATAATCAAGGAAGATAACCTCATTAAGTCAACATAATTATGCATTCTAGTTGATGGTCAGCGTGTATAGCTCGCTCTCATTGACAAGATAAACGATTTCAACATTGTTTACATGTACGAGTATTAAATGAGATACACAATGGGAAAGCATTGTCTTTAGTTTTGACCAATTTGGCTTACTTCAGCAGCGTCTGAAGTGTTCATGTAGAAAACCATTTCCTTTTGTTTAATTTAATAGGTTTTCGTCGTTAGTATTTAGTTTTCGTCGTTAGTATTTAGTAACATTTTGGTATGTTTTGTATGAACACCAACTCAACTAATGAGTTACTTTCCCTTTTACCATGGAGCAGATAACTTCCCCGTAAATCATTTTTGCCGAATTTAATTAGTCTCACAACCGTTATTGAGTCAGACAAAGTGCAATAATGGCGGCACCCACACAGGTCATCTGCAGGTTACACAATTTTATTTTGCATTAATGCTTTCTGGCGATGGTCACTTTGGTAGGAGTTTGATACTATATTGGTCATTTGAAGTCGATTTTATTTCGTACACGTAAATTTAGCCATTGTTTACAGATTATTTTCCAAAAACCATGTCCGCAAAGTAGACACGATTCGGACGTTGCCTACTTCTCGTTATATACGTTTTTCGGATTCTTTATTTAACATAAATGTAACCAAACGACTAAATTATGGTATCCACTGTAATTTTTGTACAAAGTTCCTTTGATTTAAGTCTATATAGTTAAAAATGTTCATCTGAAAACAGAATTATCCAATATCTTGACTGTACAATACATCGGGCGCAACCATTATTCTGCTTTGCCTGACGCACTTTTACCAATCAAAGCACATCTGGGAACCAGACAAGAATTAAATATAAAATGGTACAACTTGAAATGAACGAAAAAAAGACATGTATTAAATGATGTATAATGTATTATAATTTAATCATGTTGGAAATATAATATATAATATTATTGTATCACAGATATAGACGACTAAATCAAAAATATAATATAACTTAAAATAATTATATAACATAAAATGTATATTAACAATATTAATAATTTAAAAGCATTATCATAATGCCATAAAAAGTCTAATAAAATTTATTTATAGCTACGACAAGACAAAGGCCAGTTTCACTTTTTCCTCCAACTTTGTCGGAATTATATAATTGCATTGTTATATCACTGCAAATTATAATAATGCCAAATTTTATAAATGCGAGTTTGTATAATTTCAAATTATATAAATGCAAATTTGTATAATTACAATTTTTTTAATGCAGAATTGTCTAATTTCAAATTTTATAATTCAAATTTGTAAAATTACAAGAATTGCAGAATTGTATAAATGGAAATCATAAAAATTCAAAATTGTATAATTACAAATTTTACGAAATGCAAAATTGTAGAATTGCAAATTATAGAAATGCAACATAGTAGAATTCCAAATTTTATAAATGCAAATTTGTCTCATTTCAAATTTTATATATGCAAGTTTGTATATGTGTCAAATTATAGAATGGCGAACCACACGTATATGCAATCTGGAAACATTGACGGTTCATTAAAGGTCTACAACGTACATGTATGCATATACAAAATGTACTTTGTATTATCAATAAATTAATTAAGAATTCAATAAAAGTCACAAGGCTTAGTATTTTTTTTAAGAATTTGTACCGAATAAGACAGAAGAGGGCAGTTGAGTAAATACAGCAATGTCTCAAAATAAATAACTAATTTCTAAATACACTACGTGGATAGAATTTTTAAACAAAAAGACAATATCTCAGGGACCTGATTGCTGACTTCACAACCCTTCAGATAAATCTGTCTTAGAATAAAATATTTGACTCTTGACTTCAGCACAATTTAAACAAATCAAGATAATTAACATAAACTCCACGCAGCAGTAACCTCCCCTGATTGTAAAGAGATGTCAAAGTAGCGAAGAGTGAAGTAACCAGTGTGAGGAGTTTAAATTCAAGGTACTTGTTCACAGATTTGTTTTTTTTGTAATTTCAAAGTATCATTCAGTGTCTCATTCTTGTACCCCGAGGTTATCAAGATTCTCGATCTAGTATGGAGAATATTTCTAGGCTCTGGGAACGAGAATGTCAGTGTCTGTAATTGTGTCAAAACATTAACTCTTAATATTTTAAGACAAACTGACCTATATGTTGCAAGAAATATATAATAAAAGTCACAAAAAGCACTAAAATTGTTTATACCGTTATATATAGTGGTAGATTTTTACTACACGAAACACCATCATTTGTAGCTATACTCGTATGTCAATATGCACTAAAATTGACATTATCAGAACATTACTTTCCCGCTTCCAAAAACGTTTCAATTCAATTTTGATAGTTTAGAATACTTGATATTCAACTGAAATCTGTGAATGGGTACCTTTAAGAAAATACACAAACAAATCTAAGTGTTTTACATGATAATACAAGTTTTAGAACTTTGAACTGTGTTGTTTCCAGCCCCTGCCTTCGAAGCTCTAGATTCGGCGTCTTCTAGTTTTACTTTCATGGCGTCTAATTCTCCTTCAAGCGCGTGTACCCGTTTATCTTTTTCCTCTTGTTCGTCAGACAATCTTATTAATTTAGCTTGCATATCTTTAATATTTTCATCGCCACCTTCTGTTTCCTTTAACAACTGAATGTCAGCTTCTAATCTTTTTATTCTATCTTGTTGTTCCTGGTTGACTTTTCTGAGTGTTTCGTTCTCGGCTACAAGAACCACGTGAGTTCCTTCCATTTCTTCGTACTTTTCTTTCATGTCGTCATGATGTTTTTGTAGTGTAGCATTTTCATCTGTTAATTTCTAGAAATAAGAAAATATGAAATGACATAATTTAATAGTTCGAGTGTATAAAGCTACAGCTGAAAAAATATTACTTAACAATTTAATGATTAGTATTTGAATAGTACCTATGTTTTGACCCCGATCTGACCTTCATGCAAGAACATTCATTATATTGAATACGAATGTAGTATTAATGCTTGATACCGATATCGGGAGTATATCGCCGAAGCTCGAATGTAATTATTAGACAGGGATCAATTTTTAAAATATATTAAAGCGTATGATGAGTGTCTATTACACAGTGGCCGAGAGGATTATTCTATTAGGCTTGCTACTCATAAACATACTTCCATTTACAATCGCTGTAAATCGATTGCTCATTTTGAATACGTTACTTCCCGAAGTGTAGAATATGCGTCGTACTGATTTTCGTCGGGATATGTGTAGATAATTATTAGATGCAAAAGTGGAAGGTCAGATCGGAATCAAACTTTAGGCACTATACACGTATATTGATTAGGGCACTGTATCATCAAAGAGCTTACGACTGTTTTAGTCGTAAATTCTTCTAAAGTTATTGTATTGTTTTACTATCGTGAGATGATTGATAGTATGCTGCCCAGGGGTATATCAACCCAGGGGTCACTAGTTTGATTCCTGGATGGGTTTTACATATTTCAGAAGAGTAAAGGTCTTAAGTCATTTCTACGACCATTTTCCTTCTACCTCTGTATCAAGCAGACAGATGACTTGTGCTTAATTATGGTCTAAGTCTTTCCAGGGATATTTAAGAGATCGTCTGACCACTGACATGGAATTGAATTACATGTTATACCTAACATTAAGGTGCATTAAGGACTTTATAAACTGAACGGAAACCAAACCGGCATGTGCTGTATGTAAGGCACATGTGCCAGACACAAATGTTCCTTATAATAGCATATATAGAAAACTATAATAGGGAAAATTTGTCTGACACCTGTGATATAAGGTGTTTATGTACCTATGTGTAAAGTTCTACTTATAGAACCATCACAAACGATGGGCTTAAAACCGGAACGTTTTATACTAGTTAAAATAGGGACATTTTTCTTCTCAAATAAAACATTTAGGGACCAAAAAATCGTCTAAATCCGCATGCTCCTGCAGTAGCCAAGGTATTCTTTATAGCGAAACTTGACTGTATTTAAGTCTCTGTGATCAGGCAGTCAGTCTCTGAACGTGTGCATGACCTAACTAGTCTAGCCATTGAAATTATTTAATTTATTCTTAATTTTGGGTGTGTTACGATTAATTAAGCCAATACAAAGTAAGCTTACTTTGGGTTGTTTTGTAATTAGTTAAATTTTAATTCTTGATTTTGTACTTGATCGTTCGATTAATGAAGTTAGATCAAAGGGTCACGTAACGGTCAGACAGAAATAATTTTAAATCTCTAAGTAAGTCATTTCACTGGCCATTGCAATCATTTTAATAAATGATCTTTGGTGGTATGAAATCGTAAAGTCAGTGATAAACACAATCATTCGACGAAAATCAGTCGGACGGCCATTTATAATAAGGGCCTTAAGTTGTTTGATTTGAAATGAAATGCACATAGCGTTTTAAATTGGACCATGCATACATGTTTACATGCTTGAGAAAAGGCAGACGACACTGCCCCGATCCCCAAAGACTTCAGAATTCTTCGATACAACTTTATTAATGACTCAATCCCAATTAAGGTGGACATATGGGCATATTTTTTTTCATTTTTTTCATGTCGTCAAATATGAGTTTTAAATCAATTAAAGGCATTGTAGACATGTTCTGTACACAGTATAAAAATCTTTTCAGCTGGGCTAGTATACTTTTTTAGATATAGGCTGGTGAAAGGTCTCACCTAGCATAAATAAATGTGCTCATGAAAATCGAACATGCGCTGCAAATTTCATAATTTAAAAGTAGTAATGGTCAATCTGTTAAGAAATTCAATACGGTTGCATTCTATAACGTATTATGTTTCGGAATAAATGATAAAGACTGAAGAGTAAGCCAGATACTGTCAGAAAAACATAAATATTGAATACGCAATTTTCATTAGTTTAATTTGTTTTAAAAATTTCATTCATATCAATTGTTCCAGAACGATACAAACAAGTTTAATATAGAATAAAACTGTTTAAAATAGTTAGATACCATTGCTTTTGTGTTATAACAAAACTTTGTGTGCATGTGAACCACCACAAAGCAACCAATAAAGAATATAATTGTTGTCCCGTACGTTATCAAAATTGACTCGTACGTAATATACTTCAGTTCGGTCATCAGAACTATTGATAACTAAGTTAAACTGCAAGAATACAACTTACATTGTTGCGTAATTTGTTTTACGATTCAATGTACTTGTGTTTTACATATAAAACTGCAATAATATCTCCCAATTACAATGATTACGCGAACCATTATCATTTTTCCAAGAGAACAACATTCAACAATTTTGTGACAAGTTTAACAAAGAAACATAGCAATCCAACGCATAAACTAATAGAAACTATTTAGTAGTGGGGTAACATATGATTTAAAACCATCAAATCATTCGGCAAATGCATGTTTAGACAATTCTACAGTGTCCCGTACGTTATTAAATAAGTAAGATAATATATGGACCTGATCAAATTATTGCAGTGTGTGCTAAAATGATTCTAAAGTTATAATTTGATCAAACGATGCATTGTTTTAATTTATCATTTCAAAGCTAGATGGTATTCAATTGAGAACAATGCAAACTATTCATCAATTTTGGCAAATAACAAGAACTATACCTTATTTTCCCGTAACTCTTGTTTGTTACTTTTGAACATCATCAATTTCATTATAATTGCCGTTCCGATAATAGCTTCGTCTGTGAAGATTAAATGCATGTTAAGGAACCTTACAAAAGCAATTTATCATAAAAATTCAGACGATTATCAATTATTGTGTCACATTTTGTCCCGTACGTTACGGACTCGTACGTTATTTTTCATTTTGTATTTACTGGTTTTTTGTGTGTCACAAATATGCACCTTGAATGAATGATAAAAAACACTTTATAAACTTTTTATTTAATCATTGAATATCATTTCAATGAAGAATTTATATATCTATTTGAAAAGGTTTGTTAGATAATTTGGTTTTACTAATTGTCCCGTTCGTTACGTGATGAAAATTACGTTTCATTTTTTAATGAATGAGCTCATAAATTACCGATACCAATAAAATGTCAGCTAAAATGAATATCTTATCATTAGGATATAACTTTATGGACTTTACTTACACAAAAAAGTGTGTAAAGAGTGCAAAGCTGTGAGTTTAATGAAGCCTTTAAATGAATGTCCCGTACGTTATCGGAGTTTGGAGACAACGTTCGTTGTATGAGGTGTGAAAAAATATTTTTGAATTTACATTATAATATGTGTTTTTCTGAAGGATTTAGTAATAATTGACATATAAAATATATATTTAATTGGAAATCTGTCTGAATTTTTTTAACAATTTGAAGCTAACTTTAAGAATTTGTCATTGGAGACATAGGGATTTTCTACACCCTAGCTTAATTAAGAGACAACATTTTGAAGAAATCGAAGTTTTCTTCAAGAAATATGTCTTTTATATTTGTACTATAGCATTATCACTTGTAAATATGCATTTCATTTTCATAAATTCTGTAAGTTATATTCCTGGAAACATGATAAACGTTGGAGACATCAAATGTACATTCTAAGCGGGAATGAGTCTAATACATGTATACCCTTTCGCAAATGGTCATTTCAAAATTCTTCCAACCATGCGTCTTTCTTAATCTGACCGAAGTATTGACCTTCTGCGGACTAAGGAAATGTTGCAATCAGACAGCCATTACCTAAAATTCATTTATATGGATCAATACTTGATTGTGACGAGGTGAACACGTTACATTGTATTTCAGTTGTCCTTAAAATTTTATAAAATAGTTGTGACTCAGTTTTGTCTTTAGACTTAGAATGGGCTTAGTGCCAATAAGGAAAGTACTTAACAACTCCTGGAGTCCGATTTTTCTACTTTCCTACAACAATTTTTCTTCGTAAACTGTATGATAATGAACTTGTTTATATCGTAAGAATTTTGAAAAAAAAACTACACAGATAAGCCCAAGATTGTATATTATCAAAACTCAATTTAACGATAACATGACAAAACAATATAATATAAAACGGTTTTACGACGATATCTTTCATACGATACTATAAGACTTTACTAGTTCTGGCTTTAAAAAACTTTATAAGCCGCTTTTTTTACATTTTGATTTTCATCAGATGTAGCAGTTCATTAATAGTATACACACAGGTTCGCTGAAGACCTTAAGCTAAGACTTTACTATTTCAAATACACTCGTAAGACAGTAGATTTGTGAACCATGTGATAGTCTAATCTATTGGAACAATTTATCCATGAAGAAACACGTATATTTACTCTAATTATAACGATGTCGATAGAATTTTTTACTATATCAAAATATGAGCATTTAGTCTTTCTGACAACCCGGGTGGATAGCGCAGTAGGTAGCGCGCCGGGATTTGAATTCGTGCCCGAGGGGTGCGGGTTCGAATCCCACCCGGTGAGGTTATACCCTTCCATGAAAATTTGACAATAATGTCGATTTTCCTCCATTGATTAGATAATATGGAGAAGTTTCCAGCTTGTGGAAGGGTAGGCGAGTACTGGTTATAGACAATGGTCCAGGAAAGCTAGGTTAAATGCGTTGGACGCCGTAAAATTACCTAAATTGTGTTGACACGGCGTTAAATCCAGTAAAAAAAGAAAAAAAGTCTTTCTGACATTCAAATTTTAATTCATTGTTTGACAAAATCTATTTATTCACCTCACTGACTGACATCTATCTTTATTTGGCTGTTACCTGATTAAAATTCAAGATGCATTCAAATATTTCATTTTTATTTGTATATGAAAATTCCTGCCCCATAATTGATACTAATATCATTGTTTACACCTTATTTCCTATTAGTATTATATATATAACGAAATGTAAAAACAATCAAAATTAAAACCACTCATTGGAACCCAATTTGCCAAATAAGTCTAACTATGTTTTTCAGAGTTATCCACGTATCAAGATAACTGATAAGATAGCATGATAACCACCTATATTAAAGGGATATAAAGACAAATGACCGTGCCAAAAGTATAGAAGCAAGTTCAGTCTTTAAAACAGTATTTGGAACGTAAGAAATCACTTACTAATAACATATGTCAATTATAACATTCAACTGAACGAATTAAAACGTGTGGCATACACATTGTTGAAAACGAAAGTAGGATACTGAGGGAATCACCAAGCTATTTATAGATTTGTTATATGTCTTACTTGCTGAAATTAAACATTTTCATTGGTCGCTTCTCGTCTTTTCAACATTCTTAGGCGGTTAGCATATCTTTTTAATAGAAATATAGTAATGTTGCATAATAACAAGCTCTAGTATCTTATCATCAGTAAATGCATATATTAACACTAATCTATTTTTAGCTAACCTGACCCACGTGTATATAGTTAGGAAACACCCCAAATTTTACGAGAAATAAAAAGAAATATTTTGCCAAGTAATATAACAGTGTGTCTTATGCACTTACAGTTATAAAAATATCATTCAAAATCAGGAAATATGAAGTTGAACTTTTGTCTTAGAATTCCTTTAACGTGTTGTACAACATTTGGACATTTACTTTATACTTTTAAAATTTTCTAATAATTATGGTCTCAAACAATAGATACAATGGCTTATGCTAGTAATAAAAGGGCATTTATTGGATATTTGACAAATGGTTACTGGTTTAGACGTAACGAATGCATTTTACATGCCAGATCTAATTTTGACTAGGATATGTCAATATGGCTAAGTTTTGATTATAGTATTCAGTTCATACATTCACCAGTGGTTGAACACTACTTGGTGTAGCATTAAGATAGGTATGAGAAATAGACATATTTAAACAATTATAAGTGAACTCTACTAAGACACCTTCCTTTAAGGAATTGAACCTACGATTCCCTGGACTTCCCGTCAGACGCGCTACAGTTAAGATCAAGACGTTGAACCCACGACCCTCTCGACTGACAGTCGGGCGTGCTACAACGAAGATAGATTACTAAATGATTGATGAAATTTTTAATGTACCCAGTACCTTATAGGCGATTCTTTCAGCTTCTTGGTTACTTAATGTTGATTCTAGTTTTAATGAAAGTTCTTCATTTTCTTTAATTTTTGCATCTAATGTTTCCTTGTCTAAAGCTTCGCCTGAAATGTAATAAATTTTGTATTTTATTATGTCATGATAAATAATAAAACGCTAAAAAACTTGTGTAACTGGACCAGCCGTTAGCCAGGGCTCGAATTGAACAAAAATTTGGACTTGCACATTTTTGCAAGTTGAAGTTTATTTTAACTGGCACAGTGAAAAAAATCAATCACAAAATTTCTCCAAATTTTAATAGCATAATAAAAATACGCAGTATAAAAACAATATACATGTAATACTAAATTCAACATTAGATAAAACAATGGCATCATTGTGGGACAGACAAAGAATATCGAGCATGTTTGTACTGTGATTTTTTAAATAATGCTATTGATCTATCTGTTGCAATGCTGATTTCAGCCTTACTAGTTTTGACAGAAATATTTTGAGCAGCGATTTCAACTCGCGAACATTTGCAAGTTAAAATTAAAGTCACTCGCAATTTCCAAAACCCACTCGCATTTTGCGAGTATGCGAGCTTAAATTCGAGCCCTGCCGTTAGCAGACAGGTGTAAGCAATTAATATATCAGAACAGCAAAAGTAAAAAAAAAACAACAACAATGTAGTCCTACCACACAAAAAAACGACAAAGGGGCGATTTTAATCATGTTTTTAAACTTATGTTAATATAAAGGGACGCCACAAACAATTTAACTAACGAAAACAAGAACCTATGTGGTTTCCGCCAAGCACTCTACCACGTCGCTATCAAAGCTACATGTAGTTGGATCAAAATTAAATGTCGTTTAGTACTTTTTCCACACCAATTTACAGTACATGTATTAGTTCTCGATACTTCAAGCTAATATGGCTGGCAGACAATAAAAGGCCGCTATTTCACAAAGCCTTGCAAGTTAATTACTCTGTGAGCCTTTTGTAACCTGAAAAATCATATGGTTCGCATTGGTACTGATCCCAGGCATCTTCATGTCCTTAGACAAGAGCCGTTTTATGCTTATGCTACATTACTCATAAAAAATCCCAGATAATTGGTTGAAAAACATTATTTAATTGCAAGATATCATTTAAATCTTACGTTTTTGTTTACGATTGCCCATTTTTATCCTATGCAAAGTTTTTAGAAATTTCTTTCAAATTTTAAAATTATATCCATGCATCAGAATAAACATAATACCAGTCACATTTAAAATGTTTAAAATACAAACAAACTACCATTCCGTTTTAAACAAACAATCAAGTGAATATTTTACTAATTAATTATTCTAAACATATAGATCATCCAATATTTGATAGTAGTCTATTTGTAGATCTCGTACAAAAGAACATGTGGACCAAGGTGAAGGTCATTTGATTGAAAGAATGCAGGCAGAGATTGAGATAAACAAATTACAAATACTATTTTATTATTGTATCAATAAATAGCCATGTATAAACAATATAATGAAGAATCTATTGTTGTAGATGTTAACGATTTTAAACTATAAATAATAGGACTTGATAATGAAGTTGTGTCCCTTTAATATGTCAGTGCATAGACATATTTACTTATAATAATATGTCTATGATGTCAGTGTTTTTAATTGATATTTGAGTTATATCCTTTCAATTTGTCAGAGTTTTAAAACAATAATGGGATTGGCCTTTTTAGATTTTCAGTGTTTTAAATTGATAATGATGTGATGTTCTTATGTTATAACAGTGGTTTCGATTTATAATGTAGTTATGTTCCTTAAATAGGTCAGTGTTAAAAATTCACATTAGGACATACATGTTAAGATCATGCCACGACTCAATCTCCGTAAACAGAGATCCTGTTCTACTCGCGTTGTCGTACTGGACCTAGGTTTGCCTGCAAATTTAACAGCGGTATTATTCACAGTCTGCGATTGGGTGGCTCATTTCAAATTGCGTGACGCAGACGATGTAAACAAGTTACGTATCATAACAATTTCGTCATAAATATTATGATGAGAAAAGGTCACCTGAACGTGACCTTCGTTTGGAAAAGGCCAGATCTAAATTAGCGAGTATGCGAGTGGTAAACTTTTAGATCGGGTTTAATCAGATTGGCCACGACTGATATGATGTCATGGTGCACCATTTGCGGTATGGTCATTTCCCAAGACTAAATTGACCAAATGACAAAAAACATGAACAGTCCTAAAACAGCGGTCTACTCTATGTTATCAACAATATTATTGTATTGCACGTAGGTAACTTCTAACTTAGGTGGGAAAATCCATGTACTGCCGTCTATGTTTCATGATTTTTGGTAGGAAAATCTTGTTGTTGTTTGTTGGGTTTAACGCAGTAGCAACACATTGTATAGGTCATATAACGGCGGTCAGTTAACCTACACACTCTTCCTGGGAAGGCTAAATCTCTTGATTTAGCTGTTAGCCAACTACTAAGCGCATACTTTCGTCAGTGACTGACAACTGCCCTACATAATGAAAAATCATTGGTAGGAGGGAGAATGGCCGTAGAAATAATTTCACGACCAAGCTCCACGAAAGTATGCCCCGCCCGGGAGGTAGGGAAATGAAACAAATATTTATTTTTTATTAAAGCGGATGCGATTTGCGTACATAGTATACATGACGTTGTTACTTTTTATCACATAGTATAATCAACTTTTTTCACTGAAAGCAGGCTCAAGTGCTCTTCTTATAAGTGCTATCATTGATTGATCGGTCAGTATTAAAGTATAAATTCACGATTCAGAAAGAATTTTGTTCTTTGCTGACTTTTGGGATAAAATCATATTTTATCTTATATTGTTTTCATGATCTGTCCTAAAGTAGATGATCTTAGGAAGCTAAAATTGTGTTCTTTTTCTGTATAAAAGCTGATGAATTAATACAGTTCCTAGATTTCAAGATTTGGAATTTTGAACTTTCGTCCATGAGCTTAATTATGCATTGTTTTCCTTTGGGTTGTAAATCTCATATTTGCGTCAAATCGGTAGAATAGAAAGTGACTCACCTGTTTCAACTGGTGGTTTCTCTTGCGGTGTTTCTGGTTCCTCTGATACATCTACCTGCGTGTCGTCTGCTTTTGTTTCCTTTTCTACTTCTTCTGGTGTACTTTCTGTCGTCTGTTCTTCATTTGTTGCTTTCGGTTGATCATTGGTTGGCTCTGTTTCCGGTTCAGTAGGTTTGTCGGGTTCTACTTCTTCTTGTTTTGTTTCTACTTCCGGCGTTTCTGACTGGTTCTCCATTTCTGAATTTACTAATTCTGCATCAGCGTTTTCTGAAACCAAACATATCATTTATTTAAATAAAGGATAAAGATAACTGCATTTGTCAATTAAGCATTGTGTCTTTAAGTATTGCTTTGGATATGGTACTAGTTGATACCCAAACGCATGTGACGAGGTAATATCTACAAACATGTATAATTTGATGTTTTTGACATAGACATCAAAATATATAAAACCTAATTGGTGTCAAAATCAATTGACCTGAAGCCGCGAACGTAAGACATTTTGTGAAAATGTATACATGTATTTGCAATTTAGGTAGCACTTCATTGTGGGAATTGATTTATGGAACGTAAGGAAAGAATTTCTACCAAAAAAGCAACAACAATATACATTGTAATGTGAAGTTTACAAAATTTTGACATTGAAATATTAAAATTAGTTTCTACGCAAAGTCATAACCTACCCTAATCGAACAAGATAAATTTGTCCTGGTAAATTCTACAACTAAATCAGATGAAAACACTTTAAATGATAAAATAATTATGAAATAATCACCAATATTCGACTGCTTAATCCAACTCCAGTATCTTTTAAAAGAATACAGTCAGTTTGAAATTATTTTCGATTAAACTTTTACAGCCATAAATATTATGTTACGTAACTATGGCTACTAGACGCCGACCAATCAAAATCACGTATTTCCAAATGTTAATTTCATTTGTTTGTCTCACAGTGTCACAGTTTTGCAATGTTCTGAATAAAACACCCCTTTTTCTAATTCAAATAAATTAAAAATGAACTATTAGACCTGATGTGTACTGCGCTGTCTGTTAATTGATTTTAAATTAGAAATCATACAAAAAAGACCCAGACAATACTACGAATATAAGCGCTTAAGGTACCTGAACACTTTCCTCCCAAAAAAGCCGAATTCAATGAAATTTTTAAAACGTGTTGTATGAAGATTGAATTTTAGCGTAACATCATTATTTTGACGTCGTGACGTCATATACCATACTTAAAGGGGCCATTCGGAACACCCTCGGCCATTTATTCATGAAAGGTCGAGGGTGTTCCGAATGTTAAAGGGGCCGTACGTTGTCACGTGCATTTTGCCGCTTAGAGTGCTAAAAACGTTAATATTTACCGTATTTTAAATATTTTTCGCATATATGTAACGCAATTACTATGACAATGCTTTGCACAATCCACAGAACACAGTTTCTTTTGTAAAAACATCGAGTGGTTTTTTTTAATAAGGCCCTACTAACGGATTGAGTTGTCAAACTTTGAGTTGAGTTATCAACGGATTGAGTTGTCTTCGGGTTGAGTTATCCCGTACCCGTAACATTCGCTAACAGTAGTTACTGAACACGCGGCAGCTGATACGTGTACGCGTACCTTCCTTTTGTTTATTAGCGACCCGCCTCGAACGACGGAATTTAGCACAAGAACTGTTTTATTCAGTTCCTTTCTACTGTTTTATAAGACTATAAAAATGTTAATAACATTGTACGAAATGTCAATGAAAGTGTAATTGAAAAACCATATCATCTGATAAGATATCTAGCAGTTGGTTTTGTATGTTTTGCGGCCCCAATTGTTCTGTTTGTATCATGCGTCCAGTATCGAGGGTTAAAGAATGCGCTGGCGTTTGCCATAATGACGCCAATGAAACGTCCGATGAATTTTTCCATAAATTCTTTGGTGTTGTTATATCCCTTTAAGCTGAACGGAATAGCAGATTAATTCCCTTTAAAATGTTGCGTTCCAGCGCATAGTATTACGCTTATAAACCAGGCTTTAATAGATATATTTTGCCCAATAGTTGTAATTTATGACAAGTATCAAAAGTTTGAAAAGGAGAAAAACCCTAAACGCGTAAAATGAAAATAAATTTTATCGGTAAATTCGATATAGTAAAATCCATACAAACGTCTAATTTCAGCTCAAATTGTGTAATATCATATTTTTGGTCAAAATCAAACACGGTTTTACTTTGTTATACAAATACTACAATTATTTATACATTTAGTGCGATTTGGTGACATGTCATCTCTCAACATGTGGACGAAAATAGATTAAAAATCACTTGAAATCGTTAAAGATTATCACGTTAAGTTGGAGTATTTTAAAATAAGGATTTCTTTTATTTCAGATAATGGGTGATATTAGCCAGTTATTTTCCATGATAAAGCCGGAATCGATCCAAATGACAAGTAGGTCCTATCAGTTGGAATCCTCGGAGTTTATCATTGAATTCCTTTGTTAGGATAATAAAATATGTCATTAAATATTTTCTTGTTAATTAGGATATTAAAAAGAGTGATGAAAGTTAGATAGTTCTTCAACAAAACAATACTATGCTTGATTTTCAAACAAATTAAATGATTAACAAGAAAGGTATTTAAGATTGATTGTGTCAAAATTGCATTGAAAAATAAGGGTAAAATCTGAGTAATCCAACTGATTGACCCTAGCTATTTGAAAAGTGTGCAAAGGAAATAACTGACTTAAGTCCCTTACTGGACACCTTTTTTATCGTTAACTTTTGACTTGATTAATGAAAATTAGAATTTAATAAACCGTTCGTTTACTAATGAATCCCGTTGCAGATCATCTGCAATGAGAGTTTTAGACAATAATGAGCACAAAATTTCTGAGCTTATTACAAGCAACCAATCTGTGATGTCATTGAGACGTCATTTCACCATGTATACATTTTAACACGCACCTTGCTATTTTATCACACTAGGCAATATGAGTGACGTCTTTTTATAATGTATACAATTTCAACCTGTATTTTTGACATTTTATCACGCTAGGCAATATGAGTGACGTCTTTTAACCATTTATACATTTTCAACCTGTATTTTTTACATTTTGTCATGGTAGGCAATATAAGTGACGTCATTTCATCATGTATACACTAACTTGTATTTTTTGACATTTTGTCATGGTAGACAATGAAAATGACGTCAATTTATTATGTATACATTTTCAACATGTATTTTGGAATTTTGTCACAATAGGAATATGATTGACAATATGTAGATTACTTAAACAAATGAATAGATAAAGTTGTTAAATGATTTAAATCATCTATTATTTACAATGAGAACAGATATATAGATAAAACCCAACGACACGGAAGTGCCCGGATCAATATTTTAAATCAGTATACCGATGTACTTAACATTTGGTTGACTAGGGTATATAGTATGACTATGTACTGTCAAACCTGTTCTACAACGACCATTTTGGTAAAGTTAATTTCTTTCAATAAACAATGTCGTCTGTTCGGTTTCCCTCCGCTAGTTTTAATTCTCAAATAAACTTGAACAGAGGCAAACTTTTACAAGTTTCTAAGTTTCTATTTGGGTCCTTCCCTTAATTGGCAGCCATTATAAACGGGGATAAATTGTACATGTGCTCGTAGATTGAGGGATAGGTGAACAGTCTTTAATAGCAACTAATGTCACATTTTAGGAAGTTTTGAATGTTGAAACCAAACTCATTACTGATTTTTTTGCTTAACACATGCTCGTATCTGCCGGAGCGCGGTCGCACTCACACAAGCAGAGTGCTAGAAGAAACCGTGGTTCTACAGAGTATTCATAGCAGCTGAAAAGTCTAAAAATGTTAAAGCAAACGTATCAGGAACAGCGACAGTAAAAAACACAGACCTGCCGCAAAGCCAAAAAGCAGAGAGAAAGATTTTTATTTTTAAACTTTCATTTTAAAACGAAACTTATCCTGGCCTATGGGTTTCCGCCTCGGAGTGGACACTGGCAAAATAACCTAATATACATGTTGGAGACTTAAATTAGCTCTCAGTGCATTATAAGCTATACAGTCAAATCAAGTTAAATTATAAGATTTTTCATTCATATAATGCCTACCATGTTGGTGGTTGGTTTAGAATGTCATACATGTATACAGTATGTAGGTCTATACAAATATACAATATTGATTTACATGTACCTTCGTTTGTAACCCACGTTGAATCATCATGAATGTTAGAGTTAATATCCTTATATCAATGCTTTAAAATCATGTTAACATTCAATGAAAATCAAGTTTACATTAACCAGTTGCTTATCGCACGTAATGTGAGGTCCTATTTCATTTATTTACGAACTTCAGCTTAAGTTATTTAGTTCAAATGTATAGCCTACTCATTTAATTGTTTCAAACGTACAAGATTCAAATGGAAGAAAATCGACCATAGTCCGGTTGAACGTCGGACGGTTATTCTAAAGGCTGTATGCTCAGTACCCTGATGGGACCCATATCCCTTTGTAGATTTTTTTCATGGACAGCGCGAACGCAGTCCCCACACTAATTGCGTACCCAAACTCTCCACATTTGGGGTTATCGCAGGCGTCAGCCCAACTAAAGTGCACTGGGAGGCCCACCTCCTGGGGGAACCACCTTGCTGGTCCCTTTGTAGAATTTTGTCAAAAACCACTTTCTGCGTCAATTTTTTCTCCTACCGCTGTATCAATATGCCAGTAAAGGCAGTTCTTATAGCCACATGCTTAATAATGAGATTAGTTTTGGTTAGAAGCTTATATATGTCCAGAGAACTTAAAGAACAATTAAATAGTTAGACAGCAGACCGCAGCGATAGTACAGAAAAAAATGTCGAAAAATATCAAAACTGCTTTTTTCGAATGAAAATTATACAACGAATTGGGTTTTTATGTACACGTACAAGTTAAAAATTTAATCAATACAAAACTGTATTTTTAAAATCTTGAATGTCCATACCTTACTTATCTATCAATATTTAAGTATCCTTGTACGAACAACTCCGATAATTTTCTCAAAGTGAAACCACACACTACACTACGACTTTTCTCATTGAAATGTTTCAAACTAATTTATATCCAATTACGACTGAACTAATTTAGAACTGTTTACATGCACTATTGTTGAGTCCGTCTTTTATTGCCGGTTGATTTAAGCACACACATTTAACATTATTTGATTAGAGAGCTTATCATACATTTCTAAATAATTTAACTACATAAGTAAACATTGAATAAATAAATAAAACAACGCCTTTCACCACTTGACCAATTAATGATAATTGTAAATGAAGTTTATTGCATGGATTTTGAAAATATCAAATATTTGGCTTATCTTAACCAAAATAGGCTGTGTGAGAAAAAAAGACGATCGCGATTCATGAAACTCATATTTTTTAGGCCAAGAGAAAAAATTATTCATTCACATCTGACAGGGTGGTTGTTTTATAGTTCGTTTTTTCTCAACTGTCAGAACATGAATAATTTCATGGTGGTTTCGTGCTCTTTGTCTTACACTTGTGATATTGTGATAATGTGTATTCAATCACCTTGAAATTATTCAAACTTTGACATTTGAGAAAATAGATTATAAATGTCTTGCAAGTTTGGACTTTGTTTCGTATGCTATCAATATGCTGTGTCGGTATGTCTTAGTTTGAAGCTTATTTTGTCAATACTATATGTGTCTACTAGGCGCATACTTCGGTCAGTGACTGACAACTGCCCTGCATGATGTAGAATCAGTGTCAGGAAGGAGATCTGACGTAGAAAAAACTCCGCTAAAGCTCAGGAATCGAACCTACGACCCCTCGATCAGTAGGCTTGTATGTTACCCACTGAGCTAGCCAGGCGGACACGGATATCTCTTAAGCAACTTCAGAACCGCTTATCACAATCAGACGCCATTCGGAACATCCTCGGCCATTCGCTACAAATAACCTCGGACATATTTAGGCGCCATATTGAAACTATGTAAACAAGTACGAGAGGTGTTCAACTTATATTTGAACACTTTTTTGATGGGATAAAAATCAATTTCTGACAATAAATATCCACATTTTACTTGAATATGTTACAAGTGGATTGTCCATAATCGACTGGCATAATACAATTAAAAATTTGAAACAACATAAGGCTGTTATTAGACATTAATGAAAGGACCGTAGTTTTGGCGTTTTGAACATAGCGAAATCTAAAGTAAACGGTCACTTTAGAAGTTGTTATTCATCTTTATCCCATAAGATTTTGCAAAATCTTTTCTTTCACAATTTGTTCATGTATATTTCTACTTCTTCGTGTTCTTTGCCGTTCGAAATTTGCGTGAAATTGCATTTTATTTGTCAGACAACACCATTATCTAAATGAACGTTGAGCTGGATCAAATACATGATAAATAACATTATTTATGAATGTTTCTGCAACTACTTATTCATTTGATATATGTATATGTTTAATTGATGTGCTAAAGACACACATTTCCAAAGTTCTACTTCGAAACCTCTACACAGGCTTTGAATGAGACTTTTATATTTATGTAATGTGACGTCATATCAAGCAATGAAAGCTAAAGTAAATACTTCTAAACATGGTCATATCAAAGTAACTACAACTATTCAGCAAATTTTGTCTATGAAATTTGTGTATGACTATATTATTTAGCAACTTCAATGATAAAAAGTGAAAATATAGTGTTTTATACGTTACTAAATTTGACCAAAACGTGACGACTTTCTCTTACTTGTCTTTGAATAACCCTATACAGAATCGGTTTTTGACCCCTTAAAACATCATTGATTATTGCGTTCCTTTCAATTTACACACTTTGGACATTAAAGTTTAAATAAGGATATGTTTAATTAAATAATTTCAAAATCTATTATGTAAAATTAATGAATGTATGATATATGCTCTCAAACACTGATTTCGGACTAAAGTCTAAAATGACAAAATGCATATTTTTTTGTTAAAAGACGTAATTTTGTTTTATCAAATTACACGTACTATTGGGATGCAAAAAGGTAATTATAACATTGATAACATATCCAACAGGCCATATCTAAGAGCAAAAAAATGTGTTAAAACTCTAAAAAATGATGTTTTGGGGTGGTCAACTAACATCCTATAAATATGTTTGATAAAATAAGTTTAAATAATTTTGTTTCATAGAACATGATTATATACATAACAATACATATAAAAAGCATATTTTAGAGGAAACAATCCGGTCATAGGCTTCAGAATCAGAGTTTAGATCTGTTCAAATATAAATGGAATACCTCTCGTACACGATCGTTTAGGCGATGACTCAAGTTTCGTTTTTAGTCTGTAAATTTGAAATTACTCATTTCATTGGTACCGATGAACAATATTTGGTTCAATTTAAAACAATTTAAGAACTATTTTGTGTAACCGTTACGTGCTTCGCCTCGCGTAGGTAGTAAAATCACCAAATCCAGTGAAGACCCCCCCCCCACGAATCCTTCCGAGATTATTCATTCATGAAAGGTCGAGGGTGTTCCGAATGAATCAGACGCGAGCATATATAATAAGACAATCTCAAAACTCCAGGAATTAAATCAACGCACGGCGTCTGTGCGACCACTTTAATGGAACGGCCTTTAATAAGACGAATGTCGTATTATTGTTCACCAAGTCATTATTACATTTGTATATCCTTATTTGGAACTATTATAAGTATTCTACTAGCAATAGCATGCTAATTTGGTTATGAAATGCTTGTGTAAAACGTGAGACCAATAGCAGAAAAAATGAGCTTTTTGTAAGTGTGTTCAAACTATAAAAAAATAACCAAGAAATGTTTTAAAATTATTAAGGTAGTTTGTACGTCATGTTTGCAAAATTACGCCAAATTACGCCAATTCCATTCCTGGAATGCCTACTTCTTTCTACTACAGACCGAAACACCAATATCATACTTGATTTTTTCTCCTCGGCCTTAAATGATGTAACTGATAATCCGTCCAGCCTCGTAACAGATTGTTGGTTTCAATACATTGAAAAAATCTATATAGAAAATACACACATGTCGCATACTACATTAGAAATAAAACATTTCCTTTTATACATTGAATCAAATGAATAATGATATTGAGCATTCTTAGAGTCATTGCACTGAAGTATTGAATTTTTGTTGCTAGAAAATAAATGACATAACATTTCTCAATACTGCACGTAGGGGGGTCCACTAGGGGATAGGGCAGTCAGTGACCCCTAAAATATTCAAATGATATTCGATCCCCAGAAGTATTATACTGGTCAAAATAGACTGGTCAATAGTGAATTCGGTTCATGTGTTGCATTAATAGAATTTTTGGTTGAACTTATTGGTACTGAAGCCTGTGGTCAAATATTCTGACGCCTGCGTTTCAATGCCTATACATGTACTACTAAAAGTGATCATAAATTGACTGTTTGATTTAAAAATCAAGAAAAGGTTAATATTACAAATGAGCTATTGATACGTTTTAATGTTGAAAAAAAGAGCTTGTATACTGAGTACAGTGAATTACATGTTATATGCTATATTTCAAATGATATGGTATTACTAGTACATGATTACATCCTGTCTTCAAAACAACAAAGTTAAATCGCGGGCTTAGGGCAAAACGGTCGTTACTCACTCTTTTTAAATTGAGTTACGATCGTTTGGTGTTAAGCCCGCGAAATGCTTGGAAATATGTTTTCTTGATGGAAAAATGGACGATGGGTATATTTTCCTTTCTAAAAATATAATGTTAATAGTCTTTCATCTAGATATTCAAATTGTTATCCATAAAATCAAAATGATACTCAAACAAACTGACGCTCGGCACCATATGGTTATACAATGTATCATATAAAACATCCTAAGCCTGTTGCATCAAACATGTTGAACAGCATTTGTGAGTTAATTATGGTTATGAATATTGATTGACATGCGATGTTCATTGATAATACATTACATGAAATTTTCGTAAAAAGTCAGACGAGATAATATAACAGTTCAGCTATGCTAGAAAATGCTTACAATATCTACTAGGGGACCATTCTCGTACCCAGGGGCATAGCCTCATGATTCTCGATACAAGCTTTTTGATAACCTCTGGGTATAATAATGCAAGGGAACTGGGTCTGTAAAATATTTGCACATGTCTGGATTACCTGCCCCTAACAACTATATTAACGGGTCAGGCAAAGCGCAATAACGGTGGCGCCCACCAGGACATCATCAGGTTACAAAAATGCTTTCATCTTCACTTTGCTTTTATGCATGAACACTTTTTGACAATGGTCAATTTGATAGGAGTTCATTACTATATAGGTCAGTCGAAGTCGAATTATTCTTTTTGCACTTAAATTAAGCGAACGATCAACCAAAAACCATGTTTTCAAAGAAAACACGATTCGGACGTTGACAATTTCCCGTTAGAATTTTGGATACTTTATATAGCATGAATGTAACCTAACGACTAAAAATAAGGTATCCACTGTAATTCTTGTGATAAGTTCCTTTGATTTTAGCCTATAGTGACAAATGTTCATTTAAAAACAGAATAATCCGATACCTTGTACAATACATACATCGGGCGCTGCCATTATTCTGCTTTGCCTGCCGTACTAATACCTGTCAAAGTACAACTGGGAACCAGACAGATATTTGCACCTCATCAAAGAAAATCGACCTCTTTAAGAATTATGTCAGAATTATTCCGAATATTGTATCTAGTAAAAAAGTTTTTCTGAAAACACAATCCTGTTAAAATTAGATCTAACACAAATATACTTTGTTTCTTGTTTGCCTTTAAATTGTTAAGTTGTTTTTCTTTCCTATACAAAGTCCGATATGTTTTATTAAGGATTCAATAAAAAGAATTTAAATAGAGTTATGTAATAATATCAGGGTCGTATGTAAAATTAAAATAAATTTATGACGTTTTTACAATGTTTAATAAAGCTTTCGCTGTTAAAATTATTTTACATAGTAGATATATGTTTCAAGTTATTAGTCGTGACAAAATTATTTGAAAAAAGATCTTGGCGTATGTGAATTTCAATCCTACATTCTGACCTGTTATTTAATCGCTGTACGTGTATTTTTGATTGAGCAGAACGCATATGGAATTTCGTAGTATTGATAGGTAAAATAAAATAAAAAGATAACTGGAAAATGTGAATATTAATTGATGACAGGGTCTAACATAACAAAATTCACCCATCGTGTTTTGTTTCTACATTTTTTAATCACAATACTATTTGTCCTTATGTCTGACATACGTACTTTAAACAGCCCAGACTGAAAATAATACCAGATATTTCGTCTTTGCTATCTATGTATGTGTAGTCTATAGATGAGAGTACCGAATAACTATTGTAATGGCAACGAACATTGATGTGTTCTGCCAATAATATGTTCTGTTCTGGTGTCATAGGTTTCACATAAGTCTTTTTGGTCTGACAGCATCTAAATGTTGTCTAACTAAATGTCTGACATAATTAGCTCTTCAAAGTCAGACGGATAATAACCATAACTATGATATGATATTCAAAAGGTAAACATAATTCTACACAATTGGTACAATATTTATAATTGATAAGCCAAAAATGAGCGTATTATTAATGTTTCTTGCTTTTGACTTACGAAGATTTTTTTCGTAAGAATGTTTGTGAAAAGCACTACAGATATGTGTTTGTTAAGGCTCGCCTATATGCCATATTGGTTTTGAGCGACACATGGTAATGGGTTATGTAAAATATCTTAATAAACTTATCTTAAATACTACGGTGTCGTTCACTTACCATCATTCTTTGTCTCTGTCTCAGTTTCCTCTTTTTCAACTTGTTCATCTCCTAACTTTTCATCGTCTGTTTTAGTATCCACAGGTTGCTCGGTTTCTTCACTGTTTACATTTGTCTTTTCTTCATTTGCTTTTTCTTCATCAGTTTTCGGTGCCTCTGACTCGTGTTCTGATTCGAAATCGTCATCGTCATATTTATCAGCTTTTTCTTCGTCAGTTTTTGATGACGTCTCCGCTACGTCATCAGCGTTACTCGATGCTTTAGCGTCGTCACTAATTGGTGCATCAGTTTCTTCAAATGTCGGGGCAGGAGGGGCATCGGCTGTATCCGACATGTTTGTAGTTATTTTTAAAACCAAAAATAATCTTAATTGAAACTATCTTACGCAATTACGTTCCTGAACTTAGTCGCTTAGAAAAATCTGTAACTGACTAAATCCCTTTATAGTTTACACAGGAAACCGAAATGAAATTAAATAATTCCTTAAACTGAATTTGTTTTCTAAAACAATGTAAAAACTGTTCCAAACAAAGTAGGCTTTCTTAAATCTCCATTAAAAGTCTTTGCATTATAAAATCAATACAACCAATGGTTGAAATTAATTACATGTATTCGCAATATACAATACGATACATTTTCAGTTCATATATTTTGACCGGGCAATATTCTTAATTCTGTCATTACCTCTGGTGAAATTATATAAATATAAAGATTTTCTTACGTTAAAACTTAATCTTGTCCTGAACCTTTGCTTTAATAATGTGGCGTTGGATTAATACAGGATTATTTCGCGTATAGTTACACCTTATAGTACATGTATTGGTAGTTTTTGATTTATAATTTTGTAATATTACATGTACATAATTTATAACGATATTAATACGAAGCTTGGACTAATGTATTTATATTAAGCCAGAATTGGATTTCACATAGATGAATGATTTTTTTCTTCATTGCCTGACAAGGTTCCATCATTTTAGACAATCGTTACCTGATCGAGTCCTCGAGTAATAGGAAAAATCAGAACAATCAAATGATCATTAACAAATTAAATATTGTCAATGATTTCTGATACATAACATAACCGTATTGATACGATTTCATTCGGAACTCCTCGGTCATTCACTACGAATAATGAATGGTCGAGGTGTTCCGAATGGATACGATTAGTTTCGAAAGAGTACGAGACAGTATACATGTCCGTTGTTAGGTCTATGAAGTTAGCTACATACCAATAGTATTTGTAATAATCCAAATTTATAAATATGCATTTAATATAATGTATTTAATTGTGTTTATCATGCATATCAATATATATGTACATGTAATGTGTTTAATTGTGTTTATCATGCATATCAATATACATGTACTTGTAATGTACTTAATTGTGTTTATAATGCATATTAATATAGATTAATGTCCCTAAAATTTCAAAGTGGAGAGTTTTTTTTCTCGATGAATGCTAAGGAATAAGTCTCAGCTGCTGATGTTGATAGATGATTCCATACTGGTGGTGTCTTGGGAAGAAACTTTACATATTATTATTAAATACATAATTTGTACAGCGCTCTTTTCATATTTTATATGCGTTCAAAAGAGCTTCACAGTTTTAAAATCCATAATTATGAATAAATTGAATTGGTTAAGATTTTATAAAATAATAAAATGAATACTAATGAAAAAATAAGGATTCGTGATCAATATAGGGGTCATAGTAGTTAAAATAACAAGTGTGGTTTTTAACTGTAATAGATAGTGAATCAAGTATATAAAGGGCTATTAATTAGTAGAAAGGCAGCCAAAATGTAATGGGGAGTCTGGTCAGATACCCTTAAAACCCATAAAGGGCGGATTCTGCCCCAAGGGTCCAAGATAAAGTATAAGTGATATAAGTGATGAAATGATTACCAATGGAAAGGCAGCCACCTACCGATAAGGAACCTGGCTAGATGCCTTAAAAACGTGTATGTAATTGTTAGTAGATGCCTCACTTTGTTGAAAGCGTTTACGGTGGCATGCTTGTGGCTTGTCTGGTTCCAACTGGTTTCCCAACCGTACTTTGACGGGTAACGAAAGTGGTAATGGGGAGGTAATCAAGACTAGATTGTTGCATGTATCCTGATCATCGTCTGCATTAATGTTAACATCTCTCCATTGAAGAACAGGGCCAACTGTTGCTTTAGTCGTCGTGATTGTAGTGTGTTTTACACAAGACCAGATTTAGAAAGCCACTGACTCCCACCAGACAAGTCTGCATAACAAACAACATTTAGCCCCTCCCCTCGTCTGAAAAAAATCGTGTTTGCTGTACCACTACTCTTTTTAGACGATAGGTGGATCTGAGTATAGTCTATACTAATTTATTTTGACTCGATTGTGAAACAAGTTCTTACAACTTATATTCCCCCTTTGAGTCCGCTTCCTGGTCCCCCAGTACTGAGCTAGTAGAATGAAGATTCTTGCTCAAGGAAACAACGGGGTAGTTTTTAGATGGGATTTGAACCAACTCGAAGCTGGCTATCCAGTGATTACCATTCCAACGTTCTAACCACTCCCACGCCCCGCTGCGAGACATTATCACGATACTTCATTTTATAGATAAGATATACATGTCTTTCTAATCTTTCAGACCTTTTATAATGATTTATAATCATTATGAATATTTACATTATACAAAATTTAATGTATGTTGCTTTTCTATATCACTATGTACGTTATGTTATTATATTACTGTATTCCCAGTCTTGTAACTTATTGCACGTGTAACGTGTGATTGTTTTTAGATTTATACATTGTACATATCTTGGAAAATATTACCATCATTTGATAAAGAAACATATATTGACATTCTGTATAAACGTAAATTCAGACATTGTTATGCACAACTTAGATCTGGTTTACTGCATCTTGAAGTTGTAAGAGGTACATACTATAAAAAGCCTAGAGAATCTTGTATTTGCATGATATGTTCGACAAACCGAATCGAAGATGAGTTACATTTTATATTAATTTGCCCTGTATATTCTGATATTCGGCAGCAATTCATTCCTTCAAAATTTTATATTAATCCATCAATAAACAAACTGAACATCCTATTATCTAGTAAAAACCAGACCATTATAAAAAACCTTGCCTTTTATATATGGCATGCAACTGCAAGAAAAAATGATGGTTCTAAGGCTATAACTTTGATACCAATATCATTATTTTACTATAAAAACGTGTATGCATATAATTATGTATGTATATATAAACCTACATATGTGTATGCGTGTTTATGTATATTATATAAATTGCTAGTTTGCAAACTTTCATACTATAATTCATATCATTGTCATCTGCCAATGTTGTTTACCATGTACATTATGTTCACTTTATAACTTGTTGTACTTGTTATGGGCTGGAGGCCTGATACAAATAAACATGTTGTTGTTGTTGTTGTTGTTGTTGTTGTTATTATATTCCTATAAATATCATTATTTATGCTAGACAATAGGTCTACCTTTGCTTGGGCAATTTTAGGGGGATGTACGCCGAGTCTACCCCCCTGAACCGCCTATGAACATAAGTATTATTTTAGATTTCACCACTAACAACCGATTGTACCGTTTTTAGCTCGACTATTCGAAGAATAGTAAGAGCTATCCTACTCACCCCGGCGTCGGCGTTGGTTAAAGTTTTTAAAAAAAGGCTATTATCTTGTATACCGTCAAAGATATTTGCTTCAAACCTCACATACTTACTTACTGTGACACAGGGCATATCCCTGACAAGTTACATAATTCTGTCAACAGTAATTTCAGAGTTATGCCCCTTTTCCACGTAGAAATTTTGGTTAAAGTATGCATGCAAGCCCTTATCTCCAAAACTAATTCAGATATCAGTTTCAAAATTCTCACAAATATTAACGAAGATAATGGGATCTTGTATCAACAAGTGCCATAACTCTATAAAGCTTTCTGGCAAAATTATGCCCCTTTTTGGACTTGGAAAATCTTTGTTACACTTCTGCATGACAGTTGCTATCTCCAAAACTAACTCACATTTCAAGTTGAAACCTCACACAGATACTTAGTATAAAAATATGAGGTCGTATCACTAGGTCCCATAACTCTATGTAGTTTTTTTCAACAGAATTATGCCCCTTTTTGGACTTAGAAAATCTTGGTTTAAGTTCTTCAAGTAAGTTCTTATCTCCAAAACTAACTAACATATCACTTTGAAACTTCTCACAAACATACGAAATGTTGCTTTAACTTTCCAATGTAAGTTGCTTTCTCCAAAAGTAACTCAGAGCGGGTTGAAACTTCACACAAATACTAACTATGAACATATGAGCTTCTATCACTAGGTCCCATAACTCTATGTACTTTTTGGAAAGAATTATGCCCCTTTGTGGACTTAGGGACTTACATGCAATACTTTTTGGACTTATATGTTTTAAGTTTTGAATGCAACTTCGTTCTGCAAAGCTTTCACATGTGACAGATTCTAACCATACTCTTATGCATTTGTTTGCTTATATCAAGCAAGTTTACATGATATTGTGCACTGTCTATCACATTGCTTTCTTCTAGCATTATTCGAATAGTCGAGCATTGGCTGTCTTACGGACAGCTCTTGTTCATTTAATAACTTATTGCAAATGCCTCCGAGAAGTTTTATGTAAGTAAAGGGAGCCCACTGTATTCGAGAGGGATGTTAGAATTCTTTTCGTTAAATAAAATATCTTTCCGGTAGTAACGTTGTCACGTGATGATAATTATTTACATAAATTAAAGATGGAGGACAGATCTTGATTAACGTCGCAAATTCTAATCCATCCGTAGAGGATTTTCTTGATTTTCGTACTGTTTCGTGACACTCCTGCAAATATGTCAGAGACCGACTACAGCTCGCTTTCATTTGATGATTTGAAGGCGGAGCTGTCTAGATTACAGCAGGAATTAGCTGAAACAAACCAAGAAAAAATCCGAGCCGCTGAATACGGATTGGCCGTCCTTGAGGAGAAACATCAGCTTGAAAATCGTATTGAAGAACTTGACGCTGCTCATGAAACACTCAAAATTGAGTTAGAGCAAGCCCAAGAGGTAAGAATTTTATTTAAGATTTTTGATGAATTATTCATTTTTATCGACTCGTTAATTGAACATGTGCGCTGTTAATTGGGGGACCGTCTCAAAACATTGTTTTACCTGTCAAAAAACGAACGCCGAATGTGAACTGCAATGTGGCAGAATTGTTTGTCATTTTCTTTGATATCGAACATGAACATATGAATGAGAGAGTTGTTAGCATTATAGAAAGGACAGTGAATAAAAAAGCTATGATTTTGTTTTCGAATTAAATCCACATATTTTCTTACACGGTCCATGTAATTACCGAAATACAGCAGATTTCCCGAAATACACCCGAAATACAGTTGGTCAATTGGTATAGTACGCGTAAAATCCTGTTTAAACTATGAATTATTGAGTATGGTGCTTTAAAATATGTTATATTATTAATATACGACCATGATGTTAGAAAAAGTAAAATAATTGGCCGTGACGTTCTATAAATGTACATGTATATAATTAACCCGAAATACAGTTGGTCGATTCATCCCTTTGTTATCATACCCTAAGTGAACCTTGTCATCCAACATCCGTGTTTTATAGGAAATTTTTTGTCCTAATTGTATGAACTCACAAGTGTCATTTTGATAGACATGAGCGCCTCCCAGTTGGTTTGGTCCGGATGCAGGTCGATCTCTTGTCATATCAACATTGACATGTGTTAAAGACATCCACCTGTAACTGAACGCTCATTAACCAGATTAAAACATTAACATTACTAATCAATTGACCCGAAATACGCATATATTTCTAATACATTTATCATATTATTCATACTTTATATATAATTATATGTTATAATTGTCTCAATTGTATTTCGGGAAATCTGCATATTAAACAGCCGATTCTTTAACTTACTAATAGACTTTGACACGTTTTTTAACGCTACTAGACCTATCCCGAAATACAGTGAATTTATAAACTGTATTTCGGGATAGATATAATAGCCGTTAACATCAGTTATTTTTTTTAACGTCACTCTTAATTATTATTAACACAACATATTGGGTTGCATATTAATAATATAAAATATTATGAAGCAATATTGTCAACATTTTATAATTATCTGGTGTTTTAACATTAATATATTAGTTTATCAACTGTATTTCGGGATAGATCTAATAGCTGTAAAACATCTGTAAAAATGGATCGTTAGGGCTTTTTAAGTTTCTTTTTAAACTTCATTTTAATTCTAACTATTATCAACACATCATTTTGGGTTGCATATTACTAATATAACATATTTTAAAGCAATATAGTTTAAACGGGTACTATAATACGCGTACTATACCAATTGACCAACTGTATTTCGGGTTTATTTCGGGAAATCTGCTGTATTTCGGGAATATGCTGTATTTCGGTAATTACATGGACCCTTTCTTACATTACAAGAAATTTGTCAAGAAAATGTAAGATTTACATCTTGAATGAAACTGGTGTTGTTTTTTTTATTGGATATTAGTCATTTCTGGGCGAGAAATCTTTGATTTTCTAATATTAACTTGGAGATTTCTCTATGAATCAAAATGCCAGTTTAGGATAAATCTTACCCCTGTTTACAACCCACAATTAATTACTTGCTTTAAACATTCTTAGATAGATTACATAATACCATTGACAATAAAAGCCACAGCATGACTAATTATTGGAAGTACTTAAATAATTAAGTTCAACATAAAAAATCCATCTGGGCATTTTTCAGTATTTTGGGAAGGGATCTAGGCCTTTTTATATAGAACATTTGGGGAAATCTTATCGCAATTTCATTAATGGCAGGAAAAAAAATCCAAGGTAAACTCAACATTTGGGGAAAACTGCATGATTTTAAAGAAAGTTCAGGAGTGCCTGTTAACAGCCCCTGTTATATTTATAAGGAAAAAAGGGCTGTCCATGGCCCATGGCCATAACTTGGATTGAATCTAGGAACATAACAAGTTACCACATTTCCATAAAAGCTTGAGCTTGAATTTAAAGACTGGGGCATATAAGTGGTAAGTTGTTGTACCATTGCTACAGTTAAAACAATATTGTTAGTTATGTTGTGACCCTAAATCCCTTTGACTGAGTGACAAAAATTTAGCTAGGGCTCTTTTTTTCACAGTCTTATCAGGGGAAGTAGCTTTTCTAGTAAGATTTTAAGACAAAACTTAAGAGATGCTAAAAGGTTAAGCTTAAAGCATTACATAGAATGCAGTTTATGAAGCAGTCCTAACTGTCATTTGACTTCTAGTTCTAAACAAGTGCAGTTGTGCTAACAGTTAATATAAGAACGTTATCTTCCCTTGAGGTCATGCATTGTAAACTAGAGTTTTATATGAGTAGAACTTAGGTTACTTTGAGATAATATTAAATAACTGTATACATCTTGTATTTCAGACTTTAAACCAGCATCAAGGTATATTTAAAAAGCAAAATGAAAGTGGAATTAATCTTGAGGATAGCATCATCCGAGAATCTGTGTCTAGAGAGGAAGGCTATAGAGAAAATATATCAGACCTTGAAACTGAGCTTCGTAACTGTAAACAGAGCCATGAAAGACTGGCTTCTGAACATTCTGTTATGGCTAATCTTGTCTCAGATTTACAAACAAAATGTGACCAACTGGAAGATCAGAGACGTCAGTTGAAAAGTGAATTAAAGGAATATAAGATACGCGAGAATAGGAATATAAATGACTACTCTGAACTTGAGGAAGAAAATATTTCATTGCAGAAACAAGTGTCTGTTTTAAAGCAAAACCAAGTTGAATATGAAGGATTAAAACATGAGAAGAAAAGGTTGGAGGAAGAACTTGATGACTTGAATATGCAGCTGGATGAAAGTGTGTCTCTTAAAAAAATAGTGGATAAAAATCTTGAAGAAGCTTTGACTGCATTACAAGTTGAAAGAGAACAAAAACATGCTCTTAAGAAAGAACTTGATGCTAGGTTGACACAAGAATCTATGTTTAATTTAAGTAATCTAGCACAGTTAGGTGGTCTAAGTGAAGGTTTAAAGATTGGCAATCATGATGGGGATGAAGACCATGAAGAGGAAAACAACCCTGCATTGAAAAGAATTGAAGCTGATTACGAACACAAAGATAATGGAAACCAACCTGCAAGGAAAGGTCCAGCTAAAGTTAATGATATTCTTAGTGAAATTCAACAAAATGAAGTTAAGAAATTGGAACAAATGCTTGAACAGAGTGAAGAAGAGAAACTTGAATTGCAGAAGGCACTTGATGAAGCTAAGAAACTCATTGAAGATACTCAACATGATCTTATTGAACAGAAAGACAGAGCTAATCAGTTGAAATCTCAGATAAGTTCTGCTCTAGCTAATGGTAGCCTAGATTCTTCACCTGACAGTGATGCCTCTGATATTCTTGACCAACAAATTGCTAAGGAAACTGATAAAGAAAAGAAAGCTTTGTTAGAACTGAAAAAGAATTTACTGATGAATGAAAAGAAATATTCCAATGCTTTAAAACAAATTGGTGATTTACAGTCTGAAATTAGTGGTCTAATGGAAAAGAACAAACAAGGAGGAGTAAAACAAGAGGATCCAGCCATAACAGAGGTACTCTCTCAGCTTCAGGCTAAATGCAAACAGTTTGAGAGTGTGATTAAAGAATTAGAAAAAGAAATGAAATCAATGACACTTTTAGCTGGTGAATCACAAGGCTCATTGAAATTGACCCAAGAAGAAATGCTGAAAGTCACTGAAGAATTGGCACAGTTGTACCACCTTGTTTGTGAAGTTAGTGGGGAGACACCAAGTCGTATCATGCTTCAACATGCTAAGGCTATTGATAAGTTCTCTAAACCTGACTCCAGAGAGGGCAGTGAAGAACCCGTTGAAAAAGCTGATGAAAGCCCAGAGAAGGAGTCAGGCAAGAAGAGACGATCCAAGGGAAAGAAAGCATCAAGTGAAGAGTATGATGCCTCTATGAAAGCTGATGCCACATCATGTCAAAAATTGACTGAAACTATTCTTGATCAAACTAAGCATCTCAAGAAGTCTGTTGAACATTTAATGGAAGTTTCTAGAAATAGAACTGACGATAATGAACAATCTGATGCTCAAGAATTACAAGAACAAATTGTAAAATTGAAAGCTATGTTATCCACTAAGAGAGAACAGATTGCTACTTTAAGAAGTGTTCTTAAGGCAAACAAATCCACCGCTGAATTTGCTCTAGCTAACCTTAAACAGAAGTATGAGAATGAGAAAGTTATAGTTACTGAGACAATGATGAAGCTGAGAAATGAATTGAAAGCTTTGAAAGAAGATGCTGCAACGTTTGCTTCACTGAGAGCAATGTTTGCTCAGAGATGTGATGAATATGTTACACAACTTGATGAATATCAGAGGCAGTTAGCTGCCGCAGAAGAGGAGAAGAAGACATTGAATTCACTTCTAAGAATGGCTATACAACAAAAACTGGTACTCACCCAGAGACTGGAAGACCTAGAGTTTGATAGAGAGAGGAGGAACATGAGAAGACCTCAAGGAGGTGGCGGCGGCAGAAACAAATCTGGCGCTTCCAAAGTAAGTCACTACCATGAAGAACAGTCCTATAGTGGGCGTTATGGGGGAGGTCGACACCAAAACTATCAAAACCATCATGGCCATTCAAATTCAAGACGCGACTATTAGAAACTGATTTCTCCATCCCTGCAAGTATCAAGTTTTATTTTAGGGTAAGTCCACGAGGTCCGATTATCTCCCATGTCATTGCATAACATACCTAACACTGTACATAGATGGCGCCGGTTTGTCTCCTATCTACTCTTCTGCTTTTATTCTCGCTCACTCTCCATCTTGGTATATGGCACATCATACATTTTATCGTGCTTATTTGGCATTTAAGCTCCAAAACGTCATAGTCAGAACATTATTCAGATAGATCATATAGGGATAAGTTTATTTTAAAGACTTAGGCTACTGTTAAACTGTAGGTTGAGGCGTTGTGTGGTACCTTGGTTTAAAAAAAATAATTAATATAAGTTTTATATGTAATATTAATCAACTAAGATCTATGTTAACTTTAATTAATTCATTTCATATTGTTTCTAAACTTTTATAATAATTACAACATATGGATGCATGTAGGACTTATGATATATTGATACTTTAACCTGTAGCAGTGTTCTGTAATTAATGGGTTGAAAACTTGTCTCAATTTTTTGTGTCTGTTAATCAACTTGGCTTGACTTATTACTAACTAATCTGTATTTATTTTCAAAATGTTTTCAGATTTCTGTTGTAATTTAGTATGAACTCAAAAAATTTAAGCAATAAGCATAAAATACTTTTTTTTTTAAATTCACGATTCTGCACCCCTATATATTCTTTGATGTGTGCATTTCCTTCCTCCATATACTATATACGCTGATAGATTTAGAAATAGGAAGTATAATATGTATTTGAATTAAAGAATTTTATGGAAATACTTGTGTGTATAAATTAATTTTGTAAACATGGCATGTTTCCGTACTTTAAATTTCGGGCTCAACCATTTATGGTGAAACCTGTCAGTCTGCTATATGGTGATACAGTTTCAAGGTATTAATTCTTTTGTAAACAAAGTTAATTGTACAGTACGTGTGGATCAGTAGAAGAGTGTAGATGTTTCTCATTTGTTTTTATATTGAATTTAAATTGAAATTTTCTGAATATATTCATTCCTCTCTCTTTTTGAAAAAAAAGGTAGACACATTTTAGCTCGACTTTTCGAAGAAAATGAGAGCTTATACTGTCACCCAAGCGTCGGCGTTGGCATTGCAAATCAAGGTTAAAGTTTTTACAAATTTAAATATCTTCAATACTATTAAAGATATTCAACTCAAAATTGGAATACTTGTTCATCATTATTACCTCCACCTTACTATCAAGGCCCATAACCCTGGCTCCATTGTTTTAGGAGTTTTGTCCCTTTTTACTTAAAAAACAACCAAAATCAAGGTTACTTAAAGTTTTTACAAACCTCAATACTATCGAAGATATTCAACTCAAACTTGGAATACTTATTCATCATCACTACTTCTACCTTATTATCAAGACCCATAACCCTGGCTCCACTGTTTTAGGAGTTTTTGCCCTTTTTTTACTTAGAAAGCATCCAACATCAAGGTTAATTTTTTTTTAAAGTTGAATTACTTCAATAATATCAAAGTTACTCATCTCAATCTTGGAGTACTTGTTCACTATTAAAAGGGGAACCCACACCAGCAAAGCAGATAATCCTTTAACTATTTTTGACACAGTTATGCCCTTTTTTCTACTTGGTATTGTATATTATTTGTTTTTAAGTCGGTTATCTCTAATATCTTCAAAGCTTTTAACTTGAAATACTTATTTACTATCAAAGTGTTTACCAGAAGAAACCAATTCCTTAACTCTGATTCAAAACCCGTAACACTGATTCCTAAGAACTGAGAAAAGTCGAACGTCCTGTCTTACGGACAGCTCTTGTTAGTCAAATTGACCTATACTTTATTTTGTTACCATAATTTTTCCATATATAATACGCATGTAGGTACTGGGGGAAGTTCTTGATAGATTAAATTTGTCATGAAAATAGGTATGTATATAATTATATCATATCTATATTAATAACATTTTAAATACATAAATATATATATCTTAGAATATTATTACCTAGGGTTTAACACTAACTGTTATTATGAGGGATCCAAAAGGACTCCTTTTTCTGTTACTCAGGTATTCATCCTTAACGTTAGGGATACCTCCATTAAAAGACAAAAATTTTGGATGCAGACTTGCAGTCACAAATTTAATTAACGATTCATGGAAACTAAAATTCATAGAGAAAAGGTAATTTATAGAAAAAGCAATCTATAAAAATAAGGCAATTTTTAGAGATCCTGGCGAAATCCACACCTGAGAATCACTGATATTCCTCCCAACTTTTTGGCATCCTCGGAATCCTGGAACTCTGTTAGTGTAGAACTCTGTAACCTGGTATGGCTCTATTATATTCCTGTAGTACTTATTTATTAACCTGTCCTGATGAATACATCATTACATGAGTGATAGTTTTCTTGGCTGATTCTGAAATTCAGGATGTTGGACTATTAAAAGTCTCTATTTCTTATGAAAAAGCTCTTAGAATCAAAATTTTATGACAACATAATGAATACATAAATTAATAATAATTAGAGCAGTTATTTATACTATAGCATCTCTGTAGGCAATGGTGATCAACTTTTATTATCAATTAAGATAACTTGACATACATTTAGTGTCACGGATCTTAATGGTCAACTTGTGTAATCCAATTATTCTTCATTTATATTACCTATGAGGCTGTGTTCAATCTGCCATCTCATTGACTGCCTGGCCATTTTTTTTATCTTAAAAGTCAGCTGAATTTGTCCTCAGTAAAGTAAATAGTATTTATTGTACCCAGTATATATTATATTGCATTCACTTTATTACTGGAATAGAGGCCTTATTGATATCTTATTCAGCTACTGTCACTGTGTAATGATAATATATTCATCAGGGCAGGTTCATAAACCTGGATCATACTCTAAAAGTCTAACAGAGGTCTTGATGCAAGGTTGTTCCTATTTCATACTTGCATCAAGATCTTCCTAATAAATGCTAGTATAATACATTATATTATCCTCTTAATGTATTGGATCTTTCAAAAATATATCTTTTTAATATTCTCACAATAACCATGTTCTGTTAGAAAGTAAAAGTAGGCTATTTATAATCATTTTCTCAGAGATTTACTTCCTCTCAACTCTCAATCATGTGCTCTGAGAAATTCCTGCAAATTCTTTTACAGGTGTAATGATGGAATAATTTGTAAGCAGGTTCCATTGATGCCAGCAGTGTAGTCAGTGGTTAGGGAAAAAACATGTTTTAAATCTGATTTCTGAATCATGTGATGATGCCTTGATTCTATGTGTATGTCAGTACTTGTGTTATACCAACACTGCGGTTAATCATGAACATAGATTTATTGTATGTGTACTAATTTTAGAGATGATATAATTACATTATTACTAAATTAGTGCTAATTTGTCTGAGAACTCATGAAGTCTGGTTTGATTTTGGAAATCTGGCAAGTTTAAGTTTTGCTATCAGATTGTTATGTTGGTTATCTCACTGTTCTTAATTATATTGAATTTTGGGCTCCATATTTTTGAAAGGTAAAGGGGTTATGTGTATAGACCACACCTTACCTGTAACATTACTGAAGAATCCCCTTATACATGTACTTTATATTTTGACTTCAAATTTGGCATTTATGTTTGCTTTGCCATACAGATGCCACCAGTTGATTTTTAGGTCACTGGGTCAAAGGTCAAGGTCACAAGTAGAGTTCAAACCTTTTCTTCTTCGACTTGAGAAACTCCTACTGCTTGCTATAAAATATCTTTCACCAATTTCAAAATATTTTCCATACCTAAAAAAGTCCAAGTAATGTGGGTTTTTTTTTTTTTGGGGGGGGGGGGCTTTTTAAGAGGTCAACATTTTAGACAATTTTTGTTCATGAGTATTTACAATTTCAAACATTCATTCATTGGAACTTTGTAGAAGCCATGGTGCACAAATTCAGAATGGTTAGAGTGATAATGAAGAAATAACCTATTGTGCTACTATTGATAAAATTTTCAAAATCATCACTCATTGTTGAAACCAATATGACAAGTACTCAAGTTTTTCAAGTGCCACAATTGGTACTATTTTCACTTTATGATAAAATCAAAAATGATTAATTAGTTTTCATTGTCTGTAGAATTGATCCATTTGTTTATTCATTGAAACTATTCTATGGTAAAACATAGTCTTCTCTCTGACTATAGTAAATTTGTATTGAATGCGATCAATTATTTCTTTTATTGAAATTTACTGCAAGGTTTGCGAAAGAAATTAGAATAGATGTCTGACATGGTGTCACTCTAGAAACGTTGATTTCCAATAAGTTCTTAGAGCTTCTGAAAGCAAGTTTTGTGTAAGGTTTTTTCGTACTGTTGAAACTCATGATGTGTTGTGATTTTATGTGTTCCAATTCTTGGTCTGAATACATTTCAATCTTATTATTGAAATGTAATTTGGAAACAATACTCTAACTGTGATTATAGATAATCATTGTTCTGTGTCTTTGTTATAACTTGACATCAATGTAAGATAATGTTGCCTTTATTAATGCCTACACCCCTTCAAAAAAATCAAAACTTCATTATACATGCAGGGCTCGATATAATTGGTCTACCCATTGCCTGTGACGAGCAAATTTTGGGTTTGTGGAACAAGTATTCACTGCAAGTTGTCCAGTTTATAACAAGAATATATCTATTACCTTCAAATTTTATATAATGTGCCCTTGTTTCAGGAAAGTCAACATTTGGTTTAGACTAGTAAAATTTCTAGTTGGTTGTCCTAACTGTTGGTTGTCCTAACAGTTGGTTGTCTCAAGCGTTAATATGGGATCCTGACTTGTATATGTATAACATAACCAGAAGGGATTTAATTTTCCTTTTTATCCTCTGACCAAAATTTACTCTGTGATTATATAAGATCTAGGAGCCCTCTGGTTCCGTATAGAAACTTGAGAATTAAGTTAGACAGTGTAAATGTCTGTAACTTTGTACCTCAGCTTGTGTCAGATTGTTGTAAGAAAGATCAATATCCCAATTTTTGTTTCACTAATAGTTGAATACCAGGCTTCTGGATATATCTTCTGTATGTAGGAAGTATTTAGTAGAAAGTTATTTTTTGTTTGTTTATAGATCATTCTATACCAACACGTTCTCTTACTGGAATGTATTGCTGTCATGGGTGGATCTTGTAATGGGCGTCAGAAGTGGGATTTTTCTAGATTTTCTGATTACTAAGTAAACTTGTTGCATTTTGATTCACATACCTGGATTTATGTTGAGCTAGGAAAATCTACTCCATGTCAGTTTCTAAAAACTTTCTACTTGTAGATATGAGAAAAACTCTTATAATCTTCCACCTGGTTATGAAAATTTTCTGTTAGTTTTAAATTTTGGAATCCTCCCCTTCTATCACTGTAGGAGGAGTAGTCCAGTGGTAGGACACGCACTTTGGGATTGAGAGGTCCTGGATTCAAATCCCACTAAGGGCACTGCAGATTTCCTTGAGCAAGAAATTTATCTGTGATTGCTTCACTCTACCCAGATGTAAATTGGTACCTGCGAGGGTGGTATAATTCTGTTGCACCTAAGTGTAGGCTGCACTAATAAGTGAAGTAAAAAGACTCTCCTGGAATTATTGATAGATACCAGTAGCCTAATGACCAGTGGTAATAGCTGTAAAGTCGATGAACTTGTGTAAGAATGAAACTTGGACTATAAAATGAAATTACTTTACTTTTACTTTATTACTGGCAAATTTTTGGTTTGGCTCCACCCCTGCTGTTGGAACATTTCTTTTTGTGCTGTAACTGCTGATACATATACATGATAATCTGAGAGTATAGTTATGACTTGTGAGATCAAAGGTTTTCTGATGGTACAAAGAACAAACATACATACATAGTACATGTATTGCCTATATTTACCACCTGTGGGTAAATAAACTGATAATTTGTAATGCAAATAGCACAAGCTCTGTTTCTTGCTGGTAATTGATGTTACATGCTTGTTAGATGTTGTGGAATTTTGTGTATAATGAGTGCTGATGCACTGATTTTGAATAAACCAATCAAGTGAGGGTGAGATATGTACATGTATATAGGATATGAAAAAATGGACTTTTAAACTTAACTTGATTATTTTTTTTAAAATAAACTAGTCAAGCTAGGGTGAGATTTGTAACTGATGGAGCTGACCTGCGTTAAGTCTTATTAATTTGGCCACGCCTCAGCTTACATGAATGTAAATTTGTAAGGTAAATCCCCCTTAATTGGAATTGCTCAGGACTGGAAAAGAACCTGGTTTTAAAAGAGAAATTTCTGCATTTGGGCATGTCTTTTGTTCTGGCTGAGACTGGCTGTAAGATTGATCTTTTGTGTTTGATACTATACATACATTAAGCATGTATGATATTTATAAAATTAATCTAGGTTAATCCAGCTCATACTTACCTTTGAAATAAGACATGAATGTTGGTTAACTATGCTGGTCATTTTTTGTGTTTATAAATAACATAGTTATATGATCAGGGACCAGGAAATCGCCGGTTTTTCGGTTTTCGGACCGATTTTTTCAGTTTGGACCGATTGAGATTTCAAAATCCTTAAAAAAATCGGTCCGGGAGAAATTCGCTAATTTTGACCTCAAACCATTAATTTCCATAATTTTCAAGAAAACGTATCGATAAAATATTATCAAACAACTATCAGTTGCTAAAACCCACTGTTTACTGATGTAATATCCTGCTTAGTTGTCCACAGGTTACACATCAAGGACCCTGTATAACGTATCCATGGTTACAGGTATCATGTGGGGTTGAGGCAGTGATATTTTTTTTTGATCGAGCACAGCAAGGTACGCTTGATTTGCACTCGATTAATTTGAAGAACAGCAGAAGAATATGTTCTTACTTAATCGTGTCCATCGAACCGATTACGTTTTTCAATCGGTCTGTTAGAAACCTGTAAACTTGTAAAAAACAATAATCTTTTATAAAGAATGTTTTATGAATAATTAAAGAAAACAATTTAACTGCTTTTGTTGTCAATTCCTGATTGATGTATTCGTTTAATCTTTAATTTGTTTGACTTGATCCATGATTTATTTTTACGTCTTAAATTAAGGTGTGAATAATAAGAAATTATCTTAGGACATGTATCTACGCAAATTCTTATTAATCGAAGGTACAGTTGTTGGTGATCAAAATTCAACCATCTCTTCTCCCTTCTTTGGTAAACAAAATTAATGATTACTATTAAATTCCAAATTCAACGAAAATAATTTTCAAAACGAACAGTTTTGTCATTAAACTATCTATAGATGGTGTACTATGCACGATTTGATAATCTTTTGTGTTAAAAGAAACCGCTTGAACCATTGTGATGAGATGTTATACATTTTCGAGACCCACGCTAGATCGTCACTTCGTATGAGAAACGTTTTAATATACGCGTGTAATTAAAAAAGCTTATCATTATTTTACGTTTTCTTTCTAAATTTAGCGAACGACGCTTAAATGCGAGACATTTACTTTGGACCCGTTTTTCTGCGCATGCGCAGTTAAAATAATTTCCCCACATGACGGAGTTTTCCGACAACATTAGAACTAGATGAAACAACCTTTTTTCAAGTTCTGTTTATTGAACGACCGACGATTGCGGGGAGTAATTTCGGAAACCACGCTTTTATGCTAGATAGAAGTAAAGTTTTGTAAAAACTTAAACAAACAATGCCAATGTATCGTATGCCTTCCTAGTAAAAGGGAGCAAAAAATAAGTACTAACATGGTCGTGAATAAAGTACAGTAAACGGTCGGGTCCGTACGGTACACGTTAAAACCCGTATCCGGTACTCGGACGGCTTTGGACCGATTGACTTCGGCGAATTTCCTGGTCCCTGGTTATATGTTTGTAATACAGATGTATATAAACTTGGGAAAATTTGTTAATTAGCTAACTTAGTCAATTAAAGGATTGTTTGATGTATACATTCATACATGCCTGTATTAGTCATCAAACAGAAAGGAAATTGTTTTGTGATGTACATGTAACAAAAACACAGGGTTGAAAGATTTTAGGACTGGTCCTAATGTTCAAAATTTTTTGAAACCTAAAAAGGGTTCTTATTCTATGTCACAATATTATGTGTTGAGGCAGCTGAAATCATGAAGTTCAAGATTTGAACTTCAGTTCATGTCAACAGAAATAATGTCATTATGTGTGACTGTCATTTATAGTCTTGTGTTGATCAATTTAAATGAATTTTGGTTTCATCTAGGGATTTATTTGAAAGGTTTGTGGTCCAGTGGTTAGTAATACAGATTTCAATTTTGTGGCAATCTGGTGAGCCTGGTCAGCTTCTTGGGGAAGCATTTGCTGGTTCATGTAAATACTTAGTGCTCTGTTTTCTGAAATCGGGGTTTATTACACAGCAAATTATTCCATTCTATGAAATGTTGAAATAATAATTTTAATCCACCTTAAGTGGAAAAATACTTGGTTTCTTCAGGGATGGCATACTCTGATTAGGAAGGGTATTGGAAAGATGATTAGGTGAGCTGGCTTCTGTAAACATCAAAAGCAAATTTGTTTAGTTCCATTTAAAGCAGATAATCAATCATTCATGTAAGTTAGAATGAAATTGTTAACAAACATAGGTGAAAATCCTCATTTAAGTAACTTAGTAAGGTATGGCTTAGGGGATAGGTGATTTTGGAAAGGATACAAATATTTGTCTATGTTTTGGGCAGCTTAATTTACTGTTTTACATATTTGTCTGTATTTATGTTCAACACTCTTTCATTTTAAAAGCATTTTTACAATAGTTCATTGTTAGAGTAATGTAAGCAGGTAATTGGATTATTGTTTATTTTGTTGTAAAGTGGTAGATAAATATTATCATGGGTCAATTATATAGTATATTTAGCTTGTTTTCATTGACTTACATGAATCAACATGTGTGGTAGGAAATATGTAAGAAAGAAAGGGGGGCGAGGGATTGTCTCAAAATTACCTGAAAATTGGGAGTAAAATCTTTTAGGTTTAAGGTTACTGTGTTTGATATCAAAATCTCAAAGGAAAGTAAACTCAAGTGTCCCTTTACTCAGAAACTTGCTCAGTTTAAAGGATGGCTAATATATTATAATTTCATGTGAGAGTAAAAAAGGTTATTGTTGCTGTACACAGAATGTCACTAAATTCAGAAGGTGGGTTAAGCAGGTATATGCAGAAGGCTAATGTGAAGACAAGGGAGAATAAAATTAAATCATGGTTACCTTGTGAAGAAAGTTGCTAAATTAAGAGGGTTGCCAATGCAGGTTTAACTGTACTTAGATAAAGAAATCTTCTCTCATGATATGACTGGGTGATCATTGAAGGCTCTCCTACAATTTACTGTCTTACAATTCACTGACATACAATTTACCCTTGTAGTTTTACCTTTGTATCAGGGCAGACATGCTAGTGTATTACAGTATACATCTGTTCAAATCATAATATGTTCAATGTGACATTTATACAAAGATCATTTTGTTGATAAGTCTCATAAGCGGCTCCAAGGGGGGGGGGGGGGAGCGGACCTGGCATACGCCCCCCCCCCCCCTCCTAAAATTACCCAAGCAAACGTTTTTTTTCTATCATAAAATATGATATACATGTATATAGGAAAATATATATTAATGTCAAAATAATTTGCATGCTAATCGTGCAATAAGTTACAAGACTGGGAGTACACTAATGTAATGACATAACGTACAATAATTCCTTCTCATTATAACATGACCGAATGGCTGTTATAAAATTATCTGATGTATCTTGATGCTTTTTCTTGTATATCCTGGAAGAGGATAGTTGAGGTTCTGGAAATAAGCCTGAATCCCTTAGAAATGACCAAAACTCAGGAGCTTCAGGGGCCACCACCCCATGGACCCCTGGTCAGGCCCTTGCTCTGGCCCCATCGGGAGTTCTTTCAGCTCCTGAACTTCAAGTCTGCTTGTTTGTTTTCTGCCTTAACTAGAATGTTCTGCTCCCCATAACTAAAAATCCTGGATCTGCCATTGAGTCTTACTGTTGATAGATTTAATATACTTGTTTGTGTTAGATTCAGGGGGCAGACTCTGATAAATTTTACTGGGGAAGTGGGTTAGGATTACCTTTTTCCAGAATGGGAAGAGTTCTTCTACCAATCATGTGTTTGAATGAAGGGTTTAGATTTTATTTATTATTTATAATAATTGACCAGACTCCTCTATCAATGGCTGATTATGAAGTTCAGGACTTGTAGATATGGAAAATGGGTTCATTTGTTATGCAAAAGGGTTAAAACTCAGAAAATCTGAATTTTCCAGATTTTGAAAATTGTTGACTTTAACCAATTTATTTTCTGTACTATCTGATGATGCACTATTTATTCAAATATTTATTTTGTACATGTATATGATGGTTTATGTCAAATTATGTGGTTGTTAATGTTTTATCAGAGTTTCACAGTAAGTGTGCACTCAGTAGACATAGATGTTGGTACATTATAGGTGTGACTTCAAAGTAATAAATGATACAATCCAAGGTTACTGATTCTCTGATAAGTCTATAGATGTATTGTTTGCTTGGCACAGCTGAAATGTCAAGGTCTGAATGCATGATTTTAGGAAGAAAATGCATTTTTATACCCCCCCCCTTCGAAGAAGAGGGGGGTATACTGTTTTACCCTTGTCCGTGCGTGTGTTCGTGCGTGCGTCCGTTATAAAATTTTCGTCGCAGTTTTCTCAGCAACTATAACATGCAGCAGCCTAATACTTTGCATATTGCTTCATCCCATAGTCCCATGTGGTGTAAAGCGATTTCATGCTCCTTGCTCATCTACTTCCTGTTTGTCGCATATTTTTAGATTTTGGCGGGGGTATCACTAGTGAGCATTAGCTCACAGATTTACTTGTTTTCTGATGATTTGACTAATGAATTTGGTAGATGAGTGATTTTCCTAGCACTTATGGGTACAACATTCAATGTCATGGCCATTAATAACCTTGATGGATATTAGTCAGTTATTCTTCCTTAATAAAGCCCTTGAAAAATGTAAAATTTGGACCCCGCAAATTTTTCGCTTATATGGTAATATTGATGATAGTTGTATCAAGGGACCAATGTTTAATGTAGATTTACTGTAGATCTGTTACTAGAAAGATAATACTAACAGTGATGTTTATTGGAAAGAGCATTGAATTTCTTGGAACAGTACCGCACTTAAATTTGGCTTACTGAAAACACAGTTATAATATTGTTAATCACTTAGTCTAGGACAGGGGTTATAAAATAGTTTTTGAATTGGATAGTTTAGTTGAGAGAATAGTTTATATAATATGGCTCAGTTGCTAGAATGCTGGTCTTTAAATCTAGTATGCTAACTTTTGATTCCTTATCAGTGCAAGTAATAAATACCCTTTCTATAAAATTAAACAATTACATAGATTTTTCTCCAGTAAAGAAGCAATTTGTTGATTCTGTGTGAAGTGGTAAGCACTAGTAAACTGAAAGGATCCAAGGAAAGCTGGTCTGGTGAACTAGACACTGTAAACACATGGACTAATATTGCAAACTGGCGAAGTACCACTTACAGATATAAACAATCAATAATCAACTCACAAAAAATATTTTTTATAAAAGATAGCAAACTCTGTTTTCAATATTTCGGCTGGAGCCTTTATCAAGAAATAATTTCTTGATAAAGGCTCCGGTCGAAATATTGAAAACAGAGTTTGCTATCTTTTATAAAAATACTTCTATATTCCCTTTGGAATTACATTGCACAAAAAATAGTTTTAAAATTTGGTTTTGTACCCTAATGATGATATCGAGAGCTGAATGAAATACTGTTGTAACTCCCTTTATTTTCAATTGGAGTTACAATATAGTGTTTCTTTCAGCCCACCATATAATGTATTGAGAAAGGTTCAAGCAGTATTGATTCTAGATGGTTTTCATTTCTGATCAAATAAAAGATAATCTGACATTCTTTGTGATTCTAATCTCTTTGTAGAATGCTCCTGATACTAATTTGATGTTTTTATTGTCTTATTTCATAGTACTGGACTGCATTTTATACTTGTGTGTAAAATCTATACGACCATATTGCAAAGTATTATGTTTATTAATTTTAGCTCCCCTATTTTGCAAGTGTGGTAAATTCTGTCTGTTTCTTGACAGTTATCAAATCCAGAGGCCCTTGGTTTGATTCCCTTGTTGGGGAAGGAAATGTTCTTTTTGGGTGTTTGGTTGTTGGAAACTTTCTACAGCCATATTTCCCCTGTTAGAAAAATCTCTTGTTTTGATCATCAAAAAGTCAGTATTTACTTTCACGCTGCATTGACATTTGGTTCTCCCCTTGGTACCTGTCTGGGCCATGCTTGTAACCTATCTAGACTTTTTTCAGTATATTGCTGACCCCCAAAATGTTGATAAAAATTATCAATGTGAAAAGGTTTGTTAGGTAAAACTGGGGTTGCTTTATTTTCATTCTAATTCAATTATTCATTTTTTTCCCCAATGAAAACAACTCAACTTGCTTCTGTTCTATCATATTTATATAACTAAATTATACTACGATTTTCAGTTAGTAGATTAGTTGATAGCTATTAATGATAGACCTTAATAACTTGCTATTTTTAATTTTTATGTTTTAATTGTTTAAATTATTTCAGGGCAGATTCTGTCCGGTGTTGAGAGGACAAAAAGACTGAACAAGATCTTGGAGATAGATAAACCCTAAATAGCATGCTGGAGATATATGCAATCATGAACGCATCATATAAAATTACATCATCATTTGTAGTGCCTTTGTCATACATACCATATCCTAGATTGTGAATACCACATAAAATGTTGTTGAATTAGTTATACAGTCCAACCCCTCTTAAGCAGCCAGCCAAGGGAAACAGCCAAATTGGCTGCTTAAGCGGGGTGACCACTTAAGAGGGGGTTTGGCATTGAGAGAGGGGGGGGGGGTCTGGAGGTAAAGTTTTAATGAAATAGAGTTGTTTTAATTGAAGTTGTATGCTTGTTTTATGCTTTACAAGACAAGGTCACGCAATAGACAGCAAATTATTTTCATTGTGTAATATTCTTCACTTCTGTTGAATAGATAAAAACTAAATACTTGCTGATATATGTACGACCAAGTTGAGAAAAAAAATCGGTAATTAAGTCGTTCAGACTAAATGTCGTAATAGTTAAAAAATACGAAAATGAAACTGTGAAATTTACGCAATTTATATGTCTGAGATGTGATAAAACTCTTATTGACCAACAAATAATTTTATAACTAGTGCTTCGAAAACTGTGTATCATTGTTGGCCTCGTTTAAATAATTCGAATGTAGAACGCAGCCTATTTTCGGAAAATGCATTTTAACGTCCTCAATTTTGACCTTTCTTTTGTTTAAAAATATTAATTATGAAAATTATTTCCTTACGAACAAATAGTTTCGGATGATCGTACTTTTTCAAAAATACATCTTCACATGCAATAAACATGTTCAATATGCACACTAAACTTATTTTCCGTCACATAAAATGTTTTGGCAATAATTCATCCCTCTTGCGAAGATTGAACGGTAATTTATTGGTTTTAAACAAGACCGGATATATGTTAAATTGTTCATTGTATATTACGTATATATAATCCGTGTCACTCAGTTGATTATACACGCTAACATTTATAAGATAGCTAATTATTGACTTTTAGAGCCTGTCACGACTAATTGATAAAATAATGTAGCAATTTCCTTTGTATTTATAAGACACCGGTCATTGCAATTATGTCAATATACATGACCGCGGTGACCGCTTAGTAATAGATAATATTCGTAGGTGCGAAATACACAACAAGATCAAACTATCGTTTAACTTTTTTGTGCATTTTCTTAAGTGCTGTAATTATCGATTAGCAAACCGCAAAAGGTGTGTCTAAATTAACTGCTCTGATTGGCTTTCTCGATCATAAAGGGATTGCTTAGTTATGTTGTCATCGGCAACGTGATAAAGTTTATTCGATAACGTTGACATGTGTATTATGTATAACGACAAAAGATGACACGCTCTGATAATTTTTTTCAATATACATAACGGTCAGACTCTCACGTGGCCGCTTACGCGGGGGAAAATTTCGTTTGGGATGCAAAATGGCTGGCCATTGGCTGGAGAACGGGGGTGACCGCTTAATAGGGGTGCATTATAGAGCGTTTTCGAACGGTCGCGGCATGAGCTGGCCGCTTACAGGGGGTGACCGCTTAAGAGGCGTGGCCGTTAGGAGGGGGTGGATTGTATATAAATGATGTAGATTTCCTTACTAAGACAGATTGAACCCTGACAACACATGCATCCTGTGTCTGTTGTTTATTGGTATGAATTATTTAGCTAAGAATCAATTGTTAGTTGAATTGTGTATGGACACAGTAGTGGAATACTGCTGTTGTTATTAAGTAGAAAAATATCCCCATTTTTATGTAGTATAATGTTAAATGTACTGCTGAACTGCCTACATCTTGAAAACTTCATAAATAAGGGATGTAGAATTTGTACCATTGTCTTCTACAAGCTCTTGATGTTAACTTCAGAGTTAATCAGTCTTGTAAAATAATGAATATTAAACTTGCTTTATCTTTAAGGACAATTTTGGTGTCTTAAACTTTTATATTGAACAACTGATCTCAATATTAATGTTATATTTCTAACTAGCAAATTATCAGGACTGGGCCTAATTTGAAAGTCCTTTTTCTAATATTAAAAATATTATTTTTGACTTTTAAGTTAACTTGATCAAGCCTGAGGAGACGTGACCAAGAGCCAGACTTATAAGATGTTTATACTTCTGGTCATCTTGACTTTTATTCCTCAGATGATAGATAAATTTTAATGTACTTGCATATCATAAACTGTCAGGTTTAATATTTACTTGTTGTAAGTGAAGTTTGTAGTCTTGGTCAAACATTGTAAGAGATATCTTGGTTAAATAGCCATATTTGTCCAGTTTAGTTTACAAATAATCTGTTTATTTAGGTCAAAACTTGTAAGTTACTAGATACAAATGTTTAGCCAAGTTGTAATGTAATATTCTTTGATGAAGTGGACAATGTCCAGCCGGTATATGAACTTGTCACCTTTGTTGACCACTGTCCACTTGTGGCATTAATTGATGTAGTCTTTTGTACTAGATAAAGCCATTATCTGGGCCAAGTGTTATTCATAGAATAATACAGTATTAATTTAAATTTTATTTAATTTCTCAAAAATTGTTGGATGCTATGATTTTATACTATGACTAATTGAGTGTACTGAAGAGAAATTATTTAATTGCTTTATAGCAGGAGAGTCCTTTGTATTTGCAGATGTATGGACCATTTCTTGTTGTTTTAATGAATGCCTAGTAAACTTGCCTATATTTGCTGAGCTGCTAATCTAGTTTCCCGTGATCATTAGTCAAGTAAATATAATTTATGCCTGATGAGATGTAATAAGTTTAAAATTATATTAGATGAGGTTGTAAATTGTGAAATATGGGCCTACTGACAAAAAAGTTTAATTAATTAAATCAATATTAGGAATATGAATGGACCCAAATTGACCTGTTTCACTGAAAGTGTTGACACATTTCAGCTAATTTTAGAATTTTGTTTTGGCTCTTGTTAAATGTTGTCAGAATCTTTATCAGCCATGTTAAACTTATGTAAGCTACCTCACAATCCATTTTGTCCTCTCGGGAACTATTTGTATATATAGTGATTGAAACCATTACTTGGATATCATTTTAGGCCTAGTTGAAGCTATAGGTATCATATTTATTTGTTGTCGGATTCTTCACTTATTTTATGTGAATGATATTAATAAGTTTAACTGCTTAGTCAAGTTTTAGGGCTGAATGAACCATATTGTAACTCCATTTGAAAATATTGAGAGTTATTTAATGCTTTGTTCAGCCCTCAAGCTGATGTCCTTGATTATGATTGAATGGTGCTCTATTAAATAATATCTCATATTTTAGGGTCTGTGGCCTCTTAGTAGTATATTTGGGGCTGTAGGGCCCCAGTTTCCCATCATGTGGTCTATTAATGTGTAACACCCAATCTCATTGAAATCAGACTTTATGTATGTTACCGATATACTATCTGATGGTATTGTTACATGGGGTTTCCCCTAGCTGACTGCAGCAAATCCTCATGAAAATTTGTCGCGGATGATTACATTAGTCCGTGTGTGTGCAATTCAAGGGATAAGTACGACTCGACTTCAAATGTAGTTCGCATTATGCATTAACTAGGAGACAATTTGCTGTTTTTGTAATTAAAGTATATAAAATCAGGCTTATGTAAGGAATTGTTCCATTGTATCGTTTTCTTTGTAATATAATCCCCTGTTTATATATTCTATCAAAACCCCATGTCAGACAGTGCTATTAGCGCTTTGATTTTAACTTATATGTCAGCATAAATTATACCCTTATGAACTGCAAGTCATTTTGAGAGTAATGTCACAAATACTGAAATTTTGATAGGAATCTCTGAATGGATAAGAAAACAGTTTTATTGACTTTGTAGCTAGAGGCTGGTATATAGATGCTGCTACCATATTTATGTGCAAGTTTCACACAGTAATTGTTTCACCATAGACTAAGCCTAATGGTAAATTGTGTGCCATGGACCTCTGCTCTGTTGGATCAGATCGAAAACACTTTTAATGAAGCTAGAAGCTGCCACTTTGATAACAATATTTATGTGCATGTGCTTTCTTGGCTTTCAAAATTAATGAGTTCAGCTAAGTGAGACATGAGAACCTTTAGATCTACTGTGACTGAAATTTAGTGGTGCATATAGGCTTTTAAGGGTCTGATTTAAATGAGAATGGTGTATAATTGGGTCGACTTCTTACCATTTTAACTATAGTATTACATTCCATTTTATCACTTATATATTATTTTTAAATAGATTTTTATTTCTATATTGTCAAGTACTGTTCATATTAATGTTGCCATAACTTTTGTTAGCATGATAATAAATGTCTCATAAAGTGTATTAATACTTCTGACTGGAACTATTTTTTTGTCATGTGAAGTGTGTAATAAGGTCAGTAAAACTGGAGTGAGCAGCTCAGTTTGTAAAACTGTTTTATTGTAAGAAATGATAAAAAATGCCTATATTGGACTTTGAGTTTTTTTATTTAGGCATGTGGTTACATGGCACTTGTTTAAACAAGTGGAAGATATATTGCTAGCTTATGATAGGCATTAAATGGTTAGTACCCATAAAAGAATTAGACCTCTGCTCTAGGTATCTTCAGAAAACTCATTGACAAAAATAGTGTTTAATAACAGGGTCTATGCAACAAATTACCATTACTCGAGGTTTCATGTTGTTTTATGGTGCATGGACTTAATTGGTCATATAGTGTGCCATAACACAGTAAAGTAGTTGATAAAAGCTTGCTGGTCAGTGTGTTATTTTGGAACTTCATGCTACATTTATAACAACTCAATTAAATATAGTACCATGTGTTTGCCTTAATGTGGTGGGATAATTTGCTTATTTGAAATTGAGATTATTTACCTGACTGTTTTGGAAATATTTGCACGACCATGTTTGATTTATATTTGCCTGATCATGGTGGCAATAATAATTAATGATGACAAATTTAACTGTTGGTTTTGAGGTGTCTGTTTACTTTTAGGAACAATGTTTTTCATTCCCCGGCAGTTGCTCAAGTTCCCGAGCTAACAGTATGTATCTTCATGTACATATTTTCACTTTTTTCTAACGTTGTCACGCCTTTAGTTTTTTTCTCGTTTTTGTTTTCAATACTTTCTGTTAATGCTTGTTTTGTTTATAATCAGTGTGACTGTGTATCAGTGTTGTTGTTTCATTGATTATTTTGAAACATTTGTGTTTTTATGTTCATTAAAAATCACATTTTTCTCAGTAATTTCATTTCTCGCTCAATTTAAAATCTTTGGGTTCCATTATGTTGCTTTTGGTTTTGTTGTTTCAATACATTTAGAGTTGTCTTTGTAATAGCCAATGTTGTCAAATGTATAAATACTTTTATTTTGAATCAAAAATGCATTTTCATGTTTAAAACTAGCATCTCCATCTTTATATATCCATTTAAAAGAAAAATAACTACTATTTTACTCCACCCCGTTTGTAATCATTCAAACCCTAATGGGGTCATGACCCATTGCAGCTGTATAATACTTTCCATTGTCTTGGTTTACATTTAAATTTAGTTAACCGTGATGAAAAACACACATTAATGTCACATTACATTCATACTCTGTCTAAACAAATCGTATTGAATTACCCATGATGCACTGCTTAATGATTTCATGTGGTGCGCAGTAGATGGTTTTTCATCGTTTTATATTACATACGATATTTTGTTTTATTTTTATTCACTGAAGCTTACACCAACAAGAAGAAGACGTATGATTATATTGCATGATCTATTTCTAGTAACATTGTCATCATAATATATGCATGTTTTCAAATTTTATGACCTTAAATAGAGAGTGGGTAAAATTTCAGTACCTGGGTACATAGTCACATGGATAGTTACTTCTCTTAGAAGTTTCAAGCTGAGAAAGAGCTGTTTCCCACAAGAAACTAATACCCTTTTCCCCATTTGGTCTTGAAATTCCCCAATCCCATAAAAATCCTCAAACTTTACCTTAGGCCTGAAAGGCCAGGGACAAAAAGTTGAATTATTAATTTATTCCTATTTTTACTGGCAATACAGTGGGCCCACTTTCCCCTAACAAGTGAAATCTGCACTAATTTTCTAGAGTAAAAGGCTAAGGCACCTTCCCCAAAAATTAGTGTATTGGCACAGAGTTACAATTCTGTTACTAATTGTCATTGATTCATCAATTTTCTGTGTAGCTTCTATTCCCAGAATGTACCTGCATTCCTTCTGGAAGATTTGTCATGAAATATTTTTACTGCCATTTTCCTGACCTTTTCTTTATCAAGCAGGGCATGTTTCAGCAAAAATGGGTCCAGATATCTAGGCTGGTCATTGGATGACTGCTATGATATAACTAAAATGTTGTTGAAATGCAGCATAAATAAGATAACATTCCTTTTTTCTGCAAACATAAAATGTTTCACCTGATTCTGCACTTGATGCATAGTAAAATTTATTGGTAAACTCTTTGTGTTACTTTGCAATCTTTGTGTTCCTTTTGCTTTCTTTGTGATCATTGTGTTCAATTGTCTTCTTTGTATTCATTATTTTATTTGATTTTGTATGTTGTTCTGCTTTCATTTGTCTGATAGATAGCACTGTGACTTTGATAATGTATGATTTAAACATAATCTTTTTCTCAAAGGTGCAGTATCCTTGATACATACAATTTAAATTGTTGAAAGGAAACAACATTCTTATTTGTTTTGACTCGCTTGCTATGACCATGATGTTCAGTAGTAGTTTCAATCACCATTTGTATCTTTTATACAAAACTACCCCAGATTGTCTATGGTGGGTTGTATTCTATTGACAATCATTGAGGTGGACTGGCTCGGCTTGCTTTCATCTGTAATGTCTGCTCTTAGGTCAAACAGTTTTTATTATTTAAACTGAACCAAGTCTGGTCAGAATGTTGTGTCCAGTATAGCTCTGATGAGTTCAACCTGGTCAATTTACCTTGGACACATGAGTTATTGGCATCAAGTGTCTCTTGTGAAATTTTAACATCCTGTTTGTTTTAGTTTAGTTTCATGTCTCTTTTGATTCCATATTTATGTTAGGTGTACACATAATTTTAACCTATCATGATATTCACAACTTAGCATGTTTCACTTTCACAACGTATTTCATCTTTCAACTATCTACTGTATATCATGCACTTTAGTGTTGCCTTTTATTTTGTATATCATAGTATAGTGAAGGGCTATTGGGAGACAAATTTAAACAGACTTAAAGCTTTAACATTTAGTATTTAAATATTCTTCAATTTATAACCAGCTATGTCTGTTAGTGGTGCTGGTTGAAAGCAGGATTTGATCTGGGGGTCCCGGATTACATTCCTGACAGGGACAAATCATATCGTTTCATGAAATTGGGTATTATTTTTATTTTTCTCTGGAGGTTTGGGCTCCCTTTTGAAAGAATGGTAAGCAAGTACTGGTAAAAAAGTGTCCAGGAATGATTGTAAGGCTAGTCAGGCACTGGCATTTGTGAGTAATAAGGTAAGATAAAAGTAAAAATCCCATTTCTTGTTGCATCTTACATTGTTTTTCTAACTCTTAGTGAGGTACTGTACAACTGATTGTCACTCTAATTGATTAGTAATAAAATTACTATAAGAATCAATGTTAAATGACTTTGTATGCTTGAAGGTCATTGATTTTGATTGACCTGTCAAACTAACAATGAGGTCTACACTAAAATGGTGTTAGTTTAAGTCTTTAATTTTCTAAATTGTGGGAAATGTAAAAAATTCACAGCAAGCCCACTGAGCTTGTCTTATATCACAAAATATTGAACTGGGTTTGAACTATAAGCTAAAAACTTACTTGTTGTTTGAATAAAATGACTGAAAAGTACTGAAAAAGTTACCAGCATAATTGAATCGAAAGAAGGAAATAATTTCCCCCTTTGGTGAATACTAAAATTTATTTTATTGAAGACAAATGTATTGAAAACTACAAATTAGTTTCCTCATCAACCAGCAAGTTTTATTGTATTATTGTTTGACCTATTGGTTATAGTTAGAACTATTAACTATAAAATGTCTCTTTATGTGTAACTATTGTCCACATTTTTGATAAAAAACGTCTTAATGGACTTTTTTATCATGGTATAACTTGTATCAAACTGTCCAGGACTGAGGACTGAGTGCCTTGATGTATGAAAATTTAACTTAAAACACCAAACATTACATTACATTACATAGCATGGTGCTCCTAGAACAGTTATTATTGCTAATGTCGTGAATTTTGATTTTCTGCTAAATGACATCACATAATGTTTAATTATGACATCATTTTCGTATTATTGATTGTTGATATACTTTTCAATTATATTGAAGAATTAAAGCCAAAACATTTTTTAATCAATTTTGTGATTATTTGATTACTAATCCAATTTCATGTATTGTGAAAATAATATTTTTCTCTATTTTTTCTCTTAATGCTTACCTTATCAGCAATGACCACAAGTTGGGAATCAACTAATGGTACAATGTAAAGTAAGTAAAATGTTGATGATGTAGTGCTTAGTTTTTCACCGTTGGTCCGTCTGCTCCCTGTGGTTGCATTATATGTAAACCCTGGCTGGAGCTTGATCCGAACTTGAGTGTCTTACTCTTAGTAAACGATGCTGGTATTGTACATATTAGCCTGTACATGTGCTTACCAGGTATAATTGCCTTGAATCTATTGTGACTGGGTATATGTTTGCAAAACCCCCAGCCATTATTTTCTTGTTTATTAAAGCCTTGAAGATGATATGATTTTTCAGATAAGACAAAGATACTTGTATTACAATTTGTTTTGATTTGTTATTGTACAAGTATGTTGTTTTTGCTGGTGTTTTATAAGTTCCTTCATGTTGATTGTGTTGTTTAGTAGTTATAGTTTCCAAGTGTAGATGAAGTTATGTCTAGGAATTGTTTTAGAAAGCTGATTGTAGTTGATATCCATACAAGGTGTTAAAACTGTGTAAAAATCTAAAATAAAACAAAAAATGCCTAAGCAGTAGGCATATAGTTGAGACCCTGAGTCATATAAATATTTCACTATTCTGACATAAATGACTATTTTATGATCATAAATCATGTTTTAGCCTGTAGTTGATGACCAGGTGAAGATAATAATAAATTATAGACTTTATTACTTAATAAAGTTATCAACTCTATCTAACTACTTTGTACATTGTGAAGTATATACCTGTACTAGGAACCTCCTTGATATTGCATTCACTATAATTGTCACCATGCAGTTCAGGACTCGACATTTTTGACTGTGATGACCTGACTTAGGGTTGGGCACAGGGCTCGAATTTAAGCTCGCATACTTGCAAAATGCTAGTGGATTTTAAAAATTGCGAGTAACTTTTATTTTAACTTGCGAATTTTCGCGAGTTGAAATCAACGAAAAAAAATTACTGTCTAAACTAAGGAGGCTCAAATTAGCATTGAAACGTCCAGATATATCAATAGTATTATTTCAAGAATAAAGATTCACCCTTAAAATGTTCTTTATTCTTTGTCTATCCCATAATATCGCCCTTGTTCTATCTACAGTTAAATATAGTAATATGCTTTTGCATAGATGAATTATTAATTATGTATGCTATTAAAATTTGGAGAAAAGAATGCTAGTGATGTTTTCATTTTGTGAGTTAAAATAAATCAACTTGCAAAAAATACCAAGTGTTTCATTAAATTCGAGCCCTGGTTAGCCAACAAAATTTTGCCTCAAGTTGTCCATTCTGACTACTGGAATATAATTATATCCCTCAAATTTTATTTACAGAACTATTTTGTATAGGCATGTAAACATTTAGTTTAGGGGGACAAGTTCTTGAATTTATAGTTGGCCATGCTACTGGGGAACTTATATTAAATGTATTTGGGGAGTCTTACCGTCACTTTAGTTATTGATTAATTATCAAAAATTGATGTCATGAACTAACTCAACTTGCCTTTGAACTTAAATCATTTAATTAGGGCTCCCTTGATTGACTATAGGCTGCTTCAAATTTTGGGACAGTCCATTTTTAAATTATGACTGGTTACATGTATAAGTTAGCAATGAATAGTGTTGTTTTCTTCTCATGTCATAATTATACATGTACTAAACAATTTATAATCGGTACTATACAATTAATGTTTTATATTTCCATTTATTCCACATACATCTATATTTATATTCTTACTAACTCTAATGAAATTTCTTCAATTTCTATTTTCAAAATCTAATTCATTGTATCAATGTAAATACTTGTTGAGGATTTGTATCATGCATCAGGCCTTCAAACCTTTGTGGAATGTGGTCCTTCAATATTTTCTTATTCCCATCACTACTGAGTAAGCTTGTTGTCAGACTCTGCCAACTGGCAATGGAATTATTTCAGTACATGTTTTTGGCCTCAGGGACAGTTAGTAGGTTTACTGATAAATTGTAATGAGAGTGAGAAAAAATTCGTAAAGTTGATTCAAAAAGCTTGTTGAATGTTAGTTTAATTTATAACAATTGTTTAGCTTGATTGTGAAACAAGTGTCTACAACTTATATTCACCTTTGAGTCAAATTCCTGGTGTCCCAAACTAAGCCAGAAGTATATAGGTTATTGCTGAAGGAAAAAGTGGGGTAGGTTTTGGATGGGATTTGAACCAATGAGGAGCTGGCTATCCAAAGATAACCAGTACAACATGGTAACCACTTGACCTCGCCTGCTCCTTCAAAGTTCATGTCAATATTAAATAGAACAACTGCTTGAATGTATACCATGTAATTCATTATTTTGAAACTGGTTATAATGTTTCTTGTAATATTATTTTCTAAATTGAATGGCTAAGAGTTAGATAATGGATCTGCCAGTAATTACATAGAAATAAAAAGTTATTGATTACTGAAATCAGCAGAATATTCCAGGAAATTTCTCTGATATATTTCTTTGCCTTATGCAATATGTTAATAGACTAGTACATGTACATATGATTGTATAAGTATCTGAGGGACTGAAGCATTGTATAATGAAGCCATGGTTATCTTTTATAGTATTATTGTTAAACATACTCATAGTCATATGTGGTTGGTGCCAGGGAATTATACTACATGTAATTTATGGTGATGTCTGTTGCTAATTATATTATACAATATATATCTATCTACCTTATAAACTAATGACTGTTTGAAAGCAAAATTGCAGGATGCCGAGTCCTGTAGCCTGTTCAATTACACAAAACGTTACAGAACGTTTCGTAACGATACATTAGGAACTCCACGGCCATTCGCTGCGAATTATCTAATCTAACACACAAATATGCGATCGTTAAGGCAATGAGTGATGTTTCAAAATTTACGGACTAAAAACATCACTAATTGCCTAAACGATCATATATTTGTTAACTTCAACACCGGTAGTTTCAAAATAGCGTCTTAATATGTCCGAGATTAATCAGTGAATGGCCGAGGAGTTCCAAATGTATCGTTACGGAACGTTCTGTAACGTTTTGTGTAATTAAACAAGCTACTGCCCTTTTTCACTGCCTTTCTTCTAACCTATGTGTGTAGAAATAGTTCCATAGAATAATGTTCTTATTTGTTAACATCCTGTCCTTTCAAAGCTTTAGAACAGTCATTACTTTGATTATATAACTATACATTACATGTCTGGGTCAAACATAGGAAAAGGAGTATGAAAAATATAAAAAACAGCAATATTTAAAAACAACACTGACCTATGAGCTTGGTAAATCATTATATTGTTATTTGTTGTTTGATGAAAAATTAAATCGCTAAAATATAACAGTTACTCATCTTACTGCAATACATTTTCATGGTATGAAGATACTTAAAACATCAAGCTGTGGGTCCAATTTCATAACATTTCTCAAAAATGATATTGATCTCTAGTGAAAATTTCATAACATATTAATTTCAATGTAAACAGTCTAATTCATGATGTAAAAACTTGGATATCTTCAGATGTCTTAGCCTCATTCAGTCAGTGTGTTTTAGATCTGTTTGAAGTTCTAGATTAGATATATTTGTGTCAAAAAATAGATACTGTACTCATTACTGGGGAAAATATCAATTTGACATTTTTATACCCCCGCTTCGAAGAAGAGGGGGGTATACTGTTTTACCCTTGTCTGTGCGTGCGTGCGTGTGTGCGTCCGTCCGTTACAAAATTTCCTTTGCAGTTTTCTCAGCAACTATAACATGTAGCAGCCTAATACTTTGAATATTGCTTCATCCCATAGTCCCATGTGGTGTAAAGCGATTTCATGCTCCTTGCTCATCTACTTCCTGTTTGTCGCATATTTTTAGATTTTTGCGGGGGTATCACTAGTGAGCATTAGCTCACAGATTTACTTGTTTGTCAAGATTTAATGATAATGTTACCATTAATGGTTGTTATACATTACATTTATAGGGTTCAACTCTTATCTGTTTTACCAGGGATCCTGAAGGAATCCCTAGTCAGTAATTCGAAAATTCCACCTTAGTATTAGGGATTCCTCCAATGAAAGAAAAAAGGATACAGGCTTGCAGTTGGAATTTTTGATAAATAACTCATGTAAACTCAGATTCATAAAAACACAGTGCAATTTTTCAGGGATCTTGACGGAATCCCCTGCTGAAATTAAAGCTTGGGTTCCTCGCACATTTTTGGGATCCTTGGAATCCAGGGACGCTGTTAATGTTGAACCCTAATTTATAAGGGTGTTAAAATCAGACATTGAATGATTATCATTTTGAGAAGTTTTGTGAAATCAAGCCCAGATACTGTGTATCATGATGATCATTGCATCAGACTGTTTTAATGTTAATTTGTAAATAATTGATCATTATTGATTACTATGTTCTGGTTAATTACTTCTAGTGTGTTGTTTTATTGCCAGTAATAAATTTGTTCACTAGATATATGTAGGGTGATCACCTTACACTGATCTCAGTTGAGTTACCGTAGTAATCCTGGTCCAGATAATGTACATTACAGTAAAGTTCCACTATTAAGACAGGCAAAATCGATGGTCTTGATAACTAAACGGTCTTATTAAAGGAACCATTTTCTTTGCAAATTAAGCATTTGGGTCTTAACAATTGTCAAAAATCACATGATTTTGAAATGACAAAAGTTGTCTTAGTAGCAGAACTTTACTGTATAATATTGATTAATTTTATTCAACTGTCAATGACACAAACATTAACTTTGCTGTTTTGAATATTGAATTTTTGTTCAATAATACACATCCATGGATATATGATACATTTTATTGATAGTGAGTACAAAAGTACTTTAATGAATATTTAAATCAGTGGGGTTAAACTTTTAATTGATTGTCACTGACTGATGAGTAAAATTTACTTGTAGTAGGGTCTTCCAAGTTTTGGATGGTTAGTTAAGATGAAGTCATCATACTGCAATTTAAAATATTCATTTGTCAACTTTAGGAAAATAATTATAATGAACTTTGTGTAGTTGTTCATAGATTAAATTGTCATTGAAGTTACTATTAGGCTGTTTGTTGGGCTACCTTTTAACAGTCTCAATATATTAGTTCTATGTGTAAAAGGTTTTAGGACTTTTTCTAAAGTTAAGGATTTTAGGAACCTAGAAATAGTTCTTGTACTTTAATGTAAAAGTTGTTAAAATAATAGTAGATTTTTTTTAAGGATTTTGACTTTCAACCATGTTAAAGTACATTACATATTTTTAAAGCAATACATAATTTGACCTGTGAACAATTCGGCCTGTGAACTTGGTCCACTTGGCCTCAAAGAACCTTTTTTGTGTCAACTGAAGTGTTGTTGTAGTTGGGTTCCACATTTTACATGTACAACTTGTTATAACCTGTCTGTATTCTCTACTTTCAGTGCTGACCAGTAAATACATATAGGATTGATTGATAAAGCCATATTAATCAAGGTTTATTCACCAAAGATAGATCTGCATTACAAGGAGATCTTTAACCAAAACATGTGTCTCGGACAATACACTGGTCAATGGTTCACTAAATGGGTGACCATACCAGAGTGAGACGGAATTATGAAGTTGCTACTTTTTGACAGTGAATTTTTGTACAGAGCGAGCAATATAATATTTGAGAGTTGGTTCTCTTCATTGAAAATTTTCTATTCTTTGTTGAATGGAATTAATGATGTATTCTCTACCAACATGGAATTATCAACTTGAAGAGGAGCCGATGGGTTGAAGACTGACTGATGGCTATGGTTTACAGACAGGAAGATTGGACAAAATTCAGACTGGGGTAGCAACTCATTGATTGGTTTTAGAACCAGTCGAATATTATCTGGGTCATGCGACCTACTAGATCATGTGATTGGATTAGTCAATATAATCTGGGTCATGTGACCTAGATCATGTGATTATTTCATCATGTGATCTGTTGTTGCATTTTGCTAAGTCATTGTAAATCCATTTTATTTTGAAATTTTCGAAATCATGGTAACAGAAAATAATATTGTCTCTAGAATGTTAGTCACCATTATTATATATATTTTATATTCAGAATGGACTTTTCTGGTGTTCAGTATCATGGTATTACCATGGCAACCAAGTTTCATATGGTATGACCTTGTTGCTAGTCGACAAGGTCATGTAATACGGAACAGTATTGTTGATTTGTTCGACAATTTATATTTATTTACACCAGACTTAACCTCATTCTGATATGAATTTGAGATTATGATTGAATTTGAGAATGATCTCATTCTGATAGAGATGAGATTATGATTGAATTTAAGAATGATCTCATTCTGATAGAGATGAGATTATGATTGAATTTGAGAATGATCTCATTCTGATGCAGAGATGAGATCACAATGAAAATGGATAATGACTTGTTTCGCATTTGATTATAAGATTATCATTATACATGTAATTGTAAATAGTTGACATTTATTATATAATTGTATAAAATCATTGCTATTCCTGTGATGTCAAATTTTGTCTATAGCAAACTCTTAGACTGTTGTCTTTTATCAATGGAAACTTGTTATCACGCCTATGTGAAAATATTCCATTTTTTGTCATGTTTTCATAATTATTTGCCAAGGTTGACACACTTAACTTGGCAAGCACAATATTATTAATAACTATTGGCATTCGCTGATACGTTTTACTGATTTTGTTCCTTCAGATATATAGTTTACCCTGCATTGATTGTTGGACAACGTGTCAGTCTTAATTTTCTGGCACAAAAGAAAGACCTATGAAAATATAAATAAATTTTACATGCGGGTGTGAAACAAGTTGGTGCAATCTTCTTAGATAGATTATATGTTTTAATTTTTGTCATATTTAAAACTTTTTTCTCTATTTTTACTAAATGTTTATTGTATTTATTCTCTATTCAGAGACCTTCTTTTAATAGGTGCTTTTATGAATGTTATGTTTTACTTTACAGCTTAGCTGTGTCACTTAACAATTCTATATGGTTTAAGCTTTCTTGGAAAAATTATTTATTTTCAAATTCTATATGTACTAAATTTTGAATATACATATTTATGAAATTAAATTTATACTGCAATAATTGATATGTTCAAAACACAAGAAATAAGTTCAATTTCTTTGAAATTTTTACCAAGGATGAAAAATAAATGTTTTTCGAGACATTTACGGCTCTGTGATATCTAAATGAGATAGAATCATGACACACTTAAATGTTTTAATATATTTTGAGCTGTTAAACAGTTCATGTTTTCTTAAATGTTTAACTCACTGTGTCGGGTATTTCATTTTGTTGATAAATTTGTGACACAGTTTTTTATGTTCTAATGTAGTGTTCTGTAATTGTTTTGATAATAGATTGCGGTTGAACGAATATTGACGAATCAAATTGATATTAGATTTCAAATAAAACTGGTGTTCAAACTATGTAGTGTTCCAGAATATATTATTTTAGTTTTAATTTAGTATTTTATTATATCACGATGTATATGTTTAGTCTTCAAAATGTTTAAGCTGTCAATGCCTACCTCATACTGTAAATCTCCCTTGCTTATTTTACATTTTGTTTTGCAATTTTTAGTTTAAATAAAATATTATTTTTTTTCAAATTTGTAATTTTCATAAATTTTGTATTTTTACAAATTTTTTAATTTTTACAAATTTTGTAGTTTTTACAAATTTTGTAAATTTTATAAAATTTGTAAATATTTTGATTCACCTTATATGAAATTCTTAAACATTATTTTTAAAACAATTAATGATATAGCAAACACTGGTAATGATTTGTGGTATCGTAGATGTACTGAAATTAAAATTTGATATCACTATTTGAAGATCATTTTGAATCTAAAAATTAAATTATTGTAAAATTTCTAAAATCACCATCACTTAAACATTGTCTTTGATATATGATATTTTCACAATTTAATGTGCATTAAGATTCATTTGTATTATAATCAAGTTTCTTTTTGCTGCATAATCGTGGATAAGGAATTAGATTTTTAATTTGAAACCAACCGTCGTAGGAGCTTACTGGTGGAAGGTATATACTCAATATTTCTAGAGTTATAACATGTAAAATTATTATTGATAATTTTATGCAATTTGTAAAGAACAATAGCTAAAGGGGTTGTCCATTATATTAGTCTTTTTATGTTTTTCTCTTATGCATATATAAACTTCATTATGTTTTATAATAAATCGTCCTATTTGGTTGTCCATTTTTGTTTTTGTTTTATGATTTACATGTATATTTTCCTTGGCTTGTTACTTAAGAATAATGAAAATTTTATCACAATTTTTTATGATTTTCTCATATTTTAATCACATTAATAGCTCTGAGCTTTTATTATTTTGATTTCATTTTGCCATACATGTGAAGAAAGAGCCAGTATGTTTTTTAATATTAAATGTTTCTATATGTGTGAAATTTTAAATTTAAAGAAAAGTGTACATTTTATGAGGTGTGATTGTTGATACAAAGGGATGTTTGTGTTACAATTGTATGCTTGTTGCTATTTATAATTATCATTATTAAAATGCTGTGTCCAAATAAATGACATTATAAAAAGACAAAGTGTTGTTATTAAATACTTCTTTTTCTTCTTCTATGGTAATGTCTATCAGTTATTGCTGACCTTTATAACGGCAATGTGTGGGGTGTTAGTAAAATTGAGGTACCAGGCCCCTCTGCTACCCAGTCCACCTTGGGGGATACTAGTAGTGTGATAAAATATGTGCAAAACATTATCTCCAAAGGAGTAAGAAAGGATCTGAATTTTCTCTAAGGCTTACAATATATACAAGTACACTACTATGTGCCGAAGAGAGGTTAGTAATTGTTATGTTAAGGATAAAAGAACGTGTTCCATGTATGGAGCTGGCTATATGGGATGGCAGTGTGTTCCACTGAACAGTGGTTCTAGGAAAGTATGAGAACTTAAAATAGTCAACTGATGTTGATGGAATGTGGTATGCTAGGGGATAATAATGTCTTGACTGTCTGTTGCAAGAGATGAATGTACATCACCTTTCAATATTTATTGGAGTGTTCATATAACTATGAACAATTTCAACTTGTTTAAAAGAAGATAACATCTATTTGATCAGAGTATTGCTTGGTACAATGAAAGAGGAGAAACATGTGTAGAATGTGTTTATATAGTGGCAGTGGTTCATTTGAACGGCACATGTAATAGGGTGTCTGAAATCTCAGCTTTAAATCCTGGTGGCTTAAATTTTGTCACTGCTAGTGTCAATGAGCAAGAAATTTTCCTGTGTTCAAGGTCCCTATATGTGTAATATAGGGTCCTTGCTGTGATTTACTCAAGTGTATTACAATAAAAATACAACTGCAAAGGTAACTTTTATCATTTTATCATCTGATATTCTCAGATAGCTATAAAATTGATAAGTTTGTAAAAGATAAAACCACAGCTTGTAAAATGCTTACTTTTTTGTTCTTTCTGAGTTAAGAAATTAAAGAATACCTTTATTTTGATTCCAGTTTCTAAAAGACTTCCTATAGAAGTCATGATCAGTGTTTTACAATTTCAGAAGCACCGTCCCATCAGTACTTTGATTACAGCTGTGATTACAAATAAAGAAATACAAGGCTAAAATTTTAATATCGGAGATGTCTTGAATGTGAAAAAAATACTTTGATGCTGTAATTTAATTTTTACAGGATATTTTTATTATGTAGTAACCTAGTTAATAAAACAATCATTGATCGCAGAAATAGATATAACCAGTCAGTTTTAATTGGTTGTTGGTTGAAAATCTTAATTATACAAAGGGAGATAAGTAGGTTTCGCACTTAACCTTTTCGTGTTTTAGAATCCTTGGGTTACTTATAAGAATCGTCAACGAACGACAACTCTGTAAAAATTGCAAGATTAAACGTGAGTGAAGACATTTATAATTGTATCGAAAAAGAGACTCAACTGTTCCAAAATGAATATCCGTAACGCTAAGGTAAGATATGTCAAGACTTTTAAACATTTAATCAAAGTTACCATTTCTGAAGAAAGAAAAATGAAACCATTTCTTCTATGTGCAATATGTTTCGGATATGTAACATTCGGACATTTTTTATTAACAAAGTTTTCTTTATACCTGACAGTCACCATTTCGTTTAATTGATATAGAGGCATGAGCTCGATAAGTATTTTGTTCCTAATATCAATAATATTTTTTGACTTGCTGTTTTTAACAGGGTTGAATCCCACCTGCAGAGGTTATACCTTCCATGACAATTTGACAATTATGTCAATTTTCCTCTATTAATAAGATATATGGACCAGTTTACGGCTTTGTGGAGGGGTTAGGGGGTTAACCAAAATGTATTGTCACAGCGTTTAACCCAGTTTAATAATAATAAACTGTTTAAACATAGATTGGGAAGAATCCTTTTAGAATTGGTCGTAGCTGCAGTTAAGGTACCATAACACCAACATGTGCCATAACTCTAGACTTTCCTGTCAGGTGAAGCTAGAGTTATGGAAGTTCATAATGTGGATATGTTTCATTTTTAGCCGGATTTTTCAAGCGACAGGCAGTCCGGGTGGGCGTCCGGTGTCGTTAACAATTGCGTTAAAGTTTTCAATTTAGCATATATATTTCTGCCATTTATTGTCAGATCTTTATGAAACTTTATACAATAGTAACATACCATGTGATGAACCAAATTAGAAAGTAACCACAACTCTACCTGACTTTATTATGGATTATTTCCCTTTGTAATTTTTGCATTAAAGTTTATAAATCCGGCTTTAATGTGGTTTCCACTTAAATACATTTCTTGTTATAATGTATATAGTATGTATTACTCATCAAAATGTTTCGAGTTTCAATTTGTTTGCAGCTTATAATTTTGTATACAATTTTATTGTTTTTAAGATAAGTTATGTACTTATATTATTTTGTTCAACTATGTTGCCAATTTTTATTATTTTACAGCCTGATGATTTGATGAATATGCAACATTGTAATTTATTGTGTTTACCAGAAAATTATCAGATGAAATATTACTTTTATCATGGATTGTCTTGGCCACAGGTAATACCTATATATTATTTTGTAATTTATATTTTAGAACTGTAAGTCAGATTAAACAAACTTTCAAATATTATAACTTGCTGAATTAGGCTGCACTATTCAGTGAAAAGTGGAGCTATTCAAGTCAAGTCAAGTGACAAATATTTCTTTATGTTGGTAACATTAATAGACATTACAAACTTAGCTATGTATAGCTTTTGATGCTGATTCTACTCAGTTGTGCGTCTATGTCAGTGTAACACTCCTTTGTTAAGGTTTAATTGCTTCTATCTTTAAAAATACTGAAGGAATTGGCTTATAACATCATACATGCTTACATGGTTGCCATGGTTGGGTGTCAAGTATAAGGTTCTGTAACTCATGAATGAATTAAGCCTGGATTGTGGTCCCTTTTTGCACTTGAGACATTATATGGTTACGGTTCTTGGTGCTAGATTATATATTTGCAATTTTTGCAGTGATTCACTTGAAACTTCATTAATAAAATTGTTATAAGTTTGAGTTAAAATGCTATTTGAAAATTTAAAGATACTTAAAATTCTATTTCAGCTTTCTTATGTTGCTGAAGATGAGGGAGGAAAAATTGTAGGTTATGTGTTAGCAAAAATGTAAGTTATCTTATATACTGATTATTTTAACCCAATTCTTTCAGATTACACATCTATGTGTAATTACCCTTTAAGAAAGGGATACAGTGTATACACATGCATGTGTTTTTTAATTCTGAATTCAATGAACAACATTTCATTGTTGTGCTATTTCAATGAAAAAAATATACACTTATCTTTAATAATTTTGATGGTATGATATGAACAAGACAACTAGTGTAAAAATAAAACAAATGCTTATCAGTTACAGATAAATCTCCAGATATTGGGAGGACTTTATCTGAAAAGGTCATAGAATGAAATGGGTTAAAGCAGAATAACAGGGTTGCTGCATCCTGCTCCTTTTTCCTTCCTGTCCCTTTTTTACTCATCCTTTTGTTGAAATAGTAACATTGAAACATTAACCCTCTAATGTGCCTTGTCCATTTTTCTGCCCCTGTCCTTTTTTGAGGTCTACAATAATCACTACAAAAATTCTATGTTCATATAATATTTAATTATGTCCTGTATTGATGTAGACTTCATCATGTAGTGTTCTTGACCAAGCTTGATTTGCAAGTTTAGAGTTTTAAAAAGTATTTTTTTATTCTTTAAAAACTGACATAATTTAAAATATTTTACCTTATTTAATTTGTAAAAGATATCTATTATATGTCAAATCAAGTTACAATTCTTTCTTTTGACTTCAGTAAAAATATACTTGAAAACATTTCAAATTAACTCCAGCTGTATCTTACCTATAAATCTTTGATGAATATACCTTTTTCAAGGAAAGTTATCTGTTTGTTGAAAAAAGGTATTTCATCCAAATTTTATAGCTTTTTGCCATTTTCATTATGAACATGTCTAACTACTTTCTTCTAAATGTGAACTAATGCTGGCTGTAGAACTTTTATTTCCATAATGGAAGAATGGTATTTTGCCTCTAAGAAATCTCAAAAAGGAAAGTTCTGTTTTTCCTTTTTTATGGGCCTCCATCACCTATTCCCTGCACATGGTAATAAACACTGCACTTACATCAAGTTACATGTATGTTTTGTGTTATTTCAGGGAAGAAGATCCAGAAGATTCTGTACCACATGGTCATATAACATCTCTGGTATAGTACTGGTTTTATATTTAATACTGTCAGTCATTTTTGGCCCTGATTATTGGCTGACTTTTGGACTGATATTCTGTCATTTTACAAAAAGTTCAGAAAATTCCCAAAATATTACCAAATTTCACATTCAGCAAGATTTTTTTGGACACCAAGTGTAACTGTGACTTTTCACTGTGTGTTTTCTGTTTGTGGCAGAATCAGAATGCTTCTTGTACTTACAATGACAGTGAAGCCTTTCAACGACATCATCGCGTCTTATAAATCTTTGTCACAGTTTTAGAACACAATCATTCTACCATTCAAGGTAGGAGTTGTAGGAAAAAAGCTTGAAATGAACTGATATTTTTCTTTCCTTGACAATAAAATATAAAATGATATTTACCATAGATAATTGTTTGTTGACTGATTATTCAGATGTTTCAAATATAATGATATAATTATGAAATGCTCTGTTATGAAATACCTGATTCATGTTTATACTGGAGTCTTTGACTTAATCATGCTGTTTATATTTTGAATTATTCAGAAAGTGAAACCTGGGTCTGTAGTGCAGTTGGTAGCACTATGGGATTTTGTATCTACTTTCCTGAATGGGGCACAGGTTCAAATCCCACATGGGGGGGGGGCTACACGCTTGCATAATTTTTTTAAAATAATGTAAATTTTCCTCCATTAGTAAGGTATATTGAGAAGTTGCTGGCCTTAAGTTATGTAGATGAGTAGTTGTTGTAGACAAACAGGGGCGGATCCAGGATTATTTTCTAGGGTGGGGGTTTCGAACTTTTTCTAGAGGGGGGGGCCCAAACATTCAAACCACACACACATTGTACACATTTTGCAGAATAATGCTACATATTAATAATAAAAAATAAAAAATTAAATCTATGTTAAGCACCGAGAAAAATTGCTTTATGCTTCTTAAAAATGATTTACTGCCAAGATATACACTAATGGACACATACATTTTGGAAATTTTAGGGGGGGGGTCTGGACCCCCTGACCCCCCGCTAGATCCACTTGTTATGTGTGCTTACTGCCGTAAAATAACATTAATTTTTTTGACACGTCAGTAAACCCAGTGTAAAAAAATCAGAAAGTGAATTTTTCTGTAACTGATCATTGAATCTTCATTACGAAAATATATTTGTTCTTGAATAAAGAAAAGTAAATTGATGATTTTGTACATAATATATTGACAGGCTGTAAAGAGATCATATAGAAGATTAGGTTTAGCTAAGAAATTAATGGACCAAGCATCTAGAGCTATGGTGGAATGTTTTGATGCTAAATATGTATCACTACATGTTAGAAAGAGTAACAGAGCTGCTTTACATCTTTATACTGAAACTTTAAAATTTGAGTAAGTATTGATTAAAGTGTATGAAGTGCATGGCATGGTATAGGATGATATTTTGTATTTATAATGATAAAACTGTTAAATCAATAAAGGCCTTAATGTTGAGAAATATAATTAAATATGAACATTCTGACTTAACTACACAAGTATTTTAGACAAAAAGCATATTTTATGTTGCTTAACTCAGCATGAAAGCCGCCCAGCTAGCTCAGTTAGTGGCACACAAGTCTACTGATCGAGTGGTCGTGGGTTTAATTCCCGGGCAGGGCATACTTTCGTGGAGCTTGGTCATGAAATTATTTCTACAGCCATTCTCCCTCCTACCAATGATTCTTAATTATGTAAGGTAGTTGTCAGTCACTGATGAAAGTATATGCTTAGTAGTTGATTAAAAGCTAAATCCAGAGATTTAGCTTTTCCAGGAACAGTTAGTAGGCTGCCATTATATGACCTATACGATGTGTTGCTTCTGTATTAAACCCAACAAAACAAACGAACTAACTAGCTCAGCATAAATGGTCAAGAAGTCTTGATCTTAAAGTTAGTAGTTTATACCCTTTCATGAAGATAGTATAATAATCCAGGTTTTCCTCTGTAAAGGGAGTTAATGGCTGCTTGTTGATGGGTAAGAGTTCCCTAGCACAGTTGATTGAGTTACTAGAATAAAATCTAGTTTCCCAATGGAAACTTGTAGAAAATGTCTCTTTTCTTCAGTAATAAGGTATATGAAGAAGTTGCTGGCCTTGTGGAAGGGTAGGTGAGTACTGGTTATACACAAGGGTCCTGGGAAGCTAGGTCAGGTGCGCTGGTCACCTAAAATGACCTAATTTTGTGTTGACATGGTTTTAAACCCAGTTAAAAATGTGGATTGGTAAGCAAGTACAGATATAGGACTAGGAGAGTACAGAAGAAACTGGTTGACTGATTAACTGGAAGTGGTTGATAATTGGATTTTTAAATTTGTAGTCATTGAAAAAATGTCTGGGAAAGCTGTTGTGATGAGTTTGCCACAATTCATGACCCAAAATCTGTTAACAAATGGCCAAAAACCAAAGAAAACAATTGAGTAATTTGTTACAAAAATGTATTTTATTATAATTTCTAGAATAAGTGAAGTAGAACCTAAATATTATGCTGATGGTGAAGATGCCTATGCTATGAGAAGAGATTTATCTGAATTTAAAGCCGTGGTAAGATGATGGTTTCATTTTGTATTTTTAGCTCGACTTTTCGAAGAAATGTAGAGCTCTCCTACTCGCCCCTGTCTGTATTTCTGATTAAAGTAATGTTCCATATCATCAACCACATCTAATGTGACAAATACTTACTTAGTCGAGCATGCTGTCTTTACCGACAGCTCTTGTTTATACTCCAGTTACAGGCATGTCCAAGTGGTCATGACATTGCACTGATACTTATTGGATAGCCAGCTCTGCATTGGTTTGAATCCTATCCAAATTCTACCCTGTTGTTTCATTTAGCAAGAATCTTTATCTTACTAGCTCAATACTAGGAACTAGAAAAGGGAATGGAACGTGATAAATCTAAGTTGTAAGAACTTGTTTTACAAATTAGCTCAAATAAATTAGTATTAACTATAAACATAGACTGTTTCATCATTCCACACATCAGTTAGATAATCTTGTTAGTGCTGTTTACTCTGTTGGATTGGTTGTAGGAGCAGTGGTCCAGTGGTAGGATGTGTGCTAAGGGATCAAAAGGTCTATGGTTCAAACCCCACTCGGGCACTCCTAGTTTTCTTGCAGTTCCATTTCATCCAGGTGTAAATGGGTTCTGTAATGGGTCACCTGCTTGAAGGTGATTTCAATAATATGTATATGGAAGCAGTCTTTATACCACACTTTAATTTTTAGCTGGATTTTTCAACGAAAAAATTCTGCTTACAGTTTGGCGAAACACGGGCGGTCAGACGGGTGGGCATCCGGTGTCGTTAACAATTGTGTTAGTTTTCAATTTAGCATATATTTCTGTCATTTAAGGTCATGTCTTTATGAAACTTCATACAATGATAACATACCATGTGATAAACAGAATTAGACAGTAACCACAACTCTACCTGCCTTTATTATGGATTATGTCCCTTTGTAATTTTTGCATTAAAGTTTTTTAATCTGGCTTTAATGTGGTTTCTACATTACATTTCTTGTTTTAATTGTTTTCTGCCATGACAAACGTGTACAAGATCAGAGGTGAGCTTGTTACCATATTGATTGAAAGGTGTAAAATCTAAATAAACATTATTGTCAATTTTCTATTTTAGCCCAAAGATAAAGAAACATGTGCCTATGCTGTGGAACAAGCGAAGAAAGCTGAGATTTCAACTGTTATGTCAAATCTAGAGAAAGTGACTGTATCGTGATGAACTGTGTTAGAACTTTTATATTCTAGCTTTATTTTCTATTGTGGGATTGAGAAGGACTATGTTTTTGTGACATTATGGAGAATTGAGTTTTAAAGATAATAGAAGTATTAAGGATTTTCTGTAAAAAAATGATCAATTTTGATGTTTGATGAACATAGAACTTCATTCAAAATTAAGATTTGCTGTACTTAAACCAATGGAAATCAAATAAATAATGTTTAAAAATTATTTTGGAACTTAAAAACGTTCTTAGTTTTAGTGGCTATATATTTCTGAAGATATGTTTGTAACAATTTAGTCAATGAAAAACGTTTTAAATGGCTTTTTTTAGTATTTCTGTTATAAAGTTAATGAAGCTACAACTCTGTTTTCCTGATCATTAAAATTGGTTCAGTTAATTATTTTTTAAAGAATTAGCTTATTTATAGAACATATTAGTGGTTCATTTTATATTTATTTATGGTTTTTATTGTCCAAGTTGTTGATGGTTGAATTCTGACATAGAATGTATGGCCTGTACCTGTAGGATATTAAGATTTTAAAGTGAGATCAAGAAGCTTGATAATGTTAGGGTACTTGAATGACTGAGAAGTTCCTGTGTAGTCTTAACTATCATTGCATTATTTTACATCCATGTTTTGAGTGTATTTTGTCCCCCCATGATAATTTTGAACAATGTAAGTTGCTGTGAGAAATTACGGAGCCCCAAAAGTGACATTTTAAAATACTTTTTTTATTTTCACAACTATTTCGATTAAACTTTATATCATTTTGTTTTTATGAAATAATAATAATGTTTTTATGAAATAATATTAAGTTTAAACGAAATAATTATTATGTTTATTTGAAATAATTTTTTTCGTATTTACGAAATATTATTTCGTTTTTATGATATGTTATTTTTTCAAAATATGTTACTTTCGGGGCTTCGTAAGAAATCCTTTGTGTTAATGTTATTATCTTAGTACAGTCTGACTAATTTAACCTGATGGTGGTCAAAGTTAATGTCAGACAATTATGTTAAATAATTGTGTTAAAAACTCCTGAAGTCCTTTATTTCACTGAGTGAGCTCAGAAAATTATTATCCAAAGCCAGAGAAAAATGTGAGTTAAAATGCAAGTTAAAATAAACATGATTTTATTCTAAATTTGAAGAATAATGTGTTTTTAATGCATGCTGTGAATTTAAATGCAGTAATGATATGAACAAATATGAAGTGAATGTCTTTTTTTATATTTTACAACAAATGACCCAAATTTATTTTGAAGTGTTAAAGGAAATACAGATCTTATACCCATATTGGATGTAAACTATGTTACTTTTATACATTTAAGTATTTTAATATGGGGATGTCATTTCTACTCTAAGATTACATCTCTTTGATACTTAATAATTTCACTGCAGTGATATTGTGTATATTTTCACTGTAGTGATAGTTTATATATTTTTACTGTAGTGATATTTTATATATTTTCGCTACAGTGATAATGTATGTATGTTCACTGCAGTGATATTGTATGTATTTTCAATGTATTTGTGTAATTTCATAGAGAACAACACATTTTACCATAAAACATGAAATAATGTACACTGAGGTCCAAAAGTTCATTTACACATGTATGTTTCATATTTCCTCTGATTTTTTATAAGAAATATTGCAGATATATTTTCTTTAGTATATAAATTGTATATATTAAAATGTTTAATACATAAAGAACATAAATGATGGTTCATGTTAACTGTTGTGATGCTTATAACTACGTGTTAAACATATGGATGTATGCTTCAAAACATCAAACTTTAACATGTGTAAAGAAACTTTTGAACCTTGGTGTATATAAATAATAATGCATTCATAAATGTGGAAATGTCTTATACTGTCACTGCAGTGCAAACATAACAGATATTAAATAAACATCTTAATATGTAAAAAAAACATATTTTACTATTTAATATGTGTAAAAATGTTTATGTAAAATAAATATTAAATATTTTTTCATGAATTTATTTCAAGTGTATTTCATATCTACTGATACACATGTATATTATTTGACAAACAATTTGAAAATACATGTAGTTATTTGCAAAATGATAGTATTTTTGCAACAATAAATATATGATGTCTGCAACAGTTGACAAAACTTCATGGAACTGTATTAAAATCATCTTTTAATAATAAAATAAATGAAATATTTATTGTTGTCATTATTATTGTGTTGCTTGAAAAGGCTACAAATAGGGATTACTTTTCGTGAAGCAACATCCAATGATCTTGTTTGAAGCAAAAATCTGATACTGGTCTAGCTACTGACTTGAAACTTCACGGGTAGGTAGATCTCATAATGGAAAAGTGCAGTGCACAAGAACCCAAATGCTCTGCTTCATAATTTTGAAAATTAAGAGTAACAGCCCCAAATGATATAAGAATAGTGAGAAGAAACACATGATATAAGAATGTTAAGAAAAACATGATATAATAATGGTTAGAAAAAACCTAATAGAAGGAACACATGATATAAGAATAGTGTGAAAAATTATGTTATTATAAGAATGGTAAGAAGAAACGCATGATAATTATAAGAATGGTAACGAGAAACACATGATATAAAAAAATGTAAAAAGAAGCCCATGCTATAAGAATGATAAAAAGAAAGACATGATATAAGAATGGTGTAAAAGATTACACTATAGCAATAACTAGAAACCCATTTTTAGAACGGTAAAAAGATTTACATGATATAAGAATGGTAAAAACGTTTCTTCTTACCATTCTTGTACCATGTGTTTCTTTCTACCATTCTTATGTGTTTCTTCTTACCATTCTTATGTGTTTCTTCTCACCATTTTTATGTCATGTGTTTCTTCTTACCATTCTTATGTGTTTCTTCTTACTATTCTTATATCATGTGTTTTATTCTTACCATTCTTATGTCATGTTTGATTCTTACCATTCTTATATCATGTTTTTCTTCTTACCATTCTTATATCATGTGTTTTATTCTTACCATTCTTATGTGTTTCTTCTTACTATTCTTTTGTCATGTTTTATTCTTACCATTCTTATATCATGGTTTATTCTTACCATTCTTATATCATTTTTATTCTTACCATTCTTATATCATGTTTCCTTCTTACCATTCTTATATCATGTGTTTCTTCTTACCATTCTTATATCATGTGTTTTATTCTTACCATTCTTATATCATGTGTTTTATTCTTACCATTCTTATATCATGTGTTTTATTCTTACCATTCTTATATCATGTGTTTTATTCTTACCATTCTTATGTCATGTTTGATTCTACCATTCTTATATCATGTTTTATTCTTACCATTCTTATATCATGTTTTTCTTCTTACCATTCTTATATCATGTTTTATTCTTACCATTCTTATATCATGTGTTTTATTCTTATATCATGTTTTATTCTTACCATTCTTATATCATGTTTCCTTCTTACCATTCTTATATCATGTTTCCTTCTTACCATTCTTATATCATGTTTTATTCTTACCATTCTTATATCATGTTTGATTATTACCATTCTTATATCATGTTTCCTTCTTACCATTCTTATATCATGTTTCCTTCTTACCATTCTTATATCATGTGTTTCTTCTTACCATTCTTATGGATTTGTTCAGTAAAACTGTTTGTTCTAGCAATTTTTTAAAGAAAATATTTGAATTAGTATTTACAGTAAAATTTGGATATAACATACTCGGTTATAACATACACTCGGTTAAAACATACCATTTTTTCTGGCCCGTTTTTTCATCCTTATATATAACATACTTAGTATGCTATATGGATATAACATACCTCGGTTATAACATACCTTTTTTCTATGGCCCAGCGAGTATGTTATATCTGAGTTTTACTGTATGGAGATTTAGATGTATGACTAGCTAAACATCTTACACAGCTGTTTTAGTTTATATCAATGTCTGCAATACTATATTGTAAAATGTTAGTCATATTTTACATGTCCTTGACAAAACAAGATAGATACAATTGAATGTATCATCACTTACTTTGTTCCAGATTAGTGGAGTCTGCAGAGCAGCAGGGTTTCGAGACTAATTTCCCAACTGGTTGCAGATTGAAAAAAATACTGCCTGGGATTTTATTCCATGAAAATTTGACAATAATGTCCATTTTCCTCTATATATTAGGTATGTGGAGAAGTTGCTGGCCTTGTGGAAGGGTAGGCAAGTACTGGTTATAGACAAGGGTTGCCAGGTTAGGTGTGCTGGCTGTTGTAAAATAACATAAATTGTGTATTGTTCGTTTTTCCTCAACTGTCAAAGCATGAATAATTACACAGTGAATGCGTTTGTTAAAATTTAAGCCGTAATACATCTATGAGTTTCCAAAAGTGTGTATTATGATCGAGAAACGCTGCTTATGCCATATGATATATTTTAGTCAACATATTTTTAATAACAATTAGGCCCCCAGTACAAAAACAATGCAATTCAGTCACCGTAAAATTATTCAAGCTTTGACAGTTGAGAAAAAATGAACAATAGACAAGGAGTAAGACATCAAACACGGTATAAAAAAATTAAATAAATAAAAGTAATAAAACAATGAATTCTTTAATTTACTTTATTTTAATCCAACTTGGCTACTTAACAAGATTATGTTATATTTTGTGAGTGAAATACATGTTACATAATATTGAATGCCACAAAAAAATGTGAAATATGGTGTAAGTTGAATTTTCTGCCAGGTCCAAAGTTTGAGGATCTTCAAAACTTGCAGTAAAATATTCATAGTTTATGTAAATTATGGAAATAAAAGATTCTATTTCTAAATAGCTTACAAATGTAATATTTGTGACTCAACTGACCACTGCAGAAATGAAGACCCCACAGAAATTTCATCTTACTGTAACACAATAAAATCTGCCACAAAAATTTGTGATATATTACAAAGGAATATATAGATACATAATAGGTGAACAAATAATAAAATCTGATGAATATAGCTTACATTATACTAAACAAAACATAATTAAGAAGGCAGAGATGACTATAGATTGCTAATAAAAAAAGTTAAGTCACAGTAAGACTTTTATTAGATGGAAAAATAGATGAATGGCAAGTCTTTAGAGTTGGTCATGGCTTTTTTGAGCCGAGAGGTAGCTCCACATGACAGTTTTATACTAATGCAAAGATGCTTGGCCAGTAACAATCTGGTTAAATTATTTTATGCAAATTATTTGGCTATTAACACTGGTATACTAACCCATAACCAGTAAACTTTTAGTTGTGAAAGAGCTGATTGCAGACATAGGGATGAATGATGAACAATTTATGATTCTATACTCCCACCATAAACAAATGCTCAGGTAAGCAAAATATAAAAGAACTAACTACAGGTATATTTTCATTGTTTCCATTCTTTAGGTACAACACTGTAAAGCAAAGCATAGAACCTCTACCAAAGAAAATAGATTTCTAAATATCTTGAAATACTATAATACAAAAGAGTATAACAGCTAAGAGTTAAAGTCTAATATTTCTAGTTAATTATTAGTGTTGTTTATAAATTTTGGTTAGTGAAAGTTACTATAATGTATTATAGTATTGGTTTTGTTAGGTTTGGTATCAAACAGTCTTAGTAATATGCGGTGGACAGTTCAGCCAACTGTCTTTTCTTGGATTCACCAATACTAGACTTCAGTCCTCTGCAAGCAAACTTATGGTTCAGTGCAAAAGTATTCTAAGTTCATGAAAATAAAAAAGTATGTGGACTAGTTTTGCACTGAGCCATTCAAATGTAGAGCTGCAACGATTCGATTCGATACATCGAAACTCGACTGCAAGGGTGCCGATTCGATTTCAATTTGGGACCCGCAAGTTTTGATTCGATACTGACTTTTAAAAGTGTCTACATAAGTTAAAACGATAAAAGCAAAGGCGCGCCTAAAAGTCAAAGTATACGTTGACAGTGAAACTGGGTTTCACTTTGTTACATTTCTGTTAAATTTCTATTACGATTTTATGTAGCATGATTAGAAACTCTGTTCCAAATATACATTCTATAGTATATACCCCGATCCTCCGCCAAATGGGTCGGTGTGATTGAATTTTACCTGTTCTGACAAACTGGAAGATTTTAGGCTCCGCATGAGCAAGCCAAGTTTTATTGTTAGTTTATTCAAATTTAAATAGTTTTGCATGCACAGTGTATTTTTAACTAATATGTACAATAGTATACCAAGAACTGCATCTTTCAACAATTTATGATCCATGCTGTCTTTACTTTTTAAGTCAATATTACATTAATAATACATTTTCGCAACCTTTACATTCGTACCTAATCCATTTTGTACTTGAATAAAGCAAATATAAAAGATTATCAGATTTTCGAGTTTCGTGTTATCCAATTTTAGAAACACTTTTATTTAAATAATATTATTTAGTTTTAAGCTCAAATATGATTGTGTATAAATGCATATTTGTAGTAAATTGTATTTATAAAAGAATCGAATCGAAAAAAATCGAATCGAAAAAAAAGTATAGAATCGCATCGAATCGACTTTCCGGTGAATCGTTGCAGCACTATTCAAATGCTTACTTTCTATAATAAAGCGACTATATTTCATTGATAAAACATGAAAGCATGGGTTAATATGCATGTTCAAAATTTATGACAGAAATATAAAATATATGACATACAAGACAAACTAATATCTATAATGGTATATATTGCTAACAAAACATATCAAAACAACAGCACTTCATGGACAGTGTGCTTGATTATTTGGGGTGTTGGAGAAAACAAAATCCATTATTGATATAAAAAATTTTACTTTCATTGGTTAGAGATATTTCTTATTTCTAAGTATAAAAGGGCCATAATTCAGCCAAAATTCATGCTACGGTTATGCTACTTGGTATTTGACCTCAAATGGTAACCCTTTAAACATGTGTAAAGTTTCACTTTAATCCATTGTTCCTCCCAGAAAAGAATATTAATTCAGTTATTTTTCATGAATTAAAGTCTAGTGAAATATAATAAATATGTAGGTGCTATTTATTGTTTTGTATTATTGAAGCTAGTAAAATATTTTGTGAAATATCTTTATTTATTAAATTTATTGTTCTTGATAAAACTATATTACATACATAACCAATAAGATAAAATATTGATAGTTGTTTAGAAATACATTGCTTAAGGTTTAATTAAATTAAAAGATTAACAAATTCAGTTGTTAAAGATGGAAATATAGTCAAATGATGATTAGAAGTAAGGATAAAATCTGAGGAATTCAACTAAATAAACCCTTCACTATGAAGAGTATACAAAGGGAAACAACCCAACTAATTCTATTGATTAATCATTTATAAAAGTTTTCAATACATGTACAGTGTATATGATAATGGATTCATACATAGGATGAAATATGCTGCCATATTTTTGAGCTACATGTGGTTATATGTAATTGCATCACTCTGAAAGAAGTGTGTCCAGGAAATATTCTCAAGAAATTGCTTTAGCCTAACCAATAACCAAACTATCACCAACAAATCAAAACAAAACAATTGTGATGCACATTGATTCTGAAAGTACATTAAAGTACTTAGTAATGAAACACAAACAACAATTATTGAATTCCGTACACAACAACATTGAGGGATAAAATCTGTATAAAACCAATGGCACACATCATGAGTAATAAAATTGGCGCTTAACAAAAGTATCACGGAACATGAAGCAAATTTATACATCAGCAGATAACTAGTCACCTAACATGGAGTTTTTTCTTGTATTACATATACATGGGCCATTTAAAGGTCCCTGAATCTTCCATTTCTTTTAAATCATTCAGTGTTTTCCCAAATTTCTTTTGAACATTCATTTCCCTATCAATTGCATAGCAATAAAAATTCATCAAATGTGCTACAATAAGTTAGGATCCAGGCCCCTTCCCAAAAAGCTGAAAAAAAGCTTTGCCTATGAAAAGGCTATGATGTCTTTTCCTGTAATGTTTCCCATGAAAAAATAATAAATAAGTGACATAATCATACATGTAGTTGAAACACACATCATTCTGTGTCTAATAAAACATGCATATTCATGGACGGGTTCAAATACGAGTATTTTAAAAGGAATTCACTTTTATAAATTCTATATGCATTAATTTGATCATCAAGAACTATCACTATGAATAGTTTTTTTCATATTTTTCAAAGAAGGACACCTTTTGTTTCTACCAGGGATCCTGTAGGAATCTGTGGTCAGTCATTTAGAGATACCTCTCTTATGTTAGTGATTCTTCAAATATAAGACAAAATTTCAGGTGTATATTTTCAGTCACAAATTGTGATAAACAATTCATGGTCACCTAAATTCACTTAAAAAATGGGAAATTTTCATAGATCCTGTTGAAAACTTCAGCTTAGAATCACTTTCATTCCTTCCAAGTTGTTGGTAACCATGGAACCTGGGACACGGTTAGTGTCAAACCCTCTTAATTCAATGCCCAGGGACATATCAGAGGAACAGAAGGCATATTGCAAGAGCTAGAAATGTTTATATGATAACTATGATACATTATAATGTAGTACAACTATGTTGTGGCAAGTGAATAAATTACTAATTCTCATTATACATGTAAGCCATCAAATTATAAAACACACTTTTATACAAAATTAATAAAAATCAACATCTAAAAATTGCATAAAGATATAACCCAAGCTAACTAAGCTTTGTATTGTAAATTATAAGTTCAAGAACTACAAAAAAGTGTACAAAATAATAATAAATACATATAAAAGTAGAACTCTTAACATAAAAAATCATAATTTTGGAATGGATAACTTAGTTGAAAGCAACATAAAAACTGACTTCAACTACAGCATTTTAACATAATCATTTAAACACCAACGTGAAAACAATTTATAAAAGCTTTTAATAAACATTCTATTTTATAGAGACACTTCAGTGATAAAAACAACTTAACCTAAAATGAAATAAATTTGGGAGACTAAGTTAAACAAATAAAAAGGTTTTTTAATTGACTGCCAATAATACCTGCCTAACTGAAATAAATTACGTATTGAGACCCAATCCAACTCTTATATTTGTTTTGTTTTTGCTGGGTTTAACGCGGTAGTAACACATATAAGGTCATATAACGGCGGTCAGTCAACCTACTTACTCCTCCCGGAAAGGCTAAATCTCTGGATTTAGCTGTTAACTGACTACTAAGCGCATACTTTCGTCAGTGACTGACAACTGCCCTACATAATTAACATCATTGGTAGGAGGGAGAATGGCTGTAGAAATAATTTCATGACCAAGCTCCACGAAAGTATGCCCGCCCGGGAATCGAACCCATGACCCCTTGATCAGTAGACTTGTGTGCTACCAACTGAGCTAGCCGGGCGGCTCCCAACTCAATAAACCAAACACTTGTGACAGGCCTGACTGTATTTATGTAAGAATCATGAGATTTCAATACTTATACACTTGTAACTATTTCAATAATTCGGGGCTTGACACTTGTTTTTAAACAAGGTTGCCTGGAGGGACAACCAGCTATATGTTTCACTAGGGCTGTCACAATTTACCGGTATATTGCAATATGTAGCAATAGGTAATGCAGTACAAATTTAACGTACCAGTATTTAGCGATATTTTTTATTTTCATTGAAAAACTCTTCCCTTTGCTAAATGAAAGTAGCGAAATGTCAATTTTCCAAGGTTCATTCCATTAAAGCTTAAGTTAAAAAAATCTAACCCATTTTGGTGCGTTTGGAATGTTCCAATATCTCTAAAAATGCCCAGTTTTACTCCAGTTTGCTACAGGCACTTTCCCTACAAAATCTTGTAACATACGTCAATACTGAACAGTCGAATAATTTTTTTAAGACAAAAGTATTAATGCAACCGTGCCTTTGATTGGTAAAGCAATATATCATGGTATGTATCGTGATACGGTTCTAGTGTATCGCAATATACCACAATAGGCTTCTGGCGTATTGTGACAGCCCTATGTTTCACTAACAGTAACAAGTTGCCTGATCTAAAATATAGGGTGTCAAGGGTGATAAGATGATCTTTAATGTTGAACCCTGTAATTAAGTCAATCAAATATTTCTCCCATTTACTTGTTTTTGATTAGTTTCTCTATTGATGAAGCTTTAGTTGTTTTTGTCATTGAATATCCCCTTTATTGTCTAAGCCTCCTAACTCAAAACAGTGTCACATGATTATTCATGAAATAAATCAAAGTTTCATCACTACGTTATTTTCATAAAATAATGCAAACAGTGTAACGTCAAAAATTAAACTGTTTATGTATATACATGTACATACATATGTATTGTTCTTAAATGTTCTCTCTTTTCACAGATGTATGTTAATGATCATAAATATTTATAATGTCATTGTCACGTGATTGTATATTTTATTAAATGCATTTTTATGTTCACATAATTCTATTGACCGTTTGATTTTGAATACAAAATAAAACCTTCTTCTTCTTATAACAAATTTATAGGACACTGTCATAATCTTTAACTTTCAAATATTTTGTTTAGATTAAAACATAGTGGAACAAAAACATTTTATTTCATAGGTTATGCTTTTCTTTCCATTGTAAATGAATCTAGAGTGGTCATCAACTATTTTGTATTAACAAATCTTTAAAAACTACTTGATTGAAAAAAAAAATGGTTTATATATGACACTTGTTCATGAAGTTACCATTAATATTTTCATAAATATTTTATCATAAAACCCATAGTTTTGAGTTAGGAGTGATAGACTTCAATTTAGAATTATGTTAGGGCAAGACAATATGTTTTATATATATATATATTAAATTTTCATTCACTAATCAGATATCAATTATATACAAATATCAATCCACATTTATGATCCAGTCCAGGATTGATCAGTCATTTCTAAACATCAAATTGATCTTTAAAGATTGATTTGTAATTTATAACAATTGACATAATTAAATAGTTCATAGCAGAAAAAAACGGGCTCAACCTAACTTTTGTTTTAAAATATTTTGCATATATCATTTTAATTTGAGGCCTAAAAAACATAGTTTTGTTTCTGTTTCAAAACCAACCCTATTAATTTTACAGAGGACCATATTTTTTGTTGATAACTAAAATCAATTTTTTGTCAAATTTCACAAAATACTGAAAAATCTTTTGAGGAATTTTGGTTTTGAATCATGATATTGACTTGAGACTTAAGATGTCATGTCAAATCTCTGGTATTGTTTAAAGTTCAGAACAACAGTAGGGCCTACTGGTTTAATAAGGTCCCTAACTGAAACAGATTTACCAGTAATTCCACCGAACAATTGACAACAACAAAAAATGTCAACCTACCATCTCTACTTTTTTGTGGAGAGATGAAACCAGAAACATCACATTATTTTTTAGGCCTCATAATTCACCAAAAGTAAATTTATTCTCCAATAAAATGATCCCAGAATATTGAAACAATTACATAATGAGAATATTACACATTTAGAACAATATATCTACTTGTAAACAGTCTAAGATAACAAATGTATCAACTCATCTTTACTATACAGTGCCATCCATAATTATCTTTACACTTTGGCACACAAGTGATTTGGATTTATTTTTTTACCAATGTTTGATACACAACAAACATAACATTAGATACAGTACCTACCAAAAGTTTTGAGACATTTTCACTTTATAGGCCTACTGAATAGCTTTTATCTAAAATTTGATAACTGTTTATTTTTAAATGATTTTTAGTTTTGCTTTATTTTTTGATTATCATTATACTTATAACTGAGAATACTAAAATAGCATAAAAATTATGTTATGGAAAAAAATACAATAAACATGGTTTTGGAGGCTTTAGGATGTCAGATGCTGTTATAATTGTGCTGCGTAAATGAAATTTGTTTTCATATTATCACAAACCATCTATACTATTAAATTTGCGAGTTTCCTGTTTTGTGGAAGAAACTGCGCAGCTTTGAATAAATCTTTTGTTTGTCGCTGGAGCACCTATATACCGGCATATCAAGTTGACAATTCTTTTTTGACAAAGCCTCTTGATATTTGCAAAAACTGCCAAAAATCAACAAAAATAATGGGTTTTTTGTGTCTAAAAATAGTTCTAGATAAAACTAAAAATAGACCAAACTCCCCACAGCGGTTATTTCCCTTTATTGTCATTACCTAGTCATTGAAATTCAAGAATTATAGTAAATTTCTTTTGTCTCTAAACTTTTGGTGGGTACTTTATAATTATGTACATGTAAAACAATTATAATTGTATACAGTATCATAATTCTTCTTTCAAATGTTACAATCTATTATAATTTTTATTTATTTTATTTTGATGGGTTTAATTCCATAGAAACACATAGTATAGTTCATATAACAGCACTCAGGGCACCTAACTTAGCTTTCCTGAACACCTGTCTATAACCAGTACTCACCTACCCTTCCACAAGATCAGAAACTTCTCTGTATACCTTATTAATGGAGAAAAATCGACATTATAGTCAAGTTTTCATGGAAGGGTATAACCTCCCCTGGTGGGATTCAAACCCATACCCCCTTCGGGACACTAGATTCGAAATTCAGGCACACTACTAACCGACCGGGTTACAATCTATTATATAATATGTATTTTATAATATGTAAATGCCTCTGAAGTAAAATTGCACTGTTTTATTGAAAAATTCACATTCTTTTTCACAAGTGTAAAGTTAATTTTGAATGTCACTATACATCATGTATGTTATATAGCATTTTTCTCTTTTAACATGTAATTTAATTTAGGTTTTCTAGGACAATGGTTGATCAAGTCATCTTTATTATATACTATTTATATTATACAATATTTTACTCTTTCACTTGCTTAGATTTATTGGCATTTAACACTGCTTCTATCTCGGCTCGTTTTCTTACTTCATCAAATGAATAATCTCTCAATAACTTCCCATTCTCAAACACTGTGACCAAAATATCCTGTAAAAAAAAATTAATAATTCTTAGTCAGTCATTTATTTTACTAAGTAAATTGAAGATGTAAAACAAAAAAAGTAATTATAGATCATTTCCATAATGCCAATTTACAATCATTCATAAATTTTCAAACCATGATAAATGATCATAAAACATTATGGGTGTGCTCGATTGGAAATTCCGACTGTTAGAAGAGGGAGAACTCCAATCCAATGCCTTGGAACTGTGTTCTAGCAATGTTCTACCCATTCCATGGAAATAGGTGGTGTGAACAGAATCGGCAGCATTCTACCCATTCCATGGAAATAGGCGGTGTGTCCAGAATTGGTCACAGTTTCTTCATATCCAAGATGGCGGCGGCATCACTGCAAACATATGAGTTTGGAGTTTTGAAAGTGAATGTTGTTAGAATTATATTTTTGGCGATTGTTAACGATAACAAATTAACTATTTGCAATAAATAAAGTAAGAACTTTTGCTTCCGATATTGCCTTTTGATTCAATTCCAACATCCAATTTCACTCTTTTGGCAGATTCTGTGTAAGAGTCAGAACTTGATTCTGGCACAGTTCTGACAGCCCAATCGAGCATGCCCAATGTCTTTCATTTGTTACAACATATTATTCATTTTGCATGGATGATATTTTATAAAAACAATATTCAGTTGCAGTTTTTGATGAAAACTTTTTATGAAAGTGAGTTATTATCTCCCTTTGATAAGAAAATAAAAAATGTAGTGTATTTCTTAATTTGTCCAAACAAATTAATGGTAAATATATTTTAAAAATCTGACATGGTGAAAATGTTTAGTAGTACAATTAGATACCAGTTTTTTGGAGAAAAATTCTGAGGACATAAACATTGGTTTGTAATAGGAGATCCTACCTTAAATTCAATTTTACTCATATTTTATCAATAAGGGACCTTAGTCTGTTATTTCCCCTTGTATACTCTTCAAAAAGGTATCTAATCTTCTATAATCTTGAATACTCTTCAAAAAGGTATCTTATCTTCAATTAGTTGGATTACTCAGATTATCCCTTACTTTTCAATGTCAGTTTGCCAAAGTTAATCTTAAATAACATTTTTGTAAATCATTTAATTTGTTTGAAATCAAGCTAAGTATTTTAAGGGTAAAGAAATATCTAAATTCCCCCACTTCTGTTGATATCTTCATTAACAAGAAAGATATAAGATGAATAGTTTAGTTATCCATACATAGGATAGATAAAATCGGAGGATTCCAACTGTAAGGACCTACTTACCAACTGGATTGCTTCAGATATTATCAGAGAAAGATAACTGACTAAAGTTCCTAATTGACTTGGTTAATTTTGCTTCAACTAGTTTATCAAATTTAACAATTTTTCAAAGTTAACTCACCTTCTTGGTATCACCTTTACCTTGTTCCTTTGTTTCATATTTACCAGTGTGAGAATCATATTCTAAAGATAATCTTCCTTTCTTACTTTTCTTACCAAGATCTGTGATTGGTTCCTTGAATACGTTTACCTAAAAATACATACAAAATATTAAAATTACAGAGAACAAGGACAAAGGTAAAAAAATTCAAAATCTTGAACTTTCGAAGCTCTATTATTTCTGCAGCTCTTACATAGTGAATAAAACTTTTCTAGAGTTCAAAATATCTAGAACTTTAGGATCAGACCTGAAAACTTTCATCCATAAGAATAAATAACAATTGAGAACCAAGAGATGTTTGGTTCAAATTGTGTCAGAGCAATATAGTTTGTTTTTATTGGTTTTAACGCTATAGCAACACATGGTATAGGTCATATAACCGCGTCCAGCGCATCTAAACTAGCATTCCTTGACCCTTGTCTATAACCAGTACTCACTTCCACAAGGCCGGATACTTCTCTGTATTATCTAATCAATTGACGAAAAATTGACATTATTGTCACATTTTCATGGAAGGGTATAACCTCCCCGGGTGGGATTGGAACCCGTACCCCCTTCAGGAAACGAGATTCCAAATCCAGGCGTGCTACCAACTGCGCTATCGACCCGGGTTCCAACAATACATAGTAAACCAATGATCACACAGTAAAGTTAGAACCAATTGTTTTCTGTACTGAACAACGTGAGGCAAATTTTCAACAAGTAAATCTGTGAGCTAATGCTCACTAGTGATACCCCCGCCAAAATCTAAAAATATGCGACAAACAGGAATTAGATGAGCAAGGAGCATGAAATCGCTTTACACCACATGGGACTATAGGATGAAGCAATATGCAAAGTTTCAGGCTGCTGCATGGTATAGTTGCTGAGAAAACTGTGACGGAAATTTTGTAACGGACGGACGGACGCACGGACGGACGCACGCACGCACGGACAAGGGTAAAACAGTATACCCCCCTCTTCTTCGAAGCGGGGGTATAATAAATAGTTTATTCAGTGCTTTCAGTACTTTGATTTATAAAATAAATTGGGATTCAAAAAATTAATTGGAATCAAAAACATGGACAACACTTTGATCAGAGCAATTTGGAAACTAAAAATGGAATTTGGACACATTCTAGAAACATCACTGAATGAACAGTCAATTGGCTATTGAAAAATCTAACAATTATTAATTGTAACAATGAAACTATAAATTAATAAAATGAAAAAATGCAGGAGAATATGTAACCCAATAAAAATCCATGGACCAATCTGAGATTCAAACCCACGACCTCTCGAGTCGTAAGCGGACACTTTACCAGGTCGCCATAAAAGCTAGCTTAAAGGCAAGGTAGTACCAGTGCCATATTATACCTCTGCTACATACACCCCCTCCTTAACAGAATTTGTCATAGAATTCTTGGAGCTTGAATGTCTGTGGGACAATCTAAGAATGCAACTATACAATTCCTAGTGGGTTATTTACGTTGGGCGCTAAATGTAACCTGATAAAAATCCATGGGCTGAACTGACATTCAAACCCACGACCTCACGAATTGTAAGTGGACAGTCTACCATGTCGCCATAAAAGCTAGCTTAAAGGCAAGGTAGTACAAGTGGGGTATTATACCTCTGCTACAAATATATGGTATTTAGCTAGACAGTACAAATATATGGTATTTAGCTAGACAGAAAGTTATGTAACATTCTTGTGTAGTCTCACAATATTCTGATAAAGATAAAAATACCCAATATGATAATGAATCAGAAAACAACTACTCTACATCTTTATTCATTTACATATACAGTACCCACCAAAAGTTTGGAGACAAAGGAAATTAAATAAAATTCTTAATTTAATTGTTAAATTTTGGTAGAATCATTATTTTTAATATATTCAATACGGTAAGTGATAAAATGAAAACAAATTTTAAGAATACATCACATTTATAAGATTCAGCTTCTGATATTCCAAAGCCTCATAAACTAAAGTCAATGTTATTATTTTCTATAATATAGATTTAAAGCTAATTTGGTAGTCTCAACTACAAATAGTACCATAACTAAACAACTAAGCAAAACTAAAATTCGTTTCAAAATAAATTGTAATCAAATTTTATGATAAAACCTATGCAGTAGGCTTACAAAGTGAAAATGTCTCCAAATTTTTGGTGGGTACTGTAGTTAGACTAGTTTTGCACTGACCCATAAATGCTATATAAATAAACATCTATCTAGGGCCTAAAAATGACTGTCATTCAATATAAATATTTTCTTAATCATTTTTCTGTAAAAACCCATTGAATACTTTATAATAATAATAATAAAGACTTTATTTATAGAGGCAACACAGTAAGGCAAAGCCCAAAATTTAACTAAAAAAAAACAAAAGTAAGAAAATCACCTCTTTTCCATCACAAACAGCATAACTGCATTTATAGGCACATTTCTGTGTATCTCTATCCAATCTCTGTAACAATGCTCCACCACTACCAAAAGCAAGGTTATCTGCACTCCAACCATGTTTCTTCATATTTTCTAAAATGTCTGCTAATGTTTCATAGCTTATACCATCCCCTTGTATCACTCTAATATATGGTGGTAACATTTTAAAACCTTTGCTATTTGTACTGCTACCAAAACATTTACATAAAATATCCAATACCTGAAATACATCATCATCATATTATAAATATATCAATAAAATTAAACTTTTACTTGGACCTATAGTATGCAATTTATCAACACCTTTCGTAAAATTATGTTTTTCTGGACATTTTTCATACACTAGTAGCCTGTTCAATTACCCTTAATGTTCCAAAACGTTCCGTAATGATACATTCTGTTGACTACAAAAAAGCAATTCTTGTTTACAAATCCCTAAACAACAATGCTCCAGATTATCTAAATAACAAGTAAATCTGTGAGCTAATGCTCACTAGTGATACCCCCGCCAAAATCTAAAAATATGCGACAAACAGGAAGTAGATGAGCAAGGAGCATGAAATCGCTTTACACCACATGGGACTATAGGATGAAGCAATATGCAAAGTTTTAGGCTGCTGAATGTTATAGTTGCTGAGAAAACTGCGACGGAAATTTTGTAATGGACGGACGCACGGACGCACGCACGGACAAGGGTAAAACAGTATACCCCCCTCTTCTTCGAAGCGGGGGTATAATAAATTTGTCTCTTGCAGCAACTCTAAATTAAGGTCAAATTCTAATAAACAACTGTACGTCCCAAAACCTAAATTTGAATTCTTCAGAAAATCCCTAGCATATTCAGGATCAGTTATATGGAATGAAATTCCTCTTAACATTCGACAAGCTGAAAGTCTAACATCATTCAAAAATCAATACCTTAAAAAAATATTAATGGAAATCTCAATAAATGCAAATTGGTCTTTGTCCACAGGATATATTCACTCTTTCTACTTCAGGCTTGTGTGACTTAGCATCATATTACTTATCTTTCTATTTATTTTTTCACCATGTAAATAATGTAAATAACTTGTACATGTTTTCTTGAGGTCCACATGGAAGATTGGATTTATCCAAATGCGTAGCCTCTTTAAATAAAGTCTTTATTATTATTATTATTATTCTGAACTCCTCGGCCATTCGCTGCGAATAATCTAATCTAATAAACAAATATACGATCGTAAAGGCAATGAGTGATGTTTCAAAATTTACGGACTAAAAACGAAAAATCACTCATTGCCTAAACGATCGTATATTTGTTTACTTTAACACCGGTATTTCAAAATAGCGTCTAAATATATCCAATATTATTCGCAGCATATGGACTAGAAGTTCCAAATGTATCTTTTCGGAACGTTTTGGAACGTTTGGGTTAATTGAACAGGCTACAGTACTCACACTTACACAACAAGGAGACAACTTCTTCCTACACCAAGGACAAAATTAAAAGACCTATCACTGAATGCAATAAAATATCCCAAACAGGTGTTTGTCAAGAAATTGGTTGCTGAGAAAATGAGCCGACAAGATTTTTCATCAAAGGGTCATAACTTGGTAAAAAATAATCAATGGACGGTAACCAAATAGGATATGTGCATGTCTGCCTGATATCTGGTATATGTGTGAAGTTTGAATCAAATCGGTACGATAGGTGCAGAGAATTTGAGCAGACAAGAAAAGGCTACACACCGACAAACTGGCTCCTACATGTACATGTATATAAACCCCGCCAATTTTTTTTTTTTGGGGGGGTATAATCAACATCATTACCAAAAGGAAGAGTATGACAAGTCATGGTAGGGTAAATAAAACAGTGAGTATTTATGAATATAGTAAAGGTCACCTTAATTAGACATCATATTTTCAATGATCTTGTTTGCCTCAATATGGGGCTGAATTTTGCATTTTCACAATGGGGAAAAAATGAAAAATCACAAAAATCTTATCAGAAAGATTTTTTGGGGGGTAAAAATGTCACAGAGGCCATTAAAAATCATTTCTTATCACAGCTGACGTCATTCATCTTTGAAGATGACATCAAAATGACAATATATATTTACTACAAAGAAAGTTGACGAGGTTTCAATTCATTAGTTTAAGGTAGTAAAGTCTCAACCAACCTTTACAACCACTTCAGGTGGGTCACCAGAATCAGGTCTTACAACAAGTGTACCTTTGTCTCCTCTACCAACAACGAGATCTTTAAGTGCACCACCCCATACTTTCTCACAAGCATCCCATATATTATAACTATCACTGACACAGGCAACTAAACCATCGGGAAACTTTGTTAACATGTTACGAAATGCTTCCACTTCCCCGTCTCTACCCCATGTTGTTATTGTGCTGAAATATAAACATTTTATAAGTTAAAGTTAAAAAATTTAAAGTGCAGTTTAAAGTCTGCTTCCATATAAATGTTCAACCGACTTAACAATGTCATTGTAATCACATTCAGGCAGAAAACACCTTACAGTACACATTTACACTAGGATAGAGTGGACCAATTGTAGGTTAATTTCTTGCTAAAGGAAATAATTAGTGCCCTCTTGATTCGTTATCACATGTCCTACCACTGGACCACAGCTGCTACATTTATTAGAGCTGTCACAATTACTAAAATTAACAAGAGCTGTCCGTAAGACAGCCAATGCTCGACTATTCGAATAATGCTAGAAGAAAGCAATGTGATAGGCAGTGCACAATATCATGTAAACTTTATATTAAACTGAACATCTGCAGAGAAAGTCATTGGATGTGTTGTTAGTGGAAAAATTCATTGAATGAAAATTCTTGACTTCATAAAGGGGCATAATTTTGCCAGAAAGCTTTATAGAGTTATGGCACGTTTTGATACAAGCTCTCATTATCATCGTTAATATTTGTGAGAATTTTGAAACTGATATCTGAATTAGTTTTGGAGATAAGGGCTTGCATGCATACTTTAACAAAAATTTCTAAGTGGAAAAGGGGCATAACTCTGAAATTACTGTTGACAGAATTATGTAACTTGTCAGGGATATGCCCTGTGTCACAGTAAGTAAGTATGTGAGGTTTGAAGCAAATATCTTTGACGGTATACAAGATAATAGCCTTTTTAAAAAACTTTAACCAACGCCGACGTGAGTAGGATAGCTCTTACTATTCTTCGAATAGTCGAGCTAAAAACTGAAATCCTTAAATAGCTTGCTTGAAATCGGGTTGTCAGCCATTTTGATTCATACGTAAGGTCATTGCTGGTTGTCCATATTATCGGGAGTCAAAGTGATTTGGGTACAATGTTGCAGTCTAAAACTGCCAGCAAACGCATTTAGATTGGTATCTATTAAGATTCATGATTCCTTTGTGACTCATTTGAATAATTAGACTATTAGGGAAGAGATAGTTGCTATCTGCTCTTAAACCTACTCCCTTGACAAGTCATCCATCTCTAAAACAACATCCAAATATTGTCTGGATGCTCTTATGTTATTGGATCCTAAAACTTGAGAGTTTAACAGTTAAACTTAAGCTGTAAAAGCTTGCTATTTGTTTCAATTCTGCACATGGACAGCCAAGAAAGAACTCTCATTTACTACATATCTATCAGACAAGAAAAACTATTCACAATACTACTTGTCATTTATAACCCTCAATTTCTATATAAGTTCCATTTTGTTCAGGCATATAAAAATATGGTTTGGGCAAGTAAAATTCATTGTTGGTTGTCTGACCTGAGTAACCTACTTCAAAATTTAATGTAGAGAACTGCAGCAATATACATATATATTTGGAGGTCAAATCATATTTGCCAAATCTCGTACATAGTCAAGATTGTTGACATAAACCAATATTACCTGTGTTCAGCAGCAGGAATAGAATGTCCAGCTATTTTACAACCATAATATTGTCTAGCAGTAGTAATACCAGCAATAGTATCAGTACCCATAAAGTTGACAAGATGTGAACATCCACCTATACCTGCTGACTACAATATAATAATTTGAGCCGTCATTGATTTGGCCACAAGGGTATTGAAGACATCAATATATAATATCGACCATACATTGATATTCATTGATACATTCACTGCAGTACTTTTCAGACCATTTATGTTGTCATAAACTCATAATAGCATTGTCGACAACCACAGTACTTACTTTGGTTACACTCCATTTGTACCATGGGCAATAGACCTAATCCGGAATTCAAATTTATGGGTTTTTCCGTCCGTGCACAGCTGGTGCAAACAAAGTTTTCTACACATTATTGATAAACAGCACGAACTATGGATTAAATCCTATTGTTCTTTGTACACATGATTTTGTTGTAACGGTGAAATTTTGTTTGTACTGGAGGGGAAAACCCAAATATTTAAATTCCGGATATAGTCTATTTGACTGGCAAAATCTCATTTTTATGAATATGCATGAGACAGGGAAGATCAATCTTCTTCCAACGAAATCACGTAAAAATTTAAAACTCTTTAATAACAATGACATGAAACTGGGATTTTCTTACTTAAAACAGAAACAATGCACATATTTATATTCTCAAAATGGTAGCAAAATGTCATTGGCTAGTTTTCCGCAGTAGTTTCCTTGCAGAACCAATGAAACTGTCTCATTAATTATTCATGATTACAAGATTTTCCTCACCAAATGGCCCACGGTATATAACACAGCATTGAGGAGTACCGGTAATGTATTTTGGGATAACTGGCAATGTCATAATAGATGCATATTTGTCATGAATATTACACCTTGGTATCCTGCATTATATTGGTAAGTAGTCAGTAAAAATATTTGTATTGATTATAAATAAATAACAAGACGTATCACAAATTAATTGTCTATTTTCTTGTCTTCTTCCCAGTTTTATGCTACAAAGTTCACAAATTTTGACATTTTTATTTATTTACCTAAATGTATATAGGCTTTATTATCGATATTTCAAAATGCATATCGTAATTGATCGAGAAAAAAAAATCGTCCAAACATCAATATGGTTTGAATCGTTGTTTTATAAATGTAAAGTAGAAACAATTTTATGTAAGGTATAATATATTGTGATAATGAAAGCCCCATACCACCAGAGCCACTTTTAAAACTTACCTCAACAGAACTAGATCCACGGAATCCAAAATCATGTAATTTGAAAGGTAAACCATCTAAGTTGTCTGCAGTTAAACTTAAATATTTAGCTATAATCTCTTTCTGATATCTAGAGTTGGTAGCTACAGTCATTGGATACCAGACTTGTACCAATAATGTCTGAAAGAAACAAACAAGTTCATACAATACATGGTCCATAGTCATGTCATCTACAACAATAACCATTTAGATAAAAAATTGTTTTTCCCCAATTTCAATTTCTCTTTTCCTGACAAATAATTGAATGATAATCACCAAATTGTGCATAAAATAACTACTATATTTCTTTCCTCAAAAAGCCCAATTGATCCTGTAAATTTTTATTGTAGGCTCCAAATCCTCTGCACAAAAATTGAGTTGAGCCGTAAACTAGGTCATGCACAATAATGACTTGAGTAGAGTAAACAATTACATGTACATTCCACAGGCTCATGTGGGCATTTTCGGACAAAAAACTAAAATAGTTATTTTAAGCACTACTTAAATGTTTCCAACTGTTTAGCTGCTCCAATGATGGAAAAAGAAGTGCTTGTTTACCAAACTTCTCACAGTGCTTTCATCACACTTTGCTACTTAACCACTGCAAACACACAAATCATGTGACACTAGTAATACCATGTGACAAAGAATGGTGACCACCACTAAAACACCATGGTATTTTCATTATTTTTACAAATTATTAATTAAAACTACTATTTTTTTTATCTCTATGTACTTTGAACATCATACTTTACCACAAGAAGACTTAATTTATAGAAAATACTGAAATGTAAAAGAAAACATGAAACAAAATATTTGACTCACTGAGGGACTAATTTACTGGTGAGGCAGTGGTTATTGATTTAATACAGGGAAATAACTGCTGCAGGGAGTTTGCTTATTTACATAAGGAACTTCTTAATGTAAGCAGGACAATTTTCTATGTAAGTATATAACAGTAAATAATACTGACTAATAATAGGACTAAACCTCTGTTTATGATAAATCTTACTTTTGTGAAATTTGTTTTCATTTTGTCAAAAACAATACTTAAATATATTAAAAATGATGATTCTACAAAAATAACCACCAAATTTCAAGAATTGTAGTATTTTTTTAATGTCTCCAAACTTCTGGTGGGTACTGTATATACATGTATATGCTTTTTACATTCAAACAAGTAAGTTTATTTCAGACGTATTTTCACATTATGATATATATGTAATAATACAATGTAGATTGTTACATTCGAAAAGGGAGTAATGATATTTTATCCAATTGTAATTATTATACATGAATAAATTATGTATCTTAAGATATGACTTTAATTTCTCAAGTATTAGAAAATATTAAAAACAAATCAAACATTAACATAAGTATACAGGTAATTATGTATGGCCTTGTAACAGTTACCACACAAATAAAACCAATCTATTCAAAACAGATTGGAATAATTCCTCTATTCTTGTACATATACCAAGTCAGGATATTCATTATTCAATTCTATTCAAATATAGAAAACTTGTATACAAATAGTTCTATGTAATACTGATTCAAAATGACGCAATGTAGATCCTTCAAGAATAAAAACCTTTGAAAAATAATGTCTCAACATTAAATGGAGTGATTATAAAAAATCGAACTTTTTCTTAAAATCACAAAAATCAATACCGACATAAAAGCTTTCATGTATGTCTTAGTATGTAGTTCTATTAATGTATACTATTTTAAGATAGTATTAAAATTTGTCAATAAAAATATATCTATATCTATTTAGATCTACCTAGGGTCAATACTTAAATCAAAGAAAAAAATAGAATACTTGAGTTCTAACCAATGGGGGGTATCGGGTAGAAGTAATATTGGAATAACGGCTGTTTAGATTTTAAAGTACTTTTATAGGTTCCTGGAAATTGGTTCCTGGCCAGTTCTTATATACAATTCACAAGAAATTAGTTGAAATATCAGCATATGGTAGAATAATTAAGAAAGGATTCAATCTGAGGAACCAGTAATTTAAGACTCAAGGTAGAGCTTAGATCTTCAAAAAAAACACTTAGCATTATACAGAGAATTAAGTTTTTAACCTAAGTAATAAGCACATATATCTAGCAATTGTTTGATGTCTGCCATACTTGAAACATTAATACATGTAGGAGCAAGTATGATCCCATAGTCTACAGTCAGTTACTTTTTGTTCCATATTTGTCTCCAGAACTTGACATCAAATAGGAACATGAACAGGGTATGCAGTCATGTTATCATCAGAAGTAACCAAACTTGTTTTTTGAAATTCTTGAAATAGCCAAACAAAGAAAAAATTAAATAATGCATAAAATAACTACAACATTTCTGTGTCAGACAATGCCTCTGTATCCTCTGCACAAACTATTTCTGCAATTGGCTTAGTTATGCCTCAGTCCCATAAAATCGTGGCTTGTTGCAGACCCGTACGTGCAGACAGTCGTAGGCCGTGGGAAGCCTTGCGTATCAAGGTGACGGTACGCACATGGTACAAAACTATACACCCGTACCGAGCCGTAGTTGGAAGATATGCATGTTTAATCAGTACTCGGCCACGATTTTGTTCACAATTTGACTTTGAAACTGATATTTGTATCCTGGACTCATCTTATGGACCCTGGTAAAAATGTAACAGTCCGTACGGGTATGCAAGAGTTCGTACGGGTCCTTGCAGAGCTTGATCACACGGCGCCCATACTGTGCCCTCGCGACTATTTTTATGTTTATGGGACTGTAGCCTTAACAGTTCAATTCAATTTTGAACAGACGATCTAAATACAATAATTTGTCTAGCAAGAGAAGTAAGATATAAACATGTGCTAGTCTGGATTACCTGCCCCTTACCATTATCGTAATCGGGTCAGACAAAGCACGTTCATGGCCTCCCCCTCATTTATTATTCAGGTAACAAAATTTTTGTTTACGTTTTCTTCATCTTGCATGATCATTTGGTGACAATAGTAACTTTAGTAGGAGTTCGGTACTAATAAGTCATTCAAAGTCAATTATTCTGATTGCTCTTATATTTAACAACGATTAACCAAAAACCATGTCTCAAAGTGAACACAATTTAAACGTGGATTAGTCTCGTTAGAATTTCAGATACTATATTTAGCATAAATGTAACCAAACAACTAAAAAAAGGTATCCACTGTAATTCTTGTACAATGATCCTTTGATATTAGCCTGTGTAGTGATAAATGTTCATTCAAAAACATAATTATCCAATACCTAATTCATTACATAGGGCACGGCCATGATCATGCTTTGCCTGACATACTTTTACCTGTCAAAGTATGACAGGGAACCAGACAAAACATGTGCTTGTTTACCTCATTAGTTGTTGTTGAAGATCACATGACTAAAGACCCTGGTGATACATTCATATCACCTCGACCATTCACTGAATGAATAATCTCGGAAGGATTTGTGGGGATCCACCCATAACCCAGTGTTTTACTACATACCAAGGTGAATCACAGGCGAAGTACATAATGGTTATGCCAAATAGCTCTAGTTGTAAACACATAAGGCTTTGTAGATACATTTCTTTTACCAGAATTGTGACTATATATTGATAAACGGATATCATTAGTCTTAGATTTCAAATTTATGGACTAAAAATGAGACATTTATCACCACCTAAACCATCATGGATTTGTTTACTTCAACAAAGTATTTAGTTTGGGTATGTGACACAAAGGAAGTTCCAAAATGGCATCTAAATATGTCCGAGGTTATTGCTAGTGAATGGCCAAGGAGTTCTGAATGCCTGGTGATAGTACAAGTTAAAATTCATTCCAACCTAATATTTCACAATAGCCTTTAACTTAATACTCTCTATAATGTAATAATACCTTAAAGTACCCTTATGTATAACATTACAACTTAAATCACTTAAATACAGTAAGAGTCCATGAATTAATGACCAATATTTTAAAATGGATTTTATGTGTAGTAAATTGATATGGTCATTCATAGATAATATCATATCATACATAATACTCTGAACACGGGCAGAGCAAGACAGGGAAGTAGGAGGGAAATCCCCTTAAAATTTTCAATTCTTTCATAAAAGGTAAAAATGGACAATTTTTTCTTCTATAATTCCCCTCTGTTAAAAACTTGGTCTGCATCCCATGAAAACCAATCTAGAACCACCTGAGCATTAAGATACCTGAGTAAAAGAGTTAATTGAAAACAATCTTATACTGACTATCAATCTACAAGAGATTGTGATAACCTTAGTGTGAAACTATTGATCATCATTGATTTAAGTCACACAACATTTACTTTCTTCAATATTGTTTTACCTGACATTTTCACAAAAACCTAACGACAAAAAAATCATTTCGAGTCAAAATCAGAAAAGCATCTTCCCAGATATTATGCACTTTTAAACATTTTATCATAAAATATGTATTGGACATTTAAACAACTAATAGGTAATCCCCATTTTAGATGCAATAATTTTTATAGAAGGAGCCTTGGACCCTCTAGTACACGTCCAATTGATTGATCCTGCAAGTTATGATTGTTAACTCTAAATCATCAGCACAAAAATTGGGTCAAGATGTACACTAGGTCAGGCTCAAAAATGATTTGTGCAGAACATTAATTTTAGAGTCAACAATTAAAATAAAGTTTGAATACATTTTTTGTGTTGCATAACAACAAAATGTTGTATCTCTAGAAGAGTTCTCATGAAAGGAACATTCACACTCAATTTTGACATAATTGGAATAGTTTTGGAAAGTTGCTTGCTTGTTTTTGTCTCCTACCAACCTTTTGGGACACAGCATATAAATATCATGATAAATTTTGTGATACAATTAATGCTACTATCATGATACGTATCGTGATGTTAACTAGCTGGCGATACCCAGTTCTACTATTCATGCCTACATTAGGTATACAAATACATTTTTTAACTTACCTCAAAATAATTTGTAAGCCAGAAACATTTAGGATCTGTATTTTCTACTGTAAATAGAACATTCTTGTATGGTACAACTGTTCCCTCTGGTACTGCTTTAATTCTTAATGGTAAATGACCATCATGTTGCTGAAATAAAGTAAAAACAAGAAATTAGGGACTTTAGTAAGTTATCTTCCCCTGATAAAATCTGAAGCAATCCAATTGGTAAGTAGGTCCTTACAGTTGGAATCCTCAGATTTTATCATTGAATTCCTATGTAAGGATAACAAAATATTTGATCTAATATATCTTTTATGATTATGAAGATATTTACAGAAGTGATGAAATTTAGATAGTTCTTTACCCTAAAAATACTTAGCTTGAATTTCAAACAAATTAAATTATTTACAAAACAGTTATTTAAGATTAATTTTGGCAAATTGACATTGAAAAGTAAGGGTAAAATCCAACTAATTCAGGACCTACCTATTTGTAGAGTATACAAGGGGAAATAACTGACTAAAGTCTCTAATTAAAGTTCAAATGTTTTTTATAAACAGTTACTATGATTATAAACGCCATTAACAAATTAAGTTTGTTTGCACTTTCCCAACCAATTTTATAAATTGCTGTGACTCACACACTATATTGGCAATCCTGATTATATTTTATTAACAAAAGCACTCTTGCTGCATATCTATAAATGTACAATAAAATGCTCTTTGCTAAAATTAGGTTGTCACAATTAATCTTTTATTGGCAAACCAGAAAAATATTCTGTATTTAACAAGTCAAGAAAACATTCTGTCTCAAACCGTCTACTTAATTAGGATATGAAAGTGGTTGTCCAAACAGATCATTTCTGTTATCCAAAAGAAATTGACAGTTGCCCGATCAAAACGTGGTTGTCTAGGGCAACAGGACACACACAAGTTTATTTCATAGACTGAGTCTTAAAAAAAAAAAGAATTAATAATTTCATTTCACCAAGCTCCACAAAGTCTGCCCCACCCGGGAATCGAAATCATGACCCCTCGATCAGTAGACTTGCATGCTACTAACTGAGCTAGCCGGGCGGTTTTGATAGAGTCTGAGAGATGCAACTTGCCAAAAATTATATTCTGTATATTAGTTTTTTTTTTCTGGAAAAACCATCTTAATTTAAATCCCTTTTAAAAATATATATCTGAATATTTTGATAAATTCAATGACAGCAATCATCTCATGTAAACAGTTGGTAGGACACTCTCATTTGCAATGCAGAACTCAACAGCAGAATTTTATCATTATTATGAATGGAAATTAACATAACTGTTTAGTTTTCATTGATTGCCTGAAGTCCAGTGTACTGACCACTGGAAAAATCAGGTGATAAAATAATTATAATATCTTACATCATTTCTCAATCAATTGGTCACCATCATTTAAAAGCTAAAAACTACAAAATTCTAAACTTGCATTAAGTATAAACTAGAGTAAAGACCCAACAGAAGAAGAATTTCTCAGGAAACGACCAAAAGAATTATTCCAGGGCAATTTTGTGATTGTATAAGCAATGTAAAGGTTAGATCAAAGACTTGGAATAATCTTTAATCATTGGAAATCAATATATCTGTGACAGGTTTGCAGGTAAAACATTTCATTTTAATTAAAACATCTACCCAGACAGTTTAATTTCATCCTTTGTGTAACAGAATTAGATTTTTGTCTTGAAAATTTATTGTGAGGTGAAATGCATGAGCAAGCTTAAAGCATGGACTGACCATGTGAGGTAGTGCAGGGACATAGCCTCCAGTTTGATTTTACACACTAATTCATTAAAGTCTTCAAGCACTGTGCATAAATAATTAATCTGCAAATTGCATCCCTTCCATTGATGCATCCTTAGCTCTATTTATTGCCTGCCTTTTTCAATTTCTAGAACACTGCAGTGTTTATTTTCACTCTTAGAGGAAAGGTGGCAGGGCCCATTTTGAGGGGAGAATAGCGACAAAAACCAAATTAGGGGGGAGAAATTCCTCGATTGTCAATACTTCTGATAACATGGATCCTCTCACAGAGAATCATTTCTGTCTTCCAATATAAAATTTCAACTTTTGAACCCATACATTCATCTGTGATTTCACTGTAATGCTTGAGGAATGGGTAAAAATGCTATAAAAAAGTACAAAAGTTTTAGACACTGACAGGGGAATTTTTTTGTAGGGGAAAAATACATACTTTTTGGAGAGGGGAATGGGGCCCAATTTCGGCCCCAAAATGGCCTTAAAAAAAACACTGCACTGTATCAAATAGTGCATCACAAAAAAATTACTATACTTTTTTAGAGATTGGTCATAAAATCATTTCTTCGACCATTGTCATAAGTATGTGCCAAATAACTGGTTAACTGTCATTATATGACCTATACAATATGTTTCTACGGCGTTATAAACCCAACCTATAAAACCAAAATACCCTGGACAGAAAAAGTCAAGTAAGAGAAACTTCTTGATTCACACCTGCACTTCACACCATAGGAGGAAGATTTCTAATGCTTTACAGCTAAAAGAATATTGCATGAATATCAATGAGATGTCATTGTAACTAACAATTTCATCATATAATTCACCACAATAATTGTGAATTCAATGTAACATCCAAGTAAATTAATTACCTCAAGAGTAATCAATCGATGTAAAGACTAATTACAATGAGAATCAAGCACAGCCATATAGAACTTGGAGCAATGGAGAACCATGTTCTGAATCAGATTTACAATTAAGATGACATGTATTCATTAAATGTACTTGCATTTCTGCAAACTTAAGCATTACTCACCGAGGTATTTATTGCTTCTATCTGATTCTATGAGCATGCACAAAAGACATTTCCAGAACTGGGTATTTGTTAGTTAATATGGCATTTATGATTAATTCATACTGGGTTTAATGCCATGTCAACACAATTTTTAAGTTTTTTTTACAGAGTCAAGCACACCTAAGCTAGCTATCCTGGGCCCTTATCTATAACTAAGACTCACCTACCCTTCCACAAGGCTGGAAACTTCTCCATATACCTTATTAATGGAGGAAAACAGTCGAATTTTCAAGGAAGGGTATAACCTTTCTGTGTGGGATTCAATCCTGTACCCCCTCCAGAACGCTAGATTCGAAATCTAGGGGCCCTACAAATTGTGCTACAAACCCAGGTTCCATTTATGACTGTTTTTAATTATCAAGGTAAGGCTCAAACTCTGGATGCAGCTGTTAACAAGGTACAAGGCCCATACTTCAGTCAGTGACTGACATCTGCCCTACATGATTTAGAATTAGAGGAAGGAGCGAGAATGCCCAATGGCCATACAAATTATTTCATGATCAAACTTTACATAAGTATGCCCCACCTGGGAATCAAACCCACAATCCCCCGATCAATGGACTTGTGTGATACAGCCAACAAGCCAGCCTAGTGAGATACATATACAACTATACTAACATTAAGAGCATAGGCAGATCCAGCAGGGGGTCAGGGGGTCCGGACCCCCCCTAGAATTTGGAAAATGTACCTGTCCTATAGTGTATTTCTTGCCTGTAAGTCATTTTTAAGTAGCATGAAGCAATTTTTTTCAGTGCTTAACATAGATTTAATGGTTATGTACGGTACTCTTTATTATCTTTTTTTTTGCAAAATGTGTATAATGTGGTTGTGGTTTGAGGTTCGGACCCCCCCTAGAGAAGTTCGGACCCCCCAAGAAAAAAATCCTGGATCCGCCCCTTTAGAGAAACCTCCATATTGTTTAATGTTTTTAAAAGCTTTTTATTTGTTACAATATTTTTTAATTTTCATTGGCGTCAATACACAATTTAAACATATATTAAAGAAGTATATCATTGAACATTTTAATCAGGAAGTACTTCAAAACAATAAACAATGCAATACAGTATAACAAATATCACATGCCTACATATGTGACATCATGTTATATTAACTCTAGCCTGGTAGTGTCACCCTGGGCTCTTGATAATGATGGATAGTAATGGTTTGAGAGATTTTGATTTTAATTAAGCTCTCCCACATTGTTAAAGCCACTTTACCAGGATTCAATTCTATAACAATTTAGACGTGAAAACTATCTAAAACTGTGAACATGCATTTAGAGACAAAATAAACCTGTAAAACCATTTTTCTTTCTAGGTTAAAAGGAATTGCAAAGCAAAAGTTCAAATTCTTATTTCCTGATTTTGAAATATATCTTTTATAACTGTGAATGCAACAGACACGCTGTTATATTACTTGGCAAAATATTTCTTTATTTTCTCGTAATATTTAGGGTGTTTCCTAACTAGACCCACGTGGGTCAGGTTAGCTAAAAATAGATTAGTGTTAAAGTATGCATTTACTGATGAGAAGATACTAGAGCTTGTTATTGTGCAACATTAGTATAATTCTATTAAAAAGAAATCCTAACCGCCTAAGAATGTTGAAAAGACAAGAAGTGACCAATGAAAATGTTTAATTTCAACAAGTACGACATACAACAAATCTATAAATAGCTTTGTGATTCCCTCAGTATCCTTCTTTCATTTTCAACGTTCTTAATACTGTTTTAAAGACTAAACTCGGTTCTATACTTTAGGCACAGTCATTTGCCTGTATATCCCTTCAAGTTTGACAAAGTGCACATTTCTTAACATGGGGGTCCTTTTACAAGAGCACACTATACTCAATTTTTTGTTATCCTAGAATATACATTTGATCTAAAATCATTTCAGAGCTTCATTATGTAAACTTGAGATGTTTTTTTCTTTCATAACCTAAAACTTAAAGATATATATATACTGGGATCAAAACTATCATTTTAAGTATTGGCAGCTGAATTCTACTTTCAGTTTCTATCTACTTTCACTTCAAAATGCAATAAAAAAAAAAATATTTAAGTGATAATTGCAATTATTAAAGTGCTTTTTAGACTTTCAGCCATTTCTCCAAAGGCTTAAGTTATACCACAAGTTTAAAACTATTGACGATTCAAAATTCCTAACCAGTTTAACCTGCGGAGTGATACACGTGTCTCTGATATACTTTGCAGTCAATTTTTAAGCCATAAAAGTAGTTCCGTCATCAGACAGGTGTTTACAGGTGTTTGATAAATGTTGGGGGATTTTTTGCTGTCCATGAACAGTGTAACTTTAATGATAATGTGACTTTAATGCATTTGCATAATACCACAGTCCACAACAATAATGGTCACTAGGGGCGAACTTCAGAGTAAATTCAGTGTACTCCCAGGGTACTTTGTTTGGACCTGTGAATCAAATGAAATAGGTTAAAAACATGACTGCTTCTATGAAAATTACAGCTGACATGGCATGATCCTTGTTTGAGATATCTAGTAGCAGTTAATTGGAAGATGATGACTAATCCTGACCAGTTCTTGTCTTTTGAACACATCCATTGACATGAAAACATCTTACAAGTTTCACATTGGAAGAGCTTTCTTCTTTCTGTAGGGGCAGCCATGTTTGTTTGTGACGTCATACTCCAGTGTTCCCTGCTATGCACAGGAGAGATCAGAGTGTGCTGAGAGTGACTGCTCTGCGACGCTTTATTGTACTTTGGAGGGAAAAGCCCAAAAAGAGTAAAATGAGTAGCCCAATCAAGTTTACCCCCAATTAAAATTAATACTAGTCTAACTATATAATATATATATATATATGTATATATATATATAAAGTCTCACTTTATATATTAACTTTGATCATTATGAATATAGGTGAATGATATGTTTCTAGATAAAAGTTGACAATATAATGTATATCAAAGACAATCTCTATAATATCATTATGTATGTAATGTAAAAAACATTTAGTAAATTTGTAATAAGATATAATGTGTAATTTAATTGCTCTATAATTTAGAGAGATATTTGTATATATTCATGTATGTATGAGAGATGTATAGAAGATTGCCAGTGGTAAATGTATCATGTTATAATGTAGTGCCTTTACCTTAAAGTCATAATCTGTCATGTGTAAATATTATGTCATACTTTATACCGAAATCATTTTTTTTGTAGGATTTTATGTTCAATTAACATTAGATTGAGTCTTAAATTGCAAAAAAATCCATTGACATTTTGTATCTATATATATATATATATATATAGTCTGACAATATTTACCTGAGCTTGAACTACCTTAATATATTATATAATATAAACAAACAAAGGATTTCGTCAAATTCATGCATTAGGCAAAAATAGAAATGATTCATATAAAGTAACTTTAACATTTCTTTATCCAATACTCAAATTAAGTTGTAATGGTTTACTCTGAATCTTCTGCACAAATTATTTCTGCACATGACCTAGTTTACAGTAAAATTCATTTTTATGCACAAGATTCATACAACAGCTTCACCATAAATAGGGTAATTTAATATACAAACAGAAAATGACTGTATGTTCTATAACATGTCTAAACTCGACCACAATTCAATAGATATTGTCAAAAAGATATTTAAGCTATTTATCATAAATCAAGTATGGGTATTTCTATGAAAGTTTTTCGCTCAAACTAATACTGATCTAAAATGATGAGCAGAGTTGAAACTGACCTTTGCTTATTTTATTTTATGCTTCCCTTAAATCAATGATTCTGTATCAGTTTCATTTTCAATTATAGTTATGAGACTTCCAGAAGTTAAATTTAACAACCTCTTCATAAATAGTCAGAAAATGTTCAACCATAGGCAGCCAGCAATGTTCTAAGCAAAAACACTATGTATACACATAACGTGACATAAGGTATTTTCCTCAGACATTTTAACTTTTTCACCCAAGTTCAATGAGTGGCCAGTTGACCACTTGAAATCATGCTAGCCTCATATGATCTCAACAGGTTGAAGAAACTGACCTTTTTGTTGATTGAGGATCAAATAATGTTTGTTAGGTTTGCATTATGTGTAAATAATACATTTACCATCAAACTATGCCTATAGTTTCTCTTTAGCTACTTGGAAACCTTTTACAATTGTGGTTGAATTATGGAACATTCACAAGAAGGCTAAGCTTTGTAATGCTATGCTTATTCTTGTTATTTTCTCAGCAATTCTTCAACCATGCATTTTTATTTAGCATTGGAGATTATAGACAGTAATTACTATTCTTATTGACAATACACATCCTGTGTAGTTTAAAACTTAAGAAATCCTATTCTCTATCATTTTTTAATCAAAAGTTGGCGGTTTCAAACCTTCAACAAAAGCCTTCATACTAATGCTAACCTTAAAAAAATATTCATTTGAAATGAAAGGCCAAAGTACAATGTAAATTGTTTTCTTTTCAGAAGTACTCATCAAAAATGATAAACCCACACTTCCTTCAACCACTTTTATCACAAAATGAACGAAACAATTTGCAAAGTAAACATTAAAGTACAACAGTGATAATTAAGCATGCTGTTTCAATATTAAAATAAATATTGATAAATAATTGATGAGTTGAGTCTTGTTGATACAAAGCACTCTCTCAAATTAAACCAGATAGCAAATAAGTTTGTTTTTGTTTGGTTTAAAGCCATAACAACACATTGTATAGGTCATATAACGGCATCCAGCGCACCTAACTTAATTTCCTGGACCCTTGTCTATAACCAGTACTCACCTACCCTTCCAAAAGGTCGGAAACTTCTCCATAATATCTTATCAATTGAGGAAAATTGACATTATTGTCAAATTTTCGTGGAAGGGTATGACCTCCCCGGGTGGAATTCTAACCTGTACCCCCTTCTGGACACAAGATTCCAAATCCCAGCATGTTACTAACTGCACTATCGACCTGGGTTAGCAAACAAGAGACCACAGTACAAACTAGAGCCGTCATTGATTGGGTACAAATCATATTAACAATGTCAATACATTGAGAATTGAATATCGACGATACATCGATATATATCGATACATTCACTGCAGTACTATACAGACCAAATATGCTGTCATAAACTCATAATAGATGTATATTTGTCATAAATTTAATACCTTGGTATCCTGCATTAAATTGGTAAGGAGTTGGTAAAAAGGGTTTGTATTGATTGTAAATAAAGCACAAATTAATTGTTTATTATCTGTTCATATTATGATCGCGAATCTGTTTCTGCTGCAATAGAAGGTTTGTCTCGCAAATTACAACACTTTTATTTATTTACCTAAATAGGTTATATTATTGATATATAAAAATGCATATCCATTATTGATAAAAAAATATTGATGATACATTGATATTGTTGGAATCGATGACAGTTCTAGTACAAACTTCTCAGAGAGGCTGTTTACAGCTGGATATCAATTCAATACAATATGACACAATGTGTATTGATCGATACCCTGCAATGGTCACTCTCAACAACAAATATTAGTATCTGTGATATAAAAGTACATAGCACCAGGCCACTCATTAGTTGTATAAAGACCTAAAGGAAAATATAAGTGTTTTCATGCAATGATCACTAAGCTAAAAGGGAGGTCCGGACTAAAGTTAATGATCTTTGGATAGTCACTCAGTTGATTCCTTAAGCAAGAAACTTTATCTATTACTTTATGTATAAGGGAAAAGGACCTAAACTAGAAGTGAATAACATAAAGTCATAAGATTAACCTATTCAATAATAAATTAATATGTAATGGCATTTTATGATATGACATTTATAGTCTAAGTTTCATGCTTATACATGGTCACTGACTTTACAGCTATTACCCCTGGTCATAGGCTACTGGTATCTATCTATCAATCTCCCTGGTGAGTCTTATAACTCTGCTTATTAGTGCAGCCTACAAATTGGCAAATTGAAATTATACCATCCTTGCAGGTACCCATTTACACCTGAGTGGAGTGAAGGAATCCTAGGTATATTTCTTGCTCAGGGAAACTAGCAGTACCCCTAGTGGGATTAAAACCCAGGACCTCTTGATCCCTGTGTCCTACCACTGGACTACTGCTCCTACATAATATGAACAAAAATCACCCGACTCTAAATGGGCCAAACTCAAATGCTAGATTGCTGCATAACCTTGATGAAATCCCTGATTAAAAACTAATTTACCTGGTATACTAATTTATTTTAAGTTAATTGTGAAACAAGTTCTCACAATTAATTAATCACAGTTGAGTACACTTCCTGGTCCCCCAGTACTGAGCTAGTAGGATAAGTTTTTTCCTCAAGGAAACAACAGGGTAGGTTTAGGATGGGAATTGAACCAATGTGGAGCTGGCTATCCAATGATTACCAGTCAAACGTCATAACCACTCAGCCATGCTTGCTCCTTACTAATTTATTATTTACCTTAAGAATGTAGTTCCATCCTTCTTCATTGAAGTGATCTTTACCAAAATGTAGCTCATACAATTCCTTGGCCTCCTGGATCTTTTCCTTGGTGACAACTTTCCCACATAGCCATCTTTTAATGATGTATTGTAGACCAAAGAAGACAGTGCTTGGAAATTTACCACCACGACTTTCAAAGTAAGAATACACTAATGTTGTACTTGGAGGGTATTGTAAATGATGAGTTACCTGTAACAATACAAATTCCACAAGTCAATTGTTCTGTTATCTGTTATGAAGCACCTTTATTAAGTATGCATTAATCAGCTTTGTTGAAGAAGCTTGTGAAAAGGTACTTGAATGTGTGGAAAATGGAAGTAAAGTTTGTTCATTAACTAGTTTGAAGCATAAGTTAATGTACAGAACACATATAAAATTATACCTAAGTATCATAAAGAAAAATCTTCTGTCAGGCTTATTTGCCAGGGCTTTTTCAGGAGGGTTTTGGGAAAAAGGCCCCTGCCCCAATTGGGAATTTTTAACACGGTAAATAGTCCAATTTAGGAAACAAATATTGACAAATCAAACCAATTTGGAAATTTCATCATTAATGTTTCTGCATCAAATCTTTATATGCTTTGCTTTGGTGTTTCTAAAAGTGTTGCATAGCTCTTCAAGAGTTTGTTCTGACAGTTCAGTGAGGTTTTCAATGAAAATTCTCATGTATTTAATTTATTATTTTTATATGAAATATTGTGTTTTCTTTTGTAAAGGCAAAAGAAATCTTGTTCGAAGGGAATTATTTAACAAGATTGGGAATTTTTTTCTTTAAATTGGGAAAAATGGTCATTTTTTGGCATTGGGAATGGGGCCCATATTCGGCCCCGAGAGACAGGCTGAAAAGCCCTGTTTGCAAAATACTGTGGATACAGTTACCCTCCAATTTTTAAATGCCAAATGGATTTATGAATTATGGTATCTAATTACTGCCAATTAGGGATTTTCCTATCTCAATATGGTATTTTTAACAATTAAAAGCTATATGCAGATTGAATTATAATTTAAAGTTAAGTATTGAGCACAGCTGCATTATCTAAATCTCTTCCTTTTGGGTCAGTGACAATGACTTTTATGGTCAGCTTATGGAAAAAGATGCAAGAGCACCATTACTACAGCACCACATCAAGATTGCAGGAGGCATTCAATAGCACAGGTGCCCACTGCATGATAAAATCACCATATCTTTTAAAGTTCCAGACGATAGTCAAGAATCTGTTTAATGAAAAATTCCTATGATACCTTTCTGAATTTTTCTCAGAAGAGATGTGACTGGTTTTTCTGACCTATTGTATCCAGTTATTTAATTGGTCATTGCTTGGAAATTAGATCTAGGCCTCATCCTAGTAAATATACAAGACTTTCAGGATTCAGGAACCACAGCAATACATGCTATAATGGGCTGTTTGTTAATATGATTATTATATGGTGATTTTGTCATGCAACTATATTATAGTATAAATATTCAAGAGGTGACTAAAGACTTTATTCTGGTCGGGTTTAACACAGCAGAAAAACATAATATAGGTTATGTCACAGTAGTCAGTCGACTTACTCACTGGTCCTGGATAGGCTAAATCTCTGGATTATAAGACTTAATCTCTGGATTAAGCTGTTAACCAGTCAATCAATGCATACTTTTGTCAGTGACTGCAATTGCCTAATATTATTAAAAAACATTTAGAATGGCCGTAGAAATGACCTAACTCCATAAAAGTATGTCCAGACAAGGAATTGAACCCCCAACACCTTGATCAGTAGACTTATGGGCTTGACATTAAAAGTCATCTTAGACATTAAAGGTCATCTAATTGCCCCTGATGGGTTTGGGCAACTTGTTACTGCTGGCAAGTTAAAAATATATATCCAGCTGTATATTCAAGCAACCCAGTTAAGAAATTTTGCAAGAGACTCATTATAAATGAGTTTTAATCAGAATAATTCTAATGAACCGCACATGTACCCTGTTTAGTCAATCTCCATAAACAGATATCCTGTAGAGCCCTGTTGTACAGGATCTCTAATGTGATGATGGTGTTATTCACAAGCTGTGATTGGACAGCTCATTTCAAATTGCGTGATCTAGACAATGTAAACAAGTCAATAAACAAAATGATTGCGTTATGAAAATTATAATGAGGAAAGGTCATCTTAAGACTTAACGTGACCCTAATAACGAAACGGCCACATCTAAATTAGTGAGAAGGCGAATGAAGTGTTAAATCAGGTTTTAATTCGATTGCCTGTTCAGTACAATAATTTACAAAAATTGTTCCAAGTCAGTCTATACATTTATAAATAAAATATAATGCACTTTTATTATTTCAGTGAACAGCAGTTCCTGGAACTTAAGCTTAAGAACAGGAACAAAATTAATATTATTAATAAAAAATATTAATTAAATTTCAATTATCTATCTATCTATCTATTAAGGAGATGGTAACTTTTTAAATAATGGAGAATACTTCAAATCTAAAACTAGAATGAAAATTGCTTAAGTATCAATTAGGCAATTAGAAAAATTACTGTTATTTATAAGCATTACATCATTGATTTTCTGAAAAGAAAATAACAGTTTTACGGGTCATTGCAAAACGAAAATAGCACGGATAAGCATTTTTCGGTTTGACAGCTAGTAAAACGACCTTGTCTTCAGCCAATTAATTAACACAAAATTTAAAAATAATAACTGTAATAGAATGAATCGTTAAATAAGCTTTATTACCTTGTATGAATCGGTTACAAGCAACAAATTATCCGTTCCTGCAGCTAGAGTTGCCATTTTGTACGCTTTGCTGAAGTGCGTGTGACGTCATAGCAACAAGTATGTTTAAAGTCCGTTTCGACCGATACTGTTATCTCAGGGTTATCTCCCGTTCAATAAATGCTGTGGCATACTTGGGTCATTATGTTTACATCGTCTTTGTAATGACAGATACTTAAAAATTCACAAACTTGTACTGTGTTGATTTTTTTCAGTTCTTATCACCAAAAATAAAGAATCGTGTATGAGAACACTGGCAACACAATATAACATTCTTGTGGTTGTACTTCTTTTTTTATCTTAAATAAATATTATTTCAGGGACATTGACCTATGTCTCTGATAGAATATAATAATTGTTTCATTACAATAATTTATGCTGGAAAATTCAATCCACTATAATGAAAAACATAACACAGAACTCAAAACTTACAATAAAGCACAGGAGCTTGACATTTTATATCATACTACGAAAATTCCCCTCTTACATTATATGTAAGATGGGAATTTTCGTAGTATGATATAAAATGTCAAGCTCCTGTGAATAAAGCATCTATATGATGGAAAATGAACAACATTTAAAGAATAGGTACCACCAGAGACATAGATAACACAAACATCTTATTCCCTGGTACAATGTACCACAATTTACAACCTGAGATGGGATGAAATGAGATGTGACCAGTCATACGCGGATCCAGCGGGGGGGGGGTTTCAGGGAGGTCCGACCCCCTCCCCCTAGAATTTGGAAAATGTACCTATCCATTAGTGTATTTCTTGCCTGTAAGTCATTTTTAAGTAGCATGAAGCATTTATTTTCGGTGCTGAACATAGATTTAATGGTTATGTAGTTTTTATTATCAATATGTTGCATTTTTTTGCAAAATGTGTATAATGTAGTTGTTGTCCGAGGTTCGGACCCCCCTAGAAAAGTTTGGACCCCCTAGAAAAGTTCGACCCCCCCCCCCCTAGAAAAAAATCTTGTATCCTCCATCCCTGTCAAACTAACATGGGACCAGTTGTCCAGCCTGGCAAAACAAGATGGCACCAATTGTCAACCCCTGTCAAAAATGGCATGGGACAGTTGTCCATGCCACCAGTTGTCCTACATTCTTTTCATCGCGATGTCACCCTTGTATTTAACAGAGAGGAACTATGTCAACATGCATTTCAGAGAGTCAAACCAAGCTGCAATGCATTCCGCCAGCTGGCAACATCTTTGATTAAACAACGTGTGAGTCGCACTATAATCATAAGCCAATATCTATAAATTTCATAATTAAGTACCAATAAATGCATGCAAGTTGACATTTTAACAATGCAGATAGGTCTAGAAATTTTAACCTAACTCTGATTGTAAAATTACGCGTATAATACTGCAAGTAAAAAAGTTAGAAATTTACAAAATGAGCCTGCAATAATATTTAAAGCAAATAATTCAATGAGCCTTACATCATAAACTAATTATTTTAACACGCATGCACTGTCATAATTATCATCGTTAGTTGTTTTGTAATTATTCATATGCACAGAAACAAAACGATGCATAAACGTCGCTATCTAATCTCGAGTAACGCTGTGATGATATAAGACAGAGAACAAGGTTATGTACGATTTTACCTCAGTAATGATTAATACATTACAAATTATGTATCAACCAATTACTTATCTTTATTTCACTATGACGTCGATTTAAGGGCACTACTTGCTAGGATAATAGGTCATTGCACGGTGTACAAAATGGAGACTCGTGCTGCTGGAACGGACAATTTGTTAGTCGTAACCGATTCATTTAAGGTAATTAAGTTAATTTGAATTAACTTTTTTATGTTTGTATAATTATACGTGTGTATATGTTGTTTTTATAATGGGTTGAACGACATGTCAACACAGTTTAGGTTATATCACGGCGTAAAGAACACATTACCTAGCTTTTCTGGACCCTATCTATAAACAGTTCTCACATACCCTTCCACAAGGCCAGAAACTTCTCCATATACCTTATTAATAGAGGTAAATTGACATTTTTGTCAAATTGAGGTGTTTATTTTGCTCGAGCTTACATTAAAATGACAAGTTTATAACTCCATGATACAAATGTTTTGTCAAATTACATTAATGTGTTAACTTTACATCAATATATTTAAGAGTAAATTGTACAGACTTTTCATACAAATGATCGGCATTTGCTCATACATTGAAGGTACTACTACCCATATTTAGCGTTCAGCATTTCCTACACTCGTTTTAAACATACACTAAGGTAGAAACACTACGTGCAGTAAATGTTGACTCCGAGTATGTTGTTTGTTAATTGACAGTTATCTTTTAATAGAATGAAAGACTTATGGTAATTCACACGGTCTTCAAAATCACCATGTATCGCTGACCCTTAAATCGCGATCCCAAATATAACGCGGTAGTATCTTAAATTAGACACTGAAATGAGGGTGCTTCCAATCTGCGCAATCGCCGTTACAGGAAAACTGACTTCTTTTCAACTATATCAATTTCAATCTGCGTTAGCCCTGGTCCAGAATATGATTTAGACATCACTTATTTAATATTGTATTGTTACAGGTTACTCATCATTTACAATACCCTCCAAGTACAACATTAGTGTATTCTTACTTTGAAAGTCGTGGTGGTAAATTTCCAAGCACTGTCTTCTTTGGTCTACAATACATCATTAAAAGATGGCTATGTGGGAAAGTTGTCACCAAGGAAAAGATCCAGGAGGCCAAGGAAGTATTTGGGCAACATTTTGTAAAGAGTTATTTTAATGAGGAAGGATGGAACTACATATTGGAGGTAAGTTCGGTTAGATATAAAGTATTTTGAACGCTTTGGTGGAGACAATCTAGAGTTCTAGATTTCAAGTCGATAAATTTTATGTCTCATTTTGAATAAAATAATAATTATATGTAGAAATTGATGAGCTTAGAAAGCAGGATTATTAAGTCACTTCAAACTCAATCCAGTTTTGTTCAGAAGTACATATACTTGTAATATTGTAAATGTTCAGGTACAAGGTTTAGCCAGCTATAGAGACCATGAACTGTGTTAATACCTGCATAAGTAATAATTTAAGTTCTCGAAAATTGCATATATTTAATAACATCTTTTGCTTTACCAATATTTCATTTTCATCATTTTACTAACCAACAGATTAATAATCATTGGTTTCCTATGTTGAAATTGTTTGTTCCAGGAATATACCAATTAAAAAAAGCAATTGCAAGAGAGAATGAAACTAAATACAAATTTATATTATATATAACACCAAATGCCGAACAAATCATCAACGATATATCCGGTGCTTTAATTATTGTTTTATTTCATTTCAGCATCATGATGGCCATTTACCATTAAGAATTAAAGCAGTACCTGAGGGAACTGTTATACCGTACAAGAATGTTCTGTTTACGGTAGAAAATACAGATCCTAAATGTTTCTGGCTTACTAACTATTTAGAGGTAAGGAAGATGGAGTATTTTATTCGCTCGAATTTTGAAAAGATTATTTATTTATTTTCATTCAGCTAAATCATACTAATCCTTACTTTACTAAACGAGTTCTATCCTATTCTATATATATTATATCCTATATTCTATTGAACTCGTTAAGTCGTTTAATTAAATCAGTGACACAATTGTTTATACATTTCTGCCATTACGACTGTTAATGAATATATATTTTTATAACAAGTACAGTTTAGCTTGGAGTAACTAATATTTGCCGACAATGTCATATGTTATAACACTCTGCATAAAAACACAACTTGACAATGATAAAGCATGGCTATTCCAATTTACTTAAAACAGTTTATGAAACAGTTGATAACAGAATGTCCAAGGATTGTGTTTTCGTACCTATTTGTCTTAATTGTAAGTGGATTGAGTTCAACGAGTCGAACCGTTCAATTTCAAACAATAATTATGGCTTAAAAATGTTTTGAAAGCAAGCTCACTAGAATGTTTGTGTTGGTTCTCAGACTACTCAGGTGTATTCTAGCGTCCCTTATGTCAGGATAAGTTTCTTTACATGAAATTCAACACTTCTTAAGGCCTTTTTGTAGTCTTGACAAAACAACTATCATTTTGTACTTTGAACTGACTGTTTTGTTTATTTCAGACGATATTATCTCAAGTCTGGTATCCTATGACTGTTGCAACAAGTTCTAGACATTATAAGGAAACATTAGTTAATTATTTAGATAAAACTGCTGAGAATTTTGATAAGTTACCATCAATGTTACATGACTATGGATTCCGTGGATCTGGTTCAGTTGAGGTCAGTTTGGTTTATTTTTGCTTCTCCGTATTACCAACAATCAGATTTAAATATAAGGTCGACAATTTATTCACTGAACACGTTTCCCTTGGATGCACCAGAACTATAATTCCATGTTCCGAAAGCAACATCCTTCTCAAACAAAAAGCTAATGCAAGAAGTTGTGCACGAGCATCCGATCTACTATCAATAAGTGCTAACAATCAGCGACATCAACCATTTATGTTTGAAAGTTAACAAATACAATGTATCAAGTTTTTAGTCACATAATACTATAGGATACGATTGTTCTATAAATTGATGACTGACCGAAGACTCAACATCGTCTCCTTAATCTTCATTGTTGTGAAATTATATACCCCCATCCACAGACTCCATCTTTGATTCTTGGCTCATTCCTCTTTATTATTATTTTCTAGTCAGCTGGTATCGGCGGTTGTTCACATCTGATAAACTTTATGGGTACTGATACCACTGTCGGTGTCACAACTGCTAGACAATATTACGGATATAAAAAAGATGACCTGTCACTGGGTATACCAGGGTCTGAACATAGGTACGTCAAACATGTCAATTCTCCGATTACATTTTGTTTATATATTTGTGTCACGTATTGTAGGAATTAGAAACGTCTGACACTAAATGATGTTTACCACTATAAAACATTGTGTTGATGCGATGCGCATATCAAATCCTGACTTGCAAGTGATGGTCAAATGTTAAAAGTAATGACATTGGTCATAGTCATGTTTGTCATTTTTTGACGGATTGGATGCCAAACATTCATCGCCAAACCATGTGTCTGAAATAATTTGCAAAACTCTCTGTCTTCAGCAAGTGAATGTAGGTTATAATGCTTAATCTCATTCACTCGGGTTGGAACATAAAGCACAGAAATTCCTCCATGCCACATGCCCTCAATGTCTATGTTTTCTTTTTGGGCTTCATGCTACTGTTTATACAGTTCGCCATCTCATGTTCATCGGTTTCATTCTAGAGTCCTGTGATGGTTTTTGTAATAATTTGTTTTTCACAAGACAATGTTATCAGCCTTATGCTTGATCCCTAAACCTGGAGACTAAGGGAATTGGTGTCAAGGTTCCCATATTTTCCTCATCAAACTCGATGCCATTTCAACTTTACAGTACAATAACTACATGGGGTAGGGATGGCGAAGTAGACGCATTTCGTAATATGTTAACTACGTTTAATGAAGGAGTAGTATCCTGTGTCAGTGATAGTTATAATATATGGGATGCTTGTGAGAAAGTATGGGGTGGTGAACTTAAAGATCTCGTTGTTGGTAGAGGAGACAAAGGTACACTTGTTGTAAGACCTGATTCTGGTGACCCACCTGAAGTGGTTGTAAAGGTTGGTAGAGGCTGAACTTAATTATTAGATACTTCAGATACTTGTCCTTAATCGATACTTAATCAAGGTGTTGATACTAGTTGAACTTTTGATGCAATATGAATGAGTCAAAAGAATAATTGATCGTTGTCAGTCTCTATGGAAAAATCTTCATATATTTCTAAAACGCGTACATCTCTGTCAATTTCAGAAATATTATTTCCAACTTTTGAAGTAAAATTCAAACTATCGACTATTTTTGCAATTGTTCTTTTGAGTGATTAATGTCAGTTGCAGCTTTTCCTGTTAGATATTTATTTGAAGTCATACTTTATTTTTCATGATCATGTTCATTTTGATCATATTTTTGTAACACTTATTTAAGATAATGATACAATTAAAGTACATGCTTTATAATCTTTGAGTCAATCACGACCACCATACACAGTTAATACAATATCCCTTTATTCTATTATTTAGGTATTGAATATTTTGGGTAAATGTTTTGGTAGCAGTACAAATAGCAAAGGTTATAAGCTATTACCACCATACATAAGCGTGGTACAAGGGGACGGTGTAAGTTACGAGTCATTAGGAGACATTTTAGAGAATATGGAGAAACATGGTTGGAGCGCAGACAATATTGCTTTTGGTAGTGGTGGAGCGTTGTTACAAAGATTGGAACGAGACACACAGAAATGTGCCTTTAAATGTAGTTATGCTGTTTGTGATGGAAAAGAGGTTTTATTATTATTATAGCTTTGTCAAATACGGGTTGTATCAAGGAATTTCTTGTGGGCAACCTGTTATCTAGGTAGGCGGGTGGGTAATAATTATAATGATAAAATTGTATAATTAATGATAGGTGTGCGTTTTTCACATATGCTCGTTTATACACATTCAAATCATAGAACGTTTACTGTATACCAAACAATTACACAAAGCATTGCCTGTGTCAAAATTATTATATGATGATATTTTTTTCTAATAAAATGTCATCCTGAATTTAAAAGCTGGTAAAGGCAAGAAAGTTGACAGTAATGAAACAATTAACAACGAAATAAAAATATATAAGTCATTCTTACATGTTATATGTTATAAAAAATAAACATTGACCTTGGGTAAGTCAACTAAACACTGGTTCGTTGACGAAATCTTGACTTCACATACAATTATGTTTGCTCAGATGGCTCATTATATCAACTGTTTGAATTTTTACAGAACAAAAGAAATAAGACATAAACAATAGTTATTTAACGATAGAAATATGCAATGCATATGATAACGCAATGGTCAAATCTTAGCAGGATATAACTTTTTCATGATATGATTTATAAGCATACATTCATTGTTATAATATAACTACATGTATGCATGTTTTTACTAAAGGGTTTTTGTTTTGTTGGATAAAATGTAATACTAATCAAGTTATCTCATTACTGACATTGCCAGGTACCCATGTTCAATAAACACATCAATGATAAAACATTATACTTACCTTTTCCAATGTTAAGAATGTGCTTGCATCACGTACATTAAAAAATCTCACCAGTTTTATTGGTATTGTATAAAGTACTTTAGACAAAATCGCTATTAAAGACGTCTTCAATGTCATATTCTCTTGTTAAAATTAATGTTTTTTAATAAACAATTTATAATGATTCGTACATTAACAACTTAGTACCTTTTTATCTCTTATTGATTCAACGTTTGTATCAACTGTTTTTGTTATTTTTCGTTTACTTTATATTACTAGTATATGTGCGGAATGTATCAAACAAAACTTTGAATTATGTGGTTATGATTATTGATGATAATGTACCATTTTTATACTCTACAACTTAGATGAAAGGTCTTCTTATGTAATGTGTTCAGGCATTTTCGAATATTAAATTAACCGTAACAAAATGTTTAAAAAATAACTCTAAAAGCTTAAGGAATTCACTTTATAACCTTGGTTTCTAGAACAAACATGTGAATTAAACAAGTAAATCTGTGAGCTAATGCTCACTAGTGATACCCCCGCAAAAATCTAAAAATGTGCGACACACAGGAAGTAGATGAGCAAGGAGCATGAAATCGCTTTACACCACATGGGACTATGGTATGAAGCAATATGCAAAGTATTAGGCTGCTGCATGTTATAGTTGCTGAGAAAACTGCGACGGAAATTTTGTAACGGACGGACGGACACACGCACGCACGCACGGACAAGGGTAAAACAGTATACCCCCCTCTTCTTCGAAGCGGGGGTATAATTAAGAAATTTGACAACCAATTTGACAATTGATAAGATATAGCAAATGCTGTTTTGCCTCTGAGATTATTATTCTGCATTACATTATGTATATATAAATCATTTGAACTTTTAAACAGGCCCCGATTCCACGAACAAGCTTAAATCAGTTACAAGTGATTAACTTGGTAACTGGATTAGCAACTGACTTAAATCAATTAGCTTAAGTCAATTGCATTCCACGAAAAATAAGCGATTTAGTAAAAGGATTAGTGAGTCACTTAAGCCTGTTATTTTAAACCCACTGTCAAGTTGGTTTAAGCCGATTGTAGCATCTTAAATACATTGTGATACAATCTCTCTTTAACAAAATTGTTCAGCAAACTGCATAAAAAATTATGTGACAAAAATGAATTAGCCAACATTGGGCAGTGATCATACAACCAACTTGACTGGTTGATTCTGACTGATACACCTAGTTGACGACAATCAGCCAATAAGACTGGCATTTATAATCCAGTTTTATTCAGTCACATTTAACTGAAATACATCGATTCACAACGCGAGTCACAGGTGTCAACAACCTGTCATGTTCTTAAAATTACGTCACTAGACATGATGACGGGGGATGATGACCCAGTTACTAGTGATGTCACGATGATCGAGTAGAATCGAATAATCGTCGCTGGGCGCTTACATCAGCGACAATCGATTTTCTTTAAGAAAAATCGATTGTCGCTGGTTGTTTCAGAACCGCAGATTTTGCCACAACTGACCTCGGTTTAAACTTGTACACAAGGGACAATAACGTTACTTTTAATTTTCAGTCATATTTAGTTAAATTACTAATCAGTCTAAGTCAAACTCGTTGGTCCACCCGTCCTTCACATGTCAAATATCAAACAAAAATTTGAATATACATGTCGGCGAATTTCAAAGATAAATAGCAATTTACAAAAAGCTCTTTATTTTTATTGATGACGTAATGTACGAGTCTTGATACCGCTTTCTTGATACGTGTGATAATTTAAATGTCACGTTGTATAACAAACGTTTGGTACATCAGATGTGTTATAAATCTTCACACTCAATTTGTTACGATTTAAAGGTCAATAAACTTATTAAAATCTACGACCAAATCTCTTTGGGAAACTCTGTGAGGTATGGTAAAAGTTCAACATCCGGATACGGTCTTATTCTCGTATCAAATGAAGTTTAAAATTTATTAACTCACTAGAATCCAATAAACATAGAAGCTGAACCAAGCTAGCTTATTTCATGATGGTTCTCCATAACATGGTGGTAAGATAACGATCTGCATTGTGAAACATTCGTCCTCAATAATTTTCGTAACCGACACGTTACTTACATTTTAATTTTATTTTACCTGTATCAGTTTTATGAATGAATTTGTTCAGAAAAAAAGTTAATTGAATGGACATTTATAGCATTGGATAAATCTATCAGAAAACATATTTATTGACTCAGACAGAATGTGAATGAATTATTTATTTGTGAATTATGTTATTAAACAATTGTACCAACATCTTTTGCTTATGAAAATTATGAAAAAACAAACTATTGCTGAAAGATATTTGTAGATGATGAAGGGGTAAATCAAACGACTGCTAGCGGTTTCAAAATGATATTGTGTAACAAAATTCATACCAACAATACATAGTTTTCGTATTGTATAACATTATCTGACTCAGATACACTATACTTGCCGATTTAAATTGAAAGCAGTAAGTCTTAGTATTGTGATTTTAATATTTTCCTTTGTTTTTAAAATGTTTTCAAAGAAATTAATCATGCAAATATAGTTTGTTTTAAGTAAATAAAGGATGTTGTCTTGAATGAAGTGTTTTTCCTATTTTTTTCCAGAGATTTAATGCTACTTGTAATATAAAATCCCTGTATTTTCTCAGGAAAGCTTTTGTCGAGATACCGTAAGCATTTGTACAAATTTCGATTATTAATCGATTTTTAATCGATTAATTACATTTGATTCAATTCGATTATCGATTATGATTTTTGTCTGATTCTCCATCACTACCAGTTACTGTACTGAATATAGTCTGTTTCAAATATCTGACATATCCAAGTTTTATACAATTGGCTGCCGATGTTTTATTGGTATCAGGCATCTAACAAAAATGACAAGTATAAACTTACGCGTTTAACGAGTCGGCGACTTCCTGCCAGCACGACTCTTTTCTTTTGGCGCCGAACGATGCCCCCCTAAACTTGCCAAAAAGAATGTCCCCCCGACTTAAAATAACTTCCACTGCCCGCATCTTTTCCTCCTCGGACCAATTTTCGGTCCTTTTCCGGCGTGTAGACACTGACATGTCAGAAACAAGCGAAAGTAGGTCGTCGTCTGTCAAATAGCGCTTTCTTGACTCCAATTGAAGAGTACCCGAGCGAACGCAACGAAATGAGCGAAAAGTTTAAGCTCGTTATTCGGCTTAACTAATCCATAAAGTAATCGCGATGGTGGAATGTGTTTAAGCGCAAGTGCTTAGCTAAACCAAATAGTGAGCTAAGCATGTTACTAATCTAATAATTAAGTCATTACTTAAGCGTGTTCGTGGAATCGGGGCCAGAATAAAACCACCCATGTCTGTAATAAAAAAGTGAAGTTTAAATATTTTACCAAATATCTTTCAGAATGTTTAGCGCCCATCATCTCAATCATGTAAATGTGATTGATAATCTATTAGACAAGCCTAGTATTGTCAGACATCTATGCGATCATGCATTAGATAATTTAGTTCTAAGAAGATACAGCTTCATCAATTTGCTATGCATGTATCTGAAACTTCCTTATTTGTTCTAGGTAAACGTGTTCAAGGATCCAATCACCGATCCCGGTAAGAAAAGTAAGAAAGGACGATTGTCTTTAGAATATGATTCTCACACTGGTAAATATGAAACAAAGGAACAAGGTAAAGGTGATACTAAAAAGGTGAGTTAACATCAGATCAAAACTATTGATGCAACTTGGTATTTTCACAACTTATGAAAATAATTTACGTGAAAGAAACAGTACTGAGAAGACTTTAATTTAGTTCGCTACAATATATTTTGGGCCAACTTATTTATGCACAACAAATATGGCGCCTTCGTGTGTCATGGCATTAATGAAAGATAAAGAATTTGAAATGGATATATTTAAAGCTTATTCTTATAAAATCGACCAAAACTTTTCGAGCTAATGTTTTTATGCGTCAGAATACATTCGTGAATAGGTAATACATCGTTTAACTACATAGTATTTTCTTATTTATAGGACATTTTGGTCACAGTGTTTGAGAATGGAAAGTTATTGAGAGATTATTCATTTGATGAAGTAAGAAAACGAGCCGAGATAGAAGCAGTGTTAAATGCCAATAAATCTAAACAAGTGAAAGAGTAAAATATTGTATAACATTTATTTTGTATTGTAAACATAACAATTAAGGTACATCCGATGGATGCTCTTGAAAACTTATGTTAAATAGACTTATTTTTCATATGTTGTTTTTTCAATTTGTAAATAATAAAAAAGGATGTGACTGAAAACCCTTAAAATGTAGAGGTGATTTCCATGTGCATAACAGTGAGCTTCGTTTGTTTCTTCGTCAGATCTTCAGTTTTGATTTTTATTAACTACATAAACTTGTACCAAAGGCATTGTCTTGAACAGATTTTGATTCATTTAAAGACAAATGTCACCATTTTGCTTCAAATTGTAGGTCATTTAAAGACAAATGTCACCATTTTGCTTTAAATTGTAGGTAACAATATACAAAGTTAAGCAAATAATCTATTGTGTTTGCAATGCTGTGTAATGTCGTAGGTTTGAATACGATAAGATTGAATTTCTGAAACTGACATGACATTGTAAACACATAGTCTGCTGTCGAAATTCCACACACACAAGGCACATCAGGATAATAAGGAAAAACGAACACAGAAAGTTAAAAAAAAAGTTAACAAACTTTATTTTACCAAATCTGTCAGCAGAATATATAAATATAACATATAAATCCTTAAACAATAAAAATATGCAAAATAGAGTTCTATCTGGACATTTATAAAGTAAAATAAAAACATTTCAAAATGCACACACACAAATCTTAACTTTTTATATAAACTGTAACAAAACATGTCCAGCACAAACAATAATAAAAAATTATACTTTGACAAAATATCTATTCTCAAAACACAAACAAAGCATTGGCTTCATGCAACGCTGCTGAAACTAGCTTTTTGCTTTTTAAAAACATAATTAAATGATGTACATCTCAAAATAAAAAGGTTTAGCCATTAATAACAATTTAAGGGGGAAAATGAAATTTTGCTCTAACTTAAAGAGGTTTTGTTTAATGTAACATGGATTATATACAGTTCAGTTTTTAGGCTTCCGAAAAGTTTTGAAAAACTTAGTTAACACAGTGTTGCATTAAGCCAAGTCAATTTAAATAATCAATGTATTTTTAAAGTCTTTTGCAGACTTATAGTATACAATATGTATAAATATAATCTATAAACTACATCAATGTAGCACATAGAATACATGTCGAAGGTTGCCAACAAGGCTGTAGTAACTGTCTCTTAAATGCAATGCACTTACTACAGTCTTGCGGGCAACTCTTGATGTACTTAAATAATATATTCAACAGACCTAAATATAACCTGATTTACTTCTTTTTTTATGAGTTTTATAAAAACGTTTAAAAACAATGAGCATTTAACCTACCAGAAAAAACCTCCAATATTCAAATAGACTTTTCATAAGTTGAATACCTGATAGCAGAAATGGTAATGTACTATTCCTGAGTTTCGAAAAAAAGTGATAAAAACTTTGCCTTAATACTTTAGAAAATTTTGATAAAAATATATTTCAAAAGCAAAATGTGTCCCTATAAATAGTAAAGACGTGATTCACTTATGATCTGAGGATGATGAAGAAAAACTTTAATCCGTTCTAAAATTTAAAAATACCTTAAAATATATAACAAAGTAAAAAAATAAGTAAAATATGTATAAAATATTGAATGGAAAGTTAAAACCATTGCGAAATAAAGAAACTAACATTATTTGAAAAACCGATACTCACTTGAAAGCAAAAAATCCTTGCAGTTACATAATAAATAGTCTTTTTTTCTTTAAATGTTTGATTTTCATTAACGGCAGTACTATATATAACAACAAATAACATTTAGCCAGGTATACATGAGTCATGCTACCTGAAGCTGCTCTAAGAATGTTCACAAACATTACATGAAAATAAATGCACTTAAATGCTTAACATACATTGTATAAAACATAACATATGTGTGTGCAAGACATACTCAAAACGCATTAACAAGATTTAACATGATATATAATTTTATATATTTCAAACGTTGCTGCCACTCAAAAAAGTTTAATGGCAATTTTTTATATGATACATTTATAAAACACTCCATTGATCTTAATAGCTAGATTGGGCATCACAAACAAAATGGCTACCATAGGAGTATGACCTAGTTTGATCAGCCAATGAAAATGTCCAATACAGACTAATTGACCAATGAAAACACACTACAATTATATTCTAGTCATATCAAACATACATTGCTATAAATCATATCACAGAATGATTAATGTTTGGCAACAATGTAAAGAGTCAGACTACATTATAAACACAGGCATTTTAACATCATTTTGTCTTCTTATCCCCATATTTCACAGCCACTAATTCACACTAATCATATTTTCACCTATTTTTCAATATCACAATGTTTTGAATAATAGAACTTCATGGAATATCTTTTATCAAGAAAAGAAAGACATTTAAAAGTAAAGCTACAATTTATTGCCTAATTCACAAAAGCTTATGTGTACATGTCATATAGAAGAAAAACTCTTAATTAAAGTCACTACTCTTCTTTGCATCGCTCGAAAGGCACTAAGCTGTTAGGGGAGCATAGCAAGTCACAAGGAACTTTAAATTTATTATTCTGGTAGCAACCACTGATCAGAGTATATTCCATTCATTTTATGTTACACATTTACAGGTGTTCTTCATTCATGTCAGTTAAGCACAAATAACACATTGGTTAAACTGGAGATCATGTAGGGACAGTGTTGGAAAGTTCCCCCAAAAAACTAAAACATTTTTGCTTTAGAAATTGAAAATTAAATTTGATTTGATTTTAACTCTTTGCAAGTACAAATCATACATTGACTCCTAAAGGTTTACCCATATACTAATGAAAACAATGTGCACTGTCAGCTTTTGTGAGTTTGAGTTAACACAGTATTCAAAACACAATAGAGTTGCTTATACAGACAAATATAGAATTGACAACTCAACAGTGAAAATAAAGGTAAGAAATATTGAAATTATTTGTTAAAAAAACTTAAAACAATTATCTTGTTCTTTCTTTTTAAAAACAATGATATTAAATTGGTTTTTTTAAACAATTGGAGAAACATTAAAAACTTAATGTAAAAATTGTTTAAAACCAAAATAATTAAGATATAAATTTAACCTAATAGATCTACTTAAGCTTTACAAAAAGCTTTATAAAAAAACAACTTTATAAAATACTGAAATTCATGATTAATTTTGTGTAAGGTAAGAATGCATAACCTATAAATGTGCATCTACTAATTAAATCTAAGATCTCATAATTCTACAGTGATATTACTTATAGTCCTAAATAGTCCTGAAGAGGCAAATATGATCGTAGTGAAAATGAAAGCTGAAGTTAGTTTTTTAGCTGCATGCATCTATTTCTTATAACATGTACCAACCCAACATGTTGGGTTTAACGCCATAGCAATACATTGTACAGGTCATATAGCAGCAGTTAGTCTATCTACTCAAAGTTCCCGAAAGGCTAAATCTTGGACAGACATTTGAAGACATTGTGTAACAAAACCTGCTACAAATTCAAGTTTGAAAAGAAGTGTCATGCTTTTTAGGTTTAATGGAACACTAAGATAAAAAAGGATATATAAATTGTCAAAAGTGACTATAAAATGGTACCTAAGTTCTATATGTACAAAGTACTTGTGATTGTGTTGAGAAGAACTAAACTTTGGCACATACTTGTAGTTATTAATAATATGATAATTATATGCACTAAAAACTAGATAAAGAAACATGGTTGTAATACTTTTTTATCATTTTTATGAATGCCAGGCCTCTTACGAGGCTTTGTTAAAAATATAGGTTTTGAAGGTTTAATCGTTAGAAGGCATAGAATGCTCACTATAAGAGATCAATAGCAGTTCTTGTTATTGTCTGATAATTATGACATTGTAACAAATGTAAAAATAAGAAAATTTGATCTAAAGTTTTTAAACATCTGCTTTTATTTTTTCATTTAGGGCAAAAACCATGAGAAACAATAGACAAAGCCCCATTAAGCTGAGATGTGTCTATAAATATAGCTGAATTTTGAGCCACAGAAAGTTCATGATATTGGCCCACACGTCTCCCTATGTAACGTTTCACTAGTCTAGGTAGAGGGTTAGATCCTGTGTATATTTGAGGTGTGATGGGTCTCTTGATCCCTCCGTCGGTGTACCGTAGTAACACTTTTTTAGATGAATTGATAGAGTTATTGGCAGTATCAGAATGTGTTACATTGTTACGTATTCTTTTGTTACTGACTCCACAAGCACTTGGAGGGCGTGGACTCAATTGGCTCTGAGGGCGTGACATAACATTTCGGGCACTTTTGGCTCTCGGTGACATTGGAGACTCCGGGGACATTCTGATGCCATCTTGACGACATTTACAGAACGGGTTAATGTTATCTAAATGCAAGTTCATTCCATTTCCGCAATCTACACATGTTCGGGACCATGTATTCTCTGTTAGTGGATATACACCTGTTAATAGAATGTTAGAAAATGGTGAGTTAAAGTAGACGTGATTTTCACAAATAGACATTTTGTTTTGTTAAATATACATGTTTATGCAATCTATAATAAGTATGGTCGGTATAAGAGATTTCAGATAGCAAAATTTAGAAAAATTAAATGAAACTATTTCAAAGTTTACATCAATGAAAATAATCTTAATCTGCTAAGCAGCCCTTGCTACCATACTTTTATTACAGTTCACATGAATGTAAAAGCAAAGCAAAACATTTTAAGATCATTTGAACTAACAAACCTTAAAAGTTAGTTTTAAAGTTAGTTTATTTCAAATGCTCTTAAAATTTTTAAATTTTGATAAAATTGTGAACAGTAAAACAGTAGTTACATTGAAACTAAGTTTGTTCATTTGCTGTAAGCCAATAACATTTATTTTTGTACATAAATTACATTTGATATATTTTACTAAGTTATTGTATTAAATCACAGAAAATATTCCTTTTAAACAAAGAATACAAAGTGAACGACTAAGTATGTCTACATTTTTCAGAATGACGTTCAGAATTTAATTGTCTCAAACATTCAATTGACCAATTTCAAAAATTCAATTTTTAAGTCGTTTTCAAATTTGTTTCAACAAGGGCAACTTTCAGCAAATGAACAAATTCTAGTTCCCGTAATAAAATGTTAAACATTTAAAGCGTGCAGATATACAATGTTATTATATATAAACAAAATGGCATAATTATACTATCATATCATCAAACAGTATGAACCTGTACTTCAAGTATTGAAATTACTAAGACTGAAAACTTAAAAATTGTTAACAAACAAATATATCATGCAGAAGCTAAATGACTTATTCTTAAATACGGAACAAGTAATCATATTAATATTTCTGTAAACAAAAGTTATATAAATTCTATAAAATTTTCCAAAACCATTAAGTTATATTAGATAAATGCCTTAAATCTAAAATTGAAAGTAAAGATGAAGTAAAACTCTCACCAACAAATAAATAGAATAAATAAATATTTCTACTATAGTAGTACAATATGTAAGGTATGGACGTAAGCTATATTTACAATTTAACTAATATTGACAATGGGAATGTAAGGGAAATATGACAATATTCACTAGCAGTTATACAGACGAATAATATGTTTTGTAGTATTTAGGGACAGGATGGTTGTTACTCAATATAGAAATATATAGGCATTTTTCACATTTTCATTAACAGAGAAAAAATATCTAAGAACACTGTAGAATTTGGGGAAACTGATTGACTTTTAAGTTGGCCTACACATAACCTTTATTTTGTAATTGTTGACAATGATTTATAACAACTTGAATCATTGTTTCAATAGAATGTATCAGCTCAAAGTGACATTTTGGGAGAAAAAATGCCTGATTATCTGCATTTTGATTATCTTAGGATAAATGAGTTTCAAAATATCTATACTAATTTCAGATCCACCAACTTACGGTATATGTTAGGCTCTATCAAAAAAGCATGCTACAATGTTACCACGCAATCCGTAACATAGTGAATATTGTCAAGAGATAGTCTAAGGGAGGTAACCCAATCTGTTTACATATAATACTAAATTATTCCATCATGAGTTACCTCCCTTATACTTTGTATCACAACATAAGTCAAGCAACTGGCAAACATGGATATAATACATGGAAAAGCAATGAGAGAAAGCAGGGCAAAATTGGTTTTCAAATCATGACAGTTGGAGGAACACAGTGTTATCTGTGAAGTTAGAAAATTAGTTTAGTTTAAGTGATGGTTATAAAACCGGAGTACTCTCAAAAGCAAGTATCAATGTAATATGTGTTTTTAGATCTAAACTATTTTTTGGTTTATATCTATTGTATAAGTACGCTTAGTTTGTAAAATTTAAAGCTTATTTATGTGTGTATAAGGTTTAATGACCAACATGTGAGTGCAGTTACACGAATGCACAAGTTAAAATATAAGAATTCAATAATTTATTTGGCTACATGGAGAATCTTCCATTCATTAACATAATGAAATTTTGAAGACAGTTGAAAATTATTAATTGCCTTCTAATAGTTCCTTTCAAAATAATAGAATCCATTATACAATACATAATAAAATATCTTTGAAAATTAAACATGAGGCTTAAAAATACATGTTTTGGGTAAACTATTGTAAAAATATTTAACATAGACTCTACATTTTATAATTCTTAATGAGTTAAAAGTTTAAGAGAAAACTACCAGTGTCTTCAAGATTTAACCCTTATCAACAATGTACCATCTACAAAGATACAGAATTAAAAAAAATAATCTACATTTCTACATTTTGTAAATATCCGTGATTAAAAAAACCTACAAAAAGCATAATTATACATAATTGTGTCCATGTTATCTAAGGCTTGTATGAAACTTTAAACTCAACGTTGCCATTTTAAGTCGTTGTCGGAGATCTTTCATGTACGTTTGATTACTCATACTCTTTGACAACGAGTACTTCTGTAGTAAAGTTAAAGGTGGTGCCAACCTTGCCTTAGGGCCTTGAATATAAGATTGGTCTGAAACACAAGAAAGCTTCATTACAAATATATCTATATATGTAACATAATATACTACATGTAGGTAAGTAGAGGAAACAAGGTACATACTTAGTGTACAGTAGAGAAGCATCCATATGGGACCTACACTTATTAAAATTGTTCATGAAGAAAGGATGCATATCATGAGCTTAGCGCAAAACGGTCATAACTCAATATAAAAAGAGAGAGTTACAATCATTTTGAGCTAAGCCGACATTATGTATCAATTTAGGACCTTAGCAACACTTATTAAATATTTGATAAATAAGGATTTGTGAGTGTTGTAAATCATCACTGTTCTAAAATAGTTCAATAATGAATATGTATCACATACTGATACTAATTATACAATATTTATGCAAATTTCATGCAAATTTGTTAGATCCAATTTTAGTACTTACAAGCAAATATATACAAATTTATGCAAATTTAAGGAAGACTTATCAGTCAAAACAACCATCTCTGACCATATTATCTCAAAACACCAACTTTTGTTTTTATAACACATGAATTCATTGAGATACTTTTGGCAACAAATTGTAACAGTACAGGAAAGTATGACCAATCAGCGGTCTCTAAATCCTTAAACATAGTATTTTCACATGTCATTTTGTTATCAAACTAACCTTATAATATGTAGACGGTAAACAACAATATAACAATTGATACATGCTTTTGTTACTAGTATTTTGTCAGAGTAGATGACAGACTGTGGACTTAGCCTACATGGAAACAGTAAGGTTTTTGAATAAATAAAACACATAACTTGGCACAATAACATATACATAGCACATGATCTATACATCAATGGAGATAAATTGTCACCAGTCTGTACAAAAAGTAACATAGCCTTCAAATAGATTTCATGTGACATTGAATTCATGTGGTACATAATAACTTGTCACCTATATTTAATGTGACCAATTTCATGTGACATATTTATCTCTCTTGATTTGTATCATACACAAGATTTAATAATGGCATAAACAAATATAGACATTAACAGACATAAATGTAATAAAACATGAAATATCAGCCTTAATAACTTAGTGCTACATACATGTACTTAAAAACTTTGTAATACATTTTACTCAAGGAATTTAAAAAGATTGAGCAAATAAAATGGCATACTGGCTGATTGGGTCGAAAGGTCAAACTAAAAAAAGGTTTTTTTATTTTTAAAAAATCAGCATCAGGGAATGTTTCAACCTCAACTCTACCTATATCTCAAATAAATTAATCAAGATGTCTCTACATGAGGGACTTGTAGCCAAGAGCATCTCAAATTTAAATTAAAAGCAAATTATACATTATCTTAATTGCTATCCTTGGTGACCATACTAACAATGTTTTTTTAATGTTTTGTTTAATGCAATGCCTTAGCAGCACACTGTATAGGTTATATAACAGCGGTCAGTGACTAAGCACATACTTCAATTAGTGACTGACAACAGCCCTACATAGTTTAGAATCAGTGGTAGGATGGAGAATGGTCGAAGATATTATTTTACGACCAAGCTCCACATAGGTATGCCAGGCTCTGGAATAGAACCAACGACCTCTCGATCAGCAAACCTAATGTATCTTACATGCATGTAATATTTGGTAAGAAAGATAAGAGAATGTATATCACAAGAGAAAGGACGAAATTTAAAGTCAAAAGTTGCCATGTCAAAATTTATATACAAATACATCAAACAAAATTGTGACCTATTATTGCATGCCCTCTCACTTTTAATCTATAAGTAAAATACAAATGTAGTCAACCTCTTACAAAGAATATATTATATTATTTACATTTCTAATATAATGTAATAATAACAGATACAATGTAAAAAAGTAATACAAATTTTGAATAATGTGGACGTATTAGTTAAACAGTGCTAACAAACAATAAGTTATACAGGTTATATATAGAATACAGCATACATCAATGATGATAACTAGTCACCTGTGGGTATATATCAAAGAGTATCGGTAATTGTATATATACAAGTGATGAAGTATCATCATTGAAGTACACCAATTGTAAGCAGTTCTAGTAAATAATGCTTACATACAACACATGTCATCCAGAAGTCAAAATATAGGTTTTTTCCAAACACACTGATCAACAAATTACTAACAACTTTTTTACACATTTTTGATGGAAATCTTGTGTTTCAAACTTGATTATATTGTTCTCAATTCAAATAAATTTCTTTTTCTTTTTTTTATTGAGTTCAACGCCTTAGCAACTCATTGTATAGGTCAAATAAAGGCATTGTAACAGTTAATTTTTGTTTGTACCGCAGGCAAAAACCAATGACTTTGAATTCTGGATGAAGTCAACTATGTATGTACTTGCATTATTTGATTTTTAGCATTTTGAAGAAGAAGAAATATAGCTGTAGATTAACAAAATAGAAACAAGCTGAGTTTTAGAAGCTAGACAAGTTTTTTTTATCAAATCAGATTGTAAAAGAAAAACACATTTTATCTAAAATTTTTGACCAGTTCCTTTCACTTTCCTTGGGAGACAAAGAAAGCCCAAAGAGGAGACAAACTTAAATTAGATATTTTTCTATTAAAATATGAGATAACAATGAATATTCATCAATGCAAATTTTACGATTTCTTCTCCTTCGTTTTGGGTTTAGTTATATAGTGTATATAAGGCTAGTTAATTAAATATGTTAATTGGTTATTAATTATTATGATTAGCATCAAGCCAAGTACCTATATAAAAGAGCTTGTGAGCCAGCCCGGTCGGACCTGAAATATTAAAGTATAAGTACCTCTATATGTTGTGTTACCAAGGGTGATAAAACTGGTTTTATTATTCAGTTATATAAATATCTAAACAGTGTATTATTACTTTTATCATCAAACTATTAATAGAAGAATTTTATTATCAAGTCAATTCTACTTAAATATCTTAAATTACTAATTAGAAATTTTAATGTTTATAATATTGTTGATAGTAATTAACTATTTCTGATCTAAGATATTTTGTTATTATTATAATTAATTTATATTAAATCATAGTTTAACTTTCATTAGTTTGGGTGCTAATACTTCATTACATACATGTATAATATAACTACAACATTTTAACAAGGTGCTTTAAATAAGTACCAAAACAATGTTTTTAAATAATACTAAAGTTATTTATAGCCTACATATTGGCTCTACATCGAACTTCCCTATTTATAAAACAATAACTAATTTGTATGTTAATGCTAAACCCAATATAATATGTATTGTAATAAGGACTATAATATATAAATATGTATATGTACAGCATGTATTAGAACAGCAGTGCAGAGTATAACGTTTTATTGTATACATGATATTGATATTAATATAGATTTATCCAGTACATATTTATTATTTTCCAGTTTTAAGTTCTTGCAACTTTGAGTACATGTAATAGAATAGTAGTAAGCCTTCTTAGGAATCTTTCTTAAAACATTGCAATAAAAAGGATCCAAACATTATATTCTATGCTATTGCAAATTTGCAAAGGGGCATGTCTGCATTAACCAATTGTAACTTATATCAAATATAATATCAAATAGAGAAAACTTGATTTTACTCATCCCAAAATATAAAACTAAACCATACTTAGTAAAAGCACAACTTAATATATTTAACATCATGTTTTGAAAACTTTAAGTCATAACCTAAACTCAAGAAGTCAGGGCCGATCAGAATTGTTGACAAAGTTTACTTACATATACCAATTACAAATAAAAATTATACCACAATTCTAAATATCACAAAAAACAAACGTTACAAAATAAAGGTACCAAAATAGTTGTTAACCCACAACATCAATATTGCAGTCACATTGGTGTACTGACAAACGACATACCAAACACAGATATTCAAATAAAACATGTAACAACACAATCAAGTATACGAGGAAATCCACATTTTTTATTTACAATCCTGGAAAAACATTTTACATTAGAAATACCTGTAATCAATAAATTACAGTCAACCTCCACAGAAATTAACTACATTTTCAAAAAAACAGTTGCTACTTAGGTTGCTCACCTTAATATAGACTAACTTTAAAAAAAATTTTGAGCATGACTTGATGATGGCTCCAAAAGCAATAATATGTACATGTATTTATATATGTATTATAAAAAATTACCACATGAAAAAAATGCATGGCGATTATTTGACTAAATTTGGTTTGAACGATTATAATTCCATTCTTTTTATAAAAAAATGTAAGGACCATAATTGTAAGTAAAAATCCTGAAAATCCAAACATTCTTTTTGTAATGAATCATAAACAAACTATGGCCATACACCTACATAAAGGGATGACTGAAGAGACACTAAAATAATTAATACAAATATCCTAAATTTAAACCCTGGTGCCTTGGATAGCCGCTTATTACTGGAATATCTAAATATAATGAAACTACGAAAGGTATGAACTTTTTTGGGGAAATAAATCCTTTACAAATCTTAAATATAAGGAGAAAAATAAACTATGTATAATATCTGTGCTAAATGTAGATACACTGTTACTGTAGTACATGTGCAACAAGAGAAAATCAACTGGTATAATATAAAAGCGATACATAGGATAAACATGAACAAAACAAAGCAATGAGAAGCTGTTTCCCGGTGTGGAAGAAAGCAGTTACTAACTTCAAGTTGTACAATACAGCTATTGTATATAGAATTAGGTAACTCTATAACAACCGAAGCCTTTATCAAGAAATGTTTTCCATTTTCATGAAAGTATTCACATTTTACATACTGACGTTAGTCAGTCTAAACGTAGCAAGTAAGACAAGATATTTCTCCAAAATTTAAAATATGAAAAGAGCAAAAAGAACTTTCATACAAATTTCAATCGTTGAAATATATAGCAACTTAATGGTTTGTTCATAAATGAGTATGGAACAATTTCCTATCAAACATTTATTCTAATATCAAAATATACATGTATTTTTCAAAAAAGGTATAAATTGTCAACATTACGTCATTTGAATGTACAACTTGCAGTTAATGATAAAACTAAAGCTACAACCAACAGAGTTACCCAAAGCCAACAGCGGAGCACAAGATGACAGACATTAGCTGTTCACACATATAACACATTTATACAAAGCATGTCAAAAGTATTACATTGTTATTACAGATTTTAATTAATATTAAAGAAAAGGGAAAACAGGTCTTTATGTAACCTCAAATTTGATTGGCTGGCTAATTCATATTATAAGTGAGATATGATGGCTAGATAAATGAAAATACATGTATGTTCCAGAATGATTACTACCATGTGTCCCTGAATGTGAGCTCAAAAACGATTATTCAGACATATTCAACCCTAATTCTAACCAGAATGCAATAAATGAATGTTATATGCTAAGTCTGGGTATTGGTAAATTCAAACAGACGACTTATATAAGGATAAAACTGCAGTCGGGCAAATATCATCAAGCTAAGTAACAAGCTATATACAATTCTGCCATGCAATGGTCATGCATTTCTATAAATATATGTTTCCATATAATTGAGAAGCAGGTTTAAACATGCAAACGATCAAATAAATATTTTATTCTAAACCAGTACATAAAACCTCATAAAATATATTAAGTGAACCCTCCTTGAAAAGGCTGTGTTTTAAACATAATTATTCAGTTTGATTGTTGAAAACAAATTTCAACAACATATACAAATTATTTCAAATCACTAATGACATGCAATATCCATGCGACCCCTTTATCAGTGCGTTAAGATGCAGTTTGACTTTTAGTAAAGAAGAAAAACTGGTAACAAAGGTGAGAACATAGATAAGTAGGGTTTTTAGTTTTCTTTTTTGAAGATATATTAAGGAAATGGAGAAATTTTGGGGAAATTTCAGCAATTAGAATATTGTCACACTAAGGTTAGATTTAAAGGAAATTAGGAAAAGGTATAGGCAAGAACGACATGCTTTGTATAAAATGCTTTGGTACCTTTGTTTTTTCTACATAAATTGGTTAAATACAAGCTCTTCATTGTCCATGATTTAAAATATGGACCTTTATAACTGGTAGTTTTTGTACCATCATGTACGGGGAATGAGTTGATGTTGATCCTTTTGAAAAATGCAGTTTAACAGGTTCGGTGGTGACACCTGTTGGGTAAACAGGCACACTACGACCTAACCGGTGCCTCTTTCGTCGACGTCGGCCTTTAAATATAAATAGCATTTTCCTAGAAACTCATCTTGTTACAGAGTAAGTTATCTTGTACAGTATAAAGACGAAATATTCATAAAAGGTGTACACATAAATCGATATTTAATATATTGCATGATTATACATAAAAAAGAAACACCAGGAAAGGAGTTTAAGAAATATTAACAATTTTAAATGAAATTGGAAATTAATTAAACAATGATTATAATAGAATAAGATTATATTTAGGTAATTCGAGAATAAAAATAGGAGTTTCTTTAATATAAACATGGTAAATATTAATTAATATAAAAGTCATCAAAATATATGTGTGAACAGATTTGCAGTAGCAGGCAAACACACAGCCACGCCCTTTTTATAATATCACTGCAAACATTATCACACTACTTCAAAATGTTGCTTTAAACTAAGTTATGTCGGAAAGCATCATCACAAACTAGTATGTCTAAAACTAATGAACTTTCAAAATTGTAAAAAAAATAATTTGTCTTCCAGCTTCTTTGATTAAACAAACATCTCAACAAGGGTATTCATTTTATCGAGCATCTCCCATTACAATTTTGTTATATGTTGTTGTGAATATTTTGAGAATTTACAGAGACAGGACAATAACCAGACTCAATATCTTCAACTTTTAACATTAATTTGTATGGCTTTGTTTTGACAATGTGCAAATTTGCTTCTCTAAAATACACACAAATGTTTGTGACCTGCTTTACCAAACGATGGAGGATTTTATTAAAGGCCAACATTAGAAATCAGAAATAAATGAGTGTTGGTGATAATTAAGGCAGGAATTAAAATAAGGCACGAAGATCAGTCTTAAGTAAATCCATTTTGGTAGAACAGTTTTCAATTACATCAGATTTGCTAGAAAAATTAAAAGAATGCCCGAAAAATTCTATCATTATTAAACTCAATCTAAATTGCCCAGCACTTACACACATCTGTCAATAATCACAGGAAAAAGGAAATCCCTAATACCAGATCAGTCTTTAAGCATGGCACCCCAACATGATGCACAGTCAATTCAACAAAACAAACAGACTTTAACAATTGGCATCACAATGAAGCTAGACATAACTCTGAGCAAACTGGCACTCCAAACTGAATGCCTACCATATGATGATGAAGTAGAATGCATAATGATGATAATGGTGATCTGATCATGTTGCTGTCATTGTCATCAGCATCTACCTAAAATGCTCTCATGGATTTTTTCATAAATATGAAAACTGCTATGACAACACAGTTATAGCTTTAACTAGCGTAATAAAAAACATGAAAATGCAACCAGCAGAATGCTTGAAATAAACATGTTGAAACTAGCGATACTTATTCCATGTGTAGTGAACTAGCCAATTATTTTAAGTTTATTTGATAATTAATAATTTTCACAAACTTGCAAACAAATGTACATTAAGTAGTTTAAGGTTCATATCAAAATTAAGTAAAGTTTTTATCCAAATTAAACAAGGTTTAGATAAGTTAATTGACCAAAAAACAAGGATATTATATGGGATAAAATAAGGGCAAAAAATGAAATTATAAGACAAATAATCACCCAAGTATTTATCCAGCTCTGTAGAAGATAGCCAAACATTTAAATTATTATTAATTGTTTAATAATTAATGGATTTCAACTAAATGTATATAACATGAAAATATTGATACAATTGAAAGAATCAATCGCTTTGATACATTACCACAGACCAGAGGACATTTTGTTTTAGCTTACCGAAAAATGTTTATTTTGATCATTCTTTTTTCTTTTTAATCAGGTTTTACCCCTTGTCAATGCAAATTATGGTCACTTTATGGAAGCCAGTTCGCATAACCAAGCTTTCACGCATCTTTGTCTATAACCAATACTCACTTAACTCTTCCATAAGGCTGTCAACTACTCCATTATTTTATTAATGGAAGGTAATCAACCTTATTGTCATATTTTCAAAGAAGGGTATATTCAGCCCAGGTGAGGCTCAAATCAGCAACCTCTTCAGGACATGAGACTTGAAATCCCGTGTGTTGCCTATGGTGCCACAGATCTGGGTCAAACTACTCTTCTGGTCTTACTATTTCTTTTGACTTCTCAAAAAAGACACAAAAAATAGATTCAAATAATCAAAATTGGGTTGCTTACAACATGACAATCAATGGACATAACAGTGAAGTAAAACTACTTAACCTGTTTTTAATTAATTTATAATTATATTGTTAAGTTGATTGAATATACCATATTCATGCATGGACAGACACTTCAAGTCTTTTAAACACTGAGAAGCAAATCTATGCAGTACCTCAGCCACAGAGGAAAGAACAGTGAGAATTTTCCTAATAAGGTTCAAACTTAGAGTCTTAGACTGAAGAATGTGATATGTATCTATTTTACTACCATCATTGTGCCTATACAACTTAACTTTTTGTGATCAGTGTGGGTAAAAAAAAAAAGCAAAAACCTGTCAAGGTAGATTATTTTGACATTTTGACCCACAAAAGGTTACCTGGTATACAGGCATCATGTACCCTGAAGACTAACATTCCGAAAGTTAGTTGGAACGTTAATAGACATACCAAAATTGTCAGTATGTTGTAAATGGAGCTTCAAGTAGCAGAGGTAACTTAATATTTATATTGTTATGACGACGATGGACATGCTTGGAAACATCTGTTATGCTAGTGTAACATCATGTCTTGACCCCTAATACAGGGACCACCACTTCTACAATCTATATCAAGTGACAAAATCTACCATGCTTTGATCGCTAACTAAATTACTGCCCACAAAAAATAAAATTACCAAGATCTACTTTTAACAAATTTACAAACATGCATTGCATTCATATATTTAACTATGGCTTGATTGAGAATGAAATTTTGTCACAGTATAGAACCTTTCATTTTAATGTAAGGGTCATAGTAAAAATGATGACAAGTCAATAACAAAATGCTGTTTCAAACAAGATAGAGCGAGAAATGTGCAAATTCATGATACCCATTTGTAAAGAATGACACCCATTTGTAAAGAATGACAAGTTAATACTGCACATCAAAATTTTATTTTGATTCACAAAGTTACTTTAAAAGCCCAACACAAATGGCAAGCATGCAGTGTTAGTGGAGAGTAGTGTCCAGTGTATGCTAAACATTTTAGACCATAACATTAGAAATGATCTCTTAATATGAAACGATGATTTTTACAAATACATGAATGGTTAATAGAGATATGTACATTTACAGAGAACTTTGTGAGACAGTATTGTGGTTTTACTATAGGACATATCATAGTTTAACTAAAAGACAGAGTTGCAGTATTATTAAAAGACATATTGTTCTTTCTGGTTTGTTTGTTTGTTTGTTTGTTTGGGTTTTACAGTGCACCAACACAAAAAGGTCATATTGCGCTTGTTCTTTCTGGAGACTGAAGTTAGAACAATCATATCTACTTTCTTGTACATTGTAGATAATTTAAGGAGGTCAAATGGACTGATTTACTAAACCCCTTGAATCCCAGACATTTATTTTGCACATATAACGACCACAGCATGTAAATTGATGCTCTTATGAAACAAGCATCTAATGGTACTAAAACTCAATAGCTGATACAATATTCTGATTAAAATTATCACAAATTGGAGGGACATCTAAAAATGTTTATTGGATGTTATTTTCTAAGCCCCTTTTTATTTAGTTGAATATATAATATAGGGAACTCTATAAATCACACAGGGTTTGTAGTAGAATACGACTAATACAAGAGCTAGGATAATAGACAAGTATATATATATAAAGTTTCTGTAAAATGAAATAAAAACTGTTTAAACAAGTCAATGAAAAAAACAGAGAAATAGAGTGCAGTTCTAAACATTGAGTATATATTACCATGAAATGCCTTAAACATCTCTGTATAACAAATAATATATAACATTTATCAAATAATATAAATAAAAAATGTAATATAATAAAATAAATAATTATTTATAATGTTATGAATAATTAAAAATCAAATATTGATATATTTATAATATGATTAAAAATTATTCATATTTTAACAAAAAATATCAAAATTATTTATAAAAGTATAAAATTGTTTGTAAATATAATTAAAAAAAAAACCATTATAATTTAACAAAATAATAAGTACATGTATTAATATACATTTGTAATTGTATATATTTATAATACAAAAAATGTAGAAATAAAACTCTGTAGTAAATAATAAAAATATCTAAAAATAATGAAATGGTTTTTTTTTGTTAATAATATAAATATTCTGAATCTGTAAAATTTCAAAACATAACATTGAGGTATAAAATAAACTCAAATCTGTAACACCAACAAACATAAAACAACAACAGATATAAAAAAATAATAAATACAAATATTTAATATTTGATGTAGAATATAGAAATAATAATAAAATTTCATTATTTATACATAGAAAATTATAAAATCACACATTTACCCAGCAGAGGAGAAGATGTGGTCACGTGACTTATGGTATGATCACATGACATGTAAAAAGGATTTTTTAAACCTTAAAGGTATGAGAATATGTTTACAATTGAAAGCTTAGAGGTTTAGATATAATAATATTTTATTGAAAAAAGTAAAATTCTACTATCAAATTCTACCATCAAATACATGTAGATGGTTTTAATAGTGGAATATTCCTAATATGGGACCTTCTTCCTTAATTCAGCATTTGAGACATAAAATCATCATGATTTTGGATTTATTAAGGTTTATAACTTTTATAACTTGATCTGAAATAATACAAATTGAATATAAAATACCAAGTTGTGATGTGCACAACTGACTTAGGTACCTACAATAGCATACAGGGAGAAACTGTACAGAAAGGCTACAATATATACAATGTATATTTAGGCCTTAAATTCATCACATTTCCTGAAAAGGTGTTTTCAGATAAGACAGGGTACAATAGATTTACCACAGCCCAAATATGAAATTTCAATTGGACTCAATAAACATGTCTCTACATTAGAGGAGGGATATTCACTAGAATAATGGTTAAGATGGCCAGTCTACGGCCATTAGAAACTAAATTTAACTAAAAAACTAAGTTCTATAAACAAAATGCGAGTCATATACTTTAAAGTTTAAGTTTATAATCAAGATGACCATGATGGCTCTTTCTCGCTCACCTGAGTACCATTTATATAAACATGAATCAGAGTAAAGTTAGAGTTAAGTAATGAAATCCTATTTGCAATAAGTGAACACCCAGATGTAGAAACATGACATGATTTACCTAGATATTAGTCTATAGATCACATCTTCCATCACGCCTAATGCCTCAAATTGAGATAAAAATGTGACCAATGAGACCAAACAAATGTTTCGGACGACAGACATTCAACGATCATATAAGCTCACCCTGAGCTAGCTCAAACTAACAATTGGCCAATGGATTAAACATATCTAAATGTAGCTTCATATAAATTTGAGATCTTTTATGATAGTCTAAGCTTTACATGTAAACAAATATCTGTAGATCATACCTAAGGCTAGAAATACTATGTAAACAATATATGACAATCTAAGTTATATTTACTACACAAATTAATATAAATATTTTGATTTATCTACTTTTGTCATTCTATTGGTTACATAACTCAGTCTGACCTGTTCAACAAAACATAATAGTTTAAATTTCATCCCAAAAAATGTTCGAAAGCAGCTGACAAATTTCCCTAGCACTTTTAACTAACTAGAACTTTTTGAATTCAAGTACCACATATTGAAACAAATTTTCAAAAAAACATGATTTTTTGGTGACCAGAAATACCTTTCACATACAATAAGTGGTCCGGATTCTCTACATTGAAAATCATGCAAACAAATACAAAAAATAATCCTACGTAATTAGCACTAATAATTTTCAATAGGAAATGTAACTGAACCTGGACCACTTTTATAAATATCTTCGTCTGTTGAACGGGTCAGATTGAAATAACGAAATCTAGGGTTCTTCTCCTCCTCTGCATTAAAGGTAACATTAATACTAGCATAAGGGACTTTAGGGAACTTTATGGTCACTTCAGGCTTCTTGGCTCTAGTAAGTGACTTCTCCTCACTCTGTTGCCTGGTGACCCCAAGTTGTCGCCGTCTCGGTCGCCGAGGCTGCCTAGGAAAAGCATCGATATTATAATACTCACTAAGGATTTCCTGAGTTTGAGTACTACTGTTGACAACTGATAGTGGATTATTAATATTACCTTTTGCTTGAGCCTTTAACGTCTTCAGATCTGTTGTTTCCACGTTGTTAACGCTTAAAGCCGGACGATCTTTGTTGTCCGATGAAGGTATCGTATAATTTGTTGAAACTGAAGTTCTTGAGACGATTTTCTTCGATGCTAAGTTAGATACAAAACTTCCTGGTGGAATGGTTCCCGAACCAAACATTGATGTTTTTGGAGCTAACACAGGCGAAGAAGGTGAGCCCCGGGAAACAGCTCTCTCTTGTTTAACTTCCTCAGGGTTATTTTCAGCCTCTGTCTTATTATGTTCAGATAAATACTGACTATAAACACTTGCACTATCACTAGGAGCTTTTTCAGCTGTCACACTTGTGTTACTTGCACTTTGACTCGCACTAAGATTGTTGATAATTTTTGGAGACTTATGAGAGTGTGTTTTCTTTTTTACTTGAGGTGTGTGAGCATCATTATTTTCTCTACTAGTGGATTTTTTAACAGGGGCCGAGTTACTCACTTTGTGACTATTTGTATGATTGTCATGATTATTTTCACTTAAAGGTCGGCGTGAACCAGATTTAGAACTTGTGTCGACACTACTTCCTGTAAGTTTATCATTGAATATAACTTGTTTCTCAGTCTTTCTTGGCGAGAATACTGCATCTGAATCGGTAGTAGTTGTTGACTTACGTACATTCATCCAACTTGGTTTTTTAATGGCTGAGCCATCCGCACACAGACTTATTCCTATATAAGGAGGCACAGTGACCAATGGTTGTTTATAAGCTAATTCAAAACGTCCTATATCACAGTTTCTGTCCCACTTTCTATCCAATACAACTAAAAAATTAAAAAAGACATTCAGTTACATTCAGTATAAACATAAGAGGTATTGCGATACATATACCTGTGTAAAATCAAATATTTTTCATTACACAGTCAAGCTCCATAATTAGGACCTGGATGGGCTTAAAGGCCAAATGGCCTTAATATGAGGGCCTTTTTCTCTTCAATTTGGGACTTAAAAATCATCAAAATTTGCATGATTTTGAAATAATCAAGAAGTTCTTTATAGTGAAACTTTATATTGTATTACATGTACCAGAAACATTAAATTTCAATGCTAATTGAAACAAGAGGGCATAATGGCCTTAAAATGCTAACCTCAGTGCAAAATTTCCTTTTAAAGAGAAGGAAAAGGGTAATTTGAACTAAAGGTAATCCTTCTTGTTATGAACAAGAAGATTTTTTAGGTTCTAACAGTATAATTATATGCAAATCAAGGGAACCCCAGGGGCATGGCCAATTTATCACTGGAAAAAAAATTTGATCAAACTTGGTAGATGTCTATTAGACAATACTACATACCAAATATCTAAGCTAGTTTTTATAGACAAAGTTTATCCCCTTACCTTTGAGTGTATCTTCAAGGACACTAGAACAAAGTCTAGATGTAATTTCTGTACTACTCTCCATACTTGGACTAGAATTAATCTCTATTAACCATGGTTTATAATCTTCTGTTAACATGAAATCAGCACCATACAGTTCAAATGATGACTGAAAACATATACAAGTTTATTGTAGGAATATAATAGAATATTAAACCTCATTTGCATAACGTCCTCTATATTTAATGTGACATCATCTGGTCACTAATAAGTGTAAAAGAAAAGAGTCTCAGCTGCGCTTCGGGCTATATTCCTTCCTTAGTATGACCCACCAATCCTGACTTACATAATGCCAGCAAGGCCATGTTTTATTTGTTAAATGTAACAGGCAACATTGGAATGTGGTGTAATAAGCTACACACAGGATTTCAAATACAGTGTGATCATTAGTGTCCCAAAAAGGTTGCAGGTGATTTGTTTGTTGTTTCATGCATAGATGAAAAGTAGAATAAATGTGCATAAATGGTAACTTTAAATCTAGAATCTCTGAATGGTAGGCCTACTTAGTAGGACCCTTTTAGCTTCTGGTTCAGTTGGTAGTGCGCCGGAATTGGGATACTCGTGCCCGAGGGGGTGCGGGTTCGAATCCCTACCGGGGAGGTTATACCCTTCCATGAAAATTTGACAATAATGTTGATTTTCCTCCATTGATTAGATAATATGGAGAAGTTTCCGGTCTTGTGGAAGGGTAGTTGAGTACTGGTTATAGACATGGGTCCAGGAAAGCTAGATTAGGTGCACTGGACTCCGTAAAAATGACCTTAAATTGTGTTGACACGGCATTAACTCCAATAAATAAATAAATAAGCTTCTGGTTACTAGGAGTCAAAGTCGAAAGTCATTTCTTTTAAATTCATAAAAAATATAATATTCCAGCCCTATATAACTACTTTGTAACCCAAACAAATTCAGTACTTCAATACTTTGATTAGGTTCATGTTTAAAGGCAGTACTTCAGTTATCAAAGTGATAAAGTTCACACTCGGAGTTACAAGAAAACATGATATAAATGATTATCTTACTTTTCTATATTCCACTAAATCTTGTGTTGACAATAAAGCACATATGATAGCTCTCTTCATTCCTGGGTAGATTACTTCATCCCAGACATTACCCATCTTTTGTTCCCTATAATATAATATTGAAACACATTATATTATCTATATATACAAAAAATTGGGTATTGTTGCAAAAGATAATATCCAGAATTCAAATATTTGGGTTTTCCCCAGCGGTGCAAAAAACTTTCACTGTACCAATGAAAACATTTGTATAAACAACAAAAGAATTAAACTCATATTTCATGCTTTTTAACAATAATGTGTTACAAACTTTGTTTGTACCTTCTGCGCATAGACTGAAAAACCCATAAATTTGAGCTCAGGATTAAGTCTATTAGCTTAGTTTATAATAACTTAGTTTTAGCTTGATAGTGAAACAAGTTCTCAAATCTTAGATTAATCACTTTCCATTCCTCTTCCTGGTCCCCAGTACTGAGCAGCTACATGTAGTAGGATATAGTTTCTTGCTCAATGAAACAAAGGGGTAGGTTTTTAATGGGATGCAAACCAACCCAAAGCCGGCTATCCAATGATTATCGGTCCAATGTCATAATCACTTTGCCACACCCCCTCAAATTGATGGGCTTACTAGGAGAATGGTCCTTCTCTTCTAAGATTAAGCATTTGGCACTTAAAAAATGGAAAAAATCCCACATGACTTTTCAATAACAAAAGATGTCTTCAGCATTTGGTACTAAAAAATGGTAACAAAATGCATGATTTTTCAATAACAACAGTGGTCTTTACGGCAACTTTACTGTAAATAAAGGTCAAACTTACTTGGCAAAGTCTTTAAATTGTTCATGTGTCCACATATTTTCTTCAGGTAACTCTTTAGCTCTAGGACCATTTTTATAATACTTTTGTATTGCATTGTTTGATAAATGTATGGATTCATCATAGTCATCTAATGTAAACTGTTGTGAACAAAACCTAAAACAATACAGTTAATATTAGTTAACTTTGAATTGAACAGATGTGAGCTATAAAAATGTGGCCACAAATAAAATAAGTTTCTCTGAGCTTGAATTGAAATGAAAATATTCTCATAAAAAACAACAAATCAACCATTTTTTATGTATTTTAAGTCTTGTAGAACAGATATATATTATAACTGCCCAAACAGCCTAGTGGTAGAGCATCCACTTCAGGAGTGGGGATCTCAGTTCAATACCACGCAGTGTCATACTACGTAAATACAATGTACAACAAAAAATGGTACTAGAAGCTCCAATAATAGGCATTATGCAGTTAATTGCAGTTTATTGGGGGGTTCCTCCAAGCATACCGGGTATTTGCTACATATGCAAGGCAAAGCAAAAACGAAGCATGTACAGGTTATGAAAAATAGTTCTTGCCGTAAACTAACATGGCTTTGTTAAAACTTGTTTGCATTTTATATAGGTGACTTTATATTGTTCAGCGTTATCATGGAATTGAGTAATTCAAATTTATGAACTAAGAACTAAAACCAAGACATTAATCATTGCCTAAACTATCGTGGATTTGTTTACTTTGACACAAGTTATTGTATTCTGTTTGGACATGTGACACAAAGGTAGTTTCAAAATGGGGTCTAAATATGTCCAAGATTATTCGTAGTGAATGGCCGAGGAGTTCCAAATGTAAAATACCCTAACTATTATGTAGTAATGGAGCTAGACAGTTGATAATAACATACCTGAGATAACTATCCATATAGAAATATATAGTTAATGGATTCCAATCAGTAACTAGGAACCATTGTCGTATATCAAACTTACAATTATATACCAACAATGGACGTTCTGAAAATGTGAGAAAAAATGTTATGTCCAATATAATTCCTAAGTGAATATACAAGCATTATACAAATGGGAAACTCATCAATATTTCAGCCGAAGCCTTCTAAGAAATTATTTTCATGAACTCTAAATACATTTTGTACATTGACGCTGTATTGTTTTCTTGATGTAAACAATAATGTATGATTTTAAATAGTTAAAACAGCTAAATTACATAACTTTCAAGAAGTTTCTTGAATGAAAAGTTTATTTGATGAAAGAGTTTCCTATTTTTATATAAGAAAAAATGTTTATTATATTTAATAACAAAATTATGGTTAATTATTTTACTACCAAATGAATGTTAAATATTACTGAAAGGCTAGTTTATTCTTAAAAATAGGATTAAGCAGAAACATTGAAAACAAATATACATTGTAACACATTTGTGTTGTTGCCCATCTTTTCATTCAATTCCATGCTATATCCTTGCAACAAATCTTTAAACAGATTTGAAGTTTAAATCATATCCTGAGAAATGGGTGCTGAGAAATTGAGCGGACACGAAAAAGCTACTAACCAACTGACCATCTTCACAGCCCAACCAACTGACCAGCAAGCTGACTTCTATATTTTTTTTGGGGGGGGGGTAACTTATCAAAAGAATTAACAATAATGTATAAAATAGTTACCCATATATTTCTGTACAACATATTTATTATCTTTCCTAACAACTTGACTGTTAACTAGACGCAACATTTCTTCTAATCTATCATAACATGTTATACCTTAAATAGAAAAAATCTTAATTTAACATGATATAAATACAAAAACTGTTTCTTCAAAAAGAAGGTCCTTTATAAGAGTGCATTATATTCATGTCTTTATGTGCATTAAATATAATATGATCCAAAATAGTTAAAACAGCGTAATAACATAATGTTAAAGAAATTTCTTTTATCACATCACTTCATCTTGAACAGTATGTGATTAAAACAAGAGATGAGATGATACGATCACTGAAAATGCAGTGACTTCCCCTTATTAAGAATGTCAGGGTTGACACACCTTTGTATCGTGGTATATCGAGCTGGTCCACAATATGTATAGTGGCCCGATGTATTGATAATGTATCTATATATTGCCAGATGGTCTCATCCTTAAGTAAACTTGATTTGACATTTAAACTCTACTTTCAGTTTCAGTCTACTTTCACTTTTAAATGCATGAAGTAAACAGGGTACAAAAATAAAAAAAAATTTTTTTTGGCTACAAGTAATTCCTCATAAAACAAGCTTGTTCTAGTTAAATAGTTGATTCTATTTTGCATGCCATCAGCAGTGTTAGTCTTGATATAGGGGCTTTAAAAAATCTTGTATATTTACCTCTTCCTCTTGATTTAGCTCCTGGTTTAACAATCCAGACATTTTTTACACCATCTAACTCATACTGTGGCCATATAGCTTTAATTCTATTTAATACATTCTCTATTTGTCCTAGAATACTTGCAGGAACATTGGGTATAATTCCACCATCACTGTAATGATAAGACAATTGTATATTTGATAAAATACACCCAACAAGACCACCAGTGCTCTATGATTGTTTTATGCAAGAACTGAAACAATCCCAGTAAACAGATATCCTATAGACCACTGTCATTAGATTTCACAACATCCCACAAGGGGTAACGTTCAGATGTCCTTAGTGTTGACCAATCAATCCATAGAATATTATAACAGCAATGATCAGCTGAACTTGACATATACTGCAAGCTTGTCAGATGTAAAATAATTGACAAGGTGAGCATAGAATTCTAGATGATAGTGATGGTAATTATGATGATGATGTTAGTTATAATAACAATAAAACATGTATTATGTTACTTACACTATTTACATAGTGGAAACACATTCAACATCATTTAGTTAGTTTTGTCATAATCTTCCTCGGCTTAATGCTTACAGACATAAAATCAGAGCATATAATTAAAACTTACTGAGCAAGTTGATAGTACCATGTAATCATTTCATCCCATTGTGCTGGAGTTAATGAATCTCTCTGTAACAAACAAAAATACACATTTATAAATAGACTAATTTGATTAACATCTATGATCTTATTCTAAACAAAATGGTATAAACCCCCATCATGCCACAGAAGAAACAAATGAGTTGTGACACATCATTCTTGACCTGTAAGTACACTTTTTTTTTAATTGGTAGGATTAATGCATGCACCACAGGCAATTGAATTAAAGTAAACTATATGAATAATAATTAAATTAATCATGCAAAAAAGTACTGTAGTGAGTATTTAAATCAGTGGGATAAATGCCTACAAAAATGTCAATTAAAGGAGAGTACAATGTTAAGACTTACCTCAGTGGGCTGATCTATATCATCATGATTACGGAATGTTAAATATTTTTCACATTGTACAAGAGCTCTATCTAAACATTTTTGTGGTACAATAATCTTCTTCTTAGTTTTCTTCTTTCTACTTGAATCTAAAGGTTTTATCACTGAAATAATACAGCATTTACATATTTCATATGTCATTTGCATAATTCATGCATCATCTACATATTTCATACGTCATTTGCATAATTCATGCTTCATCTGCATATTTCATAAGTCATTTGCATATAATTAATGCTTCATTTACATATTTCATGTGTCATTTGCATATGATGCCATACTTTATTTAAATATTTCAAATTTTTCATATATTCAAAAAATATATCTAATATACATAATTATAATGATTATACACAATCTCCTTTCCATGACAGCTTCTATCTTGAATATTTTTAACAAAAATGATCAATGAAGATCTCTTTACAGCAAAATGTGGTCATTTGTAATAACATTATTCCTTGAAATATCTTAGGTTAATGCCAACTTCAGACAAACAAAAGTTGAGCACATATCCATGTGTGTGTTTTTTTTTGACTGGACAAAATTGAATTTAACATAAAGGTAAGAAATCATAGTTATTTATCTTTGAATGAAATTACTATATGAAATAAAAAGAAACAAAATATGTTATTGCAAATATTAAAAATAATATGGGATGATTATGAAACAGGGAGAATACACCGTTGTAAAAACAATAATATGGAACAAACAATTCTCTGTTTATATATAAATCAAAATACATGAGTTAGTTATATAGAAAATCTGGTATTAAACATTAAAATTTTATAATAATAAATTTATATAAAACAATGAAATTATAATTCCTCATCAGCTTAATGCAACACTGCTCTAAGTCGGTTTTTCAAAACTTTTCAATAGGCCTAAACACTGAATTATGTTCCATTAAAACAAAATATTTATTTCTGGTAAAGCAAAATGCCAATTTTCTCCAGACCATTTCAAATCTGGTTAAATCTTTATATTTTTAGATGCATATCATGGAATTATTTTTAAAAAAAAGCAAATTTACAAAATGATTCTAATAAAAACCAATGTATTAGAGCAGTTTTGCATTCAGCAAAATAACAAAATACCCATTACCAAACTTTCAATTGCAAGTTTGAAAAGAGACAAAATTCATGCAATAACCCAAGCCATAACAACAATAAGATACCCCCAACAATGTCAAACAAAACATCATAAAATACATGTATAGTTCATTTTTTTTTCTCAACTGTCATTGTTTGAATAATTTCACAGTGACTGACAACACGCTATCGCAATACATGTATCACAATTGTTACTATGAAATCATTCATGTTTTGTCAGTTGAGAAAAAAAGGAATAATTTACTACACCATACACCCGATATATCACATATAAAGCACAATGTTTCCCTTACAGCATCATGCAAAAGCATTCACCAATACAAGAGCAAAAGTATGTGCAAAATTGTGATTTTATTTTCATTTTGCAGCAGAGCAGCATTATTTTAGTTGGGTTTAACGCCAAAGCTACATAGTGTTAAGGTCATTAAAGGGTGGTCAGTCAACCTACTCACTTTTCCTGGATATACTAAATCTCTCCAGATTTAGCTGTTAACAAGTTACTATGTTCATACTTCCTAAAGTGACTGACAACTGCCCTACATAATTAACAATCAGTGGTAGAAGGGAGAATTGCCATAAGAAAATTCACGATTAAGCTCTCTGAAAGTATGCCCACCTAGGATTCAAACCTACAACCCCTTAATCAGTAGTAGACTTGCACACTTCTGAGCTAGTTGGGCGGCTGCAAAATATATTTATTACCATGACAAAACAATAAGATGTTTCATATACAACAGTCGGCAGAAAGCAGTGTGTACAATACAATTTCCATTATAAATAAAGCAAATTTACTATGCAAATAAATTTAAAAGGGAGAGAATTATTAAAACTGTCATGTGATTCAAGGGTCACAACTCTAATGTCCCTTAGTAGATTGACCTTGCTGTTTATCTTATTTTAGCTATAATTGTCACAAAATTCTGACCAGAATTGATGAAGGTCAGAAAAAAACATGAGCTTTGACTTTGGTCAAAATAAATATCTAATCTGAACCTCAGGTTGCCAGCATGAAAGAGTCCCCTTGACCAAAATATTGAGAGGATGGGAACTCTTTCATGCTGGCAGCAGGTGGTCTGAACCAACAGTCTGCAATGGATGTTTAAACAAAATAATTCTACCTTGACAGATGTATATTAAAAATGAAACCCATGTTCCAAATACATTTTAACACAAAAAATATATATACAAAAATGAATTACATGCACAGAGAAAACCTGTTTACAAATATTTGTATAAAAAAAAATCATTGTCCAATTTCCTAAAGTAAAACAAATTTAAACTGATTACATGTTTCATGCTAGGATGCATGGATATAAAATACAGGATATTTTAAATGAGGGAAGAGTATAAGTTTGGTAGATAATAGCAAGTGCTGTAAAATATGTGTCACAGAAAAATGTACACTCAGCCTATTGTAATGCGTATGAACAAAATTCATCTCATTTCAAAATGGCTGCCCCGGTATTTTATTATCATATTTGTAAGTGAATTTCTGTTAAGGAAAGGTTGTTTATAATATGTTTTCTATTGTCAGATATCCCAGGGAGAAAGATAGGTTTAGATTTTATAGATAACTTATATTCGTTAGAATCAACTAGAAAATATTTTGGGCTACTGGATATTTGGTGCAAGTAAATGGCTCAAAATGATGATAGAACATCATGATAGAAGCTCTGAAAAGTACTGACACTTTTCCAACTGTTTTTTAATGGTAAGTACCTAATGAATAAAAAATTGGGACAATTAATGCAACTGTCAGAAGTGCAAAGTGCGGTTAAAAAGAGCAAAAAGTGCATCAATGAAAACAAAATATTTTCAAATGACACAAAAGTGTATTATCAGGAATGAAAGAGCCCATATTTACAAATACATTATACATCCATACATAAGACTACATTTACACAAAGTGCATTATTCTTAAAACTGAACAATTTTTCTGTGACATATTTACTGCATGCAACATTACAATATTATAGTCCTAGTTGACCCATGTTGTTTTTGAACTTACCACCATTTTCATCATATTCTACTTCTAATTCCAAGTCATCATCTTATAGATAGATATAATAACATACATGTATATAATATACAACTTAGAAATCTAAGTTTTGATTGGCTGAATCAAGATATTTGTATTTTGGTCGGCTGAGCCTAGGTCACATGATGGTTAATATACATGTACATATGCATTATATATGGCTTAGAAAATCTCTGTATTTTGATTGGCTAAGCCATGGTCACATGATGGTTATTGCACATGTGTATAATATATGACTTTGAAATCTGTGTTTTGATTGGCTAAGCCATGGTCACATGATGGTTATTGCACATGTGTATAATATATCACTTTGAAATCTGTGTTTTGATTGGCTAAGCCATGGTCACATGATGGTTATTGCACATGTGTATAATATATGACTTTGAAATCTGTGTTTTGATTGGCTAAGCCATGGTCACATGATGGTTATTGCACATGTGTATAATATATGACTTTGAAATCTGTGTTTTGATTGGCTAAGCCATGGTCACATGATGGTTATTGCACATGTGTATAATATATGACTTTGAAATCTGTGTTTTGATTGGCTAAGCCATGGTCACATGATGGTTATTGCACATGTGTATAATATATGACTTTGAAATCTGTGTTTTGATTGGCTAAGCCATGGTCACATGATGGTTATTGCACATGTGTATAATATATGACTTTGAAATCTTTGTGTTTTGATTGGCTAAGCCATGTTCACATGATTGGAAATGAACATGTGTTAAAATATCTTTGTCTGAATGGCAATGCCATGTGAAGTCAAGATTCAGATTTACATGAAGTTTATAAAATAACATTATGAGTAATATGTGCTTAGAAGTTTCCAAAATTAAAGATAAATTGCTTGATATCTTAAGAAAGAACATCAAGTTAAAAAAAATTGATGTTAGTTCTAATGAAGCTCACTTTTTCTGAAAATTAATTAAGATGTTAACTCTTTCAACACACAATATTAGAGAAAAATTCATATCCAGTCAGTTTATGAAAAAAACACAGGTCCTTGAGTCTTACCTGAAGCTAAAAATTCCTTTTCTTTCCTTTTCTGTTCCTCTTCAGCCTTCTTTTGTTGAGCATGTATACACAGATTATCACTTGTTTGATTGGGTCGAGATCTAGTACATTCTGGGTTCGTACATTCAAATGGGGCAGAGTTTTCAGTGGATTCCTTTCCAGTCTCAGCTGACTCCTTCTCCCTTCCCTCCTCATTACATTCCCCACCCTCCATGTACAGATTTGTGACTATTTTTAGAATGTTGATACATGTTGTCATTCTGTAATCATCTGCAATATAAAGACACAGACGTGCTGTATTCATGGTTCAAAAGTTCATATTTGAATCTCAAATTTATGTTTTCCAGCCTGATAAGATTTGTATGTACTGGATGCAGCCACATACAAATAAGTTAGTTTACATATTATTGCAACCCGGGTCGATAGCACAGTTGGTAGCGCGCCGGGATTTGGATACTCGTGCCCGAGGGGGTGCGGGTTCAAATCCCACCTGGGGAGGTTATACCCTTCCATGAAAATTTGACAATAATGTCGATTTTCCTCCATTGATTAGATAATATGGAGAAGTTTCTGGCCTTGTGGAAGGGTAGGTGAGTACTGGTTATAGACAATGGTCCAGGAAAGCTAGGTTAGATGCGCTGGACGCCGTAAGATGACCTAAATTGTGTTGACACGGCGTTAACTCCAATAAATAAACAAAAATAAATAAATAAACATATTATTGCTGGACTGTATGCATCACAGCCGGATAAAAACTTCTTGTTCTGTGTACAGACATTTTATTTCAACTTTGTTCTGCACAGGTACATCCAGTTCAAATAATATTTTTCTGCTGAAAAAACCCACCAATTTAAGTTCCAAATATAATCTATTGGTAGTGAATTCAGGGCTGACAACATTTTATTCTGATAACTACCAAAAAGAGATTATTTACTTTTGAAAATGGTGTTGATTTGGATCTATTTTTAGAATTATTAACATTATTAATGATACTTTTGTTTTTAAAATTAATCAGATAATTAGATATATCAGATAGTTCCACTGAACATTAGGGGTCCTGTAAATAAGTTTTCTTACTCAACAATGATAGATAACATAATGATACATTAAGGTCATGTAACTTACCAATAAATGCAGTTTTTTCTTCTTCATGACTTAATCTATAACAACGAGGATAGAACTCATCAGGATCAGATTCATCAAACCATGGTACTTGTCTCATATTTACACATAGACCAACCTGTAATATATAAATGTTCTCTGATAGAGGATGTCTATTGGATCAATGCCTGGTTTAGCACTTGACTGGTCAATCCTGAACATCTTTATGAGTCTGGACCCCCCTTTATAGCTGCCACGGGCCTTGAAATTGGCCATAAAAAGGATCATTAAGTTAAGAAAAATGGTGCAAAATGCTAATAAAGAAACATGTTTTCAGTCTCTGAAAAGTACTGGCACTTCAGACCTTATTTTGGGAAACTATTACTGAATGAAATGCAAATTTTGGGTTGAAACAGAGCAAAAATTGCATATTATGCCCTTTTTGCTCTGCCCCAGCATTGCCATGGTAACTGGAATGAGAGCTCAACTGACATTTTCTGAAAGACAGTTACCCAGATAATGTCTTGGGCAAGTTGCATGTCTGTCAGTCACAGTCAATTAGAAATGAAAAGAGAGCATCTTGAAATCGTCCAAGCACATTAAGGTGAAACAATGGCCACTTTTTACCCATGTTGCAATCAGTAAAGGGTTATGTAACAACATAATCTTAGTGGGCCCATTGTTGGGCAAATAAAAATATGCTTCTATGTAAACAGTCATTGGGCCAATGGTAGGTGATGGGTATTATACACAAAGATGGCAGTGATACTATCATAATGGCCCATTGTTAACAACAACAGTAATAAAACTAATGTCTAAGGTATGATAGCCCAAGGACTGTAGCATTTTTCACAAAAAATCTTATGATAAAAATCATCATACATTGTAAATCAAAAGCAAGAAACATTAATAATTTGGTCATTTTTGGCCAATCAATTCCAAATACTATTGAATTATGTTAAGTATTGTATACCTTTTGAATATCATAGCATATTTATGTTTATTTTGACCTTTAACTGCAAAGTTTATGATATTGACTTATGATAACTTTTTTTGTAAGAATTTTTGTAAAAAGGTGCACTGAAAAATAATGAGTAAAACACTGATAATTGGCAAGCAAATTGGCACATGATTGTGAAAACTTTTTTCAGTCGCAATCATTGAGGGCAACTCAACTTGTTATCTTTGACTTTTTAAGCTAACTTAATAATCATACTTTTAAATTAACAAATGATACAAAGATTATTTGTTACAAAATGTAATAATGTGAATCACAAAAAAAATAGCCACCCGGCTAGCTCAGTTGGAAGCACGCAAGTCTACTGATCTAGGGGTCGTAGGTTCTATTCCAGAGTGGGGCATACATGTACTTTGGTGGAGCTTGGTCATGAAATTATTTCCACGGCCATTCTCCCTCCAACCAATGATTTTTTATTATGTAGGGCAGTTGTCAGCCACTGATGAAAGTATGTGCTTAGTAGTTGGTTAACAGCTAAATCAAGAGATTTAGCCTTTACAGGAACAGTGAGTAGGTTGACTGACCGCCGTTATATGACCTATTCAATGTGTTTCTTCGGCGTTAAACCTAACAAAAACTAAAATAAAAATTCCAAAAATGTACAAAATGAGGTGGAAATTGTTTAAACCTTACCTTGGTAGTAAAGGATCCAGCCTTACAGTAATGGTTGACCATTTGATCTCTGGTTAGAAATCTGTAATCTATAACATCACGTTTTAATACCCAAATAAATGTTGGATTTACATTTCTTACAATACGAGACTGAAATATACACAAAATGAAATGTTAAAAATGTAATGTGGAAACCACATTGAAGCCGGATTTAAAAACGATAAAGTAAAAATTACAAAGGGAAATAATCCATAACAAAGGCAGGTAGAGTTGTGGTTACTTTCTAATACTGTTCATCACATGGTATATGTTATCATTGTATGAAGTTTCATAAAGATCTGACAATAAATGGCAGAAACATATGGTAAAGAAAAACTTTAACGCAATTGTTAACAACACGGGATGCCTGACTGACCACCCACCCGCCCGTTTTTTGCCAAACTATTGGCCGAAATTTTTTCGTTGAAAAATCCGGCTAAAAAACAAAAGAAGAATAATGAGAACAAATAACAGGCCTCCTTGCTCATTTTTCATTCTAAAAATTAACAGTTTTTTAGTGTTAATTTTTCACTGATATTGAGAAAAAATAGAGGTATTTTTACGTCCACAATTTGATTTGCAAACATTAACATGGATAAAAAGCAGTTGTATTTGTCTTCACAATAAATTATTTCAGATTGGTGAATGCAGCACTCTTAAACACTAAAGAATGGATACACAACTTTTACATATTAAATGGCTAAAATTTTTTTAAAGAAAAAAAAACATGTTTTATGAAGAAATTACAGACTTTCCAAGGTAACTTAATAAGGTAATTGTATCTTATTGTAGTAAATGAAACAATCAAAAGTTCCACATGATCAAATTGGTCATATGATCAATGGGTCACATGACCAAATAGGTCGCTTGATAAAATACATCACATGCTTAAATAGGTCACATGATCAAATAGGTCACATGACTTACCATAATACCATAAATTCCATCATCCTCTTCCCATGGAGGAACTTTGGGTTGATCATCTGTAATTATAGGTAGAAATACATTAGTTAGCTTGCCCAATTAAATTTTACATTAATTTATTGAAACATGCACAGTCATGTAACTTATAATCTGACAATTAAATTCAATGAGTGTAACAATACAAAAGTAGTAGACATATCAAGGCCCTACATGTACCTTTTTACCAGAAGAAATTCGTGGTCAGTTATTCAGAGATGCTACCTCAGTGTTATTGATTCCTTCGTTTAAAGGAATTCATGGAAATCTTGCATTCAAGTTAAACAAGAGCTGTCAGAGGAGACACAGCATGCTCGACTTTTCTCAGTTTATCAGTGAATGGGATTAAATAGTAGGGATGAAGTAGTAATGATGAATAAGTATTCCAAGTTTGAGTTGAAAATCTTTGATAGTATTCATGTTTGTAAAACTTTAACCTTGATTTTGGATGTTTTCTAAATAAAAAAGGAGAATAACTTCTAAAACAGTGGAGCCAGGGTTATGGGCCTTTATAGTAAGGTGCAGGTAGTAATGATGAATAAGTATTCCAAGTTTGAGTCAAGTATCTTCGACAGTATTGGATCTTTTTTAATTTGTAAAAATTTTAACCTTGATTTTGGATGTTTTCTAAGTAAAAAAAGGGGCATAACTCCTAAAACAGTGGAGCCAGGGTTATGGGCATTAATAGTAAGATGGAGGTAGTGATGATAAATAAGTATTCCAAGTTTGAGTTGAAAATCTTTGATAGTATTGAAGTTTGTAAAAACTTTAACCTTGATTTGGGATGTTTTCTAAGTAAAAAGGAGAATAACTTCTAAAACAGTGTGCCAGGGTTATGGGCCTTTATAGTAAAGTGGAAGTAGTGATGATGAATAAGTATTCCAAGTTTGAGTTGAATATCTTTGACAGTATTGAAGTTATTAAAATTTGTAAAAACTTGATCCTTGATTTGCAAAGCCAACACCAATGCCAACGCCGACGCCCGGGTGACAGTATAAGCTCTCATTTTCTTCGAAAAGTCGAGCTAAAAAAGGGCTCCAAAACCATATGCATGTACATATCATTGGCTTATATAAGCACAAAACAGTCAGTTGTATTTTTTTTAAATTAATTTATAACTGTTTTGCACTAAGCCTGCAAAATGTATTTGATGCCTAGACCCCAGTAAGTGGAAGCAATTACTGGATATTTACATATTCAAAATGATTATAAAATTATCAGAAATACTTACTGTCGCTATCTGTGTCATCATCATCATCATCGTCGTCATCATCATCATCGTCATCATCATCATCATCGCCTCCTTTTTTCTTATTCTTTCGTGAAGTTTTCTGAGGACCAGGTATTCGGTAGAACTTCTCAACCCAGCCACGTTTTCTTAAACAATTCCTTATAGCAGAGTAACCCCCTTGAATGGTGAACACTCTTTTATTCTGTATAATGGATATTAGAGAGCATATTTGACAATTACCTAATATATCATTTTTTGTGTGTTTTTTTATTGGGTTAAATGCCATGTCAACACAATTTAGGTTATCTTACAATGTCCAGCTCACCTTACCTAGCTTTCCTGGACCCTAGTTTATAACCAGTACTCACCTAGCTGCCCTTCCATAAGGCTGGAAACTTCTGCATACCGGTATATCTTATTAATGGAGGAAAATTGGTACTATTGTCTAATTTTCATGGAAGGGTATAACCTCCCCAGTTGGGATTTGTGCCCTCTTCATGACACAAGATTCCAAATTCTGCGTGCTACCAACTGCGCCACCTACCCGGGTTTTATATATCAGGTAGGTGTAAAACAGTTAACCCTTATACCTGTTGCTATTGCAATATGAATTCTGATAATTGTTAACCGATTCAACTTTCCCTGAATAGGTATTTGTACATAGTAATTTGCCATGCTGATAGTTTTTATCAGAGTCTGAATTTTAAAAGCTTGAAAAAATGCGTTGAAAACTGGTTCTTTTGTAGGTTAATCATTTTCTTAAATAAGCATAATTTTCTTTAATAGTTTGTTTCTTACTTACTCTACAATGCATTTTCTAATAGATACTTAAATAGCACAACTCATTCAAACGTTTGTATAAGAGAGCATTTAAAATTACACCTATGTTAGTGATGTTGATCCAATGTGAACATTAAAGAAGCTCTTTGATTGTCTATGCAAAAAACAAATACATATAGCAAAATAGGCCTTTAATTACGCTTTTTTTGTTTATACTATCAGTAAGGCCACACTTTTTATGTTGTTAGTCTTACAAGAATTTTCTAGCAAAAATCAGTATGGTAGGTTGAAAAAAATAAAATTACTATCAACTGTCAAACCCATTTTGTACAAGCTCTGAGTGAAATGGATATTTATATTAGAAATTCACTGACATTTTCTCAAACTGTGTGGAAATTGATACATTGAGCTTATTCATACTGGGATGGGTTTGTTTTTTTCTTTTTTGGTGAAAAAAAGTACGGTGGGTAACAAAAAATCAATAATAATTTATTTTTTTTTAATTTCTGAAATATTAGGGTCTGAATTTTCAGAATTTTTGTAAGACGAAAAAATATAAAAGGTCTGGTCTAACAGATCTGATTATATTTTTATATACCTTTATAGCCTTTTCAGCTTGATCTTTTGCTTTCTGAAGACGATCATTATTGTTCATTGCTGTAATCTTCCGAGTAAGTTTGGGACGACCCAAAGATGGCATCGTCTTACTGCGGGACAAGGCTGACCCACTTTCAATATCATCTGAAAAAAGATTAACCAAACATTAAATATCAAAGCATATCATGAACAAATAACCCATTGTCATAACTTGCAATTGTCTGGAAATCTACTTTTACCTTGACAGTTCTGTTCTTTAAACGTGTGGTTTTAAAGTACAAGTACAAAACCATACATGACCTGAGGCTGATAAATGAACTATAGTTAAGTTCCGATGTAAAGATTACCTTACAATGCAATCAGATAATATTAATACAATAAAAACATACATTTCTGCATTTTAATACATTTAAAGTGCAGAAAACATTCATTTTGGTGCCAATATGGCAGCCTTTAATATTTATTAAATGTGCATTTTAAATACACTTTTCAATAAGGATAATATGACAGAAGAAAACCTACCAATTCTAACAACTGTAGATTTAATTCTATATCCATAAGTTAAATTCACTTGTTTTGGTGGTAAGTACATACTTTTGTTAGTGTTAAATGATGGGAGTTTAAAAGTTTTGCTATTAAAATCACTACTAAGATCTACTACTCCTATGTCAGAGCACACATCCATTTTTAAAATTTTACTCCAAAAATCTTAACCACAAAATTGTCCTGTTTTTGATAATTTTAGCAGAAGAAATCTTCATTAAAATCAACTATGTGAACTATGAGTTAACAACATCCTTCAAAATGTATAACTTAAACCATGTGAACTTTGTCTTTGAGTTAAAACGTACATCCTTTAAAAGGTATAATAACTTAAAATATACATATTAAGTAGACAAGATTAATCCTCATCAGAGTCATAGATGCACACTCATTCAAACTTCGAACTTATAATCTTAATTCAATTTGCAACAGAAAAAATCCACAAATTTAACATAAAAATTTTTCCCACTATAACATGGATATACAAATATAAACATATGATTTGTAACAACCAGCCATCACTTCACTCATAAAATTCTATAACTAAAAACCTTAATATACAATCAATGAATGACAAATTTACAGCTTCAAAGTTGTTCCCCCTCCCTTCTTCAATAAACCATACCCATAAAATCTTGTACCATAAAAGTGAAAATTTCTATTTGTGAGTACATGTACAACATTGTATTCATACAAGTGAAAGCCACAGAACACAAAACAGTGATAAACACTTTATAGCTCCGACTATTGACTATAACATTACAGAATTGTTAATACTTCTAAAGATGTAAACATAGTTTTCAATATCTACTCACAATATCTAAAACAAATCTCATCCAAAGTATATTTGTATAATCTATACAAATCTGCTGAGCCTATAGTGATTTTATTGTCTCTTTTTCAAATACATATTATATTGCAAAATTTTGATTCAACAGTCAGACGCAAATACATTAACCCTGCCGATTTAAATACTCGATATCTGTTTGAAAACACCTAATATACTGATACAGATAACAATTTTATCAATAGAGAATACAAAAGTACTGTAGTGAGTATTTAAATCAGCAAGGTTAATGTATGTGTTACTGACAGTTAAATAAAATTTTACAATATATACATGAATTATCAATAAAAAATAATGTCCAGGATGCACAGTCTTAAGGCAGACCTTAGTCCTAAATCCTTCTTTACTGAATAGTTACATAATAGTAAGATTTTTGATAAGATGATGATCAGGAATTTGAAACGATGAATAGCAAATAAAATTCAACAGGATTGACTTAATGATTGAATTTCATATTTTTTTATCAATTAATTGTAACAATATTTAAAAAATATCAGTATTGTAAATTAAAGCATTGGTAAAACAACACAAGTGCTGCTTTAAATATTTTTCCTACAAAATCAATGCTACAGTAAACTTTGCTCAGAAACGAACAAATACAACATTTTGTAATCATTAATTATTTTGTTATTGGTTAATAACATCAATGCATTGCAGTTCAAATCTTCTATAAGCAAGTGCCTTCTTTCATATACAAAGAGCCATCATACCATAAGCTATGCTTGAACCTCCAACATTCATTATTGTACACAATATCAAATGCATATCAAAAAGTCATTGCAACTTAAATCAGAAATAAATTTAGAACTTAAGTGCTTAATGTTTTTGCTAAGTATTTAATTTAATACTACTAGTTTACAAAAATTCAAAAATCCTTATAATTATGTTCCTTGTTCCTGATATGTTTCACACTCCCTTTTTAACCAACCGAAGTAACAAAAATTTTCATTGAAGTTTCCAAATAATTCCAGTCATACAAACATTATAGTTTCACTGACAATCAGAAAAGAACAAGTGAATACTATATAAAGCCATGAAGTTTTAGCTTTTCTCAGTTTGAAATCTCTTACACTTAAAGTCTACATACAGTTTACAAAGTAAATACATTATGTGTTTAAGTAAATATGCATATATTTAACTCTGACCAATATTTGGTTTGGATTCATAAATCAATTAACCATTGTTTTAAGTCTGTAAAAATAAACACTTTGTTTCATACTGTCTATTTACTAGGGCTCTATATCGGTCAGAATGATCGATACGATATTCGTATCGATACAAAATGAGCGATATTCGATATATCATATGATATTTCAATAATAAATAGATTTTTTTATAAAACTGCAAAACAGTGATATTTTATTGATTTATTTTAATTGTTGTAACACCATACTACTGAATGCACTGTCTTATTAATATTTTAAATGATAACGTCTTTGACGCTTGCATTTTTAAGAAACATCATTGCATCTAGTGAGTCTATTTCTCTTACATGTACTCAGAGGTTATCTTCTAGATCTTACTCGAGAATCTTGATAGCCTCTGGGTACGAGAATGAGTGAGTCTGTGTCTAGACATGATGTGTCTGCTGACAGGGTGACATGCACCGCCAAGTTTGTTATATTGCCTCCTTTTGTACAACATTTTTGCAGCATATTGATTGTACACTCTGGTTCGTCCATTCTCTGTACAATATAATAACCCCAAACTTTATTTTTGAGGCGGCATATTCTTGGACAAATGTTATATTGTAGACGAGTTTTTGTCACACAAAAAGTCTGTGTATTAGCAACAACATTGACTGAGTGTGTTCGATAATCGATCGTTCATGTACTTGTATGCAAGATGCACATACAATGAAATCATTTTGTTGATTTATCTACAGTAATTCATATTTAAATGACACTAAACAAACAGCTATTTACAAGAATATCGCTTCTGGTCAATCAAGTTCTCTTTACATTGCGGATCTACCCGAACAAATTCTAGAAACTTCTGCCTTCCAAAATTGATCTGTATTTAAAATACTGATAGTTGATAATGGTTCCCGGACTAATTGAAAACGGAAGTACATTATAATGAATATTCTAACCACAACAGTTACTTCCCTTTGATTGAAAAACGACATAACATGACGTATCCGGCGTAAGACATTTGCTATTAGGAATGTCAAATTATTATATTGTTCGTCCACATATTATTACATACCGAATTGGAAGCAGTAGAATGTTGATTTGACGATACAAAATATCAAATGATTTGCAGACCATGGCTTTTATTTGTATGACCGTAATTGATCGATATTTTGTTCGATACGGAAACGTTCGATCCGATATATCTATCGAACCTACAATACCGGTATTCGATATATATCGTATACCGGTGTAGAGCCCTACTATTTACCATAATATATCGATTCACAATGTTCAACTAGTGATATCTAAAAATATCTGAGAAAACTGGAATCCTCAATTCTGAACAATTTTCTTGTACCATTTTGGACATGAAACAAAGCAAGCATGTAAATCAAAGCCTTTGCTATGTCATGAATTCAAAGTTACACAACAGCCAACTTGAAATTTATTATGACATCATGTTTGTGACATCATAATAAATAAAAAATAGTTACTGCTCACAAACACAAATAAAGTGATTTATTAATCTATTTAATAATATTGACCAAGTGTCTTTAACAAACATTATACCATGGCCAGTACACTATATAAGCGTAATAATATTTTATCCAAAGTCAATCAACTAGTTATAGAGGGTAAAATTACAACCAGCCAGGGTTGGCACTGTGGGTCATTGTGAGTTTGGAGACAATGGTGTATAAACAGTGGGAATCCTGTTCAACCCCTATGCAAAAGGTAAATAAATGATAATAAAAACATACCAAATCTGATTGGAGCAGATCCACAGCTATATCCAGAACAAACATTTATTTTTCTTGATGGTTGATATTTTTTCTTAGTTGGATACAATAAGGGTAATCCACATGATTTCCTATAAGCCTCAACAGTTTGTACGAATCTCTCACCCATTTGATACCGAAAGTCTTCTTTTGTCATTGTTACAGTCAAATTTTAGATTATCATTACAAAATTGACAGATTTGTGGCTGAATATTCTTTTATCCGAATTTTGATTATCCGAATTTTGATCCACTTTGAATAAATATGGAAAGTTCAATATTTAATTTTCTTTCAATTATTTAGATTTGAAATTAAATTTAAATAGTGCAATAAACACAAGTTGATCATTATGTTATGATTATGTCAAAGAATCCATCATTTATCACAAACTTGATTATGTACTGTAAACATAATTAATTGTGACATCACACTTATGACATCATAATTATTGAAATTCAAATTTAATCTCATTAGAAAATCTCCTTCAACATTCATGTAAACTTTCTTTCACAAAACAACCTTGTCAAGGGAGTTAACTCTGCATTATCTTAAAAAATAAATCATGAATAAGACTTGTAAATTCTCATCTGCGCTTAATGTAATCTGATTGCTTGAAGCAAAAATAGTGTAACTTTTTCAATTTTTATTATGAGTATCGATTGTTTGGCTTTCAACCTTACAGTTAGAGTGTATTACAATATCATTACAAGCTATGTAAATCATAGATTAGGGTGTTTAACTTCATGAATAAAGATTGGTATTTTAAGGTTTAAGTTATAACATGCATGTACCATAAATATTGATAACTCCAAAGATTATTAAATGCATACTTTATCGATCAGCTAAGATATGTTTATTTTATACATGTATAAACAAAAATGGCGTGGTGAACAATAATCTGAAGTTATCCTTTCACATTTCACACTTCTTGAATTCACACGACTTTTGATATTAACATCACATCTTTAGTTCAGTATGAAATTACACTCAAATGTCTGATTTTAATAATTTTATATTGAATAAGTAACACAAATTTATTGAATTTTTTATAGTCAGGTAAATTCAAGTACTTCCTTTTTCCAGTATAAAATTGTAGATCTCAAAATTAAAATTTTAAAACATACTGCAAACTGTGCCAAAATAAGCTGTGAATTCAAAATATGCCTAAATCCAGCCAGTGAGCCAAAGTTCACTTTATTACAGTCATAACACACAGCTTGCCAGGCTTCTAATAAAATTTCACACAGCCAAATGACAAACCGTTTTATAACACTGGTAAAATTTCCCTTTCAAAACAAAATCAATTCTTTCAGCACTTTGATTGCTAATTTAATTTTCATAATGCTCACTCACAATTTAACAAAGGAAAAAAGAGAATGAATTTTATCTCCAAGCTACTGTCAGTATTTCCAACTCACTTTAAAACAAACAATGCATTATTATTCTTTTGATTTATATACCCTGGTTACTGCAGGTATGTCATTTTTCTTGAAACATAAAATTTCCATTAACAAGTACCGATTTTATGATCGCAAATATTTGCCTACATCATAAAACTAATTTGAAATCTGCATAAAAAACGGTTTTGTTGTTAGATACTGAATAATATCAAAACATGCGTAAACAATGATCAAGCAGTGTCGTACCATTTATTAGATGAAATTGAATATGGTTAAGAATATAAATTATTAAGATAGTTTTTTGTATTCAATGAAATAATCAGATCATGAATTCATTTAATGTTGAGTACTATAATAAAACTTATAATCAAGCAGTCCTAACTATAATAAATGAATGACAAGTATTGCTGGTACATCAATAGTCCAATGATGAAAAGGCTAAAAGAAAATATTATTTCTCATTAAAATCAAGAGTATTAAATTGGAAACACTCCACTACATTCAGCTTCAATAGATATTGACTGTGTCTTTTTTATACTGGGTTTAACACCATGTCAACACACTTGAAGTAATTTTATGGCGCCCAGCGCAACTAACCTAGCTTTCCCGGACTCTTGTCTATAACCAGTACTCACCTACCCTTCCAAAAGGCCAGACACTTCTCCATAAACCTTATTCATGGATGAAAATTGACATAATCGTCAAATTTTCATGGAAGGGTGTAACCTCCCTGAGTGGGATTTGTACCCAAACCCCATTTATGTATAAATGGGACACGAGATTCGAAATGAAGGAGCACTACTAACTGCACTATCGACCTGGGCCCGGTGAATTTTTACAAGTAATGACAGTACGAGCACTTAGTCCAGTGGTACGATGCACACTTAAGGATCGAGAGGTCCCAGGTTTAAACCCCACAAAAGGTACTGACAATACCCTTGAGCAAGAAATTTACCTACAACAATTTCACTCCATCCAAGTATAAATGGATACCTGTGAGAATGGCAAAATTCCTTTGTGCAGATTAAAGACTTACAAGGGAGATTGTTATAATAGATAGATACAAGTAGCCTGATGACCAAGGGTAATACAATGTAGCTGTAAAGTTGGTGAACATGCAAAAGCATGAAACTTATGAATTTGACCTTTATATATTTTGCACCAGTCATACTTTAATGTCCTTTCATGGCAGCCTTCAGCATATTATCTTACTTAACAATATGAAAATCCTCTTTCTCTGAAAAGTGTACATTTTATCATAATATGCGCTATAGCATTTCATGTGCAGCAGAACTGGCACAATTTTGAAGCATATTTTTTCTTCAACTTCTGTGTATTATTTAAAGTGCATTTTCTAGAAATATACACTAACTTACTGGTACAGTTTTCTGCATTTTAAGCATATTTTTTGTATTTAAGTGTATTAATACCCTTAAGTGTTTTTTCTAGAAAGGAACAAATATAACACGCTGAAAATGCACAAAAAATACAATTATGCAGACAAATACACTTTAAAAGCAACCAAAGGAGGTAGTAACTGACGATGTTCAGAAACACAATATTTTAATGCTTGGCCTCCATCAGTTTTCATTCAATATAAAATAATAATAAGAGATATTCATGTTCCTGGGAGATGATAAATAATCAATAATATAAGATTTTCAATTTCAATTCAATAATAAAGCACTAAAGGTCATTAAAACATAATAAATCACGCAGGTGAACCTTTGATTAAATTTTCATGCTTTCTTGCAAACCCCTTAATAGACAATACATTTTCTAACATTTTTATCACGCCTTGCAAAATGGCTGCCAAAAGACTTAAAAATGGCCATTTTTCTGTGGATTTCACTCAAACGAAGTTGACCCTAAAACATAACCTTCTTTCGTATACCTCCCAATCAAAAGTTATCTCTAGGGGAAATTACCTATCTCTGTTGCTAGGGTTTGAAGGGGGAGGGGCATCCCTCCTAACTACCAGAAATTTTGTTATTTTCATTTTACATTGCTTATCAACACTTTTACTTGATTATTTATGGTGGGAGGCACATCCAAACCAGACTTTTAAAATTAGCTCTTAAATGACCAAGTTAACACACTACATTTTCAACAAAAAGCCGTCAATAAGGAGGAAAACCAAAATATGAGATTATTAAATATTCATGGAAAGGTATGACCTGCCAGGGCCAGGATTTGAAATTGTTCAGGCTAACTCATCGTCAGAAACCCACATTTCATTCGTTATGAATATTATGGTTGACAAATAATAACATCCTTGGTTACTGAGGATGAAGCTAACTAAACTGTAACATGCAATTATTATACTGTTATATACTTTGCAGTGTTTTTTTCAGGCCATTTCGGGGCTGATGTTGGGCCCCATTCCCCTCCCCAAAAAGTATATATTGTTCCCCTTCCCTGAGGTAAAAAATTCCCCTGTAGGAGTGTCTTGATACTTTTTTACTTTTTTATAGCATTTTTGGCCATTCCTCAGTCATTACAGAGAAATCACAGATGAATATATGGGTTCAATAGTTGAATTTTTTTATAGGTAGACAGAAATGTTACACTGTTAGAGGATCCAATTGTTATCTCAAGTATTGTAAATAAAGGAAATTTTTTCCCCTAATTTGGTTTTTGTTGCTTTTCTCCCCTCAAAAAGGGCCCAGCCACCTTTCCCCTTAGAGTGAAAATAAACACTGCTTTGGGAATTTACAAATGAAGGCAGTTATTAAGTCTTAATAACTTTTGCACTTAAGAGAATAAAAATTTCATATTTATGTCAGTATAAAGCATTATTATTACATGTACTTCAAAGAATTTGTGTGGAGTTACCTTAATGACCGTAAGTTGACCTCTGCTAGTCAATTTGACTTAAATATATTATATTAACTAATTTAAAACTGGATTAACATTATTTTTAAAATTACTGATTGATAAATAATAAATACATCATAAGTTTTTATTTATAATGATATGATATATATATAATATTTAATGACCTGACAGAGATAAGTACATTAACAGTGAAGCAAGTCCTTTATTATAACTATAGTGAGTTGCTCCCACCTGACCCCTAATCATAAAAAATCTTATGTTAATTAAGTTATAGAAAATAAAAGAATTCACGATGAAAATTAATATGAGTTTCTGAGATTTGTACCTAAGATTACTTTTATTTTGATAATCTGCGTAAGTTGCGCCTATTCTAATGCAGAATAGCAGGGCACCACACTTTGTCCTTTTTTCTAACCTAGAGGCCTAGCCCTTTTAAGCCTTTCCCTACATAAAAATAGTTACTTTGAAACATCAACCCTCAGATGCACCCTGCTCCTTTTTTCTACCACCCTGCACTTTTATAGTCCTCATTGAGTTCACAACTAATCTCCAGTTAATAATCTTTGACAAATTATGACCCTGGTAATTCCAAATAAAAACGAATTTATTCCTTACAAAATTCTCATTAAAACAAACAGTGATCAGTTTTCAATGAAAGTTAAGCAAAACATGATACTGTCAAAATGTCTATTTAAAATGAACTCGTTCACAATGTAAACCAAACTTTATCAGTTTACATACTTATTGTTTTAGTGCAGACAGCATTACTCTTTCAATACAATTTATGTAATATTAATAAAACTTAAAATGAAATGCATAAATGCATGAAGGCCAATTTAAACTGTAATATTTGATTACTAGGTGGTTTTGTTAATTCTTAGATGTAATATAATATGACAACTAGAGCATTTAAATGGCTCACAATACCTTTCAGGGCAAGCCTAGACTATTGAGGGGGGGGGGGGAGAAATGACTTGGTCAGCTTGGTTCTTTCAACCCCATCCCCACCCCAACACCTGGCTTACAAAAATCAATAGATTTTATAACATAGAATCCAACATATCAATTGATCTCAAAGTATATAAAAGCAATGTTAGTCTTTCATTTTTTTAAGTTTAGATTATGACCAAAGGTGAAGGTCGTCACACCTTCATATAATGACCAATCAAAGAATACCAGTGGTTCAGGTGTAATTGAAGAACAACATATCAACAACATCTATGCCTGACAGTTATAAGCACATTTCTATGAGAAGAGATAAATTCCTGAGCTATTTTAAATGCCTACTTGACACAATGTGTCTAGAAAAAGGCTTTGTAAAAAGGTAAAAAGGTATTACAGTCAATGAGTCTGCAAGTGTACATCAAGTATGTTATACTTGAATCAATTATGTCTGGAAAAACAAGAACTCTAAACAGATAGCTGACTGCTGATTTGGATTTTATGCTGTATATCAACACTTCTATATTTGGGTTATTTACTACGTTTGGTTCATCAAAAATAATTCTATGTTCTATGACAATTTTACCTGAATTAGCTTTTCAAAAGCAGCTAACAACTTCAGTGATTAAAACATAGAATAAAATACAGTTGCTTGTTTAATAGGCTTACTATTTAGTAGTGCTTAATGACTCACTTTTTAATTTTGGCGCATCAAAGCTCAAAAAATGGGCAATGATGCAGTGTTCTCATTTCAGTATTAAATCTTTAGTTAATTTACAATCAAGTAAAAATGTGAGAAAACTATCCAATTGTTATACATACAGATTACTATATAAATATCAAATAAATTTATAATAACAGACTTGACAAGGCTTGTAATTAACTGTATGTAAGCTTGAATAGTTATTAATACTGTCTTGTCATTAACCCTTAACCGCTCAATCCCGCATTGAAAATGGTGTTTTTTAACTGGATTAAGCGAATTTCACTAAAGGATAGTTGTCCCAAAAAATGAGCTCGTTTTCGTGCGCCTCCCCCATCAATTGATGTCTCAGGGGGATTCCGAAGGGGGGATGTGCCCCCCTTTGTTGCTGGGGTTTGAAGGGGGCGCAGCGCCCCTCATCGCCAGAAAAAAAATCGGGGTCATTGAGTGCAGAGAAATGGCGCCAAATGCTGATAAGAAAACATGTTTTCAGTATCTGAAAAGACCTGGCACTTTAGACCTCAATTTCGGAAAATATTACTGTTTGAAGTGCAAACGTGGGGTGGAAAAAGAGCGAAAATTGCATTTTTTGTCGTTTTTGCTCCACCCCAGCATTGCCATGGTAATGGGGATCGGGGCTCAACTTGATTTTTCTGAAAGACATTTACCCAGGGAACAACTTGGCCAAGTTGCATAACTGTATGATAATTAGTAATGAAATTAGAGCATCTTGAAATAGCCCTAGTGCGTAATGGTGAAAAAATGGCTACTTTTCACACATGTCGCAACCAGTAAAGGGTTAATTTGTCATCTGAGATACTTTCATACTACAAGTATAAGCACTTCCCAAAAAGCTCGAAATCGCCATTTAGTTGTGTGTGACATCTCCTTTATTAAAACATTCAAGCAATATGTGTCAGCTTTTTAGACTGTCACATGTCTATTTATAGACATGTCTGGAATTTAGCCATCGAATGAACAGGCACCACCAACAAAGAGCCAAGTCAGCCAGACAACACAATATGCTGGCTGACCAGGCTCTTAAATAGCAATGCTGTTGGCTGCTCATTGTCCAATTTTTATCCTTAAATCCCTAAAAATGACAAAGGATAGGTCTAAGCATTGAAGATGAACTAGTTCATTGTTGAGATTCAGCATTGAAAGGGTTAAGTAACTTGTCAACACTTTTAAGACATTGCCCAATTTGGGTACCAGACACACTAAACTGTTGAATCAGTAGTAAAATTAGCATTTTGCATTGGCTTTTATGAACAATAAACCGAGTCACTCTGATTCAAAATGTGGCAACATCTCATATGGACTACTCGAGGAGATCCTTACAATTGCTAGGTACCTGATTAGTGCAGCTAAAATGGTGAGATTTGAATGTAAGATGACCAAACCCTGCATGCACAACAAAGTTTTAAAATCCAGGACCTTCAGACCAATGGTATACAAACTAACTCCTATCATAATTATCCTTCCTCTATCACTTTCACAACAAGAATAATGAAACAGAAATCTTCAGTATCGTTTAAGAATTAAATTTCCAATTAAACTATGAATGCACTTCAAAACAAGAGCAGTCCAGGAACATTGTTCTGACTATTCTGGGTGCTCTAGTAAACAAAACAATTATCATTATCAATGCAGTTCTTTTGCAATGAGTGAGATTTTGCGTAAAATTTAAAGATCTATACTCTCATTGATTAAAGTTAGAAAATTTAAGAGCAAAACTAAAAAGAACCAAAAGGTCATAATTCAGTCAAAGTTCATGCTTAAGTTATGCAACTTAGTATTTACCCATCAAAAGAAACCCTATAGACATGTGTGAAATTTTTAGTGATGCAAAGAAAAAATGTTGCACCAAAAACCCCAACCAAGAAATTTCTCAGAATAAAGGGCCATTGTTGAGTCTAAATTTATACACCGTTAATGATATCCCTATAAACATGAGTGAAGTTTCCTTTGTTGGTTTCAAAGATATAAATTGTTTCCCCTATGCGCAAGGGAGTAAAATAAGCCCCAGTATTCTCCGAATTGTAGAGCAAAAAACTTACATAAAAGAGATTTGTCTGGTTCCCTGAGTCATACTTTGACAGGTAAAAGTACGTCAGGCAAAGCATGATCATGTCCGCAGCCTATGTAATGAATAAGTTATTGGATAATTATGTTTTTAAATGAAAATTTCTCACTACACAGGCTTAAATCAAAGGATCATTGTACAAGAAGTACAGTGGATACTTTTTTATTTGTTCGGTTACATTTATGCAAAATAAAGTATCCGAAATTCTAACGAGACTAATCCACGTCCGAATTGTGTTCAAGTGAGACATGTTTGTGTAAATTGTTTGCTAAATACACGAGTAATCAGAAAAATTGAAAGCAAATGACCTATACAGTATCGAACTCCTACTAAAGTAACTATCGTCAGCATTATGATCATTCAGGATCAAGAAAACGTAATACCTGAATAATAACTGAGGAGGCCGCCATGATCACGGCTTGCCTGACCCAAAAACGATAGTGGTAAAGGGGCAGGTAATCCAGACTAAAAAGAGATCAAATAGATAAAAATAATGACCAAACTTTAGAGAAAATAGATTTCTTCCACAGTAATTAAGATTTTAATGATAATTATCCAAACTGCAACACTGAAACAAATTACTCCATAGTTACATTCAAGACTTAGATCAATATAAACAATGACAACAATAATTCTCATACTTGACACAATCGTATATTTTCTATACTAAAGACTGACAACATTATCTAACACTTCCATTTAAATATCAATAGAAATAAACATGCAAATAATTATGTAACATGGACGGATTCAAATTCTGCATTCGATATAAGGGGGCTATGGGGTAAATGGAGATTCAGGATTTTGGCTGTTTGAAGTTTTCAAATACCAATATATGGTAAAATTATTGAATAGAAATTAAAATTGCATGTTTGGTTCTGAGAACTCATAGAAAATCAGATTGGAAATGATATTGTTAAAGTCAAAATGATATTACTAATCTAGATCTGGCCACTTTGGGAAAAACAAGGTAAAATTCTGTTGTAGTTCATGCTAATTTATTTTAGCTCAATTGTGAAACCAGTTCTTGTACAGAGCTAGTTTCTTTTCCAGGGAAGCAATGGAAAAGGTTTTGGATGGGGTCCAAGATGTAACCACTCAGCTATGCATGCCCAGTCCTGTTAAAACCAAGACCCAATCCTCCCTGAGAGAAAATCAGATTTAAAAAACAATTCTGAGATTCAAGACTAAATGGCCCCTTCTCAAGAAACTATTTTGCATCTTGAAAAATGGCTGGTTCCACCTCTGCACTATATCTAACTACTGACTGTGATGATACAAAAGTAATTTCATTGATTATCAAAGAGACAGTGACTAGATTTATAAACTAAATGACTGTTTCCGGCATGTAGTTATCCTAACTATAATTATCATTGATTTACTTACCAGACATGGAAACAGTACACAGACATTACAAAGCAAAACAACAGAGGATAGTTGGAACTCAAAAAATATTTTTTATCAACCGCACTGACAAGGTACTTGAACCCAAGACCCGTCAATCAGTAGACCTGTATTCTACAGTGCTTTTTCAGTAACTTAAGGAAAGAGGCAAAGGGGTTTTACTTCATGTAAAACATTTGAGAAAATTCAATCACAATTTCATTGACAAGGGAAAAAATCCAAGGTAAACTTCAAATTGGGGGAAAACTGTATGATTTCAAAGAAATTTCACAAGGGAATTTAAGGGTCTGTAAAAGGCTCCTGTTATATAAAGAAAAAAGGACTCACTATTACAAAATGCAACTAAAAATATTCAAGGAACGACTAGTAATTACATGGACAATAATATCTACCTAACAGGATCATGTATAACTAAATCAAGGAATTCAGTACTACAAAGCAAATATTGCACAAAACTTAGTACAAAGGGAAATATTGGAAGGTTTTTAACTAAACTAGCTTTCAACAGAACTTAAGATCTTTCCCAGGATGCAGTCAACTTCTCAACAAATGGTGATAAAATCTGCCATGTATTAAATACAAATTCAAATACAATTTCTAAAATGTTCAAACTATTTTATAATGAACATCAAAAAATGGTACTTGGGTAGATATTCAAAAATTTCAATATTTCAGCAGTTTTTACAGCAATTGAAATCTTTCTCTGGTCCTGAACTACAGGACCAGTCCTGAAAACTTTCAATAATTTGATACAAAAACTACATATTATTGGATTTTGAACAATAGAATTAATAAAATTCTAAATGATTGTTATGATTTTAAATTATATTAACAATTTTAAGGTAAAAACACACTGTAAAGCTTCAAACCAAACTGGTATATTGTATTTTAGTAAAATTAAAAATGTGTGCCAATGTCTATGACTGTGGATTATTGTTGATCAGAATCTACAACATGACTATATTATATGGATAAAGCAAAATGGTAACCCAAGGTAACCAAACTAAATTCCTGGTTATATTTCCTTGAAGATATCCAAAACTGACCCTTCATGTTCCACATTGTAATTATTTAAGGGTTAAAGATTTTGAGGATCTCCACTCTTGTTTATGGATAAGAACAGTTTAGCTCTGCCCTAGGTCCATCCATGGCTTCCCATGGGACAATTTGATTGGTCAATTGCTATTAACAGCTCTGGCAATTTCATTGGTTGCTTTAAAATTACTTAAAGGAAGTTCAAGCACTATTTGTGTTCTCCATTGAAGAGTATCATGAATTGGATCCTGATTGGCAGATACTCACTCATTCAAACTAACCAATGAGATGATCCTAAACAAATTAAAATGTTCCCATGGTAAAGTTTTAAGGAATATGGCATTATGGGTCAGAGTTTGGTATCTAATGAAGGGTTATTTGATAAATATTTTACCTTCTTCTTCAATTATAACCTCTTTTCCTGAAATATCAACCACTTAGTTCATACAACAATTCTAGAACAATCACTGAATAAACTAGGAACCAATTTGATGCTCCAAAAACTATATTACATGTATAAAGTCATGCAATGGTATAAACAAAATCATTTCAAAAATACAAATAAGCAATAATAATAAAAAAAATATTAATGATAGTGTTAACAAAAACATTATAATTATCATCATTAGAAAGTCGTCCAATCTGCATGCAAACACCACCATTAAAGTCCTAAGAATGCAAATTTATGCATGTTTACAAGGTACAGTTAAGTTTCCCAATGAAGTCCACCTTGATTATTGCAAAAACATGCTCTACAATTTTAAGTATCAAATGCTTCAATGTGAGAAGAAATAACCTTTCCACTATAAACACCATCTTTTTTGATGAGTCTAAAAGTGGAACTCCACTGCATCAAAATTAAAAGAAAGTGCAATCTGCATGCAACACAGACCATAACTTTTCTTAAAGTCATGAAGGACCCAAATTTGTGCATGACTAAAAGTGCAGCCAGGCTAGTTGATAATAGCTTAGTGCCCTATACTATCAAAACATGCTAGTGCTCAAGAAAATTTAAAGAGTTGACTGAGCATATGTAGTGAAATTTAAATTTGTTGTTCACTTTAATTACAAGAATTTAATCAAATACAAGACAATAAAGGAAGATACATGGGGTACATATATTTTTAAAGTGAAGATTAATGAACCCAAACCCTGAAAAAATATACAGAAAGAATACACATAACACCAAAAGATGTAAAAATAACCCAAAGCAGCAAAAAATATAGAAAACAAAATATAGAAGTGAAAAAGGGTGAAGAGTAGCAATTAACCTAAAGGTGAAAAACTCAAAGAAAGTGTATAAGTGAATGTGATATCAGAAAACAACCAAAGCTTAAGCCAAAGTACAAATAAGATGTTGCTTAAGGTTAAAGTAAGTAAGTACACACATACATAATGTATACACAAGATAAATAATCATATTATTAAATTACTGATGATCAAGTGACAGATTTTTATGATCTAAACACTGATGTCAAAAGGTTAAAGAGGTTGTTTTCTCTACATAACTAATCAGTATAATAGATTAGAAAAGTGTGTTTTAAGAAGAAGTAGAACAAACAAATTGGTTTCCCAATTTAATTCTTGGTAGCTGAATTAAGGTCACTATCATATATATGTATAAGAGAATGTAATCCAGTAAATTAAATGTAAAATTTTTCAAACTTTGACAGCCTTGAAAAAAATTCAGTCAATATGAAATTATAAAAACTTTAACTTTGACAGCCGTGAAAAAATTCAGTCAATATGAAATTCTAAAAACTTTAACTTTGACAGCTGTGAAAAAATTCAGTCAATGTGAAATTCTAAAAACTTTAACTTTGACAGCCGTGAAAAAATTCAGTCAATGTGAAATTATAAAAACTTTAACTTTGACAGCCGTGAAAAAATTCAGTCAATGTGAAATTATAAAAACTTTAACTTTGACAGCCGTGAAAAATTCAGTCAATGTGAAATTATAAAAACTTTAACTTTGACAGTCGAGAAAAAATTCAGTCAATGTGAAATTATTCAAACTTGACAGTTGAAAAAACATATTCATCAGTGTCATTGGAGTTTTTGACTATTTACAACAATCACTTTATCATCAGTATAAGAGTAGAAAAGTACATGGTATATAATGGGTGAATATACATTGATCTACGGTGTGATGTCTAATGTATGAGGTCAGTCACACAACATTTTTGGAGATTACCTTTCAACACATCATCAGCGTCACCCACCAATTTGTTGCCTTTCATATGGTGGGCACGTATTCTGGTCTTATGTCGTTTTAAAACCATGTCCGGGTTCCCGTTACTATATGGTCCTGCAAGGTAAAAACACTAACTTGCATCATACTTGTAAATTCTGGAAATTTAGATGTTTTCAAAGTACCTTGATTGTTGATGTCTGGCCACACTGGGCAACAATTCTTGAACACAAATTTTTTCAACCACAAAAGGAAAACTACACGATTGTACACAGAAGCAGTTAAAAACCCTACTAAATTCAGTTTCCAATGATACTATTTCAAAAAACAGAGAGGAAATAGTTCGAAAATGTAAGATTCCATACACTTTCTCAACTGAAACAATTTTTAAAATTTGAACTCTTCAAAATACGAATGTCATGGATAATGTTGCAAAACTTGACAAGAAGCACTGTTGTTAAATTCCGCCATAATTGTATGTATATCCAATTTAGTATTCTGAAGATCTGAGGTGGACCCCAAGTTACAATCTACCAGTCTGGTAACCAACCAAACAGAAAACATTCCAAATAAAACATACTGATTTTTTAAAAACCAGAACACATATATGTGAAATCCAAACGTTAAATACACTGTATACTTTCCCCTTAATATCTTTTTCTAGATCCGAAGTAAACATAAACTAAATACAGCTTGCATAATATGATCCATGACCTAATATTATTAGGTCATGCCACTCTTGGGTGTTTATGTATACTCTTAAAATGGACTTGTCCACTGAATAGGTGAATTATAAGCTGATGCACATACATAATTTTATTGATTTAAACAGATCACTCTGTCACCTAACATTTATTATTAAAAGAGCAATATACAAACACTGTAATTTTATGATGATTATGTCAAGTTAAAACTAACTTAACTATTAAAATTGTTAAAATATTTCACCCCAACATATTGGTTTGAAATGAAACTGGCTGTGTTTATATATGCAATGTTTACATGAACGATCTCTAGTAACACAGCCAATAAAGATACTAATTAATAATTAATTGTCTTTTATTGCTGATAAACAAGTGATGAACATTGAGATATTTAGTAAAGAAAAGAAGAAAGTAGCATTTACATTAAATATTTATACATGAACAATCTCACAGTTAGTTAATCTCAGATTCAACAATAGCTGGATAATTATTTCTCATTCTTCAAAGGCCAACGTTAAAAAACGATTTGATTGCTATTCCCAATGGTAATACTGACCATTTAAAGATTTTGTTGGGTTTAACCCAACACACTGTTTAGGTCATATCATGACAGTCAGTCAATCTACTTAATTTTTCCAGGAAATTAACCAGTTACCTAAGGCGAATACTTCTGTCAGTGACAGACAACTGATCTACATATTATTTAAGAATAAATGGTAAGAAGGAGAATGGCAATAGAAATTATTTCATGACCAAGTTCCACAAAAGTTTGTCCTGCTGATCAGCAATCAAACCTTATAACCCTTGATCAGTAGGCTTGTGTGCTACCAACTGAGCTAGCAGGGCAGCTTAGCAATTTATTTCAACTTAAAAGCCCCATCAGGTAACTCCTAGGGAATGTAACTTGAAAAAAGTTGAAGTGTGGTAAAGTTAAAGTCTGCTTCTATATACATGTGCAGCCAACTTTACAATCTTGTACGATAACTCCTGGTCATTGAAATCCCCTTAAGGCAGGTGATCATCCCTCACAGTACCCATTTACACCTGGGTGGATTGAAACAATTGTAGGTTAATTTCTTGCTGAAGGAAATTAGCAGTGCCCCTAGTGGGGATTGAACCTGATACATCTCAATTCCTAAGCCTAGGTCCTGCCACTGGACCACTGCTCCTACTTCTAAGTGAAGCATGTCATATTGAGAGCAAATATTGTTAAATGCAGTCTGGGTGCAAAGTTATGACAGCAAATCAATGAATATTAAGTTTTCAAAACTCTAAATTTCAAAATTGACCTCAAGTAATTTATGATAAATGAATTAAAAATTTTGTATCAAAACAATTTACAAACCATTTTTTAATCCAATACACTGTTATGTTATAATTCTTTAAATGTCAAAACATAACTGATTAATGTATAATCGAAAAGGATTTAGCTTTAAGCCAAGACAGAAATTCGATAAATTCATTTTTTAAACTTTTTGAAATCCATACGCTCAAGTGATTGATTGCACACCAAGTTGAGTATTTAAACAGTAAGTAAATGGGAAAAAATCAATTATAGAACTGTAATGTTTATTTACAATGGTGAACCACCGGAAAATTAGAATTGATATATGTCAATCCAATAATCTATTTTTGATAAAACTATTTCAATTTTACACCTTAATGCCACAGTCCCATAAACATAAAAATAGCCGCAAGGGCACCATACGGGGCGCCGTGTGATCAAGCTCCGCAAGGACCCGTACAAACTCAGAAATAGTTGATTTTTGGTGGATGACTCTTTAATCTTTAAATTTTAATCATTTTAATGAATAATTATGCCATTTTTAACTTTATTCAATTAAGTTATTTATGCTGGTTATGTGACCTGACTAATAAAGAATTATGATATAGTTCTATTACATTAACCTGTCACAACTTGAATAATTACACACGCACTGAGTGTGTTATTATTTAACCTCATTTAATACATTGAGCCACAAATCCACATTAGTAATTGATAATCTAACTATATACATGCTACGATTTTGAATATCTGAGAAGTAACAAGTTTGAAAGGGTTAAAAATAACAGATTCAGTGACCGTGTAATTATTCAAGTGGTGACAGGTTAATGTAATAGAACTATAGTAACTACTGAATGTAATGTGAATGACATAATTATTTGGTGTAAACAAAATTTCAGCATGGTCTATGCATTCCTTGATTTTTAACATTTTTTTATTGAGTTTAACACTATGCAAACACAAATTATGGTTATTTTATCCGACGCCAATTCACCTAGCTTTCCTGGACCCTTGTCTTTAACAAGTTAATACTGTCTACCCTTCAGCAAGACAGACAGCTTCTCCACATACCATATTAATGGAGGAAAATCAACATTACTGTCACATTTTCATGGAAGGGTATCACCAGCCAGGGCAAGGCTGCGCCTGCCATTCCCTTGGGACACTAGATTCAAAACCCTGTGTGAACCTTTTCAAATGTACGTTTATTCTTAAAAATTTTATTGATCAGAAAACCCTTTATTGATCAGACATCTCTGACCAGAACTAATCAAATATTCACCACACAATTCATCTGTCAATAAAGTATACTTACAATACATCCAAATTATTAATATGTATGAAATAAAACTGTCAAAAATTACTACAGAAACTTAATTCTAAGAACAACACATTCTTGGAAATGGTCCCATTTCTAATTATAGTCAGTTTTCAACCAATGAGAAACCTATATATCCAGGAATTGTTTCCTTGCATTTATCAGTGCACTAATTCAGAAAATTCATGTTGTTTCGTCACAGATAAGACTTGGCATTTTAATTCAAATATTCAATTCTAAACATTACAATTACTCCATAATTTAAATTCCAATTTTTAAAAAAAAAACTAGTAAAGTGAACATGTCCCAGAAAGGCCAAAATCTCAAGTTATTAAAATAAACTGAACTGAAAAACACCACAAGTAAGAAGATATTGGTCTATTCATTGTACAGTACATGTATTTCTATTATGGATAAAATAATTTCATTTTAACCTCTTTTGCACAAAGTAAACATCAAGCCTTGTTGATCGAACATTTTAAATTAACCAACGAACCACTGAAACCTGAAGTTGTTATTGACATAGCTTTCAATTGTTCCCAATAAGTTTCTTAAATTAGTTTTTAGCAGTCTATAGTAAAACAAACAAGAATCCAGCCATTTAGGAATTTTACTATTTACATTAAGCATAAATATTTTAATTACTAAACTGTAGATATGGAGCCAGTTTTGTATGAATATCCCAACCTAGGGCTACATTGTCATTTTCTATGCAGCAGAGGGCTTGTTATTAGTTTTTGAAGCAGATTGCCTTGTTGGACAATTTAACTAGTGGGGCTTTTTACAAAAAATCTTACGCTAAAAATAATCGTTAAGTCAAAAGCAAGAAATATTAATAATACCGTCATTTAGGGTCATTGTTTCAATTTCAAATATTATTGAATTATGTAGAATATTGTACTATACCATTACAAATGATTATTATCCTTCTGACTTTAAACTGCAAAATTTATGAAATTGACTGATAATTTTTTCATAAGAATGTTTGTGAAAAGGTGCACTGCTATTTATATGTAACTTACCTGAACCAAATGTTTACTAGCAGTAATAAGTTGCCTAAACCCAAGTCAGGGGTTCATCAGGGGGCAATAGAACAATCTTTAATGTCAAGCCCTGTAGCACTTCTGTACAAGGTAGCACTAGCTAGCAAGTCAGTTTTTTTTGTTCTTTCCAAGTAAAACAAGCATCATAATCAAGAGCTGTCAGAGGAGACAGCATGCTCGACTTAGTAAGTGTTTGTCACAGGAGATGTGGTTGATGATAAGGAACATACATATTTTAAAATTTGAAAATATAACCTTAACAAATTCAAAGAAAAAAAAAGAAAAAAATAGAAAACTATAAGTTCAAGGGGGATAACTCTGAAAAAATGTATAAGGAGTTATGAATCTTGTCACATGAGATGTGGTTGATAATAAGGAACATATATTTAAAGTTTGAAATCAATACCTAAAGAAATAAAACAGTTGCAGTAAAAACAAACATTTTTTAAAGAAAACTCTAAGTTCAAGGGGAGATAATTCTAAAAAAATGCATTCGGAGTTATGGACCATGTCACATGAGATGTGGTTGATAGAAAGGAACATATATTTAAAGTTTGAAGTTAATATCTTAAGAAATAACAAAGATACAGAAGAAAGTATTTTACTGCACAAAAACTTTAATCTGTGCACAAAAACTTCAATCAGTTCAAGGGGAGATAATTCTTAAAAAAATGTGTTTGGAGTTATGGACCTTGTCACATGAGATGTGGTTGATAGTAAGGAACATATATTTAAAGTTTGAAGTTAATATCTTAAGAAATAACAAAGATATAGATGAAAGTATTTTACTGCACAAAAACTTTAATCAGAAATGTGGACGCGGACGCCAGGGCAAGTAGGAGAGCTCTACATTACTTCGTAAAGTCGAGCTAAAAAGCAGTCAAATTTAGAGGTAAAAAAGTGCATGATAATACTGGTACTAGCCAAATAACTAAAACATATACTTCACCAACACAATAAGGACAAGGCATATTTTTGCTCAAGTTCAAGTTTTTGAAAACATTATGAAATATTATATTGCACCATATATCATCTATTGCTTATAACAATAAAAAAACTAGACAGACCATTCAGAAAAGAAAATTGAAAAAAATAGCTCATTCCTCCCTCCTCTTGAAAAATTGAATGGATGAAGATAAAAACTTAATACTTTTTCCAACCCACTCCTAATTAAGTCTTTTGCCTACCAATGTTTAGACACACCCAATATTTTCAATGAACTGCCTTCTCCAGTTACTTCAACTCAAAAATACATTTTTACCAAAAGATTGATTCACAAAGAGCAAATATATAGATAATAATTTAGTGGTCCAAAGTTCCTATATTAGTATATCAAATTTCAAAGCTTTATTCTCAGTAATTATGATGCATAATGCAACAGTATATTATTATGTACAAGGCTTGTAACACAGATTTATGCTCTCATGAAAGTATTTAATAAAACAGTCAAACTTCTACTTAGAGACACCTGCCAACAGCAGCCATATGATAATAACTACCTGACAGCAACAACAACATGTCAACAACAGCCACCTGTCAACAGTCCCATGTCAACAACAGCTATCAGTTAACAATAACTAGCTACAACAACGGCGACCTGTCAACAGTCCCATGTCAACAACAGCTATCAGTTAACAATAACTAGCTACAACAACTACAACAACTGTCAACTGCAACAACCTATAAACAACATCAAATGGGCAACAACAATTACCTGTCAACAACAACATCAACAGCCTTTAACAAAAATTACCATTCAACAACAGCTACCAGTCAACAACTACCAGTAAACAACAACAAAAATATCAACAACAGCAGTCTGTCAACATAAAGAATCTATCAACAACATCAACCTGTCAACAACAACCATCAGTCAACAACAGCTTTCAGTCAACAACATCAACCTGTCAACAATTAACAGCCATCTGTCAACAACAGCTACCTATCAACAACATTAACCTGTCGACAACAACCATCTGTCAACAACAGCTACCTGTCAACAACATTAACCTGTCAACAAAGCTACCAGTCAACAGCTACCTGTCAACAACACCAACCTGCCAACAGCTATCTGTCAACAGCAGCCACATGTCAACAACATCAACATGTCATCAACAGCCGCATGTCAATAACAGCTACCAGCCAACAGCTACCTGTCAACAACAGCCTCCTGTCAACAACAGATACCAGTCAACAGCTACCTGTCAACAACAAACACTTCTCAGCAACAGCTTATTCAAAACAGCAGCCAAGTCTCTACAGCAGTCACTTCCGTACAAAAGCCATGTCTTAACATTAATCCTGCTAAAATTTCCCTACATCATATTAAAAAAAATTCATAGAAAAAATAATCAAAATTTTGTTAACAGCTATGTAACAAAGTACCAACTCCTGGCTGTTCTAGAGAGGTTTCACCATAAATTTAAAGTCAATGGTTTTTTACATTTAATAATTAAATATTGATCATTGCCTTTAACATAGAAAACCTCCATAGCAATAAGAAAAATAAAACTGCAACAAAATATATTTACAAATAGAAAAATCAATATTAAACTTAATAAACTTTTTTCATATTAATTTACAATGGTTTGAGAAGATATATTGCACTTGCATAATGCAGGCATATGCAAACATAAATCTAATAATCAATCCACGCACATGACATTTTAATCAAGTACATTTATAATATTCATGACCAATTACTCTACAAAGGAATGTAGATTTCCAGTAAAGTCTACTAGAAAAGGAGAGCTTGTAGTCTAAGAAATGTATAAAACAATAATTAATACAAGAGAAATTAAAGAAAGATGGAAGAATCAGCTCAGCTAGAGTTTAGATTATCCTTTCATCAATGTTCCCAGTATGTCTGAGAGATTTGGATTGATCTGACAGGTTATTACAACTATTTGTAAAGATTGTTTTACTACAACATAAAGTAAAATCTAAAATATCCCTATGCCTTCTTGATAAAAACTATTGTTTCTTTAAAGACACTGCAAATAAAAAAAAGTGACTGCTACTCTATTAGTGACCCAGCAAGCTAAAAATACTAAAACATATTTTTGTCATTTGACTAACTAGCAATTTCAATTTGAACAAAATTTCTATTGATACCATAAATGATGACATATTGCAGGGCCCAACATTAATTTTTTAAGTAGATAGCACTACTGGACAAGTAGCTATATATTTTACTTCCCAGTACCTAATGTTTACTAGCAGTAACAAGCTGCCCAAGCCCACATTTAAGTCATCAGAGATAATCAGACAACCTTGAGACCACCTCAACATTGAGCCCTTTATTTCACTACAAGATGTACAGATCCAGAACTGTTTCCATAGTAACCAGATTAAGAATTATTCATCAAGTCAAATAACAAAAATATTCAATAAAATCCTCTTATGACATTTTACATTACATCTTGAAAATTCAAGAATAGGCCCCTCTCCCTTCTATCTGACCACACCAGTGCTGGATATGTCTACGCCCCTAAAATCTGAATCTCTTACCATCAATAACTCTTTGTAACCCTTGTGAGAGGCCAGATCCATTGCGTTGAATGGGTGGCATCATGTCACCCTCGCTTTCTGACTTTGGTGAATTTGGAGTATCTCCTTCTGCGACCTGAGCATTAGAATTTGTATTACTAAGATTGTCTGTTTCTTCTATCTGGAATCATAAAATAAATAAAAAACTTTACATACTATCAGGCATAATCCTATAATATTTACATAGATTTTACATTATATTTCACATTGAATGTGTAATATTTCACAAGAAGTTTTATATGTGATATTTTACATAAAATATATAATATTTACATAGAATAATTATGTAATGTTTTACACAGATAATGTAATGTTTTACATAGAGTATACATGTTATATTTACATAGAATATGTAATGTTTTACATAGAGTAATTGACATTGTAATATTTTACATAGAATATGTAATGTTTACACAGATTATGTAATGTTTTACATCTATATGTAATATTTACATAGAATATTCAATATTTTACACAAAATACACGAATTCTTACAATAATACTTGATTTTTTACATAGAATATGTAAATTTACAGAGAATCTATATTTACATAGAATCCAACTTATGTATAGAATATGTAACGCCCATACATTAGTCATGGCTTTAATTAATATATTAAGAGAAAGTAGACAGTCGTTAATAGAAAACAGAAGTCTGGTATTAGTGCTTCCTTAGAACAACAGTCATATGATACCAGAACTTTATATGCCCCCCAGCTAGCTCAGTTGGTAGCATGCAAGTCTACTGATCGAGGGGTCACAGTTTGATTCCTGGTCGGATCATTCTTTCTACAGCCATTTTCCCCCTAACCACAAATTCTAAATCATGTGGACCAGTTGTCAGTCACTGACAGAAGTATGTGCCAAGTATTTGTGAAATAGCTGAATCTAGAGATTTAGCCTTTCCAGGAAATTGGTGAGTAGGTTGACAGACCACTGTAATATGACCTATACAATGTGTTACTTAAGTAACAGCATAAACCCCAACAGAAAAAAAGAACTTCAATGTAGTTTTATACATATACAATGACTCTGAACAGTAAAACAAACCAACTAAAAATCCAACTTGAAATTATATAACATCCTTTAGCAAAAACTTTTAAATCACAATCCATAAAGAAGAAAATTTCTTTGATCGTAACTCATGTGCATATTATGTTCATGTTTGGCATAACATAAATAACTAGATGTCAGAGTAGTATCCATGAACCTTTCTAAATAAAAATCCTCAAATCAAAGTTATTTTGATTTTATAATGCATAAAATGTTCATAATCTACCTGCCAGTTCACTCAAAATATTTTTATGGCAAATACATGAAATATAAATACCCGAGTTATATTTATTCAATATGAGAAATAAAGATAGTGGAAAAATCTATTAAAGATCATGACATTCTTGTATTCACTTATTGAAATATAGAACTACAGTGAATATTTGATTTCAAAGGTAACATGTAAATGAAGCTCAACATTGTAGATGTGTACAGTATCCATAATAGATTTTTTGTATTCAGAATTAATATTGAACTTTTATGACAGTATGGTATAGGTTTTTATGAAAGGAAGGTTATTATTTCTCAGTATGGGAAAGGGTTTTCTGATACATTGATACATCAATTACTTTGGTTTGATTAATCAATAAGAATGAATTTGTATTACATAAAGTTCATGTTTCCGTTGGTCCATATTGAATAAGTCTAGTCTAACTTTATTTAAGTGTATAAAGTTATTGTTATATTTTATTCGACCCTAAGAGGCACATACATTAACCCTGCTGATTTAAATACTCCATATTTTTGTGTTAATCTCATACAATAAATACTGATAACTATTTTATTGATCTTGAGTACAGAAGCGCTGTAGTGAGTATTTAAATCAGGGGGCTAATGTATGCGCCACTGACAGTTGATAAGTCTGTGCTCGGAACATTGAAGCTGCACATATATTATATGGCATATAGTCCAAACGTCCCACCCTACCATCTACCTAAATATACCAGTAAAATAGTTTGATAAAACCAAATTGCCTTGAGTACTATTAATACATATCGGTGAACGTTCAATTTGCTGCCGGAATTAGGGCAAAACATCATCTCGAATATTTTATGTTGCTAATAAATTAAATATAGTTCCTATGTGACCAAATAGACAGGAATAATTCTAAAGTCTACCATATTATTGCTGTTTTATGTGCGCAGTCGGAACATGTCCCGAACAGCCCCTGTTCATTCGATGGCTAAATTCCAGGCATTCTATATATAGACATGTGACGGTCTAAAACGCTGACACATATTGCTTGAATGTTTTACTAAAAGAGGTTTCATACATGGCTAAACGGCGATTTCAAGCATTTTTCGAAATGCTAAAACTTAACCTCAAATACATTTACCAATTTTGCAAATTTATGAAGTGCAAATGCATAAATTATTCATTAATTCATAAATATAGTAACACAGTTTCAAAGGGCAGCACATTATTGTCAAGCATATAAACAAATAGATCCCATAGTTAACCCAAACATACCATACAAGTTAAAGTAGCAGTAAAATGTAATTAATTGACTAACTGACTGATAAAAACTGGCAATTTGACAGACTTTAAATATACTGTAAATATTTGGTTTAAAACTTTAAGCATTATAAGATAGAAACATAATACTGGGTCTATTGTCATTTGATATTTATAAAATCTTAACTGGGTCAAACCATGTAATCATGTTAACTAATCAATACTCTAGTTAATGATATAGAAGACATTGACTTTATTAACCAATGCTGAAGTCCTGTTTGTAGGGTTTAACGCCATAGCAACACATTTTGCCATGCAACGAGGACCTGTGTTCACGAGAGGAATAAAGACTTTTTATCTGGTTGGGTTTAATCCCGTAGCAACATATTGTATAGGTCATATCATGGCAGTCAGTCAACCTACTCGCCATTCTTGAATATTTAAGGCAAAATCTCTGGATTTAGCTGTTAACCAATTACTGGGCGCATGCTTCCGTCAGTGACTGACAACTGCCATACATGATTTAGAATCAGTGGTAGGAAGGAGAAAGGCCGTAAAAATTATTCCATGACCAAAATCCATGAAAGTATGACCCACCACCTTTTTACCATAAAATAAACAACCTCAATGTAATATGTCCCTCCCAATAAAATATGTTGTGTCCCCTCCTCATACAAATCGCTACTCCAAATGAAATGAGGACCCCTTCCAAAAAATGACCTATCAAATCATAAACCTCTATAATAAAAGGCCCACCTTAAAAAAGCCCCTTTACAAAAATAACAAACACATTGTATAATTATATAAAAGAAAGTAAAATAAAAATTGAATAAATCTGAACATATACAAAAATAAAATCATAGAATCATATATCTGAAGGTTTTTGGCAAAATTTTTCCATAACTGTTACCATGGTTAAAAGATTGTTTTGGAAAACTTAACTTGGTATGGACATAGGTACTAAGTTCTGATAGTGTCATAAAAATGTGAGACAATGCTTTTAAATTTTGGTGCTCTCAGTGAACTGCTTGTAGCATTGAAATCAATCAAACTACAAACATTGAAATCAACAAAATATGAGTGTAAAAAGATATTTAACTTAAAAATTGCGAGTACACTAAAATTAAGTCATTCCCTCTCCACTTTTCTAGCATTATTTGAAATCTGATATAAATGCATGAACCAATACATGCATTCCTTATCAGAGAATCTGACTGCATGTATTGTGTTAGTTTCTTATTGCTTTTATCTACTAACTTGAACCTAACACATTTGAACTTAGCCTTTAGAGAATTATATTAATAATTGCAAGATATAATTAACATTGCCACCTGGAATAGCTTAAAATAATAATCTTAAACTTGCTTTCTCATGATCAGAATAAAATACATACATTAACATACATGTTCTTTTTAATTAAATGCATACAACATATTCTTAATTAAACTCCCCCCCCCCTATATTTTTAAAAAAAAAGAACACCTCACCAAAATGATTTTAATTTCAATACAGATGAAAGACCCCAGAAAAGAAACACCACAACAACTAATTCCAATAAATACTCTGTATATTAAACATTTGATATAAAGTTTTACCATTACCTTGTATTGTTATAAATCTCCCCCCCCTTTCCGGAAATGTAACTAATACCAAGGAGACTATGAATAGACTCAGAGCATAAAAAAATTATAATCATTATGGTTAATTTTTTTTATAATTAATATACTGTAATTCTAATCCCATTAATATCTTATATTTTCAAAGAGATTAAAAGTTGATTATAAACAATTCCTATTATCATTTAACAGTAGGTTACATTAGTTAACAAAAATGAGTTTTAAACTCAATCTAGAAAACACAGTGAACATGTCAATTACATTTAAACACTTTTCATTTGGAGTTGAGTTATGCCTCAGTCCCATAAAAATGTGGCTTATAGCGGACCCGTAGAAGCAGACAGCGGTAGGCCATGGGAAGCCTTGCGTATTAAACTGACGGTACGCACATGGCTCAAAACAACACACCCGTACGGAGCCATAGCTGGAAGATATGCATGTTTAATCTATACTCGGCCACAATTTTGTTCACAATTTGACTTGGAAACTGATACGTGTATCCAAGACCTATCCCACGGACCCTGGTAAAAATGTAACACTTTGTATGTGTACGCAAGAGTTCGTGCGAGTCCTTGCGGAGCTTGATCGCACAGCGCCTGTACGGTGCCCTCACGACTATTGTTTTGTTTATGGGACTGTAGCTTTACATGCATACATTGTAAATACATCACATGCATTCTGTAACCTTTAAGGAAAGTGATAGTGTCTGCTTAGGGCTTCAAATGTCATTCAAAGCACATGTAAACCAAAATATAGTAAATATTTATATGTTTGCTACAAATTTATGGCATGGACTGATGGTGTTTAGCTTTGCCTACATTATGAAAGGTGATAACTTTTGCTGGTAGATTTTGTGATATAAACAAATACCGGAAAAAATAAAATGTTTATTTTGACAAATAAGGCCAGTTAAGGCTAATAACAATCAGAATCTGAATGTCTGGTCCAGTAAATTCGGCCAAAAACCTAACCTGTCTAGTGAAGGATCCTATGGCCTACTTTTGTATTAAATAATACATTATTGTATCATTTATATCAAATTAATTTAATAATATACAATTTCAATATCATACAGCCTTTATTCACTTGTATACAGTAAATTTCAATTCTAAAGACCACTATGGTAACCATTTGGTTATTGCAAAATCATGCATTTTTGACGATTTGTTCCAAATATTTAATTTGAGATGAAAAAGGTACCTATGTTAAGACCATTTTGCTATTTACCAACAATTTTGATGGTCCATATAGTGGTACTTTACAGTATTTAAGATCTTGAGTTTTCTTGAAGTGTAACATATGGAGCTCCTTATTTGGGATAGATTCTAGTTTAGCGGACCCCGCTATTGCGCATGCTCGGGCATTGCGTTGTTTACAAATTTTGGACGCCATTTTGTTTTTACTGATGCAGTTTTTCATTCATTATTTGAATGAATTATTTGTTATAACTATTTAAAAATGCTTTTTTTGTTATCCATTTTTAATATCAGCAGGAGTGTGGGGGCGGCAGCCCCCATAATAACAGAAAATTAGCCGCATTTATCTTCGCGCGTCTGCTCATAGAAACAGAACGCTGCGCACGCATATTTATATTTACTTCCGGGATCCGCTAAACTAGATGTGTCCCCTTATTTGTTAAAGCAGTTCTTAAACGTTTAGACAGACTGTGGTCGAGTTCTAGATTAAGAAAGACAAGACACTTCATTTCTCAACAGACATTAACCTTAGAACAATTAAGAAACAAACATTTTTAACTTTTTAAAAGCAAAAAAAAGAAATATAAACTGTCAAAGAACAGGCAAAAACTTTAAATTAATCAACTACTTAATACCAGTCCCTCACTATCAGAAAGTTTCTAAACTTGAACTTGGCAATATCAAATTGATAAGAAAGAAATGTAAAATCAACTGTCATTACAGTTAGCACATAATCCATCCTAATGAAGTGGATAAATGCATGTAAAAATCAACTGTCATAACAATCAAAGAAAACTAATTAAAACACCAATCATGATTGAATTTAGAGTAAAATTTTGAAACAAAGTATTAAACTTAGATGAACCAGCCTCCTGGTCTGGGTATCACCCAGTGGCCAGTACTACACATAAGCATTAGGATTGAAGTTTCTTACTCAAGGAACAAAACAAGGTTGATTTTGAATGACAAAAAAATCACATTGGCATAGACAGTCGTAACTGCTAGACTATACCATCACACTAATTTATGTATAAAAGGTAAACAGTTGAGAAAATCAAAATCTAAAAGGGAAAGTATCTAAAAAAATAAAAAAAAACCTCATAAAGAAATACCAAATATTTAACAATTCTATAGAATCTAAATAAAATTGTTTAAATCAAAGTTGGTACCGTGTACAATGAGAAATGAAGCTGGAAATGAAGACAATAAATACTTTAATTATATAACACAATGATTGCTCAGTGTTGTTTATTTTAAAACCCATAGGAAATTGGTATCCAAAATATTCATCCCTACGTGCAATCTCACACTTGGTAATTTTGATAACGTCATTGCCAATTTTATTTTGTGATCAACAAAAAATTTATGAGCAAGGAAACACTGTTAATTACTTGAAACCATTGTTTGAAAGATAGTTAATATTCGCAAAGACAAATTTAACATCTAATGGCTTTTATCTGTTTTTTCTTAAAAGTAAAAGGTATAAACAATGATATCAAATCTCATGAATCAGCTGACACCATGAACACATGTTTGTTAAAAATAGGTAATTTTCAGAGATTGACAAATACACAAAAAGGGAGCATAGGGAAGCGAAGTCATATTTTTTTTTTTCGAGGGCCAAGGGCTTTAATTCAAATATAACTCTAGCAATTGTTCTGGCTTCCAAAACTTTAAAAGCAGCTTTTTTAACATAATTTTTGGTCCACATCTGATAGATTATTAAACATTCATTAACAGTATAGATTCAGGTTTCGCTGCGCAGACCTTAAGCTACCTAGGGGACATAAAAAATCTAGCAAACTGCTTAGTTGTGAAAAACTGCATCATTAAAATTAATTTCAAAAAGTAAAGAGGCCTATAAATGTTTGACACTAACATTGTCCTGGGATTCCGAGGATCCCAAAAACTTAAGAGGAATCCCAGTGATTCTTAACTAGGGATTCTGTCGGGTTCCTAAAAATTACCATGAATAGACCTAATCCGGAATTCAAATTTATGGGGTTTTCCGTCTGTGCCCAGGCGGTACAAACAAATTTTGTTACACATTATTGCTAAATAGCACGAACTATGGATTTAATCCTATTGTTCTTAGTACACATGTTTTTTTTATTTTAACGGTGAAAGTTTGTTTGTACCAGAGGGGAAAACCCAAATATTTGAATTCCGGTTATAGTCTATTGTATATTACAATTATTGACTGCAAGTCGGTATTTAAGATTTTGTCTCTTATCGGAGGAATCCCTTACTTTAAGGAGGAATCTCTGAATAACTGACAAGGGATTCCTGTGGGCTCCCTGGTAAAAACAGCTAGTGCAGTGTTCTCAGTAAGATTTTGTTGAATAGGCTCAAAAAGAAAAGTAATAGGCCTTCTAAGGCAGTCTGAGGACAATTTCTTTCTTTCTTTTTTTTGGTCAATTTTAACAGCCTTTTAGTCTTTCTAATCGGCTGTTAAGGTCGGCAGCCCATTCCTAATGAGAACACTGTAGTGTCAAACACTGATAAATGGTCACTATTATAAAAGGAAAATGTTATAGTCCCATACACATAAAAATAGCCGTGAGGGCAGTGTACGGGTGCGGTGCGATTAAGCTCCGCAAGGACCCATACAAACTTTTCCGTACCCGTACGGACTGTTACAATTTTACCAGGGACCATGAGATGAGCTCAGGATACATGTATCAGTTTTAAATCAGTCAAATCCTGAATAAAGTCATGGCCAAGTATGGATTAAACTTGCATATCTTCCAGCTACGGCTCCGTACGGGTGTGTGTTTTGTTCAATGTGCGTACCGTCACCTTAATATGCAAGGCTTCCCACGGCCTACGGCTGTCTGCATGTACAAGTTCGCAACAAGCCACGATTTCATGGGACTGAGGCAAAAGGCATAATGCCTAATAGAAGAAATGGTCCCATTCTATTATAATATATATAAAAAACAAGAACATGAAAATATCAATTTTCTTACTTTAAATCCTCTTTCTTTTAATCGTTTATACTGACTCAAGGGGGATAATCTACCAGCTGTGTTGGTATATGAATATCCAGCCTTTTCAATCTGAAAATAAAAGATATAAGTTGAAGAGTTGAAAGTTACTATTAAATTAATCATGTTTTGACAGTATATAAAAATTATATACTAGTAAAAATAAGCAATTACTATTGGTAGTAGGTACCCCTAAAAACTGTCTTAGTATTTGTCCTATTGAGATAAAGGAAAAGTGCAGTCTAGCTGAAATGATTAAACAACTTTTCAGCATACTACCCATAACATACAGTTGGAGAACTTGCTATTACACAATTATATTGAACTGTCCGATTCCATAAAATAAAATGTCACATAACAAGGTATACTTCAGTGTCCATACATTTTTGTATTTCATCACCCTAAGGATTTAAAAGGAAAAAAGTAAAACATTCATGAGGTAAGATAATTGTGACTGCTTATTTGCACTTTAAATCACTTGAGCGATAAATACTATGCATAGTATCGTTTTTCCAACCGCAACTTACGCGCACCTGGTGAAAAAATCGCTGTATCTCAACCAAATAAAAATGGTGACGAAATTAGGACAGGGAAGAAAGTAGGACCTCGGAGGATATACATTTTATTTAATGCTCGGATAAACTTCCTCAGTTCGCATAAAGCGTATTGTAAACACACAAGACTGATATATCATATTATATTTGCAATGTGTATCATAGTTTTTGTGACTGAGTGGTGAGGCGGTCAGTCTGCAAACCTTGTCATTCTTAAATACACTGAAGTACAGACAAGTTTTGTGGATGCCGTCCATGTTCTACAAGTTGGCTAAATTCAAACTTGAATTCTAGACTTACCAATTTCTTCTGTTTTTCAAGATGCTGTTGTTGTCTTGCCATAAAATCAGTACCCATATTTTCAACAATTTTAGCACTAGCCGTGCTTAACTTTGGACGAAAAGTAAAAACATTATCATCCAACATAACTGAACCTTGCTTGCTCATTGCCATTGGTTTCAATATTTCCCTTCCTGAACTACGTAGTGAATTTTCTTCCGTTTCTTGTTTAACCACAGTCTTTTCGTTACTTTGTGAAGTTTCATCACAAGAAATAGGCCCAAGAGGCACTCTAGATTGGCATTTGATTTCACTCATATACCGGGGTAACCCATTCGAGGCAGCAGCTTGCTCGAAGCGTTGTGCAGCTATCTTTCGGCTTGCGGAGTTAATATGTGGAACGAAAGTCCTGTCTCCTACCGCATGGTCCTTAAGCTTTTCCATTGGATACACATGCAGCAGCCATCTTTTAACGCTAAAGTAAGTGACAATCACATAATTTAGTGTTTAACCTGAATGACATTAAGATTGCGTACTTCGTAACCAAGGAGCCGCCATATTGTATACAATAGATAAAACCCGAACTACGGACCGTTTTAATTAATAGGCAAAAAACCAGTACTGACCGTTCTAAAACGTGCGCGGCTTGTAAAAAATAACATTTTATTTTAATACTTACACCAAAACCTTTGTCACAAAAGCTGCTATAAACTCATTGCTTGAATACTAAAACACATGGTGTGAATTTCAATAAAAAAGCAATTTCATGTTTAAATTAAAAATATCGATTTTTGATGAATTTATATTTGCATGTTATTTGCATATTTAGAAAGTGTAAATAATTTTTTTGAAAAGAATGATTCACTGATCAAACTTTACGATACTATGTATATATTGATCTTATATCATATTTTAATGTTGATTGATCAGTAAGGAATATACTTATGTTATATTTAAACTGTCAATTTGAGTAAGTTCACATTAAGATTAGGGTCTGTAGTTTTACTGTAAACGAGGACCTTGTATACATAGGTTCCTAAAATTGCTGTAAAGTTGGACTCCTACTCCATTCATATTTTAAACATAATTTCTAAATATTATTCATTACCAATAATGTCTTTCAAATGCATATTTTCCTTGGATATAATTAATTATTATTTATAACTATTTATTAAAATTCTATGTTACCTATGTCACTAAATCAAAGGACCAAAATAGAAATAAGGGTTTTTATGCAGATATAATTCATGAGGTCTCCCGGCTTGATTACTCTTAGAACTACAATGTATGAATATTCGATGTTTGATATCAGATGTACTTAAATTGATCAGTATAAAATCAAAGCTGCCGACTCCTTGTGGAAGGACTCTTGATGTGTTTTGTATAAGGAAAGTGTATAAGAAAGTCACTCTAAGCGTGTCGGGCGCCGTATAAATGGCGTAAAATCTAATTTAAATCATTCTCGTACCCCGAGATTATCAAGAAAAATCCTACTAGACTCTGGGTACGAGAATGAATTTAATTACAATTCCAGAATTTGCATTTCAAGAATGTGTTACACAAATCCGCATATTTGTATGAATAAGAATATGGACATTTTCTACATGCAGATAAATCAATTATAGCCTATATTACGATCAAGACTTGTTACATTGTAGAAACCGCATCTACTGAATCCCCTCAAATACCTATTGTCAGATTTACAGTACAATAAATATCAGTTTGTCTTGAAAGGGGAGAGAACTGTGTCACCGCTGATCATGTTTTTGACGCATTTATCTCCCTTCTGCCTCAATTACTTTCGCGAATCTTTCTACAACATGGATGTTACTACAGAGTACCACTGATTTTAGTCCGTAAATTTGAAATTACACATTTCAATCATAGGCCCCTACCGATGAACAATATTTGGTTCAATTTAAAACAAACAAATATGTTTAGACTAAGATCTGTGTGTATACTACAAGATCTATTTTGCGTAACCGTTACGTACTTCGCCTCGCGTAGGTAGTAAAATCACCAAAATCCAGTGAAGACCTCCCACGAATCCTTCCGAGATTATTCATTCATGAAAGGTCGAGGGTGTTCCGAATGTCAGAAATAGAAGCAGTTTAGCCACATACCACTGGCACTTAGGTCCTTATATTGGATAAACTATTTATATATTTATGATTAAAAAAACCTTGGTGAAGACACGTAGAAAAAACGGTTCCTGTTTGACGATCGCTTTAGTGTCGAGCCACAGCTTATTATTATAGATATATACATTATGATAAGATGTTATGACTCAAAAGCGATAGTTATAAAAGGACCGTTTTATGGTGTTTTTTTTCAACAATGTTATTTTTGATCATAAGTATGAATATCTTATTGAATGTGAGGACTCAAGTGCCAGTGCCACAGACCTTCACCCCTTGTGATAAACACAACATAACGAACCACCGTGGTCTTTCCACTGGTTAAGTGTGACTAGTGTCAGACAAAAATGTTTCAGATTTTGGACTTATTTTTTATGAAACCAATTCAAATCTGTTGACATTTAAGACTAAACACGATAATTACTAAACTGGTTAGGATTATCGTTTATTGCAAGGTGGACGTGCAATTAAAATGTTGTATTCAGTGACGAACTTAAATATGAGTTCAGACCATGGCATGGAGTTACTCCTCCCTCGCCAAACTGAATTGAAGTTGACTTAAGTTTTCCTGTCGGACGTTTAGGATCATTCTTACACTTCGAATCTCGTAGCCTCTATTCTATTTAAAAACTTTCATAGGAGAAAAAAGAACCATGGAGTGTTATCATCACATAGGACAAATATTTTTGACATTTTCTTCACGATTTCAAAAGTGAAAAACTCAAATGACAATTATTTGGGTGAAACTGTTAGAAAGCCAGTAGGCCTACACGGGCCCTACTCTCAGCTGAAATATTTTACTTTCAATATAAACAGTGAAATATTGTCATATGATAATAAAGTAAATTCTAAAATAAAGGATTAAGAGATCGCTCACACTCAAACAACCAAACAATATCAAGAAAAAAGATTATAGATTCATAAATACGTATGTACAGAAAATGTTAATTGCACAAGTTATGATAGAAATTAGATGTCTCAAGGTAAGACTGCATGTTCAATTGCATGAATGCTTATATTGTTATCACCATTAGCTGCCATCTTTCAAGTTAACTCACTTTTGGCATGACACAGCACGTTATCAAGTTCCACGCACTACATATATAGATGTAAGCGTGTTATAAGTATAATGTTCCATGTGATATGGTGACACTTAGCACCACGCTCCCAGTACAAATATGGTAATTTCACTGATTAGATTTATCATTTAAAGACATAAGTATCAGTATGTCAGTATATCCGATTGTCACCATGCCGTGATGACGTCAATTTTGTACTAATTATGCTTCTCAGAAACCACAAACGTGATTCTCACACAATTTAGAAACAATCCGCCTTAATTGTATTAAAGAATTCGTTTTGCCTTGAAAGTGAATAGTGACGTTAATACAAGGACACATTTTAGTGGTTAGTGTGCATTCCTTAATACTTCGCTTGTCAAATTTGGAGAAAGTCACAAAGTTTTGATATATTATTTGGCGTCAACAAATTTGTATAAATAAAACTTTGATATTTAAATGTCACAAACACAAGAGGTATTTTAAGTATTTTTTTGCCAAATTGATGTTTATGCTTACGTCATCCACTAAAATAGATAAATTAAAAAACGAAATTTTAGATTTAATTTTGATACCATATTTGGCTTGGACAATACTTAAACAAAATTTAAAGAAAGATAACTTACATGCATACCAGTGTTGCAAATAGCGCATTTGAATTATTTAAAAAAAAAGATGTTGTAGTGTATAAGTGTAAGTTTTAGGCCATAACTGTTTTTAAGTTTAGCGCTGCGAAGCGGCGGTAAACTTATTCGTACGGTCATCTCGACAGTCGTTTTAGATTTAGCCAACCGAAGTCTAAGACAAAGTAGTTCTGTTGAACTATATTTTACCACAACCATGCAATTTTCTTTCATAGCATGTACAAATTGTCTTTCTTCAACGATATAACAGACAAAAATGCATCATATGGAACATAAAATCATTTTAAATACTCTGTCCCAAAACTTTTTTTTATATTGGGCACTTTTCACAAGGAAAGGGCTAATATGCTACAACAAATCGCTTTAAAAAGCGCTAGCTAGCGACAGCCTTGTGGAACGTGTCCATGGATGTATATACGCGCAACGATATCGAACTTTTTTTCTATGACATCAATTAACCCACGCTGTACATCGCCATTTTGCTGATCGATATTTCACTGTTATGTGTCTCGCTATGTATGCTTTTCCGTAAGAGAGTATTTAACCAAATTAAAAATTAGGTCATACAGATTCAAAAGCTGAACGCTATTTTGTGTGTTTACTTTTGTCCGATAGGGAGGGTCGAGCTATTGGTTTGTTTGTTGTTTTGATGTTGTTTATAACATTGCTTAAAGTCGGTGTACCACGGCGTTCTTTAGTTTTAGGCTTCTTAAATTGAATGTCATTCGAGTTGTTACGTTAGGGTTAGGGTACGTGATGCTTGTGTTAAATACGGACTGGAACGGAATACATTTGTATATGCATTTTAGCCTTTCCTTATTGTGGGAAGAGTTATTTCCCTTTATCTAATTTTCTCACCTGCTTTTGTTGAATCATAGTTTCACCATTTATACACAAACGGTCTTACAGACCCTTGTACGGAGACGCTCAGCATCATGAGTAAATATATTTATTAACCAGAAAACACGTAGCAATGTTTACATTCGAATTATTTCCCCATTCAATTGTACTGAACAAATAGAGTATGTTTTTGTGCCTACTCAATAAGAATAAATTATCCAACCATCTATGCACTTTAAATTAAACCTTTTAATCAGCAGTTAAACCTCTATCATTATATAAACAATTATCAAAATTTAAGCATTTTTGTGTGGACACCGGTTGCCTTAAGCCAATCAAAACGATGCATTTGAGGTCGCGTGATGAAAAAAACACCGAGTAGTCAAAATAGGGGTGCGTGTATGGACTCGTCAACGCCGTGTTTTGTCGGGTTACCTGTTTGTATTACCAGAAAATACCATTATCGATATATGAACAAGTACCAATTTCAAGAAAGTTGCAATATAAGACCAGAAAACATGCATAACTAATTGTAACATGTTTATTTCTTAAGAAAAACCTCTCATTTGTTGAAAAAAGCAAACCTATCTTCCCTACTTCCGAGCGAGTTTATTAACAAATATGAACGTTCGATTAGCTGCCGTAATGTAGGCAGAACATGTTCTTAAATCAAATATTCCGGTTTGCTAATCAATAAAATATAGTTTCGATATGCCAAATGAGCAGGCGAGTTGTGAAGTCTACTATAATAATGCTTTTGTACGTGCGCGGTCGAAACATGTCTGGAAAGCACCTGTTCATTCGATGGTTTTAATCTGGCCTATAGTGTGTAGAATTAATCAAACGCGCTTAATCTTTTACATATCTTAATAAGGGCACTCCAATAGTTTATTTAGTTTAAATTCTACCATAATAATGCTAATTCCTGGTATTCTATAAGTAGACTCAATAGTTTTACATATCGTTACCAGGGCACGCTATTAGGACGGTTTAAAACGCTGACGCATATTGCTTGATTTCTTTTACAGTAAGGAGAATACACGTCTAAGCGGCGACTTCAAGCATTTTTGGAAATGCTAATACTTGTACCGAGTTTACATCTGTCATTCTGTACACAAACATTTGTAGAATACACGGTTTGACTATGCATCTTGAATACATACACAAAACATTTTATTATCAATTTTAGAGTTTTCATAAGCACACTTTCTTGGTTTTCTTGACTACTAGCCTATTAAACTAGCACCAAGTAGAACTTAAGAGGTATCTGACATTATTTGCCTTGCAAGCTGGTCATAGCTATTTGGACTTGTAGGTTTGCAACTTAGAAATATACAAGAAGACTAGTAAGTTCAAGACTTGTACTGTAGTAAATTGTCTAAGACGTCTTTGATTGAATTTCCAATTATATAAAGTTTCAGATTTGCTGAAACTGCATTGATAATTATGAAAAACCTGTACACTAATCTATACTATTAAATTTGCGAGTTTCCTGTTTTGTGGAAGAAACTGCGCAGCTTTGAATAAATCTTTTGTTTGTCACTGGAGCACCTATATACCGGCATATCAAGTTGACAATTCTTTTTTGACAAAGCCTCTTGATATTTGCAAAAACTGCCAAACATCAACAAAAATAGTGGGTTTTTTTTGTGTCTAAAAATAGTTCTAGATAAAACTAAAAATAGACACGTCAAACCAAACTCCCCGCAGCGGTTATCTCCCTTTATCAAATCAATAACCACTGCCACCACAAGTAAAATTCGAGTTTGATTCTCGACGTGAAGTAAAATATTTCTGATCTTTACTGAATCGAATGTAATCACATGACTGTAACTGCTGTATTATCATGGGGAATCACCCAGAATACGTGCAACCTTCTTGCCATTTTTTGAATATTCACCAAGCATGCGTTCTTTGTTCTCGAAATAATACCCATAAACGGCATACTCACCCATGCTTTTTAAACATGCCTGTTTCGAGGAACAGTTTCGAGAACTGTCATTACCTAAAGCCCGTGCTTGCACGGGCTCCCATCTAGTTGTCATAAAAATATTAATCACAAGATAACTAAATTTATTCTAAGCTCAATTAACAATGTAGTGTAATATTTTCTCTCTTTTTAGATGGCTTCAACATCTAGAACAACGACTTATGACAAAACAATTAAGTAAGAGTTGTTGTTGCCAATAAACGAAGCAGCTATACAGGACTGTAGAAATGGGGAAAATAAGCAGGCTGTGACTGCTGTTTGTACTGAAGGAGATTATGTGATGAAGTTGATGTGTTATGATTACACAGAAATCAAATTCATAAAGGTACTTCTGTTGTATGCATATCTATGAAATATGTGTATGTTATTAGTGCATTTAATGCTTGAAAGGCGCCTTAACATATCCATCCAGGACGTAAATAATTAAATGCAAAAAAATGGACATTTTTCATGAATTGTTATTATTTTTGGCATTAAGTCTAATGTGTTATTTATTGCAATAAATATAGAATTGGTTATTATTTTTGGCATTAAGTCTAATGTGTATTAATATCAGTTAACATTTATAGTGGGTTATATGGTGCGTATATATTTCTATGTGTATTTATATCGTACTATTATATTGATATAATTATCTATTAGAATGTCAGGTGATGATTGTTTAGTCAATCTGTTAGAAGAATGTATTTAACATAACAAACATTCTTGGTTCAGTTAATTGCACAACCTTAGCTTGTAACCCCATATGTTTCTGGGGTTAAGTCATGAAATATTCTCTTTAGATAATATGTCAGAAGAAATATAGAAATGTGACCAAACTCAATACATAATTTAAAATTATCTGACTGATACATGATATCAGCCAGCACATTATCTAACATTAATTTAAGTTTTCATGCTCTTATACCCTAATGACAAAATTAGGATTAGTATCAGACTAGCTATAGAAATTAAGGAATGCTTCTAAATTGTATTTTTCTTTCTAAATTTCAGAAAAAGGCTCTTTTTGAATCCAAGACAATTATTACTGAAGGAGTTGCCATTAAGTGCCTTACTTTTATTTTATTGTTAATCATTAAACGATGATTAAGACTATTATTCATAGAAATAAGTATATATAATATACATTTTTTTGTATTCAACATGTTGGGAGCAATTATTAACCACTCTTTGTAACATATTTGTAACACAATGTATATAACCAATATTTCAGACTGTTAAATTAGGTATTATAGAACTAACAACAATGGGTTTGCATGAGACACTTTTTGTTTAATGCCACATGACCTTGGTTGTAATTCTAGACACTTAGATATGTGTCACAATATTACTTTTTGTTTATCATAAGTTGAGGTGTTTAATATTTGTTTTTTAGTTTGATACCTATTTAGGCATTAGGCTAGCTAAAATAGATGTAACATTTGAAAAGGGGGAGATACTTAATACAATTGTACATTCGTAATTGTTATACCTGTAAATTTACATTAAGATATGATTTTCATTTCCTAAGCATTGGTACAAACTTGAAATAAAACGCACTTACACATAAGTAAAGGTAATTTTTGATAGTGCTGGATATTGTTTGTACGTTTCCTTTTTTATGTTGATGTTTATCAATCATAGTATACAAATATTTGTCTTTTTAACCAGTCATTAAAATATATATTAATATACATTAGCTTTGTTATACATGTACATTAATTGTTTTTATCCATAGTTAATAAGTATGGTATTGTGTCCATCCAAATTAACATGTGGCAATGATATTTATGGATTACAAAGGTGAACATGAAAACTCTTAGACAGAGAATTATGCACAATTTCCCAAAGCATTTAATCTATCACATGTAACATTCAATCAAAAATCCCAACTTATAAACAAGTGACAAATGTTTATGTTGTTGCTTAATAAAGAATCTTTTTTTAGTATGTTCAATCTTGTGGCAAATGCTTTATTTCGAAGATTACATATATACCAAGAGAACTGCCTATGCTGCATATAGTTTACTTGAATTTATTGCATTTGAGTTGTGTTGTATCCAAACAAATATATTTCCATTAAAGATAATTATTCGTTATTTCCATGTTGGGTCATATGGACATTTAGCTAAGCAGAGAAATAACATGCTAAGGATATATATTTATTCATATTGATTCTCGGCACTATTTTAATTCAAGTATATTATATAAATGCAGTCAAACCTAAATTTGAAAGCGCTAAACTTCAGTGCTTTCAGCACTTTGATTTTTTCTGGGACACAAACATTTGAAAGTTGACTCTGGTGGTAACACTATGTAAGTAGTCAGTATTAAGCTCTGTAGGACGTAAGTCATGCTCAGTCACGTGATGACTGTCAGTTTGACAGTTAGTATTATTAAAGTATACATTTAAGATTATAGCAGGTATTTAGACGTAAAACCATATTACATTCATGTTGTTAGATCATTGAAATTGTACACTTTTAAATAAATGGCTACTTTTAACTGCAGCTATTTTACCGTCGACAAGCTGACTATATTTACCTGAGCTACGGTAACAGTCATAATATACTCGTACATATGAATATGTGGTCACAGTTGATAATTGAAAACACAAACTTTTAGTGATATTATCTTTTATAAAATATGCTTACAAATATGAATTATATGTATGTCAGTATAACAGTCGAGTATCTCCGTGTAGCATGGCTTCAGTAACTAATTCTTTTTAAAACTACCAATGTCTAAATTTCCTGTACTTGAAATGACGATTCAACAATGCTAGCACCCTATATCTCATTTCTCGTACATTGTTTTCAATATCTTTCATGATCTCATGATAACTTTGGCGCCAAATTGGAAGTAACTTCCGGTTCAAATCCCCATCTTCACCGCCTTCACGACCAGACTCGTTTTCGGTTTCGTACTCATAGTTGCCGTTTCTTAGTGTCTTAGTTACTGACCAGTACAAACTTTGGACATTTTTTCTCAGACTCTGTTTGATAAATCGTTGATTATTCTGCATTGATCTTGCTAAGTCCTTAAAAAATATTCGGTCATAAAGTGAGCCATTGCCTTCTGAAAAAAAATGAAAGTGCATTTTATAAATATCTCTTAACCAAGAACTTTGCCAGCAATTATATATTATTATAGCTAGCTAGACCATCATTATAATAATGGAGAAAAACAGATAACTTGTATTGACTATGAGTCTGTACACAAACAAAATTCTTATTTACGCAGCAGTGAGACAAATATGGAAATAACGTATAACATCATCATAATTTTTGCTTTAATTTGTTTGTTTACCAGAAATTATCGATGTTAAAACGAGAATCTCGAACTTATTTGTAAACAACATTGACAGTTTTTCGATTGGATTGGTACAAATAAACGATTTACAAATATATTACAGAAAGCATAGTTTTCAACCAGCACAAATACGCTGATATTATTACAAACATAGTCATCTCAGCATTTTTGTCTAGCAGTGTTTTTAATTACTTTATTTGGAACAGTTTTCAGAACCATTACTTGATGTAAGCATAAAGATGTTTTTTTCAATTTCATTAATAGAGGAAATAAATATCCTAAGTGAACTTTTTCGAGAAGTATATATTTGTTTAGAAATTTCTTAGCGTAAATAACCATATAAAAAGTTATGTAAAGGCAAACACTACAACATTGAACATTAATCAGGACAACTTGAGAAATTTTATACTATCACGTCATGCAGAATTATACGAGGGAACATGCTGCGAGAAATGAATAAATCATGGGTTTAAGCAAAACGTAAATACTTATAAACAACTTACCTATGGGATTTGATGGTTCACATTTAATAGTATTGTCTGAATAGTAGTTTGAAGTCTTCACATCCGCTACCTTGTTAGAGTTATTACTGCAGTTACAAGACTGAGTGCCTGTCATTGGTCCACTTCTTCCATCGCCTTGTGAGATCCTTTTCCCAGATTTCCCACGCTCTCTATCCCCATAGTTTGTTCCATGTGTTTCTTTATCAGGTATTGGTTGTTCAGGGGCTGACGTGTCATATTGGCTGCCTGGTGAATTCTCCATCAGCGAAGTTTCAATGTTTTGATCATGATCCGTCCCACCAATTTTATATTCGTCAACACTGACTTGGACTATTTCCTTTCTATTTGTATTAGTGACATGGCGGTCCATATTGTTGCCAGGTGACCTACTTGTAGTTTCAGTGGACTCCGGACGCACCGAATAAAATGTATCGCCAACTGAAGCTTGAACGAATGCAGCCAAAGAGCTTATAGCGTGCAGTATTGATGATGGTGTCGCTGTGGGAGAGTTAGACAAAGTAGACAGCCTTGAAGTCTCTTTATGGGAAGGTGTAGGTGTTTGTTGTAGTGAGAACATATCAGTGACTCCGCCTTCTAAGGATGGAGCGTAAGGCGTAGGTCCATCTGCGCATGTCAAACAACATGACGATGTCTTATAAGTCTCATCTCCATTCACACAACCACTCATGCTACAATCATCAATTCTATCACCGTATTCACATGACTGTAAGCCTGTTTGTATTGACTCACAAGACTGGCAACACGTGTTTCTGATAGTTTTATTATAACATTGTGAACGGTCTGTAACTGTTACAATGCTACAATCTGTATTAGGATCATTTCCAAACACACATGTATCCGACGTCTCAATGGCATCATCAAATTCCAAGCAGCTTCCAAGCCAGCAATACTTCTTATTACCACAAGGAGTACCGTCAGCTGGTAAGAGGTAATCACATGCATCAGTACCAGGTATTGTACACAACAGTCCACCGCACACATCAGAGTAACTCTTACCAATCTTTTCTCTGCAGATATCAGATGATATTCCAAAACGATTTTCACATTGTTTCTTTCCACTGTAAATCTTTCCTGGAAGATCTTCGACTAACTTTAGCAAGTCTGGTGGGTATCTTTCTCCACCTGTCCGATCACTCAAACATGTGAGTCCAAGTTCAGTCAGTTCTGAGGTATACTCTAGAAAGTATTGCTCTGAACAGCTTGAGAATTTCCATCTATTGGACACGAATGATCTCAGAGGAAGTTTGAACTTTGGTGCCATGATATGATTGAAAAATTCCAGACAGTTGTTATTGTCCATGTCATCTCTGGAACCAAGACTTCTTGCAATCTGTTGTGTACTATACGTCACCGTTCTGAAATCAAATATGTCTTCTACTATGGAGGCATTGGATATATTTCGGCACATTGAAGACTCAAATGCTAGACCAGTGTTGCCAGGGCTCCCTGCATACGTTAGATTGGTTCCTGTAAAGAGAATAGCGTGGTCGTAGGGCGGAAGAAAGTCTGCGTTGTCTAGCCATGTTTGGAACTTATCTAAAGCTTCTGACGAGTTTACCATTACTCTAGAGTTGTCAGTACTTTCACCGATGATACTTTCATATGTCCAGAATGATTCTTGTTCAGTTTTAGCCACAAATAATCCAGAAAATGCAAGATCGATTATGTACGGCTGAGTTTCAATTGACCTAAATCGAGCGTCAATCCCTTGAAAAATGTATGCATAAAATTGCCGTATCAATGCCATTGTGTCAGCACCGTTCCCATTAGTTCCATCACTTGCTATTGAGCTCCACCAACTGAACGCAGCGTAGTCAATTACCATTAAAAGTTCAATAGTTAGTTGTTGTGTTCTTCTTACTCTACCATAACCATGCATGGTACCTCCAGAATTTCCGAATGCATTTGATATAGTGTACTGAGCCAGACTTTCATTTTCTTCTATATTGTCAATGACGTTATCTATTGAGTCATATTCTTCATTCAATAATTCCTGTTGCTCCTTGCTTCTTGATATCTGATCATCATCATAACTGTTGACTTCATCTTCAACACTATCGCTAAATTCATTATTTTCTTTTCCGGATTTTTTTAAACAGTGGGTTTTGGATTCGTCTTCGTCATGGAAGGTTAAATAATGCTTGACATCCTTATTGCCATTATTGACAAGTCCATTAACGGGCTTCACTGTGACAAGATATCCACCGATACAAAATTGCCCATCAAGTAAAAATTGATTGTCTTTGTTCCTGTCTAGTTGAACTATTTTGTGTCCTCCATTAACACGATACATTGAATGCATATTACCTCTTTCTCTTTCATCCTCATCATAGCGTTCATACTCAACATTTCCATGGTGATGTTTCTCTAATGACAACTCTAGAAAATTGATGTCGTAGTCATCATCGGTTCTGTGTAGTGATACACACATTCTAGGAGGATACAATTTGTCTGGATGGCTGCTGTTGACTTGTCGAACATGGACATAATCTGTAATGAGAAAAAATGTTGATCAACGTTTCAGCAGGTTAAGTTTTTCTGTACGGTGCCGTACATCTGATAGCAAATCCAGGAAACACTACTACAGGTGCTCCTAAAATTCTAGCCTTTTGAAGACCATCAAAGTACTTTGTATGATTTTTTGTTTAAATTTTGAACTTTTATTCCGGTTATTCGGATGGATTTGAGTTTGAAATGCAATTGCTTGTTTTGCCAGAAATGTTGATTATGTGAGTCGACAATCGTAAATGATTAGGTGTAAAATACATAAACATATAAAATACATGTACAGATAAATGGTTGAATATCCGAAGTGTAAATCATATTCTAAGAACAAAAGATAATTGTTGGAATAAAGATAATCGCTCACAGATTTGGTTATTTTTTCATATTTCAAAATTTCATGTCACAGTCTGAGATTGAACTTAGAAAATGAATGATTATTATTATATACCAAATTTGTATCGCGCTCTTTTCCAATTGAATATACATGTACATGTATGTTTAAAAGCGCTTCACAATCATTTATGCATAATTAGAAAATAATTAAATGAAAATGCTTAAGAGATGATAAAATATTAAATAATAAAATGAATACTAATAATTAGGGATCAATAAAGTGCGCAATGATCTAGCACACTGAACTAAAAATTGTGAGAAATATAAAATAAAAGTAAAAACACGCGCTAAAATAATAAGGTTACAAACAAGGAAATGTCTTTATACATAAAACACTGTCTTTCACGGTTGGATGTCAATTTGCACTAACAGTATCAATATCGGAATACTGCATCACTGCTAAAAAAATACACGTACAATGTATATGTTACTGGCAATTTGTACATTTTTAGGCATTAGGATTTTTAGGAGTAAATTGCCTGGTCGTTTTAGGCAGATGAGAAAGATCACTTTCACTTTTTGTGATTATACAGTTTCACAAAATAGTTAAGTTTGTGTAATTTATTTTTACGTTAGCGCAGGAAACTTTCTAACATAACGTATGGACTGTGCGTGTTGACTGAAAGGTAACCGAGTTTTTGCACATTGTACAAATTATATTTGAAATAACAATAATATCTTTATTTAAAGATGATCACTCCTAAAGCACTAGGCTTATCTACCAGGAGGTCATCTAACATAACAATCACAATTTTACATATAAACAACAAATATATATGGATTAAAAAACCCAATAGTAACAAGCATTACTCGATATTATATTAAAACAGATAATCAGTTAGTTGCAATACTAGTATGGGGTATGTTTGAAAAGTTGACTTTCTAGGATCTACATATTTAACACGACTGTTTTATGTCTCTTATAGACCGTAGGCTGCGTCTTTCTCGTTAAACAGATAGTGGATGCCATGGTTTGACATATCGCAATTATGCAATTTGTAAAATAAACACTTAAAATTTCAGTCATTTTGTAAAATGCCTAAACGTTCTTAAGCAGTTTTTACGAAATGTCTGACACTCTAAGACAATTAACAAAATGTCTAATTTTTGTAAACATTTTATAAATTTCATGATTTTACAAACTGGAAGTAACATTTATAAAGATGAGAAATTTTAGAATGCCGAAAAGTTATAGCATTTTACGTAAGGCCATGCCAAATTGGAATTTTGTTAAGCGTCAACTCAAGTTTGACAAACATAGGCATCTATTCACAAAAACACACAAATCGAAAACGAAAACACATGTCCATTCTAGCTAGTATTTACACAAATCAGTTTTTGATAGTACATGAATGTTTATGACATTAATGTGAGATTAAAGTAATTCAATAAAAAAGTATATACAACAAATACGTGTACATTTTCATTAATCAAATACACAGAAACAAGGAACTATCAGTATTTCCTAAGAAAAATCAGCTATCGAATCCCGAAACAACGGAATTAATTAAGAAATTTCAATAACAATTTTTTTTTGATTGAGGACTCTAAAACCTACGCGCACGCTGAACAAAATTCCGGTATGGCATGGCCTAATTTAGTTTTACAATTTAATACGTTGTTTAAGAACACATACAGGCTATTTGATATAACATGAGAGATGATATTAAATCCTTTAATCCTTTCAGTGCATTTTCTAATTAAGAATTAATAATTATAAACAATAATAAAACATTGTTGACTTACCTTTTTGAATCACAAATGCATTTCTAGTTTGGCAATAACAAAAAATATAACATATTAAAAGCCAGAAATGCAGTAAACGCATTCCTTGATTGTCCATTTTTCACTAAATAAATATCCCCAGAGAAGCAAAAAAGATTTTCCCATCGATTGAATGACACTTACGGTGTCAATGTCAGTTGTGTTTTGTGAAAACTTGTGTTTTCTTGTGTTGTCTACAGGCCAGGCAAACTTAAAGTATAATCTCTCTCATTGTCATTTGTCCATTTAACAAATTAGTTTTGAACCCGAAATAACACTTGGTCAAAATTAGCGTCTGAACTATTCGTTTCTTTAAATGCATGCTTTATTTAAAGCCCCTTTATCAAAAGTAAGACTGCTTATTGGACTGCAAAGAAAATAGACATCTATTTAAAACACCCCTAATGAACAAGTTTTTTCAAATTAAACTCAAAAATTGCTTAAATATTTTTATGTTATTTATTGCATTGCAAGATGAAAGTAGATCGAAACCGAAAGTTGAATTTGGTAGTCAATACTTGAAACAATACTATGGTTACATTATGTTTAAGATGAAGTCTTGTAATAGAAAAATTCTACTCCAAATTACATATATTAATCAAGCTCTAAAACATTTTTTGGATCAGTTGTATTGAACATAAGCCTATAAATGAAAATAAAATGCTTTTTTAAAAATAAATGGACACTTTGTCAAACTCAAATTTAGAAAGCAGAATGGTTTCAACTGTTTATTGTATCTCTATCGATGTTATATTCTGATAACTTCATTGTTGTAAAACAGTTTTCAAGTCTACTGTTGATGAATATATCTTCATGTAGTGGACTTAAATTTAATATTTTAAACAGGCCTGTCAGGTGTTGAAGTGATTGTTTTTGGTGAATGTTAAATAACTCTTTTGTATCAGAAGAACTTGGCAAATTTAAAAATACCAAAAACTTTCCCCTAAAAGTACTAACAGTGTCAGTGACGATGTGAAAACAACTTGGTCCAGAGTTGTAAGATAATCCACTCTATCTATTTGATTTTTGTAGACTTCATTAGTTTAGAACATTTAGCTGATATTATTTAATTGAATGTGTACATTTTTATAATGATGGTAGCGCATCTAGATTTCGAATTTAGTGCCCCGAAGGGGGTACGGGTTCGAATCCTACCCGGAGAGGTTATGCCTTTCCATGAAAAGTTGACAATAATGATTATTTTCCTCCATTAATAAGGTATATGGGGAAGTTTTTGGCCTTGTGGAAGGGTAGGTGAGGTGAGTACTGGTTATAGACAAGGGTCCAGGAAAGCTAGGTTTGATGCGCTGGACGCTGTAAAATAACCTAAAAAAATTTGTTGAAACGATGTTAAACCCATTATAAATATAAATCAACAGAATGATGCATAAGTTCAGTATTCTGCAGCAATTACCTATAGCACTATAAAGTTTTGTTGTCAAGAATTTAGATCACATTGATTATTGCAAGATTGTGCGATTATTGATGATTTTGAAGTTCCAAATGCTTAATTTAGTTTAATTATTGCCCCTGTATAGACACCATCGATTTAAAACAATCGAATTTGATGATCTACAATGAGAAACCAAACTGTAATAATCAAAATGATTTTCAATGGAACCAATATTGGCATAACAGTCAATGTGGTCAACTCATTATTTAAATCTGTCTGCAGAATGAGCCATAAAATTGTTCAGATTCTATTTGTTTACCCATTGTTATTCAATTAGTATAAAATTTTCATGACATTTTGTATCACATCAACAAACAATTACTATACTTACTAACGCACAAATTTTACATAAACATGTTGATTCTCTGTAAGTCGTGGCTTTCAAAACTTCCGCAGTTTATTACACAGTTAATTAGACTATGTATTAGATTTAGGGAGGTAGGAATTACTTTCTCACTTACAAATATATTATCACTGTTGAGGAGAAACATACACTGGCAGATTCAAAATGTTTTAGGGGGTTTGGTCTATGATTTAATTCCCTTTGATGAAGGGAGGGAGATGTAAATCACCAAAAAAAAAACCCCCCAAAAAACAAAAGAAAAACACCCCGCTGATTTTTTTTAATTTCAACGATTTTTGAACGCAAGATATATTTGAAAAAATGCTTTCAGGAGTCCGGACATTCATCCCCCTACTGGATCCGCCAGTAAAGTACCTGGTCACTCATATTTTAGTCGAAGTAGCCTTGTAAATAGTGTTTTACAGCGTATGAATCTCATTACCGTGTATATTATTATACTTATCAGCTATAATATCGTTCTGATATCAGTAAAACCTTTGTTTTTAATCCGTCTTAGTAGTACGAACAACTTCAATAACTTTGCATACAATAAATCTAATTTTGTAGGATTTTTGTGTCGTTTAACAACTTTAATTCCACATGCGTAAGTTCAGCGGCTGACAAACCCAGAATCTGGCTTCATTGGCACAAGTATCTTATATTTCCACAAGTAGCCGACGATCTCTCCCCATACGGTTGCAATTTGGCATTACACGTATTGCCGAATTTTTATTGAATGGTATTTAGTTTAGTCGGCGTTTACATGGGATTTCTACAAACTTTGAATTACAGTGAACGTTCAAAGGCTTGAACTCGGTTATTTTGAACTACCCGGATGGATCGAACATTATTCTGGCACCAACATATTTCCCTAATTTATCTATAGATGTAAAAATAACTATAGAACCATTAAGAAACGAATTCCGTATGACGAAATAAGGCTGGGCAAACGTCCGGTCCAGTCAAACTTTTTAACGGGAACTTCGAGTTTGAGTTTTTTTTTAACTTTTACTGTATATACATTAACAACACTATTTATAAACGAACTCTTCAGTGATGTTATATTGAGGTCTAACTGTACGTTTGTTCTGGTATTATTGTACATCTCACTAGAGTATACTCATCGTCATAAGTTACGTTTATGATTTTAGGGGAAAACCAAAACTAATATCAAACGAAATACCAGCAGTTGATCATATGTACAGGGTTAAAATAATTATTATGGAAATTATAATTTCAGGGTCCCTCCATGGCCATACTTGATGAACAAACAAGAATGATTTTATAAGATATACATGCTGTAATTGGTACTTTATTGGCTGAATATACATGTAGAAGGTGTTAATGTGAGCAGTTGTAGCTCTGTTGAGATTTATTTGAGACTCAGATAAAATGTTTGATGCTGTGTAGTTGCAAACATTGACTATAGTCTGCAGAATAGCGAGCGATTGTTTGGATCTACTTATTATCCAAAATGTGAGCATGTTTAACTTTCGTTTTGGTGAGGAAATGTTACCATTGTGTAAGAGCAGTGGTTCTGTGGTAGGACGAGCTTAGGGATCGAGAGATCCGGGTTCAATCCCCACTAGTAAGCAATAAATTTACCTACAACTGGCCCACTCCACCCAGGTGTAAATGAGTGCTGTGAGGGATCGCCAGCCTAAGGGTGATTTCAATGATCAGGAGTCATCGTACAAGAGTGTAAAGTCGACTGAATATGTTTATGGAGGCAGACTTTAAACCGCACTTTAAACTTAAACAAAATTGTCCATTTAATGTTTAGATTTGCTGGAATAGCGGGGTTTAGTGGCATTCCTTGTAGTTCTCGTTTATGATATAAAATATGGTAATATCGTATATATTTATTTGTTTAATGAATACAGTAAAGTCTCTTCGGCAAAACAGTGACATTTTTCTTCTCAAATTTCGCATTTGAGACTAAAAATCGTCAAAAAATCTCTTTTTTGCAACAATTAAGGTGGTCAATAAAGAGGAACTTTACCATATTTTTAAATGCTTAAGAAGATAAATTAATAGGAATTCATTGCATTTGGGCTCCGCCTGGTTATCAAATTATCATAAGAATGAAAATGCCTAGTTGCTGCTAGCTATGTGCCTAAAAGGTTAGTACAGATTCTTGGCCTACTGCTGAGTCTCCATCAAGGCGGCTATGACATTAAGGCGGAATTGTCGTCCCAGTTATATAGAAAGAAGCCAAAGAATTTTTTATTTTTTGTCAGATAAACTAAGATCTTAATGCTTCTTTTAAATTAATCATTGTTTTAATAGTGAAGCAAGTTCTTGAATCACAAGGCTGGTGCCAATGTGACTTTGTGTACTGTCTAACCATTCTAATTATGAATTTAGAAGTATTCCCCTGAAGCCTGTTTTGTTGATTAATTTTGAAGTTGTATTTAAATCCGTACAGTCAAGAATGGATTGGAAATCCTCAGCGATTTTCTACGTAAAATATCTTCCTTGATGATCGCCGTGGTATTCCGAGTGAGAAACTCATTGCCATGTTTTATTCATAGTAATCTGTACTCGGATAGTCTTTCAATCGAGCGAACTGCTGACTCTGATTTTTAGTCTATCAAATTAATAAATGTATTAAATGTTTGAAATTCAAATGCGGTGTTTGTAGGCTAAATGGGTAAAAGCGAGTAAGTGAGTGGGTTAGTGAGCGAGTGAGTGAGTGAGTGAGTGAGTGAGTGAGTGAGTGAGTGAGTGAGTGAGTGAGTGAGTGAGTGAGTGAGTGAGTGAGTGAGTGAGTGAGTGAGTGAGTGAGTGAGTGAGTGAGTGAGTAAAGTTAGTTAGTGGGTACATGAGTAAATGAATGGGTAAATGAGTGAACGGGTGAGTGAATGGGTGAGTGAATGGGTGAGCGAATGAGTGAATGGGTGAGAGTGAGTGATTGAATAATTGAGTAAATGAGTGAGCGAGTGAATGGGTGATTAATTAAGTGAATGACAAAGCCAGCGAGCGAGAATTGCATTCTAAAGTTTTTGTTATGTATGTTTTTGGTATGTTATTCTCGTTTTCCACAAACAAGTAAAATATACATATTCCTAACCATCGGGCTGCTGGTATTGATCTTACGATGATTTTTTGCAATGCCTGTTTGTAGTTGGGGGCATATAATTGTATTGCCGTACGTATTGACACAATTGTGAGTACAATGTCACTAAAATGTCAGTATCCGTAATCGCAATTTCCTACCCCTGAGCAACATCTTCATCTTTATAAATACATTGTATCATATTCGAGCGGCACGGCGTAGACTTGATCCAAAGACACTATATAAATGTAACGTGTTTAGACGTCTTTATTTTGTGTGGTTCAATTTGATGGCGTATATAAGTTATAATAAAATGGTATTATCATACTTTTTCTTACAGTATGATAATGGTTAATGGTTCAGTAACTTAGTATCTGTGGTATATGATACATGAGCTTGAAACATTTATGTTAAGGTATTCCTTGCCTATCTCAAGTGATATTTTATTCAAGTCGTCCGACATTGATATACATATAGATTTGTAAAACAAAAATATTATATACTCAGATTACGGCATCAGCCGTTTATACAGCTAAAAATGCCAGCTATGGCCATTCTCCCTTCTACCACTGATTCTATATCAGTGGGCATTTGACAGTCACTGACGGAAGTATGCGCCAAGTGCATGTAACTGGTTTACAGCTAAATTCAGAGATTTAGCCTTTTCATTAATGGTAAATAGGTTGACTGGCTGCAGACATATGACTTATACAATCATTTGGAACTTCCTCGGCTATCTTCTACGCAGATAATATTCGTAGATGATCGCCGAGGTTGCTCTGAATGCTGTACAATGCGTCTCTAGGGTGTTTACCAAATTAAACATTGTAGGACGAGTGTTGAAGACCTTAAAAACCAATTAATTCATAACCTCACTAGTCATCAGAAACTATAGTCACGTATTGGGTTGACCTGTTATCTTGATTGACGTGAACATGACCCAATGTGTCCAGGTTATATCAGGTTACTACTAGAACACGACTTCTCTAAAATAATAACATCAAAAACTAGCTTTGATAATAGTTTTATTAGAAATAACAAAATAAAAAAAGAACAAAAAACTACGCTAAACTAGGGCTGTGGAACACGTCGATATCGAACTTGCCCATAATAACTAAAAACACTCTAACACGTGTATATATATACAGTAAAACAAAATTAAATTTAATGAACACAATAACGTCTAAGACTAGATCAATAGTTTGATAAATAAATAAAAATGAAATGAGAGCAAGTGGATAAAACTAATAATATAAAAATGTGAACAAAAGAAAACAACATAAATAAATCACATGAACATTGTTAAATGTAAGTGAGTTGTTACTATTATGTATATAATACATAAATGTGAGTATGAGACTTAATACATGAGTTCAAATAAATAAAATAAATAAATGATTCAATGAAAGAAAGACAATACTTCAAGTCGCACATGACTTGTTGTGTAAAAAGTTTGATCACAAAAAGTAGATAAAAATAAAATAATCACGTGAGGTCTACCTCACTTAAATTCCTAAAATAGTACAAAAAACACCAATATCATGAACACGCAAAATGAATAAATACACACACAACTTGAATATCAGACCCGCTTTATGATTTAAATAAAAAGCAGACAAATGTTTGAAACAAATGATAAAAATGTGATTTTGGATAACAAAGGGTTAAAAACATAAGAATATGATGTAAAATACAGAAATACACAATTTCACAAATGGATAAATATGTTAGCGCAAACCGCAACATAAAAATTGTCATTCCCTTAGTACAAACTATACGATTCAAACAATGGTGTAAACCGGTGCGTCCCGTTTGTTTCGCGCCGAAAAATCATCCCATTTCCGGGTTGAATATCACTTAAAACCAAACGATAGTTAGACTTGCCTGTTTGTCAACTTCATTCATGACGGAAAGAAAATGAAATTGTTCTCCATCATTAAGAACGGACGGGGTTTTAAAATTAACCGATTTGAATGAAACGGAAATACAGAAACATGGATCAGGTCAAATTAAATGATGAATATATTCATGTGTCACGGAATGAATTTGTCATCATGAATCATTATATTAACTGATACATATGTATCTTTTTATCTTTATAAGGAAGGAACATTATTTGATTGAAATATCTAATGCAATTTATGTTAACTATATGGGAGGTTTGCTACTATCTATAGCGCGCACGCGGTAAATTCGCGCCTGCGCACTAATTGAACCAGACGGGCTAAAATACTTACGAATATTTATAGCGGAAATCGTTTCTAAATTTAAATATACTAATGTTTTAACACATGATTTGATCCGCGTTCCATCGCTTGTAATTAATTGAATTAAAATATGTGTCAGTGTGCTTCCTAATTTCTGACCTATTTGATACCGTCTTGCTATATGAGGTTACATAATGCCATTTGATGGACCAATGACAAGTGAGGCAAATGAATTATTTTTCCTGATGACTAAAACAATATCATTGACTGATTAGGCAATGCTCGTTAACTTAAGTGATGGATGTATGAATGGTTATACAAACTACATAGAACAATCAACATTCAATGACAGCAAATCAAGTTTAACACTTGGTATGGACGGAAAGTATACAATTTATAATAATAGAGCCTATAACAATAGAAAAAATAAATTAATGTAAAATGATTAATATTGCACTTCGTCAATCACAATGAGTTAATATAGGAAATGGCAAGTATTGGAATAACCTTTTGTGGTCAAGTTAAAATGATAAATAAAACATAATAAAATTTCCTTAAATACATCCGTTCTAGAGTCATATGACCCCATGACCTTGAACAGAGCACGTGATTTAGTATTGTTAAAATATCATTCCACTTTTGATTATAAAGTTTGATTTTTTAAATTGTGACGTTCACTTTGCGGCTAAGTTAACTCATTTATTTAACAATAAAAACATCGAATGATATTTTTTCTGTTTTCACGGTCACTTCCTTCCAAATAACTTTGTCAATAGATGATTTATGACTAACGAGAAATAATAGTCGTAAGAGTCAAAAACAATAAGAAAACACGCAATAAAATAAAAACTGGTTTTAAAACTTTGAGCATTAATTTGAATTTGAAAAAAATAGTTCAATTTTAACGTCGCTCGCTGTCTGTTTGGACACAAAATTTGAGGAGATCTGTACGCGTATATGGCGGATACACGAATCTTTATACCTGCGTAACACTTTCATTAAAACGGTTCAACATTGCGATAAAGTATCTCATCAAGTTGTCACAATCATTAAGTATGATGATAGCTCGTTTTGATTTATTGTAGAAATTATCTATTTCGTCCGGTATAATAAATGATTGAGAAATTTCAATTGAAGTAGGTGTAGTCAATGTTTGGTGATCTCCTCTATAAATTCTGAACTCTAACCATATCTCACACAGAAGTTTGTTGATTTGTCTGGAAGCGTTCCTTAGTCCAGCTACTACTGTAGTTTGATTCCAGAGAGCACTAAAATTATTGGCTGCTACAACGTATTTGTCAAGTTTTAAACTTTCTTCATAAAAATATCTGAACATTTCTGCTGGCTGAAAAATAAACATACATGTAGTTTTAATTTTGAAGCTGTGTTACCAATAATAAACAATTATCTGCATCCGCGAACTTTTTTTATTCGATTTATGGAGTCGCAATTCATGAAATATAATACCATAAAACATTCAAATATGGTATAGGTTAATATATAACTTTTTATATTAATTAATGGTATTTATATTAATAAATGGTAATTTAAATAATTCATTTAATAAATGAATAAAAACTGCAACCGTAAAAAACAAAATGGCGTCCAAAATTTGTGAACAACGCAACGTCCGAGCATGCGCAATAGCGTGGTCCGCTAAACTAGATTCTATCCATAACTTCAGTATATCAAATTTTGTGCATTTTATTTACGAGTAGTTTGGTCTGATAGATTAACAACTAGGTAATCAATCTCAGTAAACTATTGTGAGTTGTTTACATGTTGTTTTGTTTGCGTATGTTAATTTAGATTTTGCATCGTTTATAAACATCTTTGTAGTCAATTTTAGGTGATGGGCTCACCAAATCATCATTCATGAACTCCTTTAAGTTTACGTCAAAAAGTAAAAAGTAACACTGACTGTAAAATCCCACACACCTACCACACAGTCAACAAGCAAAGAAGGTGGTTATTTAAATCAAAGCGCTAAAGGCACTGAATTTGTTCGGGTTTAAAAGGTAAAATGAGATTTCCGGCTCCAACTACGTTTGTTCACAAAGGACTGTTCTGTGATAGGTAGAACATCATTGCTACGGTTCAAAACACTTAAAAAATCGACCAATAAATACAGCAGGTTAACCGGTCAGGCGAACATACTTTTGATTTGTGTTCAATCACAACAAGTTAAGGAGTCATTCTTAGAACTATGCAATAATAAACTCTTTTAAGTTATCATTTATGCACATTTATTCTACTGCATCTGTATGTAAAATAAATGAAGTCCACTGTTTAGACATCATTCAAAGTCATCAACTACATTCTTTAAACTTTGCCTATAGAACCATTCTATTACATAAGCTGATGTAACATCTCTACTGAAAACTGGCACTAACGACAGGTCATTCCTAAATAGTTGATATCATTCTATTACATAATACGACGTAAAGAAAGTAACACTGACTGTAAAATCCCACAGACCTACCGCACAGCCAACAGGCAAAGAAGGTGGTTATTTAAAAAAATGATAACACTGTATGCGTGAAAAAAATGAAATTCGTGATTTTAACGTAGCTATGATATTAAAAATTCCTGATTTTAGCGTAGCTATGATATTAAGAATTTGTGATAGTAGCGTAGCTATGATATTAAAAATTCCTGATTTTAGCGTAGCTATGATATTAAGAATTTGTGATAGTAGCGTAGCTATGATATTAAAATTAGTGATTGTAGCGTAGCTATGATATTAAAATTAGTGATGGTAGCGTAGCTATGATACTAAAATTTGTGATTTTAACCTAGCAATGATATTAAAATATACATACGTCAACAACATCTGTTGAAAAGTTGCCTCTAGATAATGAGAAACTTTCCTCTGGTAGAAAATATTGTTTAGGCATTTCAGAAGGTGTAAAATAAGTTGACATCTGTAAGAAATAGAATACAACATTGATATATGTGTACATATAAATAATATATTTTACTTTGAATAATAACAACCCGGATCAGCAGCGCAATTGGAAGCGCACCAGGATTTCAAATTTAGATTCCCGAAGGGGGTACGGGTTCTAATCTCACCCTTACATGAAAATTTGACTATATTAGTGTCAACTTTTCTTCATTAATAAGGTATATGCCTTATGGGGCTCCACCAATGTGCGCTTTCAAATGGCTCCACTATTACTCAAGAAAAAACCCAACATTATTTGGCTTCATTATTGAGCCCAAATTGAATGATGATATTCATAAATATATAACGACAACACCATGTATCATGGTTTTTTTCAATGACTATAGGTGCGCCGGGTTTTTTGTCGTTAGTTACGTACGTACATTTCTAGCACACCTTAGTTGTACACACGACAATGAGCGACCCACCTGTTGACTATTTGACAAGTTTTTACCAACAAAATTGCGGCTATACTTATGGCAAACAGTTTTTGCAAAATTTAGGCTTTTTTATTTTATATTTTTGAAGCTGTAACAGTATTGAATATTTTTAGGTTTGATTTTTTTTTGTTTAAGCCTAGCATTTTGTGTCAAACATTTGACTCGAGTCAATGGAATCGATCCAATTTATACCCAATATTCTTGGCATGATATACGATTTACTCATAAATCAAATTACTAGAGCTGAAATAGTATTTTAAAATTTTCCCACTATTTAAGAAATCTTTTTCTTTGGCCCTAGTCCTTACAATGTTTGCAATTATTTCATATATAAATCCGTATTCAGACTATTACTTAAAAATAGAAAATGGAGGTCCAAAACTCGTTTTGAGTTTTCGGTTGTTGTATTTCTACGTCGTTCTATTCGCAGTGATAAAGACTCAGAGTCATAACTCACGTGATACAAAAGAAGCCACGGGCATTAATGCCTGCACAGTTCAATCACAGAATTTGCGTGAGAAACCGGATTAAACATTTACAAGCATGTTGCCATGACCGAGGCACACTCGACTAGAGGGACACTATTTTAACGGACAAAGCTCTACATAGAATATTAAACATTGCATCAAACGAGCATCCCGTGAATTTTATCATTAAAATTATCCTCGCCGCACTAAGATACATTCTTCATTGTCTAATGTAATTGATTGATAGCTCGAATGAGGAAGGACATTACTACCGCATAACTTAACAACAATAATTGTTTATTAATTGCCTATGTCACTAATTAACTTGCCTGTCGTTGTGTCATTTTTAGCATAAAAATACGCACTTTCGTTAACGAGGCAATTAATGGGCGAGTGGCGAATACGAATAAGTGGCTGTGCAAAAAAAGCTCAATGAAATTCTTTATTTACGTTTGCTAGCTTTACATAAGACATGACGATGATAACGCGCTCGCTAGTCAGTCGTCATAATTTACGACGTACAGCTCAAGACTGTGAACGAACGAATAAGATTAAGGCTAACATTTGTTACACCGGTAATACATCGTAAATTTTGAGTCATTTTGGAAAAATGTAAGGCAAGTCCTAATAAAAAATAGCGAAGCTTTAGTTTTTACGCATTGAAACCAGGAAATAAGTTGATGATCACATTTACTAGACGATTGCATACCTGTAATACCACACGCGGTTATTTGACTGATATATGAACGTTTGGTTAAGTTAGTGGTTAAATTGTGATCATTTAAGGTTAAATGATTTAACTTGCTATAGAGCTTTTTATATGTGTTTAATTGTCAATAATTCAATTACTTATTTTTTGTCATTATGTCCAGCACTACGAGCATTATTAGACTTAATGAAACATTTTATACCATGTATGGTCAAAAGTTTTAAACTTAACAACGTTTGGTGATAAAAATTACAAAAAGTACATTACAGAGATTTAAAACAACTGAACTATATAAAGAACAAATACTTTAAAGAAGTTTAAGAAGATTTTTTTTCAAATGCAATAACAAGTGAGGGACAGAGTCGTGGACATACAAATGTAAAAGAATGGCAAAGGAGTAAAATTTCCAAAAAGAGACACTAAACTCTTTTCAATCGTTTAAAATGGATTCGAATAGAGATTATGAAACTTATTTTTACAAATACAAGAACAGGGATCGTCTTAACTTACTAACCCGAAGCCCGGGGCTAGTAAAAATTTATTTGAGCTACTGATAATAATTAATTCCATGTATTCAGAGTAGTTGATATTCAAGTTTGCCCTTTGATATATTTAATTGATATATTTAACTTAATAAACAGGACTAATGCTCGAGATAATTGAAGTCAATGTTCACAAGTATCTAAAACTATAAATTTATAATGTACTAGATATATTTATAATGTAATAGAAAAGTTCACAAAATCCCGATAAATGAAAACTCATGACAATTACATGTTTATGCATTTTGGAATGAAAATGAGCTAAAAAGTCGGAAAATACATAGCAGTATTTTTGAAATAATCTGAAGATAACCATGAAATATGACCGGCCGTTTTTGCACATTCTTTAAATTGAGAAAGAATCAATATAAGTTTTTTTAAAAAAACTTAAGTACCTTAGCACAAAACAAATCTACGAAGAAAGTTATCGTAAGTCGATTTCATAAATTTAGTAGTTCTAAGTCCAAAGGAGTATACACATAAGCATGCTATTATATTCAAAAGGTATACAATATTCTACAAAATACAATACTATTTGGAATTAATTGGTAAACAAATGACCATATTATAAATGTTTCTGTTTTTTGACTTACGATGAATTCTATACTAAGATTTTTTATGAAATGCACCAAAGAACATATTTATTATGACTGTCACTAAAATAACATGAACAAAACTAGCAACACTTACACTCTCTTTTACACTATCAACAATATGAATTAGTCCACCTGCAGTATAAACTAGATCGTCTATAGCCCTATGTTCTGGACGTATAGTTTCTGTTAATTCACCATGGTGACTACAAGGGTTGTCAGGAAACACTGTCTCAGACACAGGATGTCCCATAGTCAATGTGAGAAATGTTAAACACACTAATCCAATAGTCCGTATATCACAAGATTTATATCCAAAACCTAGAGTGAAAAAGAAAATGATTGTTATTTTATTAACAATAAAACTCATCATGTACAGTTTGTCATATTTCCATTGTATTCCATTGGTACATTTGTAAAGACATCTAGATTCGTATTTTTATGATTCAAGCATTCGCACACGTACATACATTATTCCTAGTTTCGTTTTCGCTTATCTATTGTTTCATACCACTGCAGAATCATCTATTGGTTTCCCGCTGATTCCAAATGAATAGCAAATATTCAGTCACAGTAAACTTCAGCTAATAGTAATCAGTCATAATAAAATTCGATTATATTGAACACTCTACCATTTGACCAGGTCTTATACAAATATCACTTGCCCTCACCGACAAAACGAACACGGATATTAACTAGTTCAAGGACTCGTGCAGTTCTTATCATAAGAGAACGCACTGCATTATTACGGCTCTAAGAAACGAATGTTTACAGAATGTTTTAACTAAGTTGCCTGATTGAACCCTTTAGAAGGACTCATATCTCAATTAGTAGATGCTTTTACAACATTTATGCAACGGACTCGAAAGTTGCAAAGTTTAAGTATTAAGTTTTAATCAAAATTGAGCTAAAATAAATGTGCACAATGCACCCCTAGTATAACTCAAATCAGCTAATACGCATCTTTTAAGTAAAAAATATAATAAGATTATCACTATTAGCTTGCAAGATAATTGTCTTATCTATTTTTTTCCCAAAATTAAAACAATTGAATTAATTAAAATAAGATTTAAATTTATCGAACTCATACTTACTATTTCTAAAAAAAATGTCGAAGTTACAAAGTTGTATCATTTTTGTGTTATTAATTAAATACCAGTTATTCTTAAATAAAATGAATGTATATTTAATTCGTATTAATGATCATTAATATAATCGACCGGTATATATATACAAACATACTGATGGCTATGATATCACAGCGCTAAAAATAGCTCACCTCAGTGGTAAGGATTATCCAACTTGTATCCGGCATGTTAAAACGAGCATAAAAAGTACGGCACAGTCCCGCCTTTAAACTGTCCACGCATGCGTGACCACTTTATAATTATCATTACATTTATGAATGGAGAAAAGCGTAATTAAATAGATATTACTCACGTGAATTCATAGTATAAGGCCAAGTACATTTATAGTTTAGTTTTAAAGTAAAGGACAGACTGTTTAGCTGGACGAGGACTAAGGTCTTTATTTGTATGAATAAGTTTTTAAATAGTAATAAAATACTATGGATGCGCCATTTCATAGCGAGATTGATTTAATATTTCACTTATAGCGTTTAAAATGATGTTTTGAGTTATATTATCAAGTTCAACGTAATATATTGTTAAAATACATAAAAACAAACATTGAAGATCAATGTTACAATTACAATTGCTCATGTTTAAATCAATAGGTAGTATTGATAGGGACTTGTTTAGAGAGGGGCTGGGTTCAAATATTGCAAAGAGTCAAATACATGTAATGTTGACTTTTTCTATATATAATTATTTGACTTCTTTTGTCCTAAATATTCGTTGGATCTCTTATCCTATTGTAGGAAAAGCCCCAGGGAGCCTGACGTTTTGTAGGTTAGGCCCCGGTAACCATAAAACAACCAATAATACAGGTGACCTAACTATAATTAATTAATTAGTCAGATATACGTAAATTTATATATTTTTGGTGTTTTTGTTTATTGTAAAGTCTTATGTAAGTGTACTAAACTTCTCCGGAAATGTATGATTAACGTTTTTATCAATCGGATGTCATCATTCTATTATCATCAAAAATCCACTTTTTGTATAAGTGGTCATATTTTAAAATCAATTGTTTAACAACTTTCCAGTATTGTGCAATACTTGAGAACGAACCAAGTAGAAATCAATTTCAAAAATGTTTCAAGTGATTAAGAAGGCGCACATCTACTTCAAAATGCAATATAGAAACTAAAAATTCCCAACGTCGGAACATCGACGTAATGTTGACAACGTCGGACGAATATGAAGCAGAAAGAGCAGTCGTGTGCTCAAACTACGAAAGCCTGCATGTATACCATTTGACCAAGTATTGAACATTTTATGGACTCATACTTATTGAGCTGTCATTTAACGTGACCAATTACTATGTTTTGTTTTGCTAGATGGTACCATATCACAAGCACATTGTTAATATCAAGTATTTAAGTACTTTGTACTTTCGACACTTCAGAAACAAGTATGCCGATTAGTAATGTATACAATATAGTGTATACTAATTGTTACTGATGTATAATCGTTAATTTTAATGTTTCAAGGATTTTCCAGAGAATGAGTGTCCTTCAGAAAAATATCAAATCGAATAGGTTCAATTAGATATTAGTTAAGAAAGGAGACGACATTATCTAGATTCGCAGAATTAACACTGACACTGCCGCGCTGGTTTTTTTTTTCTTTTAGAGGAGAGGTTAGCACTGTGTCATTGCTTTTAGCCATTTTACGACGGCCTGGTCACTTAACATAGCTTTCCCTGACCTTCGTCTGTAACTAGCACTCACTTGTCTCCAAAGATCAACGACTTCTCCATGTACTTCATTAATGGAGGAAAAACGACATTATTGTTTAATTTTCATGGAAGGGTATGACCACGGGGATGAGACCCGAAACAGCACGCCTTTGGCGTACTAGAGCTCAACTCTGGGTTCGGTTTTATTCTTTTAAATTGTCCATTTTAGTTTAAGATTGTCTATTGGTTGTACGCGTACTATATAGTATTCCATAGAATTCACCCTGGTAATGACGATGATGTCGGACAATTCTGGTGATTGCCATTTGTGGTTGATAACATTTGTATCCAGATAAAGGAATATATGGGCAGACATTTCTGAAGCACGTAGAGGCGAATGATAACGGCGTTGCATAGTTTTAGAAACGTTAGTTTCCATTCTTTAATAGCAATAATATTGAACAATCAAAATCGTTCAAAAGAACAGAACAGAACAGATAATTTATTTCAGTAACGTATACAAAAGTATTTTGTTACAAACAATTGAACATAAACCATGTCACACAAAAGGCATGCGCTATTTCAATGCGATTTTGCCGCAAAATTCGGCGAACATCAATGCTCGAAATATACGCAAAACATGTAGTAACCTCACACGTTATTTGAAGTCACGTAGTATACAATGCTATGATATTAATCAAGCATAGTGCACAAAGTGGTTGAGTGGTACTTATCACTTTATTGCATGATAATGTTTCTGGATACCTTAGACCTATATGCATACTCTGAACTAGCTCCCTTGTCAAATCATACTTACATGTTTTACAATCATGTTTTGAAAAGGGTAATAAAATTAGCTCATTTTAAATGATATAAAGGTTGTAACCACCACGTACCCCCTGACCTTTTTTGTAATGTGTATGCTATAAGGGGATAAGTAACAGTGACCTCCTTCTAGTTATAAAACAATGCTTTTATCAAGCCTTTCTACACAGGGTTATCTACCGCTTAATATTAGGTTTAAAGGGGTTTAGTAGATGATAACCCCTTCTACATAACTACAACTTACTGCTAAAAGGTGGTAATTAATGTTGTTGTTTTTTCAAATAACTAATATATAATTAAGTTTGAGTGTATAAATGTCCATTTACTTCATCGTTTACAAGTATGCCAAGTTTTGTTTCAAATTGTTAAAATAAGACCTATGGACAGTTTTTCTTGATTACTTAATGAAATAGCATTTTACTCTTATCCCCCTTGAAGCAATTTGCCATTGCAATGTCTGTGATCATTCAACCACAAATTGTTTGATTGGCTCAGATCAAGTTCCTGTTGTGATAGGTGCAACTTAGTACTTTGCAATAACTCGACTTGTATTTCTGCGACATTATCACCCTTGCAGTATTTCATTGAACCACAAACAAGACAAAAATATAATTTAAAAATTTGATGTGACGCAAAACTATTTGATCGTTTTCTTTGTTAAATATTGTAAAAACATTGACCGAAGCCTCAAAATACACTGCAACAATTCAAAATATGCCCATGCACGTGGATAGTTGGATAGTTTAAAAATATTAATTAATGTTAAACTTTTTAATAGCTTGTACTTTCACTTGAATGACGTCAAAGGTCCATACACCAAGTGACCAGGATTTCTGTAATGTTTTCAACATGTCACCAGGGTAGACAAGTGATTGATGGTATTGACGAATGTTTTAGGCTTGGTCAAGGATCAGGTAATAATTACGTACACCTTGATCACCAATTACATACCAAGCTGAATTGAAGGGGATTGGTGGTGATCTATTTTTTTTAACTACGATTTCCCCCCTGGCAGATCTAACGGGAAATTTCAGGGGATCCGGGTCCCTAGAATATTCAAATGCCGTTTTATCATTCAATGTGTATTAAATGCTGAAACATCCTCGTTTTTTTGGTCGTAAATAAACTGACCGGCAGATTTTGTTGGACCTCTTCGTCAAATTGGACTTACATGAGATAATTTTCAAGGTCCGCTCAGTGACGTTTGTACTTTTAAAAGCTTATTCGACAGTTTTATTGCTTAAGGTATACTGCATTACAGCGACTCCTACACAAATGCGTTAATTAAAATGTTTATTCAGGATGATAACAGATTGCTATTATTCATGTTTATTTATAAAATATATTGAATAATGAAACATGTCTTAAAAATTGCAAGTCAGGACTTTTAAAAATCCCCTGATGAATAACAACATTGGACCATTTTAATCAAACTTCGCCTACAATTTGTGAACATCAAAGTGTACTTCAAAACAACAATAAATCTTCTTAATGAATGCACAAGGATGCATACTCTATATTTAGCCATGATTTCAATTTGAAGGTTGCATTGGTGTGAAAGGGGAGGTACCGGTGATATGTACTTTTAGTTATTCTAATTTTATTGAAAACATTTTTGCTGGTTTTAACGCTATGTCAACTCACTTATGGTCATTATACGCCACCAGTGCACAGCACTTCGATTTTCTGAAGTCTCGACTATAACTAGTACCCACGTTTGTTTTATTTGGACGGCAACTTCACCATGTACCTTATTAATGGAGAGAAATTGCATTGCTTTAAATTGTATGTAATGGTTAAACGGCCCCGGTTGGGATTCGAGCTCGCACCCCCTGCGGAAATCTGGATTCGAAATACCGGCGCGCTACTTACAGCAAACCAACAATGAAACATTTCAATACATCAGAACAGATACATCATCATATGATCACTAGCTGTGACCTTAATCTGGAGCTTAATTCTTCTTCCCTTTAAGGACCACTCTTGGGGCACCAACGCACTAAGTGACTGTGCAAGGTTGTGAGGTGCACATGTGCAGCTACAATTACTAATAAAACTGTATAAAAATACAGTCATGTATACATAAATCCATTAGAATTTAGTAAGTAGTTATAAGATTGGCTTTTAAGCTGTCAAATGTCACAGACGAATCTATATAGGCGTGATTACATATTAAAATACATTGCATTGCCGATTATATTCATTCTTTAATTATGGGAACATACAGCGCTAAAACATACAGATCCGTGTACGAGCGTATTTGTAACGTTTGAACATTAAATTAATACATTGTAATAAGAAGAATCCACACTTCATCATTTTTATTTGTATTTTTAATACAACGTTTCGACTTTTATGTCTTCATAAGCAAAACTATGTTTAAACAAAATAATAGGACGTAAGCGACAACTGTCAACGTCTGTCTCGAGCGATCTCGTACGTTTCGCGCACGCTACCCACACACATTGCGTATGTTACGGACCTTATTTGTGTCATGCTGACTAAATGCAAATAAAATGTTTACACGTATTACTCTGGTTTAGTTGATGCAATTTCTTATACAGTGAATATAATAGGATTTTCATAGTTAGTATACTAGTAGTGATGCGAATACATATATGTACATTAACAAAGTATTTAAATTAACTAATCCATTACGAAACAAAAGTCATCCATGCAAAACTTGGCCGCATCATCAAATATACAAATACATTGTGTATATAAAATATACATATGATATTGCATTGGATTATTGTAATATTAGAAATCACTGAATCATTTCTTGCCAAATTTATTTTCAAACATCGTGCTTCACTATAAAACTTATCTTAATAAATTCGCACAACATATTGTCACACCCAAACATTACGTAATGTTACGAAATCATCTATAAAATTAATTAAAAATATATTTTTCATAATTTTTGTTGTATATAAACGCAATACTTACCGTGATAAGTGTACCATGTACCATGAGTTATTGAGTACACCTCAATTATGCCACATTTAATTAGTTTTATAAACCCAAGAATCTGATTGGTTAAACACATCATCAGTAGTAATTTAACCTAGAAATGAACCAATCCCTTTTAACTTGATGCATATATCAAATTCTGTTCTTCGAATTTAAAGTTACTTTAATTTCTTAAAATGCAGGAAACAAAACACTACGTATACGCATTATCAAGTTAGGCTCCTTCCATGAACAAAAATCTCATCAAACGTGAGCCATTCCAATCCTACACATGATGTTTTTAAACATTCAGCATTTATCTGCTGTTAGTATTCCACACTCAGGGCTGTTACTGCTATTGACGCCAGAATGAGCTTTAGGCTTTAACTCAATGGTCAACAGCTGTGAAAAAGCTTTAAGCATTCTTTTACTTTCTGTATACATGTACACATGTATATGGTTTGCATAAAACATTAATTGTTTGATAAAATTATTAATTTTACAATAGCCAATAGCCCTTCACAGTTCATATGTGGGACAGCTTTTAATCAGTGAGTGTCAGCTATACGCAAATACATGAAAGCAAGCCGGCTAGCTCAGTGCGGATAGCGCACTAGTCTACTAATCGATAGTGTCGTAAGTTCGATTCCAGGGCGGGGTATACTTTTGTTGAGCTTGGCCATGAAATAATTTCTACGACCAATCTCCCTCTTATCACTGATTCTTTATCATGTAAGGCGGTTGTCAGTCACTGGCGGACATATGCGCCTATGAACTGGTTAACAAATAAAACTAGAATTTAGTTTTTTTCAGAAGTGGTGAGTAGGTTGACAATATTAACATTAACTTTACAATGGCTACACTATTAAACACCCCTCAACCCTCCCTGCTATTAGCTAATTTCTGCCTCCTACAGAACTGAGTTTGAAATACCAATAACATAGAAAAGACAAATTAAGGGGAATACCAGTCGTGTCATTGATTTGGAGATCTTGCAATGAAATAAATTAACTGATATGCCTACTTTCTTCCATCATTACAACATTTCTAATTTCTTATACAACACACAAGATATACATGTATTAGAGATAGATACCACTTTTAAGAACTGAAACGAAGACATTCGGAAAACCATTCGGGTGTTTTCGTAAACTGACGAGTGTGTTCGAATGAAACGAAGACAGCACGATCAACATCGCTAAATCAAAACTGGCATAAGTTAACTGAATTTTGAATGTTTAGTTGGCTGCAAAATGATTTGTGTAGATTTTATTTTGTAAAGAAATGTATGGTCACATCGCTTTCACATCTAGAATAACATCAAGTTACTTTCATTGTCTGAAGTACTTGGCCATCAGTAGTACAGTAAATGTACTAAGATTTTTTCAATGAAACAATCCCCTTTGAATGACGAGCCAACCCGCCTGGACATCTGATAAATACAAGAAGTGATCCATAGAAAATGCGCACGCCAAGGGATCGATAGGTCCCGGGCTCCGATTCCACTAGGGATACTTCTAATTTTATTTAACAAGAAATTTAATAATAGTTAGTCCATTCAACCCAGATGTATATATATAGGTAATGTGAGGAGCCACCTGCTAGAATGTGACTTCAAAGCTCTAGGGTCCCAGCAGGCACACGACGTTGATTCAACGTTGTTACAACGTTGAAAATGAGACAGTACGTTGATCAACTAATTTTAAACCACAAATAAATATTTTATCATCGGATGTTGATAACCGACGTTGAAACAACGTTGATAATGGTTGTAGATCTAGTATATTAAATTGTTTTCTTATTTCTTTATAATATTGCGATTATCTAGATGGTATATTATCTTCACCTCTAAGTATGCCCAAAATATTTTCTATTGACTATGAAATATAGAAACTGTTACTCTCTCACTATTTTGAATATTCTCTAACGAATATTCTAGAAAGTGCTTTTCGCGCGTTTAGAAACTGCGCATGCGTGACGCATTCAGAAACGCGCAGTGCTGACCTCGACTTTCTAAAGCGCTGACGCAGATCTAGTCTAGAAAACATTAGTTTGAAGGTATGTACAACGATATTATACTAACATACTATACTTGTCATTGTTCTGTTTATAGATATCATTTGTTTTTAACACCCACGACTGGTTTAAGAGTTGAAAATCATGTGTGTTCAAGAAAGCCTTGTCGGCGCCATTATTCAAATCAAATATTCTATTTCCTTGTCTTACGCCTGCGAATAACATTCTATTAAATGCATTCTGTGTTTAAAAATTATGTCAAATTCTGTTTGTTGAAAAATCAACAGAAACTTATCCATTGTATAATGTAAACTTCAAGTAGGTGGGTTTCAGACGTTTCGTCCCGATGTCATTCGACCCAATAGGCCAAATTGCACGGAGACGATTCGACCCCATGCCGATTTAACCTTGGCGTATTTTGTAGAACAGACTGTTAGTGTGTAATTAAAATGAAGTGATCGCTGTTTTCCGTCCAAATATTAAGGGCTAAGAGTGAAGAAAATCAAACTGCAGCGAACCAGTATTATATTTGCATCATCTGTGTGCAAAGTTCTTTTTGTATTCTTATGATTCATATTTTTTATTTCAGAGTCAGTTTTACAGAAACACTAAGGAGCCACGAAGTGCAAAGTAAATGGAACCATAATGAAGTTTTTAAAATATGCCCCAGAAAGGTCTGGAGGTGGGGGCAGAAGAGACCAAGCTTAATATTTGTTACTTATAGTTTTATACATAATAGTTTTTAGTTAAGTGTTTGCTAATTTGTATGAGTTAATGACCCATTCTCATTGACATAGTGATTAAATTGTAAAATTATTGGATCTTTTCTCATGTTTTTATTTGTCCATGTTATACAGTTTTTCAGTCGGCAGATATCTAGATCAAATATATATCTAGATCAAACTCTGAAAAAGGGCTAAATACAGCTTATATTCAACCTCCTTCAACTATAGTTCAACTAAAACCAACCTTAGATCAACGTGGAATCGGCTATAAATCACCCTAATAACAGCCAATTATCAACCAGATTTCAACCATCCTCCAACCTAATGAGCGTTGAAGTAACGTTGAATTAACCTTGTATCAACGTTGAACACAACGTTGAATCAACGTTGATATTTCAACGTTGGCACAACTTTCAAATCCTAAAATAAATCCAATAAAAACAACGTTGTGGTTCAACGTTGAAACAACGTTGTTTCAACGTCGGTTTGCCTGCTGGGGTTAATCATACAAAATTGTAAAGTCAGCTAAACAGACCCTGGCTTTAAACTGCTCTTTAACTTTGAGTACAACACCCTGCTTGTTAACTTTTTAAAATGCGGCGCGAAGCATTACACATTACATAACGTAATCGTAAGTAAAAGTACATAAACAATTGTTGTACAACGACAATATTAAATGACAAGCGATGTGATTTCTTCTTTATGATTGATACAAGTTTCATAACTTTGGCCTACTTCATACAAACAAATAGGCCACAGTATTTACTTGCGGGATGTATGTTTGGTGATATAATTGTGTACTCTTGACAAGTATTAGCATTGAAATCGCCGTTTAGTCGTTTTTTAGAAATGGGCATCTGGTCAAACTTAAATTTAGAAAGCAGAATGGTTTAAACTGTTTATTGTGTCTCTAATGCATGTTATGTTTTGATACTTTCGTGGCTGCAAAACAGCTTTCAAGTCTACTGTTAATGAATATATCTTCATAAAGTGGCTTTAAGAATGACATTACCCACGCACCAAGCAGATTCTAAGTTTGCTTGCTCTTGCTACAGCCTTGGGAGATACAGTAAAGAGAAAAATATTAAGTATATGCACGTTCACCGACTCTACATCTATGGCCTATAGTATAGGTCATCGGGTTACTGGTATCAACAATCAATCTCCCAGAGATTTTTAACTGCGCTTAGTGCAGCCGACATTTTGGTGCAATGGAATAATACCACCCACGCAGATATCCATTTACACCTGGTTTGAGTGAAACTATAGCAGGTAAATTTCTTGTTCAAAGAATTAGCAATGTCCCTCTTTGGGTTCGAATTCGGGTCTGTTGATCCATAAGCGCGTTTTACCACTGGACTATTGCTCCTGATAAAAAATCGCTTTATTTCTGATAAACTATACTGACTCAGAAAAGATGAATGTACTCAAACTAAGCTGACTGACAATACACGATCTTTACGAGTAAAAGATGGAATATAACATATAAGTTATGAAATAATGTTGTTGTCGTTTGTGTAATTATGTTGCCCTGTGCGTTTTCAGGAGTGATTTTCTTTTTGGTAGAAAAAAGTAAGCACTTTGACATAGATTGACTTAAACACGTTTTGAAGATCGAAGTATCAAATACACAATGCAATATATTCTCTCACTTAGAATTTTCTTGTATAATTTGTATTTTCAACTTCTTCTTGAATCTCATATTAGAAATTCTCTTACTGGCGTTCATCGCATCAGACATTTGCGGACAATTGTATAACAAGATTATTGCATCACAAAACATGTTAACCGCCAGACAAGCTCAGTCAATAGCACACAAGTCTGCTGATCAAGGGGCCGTAGGTTCAATTCACGGGAGCTAATGGCTTTCTTGGAGCTTGGCCTTGAAATAATTGCAACTTTCCCTCCTACCACTGAGTCTAAATTATACAGGACAGTTGTCAGGTGACGAAAGTATGCGCCTTGTAATTAGTTATCGTTTAAGTCCAGAGATTTAAACTTTCCAAGAACGGTGAGTAGGTTGACTGTCCGCAGTAATATGACCTATTAAATACGTTGCTACAGTATTAATACAACCAAAAGAAAAGAAAACATTCATAAAACCATTATTTATTACAATATTTTGTTTTCCCTAGATAGGTGCATGTACACTACATTGTACGTTTCTTAAATATAACATTTTTTAGTCAAACTCCAAGACTGACCATATTTAAAAAAGCAATGTATCAGACTTTGGTCTGTTTAAGCCCATATCAACATCCCTACCAAAAACAATATCAACAATATACAATAAAATAATATACGTAATAACAACAGGCTAATAACAAACTAAAGTACAGAGAAAAAGCTTGAATGATAACATAGATAAATTACATCATCAGTAAGCTCTGAAACAATGGATATTCTACATGTACGAGATTTGTCACTTCTATACTAGTTGGCCGGAAGGTTATTTTTTCGTAAAAATAATAGTAAAATTACCGTATAAGGAAATAGACACACTGTTGAATTATCTGTTCACAAGAAACATAATCCTTACAGATTACGTCAAATGTACAATGAAAAATGTCTTACTAATCCGCTAACCAACATACACAACCATCTTTACACCATTCCTGCCCTCCGACGCATCGACATGGTGCAACATACAAAGTATCAAGGAGTATTAATTAAGAAAACATCTTGTAAATTAGTTGTAATGATGTAAGTTCATTGTTGTAACATGGTGTTACGGTTGTAACATGTAATATATTTGTATTCTAACACATTTTGACTCACCCTCACTCTATTCAACTGCATTATTGACTTATTGGTCATTTGTTCGACAGGTTTCAAAGCTTTAATCATATTCGGCAATTTATTGACAAGATTACAAATGATTTTTACGCCTCCTCTGTGTCATTGAAGAGTGCTTTATTTCCTTATATGTACAAAAAAACTAAATTCGCAGTTTAATGTTTTTCATTTTCTTGGAACCGCGACTGTTGACTGTGAGTGTTGCTACAGTCATCGCTTATTTAACTTTTGTACAAATTTAGACATCAATGGTTTCCAGTGTAAATGGCTTGTATATCATTTATCTTGCCACTATCCGTTTAAAAGCGGAAACTCTTTAGGTTATTGTTTTATTTGTTTGTGGCGTTCCTTATATTTACTGTAAAATTTTAAAAACACTAAAACAAATCTTCCTCTTTGAATTTTGGCTGTGTGATAAGTCTGTCTTTTTTGCTGCTGTTGTTTATTACATGTTTGCTTACACCTTTTTGTAGATGCTTCGTCTCTAAATTTCCGCTTTGTTACCGACGACAAATTTGATTGGTTAATAAATTCTCACGTGACATAGTAGACAGTTCTTGTGTTTCCGCTCTTTCACGTACGGAAGTAAAAATCTAGCGACTTCCGGGTAATGTAAGTCACTTTCGTCGCCGTTGTTTAACAGCAGTTGCAAATTTTCCACGGCTTGTTGTCTGTGTACCGGCCTGTGAATATTGGTGTAGCACAAAGCTAGGAGAAAGTATGCATATACTATGCCATCCACGAATACAAAACCTTTATGGTCGGTGTCATCATCAGTAATAGCTTCTCGGTCCTTCAACATTTGTATAGCTTCTGGAGCAAATGCCACTTCCCATGGGGAGAAACTTACTTCCAGCGATGCCCATTCTAGTAAAGAGGGTGCGTTGCCTAAAAGTGACGTCACTGAGCGATGTTTTCTTAGAGCGATTGGTCTTTTGCAAGATTTCATCCGACGAGTTTTATCGCCCGTTGTACTGACAATATATTCATTAAACTGCCTCAGAAGTTGCATGATGATCTTAATACTTTCATCGTAGTTTTCATTCATGAAATGAAAAGTTGCTAATTTTAGTTTTGTTGCTGCAGCGTCCGCCCCTTGAGCCTCTTCCAAATGTTTTAGTCCAATCGGAATAAGTTTGTGTGACCCACCTCTTCGAGTGTACGGGTACGTGTTGGACAAACCGAAGTAGCATAAACCAAGGTGGCTCTTAATGACTTGTTTTACAATACCTGTGGTTGGCACATCTGGAAAGTGAACGGGGTCACGCATTGTTGGATACTCTATAAACATGGTCATAGCATCTATTGTAGCTTCAAGGTCGGGACGTTCTGTTAGACGGAGGACAATTCGTACAGTCGCATTAAACAGTGTATAACACCTCTCGACCATCGCTACATGCGACTCGCAACCTTCAGGTCCCCAATGTGTGTCGAAGCAATCGCATCTTGGTTGTATATTATTCTTAGCCAGTAACATATTCATATTTGGTGGCAAGCATTGAAGAACGCATTGCCATCCTTTCTCTAGCAAACCTGTTACCACTGAAACCAGACGGATGCGTGTGTCACCTTGAAGACGAGGGATGAAAAGATTGTGACTTGGAATGAAATAATGAGGAAGGCTGCCATCTTCAAGGGTTTGGAGTAATTTTTGAAGGCATCCAATAAAGCATGGAGCGAGTTTCTCTTTTGTCCATTCTGTGGGATGAGTGCTCTCGACCATGTGCAACATCAAAGTCTTCACGTGGTACGAAGTGATGCCTTCTAACACCATAGGATTAATCACATATGTCACCAACAACTTCATTAGGAAGTAACATTGAATCTGTGTGGCGTTGAAGGTACGGATTAGTAATTTCTCAGCCAAAGAAAATGACCATCTCCATTCAATGTGCTTGTTCGGACTTTGTGGGTTACCTACCGGCACGACATGGCATCCATGTTGAAGTATGAACTTCTTCAGTTCCACACTTGGCCATACGTATCTTCTGACTCGGAATGCCCATTCCCTAGCCGCAAGGGGCCAGACTGGGGAATGTATACAGAGTATGGGACTCACCGGGCTTCGCATTACACCAGACACAGCCGGAGGACTGATAGTTCCACTAGTGTTATTACTGTACGCATCAGTGAGTAATTTTCCCGCCAAAATCATTCGTCCTTGCTCGTCTGCGAGGCAGCAACTTGGCGAAGACATAATGGATCGGCTTGGGCTTGTACCAACGAAAACACATTGTAATCTGACATATGACGGATGGTACGTTTGAATTACCTTGAAAAGATGAACGTCACCTCCGCTCTCTGTCTGACGCTGTGGGGCTATCCTGGTTCCTGATACAGTCATCATAATGTTATAATCTGACCCCAATCTCTCTAGCCCTATACCTTCGGCACTACTTCCAACATTAATGGCATGAAACATGAAATCTTTATCCGAGCCATAGTTCGCTATACCTTCCAGACTAAACAGAGAGTTTGTGTAATCACTTAACCAATTTCTAAGTTTAATTTCATCCTGTGACACACCGACCTCACAGCAAAGTTCGTACAAATGTAGCGAATCTCGCTCTGTTTGGTCCACGTGTTTCCACGTACTACCGGTTGACAATGGTACTAGCTCTTGTTGCATGTTTTGTCACTTAAAGTAAAATAAAATGTTTTTTATCAGTCAAAAATAAGAAAAGCCGATCATCAACAAAATGAATAGTATTAACTTAACGAAGTTTCATTAATATAAACGATATTGTAGGGACCACAAGCATCGAAATAAGGGTTTGCCTTTTTGTGCCATACCTGGTGTTGGTGTGCTTGTCATAGTCAATTACCACAAGTTGTCTCACGTTAATATATGTTTTCTTTGAAATCTTGCTATGTGTACACTATGCTAAATAATTACTATTATTATCATTATTACGTTTTTTCTTCCATGAATTTCTGAATAGCTATAGAAATTAAACATAGTCGAACAACTAGCTCAGTATGTTTTACTCTCATAATAAGTCCACCTCTGTAGTCGATATCTCTCATTGGATAGGATATCGTGATTCAAGCTAAGCTTCGAACGGGAACAGGTCGTTTCTCCACTAAGTCATTTCTCCCCTGGTCATTTCTCTACTTTTTAGTAGTAATTTCTCCACTTTTTAGTAGTCATTTCTCCACTTTTTAGTAGTCATTTCTCCACTTTTATATATAATAGGATTATAATAGGTTTATTGTGTAAGGTGATAATTACCCTTATTATGGATTGTTATATTGAAACATTATATCAATTAAAAGTACCAACTGATATTATTTAAGCATGTTTTTATACAAATATTTGGTTGGTTTATGAAGTGTAATTGAATGTGATGTGTTTAATCAAATCAATTCTAAGTGAAAGTGGTTGCTCTTATTTGCACTTGTTAAGCACATTTTTTTTTCATCATTTATTTTCAATAAACAGTGGTAATTAATTCAATTTTCTAAATTTGTATAATAATTTTCCTTGAAATAACTCCAGCAATTTCATATGTAGTGATTTATACAATTGTTTCCACGCATTGATACTATAATCTTTTATCAAAACTATGTGGTTAAAAAGACAATGAACGAATTGATTTATTTCATTTTATTTTATTTACAAGCAAGATTATCATTCCTTTTTATATTTAAAATCTTTCATTTTTAGTCAGTTACTTAATTATATCGTAAGAAATATACTAAATAACATTCAAAATTACATTTTAATTTGCACTTCAATATTAATTAATTTCACCAAAATAATACAATTTATTTATCATAATATACTAAATAAACATTCTAAATTATACTATTTTAGTTCAAAAATGAATATTGTTTACAAAATTAACATGTACATAATTCAATAACATACCTCTATCTTATATAACCCTATTATATATAAAAGTGGAGAAATGACTACTAAAAAGTGGAGAAATGACTACTAATAAGTGAAGAAATGACCAGGGGAGAAATGACTTAGTGGAGAAACGACCGTAAGCCGCTTCGAACAGGGTTACATGCTAGAAAGAAACTAATGCGGTTGCTTATGAAGAAATATGGAACTGGTTAACACAGGCACGATAGTTTTGTGAAATGCTCACCTCATAATATATGATTTGACCGTTAAAACGAGGCATAATACCAAACTTTCCAAACTGACTCTTGCGACTTGTTCAGTGAATGTATTTTAAATATGTCATTTAGTTTGAAAACAAATGTTGCACTTAGAAAATGGAGTTTTGCATTTTATATTAATCAGTTTAAAGAATGTGACATTTTAAAGAAAGCTTTAAGAAAATATTTAATATTTAAATTTCATATTTAAATTAAAAACAACAGTAAATATAAAAATTTAAATACAACATACCTGTTATTTTGCATTAGTTTTAGTATATTCAATGTCTTCTTAATAATTTTTAAGACCAATTACTATAAATACTAATTATTGATTTAAAACACTGTTTTCGATATAAGTTTAAATACCCAAATGAGTGTTACATTTCATTACAATAATATTAGCAACATGGTCAGTGACTCGTGCAATACTAGAAAGTATCAAATAGTAATATTGGAAGGTTTCCAAACACACATTTATAAGTCAAGGTAGTTAATAAAAGTCAGAGTGGGCCTCTATGGTATAGTAAAACATTCTCATGTTTTGTCCGTTTTGTGTGTGTAAAAACTGTCTGTAAATATAATAACAAACATTAGTTTACTGAATTACATGTACAGTAAAACCTGTCTTGAACAACGCCCAGTAGGAGGACCTAAAGTGCTCTGAAGCGGTTGTTGCTCTGCAGAGGTTAATTTCAGTCAAAATTATGCCTAATGAAAATATCAAAAATAGTTGTTGTGCAGAGGATTTGTTCTGTAGAGGGACCCTCTGTAGAGGTTATTCTGTATTTTGAAAGTCCAATTGTTCGTGTCTTTTGACCAGGGTCCAGGGGTGTGAGCGATAGGCTACGCGCATGATTTCGTTCTAGTTTTCCAAAGGGGTCGCTGGTCCCGTTCAAATCTGACAAAAATGTCAATTGTTCTTCATTATCCGGAGATTTCTTTTGCTTTTTTTAGTGCGAGTACTAGTTTAGATAAGCTGTCGCCATAAAAAGACATTGATTTGTATTGACACGTCGGAAAAACGAACGGAAATGAAAAAAAAAATGTGACTAAACAAGGGAAATAAGCAAGTCAAATGTTCTAGATTCTAGCCGAAAATGAGGGCATAGGTATCTGCACCTGAAAGTTGTCTAGTGCTCTGTGGAGTATCATGTAGTTGTATAATGCCTCAGTCCCATAAAATCGTGGCTTGTTGCGGACCCGTACGTGCAGACAGCCGTAGGTCGTGGGAAGCCTTGCGTATTAAGGTGACGGTACGCACATGGCACAAAACAACACACCCGTACAGAGACGTAGCTGGAAGATATGCAAGATTAATTCATACTCAGTCACGATTTTGTTCACGATTTGACTTTGAAACCGATACGTGTATCCTGGGCTCATCTCACGGACTCTGGCAAAAACGTAACAGTCCGTACGGGTACGCAAGAGTTCGTACGGGTCCTTGCGGAGTTTGATCGCACAGTGCCCGTAAGGTGCCCTCACGGCTATTTTTATGTTTATGGGACTGTAGCTTTACTAGGCGCATACCTCCGTCAGTGACTAACAATTGCACCAATTGCCCTTTGCGAAGAATTGTGATGTTGAAACTGGCTGTGATTAAAGATATGGAATCAATAAAAGACGTTAAAATTATATTTTGTGTCACCAAGGCATATTGTTTGGTTGAAATCCTTGCATGTGACTTAAGTACAAACTTGACGTATTAGCATGATGTTAGCAAGTACATTCATAAGACTGAAAGTAGCTCTAAGTCGTAAACACAACTATACTGAGGTGATGGTGGTGACTGAAACATTGGGGATTTCAAGACCTCCTGTATAACATGTCGACATCGTACTTCTAGCAATATGACCGCATTTACATGTACTTGTACTTAACACTTCACTGTTTGTGGAGATTTTTCGTTGAAACGGTTATTTTTTCTGATTTTGTTGTTACAATTGTTGACAAATTGAAGGACGCAATTTGATCCTAGAATGACGCCACACTTGCAAGATGACCTCTGTTTATGTTGATGCAATTGGAATATTTGATTTCGTTTAGGAATGCACAACCTGATGCAATTTAGTATAAACTTGAGAAAGAAAGTTAAATTCAAGTTGTTTACATTAACAACAATAGAGACGCTCAAAAATATAGTACTAGACTAACATGTATACGATTAGCCGGATGAGTCAATAATTTACAGAACAAAACTGTTCTGTTCAGTTCAATAAAGGACAAGTGATGAGAGCTTCTTATAGAATGAACATTCATAGATATTAATATTGAGTTTTAGTACGTAAAAAGTCTGATATAATTAAGTAAGTATGCTCTTGTCCATTTAAAGGGCCACTTATATTTCATCATATTGTTTTACAAGCGATTGTATTCTTCCTCAGTATAAGTGGATCCACTTTACACGCACGAGTTTGAGGTCAATAAATTTTACGATCACACTAATTTTTCTGTTAACAGTATAATGTTGCTATTGCCAAATTTTGGGAAAATCCTACTTTCAGTTTCAGGATTCTTCAGTCTTACGTTATAGAACATTCTTGGATTTTCTTATCACGCGCTGTTCTAATAAATGACCTTTCATTGGTCATTTAATTTTGGCAATATTAGTGTACAAAATTACTGTTATTTCGAAACATTGAAATACAAAAATGAACAAAGCGTGATTCGGAATTAATTTTAAGAAATTCCATATTTTTAAGCGGATTAGAGATAAACGTGTCAGTGAGTTTCTTTACTTATAAACTTACGATGAAATTTGTCGTAAACGAACATCTCTGACATATAATTAGTCACGGTTGTTGTGCAGTACTAGAGAACCCAGGATTTCGAGTCCAAAGGTCCCGGCTTTAATTCCCGACTGTGGCTGATAATACTTTTCCCTAAAAATTCTCTTTTAGATATTTATTTTCCATTTTAGGTTGAGACTTTGTCGTCTTCTTGAGAAAGGGAAAGCTCAGGGTATAGAGTCACTTGATCTTCAGAATGTAAACAAAATCTTGTTTTCCGTCAAATTCTGTCAGCAGCCAAAACACAGAATGCATAAAGTAACTTTTACATTTCTTTGTCCGAAAATGTCCACAAAACCCTTAGAGTTAAAATCGGTATAAATCCTCTGTTCAAATTATTTTGGCACATGACCTAATTTACGGCTAGATTCGTTTTTTTGTACGCGAAGTGTTTGAAGCAAACGATCAAATGGGTTAATTTGGATTTTCGTGAAAAAAAGTACGGATAATTATTTGCGATGTTTGAAGTCATTCAAGTAATAATTTGTTTTAAAAGAGAAATCGGCGAAAAACGAAGTTCTTTTACTTCATTGCCTGTAATTGAATATCACGTGACTGTAAACCCGGAAGTTGGTACAAATATTAGAACGATTATATAACTACTTGAGTATGATGTTTTTTTTTAATTCATAAAGAATGTCTGCTTCTCATATCATGTGCAGTATAACCTCTAAACATAGCCATTGACAGAGAATTCATGCATGTAAGTGGCTGTGTCGAGATGGTTGCTTTTGTGGAAGTTAAGAGGCGTCCCATTCTCGTATGTTGATTTGGCTTTCTTAAGTATGGTGGCATACTTCTGCCACCAAATAACTACATAACAAACACGTCATCCAAATAGTTAACTAGTTACCTAACTATTTAACCAATGAAGGACTTTTGTTAGTTATCTTTCCTTGATAAAATCTAAAGCAATTAAATTGGTAAGTAGGTCCTTTCAGTTGGAATCCTCGGATTTTATCATTGAATTCCTATGTAAGGATACTAAAATATTTCATCTAATTTTTTTTGTTAATTAAGATAATGACAGGAGTGGTGACATTAAGATAGTTCTTTACCCTTACAATACTTATATTGATTTTCAAACAAATTCAATGATTAACAAAAAAGTTATTTACGATTAATTGTGACAAATTGACATTGAAAAGTAAGGGTAAAGTTCGAGTAATCCATCTAATTGGACCAACCTATTTGAAGAGTATACAAGGGGTTATAACTGACTAAGGTCCCTTATCAAATAACTTGTTAGTTATATGGTTATTTGTTGGCTGAAATATGCCACCATATTTAAGGGATAAAAAACGAGTTGCTATCTTAAAATTGTTCAACTCTATCATACTTAATTGATTTAGAGATTCATACATCTAAAGAGCCATTTGAACTGTTTCTTATTGCGTGTTTTATTAATGGGTTTAACTTCGTGGCAACACTGATTATAGTCACTTACGACGGCCAGGACATCTAACAAGTTTTCGTGAACCTTTGACTATAACCAGTACACACCTACCATTTCATGAGGCCGGTTCCTCCTTCACATAAATTAATTTTGTCATATTTTAGCCAGCAAGGGCGATACTCGACGCAGAAACCTCTCCCTCCGGCATTGTAGTTTAAAAACCTACAGGTTTTAAAGTTATAATGTATATCATTTTATCATTAGGGTCTATTGTGACAAATTTGTGAAAAGGTGTTTTATCGTAAGATGATTTGTGACAGCCATACCGGATTTAATGTCAGTACACATTTTGTAGGGTACAAAACGTTTTTTGCGGATTTGTCGCAAGAGAATGACAATGCTGTTTCAGACAGAAAACAGATCTTATATTTATCATAACGAAATAGCCAGATCTTAAATTAGATTAGCGAGTAGGCGAGTGGAGATTTGAAATCGGGATTTGATCAGTTTGAAAAACTACATAAGTTTCTCTGCTGTACATGAAGATATTTCGTTGTCACCCTGCAATATAAGATAGAAAATGAAACTAGTACATGTATATCAATTACATTTCATATTCAATCAATGCTCGAGTCAGAGTATATTCATTCCTTCCTGAAACTTTCTCATGTTCCTATGTACACGTAAGTACTGAATGGTTATTCCTTGTTGAATAAACGCAATATTTCCTTCTAGAAATAGAAAGGAACCCAAAGCGCCAATCAAATGCTTTGCCGCTTTCGCCGCTACGCTAGGCCGCCTTGTAAAGTGTTCTGTCATAGAATTGGTGAATATCCATCCACTAAAGGTTATGTTAAATTCGTCGATTATTCAATTTCTATTTAAAAGAAATTCTAAACGGTCATGGTTTTCTGACTTAAAACAATACGATAGAAACAGCTCAGATGTGAACTGATCATTAGGTTCAAAACTGTCATAAAACGTTAATTTTTATTGGTTAGTGAAAGATATTTCCAGCCAATCAAGTAAGTTTTTATTTCTGTTTTTCATTTATAAGAATGCTGGGTTAGAATTAGTTTCTGTTAGATGATATCTGATTGGCTTGTCCAATCAGACCATCTTTCTCATTACTATGGATGCTGCAGACAGGAAATATTTTTCTATTATACTTCAGCCTCGCCCTTAGTGAAACGGAAATGAAATTGAACTCTTTAACTTGAGGAAACAAATGTGACTTTTATTTAATTTTGATATGAGAGTCGAATTGTAATGATATTTCCGCTTTTTAAAATATGCCTTAAAGTACAATGTTTGATTCCAAGTTTTGAAACTAAGTTTGCCACTACACAGGAGCTTGACATTCTGTATCGTAGTTAAGTTTAAGCAAATCACTTCTTCTAGTTTTTATCATATAAAGGAGGGTTTTTGGAAGGATTTCTTTCAAAAAATTCCTTCAAATGACAGCGCTCTGCGAAATTTGAAAAGAACGAACAACACCTTCAACTCAATAGAAATCAATAAGCCAATGCGACCAAGAAATAGTGCAGCAGAAAAAATAAGTGTACTATCAAAAGTAGATAAGTTGAAAAAAGTAATTTAAACAAATACTTAAAATTATGCTATTTAATATTTTTTCCACATCAATCAAACATTATTCTAACTGGGCACAGAGAGAGAGAGAAGTTTTTTTGTATTATTGCGCATTAGTATCTAAGTTAGTCCACCACACGCTTGTATATAAAACATTTTTAACAAGGGTTTATCACAGCAGGAGTTTACTTCGAGAGCGTAAAGTGCAGGACAGGTACCAAAGTTAAGCAACGAAATGTAAGGTTACTGGTTGGATGGGGATCGTAGGGGTTTAATGTAAACGCGAAGCGCATTTTGTAAATGTTTTTTTTTGTTAGGCCACAACAAATTAATCATATATTCGTCGGATTACCCGCAACTTAAAATTTCGAAAATGAAAAAGAAAAATTCTTTGCCACCGCATCTTGAAATTAACGCATCATAAATTTCGGAAAAGTCAAAATTTTTGGCACTCGGCCAAATAGAATTACACTGAAAATTAATAATTTAAGTTTTAAATTACAATATAAATCAGCATAATTTCACTTTTAGGGTAAAGCAGAAATGTTTTCTTGTTAAATTACGGCATTAGAAATTACAATGACACAATCCTTTGTTTAGAAATATAACTGCACTCTGTCTTCGACCGTTTACTGAACGTCTACACTCTCCACACTGCTTATCTTGGTGTGTGACGTCATAGTTTTTACGTATCTTTGTAATGTAAAATAAGATGTTTCTATACTTACTAAACTTACTATATTTTGTAAAATAATCTTGTCAAAATTTCGGTAATCTTGTTCTCCGGGTCTACTGATTACCCTTTCTTAGATTTCATCACTATGCTTTTATTTGCTGAATAGTGGTGAATGTCTTGATTTAAGTGTTTCGTTATATTTCTACTATTGATGTACAATATACATAACATGTTCTGTTAACTGTTTGACTGTTTTTATTCTTTATTTTTTTTGTTTTTATACATTTTGTTTCATAATCACATGCATATCATGTAATATGCCTTGATTGGAAAATAAACTTGTAAACTTGTAATATAAAGATCGATCCATTTCTTAGAGTTCAGGTAGGACAGGGAGAAAATTTTACATTCCTACAATTTTGATGTCCCAAAATAACCTATCAGGCTTGATTTAATTCTTGTATTGTTAAACATTAGCATAAATTACCAAAATATAATTACATTGTATACTCAAAAAGTGAACAGGGCTGGTCCATTTGGTTATCTGTGCTTCCTAGCTATCTAGTATTAATAAAAGTAATACCAAAGACAAAATTAATGAAGTTATCTTTTACTTATGAATTCATGAAGGTGTAAACCTCTTCTACCCTAACTAGTTTTAATTCAATTGAATTTGTATCTAGAGTAATTGTTAACTTGCTTTATGTAGCATAGAACTACTTAATTACTCTTTAGTATAATATTATGGTTATATGTTATAATTATAAGAATTCCATACTTTTTATGCTCTTTTTAACTTTTGGTAAATAAAATGTCTTAGAAACCGCACAAATTTATTCTTCATTTTTTTCTCGCTTCTCAAAATTCAAAATATGAAAATAGATTTTTTTGGCTCTTTAGTTCCATTTTTTTTGAACAAAATACAAAGAACGTGTGATCATTTGTTGTGGCTTTAACTCAATAGCAACACATTGTATAGGTTACATCGTGGCCATCAATCCACCTATCACTGCTCCTGAAAAGACTCAATCTCTGGAATACTACTAGGTGCAATTCAGTGACTGAATACTGCCCCTATTAAAATGATTTAGAATCAGTGGTAGGAGGGAGAATGACTGTAGAAATTATTTCATGACTAAGCTCCACGAAAGTATGCCCCGCCCTTGAATCGAATCTACAACTTATCTATCAGTAGAATAATGTGCATGTAAAATAAAATGTGAAACACATTTGATTATGAATGATAAAGATATGGTGATGGATATCGAAATAGTAACTTTAAACTCCTAAAATCGTTAAAAATTTCTTTTCAACAGTACTTTCAGAACTTTGATTTTGTATCGGGATCGTTGGTCTATGGCAAATGGCGTACTTATACTATCCTTCTCATATGCGCCAGATTGCTAAAATGAGGAATCGACCAACAACAAAATGAATACACTTTACGACGACATTATACAAAAATACTCATTTATTTCTTAATCTGGTTAAATAATGAGGAAACAAAAGAACAAAATAACATGGAAATAATCTCAAAAATAACAAGAAAACATACAAAATATTACTATGGCAACGGTCATGAAGCACAATAAACAACACATCACTTTTAAGGCTCCATCTAGACAAAATGTCTGGCTTCCATTGTACGGTTGTACCTAATGTCAGTTGGTGAACATATATTTCAGAATATAAATGTTTACGTCAGAATCATTCTGGAACTGTACAAAGAGGTATGGAGAATCTTGATAGCCACTGGGAACTAGAGTGCGTCAGAATAGACTGTCGTCATATTTAATACAAAAAGCACCGAGCATTTCAAAATAAAATAAAACGTAAGTCACATTATTGGGTCTTCCCAAATATAAGACAAAAATGTCCATTTCATTTATTTGACCTAAGAAGTTCAAAAACTAAATAGCTCATTGTGATATTCAATGGATAAACAAATGCATAATTATTTCTAATTTAATACGAGTCTATGTTTTATAGGTGAATTAGTGAACATTCTGTTAATTATAGTTTTCTAATTTGAACACACAATGGCTAATCAAATACCTTTGTATGAAAAGAGCTATTTGTCAGTAAAAATGTAAAGCCTAACTATTCACAAATGTTTGATACGTGATAGAAACGGATACGTACATGTATATGTAAAACAGATAGATTATTTGGCGTTTTAGTAAAAATAAGCACAAATATATTGTCGTTTGGTTCATAAGCATTTATCATGCATAGTTATTTGCAGTTAAAACACTCTTTGAAATGTGGCACCATTTTCTCTATATCTCATTTCTCCAGATCGTAACCTCGAGTGTGGTAGCTTGGTGGCGACTCAGGCTTGTAGTTTGAACCTTTTACAGATCCAGAAATAGAGTATGAAGGCGGGTTTTGTGGTAGTGATGGTCCGGGGTATGCCGGAGGCTTGTCTTTATCCATGACATCGTTCGGTACGGCATACAGGTCGTTATCATATCTTGCTGGTGAAGCACGGGTACTTGTTCTTTGTTGTCGTGGACTATTAAGACGTCGTTCTAGAAAACCTAAGGCACAACGCAGGGTCAAAGCAACAATGATCAGTCCTCCAAGACTGGGGCCCACTGTAATAAAAGCGAGAAAATTGTCAACTTTCGTTTCAATAACAATTCAAGAACTTGTTGTATGAATTAATTTATATAAAATTCGTAGTATGAGAATATGGTGGAAGGTAAATTGTTTCTTCGTCGTTTTCTTATTTCGTACACAGCAAAGTTAATTGAGCATGGCATAACAACGGGCAATCGAAGTTAACATTTTTTTTAATTTTGATACATTTACTTCTTGATTAAAACACGACAAATCCAATTTAAATATGCTTAAAAATACTTTTGTAAAAGTAGTATTTATTTGAATGTTGAGATTAGATCATTCATATCAGATATGGTCAGGAAATATTCACGTTTAAAGAAGTTTAACCTTTGTTTGTACCTTGTACATTAACGTTCTGGTTATAGACATGTGTACATCATTTGATCGCTAGTTCGAATCCAACCCAGACAGTTATACTCTTCCAATTAAAACTTTTCATATATTGTCGATTTTTCTTCATTAAAACGGTATATAAAGAAGCCATTGGTCTTGTGAAAAGTTATTATTTGTTATAGACACGAGTCCAGAAAACTAGGTTAGGTGAGCTGGCCGCCTAAAAAGACTTTATCTTGTATTGACGCGGCGTAAAATCCAACCAAAAACAGCAGAGCAGGGTTTTATAACTGTTTTATTTTAACGGGTTGAACACATATCTTAGTCTATTAAGTTTTTGTTTAGATCATCTAGACGACAACATTACGAATGGTAGGTCCGGTTGGCGACATTGTTTTACGAATGATCAGTCTAAAACTCTGATTTTAAATATTTTTCTTTGGTATCTGAGTAGGGCCATTTGACGTCTGATTTTAGCTTGATCGCATACGTAAGTTAAAGAAACATCTACACAAATAAACAACTTACAAATATGTATTATTGGTTCACCTTTCTTGTCTTCTTTTGAACTTTGTTCTTTTGATCTTTGTCTCAGTCCGTCTGGTAACTTTTCAAAGTCTGTATCTGAAATGGCCAAGTCAATGGAACATATAAGACTTCTTCTTCACAACTGATGTAGGCCGACTTCGTAGCCGCTTAGTTAAAGGTCACTCACCATTTTAAACTTCTAACTGATAAATATTCTGGATTACCTGCCCCTTACCACTATCGTTATCTGGTTAGGCAAACCGTAATAATGGCGGCCTCCTCAGTTATTATTCAGGTATTACGTTTTCTTAATTTTGCATGATCATTTGCTGACGATAATTATTTTAGTAGGAGTTCGGTAAAATATAGGTCATTCATTTCGATTTTTCTGATTTCACTTATATTTAGCGAAAGATTAACAAAAAATGTCTCAAGTGAACACAATTTGGATATGGATTAGTCTCGTTAGAATTTAGGAAACTTTATTCAGCATAAATTTAACCGAACAACTAATAAAAGGTATACACTGTAATTCTTGTACAATGAACCTTTGATTTAAGCCTGTTTAGTGAGAAATGTTCATTCGAAAACATAATTACCCAATACCTAATTTATTACATCGGGTGCGGCCATTATCATGCTTTGCCTGATGTACTTTTACATGTCAAAGTACGACTGGGAACCAGACAAACTGATAGAGGTTCGTGGAATTGAGCTCGACCCAGACCAATACGTTGTAGAAAACAGTAAGTATTTTTTTACTCTGGTGAATCTGAAGATGGAAGGCTGAACTGAACTCTAATTTATTTCAGCGTTTAGTATAGTCACACAGAATTAACCTGAGCTTGGACTACCTAATTATCCCCCGCCGATGAAATCGGGAGGGGGATATAGTTTTGGCGTTGTCCGTCCGTCCGTCCGTCCGTCCTTCTGTCCGTCCGTCCGTCCTTCCGTCCGTCCATCCGTCCGTCCGAATTTCGTTTCCGGAGTAGTTCTCTGCAACTACTGGCTGGAATTCAACGAAACTTAATAGGAATCATCAATATCAAGAGGAGATGCGCATGTGGTCAGCTTTTTTCGGATCAGACCCTTTAACTCAGAGTTATGGCCCTTGATTAGTTTTGTAGAATGCATATAGAGTAAAAGTCGTTTCCGGAGTAGTTCTCTGCAACTACTGGCTGGAATTCAACGAAACTTTATGGGAATCATCAATATCAAGAGGAGATACGCATGTGGTCAGCTTTTTTCGGATCAGACCCTTTAACTCAGAGTTATGGCCCTTGATTAGTAATGTAGTATGCATATAGAGTAAAAGTCGTTTCCAGAGTAGTTCTCTGCAACTACTGGCTGGAATTCAACGAAACTTAATGGGAATCATCAATATCAAGAGGAGATGCGCATGTGGTCAGCTTTTTTCGGATCAGACCCTTTAACTCAGAGTTATGGCCCTTGATTAGTTATGTAGTATGCATATAGAGTAAAAGTCGTTTCCGGAGTAGTTCTCTGCAACTACTGGCTGGAATTCAACGAAACTTTATGGGAATCATCAATATCAAGAGGAGATGCGCATGTGGTCAGCTTTTTTTGGATCAGACCCTTTAACTCAGAGTTATGGCCCTTGATTAGTAATGTAGTATGCATATAGAGTAAAAGTCGTTTCCGGAGTAGTTCTCTGCAACTACTGGCTGGAATTCAACGAAACTTTGTGGGAATCATCAATATCATGAGGAGATGCGCATGTGGTCAGCTTTTTTTGGATCAGACCCTTTAACTCAGAGTTATGGCCCTTGATTAGTAATGTAGTATGCATATAGAGTAAAAGTCGTTTCCGGAGTAGTTCTCTGCAACTACTGGCTGGAATTCAACAAAACTTTTTGGGAATCATCAATATCAAGAGGAGATGCGCATGTGGTCAGCTTTTTTCGGATCAGACCCTTTAACTCAGAGTTATGGCCCTTGATAAGTTATGTAGTTTGCATATAGAGTAAAAGTAGTTTCCGCTCTACTTCTCTGCAACTAATGGCAGGAATTCAACGAAACTTTATGGGAACCTTCAACTTTTTGTTATCCCCCGCCGATGGAATCAGGAGGGGGATATGGTTTTGGCGTTGTCCGTCCGTCCGTCCATCCATCCGTCCGTCTGAATTTCGTTTCCGGAGTAGTTCTTTGCAACTATTGGCTGGAATTCAACAAAACTTTATGGGAATCATCAATATCAGAAGGAGATGGGCATATCGTCAGCTTGTTCCATTCAGACCCTTTAACTCAGAGTTATGGCCCTTGATTAGTTATGTAGTGTGCATATAGAGTAAAATTCGTTTCCGCACTACTTCTCTGCAACTAATGGCTGGAATTCAACGAAACTTTATGGGAACCTTTAATACCAAGAGGAGATGCGCACATCGTCAGCTTGTTCCGATCAGACCCTTTAACTCAGAGTTATGGCCCTTAATTAGTTATGTAGTATGCATATAGAGTAAAAGTCGTTTCCGCACTACTTCTCTGCAACTACTGGCTGGAATTCAACGAAACTTTATGGGAACCTTCAATACCAAGAGGAGGTGTGCATATCGTCAGCTTGTTCCGGTCAGACACTTTAACTCAGAGTTATGGCCCTTGATTAGTTATGCAGTATGCATATGGAGTAAAAATCGTTTCTGCGCTACTTCTCTGCAACTACTGGCTGGAATTGAACGAAACTTTATGGGAACCTTCAATACCAAGAGGAGATGCGCATATCGTCAGCTTGTTTAGTCAGCCACTTTAACTCAGAGTTATGGGCCTTGATTAGTTATGCAGTATGCATATGGAGTAAAAATCGTTTCCGCGCTACTTCTCTGCAACTACAGGCTGGAATTCAACGAAACTTAATGGGAATCTTCTATACCAAGAGGAGACGGGCATATCGTTGCCTTGTTCCAGTCAGACACTTTAACTCAGAGTTATGGCCCTTGATTAGTTCTACAGTATGCATATAGAGGGAAAATATACAGAAAAGAAATTTGCATTTCATTTGCATGTCCTGATAATTTTATTTAACATGGAGTAATGTATGGTCCCTGTTATGGTTTTATGGATTTTTTTTACAACCGACTGGAATGTAAACATGGCCATGATAAATATATTTATAAATAAAGCCTTATGTCTCCAGTTGTTGTGTTAGTAAAAACAAGTACTCGGCGGGGGATATTAATTCAACGAATTTGCTTGTTATAATAATTACACTCTTCACTTACATTAAATCGTGAGTTTCCGTATGCGTGTATACGGTTATACACGTGTTTATAAAAACCGACGTGAGTATAAATCAATTCATTAAAAGTTGCTTGTAATTGTTCTTTTTAATTTTGGATACATTAGTTTTTGGGTAAACAAGTAAGTCAGCAATATAATGGCACAGTTTCAAAGTATTTATTCTTATGAAAACAACATTAATTGTTCAGTATGTCAGTGTAATTTGCCGAAAGCTTCCGATAAAGCGCGATTTACAAACGAATACAAAACTAGACTATAAATACTGAGTTTAATAAATTCTTGCATAAAGGTCAAGCTCAGGTTAATTCTGTTGGACTATTGTACGATTATAGTGAACTGTCTGATTGCATAAATTAAAACGTCACATTACGTGGTATATTTATTACTCGGTTAATTTCAGAAGTTCACGTAGAGCGCATTGTCAGGACATAGCACTTATGTATTATATTTTATTTGCATTTATATATAGTAGTTTGGATGACCAAGAGGGGAGACGTTCAGACTACAAATCTTTTTATTGTGGGTTCGAATCCCGATAGAAACTTATTTTTATCTCTTTTTTTCTTATTTAAATCATGGATTGCGTAAAACACATGATTCCCGTGCGTCATGAAACTTGTAGAAGATTCTGTTACAAATTTGGTGGCATCTCTTTAAGTGATGATGGCAGTAGCACAACCGACACAGTCAGTAAAATTAAGTGAATTTTTTTATTGTTTATTTTGAAGTGTTCTTTTCTATGTCCAAAAATAACTGAATTAAAAATAGTCGTAAAAATACAGAATGAAGAACAAAAAAAAAATAAAATCGATATATTTAGTTTCAGATTCGCACTTTTTTCAAAACTAGATGTTTTGTAGCATGGGCCTTTAACCGTACGACAATTTAGCTTGATGAGATATCGACACTTAATTAACTTACACATCGTAATTTTTACTGCAAATTTCTATATATAGAACGCGGAAAATAATATATACAGTGTGCGATAACAGTGTAATTATGCAATCGGACAGTTCAGTATAATCGCACAAACTGTAACTGAACAAAAAGTTAGTATTGTCCGTTTTTCTCAACTGTCAAAGCTTGAATAACTTCACGGCGACTGAATGAATTGTTTTTGTTGTTTTTTTTATTAAAAATAGGTTGACTAAAACGTATCATACGACATAAGCAACCTTACTTAATCATAATTCACACTTCCGAATACTCATGGATGTGTTACGACTATAATTTTAACAAACTCTTTAACTGTGTAATTATTCATGCTTTGACAGTTGAGAAAAAACGAATAATATTATAGCATCACTCAAACACGAAACGAAACATTTTCTATTTACATGGTAATACTCCAAGGGAAGAAAATCGTTGCAACTAAATAGCGTGTTCCGCTGCTCTATCTAGAGTTAGCTCCCATGGAAATACAATAATTGGTGAGTTAAGCAAAGGTTGTTCGTGAAAACTCGTGTTAGACCAGGTATTACAAAGCTGGAGTTTTACTTGAGCGAGGTCTGAAATCTTGTAATATCAAACAGGGGTGCTTCTCACAAAAATTCTTAACGAAAAAATCTTCACTAGTTATAAACAAAAAACATTAACAATATGCTCATTTTCTGGCTTATCAATTCCAAATATTATGGAATTGTGTAGAATATTGTATACCTTTTGAATATCATATCATAGTTATGCTTTGACTATGAACTTCTAACTATATAAAATTGACTTACAATAACTTTTTTCTAAAGAATTTTTATGAAAAGGAGCCTATTCTAACAGAAGTCGAAACCGTGGACTCAATAAGTTTATGAAGAGTCCTTGGTCGAAACTAATCTTTCATATATGGCACACTATTTTTATCATGTTTAATTTTATAGTTTTTGAAAGCTTTTGAGATAAGAGTCATTCAAGAGTCTAATATTCTGAAGTCTCATAACAATAGAATAGTTTTCTATAATTTGGAACTTTGATTAGGTTGATTATTGACGGAATTTGCCGATCCACTGTTAGCAGAAATGACCGAAGTTTTTCAATTTTAACTTACCTCTATCAATAACGGAGATTTTAAAATAACATACTGCAGTATTTCTATCATAGTCCCATATGTAGAATTTGATGTAATAATCTCCCACGGGAAACACATCTCCATTTACCCCATACCCTCTCCTCTTATAATCGGCCACGCCTACATTGTCAAAATAGATTGGCTCCACCCATTTCACTGGTTCATTCTCAAAGACGTATATATTTCCTGGACAACTTGTAATTATGGGCGGAGTTACATCTAATGAAGAGAAAAAAAACCAATCGTGCATTAATATTGTTAAGATGATTTTCTAGACAATTATGATCTACAAGTATTAGCATTTCCAAAAAATGATTGAAATCGCCGTTTAGCCAAGTATGACATTTCCTTTAGTAAAACATTCAAACAATATCTGGCAGCGTTCTAGACAGTCGCATGTCTATTTATTGAATGCCTTGAATTTAGCCATTAAATGAACAGGCGCTGTCCGCTGTTCCGATTGCGCACATAAATCAGCAATAATATGGACTTTAGATTTTGTCCTGTCTATTTGGTCACAAAGAGACTTTATTTAATTTATTAGCAAACCGAAATATTCGAAAACATGTTTTGCCCTTATTCCGGCAGCTTATTGAACGTTGACCGATATGTATTAATAGACTCGTTTTATACACATACGGTCTTACTGACTGATCAATTTCCTTGCCTTCTATGTACAGAATGTTTATGGACTCGCTCGAAAGTAGGGAAGATAAGTATGATATTTTTTTCAACAAATGCGAGTTTTAAAAGGAATAAAACATGATACATCTAGTTTTGCATTTTCCTTTGTCTTATACTGCAACTTTCTATAAACTGGCACTCGTTTATACATTTATAGTGGTATTTTCTGGTAATACAAATAGGTAACCCGATAAAACACGGCGTCGCCGAGTTCATTCACGCACCCCTAATTTGACTATTTGACGTCCATTTTTCATCATGTGACCTTAAATGCATCGTTTGATTGGCTTAAGGCAACTAATGTTGAATACAAAATGCTCAAATCTTGATAATTGTGTATATCCCCGGTCAGGACCGGCGATAATAACTTCTGTAAAGCAGCCTATACAGCCGATTGCACATGAGAGTAACGTTTCCACCAAAAGGTTGCAAGATCAAACTCCTTCACTGTAAGTGTGAGTGACATCCCATGATTAGACAAATGAAAGTCTGCGTAACAGTCTCTCAGGACTACAGTTTGGAAAACAACAGCGAACCAGAACGGAAACTGAGATCTCTACGTGAATTTATGTTATTGGAATTTTCAAGACTAGTTTAAATTATTGTTATATGGAATCCCACATCATTGTCTTACTCTAGAAATTATAAAAATTGGCGTTGCTAAGTGACGTTATAAAACCATTATAAATGATTAAAAGCTAAAACTATTAGATGTTTGACCTCAAAGTAGACACTAGTTATCATTCTGTATTGTGCACTTCGACAGCTTCATCTTAATTATAGACAAGCCAATTAAAGTATATTCGAATACTGTAATACTAGGGACGAGACAATACAGCGATGCATCGATACAATATCGGTACATCGGGCAACGATACGTATTGTGGCCCAGCGCGATATATCCTGATACGACCCTAGCACTTCGTAATCTGGGGAAGTCACTGTATTTTCAGTATTAGACAGGTTTGCCGTATTCGTTCAAGAGATTTAATCTCCATGTCTATTTTTAAACTGTTCTGATAAAACTCAAACCATGGACAAATCAACCCATGGACATCTAACCCCGATGTTTGGACTACTCAAGACGCAGGTAGAGACCTATCAATCGTTGAACAACCCATGATAATAAATGAAAGAAAGTGAATGTTTGTAATTTTACATTTACTATCCGTATCGCATCGTAAATAATCATATCGTCTTCTTTTGTATCGATATGTATCGTATCGCGGGATGGTTGATCGTCTAATCCCTATGTAATACTTTAGAAAATCAAAGCACTGAAAGTACTGGGGTATTCATTGTGTTTAGATTTATTCAATTTTGCTGGGTTTTATGCTGTGGCAACTCCTTAACTCCTTATATAGATTATATCACAGCGGTCAGTCCACCTACTCACTGTTCCTGAAGAAGCTTTATCTCAGGATTTAGCAGTTAACAAACTACTGGGTGCATACTTCGTCAGTGACTGACGACTGTCCTACATGACTTAGAATCAGGGGAAGGAGACATAATGGCCGTAGAAATTATTAATGCTGTCGATTACATTTTTTTCTAACTCTCTATACAATAAATATCTGCTTGAGTCATTTACAATATTGAACGATTGAATTTACGCATTACTATGACTACTATTGTAATTAGTCAAAGCTATTAACTGTTACAATATGACTATCACATTGTTTAATTAGTCTGTGTGTCAAAAAATTTCTAATATGGGAGAGATTTAAAACTATGTCATTGTTATCTGTTATGTGTGCTACGTAGTGCACATTTTTGAGTAAAGTTGGACTAACACCCTGCTGCTATTCTATGATTTATATAGTAACTGAACAGAGAGTAATGTATTTAAACCCCATTTCTGCTTATCATAAATGTCTTAGAAATTAATTTTACCTGCACTGATGGTGTTTAATGATGAAGGTTAAAATTTACAGATATTATTAAGAATTAATTGTATGATAAATTTCTTTTTTTCATTCGATAACCTGATTTAACAAAGAGAATAATGTCGTCAAGTGAATGGGGTTATTTTTTGGAAAATAGTTGAAAGTGTTTTATATGCACAAATTATCTATATTATGTAAGGAAATAAACAAATGTTAAGATTCAAAGTGTTATGCTAAGATTTAATACCCGAGTTCATTAGTACACACAAACTAGTTATTTTGAAGAAAAGGTGATATATGTTCCAAACATTAATTATGTTGATGACTTCAACGAGTTCAAAGATACTATTTCGATATCACTCATTACCTTCTTATCATTCGTAGTCAACTGTGTTTCATATTTCATTTTACAGGCCCATTATTCTACTGATCGAGGGGTCGTAGGTTTTATTCACGGGCGGGGCATACTTTCGTTGAGCTTAGTTATGAAATAATTTTTACGGTAATTCTCCTTCCTACCACTCAGTCATCGATGCGAATTCGTTTTGGTTGACAGCTAGATCCAGAGATTTTGCTTTTTCAGGAACAGTGAGTGGATGGACTGATCTCCGTGATATAACCTATACAATATGTGTTGCTATGGCGTTAAGGCCTCAATGAATTGATCATATGTTCTATGAATTTTGTCTCAAAAAATAGAGCGAGCCAGCAAAAAAAACCATTTTGAGAAGCGAGCAAAAGGCGAGGAATAAATATGTGATATTTTCATGAGCATTTTTATACAAATGGAAAAATACATGTTAAATATGAACTTTATACAGAAAACCACATCATGTACATTCAAAGATGAAATATGTCAAAATCTTTCTTATTTGAACTTTATTATTTTGATATTGGGATACAAGGCATATAGTTTTGATTATTTTGCAGGTTGTTGTAAGAAAGATTATTTGCTGTTAACATGCACAAATGCTTTTAATAAGGTACATACAATGACTGTATTTTGTTCCATTTGCATTTACTATACTGCATAGCTAATACATTAAGTGAATCAATTCAATATTAACCTTTAATTAAATATACTAATGGACAAAAGTCTTGTCCGGTCTACAAAAACCATAATATCGTTTTTGTTTGTTATTGCACACTTATACATTTGGTATCGTTAGAAAGAGAATGTTATTATGCATTGAATAAAAAAATAATTGTAAAATTTGAGCCAGTTCTGTCGGAACAGTAATGTGTTGAAAATTGACATTGAGGATTTGCTAGTTACAGATGATTGCGTTGAGTCAGTTTTAAAAGAAACATTTTTTTTCAATAGTGTGTGTGATCGTCATTAACCCGAATTAATTCGGTGCTCCTTTTACGCATCGATGCTACAAGTTTGCGAAGGAATCTAGCCGGAAGTTGTTCCCATTCTTGAACAATTGCGTCACGTAATTGATGGACGTTGTACACGTTCCAAGCCCTAATCTTCCGTTTCATGTAGTCCCAAACGTGTTCGATTAGGTTCATGTCAGGCGATAATGCCGGCCATGGCAATGTTTGGACATTGTTGGCCACCAGAAAGTTTTAAGTGAACCTTGCATTAAAGGGCCGGGCGTTGTCCTGCTGCAGGACTGTGCTTGGATGGGCAGTAAGGAAGGGCAACACAATCGGTTGCAACACCTGGTCTACGTAACGTTGTGCATTTAAGCCACGACCGCGACATCGACCATATTCGAGGAATACAAGTCGGGTTTTATGATGATGTGTTAACCCTGCACAAACCATGACGCTCGGCCTACCCCAGTGGTCATTTTCAATGACACAGGCGTCCGTAAACCTCTCACCGGGGCGTCGATAGACGAGTTGACGTCGATCGCTTGAATCAACGTTAATATTACACTCATCTGTAAACAAAATGTTTTGCGATTGATTTAAGCGCCACCTTCGATGACATAACGCCCATGCTACCTGTAGACGCCTGTGATTGGGAGTTAATATTGCTCCACGATATGGTCGTCGGCAACGTAATCCGGCTGCCTTTAGACGTCGCCATACCGTTCTGGTACTAATGCGAGGTCGATTACGACCAGTAGGGCTGTATATCGGTCAGAATAATCGATACGATATTCGTATCGATACAAAATGATCGATATTCGATATATCATATGATATTTTAATTACAACTAGATTTGTTATACAACTGCAAAACAGTGATATTTTATTCAGTTTAATTGCTGTTTACTTTATTACAAAATGCACTGTCTTGTTAATATTTATATTGTTAAAGTCCTTGACGTTTGCATTTTTTTTAAGAAACATCATTGCATCTAGTGAGTCTCATTCTCGTACCCAGATCTCGATCTTACTCGAGAACCTTGATAGCCTCTAGATATCAAGGTCTATAATCACGTGGTCTATTGTTATGATACTAAAGCGTCGAGTGTAATGGCGGCGCCCATCGGATCAGAGGTAAGTCTAATTTTTCATCTTTATTTTATTTTTTTTCGAATGTTTCATGTAGACCATGTTCTAGCCAACAATTTTCTGAATCTATCGGTACCAATATATTCTGAGCCAAGACCGTAGTTTGTGAGAACACTCTGCAGAAAAAAGTGGACAGAATTTTCATTAAAATCTGTGATACTTAAGAGGAACAGTTAATAAAATGACCATATAAAGTCCTATTTTATGTATAAAAGAACAAAAAAATGTAATGTAACGCTGTATGAGCTTTACTTTATATACATGATACAAAATTGTATTTGTTTCGGTAATATAGAAAAGAAACTAGAAAATGAAACAAATGATACTAAGGAGAATCCAAACTTATATGATACTAAGGGGGAACATAACTTTTTATGATACTAAGGGGGAACATAAATGTTTACGAATATGCCTTTATATTACAGAAAATTGACGTCGCTGAAAATAGAAACATCAAAATTGTCAAAAAGGCATTTAACAGAAGACAAGTTAATCAAGACAGTCGTGTTTATGAATAGCCAATTAGGGTGCAATATGTATTATGCATGATGTGCTTTTGCAGGGACCACATTACATACCATTTATATGAACATTATCCGAAGGTGAAGAATGTTGAAGTCGTCAAATTTGAATCTACTGTTGTGATATTCGGATATAAAACTGTTTACGTGAATTTGATTTTGAATCAGTTTGATTTTCTTTTGGGTTTTATCCATTTTGATAACAATTAGGCATACCAATTTATATTTGCCTCACGTAAACAAAAAAAAGTTTGTTTATGTTACACCATGTGCACAAGTATGAAATATAAGTTGTAATTACATGAAAATTTATGTTAATTGTTTGATATTATCCTAATTGTTTGTTGTCATCGTTCTTGGTGTTTTATTGTTTTAAGAAAGATGCATGTGCATCACTTCTTATACATAGTAGTTTTATGGCACACCATTTTGTGTCTTAGTATTGATATGTTGACCTGTCACAACTTGAAAAATTACACGGTCATTGCATGGATAACCGTTGCCATAAGTAGAAAGATGTCTTGAAATGTGAAATTCAAATACATGTACAAGTATTATTTATTATGTATTTTCTGGCACCCGATGTGGTGAAGTGGTATTGTTCTTGGTTTCACAAAGCCGTGAGTTCGAGACTATTATATACCATCAATACATTTGTTGCTGTTTTGTTCTCATTTGATCTATACTTAACGAAACTTCTAAGTACACTGATTTCAATATTGTAGGAAATGTTTTTTTCAACATTCGATTCCGATCGATAACGGAAATCTGTCAAGGACCATACTCTCGTCTGCTCGCATGGTTTTTTGCTACTTTATCGATGCAATACCAGTAAAGTCGTGCATGCGTTGATATTAGAAGATTTCTAATCGGTCTGATTAAACAGACAATTCGCAAATTTAAATCATATCCTGCCCCTCTTTGCAAGAGACCTTTGGCAATTTCTCTTTATTGAAGCGACATTCGGGCAATTTTTTATTTTTCATTGTGCATACCTGGTAACCAACACGCTAACGATTATCAAAAACTGACCATGTAGGATTTTTGCACGAGAAGCATGTGCCCATTTCCGCTATTCGGCACATGCAAGACAAAACCAATTTTGCATCAATTAAAGGCACGAAAACTAAGAAAAAACACGATAGTATAGTCCGATACAAATTTACATTAACAATCGGACATTAATGGTGAAAAATAAATAAAAAAGTCCAACAACATTGAAATCGGGGTACTTAAAATTTGCTTTAAGTATATATTTATATCTCATTGTACTTTTAAGAATACAATGTATTTTTTATTTGGAGTTGGAGATTGTATAATAATAAAATGTAGAGTCGAACCCAGAATGTACAGCTTGAGAGACAAATGTGCTAACCACAAAGCCGCTGTCCTATATTGGTCAGTGATTGAATAAAATACATTGGGCGACTTTGAATATCGGAAAAATATTACGTTAAAAAGAAATCGGATATAACGTAATCAATTACTTTGTACATGTTTAAGTGACAGGTTAATCAAACAAAACAACACGCTCTTGAAAACAACTAAAAATATACAAGACAAATAAAAAAGTAATTGTTGTTTATTTATAAAATCAGTCGTGATTTTTTTTTCAAAATTATTTAAAACATACAATTATCATAGATTAATGATGAAATTGGCATGAAAAAATTGTAAGAAAATATCAAATATACAGTATGAATCACTGACTATCACAAAACAAAAAAAAAGTAAAACATAGTACATGTACTGATTCTCAATCGTACATCAGACGAAAGCGGTCCGATCTTTGTCAGATTTAAATCATGACATATAAATAAAGATCTTAATATCTTGCTATGTCTTTTGCTGAAAAAAATGCTTTTAATACTGCAAATAACAAGCATTAGACTTATTGTGTTATTACAAAATCGGTAACAAGAATTGTCCGACATCGACCCGACGACCTCAAAATCAAATGTATATACAAAATGATAATAACAATATACATGTTTAACTTGCTTTTCAAGAAAAAGTTTACAATTTAAGGTAGAAAGACTTAATTTGAGATAACAAAACTCGTTTTGAAATGAAACCAATCAAATGTTCGCATTAATTTAGATCTTGCCTTACATTATGCAACGCCCGAATTTCAGATTATTTTGATTAAATGTACATCTCTCTTATATTACATTGTTGTTGATTTTAATATAAAGCCGTTTAGTCCAAACTGTTGTTCTAAATACATTTATACTGATCACTGGATAGCCGATATTGCTTGCACTAACATTGTTTACAACTCAGCTCAAACTGAGTTCGTATATCATGTTTGAATTTAAAATAACTTTTTATTAAGTTGTAGCATAGCTAGATAGTGTACCATGTTTAAGACTCATATCGGTAGCTCAACAGTCATAGTATACCGTTGACTTTGAAGGCTATTATTTAATGATAGATCGGCAAGTCCGGACTGATGTCTAAAACCTTTATAGCGATGGTGGATAGATTATATGAAAAAAACATCTGTGCGATATTAGACCGATGTGTAGCCACCAAGTTATCGGTCCGATTTACTACCGATGGACAAAACGATGTAGGTTGGATGCCGATAGCGATAAGTATCCGATATTGCCCGAGGTGTAATAGGCATAAAACAACTGTTGTGCCGATAATGGATCAGGCCGATGTGTAGCGAAGAAGGTATCGGTCCTTCTTTAAACCGATGGGCAAAACTATATAGAACAGTTGTCATTAACACTGCCATCTCCACTCGATATAAAGAATATTTCAGTTTAATGATGACAAGATATGGATAAGTTTACTGGGTAAATACACTTGTTCGTAAATTAACAGACTACTTATTCAATTTGGTACCCCGTTTCCGTGGTTGAGTGGTAGAGGTCACTGATATAAAATCGCTGTAACCTCTAGAACCGATAGAAGATCGTGATTAAAAGCTAATGTATGACTTTTTAAAAGAAAGTTGACAGATTCTTAGTATATCAGCATTATTAAATGGAATTAATTCTCAAACAAAAGACATCTTGACATCTGGTTGATTTTATCAGGTTGTTCTGTACCAGGCAGAAATTTATAGAACCTAGATATAGATATCAAAAACGTTGAAAATGAGACATCGTAAGTTATATAAAACGATCACGAGCGTGTTCTCATACGTTTTGCACATACTGTCAAATAGGTTGTATGTTTGACAGGGACCTCAACGGCATAAAATCCAATTCAAAATACCTGTGATCACGTGCAATTACAATATATAATTATGAATATTCCACATAAGGACATTGTCGAATACACCTATACATTAATTTAAACATAAAAAAGAAAGTGACATTGTATGGATCTGTGAATATAAAAATTATCTCTTTAATAGTAGTTTCCTCCACAACAGGCAAACGGGGTTATGTTGTGGTGGCACCTGCAATGGCGACTATTGTACTTTAAGAGTTGAAATGCTTTCCACACTCACTGCTTAAGAGAACACCTTCATTGTTGGTTTCATTTATAATAAAGAAACAAATGTAGTAAGTGATTTTGAGTGCCAAACTATGAATACCATTTTTGTTCCCCCTTAGTATCATACAATTTTGGTTCCCCCCTAGTATCATTTGTGTTTATTTTCAAGAATGCATTATATGTTACAAAATGAAATGCAATTTCAAATTATTTACAATAGTAAACGTTTTAGAAAACTCTTTTAGTTTGATATACATCTATATATATCTAAAATGGGACTTTAAAATATCAATTTATAAAATGTCCCCTTTAGTATCACGGATTTTTGGGCGGGGCTTTAGCCACGTCCAGAGTTAACAAACCGTAATTTCAGCTCCGAGCATTGAATTTAAGCAAAAAATCCGATCCACTCCGCATATTTTACTGCAAAAATTGATTCGGATATTTCGGGTTAGTACGTTATCAGGTTACATTCCACTAAATGGTAACCGGAAGTGAGCATTTACCGGAAGTAGAAAGTGTGACATAGTCCTTATTTATTTTTTGAGAGTGCATGGATACCTCATTTGTGCTGCTTTTTAATATTGAAGAGTATGTATGTCTTTGACAATGCTTTTCCTATGAAAGTATGCAAAAATTCAATGAATCTGGTTTGTTTAGTCGCGAAAACTGGTTAAAAGGGGAGATGACTCTGTACGGCTGGTGAAGAGTTAAAAACCAGGACATTTTCAGGGTAGGAACTTTCAATCGAAATTTATTTTCTTATAAGTAACGTAACTTTTTTTCTAATACTGATCATTTTGAGGGGAATAGATAGATCTTTCAGCCTATATATGGTTTGGGGTATCTTACGTACCTTGGTCATAGTGTAATTTGTCATTGAAAATGAGACTTTTTATATACAACAAAGAAGGATTTTATTTAGTGGTATGTAACCTTTAAGAGACAACATCGTCTGCCAAATTTAAGACTTTTGATGGATTGCATATAAAGATTATGGACAAAATCATTAATATATGTCATTTAGATGTAGAAAATGGATGTTTGGTGTTAGATAGTGCATGTAGTGGTGCTGGGCTGTCCAAATATGGGATAATTAGGGTAAAATGCCCATCCGAGACCCCATCCGCAACCAGTTTGTGCACAGATTGATGTATCAATTCCCATGCAATGTGATTTTTTAGCCATGATGCATGCCTATCACATCTGTGCTATAATAGTTTATGTGGTAATGTTCTCCATTGGATTATTAAGCCTCTAACTGTCAATGATGAAGGGAAAACTGGTGTCGGAGTTGGGCTGTAGGCCGGTCATGGAGATCAGCAGAACCGCATTATCATCTGATTTATTGTCATATGATGCATAAATGATATAATATTTAGATATTCTCTTGTAAGAGCACCAATTTTTGTCATATTTATCAATTCAAACTCAATATATTCTCATCTGCACTCAACATAAGATATACAAAAGCAAGAAAATATGAAAGAACTGCTCAAAAATCACTACCGCGGTATCATCACTGGTCATACACACCATCAAGATGACTGTTAGAGGGCTGTATTAGCATTTCTTATTTACATGAACACATAAAATCACACAAAGTTGTGACCTAGCACTTGTTTTTGCCTATTTTAGTAAGGGGGCAATGTGTAAGACTTGTTGAATAGAGTTTCCTTTCATGAAGCTAATAGCTTTGTCTCTGTTAGGTGGTAGGGCACAAATTTCTTTTTGGCCGCAACCTGGGAGTCCCGCTTTCTGCAACTTCTTTTGTCAGTTGCGTGAATCTGATTAATAATTTTAGACTGCCAAGAATGGAAGGTTTCAGAAATTGACTTTTGAAAGGAAAGGATCCTGTGAACCCATTATTCAGGTTGTGGATCTGGAAGTGAACACAGCTCCATACCATACCCATTTTTTGAGAATTTTCTGAGTCAAAAGTTAATTTACCATCACATTTTTTTGTCATAAAACCTGTTTTTTCTGTTGCAACTGACACTAAAATCCTCAGTTTTTGTGGTATTCATTATTTTATTGGTTTGCCTTTCAGGCTTTGAGTTACTTAGGGACAGTTAGGGAGCATTGATTTCATCATCCGACTAAGGTCTGAAAAGGCCATATATTAGTAGTGAACCCATCCCCATCACCGAAGGTCAGTTTACCATTATGTTCATTTATTCTACTGTCAAAGACTGTCTTTTTCAGTCTAGGATATTTTACATCCACAGAACAACAATTTATGTAATTTTTTGCCCTTAAATGGGCATTTTACACCTTTTTTGAAATCCCACCCACCTACTCAGTGCTTTTCTTCTCCGAAGGGTCATGATCATTACACGCAGTCAAATTATCAGCAAGTGTGATATAAAAAAATGGAAAAACAAGAAATACACATTCACAGACTCAAACTATCCTCATATAGACACCACTGGTGAGAACATTTTTCTCAGGAAGTGAAATCAGTGGTCTTCCAGAGGGGTAGGGGATAATCCAGACTTTAAAGAGCCCACCTTAGGCCTGCTGATTGATAAGTCATAAAGTCACCTTGGTGACATCCATGTTTAAAGATCTGGTTTGATTCAGTTGAATTGACTGTAGCATGCATAGAAACATGTCATTTGATTATCTGATGTGACATTAAAATGTTTTTAAACCAGAAAAAGCTTGAAAATTGGTTCATTTTGTGCTATTTTTGGTCATTTTTCTCTAAAAATCACTATACAAACATAGAAAAGGTGAAACTAATGCTAGGAAAATGTTGCATTTGCCTTTTCTATCATGAATATACATAAAAACATCAATATATTGTCAGTTATAACATTAATTTATGTGAAAAAGCTTTAGTTTCAAAGATATGTAATTTTTAAAAAAATGCCTAAAATTTGACCAATTTCTTGAGAATGGGTGATGTCAGCTAAAATGCTCTAACTGCTTAGATAATCAATATTTTTTGATGAAACTGCACATAATTGCTTAGAAGTGATTGGTCTTCATTTTTATGAATTGATTTTTAAGAGCCAAAAAACTTTTTGTCCCTTAAAGGTTACATACCACTAAATGGTAACCGGAAGTGAGCATTTACCGGATTTTATTTCTTATTTTTATAGTCCTTATTTATTTTTTGAGAGTGCATGGATACCTCATTTGTGGTGCTTTTTAATATTGAAGAGTATGTATGTCTTTGACAATGCTTTTCCTATGAAAGTATGCAAAAATTCAATGAATCTGGTTTGTTTAGTCGCGAAAACTGGTTAAAAGGGGAGATGACTCTGTACGGCTGGTGAAGAGTTAAAAACCAGGACATTTTCAGGGTAGGAACTTTCAATCGAAATTTATTTTCTTATAAGTAACGTAACTTTTTTTCTAATACTGATCATTTTGAGGGGAATAGATAGATCTTTCAGCCTGTATATGGTTTGGGGTATCTTACGTACCTTGGTCATAGTGTAATTTGTCATTGAAAATGAGACTTTTTATATACAACAAAGAAGGATTTTATTTAGTGGTATGTAACCTTATCATGATAATCGCCTGCGACTTATTTCCATAGATTAGATTTTTCATCCGGCAATAGAGCAACATGATAGGACTAAACACGCAATGGAGAATTGGCAAGTCGACCTAATTCGGTTAATTACAGTTTCGAATAATGGATTGCCGCTCAACATAAGAATTCATCTCGTATTAGAGGCCGTTATCGTGGTTATGTAGGAGAGTTTTGTTGCGTCCTTGGTTGCAACAATTCAAGGAGTAAATGTGCTCGTGAAATCAGAGACATAGATAATAGAGATTAGAAGATATTTGAAAAATCGCCGATTTCGTCCATAACGTTATCGGGTTGGGTTTAAAGTTCAGTCGAACCGTACCTGATTATTCCGGATCGTTTGTACGGACTTGTCCTTCTTTTTTCATTGAAATATTACAGTTAGATTTAAGTTAATAACCATGGGTGCGTATTATCAAAGGTCTTAGGACCGTTTTAAATCGTAACAAAATCTTAACTCAGACTTAAGATTTTTCTGGTGTATTATCAAAAATCTTAAACTTAAGAAATCTTAAAAAAATCGTAAATTTGGTCCTAACTTTAAGACCACCAACACCCGCTCGTAACTCGATCTCAGAACGCTACAAAATGGCCGGTGCCTTAATTTACAATGCTCGTTTAAGTAGGAGAGAGCGAATTTTCGCTCCTCGGGTAGGTTTTGAGGGCTTAGAATCAACGGATGAATTGCTGATATCAAAGTATAGGCTTCCACGTGCCGCTATCGTCAGCCTGCACGACATATTAGTGGAAAGCTTGACACCAATGACTGGCAGAAGTCACTCAATCCCAGCCATTACAAAGGTAAATAAAAAATTTAAATAGATCTATAAAGAAAACTGCCGCGTTTACGGGTGAGAGCTCCGCTGTTTACTTCATGCCTGTGTAATAAATCTTATGACTGGCAAAATGTAATGATGCACCGTTCTATAAATAGAACTTGTCAACAACTGGGTCAACAGCTAGATAGCGCTTGAGTGTTCATTTGTATTATTGATTTTCCTCCGTTACGCAACTGTTTAACGAAAATGTGTATTATTCTATGGAGAACGGAATGAAGATAAGTCATTTATTCGTTCCTTGCAATGATCAACTCCTACTTATTCCGTTTTAGTAATTTTTTTTTCACTTCGAAGTTCGACCACAATTTGCTCAATTTTTCAAAATCTAACTTCAAAGCTTTTAACCTGAAGATATTCCTCTCGTGGGCAAGTTTCAATAATCGTTTATCCAGCCTCTGGCTTATCTCATTTTACAAGATCGTCAATAATCAAGGTTGACCCTGTACATATAGGCTTATCCTACACAGACTAAAATCAATCTCAGTCACATTTGTATTAGTTTGTACACTTCCTTGGTCTTGGAATAAGTTGTTGGCATCAGTGATTGAGGACAACTTTGTTGATTTTTTTTAAGAACAGACTTACTAGTGCTCTACTGATTAAGGGATTGTAGGTTTGATTACCGTGCATGGCATACTTTAGTGGAACATGGTCATGAAATAATTTCTATGGCCATTCTCAATCCTACCACTGTTTCTAAATAATGCAGGGCAGTAATCACTCATTGACAAAAGTATGTGCCAAGTGTTTGGTTGACTGCTGAATCTGGAGAGTTAGCCTTTCCGGGAAACAATGAGTAGGTGTACTGACCGCTGTGATATAATCTATACTATGCGCTGCTACAACGTGAAACCCCCCAAAATACGAAATTGACTTTTATGCATCAATATACATTAAAAAGTGATATAGCACTCATGTCAGCAGTAACTGAATAGGCATGATTTGATAATTTGGAACACTATTCTGTATTTAAAATATATCCTGTTCTGTATTGATCACTGTTAGAGACTGGCTGTACCTTAAAGTAAGATCGGCTTATTATACTTTAATACTTGCTCTGTACAGGCAGATGTATAAGCTCAGTACTAATTAGATTAGTGCCTTTTATTACCTGTCTGATATTATTGTATCAGTTGACTACACACTATACCTGGAATGTCAGAACTGATCATTGTAGTATTGAAATCACTTTGACTGATCACAATATTTCCTGCATATTTCAGATTCTAGTTGGCTTGAGGTATGTGGCTAAGGGAGATTTTTTATCTGAAGTAGCTCAATTACATGGAGTGTCGAAATCAAGTGGTGGTGTAATTGTGACCAATTTCATTGATGCTGTGAACAGCAATTTGAAAAATATAAGGTAATCATTATAATAATTATTATTATTATTACTATTATTGAAATATGATAAAAGTATTGATTACATTATGAAAAAATGCAGCCACCAACCAATACGGAATCCAGTCAGATGCCTTAAAAAATCCATGATTAAAAGGTGCAAAGTCAGACTCTTATCCAAGGATCCCTCTGTAACATCCATCAACATTAGCGTCTGATAGGTTAGATAATGTATTGATCTGAAATGTAATGATTATTACTCTTCATAATGAATAGCATCACTATTTTGAACAGCAAAGGAAATAGACATCTATTTCAAGCACCCTTAATGAACACGACTTTAAAGTAAATGAATATTTTGCTTTGAAATGTTAGTGTTAATTCTTGCGTGTCAAAATGATAGTAAATGGAAACCTAAAGTGGAATGTTGATCACATTATATTATATGAAGTCATGTTATGGAGAGAAAGCTTACTCCAAATCACATAATGAAACTCAGTTGATCAAATGTATTTAACATTCTAGTTTGTTATGACCTTTGACATTGGTATTTAATGTACTTATACTATTTTTCAGATTTCCTTCTACGAGAGAAGATGTGAATTCCATAAAGATGGATTTTTACAGGAAATCTAGAATTCCCAATATAATTGGTAAGATTTTGGCAACATGATATGATTATTTTATAAGGTTCATGCTAAGTAAAATCATAGTAAGTTGTCTACTTGGGCAACAGTGTTTAAACATTAGTGTAATGGCCTCAACATCAATCCATATAATAAGTTACAATACTCTTTATAAGAAAACACACACTAATATTCACACTTTAATAACATTCCTTGCAGTTTGAAATGTTTGTACATAATTTTTTGTCCACTGAAGATTTGAAAAGCTATTTATATTCATTTCAGTTTGATCAATGCTTTGAAAGAAGTATTATCATGGGTCCCTTGTAAATGTTTTTATACTGTTATATATATTATTATATTTATGTATTTTTCTATTTGTAGGGGCTATTGATGGTACACTTGTACCAATAGTGGCACCAGTTGCCCATGAAGAAGCTTTTGTATGCAGAAAAGGTTTCCATGCTTTAAATGTTCAAGCTGTGTGTGACCACAATATGAGGTATTTTATCCTTTGATTTAATTTTTTGTGATAGTTTTACATGTTTAAAGTTATAAACATAAAATGTTGTTCATGAAATCATTAATAGTAATAGTGTATTGTGTTTCTTCATTGAGCTGTGAGAACTTGAACATGTACCAGATGTGACAAAATAACAATTACGGTGTACATGGCTGATATTTAGTGTTGGTATTTCATCCTTTTCATAGTAAATGAATGTTAACAATACAAAATGTATTGAGAATTGTTATTCGAGAATTGGTCAATTAATGTACATGAAATGTCATACCATTTTATTTGTAATTATTGTTCATGAAGTTAATACCTTACAACAAATCAGATTCACCTACATTCAATATGGTGACAAAACTAAATTTGCTGGCATGCATGTAAGTAAGTCATGAGCTTGACTCAATTGCTCTATTCATATTGAAGTATACAGGTGTTCTTCATTTCAATATTTTGTTATGCTGAAATGTTTTCTTATCTGAGTTGACTATTTTTTCTTGTTCATTTCTTTCAGATTTACTAATGTTGTGTCCATGTGGCCAGGGTCTCACCATGATTCATCTATATGGAATACGTGTGGACTGAAGGTAAGTGTTATATCATTAAAGTAACACTTTCGACTGTTGTCTTAGAGTCTACAATAATATTTTGAATTCACCAGTGTAAAATTGCACAATGCAGTTGTGCTGTCACAAATTGTGATGAACAATTTTTAGGGTTCTTGATGGAAACCCTGTTTATGAATTACTGAAATTCATCCAAAGTTCCTGGGGTCTGAAAGTGTTGACACTGAATCTAATGTTAGATAATTAAATTATAAAACTATTGTCTCTTGTTGTCAAGAATCATGAAATTATGCAGCTCATTTTGAAGCATTATTGGCTTACTTTATACTTATAAGCCAATGATTTTGAAAACATACATTTTAGGAGAATTGAAAAATGTGCTCATGTTTCCATTTCATTAATTATTTCAATTGGTATTTATAGCTTGCATGGTATTCCGCCCTTTATAGTTCTATATAATGTGAAAATAAGTCCGTGAAACTTTAAAAATAACTGTAATAACTTTGTTTTGAAGTTATTATTAAAAATATGTAATTTCTTGAGAAGTAAGTTGTTATAAACACTAATTTCAGGAGTATTTAGACAATGAAAATCTAGGTATGCTGTTGGGAGATAGTGGTTACCCTCTGAAAAAGAATCTCCTCACACCAAAGTTGCGTCCTACATGTAGGAAAGAGGAGCTGTTCAACATCCAGCATTCAAGGGGCAGGATGGTTATTGAGAGAGCATTTGGTGTTCTTAAGTCAAGGTTTAGGTAATCACTGTTCTTCAATTTCGTTAATGACTTACCCGGTAGTGACTTGTCCATTTGTATCAAAATGCTTTTTGTCTAACATACCTTGTAGAATTGAAACTGTAGTTGATTGTCTCATAATGACTGTAAATTGAGTAACTTGGATTTGAGTCGTTATATTTCCATAGAGAGGTAGTTTTGAAATTATTTATGAGAGGTTGAATGAGAAAATATTACATTGCTGGGAATGCTACCATAAGAAGAAACAAATTAGCCTTAACCATATAAAAATCATCTAACATCCTATTTGTCAATGACTGATAGGTATTTTTGAGACTGCTGGACTGCTCTTGTTTTTGTATATTCTTTACGGATGTAGTTCTTACTCACTGAAAATAACATTCAAGAAATTTTATAACGAAATGAATTCTCTTTTTCAGATGCCTTCACAAGACTGGTGGTGCTTTACCCTTTACGCCAGAAAAGTCTGCTAGAGTTGTAACAGCATGTGCTAGACTACACAATTTTTGTCTAGATTGGAAGATACCAGCCCCTGAGATTGTTGTTCCCCTCGAGGAGAATCATCCAGCTTTAGATATTCCGGAAGGGGCTGATGTCTTCCAATTTAGACAAAATATTGTTAATTTATTTCAAGATTAAATTCAGAACATCTTTGTATGTATACAGTACCCACCAAAAGTTTGGAGGCAAAGAAAATTTAATCAAAGTTGTAAATTTCATTCATTGTTCATTTGAACCAGTATCATTGATCTATGTTATGTTGTTGATAACTGAATGAAAACAGATTTATGGAATACACTAAGTTTATAAGATTCAGATTTTTTAAAGTCTCCAAAACTTTATTCATTGTAACTTATTTCTTACGCATACATTACTAGCTTAGTAGTAGGTTTAAATAGTGATAATGTCTTCGAACCTTTGGTGGGTACAGTATAATACACTTTAGTCTATGAAATATGTCATATGCTGTATAAAATTAATGTGCTCAGTCAACGTATGTTGTTGAATTTAAAAACACTACCAACACTTAGCTAATATACAAAATGCTCTCTTAATAACCATCCTATCCATTGAATACTTTTTCAGAGGGTAACCACTATTTTATTCATTTTTGTGTTATTTGTTTTTTGTGCTTTGTAAACATCATAGATTTATTTTATGGAAAAAAGCTAGACACAGGATTTGTAATGAGGACATAACTATTACTTGGTTTAATAGATTATTGGCAATCAGTTAAACTATGCTGAATATTAGATGTAAAGAAACTTATTTTATTAACATGTGCAACTTATCGTCAATGACTGCTTTTTCAAAATGAAGAGACACTGCTACTGATTAAGGTTTGTTTGTTTTTTTCTTGGTTTGCCAATAATAGTGAAAAAGATAAAGCTTTAGTTTTGTTGTATTAAAAAAAATCAGAATGTTTCTAATAAAACCTACAAACTTATGCTGGTCATCATATACGGTGAAAATAAAATGTATTTGATAAATTGATGTTGCATTAATGAAATACAAAAATATATTTCAATGTTCTTACTGACTTTTTTTAAAAATTAAATCCCTTACAGAACCTTATAGTAAATATTCCAATGAAGGTACTGAAGTATTTATAACATCAATACATGTCAAAACAAAACTTAGACAAATCTAAAGTGAAAGTAGAAATGTGACTGTTAAACCCAATTAAACTTGTATCAGTCAATTTCTATTATTTCTTTTTGTATTATTTGAACATTTATTGAGATTGTGTATGTAGTGCAGTAACTTCATTGGAGTAAAAACTACTGTGTTAGGTAAATGATTTAATGTGTAAAAAGTTAGTACAAAATTTTAAGCCTTTTAGTATTTTCATTTTTACTGCATCAGTTTTGCCAATGCATTCTACATTAAACGTTCTCAACTAAATATATCACCAGCATCACTTTGTTTCATAATGGAAGTGAGACAAATTTTAATGCAAGCAAAGCCTTTCTTGATTCTTAATAATAGATAACTTATTAGTATGTAAATATTTGTTTCATATCCATTAAAATGTAATCCAATTTAAGTAGTTTTTGAATAGTCAGATTTTAAAGGCATATCATTCATATTATTGTTATTATTTCTTATGCCTTATAGTAATGAATATTTTCCTTCTCTATTTCATATTATATTTGCAATGCTATAACTTTGTAAATCTGACTGTTTATTGTACATGTGTGCTAAATAAGTTTCTCAAGATCATCCCTTTAATGTACATAGTTAGTTCCATTGAAAATTGCATATTATGTTTAATTGTTATTTATGTGCATATGAAATACTGTTTCATCAAATATTTATTTCAATGGTTTCTCACTTTGTGTTTACAAGTTACATTTATATATACACCGTATTTATATTGAAATTTTGAGTAATAATGTAAAAGTATTAATTTACCCATTTTCACAATTATTGTAAGATATACCCTTGAGAGTCCAATAGTTTCTTTAATTCATGTAAAACTTAGTTGACATTTTTTAGATACATTTAGATATTCTCTCTTGTTGTTGTTATTTTCACAACTAACATCCTTAATAACAATGTTTCATATCTTCTTTTATTCACCTGCCACACATGAAAATAATTTCATGACTATACACTCTCTTGATCCAGTTTACAAACTTAAAGTGTTTATTTCAGAGAGTGCACACACCATGAATTTATGTTTGAGTGACAGGTCATCAAAATATGACCATATCAATATTGAAATTGATTGTATTATTGTGACTTCTCTTTAATTATAATTGATTTGTTTTATTAGATGCTATGATTAAAATTATACTTAACTGTATAATCACACATCTAAATGGGCTTTGTTTTTTATTGTGCTGTAAATTTCACTTCGAAAAAGAATCAATCACTATTGGCATTATTGTTACTGGCTGGTATCAATTGTATACAGATAAATGAATACTCTTGATACACTTTTGATAAACTGTCGATGTACTGATTGATGATGGGCATGATGTATAATACTGGTTGTAAAAACAAGTCGGCAGATTAAAATCATTTCAGTAAATGTATTTTCATAGTATTCATTACTGAAATGAAGTACAACTATTGTAAAAATATTAACAATAATCTCTTAACAAGGATAAAAGAACATGAATCGTAAAATAATATCAATAAGGAACAACAATTTGAGCAATGGTTCAATATAACATTTTATGGATCACAAATAAACATCACAAATCAGCTCAAATGTAAATAAGTAAACAATAATCCTATCCATCTGTATTATATATAACAATTTAACAATAAATTAGAATTTACCATGTGTAGACTAATGATACATATATTTTATCAAAAATTGAACAGATTATTTATTTTGTGTATGTATGAAACAGTAATTAGAAACAAATAAGTGAATAAAGACAGTGCAACAACACAGAGTACCCCCACACACCACACTGACTAAATTATCACGCCCATAAAAAAATACAATGAGCATTATAATATTAATAAGTTTTGTTACAAATGAACTTAACTGTAAGTTATTTCACTGCTGAACAGAATGATATATATGAGTATGAACTACATTATTGATAATATATACAGCATATATTAGAATTGTATAAACAAATGATATCATTAGACAGAGAAACTAGTACACAGTATATTAAGATCTACACTCCCTTCGGAGCTCTGTGAATACATTACATTCACCCGCTGCCTTAAAACTAGTCGGTTTATGATATTGACCTTTACTATTAACCTTTGAACGACCAATGAAAGTTTACCAAATTCCAATTAAGCTGAAAAACTTAACGTGATATGGTATGATCATACTAGAAACGAATGCAACCTCGTATGACATCATATATAGCGTGGCTACACTATGCATTTAAGTTCAAAAAGTTACTCTATGTTTACAGTTAAAAGATCAGAGATACACGTTCAAAAATATCAATGTTTACTTCCATTTTTGTAAATTTTCCATTATTTAATTAATGCAAAACTGTCCAACATTGTTGCATTCCGACATTTTGAAATTACAGGCGTGAGAATTTTTTGCATATATTTTTAAAAACCATGTGACAGTAATGGGGTTTAAATGTTTATGTGTCTCTGTCTACAAGTAGAAATATCAGTTTGCACATAGTATTTAAGCAGAGGTAGAAAGTGAAGAAGTACGAGTGAATCTTTCCAACCGATGCAATGGAGAGTAATTAAGATCATGTTACTACGCTAGTGGAAAATGCATGATGTATGTATTTAGTTGCATATGTATACAAAAACATGTTCCAGAAAATTCAAAACTGTTAAAATGTCAGAAAAGGGCATTGTATTATATACCAGTATATCAGCTAACAGTTACACCCCTAATAAAAATTGCATTATATTGTAAAAATTAAATCAATGTATTGAAATACAGAAATACTAGTTCACAATGAAACCTATCAAAACCATATTAATGTTAACTCAGTACAAATACTATTATGAGCAATAATGCAAAATATGCAAGTTCATTAGTATATTAATATGATGAATATGGTAATGTACTGTAAACAAACTTACTACAAGTTATACAATTAATGAACACTACATCATTACATTTAACAGCTACTGATTCAATCAATATATTTGACTTGAAAAAACCAAAAGTATAAAAAATCACTTGAATTAAGTTTAAAGACACTAACTGCATCAGCAAATCAATCAACATTTCACTTTTTATTTACAGGCAAAATTAATTATAAATACACTGGTATAGGTCGTTAGCGTTAAAGCTGGACCCCTAAAATCATGAAATATATCAATAACTATCGGATGGAATTAACTCAAATTTTGTATGTGATCATAACTAGAATTTTCCTTCTCAAATCCAAAAATTCAGAATTTTTCTTTAATTACATAACATACTTCCAATAGACATGCAATGCAAATTTTAAAGCCAAAAAGCGACTTTTGTTAAATGGGTATGTGCCATAATCAGAACAGCCACATAACAGTAGATGCAAAATAATAGCTAAATATGAGGCCCGGTTAGAAAATTTATTTGATAACAAAGTATAACAGTGTATACAAACTCAAATATCATCATCACGGTCGTCTGTATCGTCAAAATCTATACAAATTCTACACGCACAATTTTAAAGACGGGCCACTGCTTTACACTTCAGTAGACCGTCGAGTGTTTATTTAAGGGACAAATTTACAGTAAACGCACGGGACTTCGTATAAATACACTGGAAGTATGACAATATTTTAATCATAACGGCTTAATTCACCTTCCGCTTGATTTTTGATAAAAAATTCCAAATATTTTGCATTATACATTATGGAAAACTTTTTTATTTATCTATTAAAAATTCTGAAAATTTAAATCCTACAAGGAAAAATTGAAATAAGACTGTTTTAATTTTTATAGCAAAATCGCTGTTATAGTTTAAAAGATATTTAAGGCAAATAGGAGTCCAGCATTAAGGCAAACGACCTATAACAATTATAGTACAAAGATTGTACGCTCGACCATATTATATATACACTTAAACTAATAGAAATTAACAATAAGTTCACACCCAGAAAGTTGTCTGTGATCTTTGCTGGCTTGCTTGACATAATCTATCTACTGATGCAGTCAGTGCCTGAATACTTATCGTCAAATTATTGAGAGCTTTTGTGTTTTCTTCTATAATGGTAATTTCTGGAAATAAATAAAACAAATAATTTGCAGGTGTTATTTGAAATAAAACAAATGAGAACATTGCTAACTTGGTTATATGCATAATTAATCAAAATACTAATCTGTCTGTTGTACATTCATTTTGATCAATTCCATGACGACACACATTATGGTCATTTTATAGCAGCTATTTCACATGAGATTCCACAGACCCTAGATAATATTTTGTGCTTGTCAACTTTTCCAAAATGCTGACATCTTCCTTAGAGTTTTAAGGAAAAATAGCACTTCTGTCAATTTTGCCAGTAAGGCTATAACCAACTACATGTATTATGTATGGTATACATGTTAAGCAAATCTCAAAATACATAAAAAATTCTACCTCTGGAACTTTATATAGATTAATTTGAAAAAAACTCATTAGGGTTGATTTTGTTATTACCTTCAGATTTGTGCCTCTTATTTATAAAACACTTGGCATTCTCATCTTTACCTGAAAAATACATGTAATAGGTGGTGGTGATGTAATATTGTAATATGTTTCACATCAATATGTATACCATTTACATGATGTCAAAAAAGTAAAATGACTAACAATTACAAGACAATATTGCAATATTGTAATCTTCACACTTGTCACTGACCAAAATTATGAAAAAGATGATGACTAAATTAAGGTAGGCCATGAGAATAATGCCAAGAATACTGGCATGAAGTGTTTTGTTTGCCTATAAAAGTGTTCATATAATACATTTTTTTTAAATGGAGCAATATTTTGTGTTATACTATTAATGGGCAAAAAATGATGTCAATACCTTCTGTACATTTTCTCTTCAGAGTATTTTCATCCATAATTTCAGGAACTAGAGCCGGTGGTGATATAGGCCTGACATCTGTGCTGGCGGTGGGAGCTTTTTCAGATAATGTATCTGTGAATAAAAAACAAATATTGCAAAACTAAAATTAAACAGTGGGTCAATTTCATTGAAATAAATAGACAATGAAAAAGTATTACAAATTTGATGTCCACACTACACTTGTTTACAAGCTAAGTATATTAATGTACAGTGGTGTAATTGTATAAACATATTTGATTACGACTTTCAACATTAACATTAACATAAAGTTGTTAACAACAGTAATTTACATTGAAGAGAATCCTATAAACAATTGTTGCTCATCGCAATGTAACATTTTTGTTCAATATACCTTAAATTCATGGAAATAATATGTGTGCGAGTATTTGGATTACTGTTAATCTGAGTTTATCCAGCAACTACATGAGGACAGTTTATTATGACTATGTCGATCTTGTTGATAATCTTAATTAGATTTTTTCAATAAACCATGGGCGACGAAATCTAAATTTAGTGGTATAATAATATACATGAATCTGCTTAATTACATACTTCAGAAATTTCTTTACTAACGTTTAAATTGCCCTTTTAATGGTTGAAAACTACTTATTCAGTTTAAATACTAATGTTTTAGGTTATATGTTATAAGATCAACAACAAAAAACATAGTGATATTCATACATCAGTAGAAAGAAAAACTGTGCTGTATATTTGTTTATTAGCGAATTTGCAAACAAGTGTACCATTGATATCTATTGGACACTCTGACTCTTGATGTTATATATTATAACCACATAACAGTTGTTTTGACTTACCAAAAAATGTGTCGGTGCCCCCAACCAATCCTTCGGTAGAGCACTTGGGTATTGTTTTTAAGACCTAAAATAAATGAATTTCTACTGTTAGATAATATCAGGACACAGTAAGTTTGGCAAAAAAGGTGAAAAGGTATTGTTTACAAGTATTTCAATTTATAACGTCATAAATAAGTCTTACATGATGATCGGTTATAATGGATTGTTTCTGTAAAAGTGGGAAACAATCAATTATGAAATATAATAACTGACATCCCTAATACTGGTAATTTATATTATTTGCCATGACACATTATTGTTTAATTAATCAGCATATTTAAAGAAAAAAATAATGGAAGTAAAGCCCTTCTTAATTAAACCATGATGGGTCCGTTTCTATTACTACCATGTTATTGCAAGCAAATCATTGAAATGGGTGTTTATATTCTTAGTGGGCGACATAAAATTACACCATTATTACAGTATATTTCTCACACTAAATGGGTAATAAAAATGTCTAGATAATTCATGTCAATATTAGAGTTTAAACAAAAACAGACACCAAACCACTTATTATAGGTTATTTATGCATTATTTATTACTCTTTTATATAAAACAAAATCATTTAAACCATTGCAACATATTGTAATAAATATTTCAGGAAAACCCTGAGTGTTTTGATTATATAATCATTGATTGATCTAATAGGGTAGTCTGATTATTTCTGAATTTGAAACCATTACCATAATATCCCTCATGGAAGTTATTATCACACAGCTTTGTTGAGCTGGCTTAGAGAGAAGATACATGTGTATTAAACTAATAACATTGTAAAAACAGAAAATCTGAGTTAAAAACACTATCTTATATTTAGTACACAGACGTTTGAAATTAGGAACAAAAAAAAATTAATTCCTTTACCATAAACTCCCACTCCTCCATATCCACCACCTCAGCATCACCACCTCCAGTCTTCCTTCTTTCTAATATTGATAGTTGCTGCTTTTTCTTTATGTTAGACTGCAATATATAAATAAATTATGATTAATTGCTAGGTCAAAATAAGTAAGTTTATGTACATGCAAAACAGTTTTAAATAACATTACATGCCACATTCTAAACTGAGTAAAAAATAGGAACCACTGAGCACATACTATTGAGCAAACAATGCCTTTTGCCCCGAAGATTGACTGGATAACTAGCACTGTGCTTCACCAACCTATGATCGATAAATATTACAACATGTAGTACCCTTCTGTATGAAAAATAATCAAATAATCATAAAAAATGTTCTTGTGACAAAGTATACTCATTATGTTACATCATCTTTACTGTTTATGTTACAAATTGGTAATTAATCAACTCAATTACCTTGATATCAACCCACTTTTTTTTTACTTGATCCACGGATCTTGTACAATTACTGATACTGTTTATTCTGAAAATTAAAAATAAGGAAAATTACTTTAAATTAAGAATATAACTTGCTCTATTTCAGTATTGTTAGATAGTTTTATCTAAATTAATGTATTCTATTCAGTATTTCTAACACAGCGTCCAGAGTTTGCTTATAAATTTCTTTCCATGTCATTTTTAACAAAGAAAAAAACACATTAAAATTATTTCAGTCATAAAATAAAACAAATGTTTCACTTATTCTCACTTTTCTTTAATCAATATTTTTTTGTCTATTTAAGCAATCATCCCATTACAGTTAGTAAATCTACAAACATGGTATATAAAATGTAAGTTTGACAAGTGATAACCGTGTCAGGGTCAGATCCAAGTTGTTTTTCTAGGGTCCGAACTTTTAATTGCGGGTGTCCAAACTTTTGAACCACAACCACATTATACACATAATGCAGAATAATGCAACTTATCAATAAAAAAATGTAAGCATTAAATCTATGTATCCATAGATAAAAGAATTCCTTCATGCCACTTAAAATAATTTAAAGTCATGAAATATGCAAATGGACAGACCCTGTACATTTGAAAAGTTATAGTGGGGGTCTGGCAGGCCTTTTTCCTTATATAACAGGGGCGGTTAACAGGCGCCTTCCCATCTTGAAATTTCTTTAAAATCATGTAGTTTTCCCCAAATAAGGAGTTTACCTTGATATTTTGTTCCCCTTTCTATGAAACTGCAAAAGAATTTCATCAAATGTACTATATATATCAAGACCCCAGGCCCCTTCCAAAAGTACTGAAATGAAGCTCTGTCTGGACCCCCCCTCCCTGCTAGACCCATGTATTAGGACATTTTTTTCATATCTGTTTTTAATTTCATTCTAAATTAAGACACTAGGAAGAGCAGATTAAATTTAAACAGTAGACCTTTGATTTATATTAACATTGGGAGGAATCGTCAAAACTGATATTTTGGGGACGAATCGTCACTGGGGACGAATCGTCTATAGGGAGAATAGTCTTGGGGACGGATCGTCGGTAAATCGGTCAAAAAGTAAATAAAGCAACCCAAATATATTTCAATAATAACACAGTTTTGGATATAAACCTTAAAAAACATATTTAAATGTCGACACAAATGCCCTTCGATATTGGGAATTACTTTTTACTTGTTTAGTTCAGTTGGGCTTGAATTGACCATGGGTGCGTGATATGAAGATCATTTTCGTACTTACAAGGGTTTGTAACATTGCGTTTTCAACAATTCCTCACAAGACTGGATGAACAAAAAGGGTTTGAGTTGAATCAGCAGTAATTTCAGCATTACATGGACGATTAAAAAATTGAAGTTGAAGTTGAACCAGTTACGCTCGTGACAAACTAATTAGACTTACTTCTCCGTGATTGAAAACCACGCGTCTTCTTTGCTTCTGTGAGTCATCTTAGATGACAGCTTACAAGAAAGGTCACTCTGTGAGCATAGCTCACAGAGTAGACCTTTCTCTTCCGATGACCAGTTTGAGGCACGGCTTTTTTTGTCCATTATTGTTGTCGTCTGTCAAAACTGTCAAATATGTGCGTTTTCTTGTTTCCAGATTGAAGAGCTTGTAAACATTCGATTGCGCATGTGCAAGATAAAAAAAGTCGTAACGTCCGAACCTAAAGATGCGAATTGTTGATAATACGGTCTTAGAACTTATCCTAAGCTAATCCTAAAAAAATTCGTAAGAATAATTTTAAGATTTATTTACGATTTTTGATAATACGCTACCCAGGGTGCAATTTCCAAGTTGCTTATTGCAATACCCTATCACTGATAAGACAGTATTGTTTCCTTAGATTATGACACTTTTATTGCTTTGTTAATTAGATTGAATGTCTGAGAGGAGGAGTCATATACACCATGTGTGACATTTGTGACTACATTTTGTTGATTAAAAATTCCTAATGTTATGTGCCTTAAGATAAAAATATGGGGTGCGTATTATCAAAGGTCTTAGGACCGTTTTAAATCGTAACAAAATCTTAACTCAGACTTAAGATTTTTCTGGTGTATTATCAAAAATCTTAAACTTAAGAAATCTTAAAAAAATCGTAAATTTGGTCCTAACTTTAAGACCACCAACACCCGCTCGTAACTCGATCTCAGAACGCTACAAAATGGCCGGTGCCTTAATTTACAATGCTCGTTTAAGTAGGAGAGAGCGAATTTTCGCTCCTCGGGTAGGTTTTGAGGGCTTAGAATCAACGGATGAATTGCTGATATCAAAGTATAGGCTTCCACGTGCCGCTATCGTCAGCCTGCACGACATATTAGTGGAAAGCTTGACACCAATGACTGGCAGAAGTCACTCAATCCCAGCCATTACAAAGGTAAATAAAAAATTTAAATAGATCTATAAAGAAAACTGCCGCGTTTACGGGTGAGAGCTCCGCTGTTTACTTCATGCCTGTGTAATAAATCTTATGACTGGCAAAATGTAATGATGCACCGTTCTATAAATAGAACTTGTCAACAACTGGGTCAACAGCTAGATAGCGCTTGAGTGTTCATTTGTATTATTGATTTTCCTCCGTTACGCAACTGTTTAACGAAAATGTGTATTATTCTATGGAGAACGGAATGAAGATAAGTCATTTATTCGTTCCTTGCAATGATCAACTCCTACTTATTCCGTTTTAGTAATTTTTTTTTCACTTCGAAGTTCGACCACAATTTGCTCAATTTTTCAAAATCTAACTTCAAAGCTTTTAACCTGAAGATATTCCTCTCGTGGGCAAGTTTCAATAATCGTTTATCCAGCCTCTGGCTTATCTCATTTTACAAGATCGTCAATAATCAAGGTTGACCCTGTACATATAGGCTTATCCTACACAGACTAAAATCAATCTCAGTCACATTTGTATTAGTTTGTACACTTCCTTGGTCTTGGAATAAGTTGTTGGCATCAGTGATTGAGGACAACTTTGTTGATTTTTTTTAAGAACAGACTTACTAGTGCTCTACTGATTAAGGGATTGTAGGTTTGATTACCGTGCATGGCATACTTTAGTGGAACATGGTCATGAAATAATTTCTATGGCCATTCTCAATCCTACCACTGTTTCTAAATAATGCAGGGCAGTAATCACTCATTGACAAAAGTATGTGCCAAGTGTTTGGTTGACTGCTGAATCTGGAGAGTTAGCCTTTCCGGGAAACAATGAGTAGGTGTACTGACCGCTGTGATATAATCTATACTATGCGCTGCTACAACGTGAAACCCCCCAAAATACGAAATTGACTTTTATGCATCAATATACATTAAAAAGTGATATAGCACTCATGTCAGCAGTAACTGAATAGGCATGATTTGATAATTTGGAACACTATTCTGTATTTAAAATATATCCTGTTCTGTATTGATCACTGTTAGAGACTGGCTGTACCTTAAAGTAAGATCGGCTTATTATACTTTAATACTTGCTCTGTACAGGCAGATGTATAAGCTCAGTACTAATTAGATTAGTGCCTTTTATTACCTGTCTGATATTATTGTATCAGTTGACTACACACTATACCTGGAATGTCAGAACTGATCATTGTAGTATTGAAATCACTTTGACTGATCACAATATTTCCTGCATATTTCAGATTCTAGTTGGCTTGAGGTATGTGGCTAAGGGAGATTTTTTATCTGAAGTAGCTCAATTACATGGAGTGTCGAAATCAAGTGGTGGTGTAATTGTGACCAATTTCATTGATGCTGTGAACAGCAATTTGAAAAATATAAGGTAATCATTATAATTATTATTATTATTATTACTATTATTGAAATATGATAAAAGTATTGATTACATTATGAAAAAATGCAGCCACCAACCAATACGGAATCCAGTCAGATGCCTTAAAAAATCCATGATTAAAAGGTGCAAAGTCAGACTCTTATCCAAGGATCCCTCTGTAACATCCATCAACATTAGCGTCTGATAGGTTAGATAATGTATTGATCTGAAATGTAATGATTATTACTCTTCATAATGAATAGCATCACTATTTTGAACAGCAAAGGAAATAGACATCTATTTCAAGCACCCTTAATGAACACGACTTTAAAGTAAATGAATATTTTGCTTTGAAATGTTAGTGTTAATTCTTGCGTGTCAAAATGATAGTAAATGGAAACCTAAAGTGGAATGTTGATCACATTATATTATATGAAGTCATGTTATGGAGAGAAAGCTTACTCCAAATCACATAATGAAACTCAGTTGATCAAATGTATTTAACATTCTAGTTTGTTATGACCTTTGACATTGGTATTTAATGTACTTATACTATTTTTCAGATTTCCTTCTACGAGAGAAGATGTGAATTCCATAAAGATGGATTTTTACAGGAAATCTAGAATTCCCAATATAATTGGTAAGATTTTGGCAACATGATATGATTATTTTATAAGGTTCATGCTAAGTAAAATCATAGTAAGTTGTCTACTTGGGCAACAGTGTTTAAACATTAGTGTAATGGCCTCAACATCAATCCATATAATAAGTTACAATACTCTTTATAAGAAAACACACACTAATATTCACACTTTAATAACATTCCTTGCAGTTTGAAATGTTTGTACATAATTTTTTGTCCACTGAAGATTTGAAAAGCTATTTATATTCATTTCAGTTTGATCAATGCTTTGAAAGAAGTATTATCATGGGTCCCTTGTAAATGTTTTTATACTGTTATATATATTATTATATTTATGTATTTTTCTATTTGTAGGGGCTATTGATGGTACACTTGTACCAATAGTGGCACCAGTTGCCCATGAAGAAGCTTTTGTATGCAGAAAAGGTTTCCATGCTTTAAATGTTCAAGCTGTGTGTGACCACAATATGAGGTATTTTATCCTTTGATTTAATTTTTTGTGATAGTTTTACATGTTTAAAGTTATAAACATAAAATGTTGTTCATGAAATCATTAATAGTAATAGTGTATTGTGTTTCTTCATTGAGCTGTGAGAACTTGAACATGTACCAGATGTGACAAAATAACAATTACGGTGTACATGGCTGATATTTAGTGTTGGTATTTCATCCTTTTCATAGTAAATGAATGTTAACAATACAAAATGTATTGAGAATTGTTATTCGAGAATTGGTCAATTAATGTACATGAAATGTCATACCATTTTATTTGTAATTATTGTTCATGAAGTTAATACCTTACAACAAATCAGATTCACCTACATTCAATATGGTGACAAAACTAAATTTGCTGGCATGCATGTAAGTAAGTCATGAGCTTGACTCAATTGCTCTATTCATATTGAAGTATACAGGTGTTCTTCATTTCGCGCGGTCGTCCGGAACGTGGAAGGTCTGCCACGAAGCCTTGCGAATTTTGTACGTAACCGTCGGATGGTTTTAATATTAATCCCGAATTTGACAAGTTGCATGTGCAGCAGTAGCACCAGCCTCAAGTTGGCATATAGCGCGCGCCACTGCTCATTTGAAAGCTTCATTTTAGAATAAAAATCAATATTTTATTAAAATATTCTGATGTCTTCCGAATGGGATATCGTTACACAAGAGAATAAGGTAAATCATGTTATCAAACTAGGCGCAACACTGTTTACACGAGAGAGCACGTGAAAAACGTGGCCGGAAATGTATTTCCTTTGTTAGAGCGAAGACGACTGTCAAAATTTAGAAAACGGTTTGAAAAAACAGGCGGCCAAATTTCAAGATCGTAATTTCACGTGTTTAAAAGATATTATGGAAAACCATACCGGACAAGAGTTTGTCCATTAGTATATTTTCAAGATTGATACATTTACTCATTTAGATACATATAAATATACTACTACAGTATAACCTCTGCAGAGCGGCCCCTCACATAACAAATCCTCTGCACAAAAACAGCTTTTGATATTTCTCTTAGGTGTAATTTCAATTGAATTTAACGTCTGCAGAGCAACAACCTCTGAACAGCAACAATTTAGTTCTTCCCAGTGGGTGTTGTTTAAGAGAGTTTGCACTATATATAAAACTACATACTTGTATACCACTATACCCTAATTAAGACACAGTATATAGCAATACTCATTTATAGTGAGTAATAAAATTAAGTATCTAAACTAGTAACCGGACGATTTATAGGTTGGATCTATTAACCCATTAACCGAATAAAATTAGACCAGGTGCCGTGAATACATTTAGGTGACAAAAACTCCTATGTTCAAACATACTCAGACATATGATCTAATCTAATATGATCATTGACAATAACGGATACACATTTTGGCAAATAAGAAACTACCTATACATGAATTTATCAGTTTTTTCAACATTTGACTCAATTTTGACTCAAAAACTAATCTTTTAAGGGATGATGAGTCACATTCTGGGGTCTGCACATAATGCATTCATATGAAGCGGACGGTCCTTTATTAAATTCAAACAAAAACCATGCTCAAATGTGTTTCTGCAGTCTTTCTACAAAATGATCACGCCTTGGACGTTTACTTTATGTTGCAATATCTACGTTGGTTACAAGTTCCATGATCATTGTAAATAGAGCTAACCTGGCAATAAAAGCAAGTCATTTTTTCATTTTATATATAACTCGGCACGAGCTTTTTTACGAAAACAGAATCTACCGCGAATTAGAAACAATGCAAAAATTCCAGCAGGCTCTCCACATACTGTTGTTTTTTCGGCAAAATCAGACGTATTTCACTACAGAGACGATTAAAAAACAAAAATTCTATTTTCGTGCCACTCTCGAATATTTTAAAGCTGCCCATCTTGAGATTAAAACGAGACCTGTAGGCTCTGACAAATAGCGTACTTACAGTCAGGGTTCGACACTAATGGTCCAGGGATTCTGCGGATCACAAAAGATGAAAGGATTCCCAGCGATGCTTAGCTAGAGGTCATTCTAGATCCCTAAAAATGCCCTACTCTGACATGAATGTTGGTTTCCTTGAATTGTTTACCACAATTTGTGACGTAATAGTTTTACAATTATTGGACAAATCCCTTTAAAGAGGAATCTCTGGATAACTGACTTGGAATTCTTTCTGGGTCCTTGATAAAAATAATAAGTGTTGAACACTGCTTACTGCCTTCTCACGCTAAAAAAGGGCATCGACAAATAACAAAACGAATGAACTATACGACATTCTACAAAAATATTCATTTATTTCTCAATCTGGTTCAAATACATTGTATAAGGAAAAATAACAAAATTACGAGGAAATAACAACAAGAAATAACAAGAAAACATACAAATGATTATTATGGCAACCATTATAAAGCACATAAACAACGCAGCATTTTTAAGGTTTCATCTAGACTTAATGTCTGACTTTTGTATGTACCTAATGTCAGTTGCTAAACCTATAAGAGTATTTCAGAGTACATACATGTACTTTAGAATAGATTGCCGCCAGATTTAATGTAAAACGCCCCGATCATTTCAAAATGAAATAAAACTTAAGGTAAATGTGTGGGTCTTTTCATATATTTACGACAAAACACATCGTAAGACCATTTCCTCAATTTGTCCTTGGAAGTTTAAGGTGAATAAATAAGTGCATAATTCTTTCTACTCTTAAGACTATTTGTTTTTATAGGGTGACATACTGAAAAAATTATTCAACTATTAATTACAGATATGTATATTTACAGCATAATTGTTGGTGTTTTATTCAGTAGAAACACTAATTTATTGTCCCTTACATCATAAGAATATTATCTTTCTTAGTTGTACGCAGTTAAACACTCTTTGAAAATGTGGAACCATTCTCTCAATCTCTCATTTTTCCAGATCGTAATCTGGGTAATGGTAGCTTGGTGGCGACTCAGGCTTGTAGTTTGAATCTTTTACAGATCCACAAATAGAGTAAGGAGGCGGGTTTTGTGGAAATGGTGGTCCAGGATATGCCGGAGGTTTGACTTTATCCATGACATCGTCCGGTACGGCATACAGGTCGTTATCATATCTTGCTGGTGAAGCACGAGTACTTGTTCTTTGTTGTTGTGACTTCTTACGTCGTAATAAGCAAAAGATACCCAAGCCAACGGCAGCAAGAATGGCCAGTCCTGCAAGAATGGGGGCCACTGAAATAAAAGCGAGAAAATTGTCAATTTTGTTTCAGTAACAATCTAAGAAACTATTAAATGAGTTTACTTATTTCAATTGAAATTCGCAGTATGAGAATTTGATAGAAGTACAATTGGGTATTTGGTGTTTTCTTATTTCATGAATAGCAAAGGCTTAATTAAGCATTGCATGACAACGGGCAATCGAAGTTAATACATCTCTATTAAATACTTCTTGATTTCTGATACATTTACCTCTTCATTAAAGCAATGCCCATTAAAACATGCTCAGAGAAATACTTTTGTAAAATAATAGTTATTTGAATGTTTAGATTGAATATCTATTGTCAGATATTTACGTTTAAAGAAGTTTAACCCTTAAATGAACCCTGTATATTAACGTTCTGATTAGCCATGTATACATATTTCAATCGCTGGTTCGAATCCCCCAAAGCAGTAATACCCTTCAAATAAAAACTTTACAATATTGTCGATTTTTCTTCATTAATAAGGTATAGGAAGAAGACGTTGGCCTAGATAAAAGTTGGAATCGGTTATAGACACGAGACCTGAAAAACTTTTTAAAAAGTTACGTCTTCTTGTGTTGGATCATCTAGGCGAAAAACTGGTAATGATAAAGGTCCAGTAGGCGACATTGAATTACTTTGGCTCACGAATTATTAGTCATAAACTCTGATTTTGAATAGTTTTCTATGGTAGCCGAGTAGGACCATTTGTCGTATGATTTTAGTCTTATCTCTCACGAACAGTTACGTAAGTCAAAGACACATCTGTACAAATAAAGAACTTACAAATAATTGCCAGCTGTACACCTCGGTTGTCTTTTGATCTATGTCCTTCAGGTAACTTATCAAAGTCTGTATCTGAAATGGCATAGTCAGTGAAACATGTATGCCTTCTTCTCTACAAATGATGTAGCCCCACCCTCCCCCATTCATAGGTGCTTTAATTCGAGGTTACCGACTACTAGCTTTCTACATTTTAAATTTGAGCCAAGCTCCAACCCAGGCGTGGTAAAGAATAATAGGCAGTTGTTAACAAAGGAGTGGTTACTTTTTCTGGTGATCGGAGAGTGAACTGATTGCTCATTTCTTTCCGTGTATAGTAACTAAACCAAACTATGTCGCATCACATTATACAAAACATACGATTGTGCTTATGCTGTTAAATTCAAAGGAAGCTAAATCGTTTTTACTTAATAACATGCTTTACTGCTCTATCAAGTGTTATCTCCCATTGAAATTTATTTGGCATAAAATGGCATTACATATGCTTTTGGCCATTTACAATTTTCATGGCAATTACGATAATAAGTGCAAATTAGGCAAATATGCGCGTGTAAACACAGATTAAATCGAACATTATTTGATTGATACATTAATAAGATCGTTTAAAGATCTGAATTCTAAAAAAAAACTAAATCATATTTGAATTAAGATAACTGTATATTCATATATTTCATTTCATTTGTTCATTCAAGACCGAGCATTGAATCGAAGCATTTGAATTTCATTTGTTTGCACAACGCCATTCTATCGGATTATCAAAACTAATTTTTCATACATGCGGCACCATTTTTATCACTTTTCATTTCCTAGTGATTTAAAAAAATATAGATTAGATAAAAAAGGAACAAAAGTCATTAAGGATACTAATATTTCCGAAGTCTCATAACAATAGAATAGTTTTCTATAATTTGGAACTTTGATTAGGTTGATTATTGACGGAATTTGCCGATCCACTGTTAGCAGAAATGACCGAAGTTTTTCAATTTTAACTTACCTCTATCATTAACGGAGATTTTAAAATAACATTCTGCAGTATTTCTATCATAGTCCCTTATGTAGTATTTGATGCAATAATCTCCCACAGGAAACACATCTCCATTTACCCCATACCCTCTTCTCTTATGACTGGCCACGCCTACATAGTCAAAATAGCTTGGCTCCACCCATTTGACTGATTCATTCTCAAAGACGTATATATTTCCTGGACAACTTGTAAATATGGGCGGAGTTACATCTAATGAAAAGAAAAAAAACAATCGTGCATTTATTATAGTTAGGAAGATTTTCTAACAACACTTTACAGTTATGATCTACAAGTAATAGCATTTCCAAAATTACTTGGAATCGCAGTTAAGCCGTATATGACATCTCCTTTAGAAAAAAAATTCAAACAATATGTGTCAGCGGTCTAGACCGTCGCATGTCTATTTATAGAATGCCTGGAATTTAGTCATTGAATGAACAGGCACTGTCCGGGACATGTTCCGACTATGCACATAAATCAGCAATATTGTGGACTTTAGAATTATTCCTGTCTATTTGGTCACAAAGGGACTATATTTAATTTATTAGCAAACCGAAATATTCGAAAACACCTTTTGCCCTAATTCCGGCAGCAAATCAAACGTTGACCGATATGTATTAATAGACTCGTTTCTTACACATACGGTCTTACTGACTGATCAATCCTTGCCTTCTATGTGTAGAATGTTAATAGACTCGCTCGAAAGTAGGGAAGATAAGTATGATATTTTTTTTAACAAATGCAAGTTTTAAAAGGAATAAAGCATGTTACAACTAGTTTTGCATTTTCCTTGGTCTTATATTGTAACTTTCTATACACTGGCACTCGTTTATACATTTACAATGGTATTCTGGTAATACAAATAGGTTACTCGACAAATCACGGCGTCGACGAATCCATTTACGCACCCCTAATTTGACTATTTGACGTCCATTTTTTCATCATGTGACTTCAAATGCATCGTTTTGATTGGCTTAAGGCAACCAATGTTGAATACAAAATGCTCAAATCTTGATAATTGTGTATATCGCCGGTCAGGACCGGCGATAATAACTTCTGTAAAGCAGCCTATACAGCCGATTGCACATGAATCCTGGGGTTGGAGTAACGTTTCCAACATTAGGATGCAAGATCAAACTCCTTCACTGTAAGTGTGAGTGACATCCCATGATTAGACAAATGAAAGCATGCGTAACCGTCTCTCAGGACTACAGTTTGGTAAACAACAGCGAGCCGGAACGGAAACTAAGATCTCTACGTGCATTTATGTTATTGGAATTTTCAAGACAAGAGTTAATTATTGTCATACGATGGCATCACAGATCATTGTCTTAAACTAGAAGTTATAAAAAAAATCTGGCGTTGCTAAGTGACGTTATAAAACCATTATAAATGATTAAAAGCTAAAACTATCAGATGTTTGACCTCAAAGTAGACACTAGTTATCTTTCTGTATTGTGTACTTTGACAGCTTCGTCTTAATTATAGACAAGCAAATAAAAGTATACTCGAATACTGTAATACTAGGGATGAGACGATACAGCGATGTATCGATATAATATCGGTACGTCGGGCAACGATACGTATTGTGGCCCAGCACGATATATCGTGATACGACCCTAACATTCGTAATCAGGGGAGGTCACTGTATTTTCAGCATTAGACAGGTTTGCCGTATTCGTTCAAGAGATTTAATCTCCATGTATGTTTGTAAAACTGTTCTGATACAACTCAAACCGTGGACGTCTTAACCAGAAGTTAGGACTATTCAATCCGCAGGTAGAGACAAAACAATCGATGAACAACCCATGATAATAAATAAAAAGAAAGTAAATGTTTGTAATTTTAAATTAACTATCCGTATTGAATCGTAAATAATCATATCGTCTCCTTTTGTAACGATGCGTATCGTATCGTGGGATAGCCGTATCGTCTAATCCCTATGTAATACTTGTGTTTTGTACATAAAATATTTGCAGAAAAAAACTGAAGTTTTATCTCTGTAAGAAAGGATTAAATTCAAAAGAAACTTGTCTTGTATATCTTACTGACCTTTAACAACCACCTCGAAGCTACAACTTTGTTCTGTACCTCTATAATCGACGGCGTATGCGGTAACGTTCTCGATTGTCTGAACATAGGTTGGACGACGTTGTATACGATCCGGTCTGAGATTTACCTATAAAATAGACATTATATCAGTAATTTTTTTTCAAGGAGTCAGAGAGTGACCGAGGGACAGGAAAAAAAGGCTAGGGTGCACCATAGGAAAGATGGTTTATAGAAAATAATTCCGCATGGGAAGATGCAAAGTGGGACAGGAAGAAGGGAAAGGGGACAATGAAGAGAGAAATAGATTAGTGAGTAGTACCCTGCTATTCAGCTTTAGAGTAATGCCTATTATATAAACACCAAAAAGTGTTAACCGGATGTGTCTATTTAGATAAAAACCCGAGCTTGGCATACCCAGTTCAAGTTGCAATATGGTTGCACAAAGACAGTCAACAGTTATATATAAAATGTACGCCCGCCCGGTTAGCTCAGCCGGTAGCAATCAAGTCTACTGATCGAGTGGTCGTGGGTTCGATTCCCGAGCGGGGCCTACTTTCGTGGAGTTTGGTAATGAAATAATTTCTACGGCCAATCCCCCCCTACCACTGATTCTAAATCATGAAGGACAGTAGTCAGTCACTGACGAAAGTATGCGCCTAGTAGTTGGTTAACAGAGATTTAGCCTTTCCAGGAACAGTGAGTAGGTGGGCTGACCGCCGTTATATAACATATACAATGTGTTGCTACGGCGTTAAACTCAACAAAAACAAACAAATAAAAATGTACATCTGTCTGTAAGAATATAAGATGTCTCCTACCAAACTCTGCTTGATACTTTCCACAATATTATTTATACTCTTTGAAACATTTAATTACTAGTAATTCTTAATAAACTTTTATATATACATAGTATTAATTAACTTTAATATATACATGTACATAATATTCACTCAACGTTTGTTATTTTCTTACCGGTATTTCCATATTTCTGTCATCCTTTGCATAAATTCCTAACTCATTAGCATTAAGTAGAGCAAAGTCTTGGTATGTTGTGTTTATTCTTACTGTAGAAACGGGACACTTATAAATGGTTGGTGGTTTAGGGTTGGGTCCATCTGAAATGTATTCATTCTAATTCGTTAAAACTTTTAATAAATCAGAGCAAAAGTGGAACCAAGATTTAGGCAATGATATTAACATTAAATGGGAAGCAATATACATGATACCTTTTCAAACTACTATAGATGTATCCCTACGATGTTTTCAATATAAATACTTGATGAGAATAATTCCCACAAATAAACACCTCCACACATGTAAAATCAAACAATCTAGTCTCTGTGACCTATGTCAATGTAATCCTGAAACTATTGAACACTTATTCTGGGAATGTCAAACTAGTCAAGCACTGTGGTGTAATCTTTCTAACCTACTAAACAATAATTCTTTCAATATTACAATAAATAAAATAGATGTGCTCCTAGGGCGAGAAATGAAAAATAATAAAAAAACCATTTTACTCAATTACATTATAATGCTGATGAAATACTATATATTTAAAACAAAATGCAAAAACTCAATTCCTACTTTTCAAAACTTTATTAATTTTTTCAAACATCAAGTTCACATTGAAGGAGAAATATCTATTATAAAAGACAAAACCGAAAGCTATGAAGAAAAATGGAAAGATTTTAAAAATTTATTAAAATGAATACTCAACAAAGGTCAGATATGTTGGGGGCCGCAATCCTTATTATGGGGTATTTTTTTATAAGTAGAGTGTTAGCGAGTGAATGATCGATTTAATTGAGTGAGTTGAGTGAATGAGTGAGTGGGTGAGTGAGTGAGTGAGTGAGTGAGTGAGTGAGTACGTGAGTGAGTGAGTGAGATAGAGTGTGAGTGAGTGAAAGAGTTAGTGAGTGAATGAGTTAGTGAGTGTGTTTTGACAATTCCTATCATACATACAAAAATTGTACTTTATTTAGTAAGATTTATGAAGGTCATCATTTTAACATGTATAATTGTAATTGTACTAATAATTGTGTTTTCTTTTTGAATTTATGATATGAAATGTTTTATATAAAATGAATCTTGTGAATAAATGAGAAAAAAAAACTTTTAATAATTACATTTCGGTTTTTAGTTGTGTTTAACGCCGTAGCAACAATTGTATAGGTCATATTATGGCGTTTAGTCAACCTAATTACCGTTCCTAGAAATACATGTACTAGATTTCAGGATTTTGCTGTTAACCAGTCCATTAGTGATTTACAACTGATCCTTCAGTAGAAGGGGGTTACATATCTTTACATTATATATATACACGTATACATGTATGTGTATACAATATCATTTTTGTAGGTGGGATACTGTTTTATACCAGCAGCCTATGCGTACCAGTAGCCTGTTGACCGGGGATAAAAGCTGTAGAGTCGGTAAATGTGCATTAGCTTGCAACTTTGATTAAATTTTAATATAACCATCTAACGTATAGCGCTACGTCCTTGCATAAAAATGATTGTTGTATTTCGCTCCAACCTGTGAAAAGTTGTCGATTTTAACCGCTCGACCACGAAGGATATAAATATTGTTTAACAAATAATCATACATACCTGGGCATGTCGGACAACACTTATCGGGATGGTGTCGCTGGTTTGGACACCATAGCAAACCATAATTACTGCCAGGACATGTGCGTGTGTGGCAGCTTAAGTGACCATATTCCATGCATGTACATTTCTAAACAAAATACAATGTTTATTTCTATACGTATTAAACTAACTTGGTTACTAACAAAGACTAGCTCATCCAGTCCCTTTTATATAAACTCTTGATTGATTCGTAAACACTTATCTCGATAATAATCATTTTAATGTTGTGACGTAGCAAGTCTAGCATACTATATGTCATGACCGTATAAAATAAAGGTCAAAGGGTTTAAACATACAACACTGTGAGTTTAAAGTTAATTTACCCAGCAAATAATTTTATAGAATTTAAATATTTGTAAGATGGTCAATGGTACTTAAGTTTACGGTTTAACTGCTCTCCTTACTGTTTATAAAAGCCTCGACCAAATCTAAAACCTGGATCTCTATTTTATTCTTATATTCCATATACTTGTACCATTATAAATTCCGGAATCAATTTAAATTGACAGCTTAAATTCAGCGCATTTCGACATTTATTTAGTCGTCAACTTCGTGTAGAATTTCATGATATGGCGAATAGTACTCAAGTGCAACTGACATAATAAACGCCTTACCGTGCATATCAGCCGTGAAAACGAGTATCCAATCGGAATTGTTCTTCCCAAATATTGACATGTGCCATTCACTGGATCCCGACATTTAGTGCTACATCCTTCTTTACAACAGACCTGGTTCCCGGAGCATTGCCCATCACTCATACATTGTGTCTGACATAATTCTTCTGACTGAGAGCTTGGTGCTGGACAACTAGCGGAGCTGATGACTGATGAAAAAAAGTCCAAATAAGTGGACGATAATTTAAAATTGATACTTTTATTCATTCTCATTCACTCATATCGTCATCTCTTTATATTACTAATTAAGTAATTTTAAGACAACTGTCACGTGTGCCTGTAGACAGTCCAAACTTAATATACCATACAAAGTTTTTCAATTAGTTAAAGGATTTTCTTTTGAAAAATTTAACCAGTTTTGTAAAACTATTGCAACATGATAAACTAAAATTTGTTATCGGAATAAAAAACGAGTTGATTTCCAATCTTCCAATCATTTATGATAATGAACCAAAGTACAGCGTCACCCATTTATTTTATTTTTTTCGAAGGATTTATCTTTCAAATTTATCAAATGGAAACTCATTCCTATCAAAATTCGGGCAGATCCGGTTCTATTCCTTAAAATATGACAAGCAGCTAGATACGTTCAGCGATATTTATTAATTATGTCAAAGTGAATGCATATAATTATATAAACATTGATCGACGTTTTGTACATATACGATGTTGTGATCTTCTTTATTCGTACAAAAGACTTGCTGACAGATTAAAGTTTTACCTGCATCGTGTCTCTAATGTATGCAAACTTATACTTGAATGTAGTAAATTAGTAATAGTCTTATAATATTGTATTATCATATAAAACATTTGAGCTAGATTTGTTTGATTTTTACAAGCGATGCTCGTCATTAATGTAAAAAAACTGCCAATAAATATTTTATTCAGGTCTTTCAGCACTTTGATTATCTACTTACAGCGGTGTTCACAAGTTTTGCCGACAAAATCATGTGGATAATGTGGACATTTACACATCTCGTATTCACCTCTCTTGACGCACGTTCCGCCATTTTGACATCTCAATGAACAGCGAGCTAAAATATAAAATACTGTTTAGTCAATCAGATGATAAATCAAATCTAAATCAAAATCATCAAAAAGAGTTTAAAACTTATGATAATCTTGAACGAAATTCTTTTTTGTCTTTAAAGTTAGGACAACCCCAATGTGTAGAATATCAAGTACAATTTTTAAATTTATTCCCTTTTCAGTGAGTCAAATCTTGTGTTTTGGATTCCCCTTATATAATAATTATAATAATAACTTTATTTTCTGAAGGTAACATTTAGACATACAAAGTTAAACTACAACATATGCCTTAAGTTCAAATGGCCTTCAACAAGACACTAAGACAGACATGTGAAGACAAAAACAATACAAAAAAATATTTATAAGGACAGACACTCACAATAATATACTCAAACATTATAAATATACCATAATTTAAATAATTTAAACTCATACTAGATTTATAAACATGCATACTTTAAAATTATTCATATACATGTGTACAACATTAACTAGTATAAAGAAGCATAACTCAATCAAAGCGCTAAAGGCACTGGAGTTGTTCGACAGAGAAAACATGTTGTGCTTCGGTCACTTAATGGGCTCAAAAATGTGACAAAATATGTAGAATAAGATTTCGTTTCTTAAAACATAGGCTGCAGAGCTTTCGTAGTATGAAATGTATCTTCAAAATGGTGCCATTTGTACTTGTAAACTATACATGAAAATCCAATTTTAATTCGATTATCATAAATACCGATATCCCAATGTTCAGGTAAATCTTTTTTAGAAGAAATTGATTACAATGCATACTCCTATAATTGCACAGGTATTATGACCATAGAGGAGGACAGGAAAATACAATTGAATGTTCATATTTAAATTAATTGTATATGTTACTAATACATGTATGTATATATGGATAAGTATTCCTGTAGTTATAAGCCAGCATTTTTTACAATTTAATCATCATGATTAAAAAACATACAACTGTTTTATGTTCATGTATACGCCGCACTACTTCCTGTGCGTTGTTGTTGTGCGATATGAGTTAAGCGTCTGAGCCAAGATATGTTTTACCGTCTACGTATAGAATGAGAGATTAATGCGTTACGCCCTTTCAAATTGGGGTTCACCACGGGGAATCTTCACTGTCGTATATATTTTCAGTGTTTGCTTAAATGTAATTATTACAATTTAATTATTAAAACCTTTCTCAGTCATGCACATGCTTGAAGATTTGAGTTCCTTCATGTACCTCAAAAAGTAGATTTTGTAGTAAGCTTAATATACTGATTTCTCAAAATTGGCGTATATAGTTGTTCTTCGAACAATTAATGAAAACTCTGTATATCATAGGTTTGAAGAGTTGAGCCCCGTCGTGTACCTCAAAAAAGTAGAATCCGTAGTAAGGTTGCTACACCGATTTCTCAAATTGGCATATATAGTTGTTCGACAAGCGAACAACTAAGAAGTAACTCACATAAGAGTTATGCCTCTTTATAGTCGTGTAGGCCTGTACGCAGAACAGAAAATTTAGGTTTTACTACAAAGAAGTTTTTTGTATGAAGACTTGAATGAATTAATGATTGATATTTTTCTTATCGTGTAAGGTATTTCATTCCACACGGTATACTATAGTGAGAAAAAGAATCCTTTAGATATTGTGTTTTGGGTTTTGTTTTCATAACAAGATCGTTGTGTACAATAGATCTTAAGGAGTAATGTTCATTTTTAGCAAAATTTATTATATCTGACATATATAAGAAGTCATATTATCTAGAGTTTTGAAAACAAGTAAAGCAATGTGGTATTTACATCTGTCAGTAAAAGTAAGCCATTTCAATTGCTCAAAGAGATCGGAAGCAGGTGTACGAATAGGTTTATTTATTATTAGTTTTGCTGCTCTCTTCTGTAGAACATATACTTTTTTAACATATTTTTTTATATTAGCCCCAAACAGTACAACAGTAATCAAATATGGGCAGTAAGTATGCATTGTATATAGTTTGGTTTCATCCGTAAGGTAATACAAAATGCGTTTAAGCAATGAAATTTTACTTTTAAGCTTTTTACAAATAAAATCGATATGCGTATGCCAATTAAAATTGTCGTCAATGTAAACACCTAATACTTTATGGGAAGTGACATTTTCTAAGAAATTTTCATTTGTTTTCAATGTTAGATGTTTACCACACATATATTGACGATGCGTTTGTTTTAAATTGTTCGCCTATACTGAACACAAAAAAGTTACGTGGTATAGCGACACATACACTCCCCTCGCAGCTCAGTGAATACATTACATTCACCTGCTGCCTTAAAACTAGTCGATTTATGATATTGACCTTTACTATGAACCTTTAAACGACCAATTAAAGTTTACCAAATTCCAATTTGGTTAAAAAACTTTATACGCATTTTCATTGGTTGAACGGGTAAACAAAGCCTTATATGGTATGATCATACTAGTGACGAATGCAACCTCGTATGACGTCATTTATAGCGTGGCTACACTGTGCAATAAGTTGCTCTATGTTTATTGTTAAAAGATCGGAGATACACGTTCAAAAAGATCAATGTTAACTTTCATTTTTTGTTAATTTTCCATTATCTTACTATTGCAAAACTGTCCAACATCTTTGCATTTCGACATTTTGAAATTACAGGCGTGAGAACTGTTTGCATCTATTCTTAAAAACCACGTTACAGTCATGCGATTCAAATGTTTATGTGTCTCTGTCTAAAAATTGAAATATCAGTTTGCACGTAGTATTTTAGCAGAGGTAGAATGTGAACGAGTAGGAGTGAAACTTTCAAACCAATGCATTGGAAGGTAAGCGACACCTTGTCAAAATATGTAAAAATATGTTGAATGTGAATTGGTAGGAGAATGTAACCAGAAATGTCATTGAAAAAAAGATATTCGGCGTTGTGCAGGGTTCATTTTGTTTGAAGTATAAAGTTAACCAGCGAATATGACTTTAAACTACTTTAAAATCTCATTTTCACAAAATGTTCCTGCATATTGAAAATTTGGGGCCGTATACTAAACTTTATTTCGAGACAACCAATGGTATCATATATTTTATTCAGTGATTAATGCTGGAAGAGAATTTCATTAGACAAATAGGAATGGTGGAACAAATTGTATTGGTTAAAATATAGTTCAAAAGTTTGCTTAGACAGCTGTGCCAAAGAAAAACCACCATGCTTTAATGGAGTTTATTTTTCAGTCAATGAAATCTTACCATGTTCACATCTTTTTCCGTAGTGATCACTAGAACAATTACAAAATGGCCGACCATCTTTTACAATACAATCTCCTTCATTCTCACAATGACACATTGCTGTAAATATACCAAAAACAAATTAGAACAAGATGGTCTTGAGACACTTGACCATTCACATGAGAACTCGATTCTTAAGGCATCAAGATTTATTAACACGTTCATTTTTAGTTGTATGAAAATTACACATGTATCATATAGGACGCATAAATTGAATACTCTTTGTAGATGACCATTAGACGATACGTTAACTCATATGTCCTAGCTCTAGACCTAGCTGTTGTCATGACAACCAGAGTTACGCATAAAATGGAAATTTTTAAACAATTTAGAAAAAAGCCTTATACCGGGATTATTTATTCCAAGTTTTGTCAATATAACTTCAAGGGTTTAGGACAAAATACAAAACAATACAAATGAGAATAAATATATAGTTCGTAAAATAAACCACATCCGTGTGTTTTAATTGACTTTTCTTTTCATTTGAAGATTGATTCATCATCGTATCTACATTGTTTAAAGTTCATAAAAATTATTGTAGTTATAAAATTAGGATTGTCAGTACTTTGATTTACTTATAAAAATTAATGTGACTTACGTATTTCACAGCTTGTCCCACTTAATTCACTAGGACAAACACATTTACCATTAAGTCTGGTCCCACCGTTCTGACATTCTATTTCTCCAGTAGCATTATCTACAATAAACACACAAGTCTCGGTGGAAAGTTCTCTTTAAATATTTTTATTAACTAAACAGTGTAAAGCAACGTAAAACAACGTAACAAAGTATATCAGTGTAAACATGTTATATAATGATGGAAGTGATTATTTTCGTCGAGATATAATATAACATTTATATTGCAAGCAAATTTTCTGACTATTCTCTCTACGATTAAAACCGCAAATAGTCCGGCTGTATACACTATAAGCATATCTGCAATGCAGAAACCTTCAACATATTTCCCCTGCATATAAGTTTAACAGTTGTTAAAATATTTAAACGACATTTCGTGAGTCAACTATTCGATACCACATCTTTCATGTGACACTAAATACGTCAATATCCACCGTGTAGTTACCGACTTCCAAGATGCACGTGCATTTCGTGCTTTTTACTTGTATGAGCCAAACGGTTTACATTTAAACGTTAATTTTGTACATGCCGACTTCTATAGCGATTTACACTTAGAAAGCACATCTAAACTTTCACAAGCCATAAGAATGCAACGAATAAGCTTGAAAGAAAGAGACCAGGCTATTAGAATGATACATGCTGGCTAATCAGTAAGAGAGGTAAATTGAATGGAATTGTGTCTTATGTCTTGTCTGGTTCCCAGTCGTACTCTGGCAGGTAAAAGTACGTCAGACAAACCATGACCATGGCCGCGTCCTATGTAATGAATTAAATATTGGATAATTGTGTTTTCAAATGAGCATTTCTCACTACACAGGCTTAAATCAAAGGATTATTGTACAAGAATTGCAGCGAATGCCTTTTTTAGTTGTTCGATTACATTAATTTATGCAAAATAAAGTATCCGGAATTCTTACGAGACTAATCCACGTCCGAATTGTATTCACCTGAGACATGTTTTTGTTAATCGTCGGCAAAATATACGTGTAATCTGAAAAATCGAAATCTAATGTCCTATATAGTACCGAACACCTACTAAAGTAACTATTGTCAGCAAATGATCATGCAAGATTAAGAAAACGTAATACCTGTATAATAATTAAGGATGCCGTCATGATTCTCGTTTGCCTGACCCGATTACGATAGTGGTAAGGGGCAGGTAATCCAGACTAACTTATGTCTTGCTCGTATCATATTCATTAATGAGACACTCTAAGCATAGCTGCAATGCAGAAACCTTCAACAATCGTGACAAAGTGAAACCATTTTTCAGGTTGCCCGTACTTTCAAGCGTTACCCTTTGACTGTGATGAAAACTTTTTAGAAAGTTTGAGCAAACCGGAAGTGTTTAAGACCTGCCAAGGCAGAAAAGACGTAGTATGACGACAAGACGGCAAGAATAGGCTATGGTACCCAAGATATCCTTAAGAGTTATATAATCTCAATGCGAGCTAGGTGTCTTGCTGTTATATGAGCTGAAGGTGGCCATACTCTTTATTGATGTGAATTTGTACTTTGTTAGTGTCAATATTGTTACTGCATATAAAAAGTCAGTTAGCTTTCAATTAATTCTTCGTGTTTGTTAATAAATAAAATACTATTTGATGATATTTCTACAAATTTTATATCAATAGCTTACGTATCAACCCAGTTATGACCAAATATATAGGTGTATACTTAGAAATGTTGTTAAGCGTAATGCTCATCGCAGATGATCTTGATCTCCATACACATAATTATACCCGTCCAGCTCAGTTGGCAAGACCCAAGTCTACTGATCAAAGGGGCTATGGGTTAGATTCCCTGGCGGGCATACTATCGCAGAGTTAGGTCATGACATGATTTCAACGCCGATTCTCTCTCCTACCACAGATTCTTAATCATGAAGGGCAGTTGTCAGACACTGACGGAAGTATGTGACAATAACTGATTAAACCCGGATCGATAGCGCAATTGGTAGCGCACCGGGATTCGGAATCTCGTGTCCCGAGGGGGGTACGGGTTCGAATCCCACCCGGGGAGGTTATGCCCTTCCATGAAAATTTGACAATGTCAATTTTCCTCCATTGATTAGATAATATGGAGAAGTTTCCGACCTTGTGGAAGGATAGGTGAGTACTGGTTATAGAGAAAGGTCCAGGAAAGCTAGGTTAGGTGCGCTGGACGCCGTGAAATGACCTAAAATGTGTTGATACGGCGTTAAATCCAATAAATAAATAAAATAAAGTAACTAATTAACAACTAACTCCAAAGATTTTGCCTTTCAAGGAACGGTAAGAAGTTGACTGACCGTCTATACAATATGTTGCTACGACGTTTACTAGCCCCTAAAAACCAACTTACTACATCTTCCGTAATAATCCCTTTCATATCCATCGCAACATCTGTCGAAACATTTATAAAATGTACACGGAAATTTTCCTAGACACATCACACTGAAACAAGATAGAACAACGTTTGTTGGCTGGTTTGGGTTTTAAACCTATTTAGTCAGTCGTAAATTCATGTTTACAGGAATTTAATCCCGCTGATTTAAATATGCAATATATGTTTGATATACTTCATACATACAATTGTGCGACAATGCTCTAGAAGAATCCAGCACACCACCCGAGCGAAAGAGATAGTTACTCGCTACAGTAATTCTGTGCTTACTTACAATAAAATATATACCCATATCTATGTACGTGGATTGTAGAACAAATGTCGAGTATTATCATCAGCGGGGTTGATATATGCGCCATTGACAATTTATTAAAAAATCCAATAGCAAGTAGATGGTCTTTGGTGATAGTTCTTAAGGGGAGAAAATTTATACCATTTTAACCAAAACTCTTGATATTGAAGCGTAAATCTTAATCACACAAGTCCTGCAACTTTGCTTAAAGCAGAATTAACTCCCACACTCATTGTCTCCCTTCCTTTACACCGACCAATTTTATCACATAAATTTAAGGCTGTTCTGTCATTTATACAATTGTGTAAAGTAAAGAGGGATTATCGCAATGTTTTTCATGTATTTAAGCTATCATATGTCTTTCATATATCAGTATGTTAAACCAGGAAGCAAAGACGTTTTGTTTAAGATTATAAACTTTTTTATTTAAACTAAGGTTGTTTCTATGTACGTGAGTCACATCAGGTTTGTTCTGCCTTAGGTTAATGCCATTGTTCTATGCTTTAGTCATTACAAAAGGGGATTTTCGGCAACTTCATTATCACAAAGAACGTTTGGTGACACTTTAGACCATCTCATTTTTTAATAATTTAAACATGATAGTTTCAGTTTTTAGACTTTCGGCGATTTCGCCTAAAGGCTTTAGTTATACCACAAATCGAAAACTATCGATAATAATGCCTGACCAGTTTAACCTGTGGAGTAATACATGTGTCTCTAATTTACTACGCAGTCAATTTCTAGGCGATTAAAGTAGTTATGTTATCTGTTATATTGATAAGCGGGTGGAAGGGATTGCCATTCCATTTTGAAAAGTTTATGAAGTAAGAGCTATAAATGATTAATTACTTTGCGCTCAATACTGGCGTTAATTTGAAAATACCAAGCCCTAGGACTCAAAATATTCAACTACTTTTACCATTTTTATCGCATTTTGATAAATCTTACATCAGTCAATTTAAACAATTCATACTTTCAGAAAATTGTATTATGTACTATATTTTACATACATATGCCAAAATATTCGAGTGTAAACCCGTCTGAACGTCGGAAAATATGCCAGTAAGACGTAACAGAAACAAGTAAACTTCGTTATAAAAACCAAGTTGTCTGCCGTATAAAGAAACGTTTTTTACAATGTTTGTGTTACTGAACTACCTTATACATATATAAAGTTTTATTAAATATAAACATAGCTATACGCAAAATTATCAGAAAATATATGTTTGTTGAAAAGGTAAGATTTTAATTTTACAAATTATCCCGTTTACAACTTCGATATATTTGGTGCAATAATTAGATTGATATAATGAATTTTTAGTATTTTTTAAAAGTTCATTTCCTTACCCGTAGATATATTTTAAAATGAAAATAATGAAGTAAACGGAAAGCGGCGTTAGCCAGGTTTTAAAATGTCTAGCCACGATGTAACGCATGCACAAAATGCCGAAAATAGACTTGACTCAGATATTTTAAAGATCATTGTTCACAGAATTAAACAAAATAGCGAAATTTCATATCAATCATCAAAAAGTTCAAATTTAAACATAACACAATATCAATATGATATTGGTGAAATAACTTAGAATAATTAACAATTCAAAATGTCTAGCCATGATGTAACGCTGCCTATTTTAGACGTTTTTAACGTCAATGTTCTTTGACTTTTTTCTGTTTGAATTATATTACTTAAAAGTAATGCATAAACATGTGCAGTTCAAATCGGCAAAAGATAAGATGGCAAAGGAAAAGGCAAACAAAGACTAAAACAAATAAAACATGCAATTAAATCTTGCCAAACATGATAAAAAAACTGGAGGACACCTTAATTTACATTGATATTTGGTAAAAAAAACCTTATAGGTATGTATCTGAGAATATGGGAAAATGACACATTAGGTGTCTATGTATTTAAAATTTATATGTAATAAGATTCACGAAACAATAAAAAATATTTTGTATCACTATAGCCAATTTATTAAAGGTAATACTATGATATTAAATGCTGACTATGGCGAAATAAATACAAAATATTTTTTATAAAACGTTACTTTTGACGTTACGCAAATTGACGCCAGTATTGGACGCAACGTCTAATACATTGATAGTGTCTTTAGCTCTATAATGTAATGATACTGCGGTCAGTAATTGTATTACGTTGTTTGACAGTATTGTACCATATTTATCATATTTAATTACACTAATGAACCTACAGGTTTGTAAAGTGTACTGGGCAAAACTGTACTTCAAAATAAAATGAAAATAAAATCTTTATAATACTTGCCAGTAATACAGGGTGGAATAAACACTTAGCCCGCATTTTTGCCCTGCTTGATTCGTACTCGAATCTAATGTTTAATGAGTAATCATTAGTATGGATTTGTTAGGTTTCAATGTGCACGAAAGTCTTTCTGTATTTCAATACTTTGATTTACATTTGGATTCTCCTCTTTTTAGTTGAGGACTGCAGCAAGTCCTTATTAAAATTTGTCGCGGACGTTTACATTCGGATGCGAGTGCGCATTTAAGGGGTAATTACTACTGTAGTTAAAATAGTCTTCATTACGCTTAAACAATCAGACGATAATAAGTACATGTATCTAATCTGGCTTATGTAAGGTAGCGCAAGAACCCTAGGTTCTTGGGTAAAGGTAAAGGTCCTTAGCATCGCTTCTATTTGTTGTATAAGCCATATATTCCACAAAACTCCAGGCCTGACCGCGCTATTAGCGCTTTGATTATATTTTAGTGTCTAGGATCTATAGTCACGTGATCTACAACAACTTATGAGGGTAACAAGCGTATATTTTTCACTTATATTTCTTTCTAACATTTAATGACTTATTGATATAATTATGCGGTTATGTAGAACATAAAAGATTGTAACATGATTATCATAAATTCCATTCCAGTTGTTGTAGCGACCTGGCTAGCTCAGATAGTAGCTCGCAAATCTACTAATCGAGTAGTATTGGGTTTTTGTGGAGCTTGGTCATGAAATTATTTCTACGATCATTTTCCGTTCTACTAATTATTCTTAATCATGTAGGACAGTTGTCAGTCACTGACTTAAGTATGCGCCTAGTAGTTGGCTAACAGGAAAATCCTATACAATGTGTTACTACGGCTTTAACCCTAGTCTACACAAAATTAAATTAAACGTAGTTTTGACAATTCATTCACTTACCAAGATTCATCATGATAATCATAAGCTCCATCAGTATAATCGTTAGTAGTATCATCATATTCTGTATAGTTTTCCCAGTTCTCAAAGTTTCTACAGCAGTCAATCTTCCAACATGTAGCATCCCTGGCATACAATGAACGACACACATGTGTCACTGGATCTTCACTGGGACAATCGGATGTTATATTGTCACTCCTTTCTCTACAACGATGATAATATGTGTTCAACATGGATAAACATTGCATCACAAAGCGTACCATTGCATTGCATCTCATCGCATCGTGTCGCATCGCATTGCATTGCATAGCATGCCACTGCAAGGCATAACATTACTTAGCTCAGCATACCATGCCATCGCATCGCATCGCATTGCATTACATTACATAGCATACCATTGTATTGCGTAACATTAAATAACACACCATACACGCCATTTCATCGCATAGCATTGCATTGTATATCATGCAATCGCATAGCATACCATGCCATCGCATTGCATTGCATAGCATACCACGTCATTACAACGCAAATCATCGCATTGCATTGCATTGCAAAGCACACCACGTCGTTACATCGCAAATCATCGCATTAAATTGCATTGCATAGCATACCACGTTATTTCATCGTAAATTATCACATTGCATTGTGCATAGCATACTACTCCATCGCATCAAATTACATCACATTCGCATAGCATAGCAAAACGGTACAAACATACCAGAACAGAAAATAATACATGTAATACAGTTCTGCTTCAACGTTCATATTCCATTCCTTTTTGACAATTTTGAAGAAAAAAAACATTTCGCTGTTAAGACCATGTGCATGTCCAATTGGCGCACCTTTACTGTACATTACTAAAATAATGTTTATATAAGTAATGTGATTTTGTTTGGTTGTGTATCTTGTTTTAACGCCGTTCATGACTTCGTTTTTCAACTATTTACAGAACATATATATACGGAAAATCGTCTTTTCCTAAGCTTAGCTTTGATACAATGTCATCTACATTTTTATGTTAAAACATTGAAACGTAGCCTACAAACCTAGTTACTCCAAAGGCAAGAATGGGTTTAGGTATAAGGAATCCCTTAAAGAAAGTGAAAGGTTAGCTCCCCCTCTTGAAAAAAGACTGCGTGATATGCTCCTTTTAAACAATTTCCAATGTTTTGGTCTTTTGTACCTTTTCAGTGTCATTTCAAAATATGATCCAAAAGTAAAATGTAGATCTTTGGATCCATTCTGGAACCCAATTACAACGTATGAAACTCTACTCCATGAAACACTTTTTCACATATATAATTTAAATACAGTTAACAGTGTTCAAAGAAGCTAATTGCGCTGGTAATTGGCACATAATGCTAAATGAGCTTTGACTTGGAAGGTTTCGGAGATTAAACATGTACAATGTACAGTACCCATCAAAAGTTTGGAGACAAAGAAATTTACTACAGTTCTTGAATTTTGATGATTAATTTTATAGAATCATTAATTTTAAATACATTTAGTTATTGTTTGTGATAAAATGTAAACAAACCTCATGAATGCAACATTTTTTAAGATTCAGCACATGACATTTTAAAGCCTACAGAACCATGTTTATTGTAATTATTTTCCATAACATGGTTTTAATGCTACTTTTGTAGTATCAATTATAATGCTAATGATTACTCAAAACTTCAGAAAACTATAAGCATTTCAAAATTACAGAATTAGTTATAGAATTTTAGATAAAAGCTATTCAGTAGGACTACAAAGTGAAAATGTCTCCAAATTTTTGGTGGGTACTGTATATAAAAGTGCTATTGAATAATTTATGGTCATACATAGTGCAGTTCGAGAAATCATAAAGTGAATTACTAATAACCTGTATTATCTAGAAAACGTAGTAGGTGAGTCGGCAATCATGAATATCTAGATAAATGTATTTACATGAGGGGGCTTCAAATTAAAACTATTTGTTGAAATATAAGAGTTTTATTTTTACTTTTAAAGATTTGTACTTTAGTTTATACTTGTTCTTTTTTAATAATTTATTATAACAAAACTCGAGATCTAGAGTTACAGCTGTGTATTGAAGCTGTGCGACTCTTAATTCTATAAAACCATAATTGTACCCATCGTATACGACAGTTTAGGTAATGAAATACGTATAGATATCTATAATTGGTATCTAACTCATATAAACCATGGATAAAAACAGCATTCTTCTTTTCAAATCTCCTTTCAAATGGAATGAAACACTTGAACATTTGGCACCGTGCATGGCAATCCCCGTTTCCTGGTCTGTTCACTTTTATAGATTTTTCCGAGTTTAAACTGATTTCAATATACCTTTCCCGCGATATGTAAGTAGTAGCTAGTGGGCAAAATTTTCAGTTCCGATTTTCCTGGTTCTGCATTATATTTTTATAATTGTGATTGAAACAGACAAACTGATATGTTGCTTGGCAAAATACTTCTATATTTTCTCTTTTAAATTATATTTGGGATGTTTCCTTACTAGACCCACGTGAGTGAGGGTAGCTAAAATAGAGTAGTGTTAAAATATGCATTTACTGATGAGAAGAAACTAGAGCTTGTTTTGTGCAATATTAGAATAATTCTATTAAAACGATCCTTACCGGTTATTTTCTCAATACCCTATTTCCGTTTTCATCAATGTGTATGCTACATGTTTTTATACGTTCAGTTGAATAATATTAGTGTCAAATGTTATTAGTAAGTGATTTCTTACGTTCCTAATACTGTTTTACAGACTAAACTTGGTTCTATACTTTTGGCACAGTCATTGCCTGTATATCCCTTTAATACGTTTACAGAAAATCATAAAGTGCATTATCCTCATTATTTGTGTTCTTAACAGCATAGGGTATATAGATATATTTTGTTGCGTCATTATTTATAATGATTTTATTGTATAACCGTATATTTTATGACTTCAACAGCTCACGTGTTGAAATTTAATTTTAAAAGTCTAAAAATAATTCAAGGTTATATTCATTTATGGTCCAATAACGTTGGTTTTGAATGGTAAGTCGGGTGTATATATTTACAATGTTTTGTTGTGTTGTGAAATACGTTTGATGAAATACGATACGGAGACCTTAAAGGTTCGAAAACAGTATAAATGTATATTAGATAACTTTTATAACTACCGAGTATTTTGCGTCGCAGTTTTATAACATGGGTAGTGGTAAATTTTATCCTGAGCCAAGGGTACCTGAGGCGCGTTCAACAATGCGAGCGCTCGGGGCGACAACGAGTGCTCGGGGCGACAACGAGCGCTGGGGCGACAACGAGTAAGTAGGTTCATTTTTAATGTTGACACACACTTGTTTTGTTATTTTTTCACACACTATAATTGTAGAGGTTTGTCGAAAATTTACAGGGGATCAGTTATCGCTGGTTAAAGGTTCACAGATATGGTTTTACTTTCCAAGACCGTTCAGTGTCAGTAATTGCGTCAAAAAATCAATTCTAATTATTTTAAGACAAACTGACCTATATGTTGCAAGAAAAATACAATTCAAGTCACAAAAATGAGAATCCTACTAGACCATTGGTACGAAAATGATATACCGTAACATACGGCGTAAAATTTTACTACATGAGACACTAAATTTGTAGTTGTATGTCAATTTGCACTAAAACTGCCATTATCAGACAATTAGAACACTTTTTTCCTGCTTTCATAAACATTTCCGTACAATTTTGATAGTTTTAGAAAAAATCATATTTAAGGTGAAATCTGTGAATGAGAACCTTTGAAAACCTTAAAAGAAACACTCCGCCTTGGTTGACCTCAATCTAAACAATTAAATTTTAAGATAATGCTGGCATCACAGTCGATGATAAGACGCAACTTGTTTTGCTAACTAAACCCAAGATCGAATATCCTGATTACATTGTCGGCAAATCAATATATTACAACTCCGAAAAGCATCGTGATGATTTCTAATTTTATGCTCATTTAGTAATCTAGACAAATAAGTGAACACCCACGATGATAATAAATCTCTTAATTCATTTGAATTAATTGTAATGTACAAATGACGTTTGTTACATGTATGTAAATTTAACTAAAAATCAATTCTACAAGCTATCGATTAGTACACATTAATGATTTACTAATTTCCTACCTTCCATTCCCGTCCCACCACCCATAAGCCGACCCAGCAGTCCACGCCAACAATATAACAAATATTATTTTATAATCCATTCACCCTGTCTACTTGCTTATCCAGGTCACAGTACTCTTTGTATCTATATGAGTTGTATTTTTAGAATACGCCGAATAAGGAAGTGTTGGTATATCTTCCAATAATCGTACCCGATTGGTTTAAATTATTTGCCTCCATTTTGTAGTTATGTATGCGCATAACTAGTCGAGTAATACTAGGCTACCAGCTAAATCAATATGTGCCATTGAATATGCTTTTTCAATCTTTTTTTTCTTTTGTTAGAGTTTGTTAATACATTTGTATAATGTTTAAATAACATTAAGATCAAATTAACTGCTTACCTGAGGAGAAAATTGCTCAACAAATTTTGATATGTTTAATGTAATCTGTTTTATGTAAATATGATTTGCACTTTTAATGTGCAAATAAACTAACGATTTGCGCATTAAAAACGTTTTGTTTTTTACTTTGTAAAATTCAATTCTAATCAACAATACGTAGTTAAAATTAAACAAGAATTCTAAGCACGTGTCAAAGAATATTTGAGGGATATTAGCCTCATGTTAGAGGTTTTTAAAATTTGTCCCGGTTCAAAAACGATTGCTGGTTGCCTCACCCGAACTTGTTATACCCTTTCATGAAAGTTTGACAAAAATGATTTTTCTCTAAAAATAAAACTTTAGGTATAAGGTGTAGTTCTTCCTTTATAAGTATGTAAGTAATGGCTATAAGCTAGGTAGACAATTATAACTATGTGAACATACCAGGGGCGGATCCATGATTTTTTTCTAGGGGGTCCGAACTTTACTAGGGGAACCAAACTTTATAATCACAACCACATTATACACATTTGCAGAATAATGCAACATATTTATAATAAAAACTACAATACCATTAAATCTATGTTACGCACCGAGAAATATTGCTTCATGCTACTTAAAAATGACTTACAGTCAAGAAATACGTTAATGGACAGGTACATTTTGGAAATTCCCGGGGGGGGGGTACGAACCCCCTGACCCCCACCCGCTAGATCGACCTATGCGTACCTTTCCAGCTGCGAGTTCAGTTACTACTGTTAGCTAACGTTACGGGTACGGGACAACTCAACCCGTGCAAAAACTCAACTCAAAGCTGGGACAACTCAATCCGAAAGTAAGGATTGAGTTGTCTCGGGTTGAGTTGACTTTGGGTTGGGTTGTTCCGACACTTTCGTAACGGAACGTTTTGGGACGTTCAATGTAACTGAACACGATGCAGGTTTAGAACCAAATTATTGTGATCACGAGTTTTGATTCTGGCTCATCCTAACGTACAACCAAGGGTCGATAATTCCCGAAGTTTAACTGGGAACAACAACTCCTCACTCCGACAATCATCGGCAACCACAGTCTGCTTTCTTTCATTACACTGTCACATCATGAATAACGCAGCATAGCGGAGTAACGTATCGTGGAATAGCTGACAGTGCACCCCGACCAGATCTGGCTAAATGTATTACCACGCAGGTCACTTTAGTATATTCCAAGGCATGTGGTGATTATGATATGTAGAAAGTTACTTTTTTATTTTTAGAAAAACTACGAAATTGGAAGGCAATACTGAGGAAAATATAATACAACATCAAATATCGCATTTCGATATTTACATTGTCATGATTGTATTCTGGTTTACATTTTTAGACTTTCAGCAATTTCGCCGAAAGGCTTAAGTTATACCACACATCGAAAACTATCGACGAATATGCCTGGCCAGTTTAACCTGCGAAGTGATACATGTGTCTCTGATTTACTACGCAGTCAATTTTTAGGCGATAAAAGAAGTTCCGTCCTCTGAATCGTCTGTTTAATGTAATGATACTGTGGCCATTCAATGTATTTCTTAAAGTTTAATTTGTTTTACAGTATTGTACCATATTTATCATGTTTAACTACGCTAATGAACCTACATAATATTTATGCAAAGTGTACAGGTGAAAATTGTACTTAAAGATTTTGTATGGCAAGAAGAGGAAAATAAAATCTTGATAATATTTGCCAGTAATACAGGGTAGAATAAACACTTCATCGCATTTTTTTTGCCCTGCTTGATTCGTACTTGAATCTAAGGTGTAAAAAGTAATTATTAGTATGGAATTGTTAGGTTTCAATGCGCACGAAAGTCTTTCTGTATATTAATACTTTGAATAAAAAAGTTTAACTCCATGTTTTGCAGAATTAATATTTTGATGAAATTCGATTCTATAGTTAAAGGGTATTTACAATGTAGTAAAGTTTTGAAAGAGGAAGTGATGTTATAATGAGTTTAAGTTAATATTTATGGTATACAATCCCTAATACCATTCATAATGACAAAAGATTTCGGTTTTAGCGCACAAAAAATATATTTAGATAATTAAAATATGTTGATAAATGTTTTTGGGTTACATCAATTACATAGCTTGTAATTAAAATACTATTAGATAATAGTTTCAACTAGAGTAAGAAATTATCTGACAAGGAGAAAATATACAAATATACAAACAAGTCCGAGTATGATAATTTCCAGACATTTTAGTAGCCATGTATTAGTTAGGGTTTGTAACCCTTAATCGCCATCATATGACCTATATAATGTGGTGCTTCCAGCATAAACACAACCCTAAAAATGAAAACCATGAAATACACTACCAGACAATACAACAAGTGTGTACAACAGGCGGTCGTTATGGTTCCGAATCAAAAACACTATATTCGAGACCGTTCCGCCCGCCTATGATATTGTATGTATTCATTCGTTGTCAGAGATTTTGTTACATTGGCTATGAATCTATATATAATTATTTGTATTTCATGGCATTCACATGGAAATTACAAGTACATTGAGCAATCAGATGTTTAAATATCGAAATATTATTACACATAAAAACAGTTTATAAAAGTGTACACAAGTCAATATTTTTTTCTGAGTAAAGAGTGAGTTGAGCACCGTTTATACAGAGCGCAAACCCGAATCCGAACGCTGTTATTCAACTTAGAATAGGTTAGTTACTTGTAGAGGAACCGTTCAAATAGAGCGCGAACGCAAACAAATTTTGTTCGGGCTAACGTTCGCGTTGATTACCCCTAGAGCGAATTTTTCAGATGCTCGCGCGTCCTTTTTGTCATCAACCAAGCAGCAAGTACTTCCCTCGCATCATTTCCACAAATCAAAAATTGTACAGTTGACCGTTCACAGAAACAAACTAGGCACTAGAGTATGTCTATTTTGATTGTAAAGTTTGGAAATTATGGACTAGGCAATGGACAAGACAGAAGCCATGATTCTTGAAACAGAGAAAAATCATGTACTGTACGACAAAGCAGACAAGACCTCCATCCCAATGCAATTAAAACGAACCATCTGAATGTTTTGTAATTAGAAAACATAAAATTACAAATTCATCAAAATCTTTCGGGCATTTCCCGACCAAAATCACCCAATTATTACACAATACACAATGAAAATTCGACTTCCTCATGGCGCTTTTAAAGTTAAAGCTTATTACCGTTTAAAATCCGTTTTAAACGTATTAAAGGAAAACAACACGTACGAGAAAAATTTACAAATTAAAATTATATTTGAAGAGTTATCATTCTTCGTAACATCCTGTCATGAATTACGTGCTTAAACATGCTAACATCGGAACATAATACTTGAAACTGATCATTTCTTATTTATAAGATCATTTTAGAAATATCAAGTTATATAGATCAAAATATTCGTCAGTTGATAATGATATTTCTATTGCTAAAAATAACATAGTTTATTCTATGCTCAATACATCAGTAAATCACTTGCTTTAGTACGGATCCCCTGAAGTGATATCTTAAAATTCTTTGCAATAAAACAGATATTTCAAAATGTCAATTTCTAGGCACCATATTTTAGAATTTTGCTCTCAATAGTTATTCTTGTTATCTAGTGTAAATAGTGTCTGTTTAACTATGTGTAAAATAGTTTTAACTTTTACTTTTTTCTTTGATTGGGTTGCAAATTCAGTATTTTGAACTTGCCCAATAGGACACTTGTTCTAGGTTTTGTTAAATTTTATTCAAGACCGGGGTCAATAGCGCATACTGACACTGATGATTTAAATTCTCGATTACCGAAAGTGAGAACAGAAATACTGTTGTGAGTATTTAAAACAGCGGGACGAATGTTTGCACCACTGACATTTGAATATACATGTATTTATAAATATAATTCACACATATTTACTAGTTAAAAGTGGTAAAATCAATTTCTGCCAAACAGGCTAGTGTATTTGGAAGCGCATCTAACCTCTAAAGTTAAGGTACGCGGACCGATTCTCGAGCGAGAAGAACATATCTTCTAGGAGTTATGTTATGAAATATTTTAATAATCTTTATCCCGCCTAACTCTGTATCAAGAGTAGCAAGTTGTCAGCCACTGGCAGGGACATGAGCTAATTACGAACTTTGAAGTTAAGATTTTTGGGGCGTTTTACTTAACGTCGTACTATTTAGAAAATCTCATCGTACGTTTTAGATGTTCGACTTAGGTACGATTTGTTTAATGGCCGTCTTACTTTCGCCACCGTACTCTGGCGGTGAAATCGTACGCTTTAAAGTACCTGTGATTTTGAAGCATGCGCATCTAATCGATTCACATGGTTCCGGATACTCTTCCTGTGCCGTTTTATTGCTAATCCATGCGTTAATTAAGCCAAATGTGTCTTTCTTTAATGAAAAACTCGTTTTTTGTCTGTCGTTACCGAGATCTAACTGTATGGCAGTCATTTTATCGTACATAAGTAGGACTGGTATCTAGTGATCGTGAGAAAATTTACCATTTGACAAAAATCGTACGCTTTCAAAAAAATCGGCGATGCCTACTAAGACACCAGCATAATGACATTTCTTGTTTTCTATTCTTTGTTTAGCATTAAATGATAAATCCCGCGATTTTACGTGTCTTAACTCTCTTTAAAAATTGCCGCCATAGGCCTTTTTAATTGATATTTCCCTAAAAATATCTTGCTTGGGCGCCTCCCAACCAAAAGCCTTTATTGGGTCCCTGAGGGGGGATGTAACGTGCGCAATGATAGCTCAAACTCGTTTTTTTCTTTTAAGTCAAGTAACCTATGTCCTTGGTGAACATCTTTAAGACTTGGTCAATGGTTCACCACTCAAATGTCTAGTCAATCAATACAATAGCTAGGTATTGTTTCATATTAGATCATTTTATACAAGTATTAAAAAGTATATCACTTCTTATGATTATTGTGCTGACTTGGATGATGAGTGTATAAATTATATTCAAATATTAAAGATACTGTAAACAAATATATTACTTGTAGTGTATAGGGATAGGACGTTTCTTTTGGTCTGAATCTTAAAAGGCTTTAACATCACCACGTGTGTTTGTATGAGATGGGGTCCTGATTTTGTTATGGTCCTTTTTTTGTATATAGCCAGTCTTAAGTAATTGGGACACGGTTTTTATATGGCTCCTCCCTGCATAAGGTCAGTATTTGCTAATGAGACCATGGTTTTTATAAGGTCAGTATTTGCTAATGAGACCATGGTTTTTATATGGCTCCTCTTTGCATATGGTCAGTATTTGCTAATGGGACCATGGTCTTTATATGGCTCCTCGTTGCATATGGCCAGTATTTGGGAATGGGACCATAGTTTTTATATGGCTCCTCCTTGCATATGACCAGTATTTGCTAATGAGACCATGGTTTTTATATGGCTCCTCCGTGCAAAAGGTCAGTATTTGCTAAAGAGACCACGGCTTTTATATGGCTCCTCCTTGCATATGGTCAGTATTTGCTAATGGGACCATGGTTTTTATATGGCTCCTCCTTGCATATGGTCAGTATTTGCTAATGGGACCATGGTTTTTATATGGCTCCTCCTTGCATATGGTCAGTATTTGCTAATGGGACCATGGTTTTTATATGGCTCCTCCTTGCATATGGTCAGCTAGGGGTCATTCTAGATCCCTAAAATGCCATACTATGATATGAATATTGGTTTCCTTGAATTGTTTATCACAATTTGTGACGTAATAGTTTTACAATTATTGGACAAATCCCATTTAGAAGGAATCTCTAAATAACTGACTTGGAATTCTTTCTTGGTCCTTGATAAAAATAATAAGTGTTAAACACTGCTTACTGTCCTTCTCTCTTGTGTCAGATTGCTAAAAAAGGGCAAATAACAAAACGAATAAACTATTCAACATTCTACAAAAATATTCATTTATTTCTCAATCTGATTAAAATACATTGTATATTAAGGAAAAATAACAAAATTAAGAGGAAATAACAACAAGAAATAACAAGAAAACATACAAATGATTATTATGGCAACCATTATTAAGCACTTTAAACAACGCAGCACTTTAAGGTTCCGTCTAGACTAAATGTCTGGCTTCTATTGTATGTACGTAATGTCAGTTGCTGAACCTACAAGAGTATTTCAGAGTACATACATGTACTTGAGAATAGTGTGTCGTCAGATTTAATGTAAAACGCCCCGATCATTTCAAAATGGAATAAAAGTTAGGTAAATGTATAGGTCTTCATGTATTTACAACAAAACAACGTAAGATCATTTCCTTAATTTGTCCTTGGAAGTTCAAGGTGAATAAATAAGTGCACAATTCTTTCTACTCTTAAGGCCATTTTTTTAAAGTGTGACATACTGAAAAAAAATTAACTATTAATTAACGTTGTCTTCTTTGAACTCACATTAGCTAATAAAATACCTTTGTGTAAGTAAAAATATAAAACATAAATATTTACAAATGTTTGATATGTCAAAGAAACAGATATGTATATTTACAGCATAATTGTTGGTGTTTTATTCAATAGAAACACCAATTTGTTGTCCCTTACATCATAAGAATTTTATCATTCTTAGTTTTACGCAGTTAAACATTCTTTGAAAATGTAGAACCATTCTCTCGATCTCTCATTTTTCCAGATCGTAATCTGGGTTATGGTAGCTTGGTGGCGACTCAGGTTTGTAGTTTGAATCGTTTACAGATCCACAAATAGAGTAAGGAGGCGGGTTTTGTGGTAGCTGTGGTCCGGGGTATGCCGGAGGCTTGACTTTATCCATGACATCGTCCGGTACGGCATACAGGTCGTTATCATATCTTGCTGGTGAAGCACGAGTACTTGTTCTTTGTTGATGTGACTTCTTACGACGTAATAAACAAAATATAGCAGACAGGGCGATAGCAAGAATGACCAGTCCTGCAAGAATGGGGGCCACTGAAATAAAAGCGAGAAAATTGTCAATTTTGTTTCAGTAACAAACTAAGAAAACTATTTAATGAGTTTACTTATAGCAATTGAAATTGGCAGTATGAGAATTTGATAGAAGTACAATTGGGTCTTTATTGTTTTCTTGTTTTGTAAATAGCAGAGGCTTAATTGAGCATTGCATGACAACAGCAATCGAAGCTAATACATATTTATTAAATACTCTTTTGATTTCTGATACATTTACCCTTCATTAAAACACTGCCCATTTAAACATGCCCAGAGAAATACTTTAGTAAAAACATAGTTATTTGAATGTTGATATTGAATATCTTATGTCAGATATTTACGTTTAACGAAGTTCAAATGAACCCTGTATATTAACGTTCTGATAAGCCATGTATACCTATTTCAATCGCTGGTTCAAATCCCCCCAAAGCAGTAATACCCTTCCAATAATAATTTTACAATATTGTCCATATTTCTTCATAAATAAGGTAAAAGAAGAAGACGTTGGCCAATATAGATAAAAGTTGGAATCGGTTGTAGACACCAGTTCTGAAAAACTTTTTAAAAAGTCAAGTGAGCTGGCCGCGTAAAAAAATAACTTTGACGTTGCGACAAATCCAACCAAAATCAGCAGCAGAGGTTTTCAAACACATATCAAAGTCTATGTGTTCTTGTGTTGGAAGGCGAAGACACTAGTAATGATAAAGGTCCAGTTGGCGAGATTGTGCTCACGAATTATTAATAGTTTTCTATGGTAGCCGAGTACGGCCATTTGTCATATGACTTTAGTCTTATCTCTAACGAACAGTTACGTAAGTCAAAGACATATCTGTACAAATAAAGAACTTACAAATAATTGCCAGTTGTGCACCTCGGTTGTCTTTTGATCTTTGTCTCAGCCCTTCAGGTAACTTATCAAAGTCTGTATCTGAAATGACATAGTCAGTGAACCATGTATGCCCTCTACTCCACAAATGATGTAGCCCCATCCTCCCCCATTCATAGATGCTTTAATTCGAGGTTACCGACTGAATGCTTTCTTACATTTTAAATTTGAGCCAAGCTCCAACCAAGGCGTGGTAAAAAATAGTAGACAGCTGTTAACAAAAGGAGTGGTGGAGACTTATTCTGGTGATCGGAGGGTGAACTGTTTGCTTATTTCTTTCCGCGTATAGTAACTAAACCAAACTGTGTCACATCCCATTACACAAATCATTAAATTGTTCTTATGCTGTTATCTTATGCTGCTAAATCTTGTTTACCTAATAACATGCTTTTCTGCTCTATCAAGTGTTATCTCCCATTGAAATTTATTTGGCATAAACTGGCATTACGTATGCTTTTGGCCAATTACAATTTTCATAGCAAATACGATAATAAGTGCAAATAAGGCAAATATGCGCGTGTAAACTCAAATCGGTCATTATTTGATTATTACTTCGATAAGATCGTTTAAAAGATCTAAATTCTATCAAGAAGACTAAATCATATTTGAATAAAGATAACTGTACATTCATATATTTCATTGCATTTGGTCATTCAAGACCGAGCATTAAATCGAAGCCTTTGGATTTCACTTGTTTGCTCATCGCCATTCTATCGGATTATCAAAACTAATTTTTCATACATGCAGCACTATTTTTAATCACTTTTCATTTCTTAGTGATTAAAAAAATATAAATAAGATAAAAAAGGAACAAAAGTCATTATGGTTACTGATACATGTATTCCGAAGTCTCATAACAATGGAATAGTTTTCTATAATTAGGAACTTAGATTAAGTTAACTATTGACGGAATTTGCCGATCCTTCGTTAGCGGAGATGACCGAAGTTTTTCAATTTAAACGTACCTCTGGCAATAACGAAGACTTTAAAGTAACATTCTGCAGTATTTCTATCGTAATCCCATATGTAGTATTTGATGCAATAATCTCCCACGGGAAACACATCTCCATTTACCCCATACCCTCTTCTCTTATGATCGGCCACACCTACATAGTCAAAATAGCTTGGCTCCACCCATTTGACTGGTTCATTCTCAAAGACGTAAATATTTCCTGGACAACTTGTAAATATGGGAGGAGTTACATCTAATGAAAAGAAAAAACAATCATGCATTTATTATAGTCAAGATGAGTTTCTTACAAGACTTACAACTACAGTTATGATCTACAAGTAATAGCATTTCCAAAATTACTTGGAATCGCAGTTTAGCCGTATATGACATCTCCTTTAGTAAAACATTCAAGCAATATGTGTCTGCGTTCTAGACCGTTGCATGTCTATTTATAGAATGCCTGGATTTTGTCATCGAATGAACAGGCGTTGTCCGGGGCATGTTCCGACTACGCACATAAATGAGCAATATTATAAATTATCCCTTTCTTTTGGTCGCAAAAGGACTACATGTATATTTAATTTAATAGCAAACCGAAATATTCGAAAACATGTTTTGCCCTAATTCCGGCAGCTAATCGAACGTTGGCCGATATGTATTAATCTCTCGTTTTTTTACGCATACGGTCTTACTGACTGATATCCTCACCTTCTATATATAGAAAGGTTAATAGACTCGCCCGAAAGTAGGGAAAATAAGTATTATTATGGGTTATTATGATATTCTGTGTTAATACAAATAGGTAACCCGACAAATCACAGCGTCGACGAGTCCATTTACGCACACATAATTTGACTATTTGACGTCATTTTTTCATCATGTGACCTCAAATGCATCGTTTTGATTGGCTTGATGCAACCAATAATGAATACAAAATGCTCAAATCTTGATAATTGTGTAATAACTTCTGTGAAGCAGCCTATACAGTCGATTGTGCATGAAACCTGGGGTTGGTGTTACGTTTCCATCATTAGGATGCAAGATCAAACTACTTCACTTTAAGTGTGAGTGACTTCCCCTGATTAGACAAATGAGAGCATGCGTAACAGTCTCTCAGGACTACAATTTGGTAAATAACAGCGAGCCAGAACGGAAACTAAGATCTCTACGTGCATTTATGTTATAGGAATTTTCAAGACTAGTGTTAATTATTGTCTTATGGCATCACACATCATTGTCTTACTCTAGAAGTTATAAAAAACCCTGGCGTTGCTAAGTGACGTTAAAAACCACTATAAATGATTAAAAGCTAAAACTATTAGATGTTTGACCTCAAAGTAGACACTAGCTATCTTTCTGTATTTTGCACTTCGGCAGCTTCATCTTAATTATAGACAAGCCAATTAAAGTATACTCGAATTATGTAATACTAGGGATGAGACGATATGGCGATGCATCGATACAATATCGGTACGTCGGGCAACGATACGTATTGTGGCCAAGCACGATATATCGTGATACGGCCCTAACATTCGTAATCATGGGAAGTCACTATATTATCAGTATTAGACAGGTTTGCCGTATTCATTCACGAGATTTAATCTCCTTGTATATTTGTAAAAGTGTTTTGATACAACTCAAACCGTTGACAAATCAACTCATGGACATCTAAATCCGAAATTTGGACAACTCAATCCGCAGGTAGAGACAAAACAATCGATGAACAACCCATGATAATAAATAAAAGAAAGTGAATGAATTTTACATTAACTATCCGTATCGCATCGTAAATAATCATATCGTCTCCTTTTTTATCGTATCGTGTGATAGCCGTATTGTCTAATCCATATGTAATATTGTAGAAAGATAGTGGTTTGTACATAAAGTATTTGCAGAAAAAACAACTGAAGTTTCATGTCTGGAAGAAGGGGTTCAATTCAAACCACACTTGTCTTGTATATCTTACTGACCTTTAACAACCACCTCGAAGCTACAACTTTGTTTTGCACCTCTATCATCGACGGCGTAAGCGGTAACCTTCTGTATTGTCTGTTCATAGGTTGGACGTCGTTGTATACGGTCCGGTCTGAGATTAACCTATAAAATAGACATTATATCAGTAATGACCGAGAGATAGGAAAAAAGTTGCACCAGAGGAAAGATAGTTCATAGAAAATACTTCCGCATAGGATGATGCAAAGTTGGACAGGAAGAAGAGACAAGAGGGCAAGAAAGAGAGAAATAGATCAATGTGTAGTACCCTGCTATTCAGCTTTAGAGTAATGCCTTTCATATAAACACCAAAAAGTGTTAACCGGATGTGTCGCTATAGATTCACCTTGGCATACACAGTTCAAGTTGCAATATGGTTACACAAAGACTGTCAACAAACAGTATCTTAATACAAAAATGTACATGTGTCTGTAAGGATGTCTCCTACCAAACTTTGCGTGACACTTTCCAACATAATATTATACTCTTTAAATTGACGGGTATCCAGCCCATAATTCCTATATTGGCCGTTTATGAGGTTATCCAGTCTAATTTAACGCGACTTTCACGATGAGCTAATTACATGGCACCAGAAACAGTAGAAAATGCCAAGTCGATTAATAAAAATGAAATATAACAAGAAGAGCATGTTATCTTGCTGCATCGCGTGAAAATGAAATTCAGACATGGGTTTGAGATATTTGACATACTGAAGAAGTGTCATATTATTAAACGATGAGTGAATACTATGCATATATTTGTTGATTATATACATTGATATTTACTCATCGTACAATAATGTCTTACCGGTATTTCCATATTTCTGCCATCCGTTGCATAAATTCCTAACTCCTTAGCATTAAGTAGAGCAAAGTCTTGGTATGTTGTGTTTATTCTCACTGTGGTAAGGGGACACTTATAAATGGTGGGTGGTTTAGGGTTGGGTCCATCTGAAATGTATTCATTTTTAGTAAGAATTAGGGACTTTTGTCAGTTATCTTTCCCTGATAAAATCTGAAGCTATCCAATTGGTAAGTAGGTTCTTACAGTTGGAATCCTCGGATTTTTTTATTGAATTCCTATGTAAGGATAACAAAATATTTCCTCAAATATCTTTCTTGTGAATTAAGATATTAACAGAAGTGATGAAATATAGATTGTTCTTTACCCTTAAAAATACTTTTTAACAAACTTACAAAAAAGTTATTTAAGGTTAATTTGGCAAATTGACATTGAAAAGTAAGGGTAAAATCCGAGTAATCCAACTAATAGGACCTACCTATTTGAATAATATACAAGGGAAAACAACTGGCGAAAGTCACTTGTTGGTTATAATACACATGCTTATTGAGTATTTACAAGCATAGCACATTTTTAATAGTTACATTCTGCTTTTTTGGTTGGGGTTAACGCCGTGTGTTTGTTATATTACGGCCGCCAGTCAATCTAATTACCGAATCTTTGGATTTAGCTGTTAACAAGTTAAGAGGTCATACTTCCATTAGTGAATTACAACAGTCCTACATGATTTAAATCAGTGGAAGGGGGAACATACCTTAACATTATACAATATTACATGTATATGTGTATATATATTACATGTACATGTATTTGTGTATATACATGTAATATCATTGTTGTGGGTGGAGGACTGTTTTATGCCGACAGTCTATGGATACTAGTATAGTTCTATTACATTAACCTGTCACAACTTAAATAACTACACGGTCACTGAATGTGTTATTATTTAACCTTTTTAACCACTGAGCCACCAATCAATATAAATCATTGATAATCTAACAATGTATGCGGCGATTTTGAATATCGGGGTTATAACAAGTTTGAAAGGGGTTAAAAATAATAGATTCATTGACCGTGTAATTATTTAAGTTGTGACAGGTTAATGTAATAGAACTATAGCCTGTTGACCAGCAATAAAAGAAATAGAGTCGGTGAATGTGCATTAGCTTGCAACTTTGATTATGGTATTTTACCATGACCATCTAACGCATAGCTACTCTCTTGCATAGAAATAAGGCTTGTTTTTTTGCTCCAACCTGTGAAAAGTTGTCGATTTAAACCGCTCGACCACGAAGGCTATAAATATTATTTAACTGATAATCATACATACCTGGGCATGTCGGACAACACTTCCCAGGTTCTCGTATCTGGTTTGGACAGCTAAGCAAACCATAATTACTGCCAGGACATGTGTGTGTGTGGCAGCTTAAGTGACCATATTCCATACACGTACAGTTCTAAACAAAATGAAAATACAATGTTTATTTCTATACGTATCAAAGTAACTTGGTTACTATCAAAAACTAGCTCATCCAGTCCCTTTTATATAAATTCTTGATCGATAAGAAAACACTTATCTTGATAACAATCCTTATTGCTACATGACGTAACCAGTCTACCATACTATATGCCATGAACGTATATGATATAGTTCCAAGGGTTAAAACATATTACACCGTCAGTTTATAGTTAATTTACCAAGCAAATAGCTTTGTAAAATTTAAATATTTGTAAGATAGCCCAAAGTGCTACAGTTTACGGTTCAACAATTCTCCTGACTGTCCATCAAAGCCTCGACCAAATCTTAAACCTGGATCTCCATTTTATTGCAGTGTTATATCCTATATATTTGTACCACATCTCTGCACATGAGAATCCCGGAATCAATTGTAATTGAATCTTAAGATTAAGGACATTTTGACTTTTCGTTATTTCATAATATGGTGAATTTGGACTCATTTGCGACTGGCAATATAAACGCCTTACCGTGCATGGCTCCGGTGAAAACGATGATCCAATCGAAATTGTTCTACCCATATATTCACATTGGCCATTCACTGGATTCCGGCATTTAGTGCTACATCCATCTTTACAACAGACCTGGTTTCCGAAGCATTCCTCATCATTCATGCAATAGGTCTGACATAATTCCTCTGACTGATAGCTTGGTGCTGGGCAGCTAGCGGAGCTGGTGACTGTAGAAAAAAACAACAAAATAAGTGGACGATAATGCAATATGGACACTTCAATCATTCTCATTCACCAATGGTAACATTTGACGAACTCATATCGTCATTCCTTTATATTACTAATTAAGTAATTTTAAGACACGTGTCACGTTTGCCAAAAGACAGTCCAAACTTAATGTACCATACAAAGTTATAAAAATATAAGCAGTTTTGTAAAACTATTGCAACATGAAAAACTAAAATTTACTATCGGAATAAAAACGTGTTGATTTGAAATCTTATAACCAATTATGATAATGATCCAATTGTACAGCGTCACCCATTTATTTGTTACTTTTCTGAAAAAAATATCTTTCAAATTTATCAAACAGAAACTCGTTCATATTAGAATTTTGGACACGCTTCTGGTTTTTTTCCTTAAAATATGACAATCAGTTGGATTTATATAATCATATAAAGAGTCTGAGCTAGATTTGTATGATTTGTACAAAAGTATGAAAGGCCTGCCATTTAATATTTCATACAGTGCTTTCAGTGCTTTGATTATCTACTTACAGCGGATTTCACAAGTTTTGCCGATAAATTCATGCGGACATTTACACATTTCGTATTCATCCCACTTGACGCACTTTCCCCCATTTTGACATCTCAATGAACAGCGAGCTAAAATATAAAATAATGTATAGTCCAGATCAATCAGATTATAAATTAAATATAAAATCAAAATTATCAAAGTAATTTCATATACTTATGATAATCTCGGACAAAATTCCAATATTTCATCTTTAAAGTGAAGATAAGCCCAATGTGCAGAGTATCATGTAAAATTTCGAAGTTTATTCCCTTTTCAGTGAGTCATTTTTTTGTTTTGGTTTGCTCCTATATTTCGACATTGCGTTTGTTTAAAAAAGTTAACCACACTGATCTCAAAAAGTTACATGGTATAGGGAACCCTTGCCAACAAATGTTAATATCTGTGGAACATAGAAACATAGGAAGAGGATGGCAGGATAACCAAGTAAGAAATAAAACAATGTTTTAAAGAGAGTTTATGGAACAGTAAATGAAAGCTTACCATTTTCACATCTTTCTCCGTAATGATCACTAGAACAATTACAAAATGGCCGACCATCTTTTACAATACAATCTCCTTCATTCTCACAATGACACATTGCTGTAAATATACCAAAAACAAATTAGAACAAGATGGTCTTGAGACACTTGACCATTCACATGAGAACTCGATTCTTAAGGCATCAAGATTTATTAACACGTTCATTTTTAGTTGTATGAAAATTACACATGTATCATATAGGACGCATAAATTGAACACTCTTTGTAGATGACCATTAGACGATACGTTAACTCATATGTCCTAGCTCTAGACCTAGCTGTTACCATGGCAACTAGAGTTACGCATAAAATGGAATTTTTTGATTAATAAAGAAAAATCCTGATAAATACCAGAATTATTTATTCCAAATTTTACCAATATAACTTCAAGGGTTTAGGATGGTTAAGTTGTTTAAATGTTGGCACACAACGGACGTCGTGATCCAGTGAGCTATATAATGTGGATAAAATACAAAACAATACAAATGAGAATAAATATATATACATGTGTAGTCGTAAAATAAACAAACTTTGCTTGTCATTTGGAAATTGATTCATCATCATATCTTCGTTGTTATAAGTTCATGAAAATTGTAGTTATAAAATTAGGATTTTTGTACTTATCGGTACTATCAGTACTTTGATTTACTTATCAAATAAGACTTACGTATTTCACAGCTTGTTCCACTAAATTCACTAGGACATAAACATTTATCAAACCATCTGATCCCACCGTTCTGACATTCTATTTCTCCAGTAGCATTACCTACAATAAACACACCAGTTTCTGTGGAGAGACATCTTTAAATACTCTCATTAACTAAACAGTGAAAAGCAGCGTAAAACAACGTAACAAAGTATATCTGTGTATACATGTTGTATGATGGAACTGATTATTTTCATCGAGGTATTATATGAAATTTATATTACATGCAAAATTAATGACTTTTCTCTCTACGACTAAATCCGCAAATAGTTCGACTGTACATGACACTGAATGGATTAAAGGCTGCATGAATTTTTACGCTTTAAAGCTCGCTACACGATGTCGTTACATTTTTTGTGAAACTTGTTTCATCTCTCCCGTATGAATTTAGTCTCATTATAAACCAGAATTATGCCGCGTTATTAGGGGGTCATGGGTCTGATTCCCTGGCGGGCATACTATCGCAAAGTTGGGTCATGAAATGATTTCAACGGCGATTCTCTCTCCTACCACAGATTCTTAATCATGAAGGGCAGTTGTCAGTCACTGACTGAAGTATGCGCCTAGAAACTGATTAACAACTAACTTCAAAGATTTTGCCTTTCAAGGTACGGTGATTAATTAAGTAGACTGGCCGCCTTGATATGACTTTTACAATGTGTTGCTACGTCGTTAACCCCTTTCCCCCATAAAACCAACAAAAGCTTACTACATCTTCCGTAAAAGTCCCGTTCATATCCATCGCAACATCTGTCGAAGCATTTATAAAATGTACAAGGAAGCATTCCTAGACATAGCACACTGAAACAAGATAGAACAACGTTTGTTGGCTGGTTTGGTTTCTAAACCTAATAAGTCAGTCGTTAATTCATTTTCCATGGATTTAATCCCGCTGATTTAAATACGCCATATTTGTTCGATGATCTTCATACATACCTGTCACTACAGGACATCGTGCTTTCTTACGATAAAATATTTACCCATATCTATGTAGGGGGATAATCAAACAAATGCCCAATACGTATAATCATCAGTTGGGTTGATATATGCGCTGTTTACCATTTAATAAAATACAATAGCAAGTAGTTGGTCTCCTAAGGCATGCAACCAAAAATATATATGTTTGTTCTTGTTTGTTGAGTAAGTTATACACTATCATAGGTAACAGTTCTTAAGGGGAGAGAACTTATACCGTTTTAACCAAGATTATTGGTAATGAAGCGTAAATCTAAATGACCCAAGTCGCACAATTTGACTTAAGACAAACTTAACTCCTTCACTCGTTGTCTCCCTTTCTTTACACCTACCAATTTTATCACATAAATTTAAGACTGTGGTGTCATTTATATAATTGTGTAAAGAGGGATTATAACATTGGCTTTCAAGTATTCAAGCTATCATATGACAATCATGTATATTTATGTTGAACCAGGAAGCAAAGGCCTATTTGTTTCAGATCATAAACTTTTTTTTTAACTAAGGTTGTAACTTTGTACGTGAGTCACATCAGGTATTTCAGCCTTATGTTAATATTATTGATCTATGCTTTAGTCATTACAAAAGGGGGTTTACATTACCACAAAGAACGTTTGGTGACACATTAGACCATCTCATATTTTAATAACTTAAATATGCATATTTAATCTGGCTTATTTAAGGTAGCGCAAGAACCCTAGGTTCTTGGGTAAAGGTCCATAGCTTCGCTTCTATTTGTTGTATAAGCCATATATTCCACAATACTCCAAGTCTGACAGCGCTGTTAGCGCTTTGATTATTTTAGTGTCTAGGATCTATAGTCACGTGATCTACAACAACATATGAGGGTAACAAGCGTATATTTTGCACTTATATTTCTTTCTAACATTAAATGACTTATTGATATAATTATGCGGTTATGTAGAACATAAAAGATTGTAACATGATTATCGTAAATTCCATTCCACATTCTAATAAATTGTTGTAGCCGCCCGACTAGCTCAGTAGCTCGCAAATCTACTAATCGAGTAGTATTGTGTTTTTGTGGAGCTTGGTCATGAAATTATTTCTACAATCATTTCCCTTCTACTAATAATTCTTAATTATGTAGGACAGTTGTCAGTCACAGACTAAAAGTATGCACCTAGAAGTTGGTTAACAGCTATACCCATATATTTAGCATTTCTAGGAATTGTGAGTAGGTTAACTGACCACCGTTAAATAACATATTCAATGTGTGGCTTTATTCCTAAAAAAAGAAGATTAATTGTAGTTTTGACAATTCATTCACTTACCAAGATTCGTCAGAATAACCATGAACATCATCAGAATCATCATATTCTATATAGTTTTCCCAGTTCTCAAAGTTTCTACAACAGTCAATCTTCCAACATGTAGTATTCCAGGCATACAATGAACGACATACATGTGTCTCTGGATCTTCACTGGGACAATCTGATGGTATAGTGTTACTCCATTCTCTACAACAATGTGTACGATATAGCTAAACATTGCATCGCAAAACATATTATACCATTTAATCGCTATGTATGCATCGCATAGCGTGCCATTGCAACGCATAACATAACACAGCTTAGCATACCATGCAATAAAATCGCATTTCATTAGATCACATAGCATACCATTCTATTGCAAAACATTAAATAACACACCATACACGCCATTGCATTGCATAACATTGCATTGTTACATGCCATCACAAAGCATATCACGTCTTTATATCCCAAATCACCGCATCGCATTGCATAGCATACCACGTTATTACATCGCAAATCATCGCATTGCTTTGCATTGCATAGCATACCACTCCATCGCATCAAATTACATCACATTCGCATAGCATAGCGAAACGGTACAAACATGTCAGAACAGAAAATAATGATACAGTTCTGCTACAAAGATCACATTCCATTAATTTTTGACAATTTTAAAGACCCATTTTTTCTGTAAAGACCATGTGCATGTCCTAATAGTGCACTTTTACTGTACATTTCTAAAATAATGTTAATATAAGTAATGTGATTTTGTTTGGTTGTGTATCTTGTTTTAACGCCGTTCATGACTTTGTTTTTCTGGGTTTTTTTTTACAGAACATATACAGAAGATTGTCTTTTCCTCAGCTTAGCTTTGAAAAATGTCATCTACTTTTATATATTAAAACATTGAAACGTAGCCTACAAACCTAGTTACTCCAAAGGCAAGGGTGGGTTTATGTATAAGGATTCCCTTAAAGAAAGTGAAAGGTTAGCTCCCTCTCTTGAAAAAAGTCCGCGTGATATGCTCATTTTAAACAATTTCCATTGTTTTGGTCTTTTGCACCATTTCAGTGTCATTTCAAATTGGATCCAAAAGTAAAATGTAGATCTTTGGATCCATTCTGGAACCCAATTACAACGTATGAAACTCTACTCCATGAAACACGTTTTCACATATATAAGTTAAATACACGTAACAGTGTTCAAAGGAGCTAATTGCGCTGGTAATTGGCATAGAATGCTAAATGAGCTTTGACTTGAAAGGTTTCGGAGATTAAACATGTACAATGTACAGTACCTACCAAATGTTTGGAGACACAAGAAATTTACTACAATTCTTGAATTTTGATGATAATTTTTTGTAATCATTAATCTTAAATACATTTAATCATTGTTTGTGATAAAATGTTATCAAATTTCATTGTCATGTAACTTTAAACAGCAATGATGTACATTGTAGTTGGATTTTTGTAAATACTTATGTAGAAAAAAAACAAAACAAAAACAACGTCATGGAGAACAATTACAGAGTGTAAATTTCGTGAATGCAACATTTTTAAGATTCAGCCTACAAAACCTTGTTTATTGTAATTATTTTTTCCATTACATGGTTTCAATGCTACTTTTGTAGTATCAATTATAATGCAAATAATTACTCAAAACTTCAGAAAACTATAAAGCATTTCAAAATTGAATTTATACATATAAAATTTAAGAAAAAAGCTATTCAGTAGGTATACAAAGTGAAAATGTCTCCAAATTTTTGGTGGGTACTGTATATAAAAGTGCTATTGAATAATTTATGGTCATACATAGTGCAGTTCGAGAAATCATAAAGTAAATTACTAATAACCTGTATTATCCAGAAAACGTAGTAGGTGAGTCGGCAATCATAAATATCTAGATAAATGTATTTACATGAGGGGGCTTCAAATTAAAACTATTTGTTGAAATATAAGAGTTTTATTTTTACTTTAAAGATTTGTACTTTAGTTTATACTTGTTCTTTTTTAATAATTTATTATAACAAAACTCGAGATCTAGAGTTACAGCTGTGTATTGAAGCTGTGCGACTCTTAATTCTATAAAACCATAATTGTACCCATCGTATACGACAGTTTAGGTAATGAAATACGTATAGATATCTATAATTGGTATCTAACTCATATAAACCATGGATAAAAACAGCATTCTTCTTTTCAAATCTCCTTTCAAATGGAATGAAACACTTGAACATTTGGCACCGTGCATGGCAATCCCCGTTTCCTGGTCTGTTCACTATTATAGATTTTTCCGAGTTTAAACTGATTTCAATATACCTTTCCCGCGATATGTAAGTAGTAGCTAGTGGGCAAAATTTTCAGTTCCGATTTTCCTGGTTCTGCATTATATTTTTATAATTGTGATTGAAACAGACAAACTGATATGTTGCTTGGCAAAATACTTCTATATTTTCTCTTTTAAATTATATTTGGGATGTTTCCTTACTAGACCCACGTGAGTGAGGGTAGCTAAAATAGAGTAGTGGTAAAATATGCATTTACTGATGAGAAGAAACTAGAGCTTGTTTTGTGCAATATTAGAATAATTCTATTAAAACGATCCTTACCGGTTATTTTCTCAATACCCTATTTCCGTTTTCATCAATGTGTATGCTACATGTTTTATACGTTCAGTTGAATAATATAAGTGTCAAATGTTATTAGTAAGTGATTTCTTACGTTCCTAATACTGTTTTACAGACTAAACTTGGTTCTATACTTTTGGCACAGTCATTGCCTGTATATCCCTTTAATACGTTTACAGAAAATCATAAAGTGCATTATCCTCATTATTTGTGTTCTTAACAGCATAGGGTACATGTATATAGATATATTTTGTTGTGTCATTATTTATAATGATTTTATTGTATAACCATATATTGTATGACTTCAACAGCTCACGTGTTGAAATTTAATTTTAAAAGTCTAAAAATAATTCAAGGTTATATTCATTTATGGTCCAATAACGTTGGTTTTGAATGGTAAGTCGGGTGTATTACAATGTTTTGTTGTGTTGTGAAATACGTTTGATGAAATACGATACGGAGACCTTAAAGGTTCGAAAACAGTATAAATGTATATTAGATAACTTTTATAACTACCGAGTATTTTGCGTCGCAGTTTTATAACATGGGTAGTGGTAAATTTTATCCTGAGCCAAGGGTACCTGAGGCGCGTTCAACAATGCGAGCGCTCGGGGCGACAACGAGCGATCGGGGCGACAACGAGCGCTGGGGCGACAACGAGTAAGTAGGTTCATTTTTAATGTTGACACACACTTGTTTTGTTATTTTTTCACACACTATAATTGTAGAGGTTTGTCGAAAATTTACAGGGGATAAGTTATCGCTGGTTAAAGGTTCACAGATATGGTTTTACTTTCCAAGACCGTTCAGTGTCAGTAATTGCGTCAAAAAATCAATTCTAATTATTTTAAGACAAACTGACCTATATGTTGCAAGAAAAATACAATTCAAGTCACAAAAATGAGAATCCTACTAGACCATTGGTACGAAATACCGTAACATACGGCGTAAAATTTTACTACATGAGACACTAAATTTGTAGTTGTATGTCAATTTGCACTAAAATTGCCATTATCAGACAATTAGAACACCTTTTTCCTGCTTTCATAAACATTTCCGTACAATTTCGATAGTTTTAGAAAAAATCATATTTAAGGTGAAATCTGTGAATAAGAACCTTTGAAAACCTTAAAAGAAACACTCCGCCTTGGTTGACCTCAATCTAAACAATTAAATTTTAAGATAATGCTGGCATCACAGTCGATGATAAGACGCAACTTGTTTTGCTAACTATGGTCTCTAAACCCAAGATCGAATATCCTGATTACATTGTCGGCAAATCAATCTATTACAACTCCGAAAAGCATCGTGATGATTTCTAATTTTATGCTCATTTAGTAATCTAGACAAATAAGTGAACACCCACGATGATAATAAATCTCTTAATTCATTTGAATTAATTGTAATGTACAAATGACGTTTGTTACATGTATGTAAATTTAATTAAAAATCAATTCTACAAGCTATCGATTAGTACACATTAATGATTTACTAATTTCCTACCTTCCATTCCCGTCCCACCACCCATAAGCCGACCCAGCAGTCCACGCCAACAATATAACAAATATTATTTTATAATCCATTCACCCTGTCTACTTGCTTATCCGGGTCACAGTACTCTTTGTATCTATATGAGTTGTATTTTTAGAATACGCCGAATAAGGAAGTGTTGGTATATCTTCCAATAATCGTACCCGATTGGTTTAAATTATTTGCCTCCATTTTGTAGTTATGTATGCGCATAACTAGTCGAGTAATACTAGGCTACCAGCTAAATCAATATGTGCCATTGAATATGCTTTTTCAATCTTTTTTTTCTTTTGTTAGAGTTTGTTAATACATTAATTTTGTATAATGTTTAAATAACATTAAGATCAAATTAACTGCTTACCTGAGGAGAAAATTGCTCAACAAATTTTGATATGTTTAATGTAATCTGTTTTATGTAAATATGATTTGCACTTTTAATGTGCAAATAAACTAACGATTTGCGCATTAAAAACGTTTTGTTTTTTACTTTGTAACATTTAAATCTAATCAACAATACGTAGTTAAAATTAAACAAGAATTCCAAGCACGTGTCAAAGAATATTTGAGGGATATTAGCCTCATGTTAGAGGTTTTTCAAATTTGTCCCGGTTCAAAAACGATTGCTGGTTGCCTCACCCGAACTTGTTATACCCTTTCATGAAAGTTTGACAAAAATGATTTTCTCTAAAAATAAAACTTTAGGTATAAGGTATAGTTCTTCCTTTATAAGTATGTAAGTAATGGCTATAAGCTAGGTAGACAATTATAACTATATACATACCAGGGGCGGATCCATGATTTTTTTCTAGGGGGTCCGAACTTTACTAGGGGAACCAAACTTTATAATCACAACCACATTATACACATTTGCAGAATAATGCAACATATTTATAATAAAAACTACAATACCATTAAATCTATGTTACGCACCGAGAAATATTGCTTCATGCTACTTAAAAATGACTTACAGTCAAGAAATACGGTAATGGACAGGTGCATTTTGGAAATTCCCGGGGGGGGGGGTACGAACCCCCTGACCCCCACCCGCTAGATCGACCTATGCGTACCTTTCCAGCTGCGAGTTCAGTTACTACTGTTAGCTAACGTTACGGGTACGGGACAACTCAACCCGTGCAAAAACTCAACTTAAAGCTGGGACAACTCAATCCGAAAGTAAGGATTGAGTTGTCTCGGGTTGAGTTGACTTTGGGTTGGGTTGTTCCGACACTTCCGTAACGGAACGTTTTGGGACGTTCAAGGTAACTGAACACGATGCAGGTTTAGAACCAAATTATTGTGATCACGAGTTTTGATTCTGGCTCATCCTAACGTACAACCAAGGGTCGATAATTCCCGAAGTTTAACTGGGAACAACAACTCCTCACTCCGACAATCATCGGCAACCACAGCCTGCTTTCTTTCATCACACTGTCATATCATGAATAACGCAGCATAGCGGAGTAACGTATCGTGGAATAGCTGACAGTGCACCCCGACCAGATCTGGCTAAATGTATTACCACGCAGGTCACTTTAGTATATTCCAAGGCATGTGGTGATTATGATATGTAGAAAGTTACTTTTTTATTTTTAGAAAAACTACGAAATTGGAAGGCAATACTGAGGAAAATATAATACAACATCAAATATCGCATTTCGATATTTACATTGTCATGATTGTATTCTGGTTTACATTTTTAGACTTTCAGCAATTTCGCCGAAAGGCTTAAGTTATACCACACATCGAAAACTATCGACGAATATGCCTGGCCAGTTTAACCTGCGAAGTGATACATGTGTCTCTGATTTACTACGCAGTCAATTTTTAGGCGATAAAAGAAGTTCCGTCCTCTAAATCGTCTGTTTAATGTAATGATACTGTGGCCATTCAATGTATTTCTTAAACTTAATTTGTTTTACAGTATTGTACCATATTTATCATGTTTAACTACGCTAATGAACCTACATAATATTTATGCAAAGTGTACAGGTGAAAACTGTACTTAAAGATTTTGTATGGCAAGAAGAGGAAAATAAAATCTTGATAATATTTGCCAGTAATACAGGGTAGAATAAACACTTCATCGCATTTTTTTGCCCTGCTTGATTCGTACTTGAATCTAAGGTGTAAAAAGTAATTATTAGTATGGAATTGTTAGGTTTCAATGCGCACGAAAGTCTTTCTGTATATTAATACTTTGAATAAAAAATTTTAACTCCATGTTTGGCAGAATTAATATTTTGATGAAATTCGATTCTATAGTTAAAGGGTATTTACAATGTAGTAAAGTTTTGAAAGAGGAAGTGATGTTATTATGAGTTTAAGTTAATATTTATGGTATACAATCCCTAATACCATTCATAATGACAAAAGATTTCGGTATTAGCGTACAAAAAAGATTATTTAAATAATTAAAATATGTTGATAAATGTTTTTGGGTTACATTAATTACATAGCTTGTAATTAAAATACTATTAGATAATAGTTTTAACTAGAGTAAGAAATTATCTGACAAGGAGAAAATATACAAATATACAAACAAGTCCGAGTATGATAATTTCCAGACATTTTAGTAGCCATGTATTAGTTAGGGTTTGTAACCCTTAATCGCCATCATATGACCTATATAATGTGGTGCTTCCACCATAAACACAACCCTAAAAATGAAAACCATGAAATACACTACCAGACAATACAACAAGTGTGTACAACAGGTGGTCGTTATGGTTCCGAATAAAAAACAATATATTCGAGACCGTTCCGCCCGCCTATGATATTGTATGTATTCACTCGTTGTCAGAGATTTTGTTACATTGCATATTTAACATTGGCTATGAATCTATATATAATTATTTGTATTTCATGGCATTCACATGGAAATTACAAGTACATTGAGCAATCAGATGTTTAAATATCGAAATATTATTACACATAAAAACAGTTTATAAAAGTGTACACAAGTCAATACTTTTTTCTGAGTAAAGAGTGAGTTGAGCACCGTTTATACAGAGCGCAAACCCGAATCCGAACGCTGTTATTCAACTTAGAATAGGTTAGTTACTTGTAGAGGAACCGTTCAAATAGAGCGCGAACGCAAACAAATTTTGTTCGGGCTAACGTTCGCGTTGATTACCCCTAGAGCGAATTTTTCAGATGCTCGCGCGTCCTTTTTGTCATCAACCAAGCAGCAAGTACTTCCCTCGCATCATTTCCACAAATCAAAAATTGTACAGTTGACCGTTCACAGAAACAAACTAGGCACTAGAGTATGTCTATTTTGCTTGTAAAGTTTGGAAATTATGGACTAGGCAATGGACAAGACAGAAGCCATGATTCTTGAAACAGAGAAAAATCATGTACTGTACGACAAAGCAGACAAGACCTCCATCCCAATGCAATTAAAACGAACCATCTGAATGTTTTGTAATTAGAAAACATAAAATTACAAAGTTCATCAAAATCTTTCGGGCATTTCCCGACCAAAATCACCCAATTATTACACAATACACAATGAAAATTCGACTTCCTCATGGCACTTTTTAAGTTAAAGCTTATTACCGTTTAAAATCCGTTTTAAACGTATTAAAGGAAAACAACACGTACGAGAAAATTTACAAATTAAAATTATATTTGAAGAGTTATCATTCTTCGTAACATCCTGTCATGAATTACGTGCTTAAACATGCTAACATCGGAACATAATACTTGAAACTGATCATTTCTTATTTATAAGATCATTTTAGAAATATCAAGTTATATAGATCAAAATATTCGTCAGTTGATAATGATATTTCTATTGCTAAAAATAACATAGTTTATTCTATGCTCAATACATCAGTAAATCACTTGCTTTAGTACGGATCCCCTGAAGTGATATCTTAAAATTCTTTCCAATAAAACAGGTATTTCAAAATGTCAATTTCTAGGCACCATATTTTAGTATTTTGCTCCCAATAGTTATTCTTGTTATCTAGTGTAAATAGTGTCTGTTTAACTATGTGTAAAATAGTTTTAACTTTTACTTTTTTCTTTGATTGGGTTGCAAATTCAGTATTTTGAACTTGCCCAATAGGACACTTGTTCTAGGTTTTGTTAAATTTTATTCAAGACCGGGTCAATAGCGCATACTGACACTGATGATTTAAATTCTCGATTACCGAAAGTGAGAACAGAAATACTGTTGTGAGTATTTAAAACAGCGGGACGAATGTTTGCACCACTGACATTTGAATATACATGTATTTATAAATATAATTCACACATATTTACTAGTTAAAAGTGGTAAAATCAATTTCTGCCAAACAGGCTAGTGTATTTGGAAGCGCATCTAACCTCTAAAGTTAAGGTACGCGGACCGATTCTCGAGCGGGAAGAACATATCTTCTAGGAGTTATGTTATGAAATATTTTAATAATCTTTATCCCGCCTAACTCTGTATCAAGAGTAGCAAGTTGTCAGCCACTGGCAGGGACATGAGCTAATTACGAACTTTGAAGTTAAGATTTTTGGGGCGTTTTACTTAACGTCGTACTATTTAGAAAATCTCATCGTACGTTTTAGATGTTCGACTCAGGTACGATTTGTTTAATGGCCGTCTTACTTTCGCCACCGTACTCTGGCGGTGAAATCGTACGCTTTAAAGTACCTGTGATTTTGAAGCATGCGCATCTAATCGTTTCACATGGTTCCGGATACTCTTCCTGTGCCGTTTTATTGCTAATCCATGCGTTAATTAAGCCAAATGTGTCTTTCTTTAATGAAAAACTCGTTTTTTGTCTGTCGTTACCGAGATCTAACTGTATGGCAGTCATTTTATCGTACATAAGTAGGACTGGTATCTAGTGATCGTGAGAAAATTTACGATTTGACAAAAATCGTACGCTTTCAAAAAAATCGGCGATGCCTACTAAGACACCAGCATAATGACATTTCTTGTTTTCTATTCTTTGTTTAGCATTAAATGATAAATCCCGCGATTTTACGTGTCTTAACTCTCTTTAAAAATTGCCGCCATAGGCCTTTTTAATTGATATTTCCCTAAAAATATCTTGCTTGGGCGCCTTCCAACCAAAAGCCTTTATTGGGTCCCTGAGGGGGGATGTAACGTGCGCAATGATAGCTCAAACTCGTTTTTTTCTTTTAAGTCAAGTAACCTATGTCCTTGGTGAACATCTTTAAGACTTGGTCAATGGTTCACCACTCAAATGTCTAGTCAATCAATACAATAGCTAGGTATTGTTTCATATTAGATCATTTTATACAAGTATTAAAAAGTATATCACTTCTTATCATTATTGTGCTGACTTGGATGATGAGTGTATAAATTATATTCAAATATTAAAGATACTGTAAACAAATATATTACTTGTAGTGTATAGGGATAGGACGTTTCTTTTGGTCTGAATCTTAAAAGGCTTTAACATCACCACGTGTGTTTGTATGAGATGGGGTCCTGATTTTGTTATGGTCCTTTTTTGTATATAGCCAGTCTTAAGTAATTGGGACACGGTTTTTATATGGCTCCTCCTTGCATAAGGTCAGTATTTGCTAATGAGACCATGGTTTTTATAAGGTCAGTATTTGCTAATGCGACCATGGTTTTTATATGGCTCCTCTTTGCATATGGTCAGTATTTGCTAATGGGACCATGGTCTTTATATGGCTCCTCGTTGCATATGGCCAGTATTTGGGAATGGGACCATAGTTTTTATATGGCTCCTCCTTGCATATGACCAGTATTTGCTAATGAGACCATGGTTTTTATATGGCTCCTCCGTGCAAAAGGTCAGTATTTGCTAAAGAGACCACGGCTTTTATATGGCTCCTCCTTGCATATGGTCAGTATTTGCTAATGGGACCATGGTTTTTATATGGCTCCTCCTTGCATATGGTCAGTATTTGCTAATGGGACCATGGTTTTTATATGGCTCCTCCTTGCATATGGTCAGTATTTGCTAATGGGACCATGGTTTTTATATGGCTCCTCCTTGCATATGGTCAGCTAGGGGTCATTCTAGATCCCTAAAATGCCATACTATGATATGAATATTGGTTTCCTTGAATTGTTTACCACAATTTGTGACGTAATAGTTTTACAATTATTGGACAAATCCCATTAAGAAGGAATCTCTAAATAACTGACTTGGAATTCTTTCTTGGTCCTTGATAAAAATAATAAGTGTTGAACACTGCTTACTGTCCTTCTCTCTTGTGTCAGATTGCTAAAAAGGGCAAATAACAAAACGAATAAACTATTCAACATTCTACAAAAATATTCATTTATTTCTCAATCTGATTAAAATACATTGTATATTAAGGAAAAATAACAAAATTAAGAGGAAATAACAACAAGAAATAACAAGAAAACATACAAATGATTATTATGGCAACCATTATTAAGCACTTTAAACAACGCAGCACTTTAAGGTTCCGTCTAGACTAAATGTCTGGCTTCTATTGTATGTACGTAATGTCAGTTGCTGAACCTACAAGAGTATTTCAGAGTACATACATGTACTTGAGAATAGTGTGTCGTCAGATTTAATGTAAAACGCCCCGATCATTTCAAAATGGAATAAAAGTTAGGTAAATGTATAGGTCTTCATGTATTTACAACAAAACAACGTAAGATCATTTCCTTAATTTGTCCTTGGAAGTTCAAGGTGAATAAATAAGTGCACAATTCTTTCTACTCTTAAGGCCATTTTTTTAAAGTGTGACATACTGAAAAAAAATTAACTATTAATTAACGTTGTCTTCTTTGAACTCACATTAGCTAATAAAATACCTTTGTGTAAGTAAAAATATAAAACATAAATATTTACAAATGTTTGATATGTCAAAGAAACAGATATGTATATTTACAGCATAATTGTTGGTGTTTTATTCAATAGAAACACCAATTTGTTGTCCCTTACATCATAAGAATTTTATCATTCTTAGTTTTACGCAGTTAAACATTCTTTGAAAATGTAGAACCATTCTCTCGATCTCTCATTTTTCCAGATCGTAATCTGGGTTATGGTAGCTTGGTGGCGACTCAGGTTTGTAGTTTGAATCGTTTACAGATCCACAAATAGAGTAAGGAGGCGGGTTTTGTGGTAGCTGTGGTCCGGGGTATGCCGGAGGCTTGTCTTTATCCATGACATCGTCCGGAACGGCATACAGGTCGTTATCGTATCTTACTGGTGAAGCATGAGTACTTGTTCTTTGTTGTTGTGACTTCTTACGACGTAATAAACAAAATATAGCAGACAGAGCGATAGCAAGAATGACCAGTCCTGCAAGAATGGGGGCTACTGAAATAAAAGCGAGAAAATTGTCAATTTTGTTTCAGTAACAATCTAAAAAACTATCAAATGACTTTACTTATACCAATTGAAATTTGCAGTAGAGAATTTGATAGAAGTACAATTGTTTTCTTACTTCGTGAATAGCAAAGGCTTAATTGAGCATTGCATGACAACGGGCAATCGAAGTTAAGACATCTCTAGTATTAAATACTTCTTAATTTCTGATACATTTACCCCTTCATAAAAAATGCCCATTTGAACATGCTCAGAAAAATACTCAGTTATTTGAATGTTGAGATTGAATATGTCAGATATTTACGTTTAAAAAAGTTTAACCTTTAAATGTACCCTGCATATTAACGTTCTGATTAGCCAGGTATATATATTTCAATCGCTGGTTCGAATCCCCCCTAAGCAGTAATACCCTTCAAATAAAAACTTTACATTTTTGCCGATTTTTCTTCATTAATAAGGTATAAGAAGAAGACGTTGGCCTAGATAAAAGTTGGATTCGGTTGTAGACACGAGTTCTGAAAAACTTTTAAAAAAGTCAAGTGAGCTGGCCGCGTAAAAATAACTTTGACGTTGCGACAAATCCAACCAAAATCAGCAGCAGAGGTTTTCAAACACATATCAAAGTCTATGTGTTCTTGTGTTGGAAGGCGAAGACACTAGTAATGATAAAGGTCCAGTTGGCGAGATTGTGCTCACGAATTATTAATCATAAACTCTGATTTTGAATTGTTTTTTATGGTAGCCGAGTACGGCCATTTGTCATATGACTTTAGTCTTATCTCTAACGAACAGTTACGTAAGTCAAAGACATATCTGTACAAATAAAGAACTTACAAATAATTGCCAGTTGTGCACCTCGGTTGTCTTTTGATCTTTGTCTCAGCCCTTCAGGTAACTTATCAAAGTCTGTATCTGAAATGACATAGTCAGTGAACCATGTATGCCCTCTACTCCACAAATGATGTAGCCCCATCCTCCCCCATTCATAGATGCTTTAATTCGAGGTTACCGACTGAATGCTTTCTTACATTTTAAATTTGAGCCAAGCTCCAACCAAGGCGTGGTAAAAAATAGTAGACAGCTGTTAACAAAAGGAGTGGAGACTTATTCTGGTGATCGGAGGGTGAACTGTTTGCTTATTTCTTTCCGCGTATAGTAACTAAACCAAACTGTGTCACATCCCATTACACAAATCATTAAATTGTTCTTATGCTGTTATCTTATGCTGCTAAATCTTGTTTACCTAATAACATGCTTTTCTGCTCTATCAAGTGTTATCTCCCATTGAAATTTATTTGGCATAAACTGGCATTACGTATGCTTTTGGCCATTTACAATTTTCATAGCAAATACGATAATAAGTGCAAATAAGGCAAATATGCGCGTGTAAACTCAAATCGGTCATTATTTGATTATTACTTCGATAAGATCGTTTAAAAGATCTAAATTCTATCAAGAAGACTAAATCATATTTGAATAAAGATAACTGTACATTCATATATTTCATTGCATTTGGTCATTCAAGACCGAGCATTAAATCGAAGCATTTGGATTTCACTTGTTTGCACATCGCCATTCTATCGGATTATCAAAACTAAATTTTCATACATGCAGCACTATTTTTAATCACTTTTCATTTCTTAGTGATTAAAAAAATATAAATAAGATAAAAAAGGAACAAAAGTCATTATGGTTACTGATACATGTATTCCGAAGTCTCATAACAATGGAATAGTTTTCTATAATTAGGAACTTAGATTAGGTTAATTATTGACGGAATTTGCCGATCCTTCGTTAGCGGAAATGACCGAAGTTTTTCAATTTAAACGTACCTCTGGCAATAACGAAGACTTTAAAGTAACATTCTGCAGTGTTTCTATCGTAATCCCATATGTAGTATTTGATGCAATAATCTCCCACGGGAAACACATCTCCATTTACCCCATACCCTCTTCTCTTATGATCGGCCACACCTACATAGTCAAAATAGCTTGGCTCCACCCATTTGACTGGTTCATTCTCAAAGACGTAAATATTTCCTGGACAACTTGTAAATATGGGCGGAGTTACATCTAATGAAAAGAAAAAACAATCGTGCATTTATTATAGTCAAGATGATTTTCTTACAACACTTACAACTACAGTTATGATCTACAAGTATTAGCATTTCCAAAATTACTTGGAATCGCAGTTTAGCCGTATATGACATCTCCTTTAGTAAAACATTCAAGCAATATGTGTCCGCGTTCTAGACCGTTGCATGTCTATTTATAGAATGCCTGGATTTTGTCATCGAATGAACAGGCGTTGTCCAGGACATGTTCCGACTACGCACATAAATCAGCAATATTATAAATTATCCCTTTCTTTTTGGTCGCAAAAGGACTACATGTATATTTAATTTATTAGCAAACCGAAATATTCGAAAACATGTTTTGCCCTAATTCCGGCAGCTAATCGAACGTTGACCGATATGTATTAATCTCTCGTTTTTTTACACATACGTTCTTACTGACTGATATCCTTGCCTTCTATATGTAGAAAGGTTGATAGACTCGCCCGAAAGTAGGGAAAATAAGTATGATATTTTTTCAACAAATGCGAGTTTTAAAAAGAATAAACCATGTTACAACTAGTTTTGCATTTTTCTTGGTCTTATATTGCACCTTTCTATAAACTGGCACTCGTTTATACATTTATTATGATATTTTGTGGTAATACAAATAGGTAACCCGACAAATCACGGCGTCGACGAGTCCATTCATGCACACATAATTTGACTATTTGACGTCATTTTTTCATCATGTGACCTCAAATGCATCGTTTTGATTGGCTTGATGCAACCAATAATGAATACAAAATGCTCAAATCTTGATAATTGTGTAATAACTTCTGTAAAGCAGCCTATACAGTCGATTTTGCTTGAAACCTGGGGTTGGTGTTACGTTTCCATCATTAGGATGCAAGATCAAACTCCTTCACTGTAAGTGTGAGTGACTTCCCCTGATTAGACAAATGAGAGCATGCGTAACAGTCTCTCAGGACTACAATTTGGTAAATAACAGCGAGCCAGAACGGAAACTAAGATCTCTACGTGCATTTATGTTATAGGAATTTTCAAGACTAGTGTTAATTATTGTCTTATGGCATCACACATCATTGTCTTACTCTAGAAGTTATAAAAACCCCTGGCGTTGCTAAGGGACGTTAAAAACCACTATAAATGATTAAAAGCTAAAACTATTAGATGTTTGACCTCAAAGTAGACACTAGCTATCTTTCTGTATTTTGCACTTCGGCAGCTTCATCTTAATTATAGACAAGCCAATTAAAGTATACTCGGATTATGTAATACTAGGGATGAGACGATATGGCGATGCATCGATACAATATCGGTACGTCGGGCAACGATACGTATTGTGGCCAAGCACGATATATCGTGATACGGCCCTAACATTCGTAATCAGGGGAGGTCACTGTATTTTCAGCATTAGACTGGTTTGCCGTATTCGTTCAAGAGATTTAATCTCCTTGTATATTTGTAAAAGTGTTTTGATACAACTCAAACCGTTGACAAATCAACTCATGGACATCTAAATCCGAAATTTGAACAACTCAATCCGCAGGTAGAGACAAAACAATCGATGAACAACCCATGATAATAAATAAAAGAAAGTGAATGAATTTTACATTAACTATCCGTATCGCATCGTAAATAATCATATCGTCTCCTTTTGTATCGTTATGTATCGTATCGTGTGATAGCCATATTGTCTAATCCATATGTAATATTGTAGAAAGATAGTGGTTTGTACATAAAGTATTTGCAGAAAAAAAACTGAAGTTTCATGTCTGGAAGAAGGGGTTCAATTCAAAACACACTTGTCTTGTATATCTTACTGACCTTTAACAACCACCTCGAAGCTACAACTTTGTTTTGCACCTCTATCATCGACGGCGTATGCGGTAACCTTCTGTATTGTCTGTTCATAGGTTGGACGTCGTTGTATACGGTCCGGTCTGAGATTAACCTATAAAATAGACATTATATCAGTAATGACCGAGAGATAGGAAAAAAGTTGCACCAGAGGAAAGATAGTTCATAGAAAATACTTCCGCATAGGATGATGCAAAGTTGGACAGGAAGAAGAGACAAGAGGGCAAGAAAGAGAGAAATAGATCAATGTGTAGTACCCTGCTATTCAGCTTTAGAGTAATGCCTTTCATATAAACACCAAAAAGTGTTAACCGGATGTGTCGCTATAGATACACCTTGGCATACACAGTTCAAGTTGCAATATGGTTACACAAAGACTGTCAACAAACAGTATCTTAATACAAAAATGTACATGTGTCTGTAAGGATGTCTCCTACCAAACTTTGCGTGACACTTTCCAACATAATATTATACTCTTTAAATTGACGGGTATCCAGCCCATAATTCCTATATTGGCCGTTTATGAGGTTATCCAGTCTAATTTAACGCGAGCTAATTACATGGCACCAGAAACAGTAGAAAATGCCAAGTCGATTAATAAAAATGAAATATAACAAGAAGAGCATGTTATCTTGCTGCATCGCGTGAAAATGAAATTCAGACTTGGGTTTGAGATATTTGACATACTGAAGAAGTGTCATATTATTAAACGATGAGTGAATACTATGTATATATTTGTTGAATATATACATTTGATATTTACTCATCGTTCAATAATGTCTTACCGGTATTTCCATATTTCTTTCATCCGTTGCATAAATTCCTAACTCCTTAGCATTAAGTAGAGCAAAGTCTTGGTATGTTGTGTTTATTCTCACTGTGGTAAGGGGACACTTATAAATGGTGGGTGGTTTAGGGTTGGGTCCATCTGAAATGTATTCATTTTTAGGGAGAATTAAGGACCATTGTCAGTTATCTTTCCCTGATAAAATCTGAAGCTATCCAATTGGTAAGTAGGTTCTTACAGTTGGAATCCTCGGATTTTTTTTATTGAATTCCTATGTAAGGATAACAAAATATTTCATCAAATATCTTTCTTGTGAATTAAGATATTAACAGAAGTGATGAAATTAAGATTGTTCTTTACCCTAAAAAATACTTTTTAACAAACTTACAAAAAAAATATTTAAGGTTAATTTGGCAAATTGACATTGAAAAGTAAGGGTAAAATCCGAGTAATCCAACTAATAGGACCTACCTATTTGAATAATATACAAGGGAAAACAACTGGCGAAAGTCACTTGTTGGTTATAATACACATGCTTATTGAGTATTTACAAGCATAGCACATTTTTAATAGTTACATTCTGCTTTTTTGGTTGGGGTTAACGCCGTGTGTTTGTTATATTACGGCCGCCAGTCAATCTAATTACCGAATCTTTGGATTTAGCTGTTAACAAGTTTAGAGGTCATACTTCCATTAGTGAATTACAACAGTCCTACATGATTTGAAATCAGTGGAAGGGGGAACATACCTTAACATTATACAATATTACATGTATATGTTTATATATATTACATGTACATGTATTTGTGTATATACATGTAATATCATTGTTGTGGGTGGAGGACTGTTTTATGCCGACAGTCTATGGATACTAGTATAGTTCTATTACATTAACCTGTCACAACTTAAATAACTACACGGTCACTGAATGTGTTATTATTTAACCTTTTTTAACCACTGAGCCACCAATCAATATAAATCATTGATAATCTAACAATGTGTGCGGCGATTTTGAATATCGGGGTTATAACAAGTTTGAAAGGGGTTAAAAATAATAGATTCATTGACCGTGTAATTATTTAAGTTGTGACAGGTTAATGTAATAGAACTATAGCCTGTTGACCAGGAATAAAAGCAATAGAGTCGGTGAATATGCATTAGCTTGCAACTTTGATTATGGTATTTTAACCATCTAACGCATAGCTACTCTCTTGCATGAAAATAAGGGATGTTTTTTGCTCCAACCTGTGAAAAGTTGTCGATTTTAACCGCTCGACCACGAAGGCTATAAATATTATTCAACTGATAATCATACATACCTGGGCATGTCGGACAACACTTCCCAGGTTCTCGTATCTGGTTTGGACAGCTAAGCAAACCATAATTACTGCCAGGACATGTGTGTGTGTGGCAGCTTAAGTGACCATATTCCATACATGTACAGTTCTAAACAAAATGAAAATACAATGTTTATTTCTATACGTATCAAAGTAACTTGGTTACTATCAAAAACTAGCTCATCCAGTCCCTTTTATATAAATTCTTGATCGATAAGAAAACACTTATCTTGATAACAATCCTTATTGCTACATGACGTAACCAGTCTACCATACTATATGCCATGAACGTATATGATATAGTTCCAAGGGTTAAAACATATTACACCGTCAGTTTATAGTTAATTTACCAAGCAAATAGCTTTGTAAAATTTAAATATTTGTAAGATAGCCCAAAGTGCTACAGTTTACGGTTCAACAATTCTCCTGACTGTCCATCAAAGCCTCGACCAAATCTTAAACCTGGATCTCCATTTTATTGCAGTGTTATATCCTATATATTTGTACCACATCTCTGCACATGAGAATCCCGGAATCAATTGTAATTGAAATTTTAGATTAAGGACATTTTGACTTTTCGTTATTTCATAATATGGCGAATTGGACTCATTTGCGACTGGCAATATAAACGCCTTACCGTGCATGGATCCGGTGAAAACGATGATCCAATCGAAATTGTTCTACCCATATATTCACATTGGCCATTCACTGGATTCCGGCATTTAGTGCTACATCCATCTTTACAACAGACCTGGTTCCCGGAGCATTCCTCATCATTCATGCAATAGGTCTGACATAATTCCTCTGACTGATAGCTTGGTGCTGGGCAGCTAGCGGAGCTGGTGACTGTAGAAAAAAACAACAAAATAAGTGGACGATAATGCAAAATGGACACTTCAATCATTCTCATTCACCAATGGTAACATTTGACGAACTCATATCGTCATTCCTTTATATTACTAATTAAGTAATTTTAAGACAACTGTCACGTTTGCCAAAAGACAGTCCAAACTTAATGTACCATACAAAGTTATGAAAAATATAAGCAGTTTTGTAAAACTATTGCAACATGAAAAACTAAAATTTACTATCGGAATAAAAACGTGTTGATTTGAAATCTTATAACCAATTATGATAATGATCCAATTGTACAGCGTCACCCATTTATTTGTTACTTTTCTGAAAAAAATATCTTTCAAATTTATCAAACAGAAACTCGTTCATATTAGAATTTTGGACATGCTTCTGTTTTTCCCCTTAAAATATGACAAGCAGTTGGATTTATATTTTCATATAAAGAGTCTGAGCTAGATTTGTATGATTTGTACAAAAGTATGAAAGGCCTGCCATTTAATATTTCATACAGTGCTTTCAGTGCTTTGATTATCTACTTACAGCGGATTTCACAAGATTTGCCGATAAATTCATGCGGACATTTACACATTTCGTATTCATTCCACTTGACGCACCTTCCCCCATTTTGACATCTCAATGAACAGCGAGCTAAAATATAAAATAATGTATAGTCCAGATCAATCAGATTATAAATTAAATATAAAATCAAAATTATCAAAGTATTTCCTATACTTATGATAATCTCGGACAAAATTCCAATATTTCATCTTTAAAGTGAAGATAAGCCCAATGTGCAGAGTATCATGTAAAATTTCGAAGTTTATTCCCTTTTCAGTGAGTCATTTTTTTGTTTTGGTTTGCTCCTATATTTCGACATTGCGTTTGTTTAAAAAAGTTAACCACACTGATCTCAAAAAGTTACATGGTATAGGGAACCCTTGCCAACAAATGTTAATATCTGTGGAACATAGAAACATAGGAAGAGGATGGCAGGATAACCAAGTAAGAAATAAAACAATGTTTTAAAGAGAGTTTATGGAACAGTAAATGAAATCTTACCATGTTCACATCTTTCTCCGTAATGATCACTAGAACAATTACAAAATGGCCGACCATCTTTTACAATACAATCTCCTTCATTCTCACAATGACACATTGCTGTAAATATACCAAAAACAAATTAGAACAAGATGGTCCTAAGACACGGGGCCATTCACCAGAGAACTTGATTCTAAAGACACCTGACACTAGATTTATTAACACGTTCATTTTAGATGTATGATAAGTACACAGTATCACATAGGACGCATAAATTGAACACTTTTTGTAGATGACCATTAGGCGATACGTTAACTCATATGTACCAGCTCTAGACCTAGCTGTTGCCATGGCAATCAGAGAAACGCATAAAATAGAATTTCTAAAACAAAATGACTTTTAAAATGACTTACTATCAGTAATTTGCTCAAGGATGACAGGGTGTCATCACTCGGATTCTTATTCAGCACCTTCCAAAGATATAGAAACTGCAAAACAAACTTTGTGGGGACTCAAGTGCACGGTTCACCTCATATACTGCAGGACTACGGGGCCATTTACCTGAGAACTTGATTCTAAAGACAACTGACACTAGATTTATTAACACGTTCATTTTAGATGTATGATAATTACACAATATCACATAGGACGCATTAATTGAACACTTTTTGTAGATGACCATTAGGCGATACGTTAACTCATAGTTGTTGCCATGGCAACCAGAGTTACGCATAAAATGGAAGTTTTTAAACAATAATTATTAAGAAAAATCCTAATAAATATAAGAATTATTTATTCCAAGTTTTACCGATATAACTTCAAGGGTTTAGGATGGTTAAGTTGTTTTAATGTTGGCACACAACGGACGTCGTGATCCGGTGAGCTATATAATGTGGATAAAATACAAAACAATACAAATGAGAATAAATATATATAGTCGTAAAATAAACCATACATCCGTGTGTTTTTAATAAACTTTTCTTGCCATTTGGAAATTGATTCATCATCGTATCTACACTGTTATAAGTTCATGAAAATTATTGTACATGTAGTTATAAAATAAGGATTGTTTTGCCTATCGGTACTATCAGTACTTTGATTTACTTATCAAATGTGACTTACGTATTTCACAGCTTGTTCCACTAAATCCATTAGGACAAACACATTTACCGTTAAGTCTGGTCCCACCGTTCTGACATTCTATTCCTCCAGTAGCATTACCTACAATAAACACACATGTCTCGGTGGAAAGACATCTTTAATCATTTTCATTAACTAAACAGTGTAAAGCAGCGTAAAACAAGGTAACAAAGTATACCAGTATATACATGTTATTGATGGAAGTGATTAATTTCGTCGAGGTATAATATAACATTTATATTACATGCAAATTTCTGACTATTCTCTCTACGAATAAAACCGCAAATAGTCCGACTGTATATGACACTGAATGGGTTAAAAGCCATATAATTGTATTACGCTTTAAAGCTCGCTACACAATTGCGTTTCCTTTTTGTGAAACTTGTTTCATCTTTCACGTATAAATACAGTATCATTATAAACCAGAATAAAGATGCATTATTTCAACTTGTTATGTAACAATAAGTTGAAGATTAGAATTAAACTTTAATACAACCAAAATTAATTCAATGCTTACAACACTTTGATATATAATGATCATCGCAGATGATCTTGATCTCCATATACAATATACATAATTATATACCCGTCCAGCTCAGTTGGCAAAACCCAAGTCTACTGATCAAGGGGGTTATGGGTTCGATTCCCTGGTGGGCATACTATCGCAAGTTAGGTCATGACATGATTTCAACGGCGATTCTCTATCCTACCACAGATTCTTAATCATGAAGGGCAGTTGTCAGTCACTGGCGGATGTATGTGCCTAGTAACTGTTTAACAACTAACTCTAAAAAGTTTGCCTTTCAAGAAACGGTGAGAAGTTGACTGACCGCATATACAATATGTTGCTACGACGTTTACTTTCTCCTAAAAAACAACTTACTACATCTTCCGTAATAATCCCGTTCATATCCATCGCAACATCTGTCGAAACATTTATAAAATGTACATGGAAATATTCCAAAACACATCACACTGAAACAAGATAGAACAACGTTTGTTGGCTGGTTTGGGTTTTAAGCCTATTTAGTCAGTCGTAAATTCATTTTTCCATAGATTTTATCCCGCTGATTTAAATACGCAATATATGTTCGATAGTATCCATACATACAATTGTGCGACAATGCTCTAGAAGAGGCCAGCACACTACCCGAGCGATAGAGATAGTTACTCGCTACAGTAATTCTGTGCTTACTTACAATAAAATATATACCCTAATCTATGTACGGGGATTGTAGAACAAATGTCGAGTATTATCATCAGCGGGGTTGATATATGCGCCAGTGACAATTTAATAAAAAAATCCAATAGCAAGTAGGTGGTCTCCAAAGATATGCAGCCAAAAAGATATGTTTGTTCTTGTTTGGGGAGCAAGTTATACGCTATCATAGGCGACAGTTCTTAAGAGGAGAAAACTTATACCGTTTTAACCAAAACTCTTGGTATTGAAGCGTTAATCTTAATGACTCAAGTCCCACAATTTGACTTAAAACAGACTTAACTCCTACACTCGTTGTCTCCCTTTCTTTACACCGACCAATTTTATCACATAAATTTAAGACTGTGATGTCATTTATACAATTGTGTAAAGAGGAAGTATCACATTGGCTTTCATGTATTTAAGCTATCATATGACAATCATGTATATTTATGTTGAACCAGGAAGCAAAGGCCTTTTTGTTTCAGATCATAAACTTTTTATTTAAACTAAGGTTGTTTCTATTTGCGTGAGTCACATCAGGTATTTCAGCCTTAGGTTAATATCATTGATTCTATGCTTTAGTCATTACAAAAGGGGGTTCTCATTACCACAAAGAACGTTTGGTGACACGTTAGACCATCTCAAATTTTAATAACTTAAATATGATAGTTTTAGGGTTTTTTTACATTGGGATTCCCCTTTTTAGTAGCGGGCTGTTGCAAATCCTTTTTAAAATTTGTTGCGGACGTTTACATTCGACTGCGCGTGCATATTTAAGGGGTAATTACTACTACAGTTAAATTGTCCGCATTACGCGTTAACAAACAGACGATAAAAAGTACATATGCATATTTAATCTGGCTTATGTAAGGTAGCGCAAGAACCCTAGGTTCTTGGGTATAGGTCCATTGCATCGCTTCTATTTGTTGTATAAGCCATATTTTCCACAAAACTCCAGGTCTGACCGCACTATTTGCGCTTTGATTATTTAAGTGTCTAGGATCTATAGTCACGTGATCTACAACAACTTATGAGGGTGACAAGCGTTTATTTTTCTCTTATATTTCTTTCTAACATTAAATGACCTATTGATACTATGCTGTTATATAGAACATAAAAGATTGTAACATGAATATCATAAATTCCATTTCAAATTCTAATAAATTGTTGTAGCCGCCCGGCTAGGTCAGTTGGTAGCTAGCAAATCTACTAATCGAGTAGTATTGGGTTTTTGTAAAGCTTGGTCATGAAATTATTTCTCCAATCATTCTCCCTTCTACTAATAATTCTTAATTATGTAGGACAGTTGTCAGTCACTGACGAAAGTATGCACCTAGAAGTTGGTTAACAGCTTTACCCATAGATTTAGCATTTCTAGGAACAGTGAGTAGGTTAACTGACCACCGTTAAATAACCTATACAATGTGTTGCTACGGTTTTAACTCTACAAAAATTAGATTAATTGTAGTTTTGACAATTCATTCACTTACCAAGATTCGTCAGGATAACCATAAACTTCATCAGAATCATCATATTCTATATAGTTTTCCCAGTTTTCAAAGTTTCTACAACAGTCAACCTTCCAACATGTAGCATTCCAGGCATACAATGAACGACATACATGTGTCTCTGGATCTTCACTGGGACAGTCTGATGGTATAGTGTCACTCCATTCTCTACAACAATGTGTACGATATAGATAAACATTGCATCGTAAAACATATTATACCATTTAATCGCATTGCATCGCATTGCATCGCATTGCATTGCATCGCATAGCGTGCCATTGCAACGCATAACATGACACAGCTTCGCATACCATGCCATCACATCGCATTGCATTACATTACATAGCATACTATTGTATTGCGAAACATTAAATAACACACGATACACGCCATTGCATTGCATAGCATTGCATTGTATATCATGCCATCGCATAGCATATCACGTATTTACATCGCAAATAGTCGCATTGCATTGGCTTGCATAGCATACCACGTTATTACATCGAAAATTATCGCATTGCATTGCATTACATAGCATACCACGTCATTGCATCGCAAATCATCGCATTGCATTGCATTGCATAGCATACCACTCCATCGCATCAAATTACATCACATTCGCATAGCATAGCGAATCGGTACAAACATGCCTGAACAGAAAATAATGATACAGTTCTGCTACAAAGATCACATTCCATTAATTTTTGACAATTTTAAAGACCAATTTTTTTCTGTAAAGACCATGTGCATGTCCTAATAGTGCACTTTTACTGTACATTACTAAAATAATGTTTATATAAGTAATGTGATTTTGTTTGGTTGTGTATCTTGTTTTAACGCCGTTCATGACTTTGTTTTTCTGTTTTTTACAGAACATATACAGAAGATTGTCTTTTCCTCAGCTTAGCTTTGAAAAATGTCATCTACTTTAATATATTAAAACATTGAAACGTAGCCTACAAACCTAGTTACTCCAAAGGCAAGGGTGGGTTTAGGTATAAGGATTCCCTTAAAGAAAGTGAAAGGTTAGCTCCTTCTCTTGAAAAAAGTCCGCGTGATATGCTCCTTTTAAACAATTTCCATTGTTCTGGTCTTTTGCACCATTTCAGTGTCATTTCAAAATAGGATCTAAAAGTAAAATGTAGATCTTTGGATCCATTCTGGAACCCAATTACAACGTATGAAACTCTACTCTATGAAACACATTTTCACATATATAATTCAAACAATAATTTAACAGTGTTCAAAGGAGCTAATTTCGCTGGTAATTGGCGCATAATTCTAAATGAGCTTTGACTTAGAAGGTTTCGGAGATTAAACATGTACAATGAACAGTACCCACCAAAAGTTTGGAGACAAAAGAAATTTACTAAAATTCTTGAATTTTGATGTTTATTTTCATAGAATCATTAATCTTAAATACATTAAATTATTGTTTGTGATAAAATGTAAACAAATATCATTGTCATGTAATTTTAAACAGCAATGATGTACATTGTAGTTGGATTGTTATAAATATTTATGTTAGAAAAAGGCAAAAATGCCGAAACGTCATGGAGAACAATTACAGAGTGTAAATTTCGTGAATGCAACATTTTTAAGATACAAAACCATGTTTATTGTAATTAGTTTCCATAACATGGTTTTAATGCTACTTTTGTAGTATCAGTTATAATGCTAATGATTACTCAAAACTTCAGAAAACTATAAAGCATTTCAAAGTTGCAGTTATAGAATTTTAGATAAAAGCTATTCAGTAGGACTACAAAGTGAAAATGTCTCCAAACTTTTGGTGGGTAGTGTATATAAAAGTACTTTTGAATAATTTATGGTCATACATAGTGCAGTTCGAGAAATCATGAAGTGAATTACTAATAACCTGTATTATCTAGAAAACGTAGTAGGTGAGTCGGCAATCATGAATATCTAGATAAATGTATTTACATGAGGGGGCTTCAAATTAAAACTATTTGTTGAAATATAGGAGTTTATTTTTACTTTTGAAGATTTGTACTTTAGTTTATACTTGTTATTTTTTTAATAATTTATTATAACAAAACTCGAGATCTAGAATTTCAGCTGTGTATTAAACCTATGCGACTATTAATAATATAAAAGCGTAATTTTACCCATCGTATGCGACAGTTTAGGTAATGATATACGTATAGATATCTATAATTAGTATCAAACTCATATAAGCCATGGATAAAAACAGCATTCTTCTTTTCAAATCTCCTTTCAAATAGAATGAAACACTTGACATTTTGGCACCGTGCATGGCAATCCCCGATTCCTGGTCTGTTCACAATTATAGATTTTTCCGAGTTTATTATGATTTCAATATACCCTTCCCGCGATGTACGAGTAGTAGTTACATATGTATTTACCTTAATACGTTTACAGAAAATCATAGAGTGCATTATCATCATTATTTATGTTATTAACAACATCGGGTATATAGATATATTTTGTTGTGTCATTATTTATAATGATGTTATTGTATAACCGTATATTGTATGACTTCAACAGCTCACGTGTTGAAATTGAATTTGATATGTCTACAACGTGATTAAAGATCTAAAAATAAAACATGGTTATATTCATTTATGGTCCACTAATGTTGGTTTTTGAATAGTAAGTCAGGCGTATAAATTAATTTTATTTACAATATTATGTTTTGTAAATCAAAAAGATTTGTTGAAATACGATATGTAGACCTGAATGGTTACAAAACAGTATGTATACGTTAGATAAGATTTATATTTACCAGGTCTTTTGCGACGCAGTTTTATAACATGGGTAATGGTAGATTTTTTCCTGAGTCAGGGGTACCTGAGGGGCATTCTGTCATTCTGTACGCGGGCGGCCGCCCGAGTGCTCGCGAGTGCTCGTTATTCAGCTCAAGAGGTGGTCCGATTATATATCAAAGATGGCGGCTTGAATTTTTTTAACTTTTATCTCAAATACCTTGAAAAGTTGGACGCAAACTTGTGTGTTACTTGTACCACATAACATATCCACGCAATGAATAGAATAGAATTTATTTGGTACAGTAAATTGAACCATAATTATTCATATATGATAAAAAATGTATAAGATCTCATGCATTAGCAGAAATAATTGTTCCCCACCCGCTTTTTCAATAATGTGCTGTTTGTCGCCATCTTGTATTTTACAGCGAGCGCTTGCAATCGTTCAATAGCCTAACAATTCGCATCTGAGGTGCGTTCATCAATGCGAGCGCTCGAGCAAGCGCCTGTTTGTATACATGCGGCAATTATGTACAAAAATGTACATAAATTGTATATCCTTATAAGTTTTTAACTTGGCGCGTCGACTTAACAAAAGAATTGTCTAACTGTCATAAATAGGACTGAATGAATAAATTCCGACTGAAATATTCTTTTATTATCTTTATTAAAATAAAAGAGTAATATCTACACTCCCATTTACTGAGCCATATGTACTAAATAATTGATATTGTTCTCACAAAAATAAATACTTCACAAATACAAATACAAATTTTATTTACTGTCGGTTTTGTACAAACAATAATAAACATAAGCTATGTATAGCTTTTGACCGACTAGACCGACTTTGAAACTGCTTCACAATAGTGTGGACTCATATGTTACCCCATAAACGAATAAATCCAAAATTAAAAGTACAATACCATGCCAAGTTTTTAAATTGATTTATACCACAAAAATAAAATATTAAATGAGTGTCATTATGACAATTCTCGACCGCAAATTATATATGTAAAGGACTTCATCCGGGATTTAAACTTAGTATAGTTAATATCTCAATATTATTATCTCGTCAATAGGTAGAAAACCCAATATATCAAGTTCTGAAAATCATCTATTCGGGACTTTGATATTATTTACAATTTAGCGTTTTTATAAGATTAAATTATTCTATCACTCTGAAAGAATATGTTTACTCACGCCCCTTTAGATTCATACTTAACCCATCTGCTATAATATTTATGTAAGCGTATTTTTTTATAAACCAGAAAAGTATGTTCTAGATTTTATTTAGTTTCGTAATGCATGCGCATGTATTTAGAACGCTTTATAAGTACAGCAATAACAAACATCAGCGACAATTTACCAACAGTAGACTGACGTAAATTTACAGGCGATAAATTATCGTTGGTTAATAAAGGTAAAGACTACAATAGTTAATTTACGATTGCATACAATACTTATTTAATCACATCGTCGAAAACCACAGTACTTTCTTCCGTTCACCCCATACGTACCCTGGACAATTTGACTGGCAAAATCTCGTTTTCGTTTATATGCTTGAGGCAGGGGAGACCAATATTCTCCAAATGAAATCACATGTTACAATTAAATTAGAAACCAACGCACAATTTTATTTTCAAAAAAAATATTGCGTTATTACATTGGATAGTTTTCCGCAGTGGTTTTCTTGCGGAACCAATGGAACTGCCTCCTTAATTATTCATGATTACGATATTTTCCTATAACCGAATGGCCTACGTTACTTAACGCAGTAAAGCGGAGTAATGTATCGTGGGATAACCGACGATGATTTAATCATTGAAATTGTTATTATTCAAATGCTTCATATGAAAGATGACTATCCTAGTATCTTTTTTAAGAATTTTGATTGAACATTCAAAAATGAGGCTGAAAGGTGTGTGTCTGTGTTTGAGAAAAAAAGTCAAGTTACAGTTTAAAGTCTGTTTCTATAAACATGTACAGACGAATTAACAATCTTTACAATAACCGCTGACCATTAGGTAGACGATAACTCGCAGCCCCTATTCACAGGCCACCGACACGGTCCCGAATAAGAAACACATGCATATAAATTGAAAGAGTTTTTGATTCGGGAGAGAACCTGGGTGGAGATGAACAGCTCTAGATAAATTTCTTGCTCAAGAAAATTAGCAGGCCCCTTGTGGTGTTCAAACCCGGCATATCTCGATCCTTAAACGCGCGTCCAACTTGTAGCACTTAACCAGTGCTCTTGTATAAATATTCACTCAAAGTCTTCAAACTGATATGTGAAAGTATCTAGAATTTTCTACAATCGTTTACAACAGCTGCATTAATCTTAAATTATTTTATTAGTTTATTTGGACTTATGGAGTTTAAACATAAACTATTATTTAATAAAAAAATTAAGCAACAGGATATCACGGTTTATAGCTATATTTAATTTACACCAGGATGTATACATGTCATTTAGTAGTATGAATTACCTGCTCCTTACCACTATCGTTTTCGGGTCAGGCAATGCACAATAATGGCGTCTCCGTGATTTTATTTTCAGGTTACAAAATTCTCTTTTACTTTTTCGTCATTTTGCATAATCATTTGCTTACCATGGTAAATAAATTTGGTAGGAGTTCAGTACTACATAGGTCATTCGAAGTCGACTTTTCTTTTTTAAATTAAATTTAGCAAACGATTAACCAAAAAACATTTCTTCAAAGTGGGCACTATTCGGATGTTGAACAGTCGCGGTAGAATTTCGAATACTTTATTTACAAGTACTAAAAATAAGGTATCTACTGTAGTTATTGTGTTAAATTCCTTTGCTCTAAGCCTATATGGTGGGAAATGTTCATTTAAAGACAGAGTTATCCGATACCTTGTTCAATATATCGATCGCCGCCATTATTCTGCTTTGCCTGACGTACATATATCCGTTAAAGTACGATTGGTGACCAGACAAGACAATTTTTCAAAGGAGTGATTAAATAATGTACAATTTATTATTTACAACCGACATGTATGTAGTACTAGGTTTAAATTCGAGTACTTTCATTAGGGGGTATAAAATAGTCATTCAGAGTTCATACTCTAGCATACAAGTGGCTAATATAGAGAATCATAAATGTCGCAAAAGATAATAAATACTCTGTTGAAGACAGGCTCGTAAAGTTGATCCACAAAGTAATGTTATGAAGTTTTAGGAACACCAAAAGTTTCAAAATGATCAATAAAAAAGTTTGTGAAAGCTTATTTTTAATCAGACTTCCTTCAACAAATGCAACTTTTGGCGAACATTCTTATACATGTATTCAAGATGGCGTTTAAAACGCCGATATTCTAAATGGAGCTCAGCAGACATTTAACCATTTGGAACACCTCGACCTTTCATAAATTAATAATCGCGGAAGGATTCGTGGGGGTCTATCCTGGCGGCTTGGGTTTTTACTACCTACGCGAGTCAAAGCACGTAACGGTTATGGAAAATAGTTCTTGTAGTATACATTATAGTATTTCTATGTTATATATTTAACTAAATATTGTTCAGCGATATCATTGAACTGTGTTATTTCAAATCTATGGACTATAAACGAAACATTACTCATCGCCTAAACGATCATGGATTTGATTACTTCAACACCGGTTTTGAAATGTGACGAAAAGGTAGTTCTAAAATGGCGTCTAAACATGTCTGAGGTCGAGGATTTCCGAATGACATTTAACTTTAGATACATGTATAATTTATCAGTTCAAAAGAAACACTCCGCCTTGGTTAACCTCAATCTAAAATATAAATTCAAAAGATGATGCTGGCATCACAGTCGATGATAAGACGCACATGCACAGTTCTGGTTACCAGCTGTCAGGATTTTTACCGTAAATTTTTACAGTATTTTTCAAACAGTGTGGTTTGTTTTGATAACTATGGTCCGTGAAGCCAAGTTCGAATATCCTGATTACATTGTCGGCAAATCAATCTATTACAACTCCGACAAGCATCGTGATGATTTCTAATTGTATGCACATTTAGTAATCTAGATAAATAAGTGAACGCCCATTTTGATAACAGAGCTTTTAATTCATTTGAATTAATTGTAATGTACACATGACGTTTGTTACATGTATGTAAATTTAATTAAAAATCAATTCTACGAGCTATCGTGTTCTTTAATTAATTTTGGACGTAAAGGTAAATTAAAACTTTCGTTATATATTAGTTTTGTAACATCATGTACAATTATTTAAGGTAAAAACGTTGTCACTCGAAATAATAAAAAAAAAAATTATCATTTGTAAAACCTTACTTTTTATTCAACAATGGCTGATTAACGTTTTTATGAGTTTTCGATGACCGTCTACACTTACCAAGAGCACAGTAAAGATTATCAAGTAGTATAACCGTTACGGTAATGAAATGTTATGAGTGTTAAAATGGGAACTTTCTCTCCCGTCATAAAATGGTAATACACGATTATATATTTTATGTAGAATGAACATTTTTGGTAGTAAGGTCCCAGGTTCGATTTCCGGTCAGGTTGAATATTGTTATCGCCCAGTGAATTTGGTACCCAACGTTGGGCCATGATTTATTTACTCATTCAGTTGAGAAACCCTTGTGATTAATAATTGCTCCTTATACAGTCTTGAATTCTGAAATCCAAGGCAAATTTCCAGTTCGTTGGGAAGTATGTCACTGTACTTAGCTGATCATATTTGGGAGAGAAAGATATGTAAACGGCTGTTGTGAGTGCACTCGCCTTGTAAGCGAGAGATGACGGTTCGAGTTCCGGTCAGGCTGCATATTTTTCTCACCTTTTAACACATATGTATTGAGGATAGAGCGAAGCTATGTAATATTATTAATGCATTATTAGATTTTATTTTGCCGAAATGGATCAAATCAATGCAATGAATCATTTTAGAATATTCTCATTTTGTCACTTTTGTCTGATAGAGATGCAATTTGACCAGATTGTTTACTAGGTCTTTGGCTACGACCCAAATTGAAGCATAATCCTGGTTACCATTGCATTGTGGGCGGGGCAAAGTTACATAATATTCATTTCTTGCTCCTTTTTGTTCACTTTCTACTTCATACAGTTGTACTTCCCTACATGAAGTAGAATGTGCTCGAACTGTTTACACCCTATAAGTATTCTATCCTATCACCATATTTTGTGTATTGTCTGCACTAAGTTACCATGATTTATTCTTAAGTGAAGTTTCCAAATTTCAGCTTAAACAGACATTTTGTATCTTCGGCAGCCATTTTGACCGGAAGGAGGTAGAATGCTCGACAACTGTTAGCTGTAATACAGTGTACACTGAATTAAGAAGCCTGAACTCGTGAGTAAAATGATGTACATTCTGTTTCACTTGCAATGAAATATATTTTAAATTCTAACATTGTCACGTACGAGTGTCGAGGGGTAGTCAATGAATTCTCAGAAAAGTGCTCCTAGTCTATTAGTTGACATAAAAAATGAAATTCATGCGCGCTATAGAAATGTACAAACTTAATAGAAATACAAACTTTCAAAACATATTTTTACTGAAGATATCTTGATGTATTGTAATTTGGTTAATCCACATTGAGCATAAACTTCACAAATATTGCTTGTAAAATAAATAAAAAACCGATGAAACGATGCTATACTTTATTCTTTGATAACAATAATGGGCTACCGTCATTTAATGCACAAAGTAGAATAATTTTGCAATTCTATAATCGAAATAGCTGATTTTTTCTGCGCTTTGTCGTGCTTGTAGGTATGCTCTTCTTAAAGAGTCACTAATGCCGTTCATCGTGATTTTGTGGCAATTCTTCGTGTCTATAAACTATCTCACGGCGGAAGAAAATCTTATAAAGTTATTTCTAGAACATGGAAACAGCAAAATGGATATACAATATATTATCCGTGCTTTTTAACATTCGTTTTGAATAACAATCCCCAAAAGTCTGAAAAAAGTATCAGATAGAAAATACATGTAAACGTACACTTTTAATGATTTAATAGGTTAAAAAGACATGAAAAATACACTTTAATGATTTAATAGGTTGAAAAGACATGAAATATACACTTAAATGATTTACTAATTTCCTACCTTCCATTCCATTCCCACCACCCATAAGCCGACCCAGCCGTCCACGCCAACAATATAACAAATATTATTTTATAATCCATTCAACCTGTCTACTTGCTTATCCGGGACAAAATACTCTTTGTATCTATATGTGTTGTATTTTTAGAATACAACGAATAAGGAAGTGTTGGTATATCTTCCAATAATCGTACCCGATTGGTTTAAATTATTTGCCTCCATTTTGTAGTTATGCATGCGCATGACTAGTCGAGTATTACTAGGCTACCAGCTAAATCAATATACGTGCATTTGAATGAAGCTTTTTCAATCTATTTTCTTTTGTTAGTTTGTAAATATAATGTTTAAATAACATTACGATCAAATTTACTTCCTACCTGAGGAGAAGATTTTTCAACAAATTTGATATTTCTTATATAATTTGTTATTATATACTACTAGACAAAAGAAACTAAACATCTGTATAAACCTGAAATTTTATGTTCAAGAAGAAGAAACTCCATACAAATTTTGTATCAAATCAAAGGGAACGTTTTAAACTTTACATTATAACAATGTAATTTGAAAATACGATCAATGTTTAACGAAAACGCCAACTAAGGCCATGCCAAACCGGAATTTTGTAAAGCGTCCGCGTGCGCGGAAGTGTAATTATATTCAATAAAAAACGATTTCAACTTCATGAATTCACGATTTCAACTTCATGAATTCACGATTTCAACTTCGTGAATTCACGATTTCAACTTCACGAAGTCAACTTCAGGAAATCGTGAATTCATGACGTTGAAATCGGGAATTCATGAAGTTGAAATCGTGAATTCATGAAGCTGAAATCGTGAATTCCGTATGTTGAAATCAAGTTAAAAATGTGAATTCTTGAAGATGAAGTTGGGAAATCATGAAGTTGAAATGGCAATACAGGTCTTTCGTACAACACAATGACATGTTTATTTTCTCGGAGTGTACGAGGAAGATTTGGGTATTTTAATAAAGCGCTATCGATCGAAGTCGGTAGAGCGTTAAGTCGCAAAATCGTGGGTAATTTTCGTGATACATGATATCTAACTTGTGTGTAAATTTTCTTTCAAAAGGTTTCCTAATTATAAAGATATTACACAAAATGTAAGTGTCCAGGGGCCACTTTCACAAAAAAAATCTTAAGTTTTTTCGTAAGTCAATACTTAAGCTTGGACTTAAAGCCACTAAACGAAGACAAAATCTTTATCATCAATTGAAAAACTAGTAAAACTATCAAAAAGACAATAGAATATAACTGCCTTTGGATTATAATAACTTTCTCTAGCGAGTTCCCTTTTAGGGGCAAGTTATTCAAAATATCAATTTCTTATAAAAGTGGGGTACTTTTATAACATGCAAATTAGACTACGGAGATACCCTCTCAGCCAATCAAGTTGCTTAAACGATGTTTGATAAAACTTACACAGAATTGTAAAGTATTGGATATGTGGTTTACTCGAGAAATCAGTGCGTGTAAATTTTGAGTACGCAAACATCTAAACTGATGCCAAAAAGAAACACCTCATTTCAACTAGGTACATATTAATTTTCGGGATTCAGAATAATAGTCCGAGAGCTCGCAGGGTTTTAGGTGCGGTATCGCAACCGAATTTTATCATTTTCCTGGTGTGTCCAGGTCAAACTACAACTTGTATACCCAACTACTAGCTAGTAATTCAAAAAATACCTATGCTGGTGAGTCCGGGTCGAACTACAACTTGAATACCCAACTTCTAGCTAGTAATTCAAAAAATACCTATGCTGGTGTGTCCGGGCCGAACTACAACTTGTATACCCAACTACTAGCTAATAATTCAAAAAATACCTATGCTGGTGTGTCCGGGCCGAACTACAACTTGTATACCCAACTACTAGCTAGTAATTCAAAAGATACATTTGCTGGTGTATCTGTGTCGAACTACAAGTTGAATACCCATCTACTAGCTAGTAGTTAAAAAATACATATTCTGGTGTGTCCGGGCCGAACTACAAGTTGTATAAGTAATTCAAGTATAACGTATGTTGATGTATTTTATGTGAACTACAAGTTGAATACCCAACTACTAGCTAGTAGTTCAAATAATAACGGGGTACGGGTTCGAATCCCACTCGGGGAGGTTATACCCTTCCATGAAAAGTTGACAATTGTGTCAATTTTCCACCATAAATAATATATGGAGAAGTTTCCGGCCTTATAGAAGGGTGGATGAGTACTGGTTATAGACGAGGGTCCAGGAAAGCTAGATTAGGAGCGGTGGACGCCGTAAAATGACCTAAATTGTGTTAATCTCTTGAATCTTGTTAACGCCAGGGTACAAAATTTATTAAGCAATGTTATTTGACACGATAAAAATCGTGAATTTACTAATTTGAATTGGTATTTCAGTTTTATGTCCATCGATGTCGCATTATTATAAGATTAATGTCCAAAAATATCTTACTAGATGCATGGTAGACTTCTTTAAAACTGCAGAATTCTGTCGCAGACTTTCAGAGTCATGATTAAATAATAAATTTGATACTGTTAAATATACATGTAGTTAAACGTTAGTGTAGTTTATATTGTTTGTTGCTAAGAAATAACAAGAAATCTGAGCTTCAATACATTGTATATTTGTTATTTGATATCTAAGAGGACAATTTGTTAGTGATATTTCCTTTTGCTTTTTACACTTTCGTTGTACATGTAGTTTCATATTACATTTATAATTATAGCTCGCTTATATGAAATATAAGTTTCTCAATCATTATGTTAAGTTTTATTAAGTTTTTAGACTTTCGGCGATTTCGCCGAAAAGCTTAAGTTATACCACTAGTCGAAATCTATCGACGAAAATGCCTGACCAGTTCAACCTGCGGAGTGATACATTGTCTCTGATTTACTACACAGTCAGTTTCTAGGCGATAAAAGTAGTTCCGTCATCTGACTCGTCTGTTTAATGTAATGATACTGTGGTCTGGTCATTTATTTTATAACTTGAAGTTTAATTTGTTTACAGTATTATATCATATTTATCAAATTTAACTACACTACTAGGAAAACTGTACTTCAAGATTTTGTATGGCAAGAAGAGGAAGAAAAGAAAATCTTGCCAGTAATACAGGGTGGAATAAACACTTCGTCCGCATTTTTGCCAGCTTGATTCGTACTTGAATCTAATGTGTAAAAAGTAATCATTAGTATGGATTTGTTAGGTTTCAATGTGCACGAAAGTCTTTCTGTATTTCAATTCTTTAATTAAATTTTTAACTCTATGCTTGGCCGAATTGAATTTTTGCCAAAATTTGATTCTATATATAAAGGGTATTTATAATGTAATTAAGTTTTGAAACAGGAAGTGATGTTATAATGAGTTAGTTAATATGTATGGTATACAATCCCTAATACCATTCATAATGACAAAAGATTTCGGTATTTGCTCACAAAAAGATTATTAACATAGGCGGAACAAGCGGGGGTCAAGGGGGTCTGGACCCCCCCTCCCCTGAAATTTCCAAAATGTACCCGTCCATGAGTGTAATTTTAACTGTAAGCCATTTTTAAGTAACATGAAGCAACTTTTCTCTGAGGTTAACATAGATTTAATGGTTATGTAGTTTTTATTATTGATATGTTGTGTTATTCTGCAAACAGTGTATAATGTGATTGTGGTTCGAAGATTTGGACCCCCTCCCTAGAAAAAGTTTGCACTCCTTAGAAAAAAATCATGGATCCGCCTGATTTAAATAATTAAAATATGTTATTAAATGTGTTAAGGTTACGTTCATTACATAGCTTGTTTTTACAATACTATTAGATAATAGTTGTCACCTAGAATAAGAAGTTATCTCCCTTTTACGTGAAAACAGAACAAATTTTTATATGTCTCGTAATGTCTAGGTTAACATAGTTAAAAATCTAACGATGGGAAAAATACAAATAAACAAACAAGTCTGAGTATGATAATTTTCAGACATTTTAGTAGCCATGTTTTAGTTAGGGTTTGTTACCCTCAATCGCCATCATATGACCTATACAATGTGTTGATTCCGCCATAAACCCAAATCCTAAGAATAAAAACCATGAAATACACTTCAAGACGATATTGTACACAGGCGGTAGTTATGGTTCCGAAACAAAAACACTATATTCGAGACCGTTCCGCCCGCCTATGATATTGTATGTATTCATTCATTGTCAGAGATTTTGTTACATTGCATATTTAAAGCCACTATATGAAGACATTTTCATTAACAGTAGACTTAAAAACTGTTTTACAACCATGATGTTATCAAAATATAACATGCATTAAAGACACAATAAACAGTTCAAATCATTCTGCTTTCTTAATTTGAGTCTGACAAAGTGTCCAATTCTTAAAAAAGTGGGGTACTTTTATAAGAGCACACTATAATTGTTTATACGCTGATGTTTAATATATTGTTAGTTTTTTTTCAACTGTCAAAACATGAGTAATTTCACGGTGAATGCATTTGTTAAAGTTATTGTCGTAATAAATCAATGAGTTTCCATAAGTGTGTATTATAATTGAGTAAAGCTTCTTATGTCATATGATAAGTTTTAGTCAAGATATTTTTAATAAATATTAGGCTGCTAGTACTAAAATTATGCATTCAGTCACCGTGAAATTACTCAAGCTTTGACAGTTGAGAAAAAACGGACAATACCTGATCCAAAATAGTTTATAAGCTTAATTATGTAATTCGGAGTGTTTTTCTCTAATAAGACTTCATCTTTAAAATATTTTGATCAAAACTATTGTTTAAAGTCTTGAAAATCGAATTCTACTGTCGGTTTCGATCTACTTTCACTTTGAGATAAATAAATAACATGAATATATCTAAGCAATATTTGCATATATTTAAAAAATCTTTTTCATTAGAGGTAATTGAAATACATTAATGTCTATTTTCTTTGCAGTAAAAAACAGACTTACTTTTGATATAGGGACTTTAACATTGGCTATGAATCTATATATAAGTATATGTATTTCATCATGCATTTACAAGGATATTACAAGTACATTTAACAACAAGATGTGAAACTATACATTCATATTATTACACATAAAACAGGTTTATAATAGTGTATACATGATAACACGATGACTTTTTTCTGCGAAGGAAGTGAGTTAAGCACCGTTTATACAGAGCGCGAACACGAACGCGAACCCAAACGCGGTTTTTCGTCCTACAATAGGTTAGTTACTTATTTAACTTATTTAGGAACTGTTCAGACAGAGTGCAAACGCAAACTAATTTTTCAGATGCTCGCGCGTACTTTTTTTATCAACCAATCAGCAAGTACTTCTCTCGCATCATTTCCACAAATCAAAGATTGTAGTTGACCGTATACAGAAAAAAACTAGGCACTAGCGCATGTCTACTTTGCTTGTAAAGTTTGGAAATTATGGGCTAGGCAATGGACAAGACAGAAGCCTTGATTCTTGAAATAGAGAAAAATTCATGTACTGTACGACAACACAGACAAGAGCTCTTTCCCCAATGCACTTAAGGGTGTATCGGGATTCGAAATTGAACAGATCTATGAAGTGGGTGTGGTTACTAAAATTATTAAAATATCCAAAAATTCTATGATAATTCTGATATATTTTGTAAGTGATGCATTAAATGTATAGATGTGACAGTGAAAATATAAAAAACTCAACAAATAACACATTTAGAAAGAAATAAAAACGTTTTACCTAACCTTGAAATAGCCTCCGAACGTCAGTCCAAACACATAATTAAACACATAATTAAAATCCAAATGTTGATATAGGTGTCCATGTAACATATTACAATGTCTTAGGGTGAATTACACAAAAAGTATTTCCAAAATGTAAATTTGTTAATTCATCTTTGGAATTATGAAAGAAGAACTTTAATTATGTCTTTGCCAAACACTGACTGACGTTCGGAAGGCCATATCAAGGTTAGGATTAGCATTTTCAATTCTTTCTAAATGTCTTATTTGTTGAGTTTTTTTATATTTTCACAGTCACATTTATACACTTAATGCATCACTTACAAAATGTATCAAAATTATTTGGAATTTATGGATATTTTTAAATAATTAGTTACCCCACCCACTTGATAGAATCCGAGAGGGGGGCTTCTTCGTTTTCTAAGGTCTGTGAGATCCTGGCGGCCAAGGTCGAGGGGGTTGGCCTTCTTTGTTTCCTCCTGGTGGCGCTGCTTTGACGGGCATGATTGCAACAAACACAAAGCCCAGTTTGGCTATTGGGCCACAATCACAAAACTTGCATGTCAACACTACCCCGGTATAAGTAATGTAGGTCACTAGGACAATAACTAAAAATAAACAAAAATAGGTCATGACCCGATTCAAACACACATAAATAAAACACCCAGATTAGCAGTCACAAGCATACACAGCACGAAATCACAATACACCAACCAGCAATCAAACATACTCAGGCAAAACACTCAACCAAACAAATGCCTAGAGTAAAATAACTCTACTTACAAGGAAAATCCCCATACTTTAGGTGCTGAATTAGCAAAATAGGGGAGGACCTATCTTTGGCTAACCAAATTACCACAACTTTGGCGAACTAAGTAACAAACCCAATATGAATTATATTGGGTCATCTTTTACAAAATTTGACCTAATTTCGAAACCAAAAACCATATTTAAGGGGTGATAGGTCACACCCTGGGGTCTGCACATAATGCATCTTTATTGAGCGGACGGACCCTTACAAAAGCTATAATCATTCAACCCACTTGATAGATTTTTTCAATTTCAACAAATGATTAACCCTTAAATCGAGCCATCTGAATTCGGGCAATTCCCGACCAAAATCCCCCAATTATTACACAATACACAATGAAAATTCGACTTCCTCATGGCGCTTTTTAAGTTAAAGCTTATTCCCGTTTAAAATCCGTTTTTAACGTATTAAACGAAAACAACTCGTACGAGCAAATGTATAAATAAAATTATATATGAAGAGTTATCATTCTTTGTAACTTCCTGTCATGAAGAACGTAGTTAAACAAGCTAACATCGGAAACATAATACTTGAAACTAAGCGGAGATTAAAATATCGAAACTGGCATTAAGGTTTAAGTAGTTTTGAAGTAAACAATTTCAATTCTTTAAAAAAAGTTATCAAAACGCTGTCCATTTTAAAAAGGGAATTTCCACTGATTCCCAATTCCAGTACGAAAAACAGTGTTTTTCTACCCATATTTTTCAATATTTTTGATGAATTTTGTACTTTTTTGTTAAGCCGGCATAACAAATACACATCATTTGCACATGAATTTTGTACTTTTTTGTTAAGCTGGCATAACAAATACACACCATTTGCACTAAAATTCATCCAAAATATAACCATTTTTCAGGATTATTTGCGTGAAAATGGCATTGTTATGCCAGCATAACAAATAAACAAGAAAATTCAAACGTAACTTTTTACATTTTTTTAACATCATCAACATAACCTTAACTTTGTTAAGCCACCATAACATTTTATATACAAATAAAACACTGTTAAGCCTGGCATAACAAATCATTATATAAACTATTACAGTAATAACTCAGAGAAAAGTATTTTGTTAAGCCAACATAACATTTTATTTTACATTTAAACAAATGTTAGGCCTGGCATAACAAATCAACAATAAACTTTTTCAGTCATAACTCAAAGCAAAATAATTTGTTAAGCCAGCATAACATTTTGTTATACGAATAAAAACAATGTTAAGTCTGGCATAAAAAAATCATAGAAAATTTAAAGTCATTACTCAAAAAAAAATATTTTGTTAAGCCAGCATAACATTTTGTTATACGAATAGAAAGAATGTTAAGCCAGCCATAACAAATCATAGAAAACTTTTACAGTCATAACTCAAAGCAAAATATTTTGTTAAGCCAACATAACATTTTGTTATACAAATAAAAAGAATGTTAAGCCAGCCATAACAAATCACGATAAAAACTTACAATCATAACTCAGAGAAAAAAATTTTTGTTAAGCCGGCATAACATTTTAGATACGAATTAAAACAATGTTAAGCCTGCCATAACAACTGATGGAAAATTTTTATAGTCCTAACTCTGCGAAAAATATTTTGTTAAGCCAACATAACATTTTGTTATACGAATAAAAAGAATGTTAAGCCAGCCATAACAAATCATGATAAAAACTGTTACAATCAAAAGTCAGATAAAAATACTTTGTTAAGCCGGCATAACATTTAAGATACGAATTAAAACGATGTTAGGCCTGCCATAACAAATCATGGAAAATTTTTACAGTCATACCTCAGAACAAAATATTTTGTTAAGCCACCATAACATTTGTAGACATGAATAAAAAAATGTTAAGTCTGGCATAACAAATCATTGTATAAACTATTACAGACATAACTTACAGAAAAGTATTTTGTTAAGCCAACATAACATTTTATTATACATTTAAACAAATGTTAGGCCTGGCATAACAAAGCATGATATAAACTTTTACAGTCATAATTTAGAGAAAAATATTTTGTTAAGCCAGCATAACATTTTGTTATACCAATAAAAATAATGTTAGGTCTAGCAAACTCAAACTCAAACAAAATATTTTGTTAAGCCAGCATAGCTTTTTATAGTGCGTACAAAAAAACAAAACGTGTTTTGGTCAACATTAAAAATGAGACAATTCATTTCAGGGGTAGGCAGTAAGAAAATAAAATTTGTGTAATTCATTTTAACAAAATTAGCATGGTTGATAAACCACCATCACTTGGTAAATCATACGTGTTATGGTAGAACACTTTCCATTACACCAACAACTAAGACACAAGTAAAACATAACACAATTTTTTAATTTTAAAGTCATCCTGGACATCCTTAGTCATGGATTAGTTCATTGTATTGTTATTATAAACAATGCTTTGTTTTTTGTACGCACTATAGATACAAATATAAACAATGTTAAGTCTGGCATGACAAATCAGTATATAAACGTTTACAGTCAAACTTACAGAAAAGTATTTTGTTAAGCAAGCATAACATTTTTAGGAACGAATAAAAACAAAGTTAAGCCAGGTATAACAAAAAAATTAAAAGTCATAACTCAAAGCAAGATATTTTGTTAAGACGGCATAACATTTTGTTATACGAATATATAAAATGTTAAGCCAGCCATAACAAATCATGGAAAAATTTTAAAGTAATAACCCAAAGCAAAATATTTTGTTAAGCCAGCATAACATTTTGTTACACGAATAAAAAAAAAAGTTAAGCCTGGCATAACAAATCATAATATAAAGATTTACAGTCATAACTCAGAGCAAATATTCTGTTAAGCCAGCATAACATTTTAGATACGAATAAAAATGTTAGGCCTGGCATAACAAATCATGAAAAAAGCTTTTACAGTCATAACTCAAACGTTTTTAATTTTATGACCATAAAGTCTGTAGGTCACTAGTTAAGACAAAACAAGTCGATCTCTATTGTCGCCATATGCGACAAGTTTCTGGTTTAACTTTAAAAATTTGGCGATTATTTTGGCTACAAAACATTTGACAAGCTTAATTTTTCTTCGGTAAAGGTTTTGATTTCGTTAGCGGCAAAGTGAAAGTTTGCAAGTGATCAGAGATTGATTTGACTGATAATTGTTTTATAACCTGTTTGCAAAGGGACCGGGACAACTCAAACCGGGACAACTCAACCCATAAGCTGGGACAACTCAACCCGTAAGTAGGTACAACTCAACCCGTATGATATAAAAATAGTTATTCATCAAAAAATGATATGTTTAAGCTGTTAAATTTGATTTTGAGATAAAATTTATCGCTAATGAAAGATATTCAAGTATGAAAATAATGATGACAATTTTAACCTAATGTTTGCTAATTAAATTGGAAATATTTCATTAAATATATTGACAAACAAAATCTACAATATTATATACAAAACTACGAGCTTGTTTAATCAAAAGTTATTGTGAATTATCCCATTTCGCCGTGTAGTTTGACAATCAATGCAAATTAAATTCTTTAAGAATGGCTCATTCTATGAGTAAGTAAAATAATCTTAAATTACTGCTTATTGATCTGTGATTATTATGATACCTTGAAAATCTGTGATTAAAAAAATATCATTCTTGTTTATAATTATTACAGTCAATATGAGGATTAATTACAAATAATGTTCAAATATCGGTAAAAAAACAGGCACTCAATATTAAAAGTATATGAATACTACACATTTGATATACAATTACATACAACACAATTGGTATTTAGAGATTGCATAAATACTGTGTCAATTATATACCATACATTACCTATACTTTATTCACAAATACTTTCAATTCTTGATAGAAATATATTTAATTTCACTTTTTATTGTAAATACATATTTTTATAATAAATAACTAATTAGATTATATATCATATCATAATATATTATACGGGTTGAGTTGTCCACGGGTTGAGTTGTCCCAACTTACGGGTTGAATTGTCCATACTTCGGGTTGAGTTGTCCACGGGTTGAGTTGTACCGTACCCTTTACAAACACTGACATACGTTATCAAGTTAATCCGGGGTTGATAAGTAAAGCCTGTTGTGTTTATAACACATGTGACTGATTTAGGATAAACAGTTTCAATTTTTTAAACTTTTTTCACTCAAACATAGGGGTCAGACAAGGCGAAAACCTGTCCCCATTGTTATTCTCATTATATCTAAACGATTTAGAAGAGTTCTTTAATCAACATAACTTTAACGATACAATAAACATACCAGACCACAGATACGATACCGAATTAACTAACTATCTCAAATTATTTATTTTACTATATGCAGACGATACAGTGATTTTATCAGACTCGGAGTCGGGCCTCCAGTCTGCGTTAGATATATACTCAAAATACTGTGATAGATGGAAGCTAACCGTCAATGTTTCAAAATCGAAAATAGTTATCTTTTCCAAAGCCAGACTTAATAATTGTCGATTCATTTTTAACCACGAATACTTAGATATTGTGAGCGAATACAAATATTTAGGCATTTACTTTAGCAAAAATGGTTCCTTCACCTTTTGTAAAAAACAAATTGCAAATCAAGCTACTAGAGCTATGTACAGTTTATTACGTAATGCAAATCGATTGGGATTACCAGTAGATTTACAGATTGACTTGTTTAACAAAACAGTAAAACCTATACTTCTATATGGAGCTGAAATCTGGGGATTCAGTAACAACAAGGTAATTGAAACTATCCACTTAAAGTTTTTGAAATATGTATTAAAATTAAAGAGATCTACTCCTAATTGTATTGTTTATGGAGAAACTGGTGAAACCCCTTTGGGATTGGACATTGAAGTAAAATTTATCTCTTTTTGGACTAAATTGATATCAAATCAAAATTCTGTTCCTTCAAAGTTATCCTCCATTATTTATAGTATTATGCATAAATCATTCCTTAATTTAAATGTATCTACACAAAAAAAGAATTTTCCTTGGATTTACAAGGTAAAAGCCATTATCAATAAATGTGGTTTCCCAGACATATGGAATACCCAGTCTGTGACTAACGACAAATGGTTAAAACTAGCTATAAAACAAAAACTGAGAGATTTGTTTATAAATGAATGGTTTTCAAGTATTGAAAACTCTAATAGTTGCCAGTTTTACAAAGTAATTAAAACATCTTTTGGCTTTGAAAAATATCTGAACAAAATACCCAAAACTCTTCTACCTTACATCATCAAATTTAGAACACGCAACCATAAACTACCCATTGAAACAGGCAGTTGGCATGGTTTGCCTTATAACCAACGTTTATGTAGTACCTGCAATATACTTGGTGATGAATATCATTATCTCTTTGAGTGTAGTTTATTTGTAAACGATAGAAAACTACTTCTGAAACCGTATTTCATAAGACGTCCAAATACGTACAAATTATATCAATTATTCAATAATTCATCAACCCAACAGTTTAACAATGTGTGTAAACTCCTTAAGATAATTTTATCATCTTTATGATAAAGAACTGCTTATATGTATAATATTCTTAGTTTTAGCTAATAATATTTACTAATTGTATAACATAATTTCAATGTACCATTATATTATTATGACTCTCCGGTGCCCTTAAGAGGACACCAATACATATATATATAAATACATAACTTATTAAATTAGTTCCTGATTGCTACCCTAATATTCTCGTACCCCGAGGTACGGGAATGAGAATGGTACCCTATTTGGTTTCATTTATTTATACTTTATAATTATGTAACATTGTTGATTTATACCTGTACTTCTATCCTTACCATGTGCCTCGTAAAAATATTTATATCTATTTATGTACCTCATTTATTCATGTATATGTGAAATGAGAGAATAAAAGAATTTGTATTGTATTGTATTGTATTAACATTAAACAATTTGACACGTGTTATTTAAATCGTCGGAAACGTTGATTCACAACTTAAGTATATAGCAGTTAAACAATTTGCGATCTTATTAACTATTTCACACATTTATTGAAACGCTTCAGGAGTTCTTCAGCAAAGCAGTCACATAAATTCTAAGTTTACAAACCATCTGTCATTTTGCCATGACCAGACTCCACAAAAGTATTCTTCGTCCGGATATCGAAACTACAACTCCTCGATCAGTAGACTTATTCGCTACCGACTAAGCTAGCTATCCGTTCTTTAACACTATGTCAAATATAATGAATTAATCACTATGATAACGAATATTATAAAGCATAGAATGTATACCTTTCTTATTTCATTGTGAACTTTTAATAATACAAGTATTAGCATTTCCAAAAATGCTTGAAATCGTCGTTTAGCCGTGTATTCTGCATAGAGAAAAAAGATTCAAGCAATAAGCAGATCAAACAGTGCATGTCTTTACAGTAATTTTACACACTGTAAGGCCAGATAAAAACCATCGAATTACCATGTGCTGTCCAGACATATTCTGACCGCGCTCGTTTCAAGAACATATTCTACCCTACATTCCGCCAGCTAATCGAACGTTCATATTTTCTAATAAACTCGCTCGGAAATAGGGAAGATAGGTTGTTGTTTTTCAACAAAAGCGACCTTTCTTCAATAAATGTACATGTTACGAATAGGCATGAATGTTTGTTTTTGTTTTATATTGTTACTTATTGAAATTGATACCCGTTCATATATCGATAATGATATTTGTGTGTATTACAAACAGGTAACCGTATAATAAACGCCGTGGACGATTCCATACACGCATCCCTATTTTTGCTACTCGACGTCATCATTTTGGTCACGTGACCTCTAATGCAACGTTCTGATTGGCTAAAGACAGCCGGTGTCGACACAAAAATGCTCAAATCTTGATAATTGTTATTATCGTCGACAGGTCGACGATAACAATTGATCAAACCATTTATTTTACGCTTAAAAATAAATGGAAATTTTTATTAAAGCTTTATCTATTTATTGAAACTTTCGTTTTCAATAATTTTCACAATAATGTCCGATCGCATCTTCAAATCACATTTAAGATGCGATCTTAATCTAATCAAAATGACGAAAAAAAGACGCCGATCTCACATCAGTTCGTATTCGTCACATACACATGAAGAGGCTTCATAGTTTATGATTACGATATACCATTCTTGATTAACCATACTTTCACCTGAAATAGAAACACGTTTAAGAAATTAAGCTATAAGTCGTCGGAACAATATGGAAAATATACCAGACATGTTTTTACGCAAGCTAACTTTACAGAAATATTGTTTAATATAAAAAAGAGCAACAGAATTCCGGTTTTGCGGTAAAAGGCCATGGAAATACACTTTCTGTTGCTCGTTTTAACTTCATATAGATATACGAAGAATGACAGCTGGTAACATGTTTTCAAACGTCGATAATACTAATTTACTATCTTTACTAATCTAAAATATCCTCCTTCGCCAGACAGGAATAAAAAATAATTGTGTGTGGAAAATGTGGTCTCTCATTCCCATCTTTTGTGAGGAATGAACCATATTGTAAAGGATTTTAAAATTAGTACACAACATTGACATATATTGAAACGTTTTACTCCCGGCGATCTGTGCACGTTAATTATTGTTAATCACGTTTTCACAACGAAATAGAGTATAGTCGGTGACAGTTTACCGTACTATCGAGCGATGAAATAAGTCTACTTAACAAAATTTCGTTCTGCATATTAGTTTAAAGATTAATAAATATTTCTTTTATTGAAATTTTACAAAAACGCATTCGATTCTTCTTAGTTTTCTTCATCTCACGCACGCCTATATTTGGGTCTTCAACAATATATCGAATCACCATATTTCGGCTGATACTGAGGTATGTGTAATAAAATACAAGCACTTGCTTAATTAATGTTAGAGCACTTGATAAAGTGACCTGGAGAAGCTTGAATATCGATAAATGACTTTTTATAGTGAAATAATGCTAAATGTCGCGTCAGTTGTTTTTTTAATAGTGTCGCTTTTGTGCCCTTTCTCTTTAAAAGGGTGTCTGAATGTCTGCTTGTGGTTTGTGGGGTGGGGGGGGAGGGCACGAGTCTGTGTATTCTTGGGTAGTCCAAGCCTGTGAATAAAACTATGCCTCGTTAACACTTAACAGTGCCTACTTAATTAAAGATGGTCGAATAGATAAAGGCAGAGACATATATAACATGTCTCTGATGAAGGCGACTGTTTAAAGAGAATCAAATGATGTTTTCACGCTTGCATGATCAAGAGGACGAATCGATTTATCTCGGTGCTTAATCTAGCCTTATTTGGATGTTACGATGTATACATTATTCATCAATGCTTAAATTACATGACTGTATGGGGTCACACGACCTTGGCTCAGATGCCGAGGTCTTGGGATATGCATTAAGGGGCGTGGTTGACAATATCCAATCGAATAATAAAAATAATACAAGATAACAGAAAACATGGTAAATAAAGCATGTTGCTAATATATTTTTCAAAAATGCTTTTACATCAGGCCTATTAGTTCTTAAATGACGAACAATTAGCTATCATATTATATTATTATTTAAAAGAAGGAATAATTTCACTTACAGTTTAAATGCAGGAAATCTACAAATTGAGTATCCAAAGTTCTTATGTGAACATCATGTATGACATTGTCACTGTTAATAGTCAGAAGTAGTATATTGTTCTGGCAATATTATTCTGAAACAGACAATAAATATTTATACATATTAAGGTGTAACAAAATGTAGAACTGAAAAATCTATTTTTTAAGTTATTTACTGGTAGTTAACTATGATTTGATAACATAGTACCATGTTATTTCTTAATATAGTTAATGAAATATGAAGTGTTTTTTTCATGTATCTATGGACAACATATAACTCTTGTATTTAGGCGATTGATTCACGAACAAAATCATGATTACGGGCAGATTTGTATTTTCTCAAATAATTGAACGCACCGTAAACATCCAATAGACAAATAATAAAATAATTTTGTACACCTAAATTTAGAATTCGATGTAAATATCAAACAGAAACATAAAATTATATCAGGGATGTTTTATAGCATCTCTGAAACATATGAAACAGTCATATCTGAGAGATAGATCTAACCAACAATTCCATATTTAAGACAAAATGCCGTTTCCATCTGAACTAATATTTTTATAAATATGTGTGCGTTGTTCGTTGTATCAAAACAAATCAATAAATTTATTGTTTCAGATGAATAAATTAGTCGAATTTTCTTAACAAATCAATAAAAATGGACTCACTTTATACATTTTCATGTTTAATGGTTTCTGCATACGTCGGTAGCCATTCAAAATATTGATGATGTTTTGAAGTTGTAGTAATCACGAAAATTTCTAAACGAAAATATTCAATCGATTCCCGCCTAAGACTGTGCGCATGCGCAAATCTGATAATAGGTAAATGACCAATCAAAGAAAACATCAATTTAGCGGGGTGCACAGCGTGCAGTCTGTTACTTCCAAAACTTTTGTACATCAAAGGATGCCGCATAAGAATACGATCATCCGATTGGTCAATAATTAATCTAGCATTAGTTAAATGATCACGTAGTGTTCACTCGGATTTTTTTATAAACATTTGATCTTAAGTTGCTACAAATGTTTATATAAGACAGTCATAATTTTGTAATTTTGATGATTTGGAGCGTTGAAACTAGGTAAGTATTTTTTTAATTAAGTTATATGATAGTAATTTTTAAGACTTTACATTAATTTTTTTAGATCTATGACGCTTAAAGTTAGAACTTTTTTCTCACAAAATAATAGTGATTTCTATTTTTACTTTCTTACTTGGTTTGAATCAGTTCATGTATGTGTTTAAAGCAACTAAGTACAGGGTGGAGAATCAAAACCAGTTCGTATCATATAAAATGTAAACAAACGGACGCCATTTTGGAAAATTTCAGGTATTTTTTCTAATTTACTCCTTAAATCGTCCACCAATGAAAAAACAAAAATTACCATAACACGCTACTCATTTTTCCGCTTCTAATTATGTATATAACATACAGATTCAATTAGAATTTCAACAAGTTATCCCGGACATTGGAATCGAAGTGAGCAAGAATTAGGTCATTTTTGACGGATGCGAACTGGTTCAAATTTATGCTTTTGCCTAGTTTATCACAAAAAAGCATTTTTTCTCGTTAAATTTGCCATGTATAACCCACGGAGCAAGTGTGTAGTCTTGTAGAAAAGTATTAACTCTTCCTGACTTAGTTTTGACATAAAAATAGAATTTTTTGAGAATGATGCGAACCGGTTCAGGTTTATACAATGATACGAACCGGTTCAGATTTATGGTATTTTGTAATTTTATTTTTATTTGCATACGTTCTTTGTCGATGTGAGTTTCACGGCATTATTTTTCCAAACTTAACACAATTTTATTTCGTTTTCGTCTTGATTTCAAAACTTTTTACAACAATCTGATTTTTTCGGGAGTTTTAGCTGAAAATGAATTCATATTACCATATAACTCATCGGTTACGTTTATGAAGACATGACTGTGGACATATACATGGTCAGGTGGAGAAAAGTAAATGCGAATGGAACGTTGAAATTTTTATCATCAAAAATAGAGATGGTGTTCGGTTAAGTATAAAGTCATTTTCAGCTAAAAATCCCGAATTAGTCAAATCGTTTGCGAAAGTTGTTAAATTGAGACAAAATGACGATCACAATTCGCTATTTAAAGTATTGAAAGACTTTCGTAGACATTGAAACCTTATAAATACATACTAAAATTACTCCTTAATAGATTCAAGTACGAATCGAAAAGTGCATGACAAGCTGGCGAAATTTTAATTTCAAAATAATTTTTTTTATGTTTCCTCTTTTCTAAAAATGACTAATAAAACATATATGTAGGTAGGTATGTCGGCTTTTTTGGAAAATATATCAATTTCGACGTTTGGGGACTGGAGACAGTGGTTACACTTACACAAACACAAAATCTGGTTTATCACTGGGTTAATTTTACTTAAGACTGTCTGTCTGTATTCATTTCGTAAAACTCAAAATATCCGACGTGAAAAACACTGACCAACAGCACATTTTTACTTGCGCAGTGATTTATTTTGAAGCTGGAAAACATTAGTCCATGGGACATATTTTGAAACAATGAGTCCCACCCAAAAAAACAACGAATCTGGAGATTTGGGTCGCTAAAGCATGTCCTTCAAATAATGCATAATTTTTAAACAATCATTTTTCATTCAATATTATTGTGTAGTCTCAATGACTTGGTGTATTTTATATTAATATTATCACATTCATTTTGATTAGTAAATAAGTTTTGTGAATCATTTGCAATGTTAAAACATAATTTCATGATAAATTGCAGACTGAGTCATTATCTGTCATTGTGAAGTATTTATCAATTTAGCTTGTTTATTTCTAAATGATTACAATTTTTTATTTCTAAATACATTAATTAACTTGGATTAATTTGGAATTGTTTTACACACACCACAGTACAAATTATAACGATCGGCCACGTATACAAAATTATTATGGACATAAGTTAAATTTCACGATGCCATTTACTTTTTATAGTCAAGTAAATGGTTTGATCAATTATATACATAATACTAAATCATCATAAAATGATGTGGGTTTAAATTTCTATTAAAATATTAGCCACAAACATTTATAATATACTGTAAAATTCGTAATATTCGATAGTAACCTTTCATGTCATACTGCAGAACGCTGTATCGCTTGGACGTAGTTTTCAGGTGAGATTTACTTTAATTTTACGGGTATAACGCACATTAAAAAATCTGAGCAAAATCTGAAAAAAAAAATCAGCCGATTTATCCGGCGAAATCGAGCCAAAATCGAAAAGAAATAGCTTACGGCCGTTTTTTTTCACGGCGAAATCGAATTTGTTAGGATCGCATAATTTCACTCTTTGTGGTGAAACAGGCTTAAAGTTACGGTGCAACGGCCCATAATCATACTATCAATTATCAATAAATATGAATTCATTCACTTACAACCGACCACACAGCTCTCAAATCAATTAAAAAGACATCGTCCATCATTAGATAATTAAGGTCGGCGGTTATCATCAAAGAAGTTGATATACATTAACAATTAGTTCGAAGGGACACAGAGCCGACTCACATTAAATTGATTTTAATGACGTTATTATTAGAGCTATGTTCTTACTCGGATAAAAAAATTATATGCCCGTAAATGTTACGATATTTTATGGATATTCATAAATAAAAAATGTCAAAATCACGACAAATTTTACTAAAACAGTCATTACTCGGTGCTAATTATCACCTTACCTTCTATGTATAAATTAACTGCCAACACGTTATCATTTATGAATTGACGCATGTCCGCCGTTCAAAGTTTGCGTCTCTAACGCAGGGCGCACGGCAAAATGAATCACTGCTTGAACGCCGGGTCGGAAAAAAAGTCGTTGTTAAAAGTCCTACATCCAGATTGGATTGAAAAAAAATCCTAATTTCGGCAATAAAAACTTTAGAGTGGGCGGGTTTTTGGTCGTCGGTCGAGAAAGGGAAAACATGTGTATTTTTAAGTTTGGTCCTAAAATAATTATGGTACAATACTGTTCGACATTTAAATGAACGACATTGCATTCTATAAATAGATGGTGAAGATATTACCCGTATACTAACCCGCACAACCTTCCCAGATTTCGGCGTTTTAGTACGCAACAGAAAATAGTGCGGCGCATGAAGACAAAATCTTTGGATTTTTCGGTTTTTGACAAAATCATTGTTAAAATTTAAAATAAATTATCAATTATAGCTACAGGAATATAAATCCATGTATTCAAAGTACATTTAAACATCGAAAGGTACAGATGCATAGTTAAACTGTGTATTCTACTTTCGATTTCAAATGTCTGTGTAAAGAATGACAGATGTAAACACGTTACGACGGAGATTTAATTACTGGTTAAAAGTTTCTTTTAATGAGGAAAGCTGGTTGGATAGTAAAATTTTATTGAGTAGACACAAAAAACATTATTCGTTGAGTATACTTGTTGGGGGAAATTATTAGAATGTAAACATTGCCACGTGTTTTTAGGTAAATAAACAGTTTTACCTATGATGCTCGGCGTCTCCGTACAAAGGTCAGTCAGACCGTTTGTGTACAGAATGACGATTTGTTTTTAATATTAATGCCGTGAAACAGACATCGACAAAGAACGTATGCAAATGAAGTATAAAAGTAAATTATCATAAATCTGAACCGGTTCGTATCATTGTATTAATCTGAACCAGTTCGCATCATTCTCAAAAAATTCTATTTTTATGTCAAAACTAAGTCAGGAAGAGTTAATACTTTTCTACAAGACTACACACTTGCTCCGTGGGTTATACATGGCAATTTTAACGAGAAAAAATGCTTTTTTGTGATAAACTAGGCTAAAGTATGAATTTGAACCAGTTCGCATCTGTCAAATACGATCCAATTTTTGCTCACTTCGATTCCAATGTCCGGGATAACTTCTTGAAATTATAATTGAATCTGTAGGTAATATACATCACTAGAAGCGGAAAAATGAGTAGCGTGTTATAGTAATTTTCGTTTTTTCATTAGTGGATTAATAAAAGAGTAAATAAGAAAAATTACCTGAAATTTTCCAAAATGGCGTCCGTTTGTTTACGTTTTGAGTGATACGAACTGGTTTTGATTCTCCACCCTGAAGTAAAGAAGGGCGAATAATTCAGACTGTGGTTCCATACAGATATATTGGGTTTTTTTATGTTTGAGAAACAGGATCGTATGTCCGATTTATTTTGATTGATAGAATGTATAACTTTTATAGAGTACTGTTTTATTGTGTACATTAAGTCTGTTTAAGGGTAACATTCATACCTCGAATTACAGGGCCGGATCCAGAAGGGTCGTAAGTGGGGGGGCACATGGGGTGGGTTCGGGAGGGGTACCCCGTCCCGACGGGATAGAATTTTTTGAGTTTTTCACATGTCAAAGGTGCAAATCTGAGCACTTTAAAATGCTTTTTTAAACAAATTGAATGAAGCTACAAATAGGTTAATTATCGTTTTTTTTTGTGTAGAAAAGTGATGCAATGCGTAACAATTCAGATTCATGTGATTGATTAGCTTGTAATAAATATTCAAAAATAAAGAAAATGCATTCATGTGAGTTAGATCACAGGACCTGATACAGAGGGGTCGTTAGTGGGGAGTACGGTTGGGGTGGGTACGGGAGGGTTATCCCCTCCCGATGATGTGGAAAATTTTTGAATTTTTGCATGTCAAAGGTGTAAATCTGAGCACTTTTGAACACACTTTAAAAGGATAAAATGAAGCTAAAATTTGGTAAATTATCATTACATTTTAAGCACATTTGGGCACTACCAAGGAAATATTAAGCGCTATAATTGAGGTATCCTTCATGGAACGAGAATGGATAAAATCCTGATTTACAAAAAAATCAGCAATTTCATCATGTAAATGCCGAGAATTTTAAAAAAAATACACTTGCTAACTTGTATAAAATCACCGAATGCAATGAGAAAATTCTCCGATTTAACAACCAAAAAACCGGTTTATGATACGTTTTTTTTAAAAAAAAGAGGCTTAGTTTATTCTGTTGAAATTCAGCGTTGTTGTGAGTTTTTCGGACGTTTCAGTGGATTTACAAGAATGGTTGTTGGGACGATCCAAAACGTGGAAATTCGCCGAAGAATCACATTCTTCGATTCCTTTCGAAAAAAGTATTAGGTATACAAGTATTTTAAACACGTAATATGATATAAAATAAAAGCAACGATTTATAAATTAACGAAACACAAGCCTATTAAATTATGATTGGATGAAAAAAATGTTTAACCAATGATTAATTTTTGTCTTGTTTTTCGTAAGAAAACTTGTTGAAAGTTACTTGAAAGTTTAATTCATTTACCTACATTTTCTAAGAAAACAACAACAACATAAAACGCTCGCTTTTTCCGATTTTTAACTAACTTTTAATAACTCATTTTAATGACAAACATTCATTCGACTATACTCGGCTTTTCTCAGTCTATTACTTGATATGAAAAACGCCGATGTCCTCCATAAATACTTAATTTATGTTTAGGCTCGCTCACTTTTTAAAAGTTATTCGGAATTATTTTAATACCATAAAATTCATCAGACGATCGTGCATGTTTTCGAAATTAACTAAGTTCGAGTGTCATAGTAGAGACGTATAAAATGCACTTGACTAGCTGTCCTCGTCTTTTCTCTGTCTAACTTGCTATGAAAACGCCGATGATTTCCACTACTAAATAAGATTAGAGAGTGCACAATAACAAAATTTAGGCCTCGTAAGCTAGTTACCATGGTAATTTCACTGGTGACGGTCTTAAATATACTGTTGAGGTATGTGTAATATAGACAATGAACATAGCAATTGGTATCTATGTGTCTGTAAAGAGGGACCATACACTTGCACGATCAATGATTTGAACGCTTGATAAGGCCCGATCTGGGTACCCTGAGATGTTTGAATGTATCAATTTAGATCATTATCTTTTTTAATAGCTCGGATGAATGATTTCATATTAAATTTAATCTAAAAGTCGAGTTGATATTGCTTTGATGGTGCCGATTTTTGTGCCCTTTTCTTTGTATGAGAGTCAATATCTGTGGGGCAAGGTGGGGGGCACGTGCCCCCTGTGCCCCCCCGGTAAATCCGGAAACACATAGATCTACGCGCTGAAGGGATGTGTCATTGATTTGTCAAAATGGCGAAGACTCAAGAAAGCCTACGATTTTTAAGCCAGTTCATTATATCTAATTTATGCACAGATTGGCTTGGATTAATACTAGCCAACCTTTGTATTTACCGTATAATGACTGGATATTCGTCAAATGAATCAACGAATGGAATCCAATGGCAATGCACACGATGCAGCTTTGATACAGTCAACGTTCAGACATGTTTGAGTTTTTCATCGCTGGATTTGAATCAAGAATGGTGACGTGTAAGTTATTCTAAGATTTGTAATGAATTTTCTCATGAAAACCTGTATTAGACTATTCATTAAAAGCATGAAACTTTCGCATTTGACCCCAATTATGTAGAAAAAATCTCCATTATGCAGTCGCGTGATTGCCGTGTAATCTGGACTGAAGCCGTGTCGACTAAATTTGTAGATTTTCGTTTTAAAAGTTAGTTAACAACAGGATATGTTGGATTTGTTTATGTCATCTCCTGCTTTAGCATCAACTAATGCATTTTGTCACCATTGAACTCGCTTATATGATGATTTCACCGTAGTGAAAATATAAACCGATATTTTCACCGTTTATTTTCATCGGATAACACAGCATTTCACCGTAAAGCATGAAAGAAATTTCTATATTCATGCTATATTTTGTTCATCATTCTTATATTCATGCTATATTTTGTTCATCATTTCTATATTTCTATATTCATACTATATTTTGTTCATCATTTCTATATTTCTATATTCATACTATATTTTGTTCATCATTCCTATATTTCTATAATAATACTATAGTTTGTTCATCATTCCTATAATTATACTAAATTTTGTTTATCATTACTATATTCATACTACATTTTGTACATCATTCCTATATTCATACTAAATTTTGTTCATCATTCCTATATTCATATTATATTTTGTTCATCATTTCTATATATCTATATTCATACTATATTTTGTTCATTATTCCTATATTCATACTTTTTTTTTCATCATTCCTATATTGTTATATTCATGCTATATTTTGTCCATCATTCAAATTTTTCTAAATTTATATTATATTTCGCCATCATTCCTATATTTCCATATTTGTGCTATATTTTCTTCATATTTTCTATATTCATGCTATATTTTGTTTATCATTTCTACATTCATGCTATATTTTGGTCACCATTCTTTTCTTTTTATATTAGTGCTATATATCGTTCATTATTTCTATACTTCTGTATTCATACATTATTTTGTAATTCATGCTATATTTTGTTCATGATTTCTATATTAATGCTATATTTTGTTTATTATTCTTATATTTGTATATTCGAGCTATACTTTGTTTAGCATTCCTATATGTCTCGATTCATACTATATTTTGTTATTCATTCTGATATTTCTATATTCATGCTATATTTTGTTTTTATTCCTATATTTCTTTATTCATACTGTATTTTGCTCATCATTTCGATATTCATGAACATTTTGTTCGTCATTTCTATATTCATGCTATATTTTGTTTAACATTTCTATATTCAAGCTATATTTTGTTTATCATTTTTATATTTCTGTATTCATATTTAATTTTGTTCATGATTTCGATATTCATGATACATTTTGTTCATATTTTCTTTATTTCTAATTTCATGCATTACCTTGTTCATCGTTCCTATATTCATGCTATATTCAGTTCATCATTTCTATATTCATGCTATATTTTGTTCATCAATTCAATATTCATGCTATATTTTGTTCATCATTTTCTATATTTCTATATTCATGCTATATTTTGTTCATATTTTCTTTATTTCTAATTTCATGCATTACCTTGTTCATTGTTCCTATATTCATGCTATATTTAGTTCATCATTTCTATATTCATGCTATATTTTGTTCATCAATTCAATATTCATGCTATATTTTGTTCATCATTTCTATATTTCTATATTCATGCTATATTTTGTTCATTTCTTTTTTTCTAATTTCATGCTATATTTTGTTCATCATTCCTTTATTCATGCTATATTTTGTTCATCATTTCTATATTCATGCTATATTTTGTGCATTTTTTTTATATTCATGCTATATTTGTTCATCATTCCTATATTTCTATATTTATGCTTTATTTTGTTCATCATTTCTATATTTGATATTTTCATGCTATATTTTGTTCATCATTTCAATATGCATGCTTTCGTTTGTTAACATTTCTATATTCATGCTATATTTAGTTCATCATTTCATCATTCCTATATTCATGCTATATTTTGTTCATTATTTTATGTTACTATATTCATACTATATTTTGTTCATCATTCCTATATTTCTATATTCATACTACATTTTGTTCATTTCAATATTCATTCTATAAATGTTCATCATTCCTATATTTATACTAAATGTTGTCCATCATCCTTATATTCATACTTCTTTTGTCTGTCACTCACATATTTCTATATTTATACAATAATATACAGCAACAATATGTTCAATGTTTATTAAGACGATAAAAATAAGAATGCTCTGAAGCAATGCCATGCTTACATACTATGTCATACAGAACACACCAAAACAAAGAAATGTGTCATATGTGTGACGTCATAAGTCTAGTAGTTGATCATGCATCTACTAAGCAGACGTAATCATGTTGTGGATGTTTGTATCTCAAAATTTATGTAATATGCTGTGTCATGATTTGAAGTATAACAGTTTTATTATGATGAGAAGTATGGGCATATAATTATGTGCAAATAAGTGAACAAGTGGTTCTTGTTATTAATTGCATTTTAAGGTTAATATTAGAAGATGCCTAGTCATTTTTGCTACAGAATGTAGCCATAATAGTCTACAGTATGGATCTGCTCATCAAATCTATAAATATCGAAATAAAAAAGGTTAATTAGACTATATTGCACCCCTGAAATCTTTACTGAATTGAAAAGTTAACAAGTACAAGCTTAATATACATTGGTAATTATTTGCTTACACAGGTTTTACCAAATACAAGTTTAATAGTTAATACATTAGCTGTTCTGTAATATCAATTTGGAACACCTTGACCTTTTAATTCATGAATTAATAGCACATGGCCAAGGAGTTCCAAATGTTGTAATCTCCAGTAATAAAGAGGGGAAGGTAATAAAAAATTAGGTGCTTATTTTCTTTAAATATCAACATTTTATAATTCAATAATACATATGAATGGAAAATCTAGATTGGATTATCTCCCTTAGATATACTAAAACATTTGGAGGGTACTATATTAACATATGTTTTTGTCTTTCTTAGCATGAAGAGCATACATTTTCCAGATGTATACTGACTTTTATGCTTAAACATTCTTCATTATACAATTTTTAAAATATAAATTAAACACAACTTAAACAAATCACTTGAGACCCAGCCAATTAACTCCCACTGAGACTTGAACTCAGAACTCCTCATGACATAGAGACTGATCACTAGCACAAGGTGTTTTGCATTAAACTAAAAGAGTGTCATGTCGCTGGTCCCAAGTGATATGCAGCAGCATGCCACACATTGATAAACTTTTACTTCGAAAGAGTTATTAGTTGACAAGTGAATTTTGATCATAAACTCCATCCAACAGAGCTTGACTGATACTTATTTATGTATGTTGATGGGTGGTGTGAGTGATTTGTTCAATTATTATCAAAGAATCGATTATATTCATGGATTATTATGCTTGATTACTATCGTGGTCACTCCTTGTTTATCCAGACTTGTGACTGGCTTACATGATACAGTTAGATCAGTTAAGAACTAACCCATCAATATAAGGTCAAGTTACCCACATAAAGCAATAGTCAGTGCAACTCTGGGTGGGTGAGTAGAGGTGGGGCTTGTCTTAACTCTAACTCTTAAGTCGCACCGTTTTGACATACGACGTATACACTAAACATAGTGACGAAACACTATAGATAATGTATAAGTGTGCATACATATCCTTTGCAACCAAGGCAAATCACAACTGACCCCGACGGATGCATTGGGTACGGACCCCGTTAGGGATAGGACCTCCATCAAGAGCGCTGCGCCCATTGCCGTAACCTGTGGACTTATCTCAGGACGGAGTCGTATGCATTTTTCATATGCAAACTAAAACTAAGAGACATGGAATATTATGGTTCATCTCATCTCATCTCATCTGGTTTTGGTATGTATGGATCGTCTCATCATGGTTGGGTATATATGGATGATCTAATCTGGTATGGATGTATATGGATGATCTAATCTGGTTTGGATGTATATGGATGATCTCATCTGAGTTGGATGTATATGGATGATCTTATCTGGTTTGGATGTGTATGGATGATCTTATCTGGTTTGGAGGTATATGGATGGTCTCATCGGTGTTAGATGTATATGGATGATCTCATCTGAGTTGGATGTATATGGATGATCTTATCTGGTTTTGATGTATATGGATGATCTAATCTGGTTTGGATGTATATGGATGATCTCATCTGAGTTGGATGTATATGGATGATCTCATCTGGTATGAATGTATATGGATGATCTAATCTGGTTTGGATGTATATGGATGATCTCATCTGAGTTGGATGTATATGGATGATCTTATCTAGTTTGGATGTGTATGGATGATCTTATCAGGTTTGGAGGTATATGGATGATCTCATCAGTGTTAGATGTATATGGATGATCTCATCGGTGTGAGATGTATATGGATGATCTCATCGGTGTTAGATGTATATGGATGATCGTATCTGGTTTGGATGTATACGGATGATCTCATCGGTGTTGGACATATATGAATGATCTTATCTAGTTTGGATGTATATGAATTATCTGATCTGGTTTGGATGTATACGGATGATCTCATCTGTGTTGGATGTATATGGATGATCGTAACTGTTTAGGATGTATATGGATGATCTCATCTGTGTTGGATGAATATGGATGATCTTATCTGGTTTTGATGTAAATGGATGATCTAATCTGGATTGTATGTATATGGATGATCTCATCTGAATTGGATGTATATGGATGATCTAATCTAGTTTAGATGTATATGGATGATCTTATCTGGTTTGGAATGTCTATGGATGGTCTCATCTGAGTTGTATGTATTTGAATGATCTCATCTGGTTTGGATGTATTTGGATGATCTAATCTGGTTTGATGCATATTTATGATCTCATCTGAGTTGGATGTATATGGATGATCTTATCTGGTTTGGATGTAAATGGATGATCTTATCTGGTTTGGATGTATATGGATGATCTCATCAGTGTTAGATGTATATGGATGATCGTATCTGGTTTGGATATATATGGATGATCTTATCTGGTTTGGATGTTTATGGATTATCTTATCTGGTTTGTACGTATATGGATGATCTTATCTGGTTTGGATGTATATGGCTGATCTTATCTGGTTTGTATGTATATGGCTGAATTTATCTGGTTTGGAAGTATATCGATGATCTCATCTGTGTTGGATGTATATTGGTGATCTTATCTGGTTAGGATGTATATGGATGATATCATCTGTGTTGGATGTATATGGATGATCTTATCTGGTTTGGATGTATATGGATGATCTTATCTGGTTTGGATGTATATGGATCAGATAGTGTAAGTTGTTATTTATGGATATGCCTGCATGTATGTTTGGTATTTATGGATAGTTTCATGCGGGATTAGTATTAATTGATAGTTTCTGGGTTGGATGTACATGGATCAGCTAGTCTGGTTGGTATTCATGGATACTATGTTGTGAGCTTGGTATTTATGCATAATTTATATGGATCATCTCATCTGGGTTGGATGTATATGGATCTGATAGTCTGGGTTGGTATTTATGGACATACATTCCTGTGCGTTTGGTATTTATGGATAATTTCATGTTGGATTGGTATTTATTGTTATTTCTAAGTGGTTTATTAATCATTGATAATTTCATATGCGTTTGGTATTTATGGGTAATTTTATATGGATCATCTCATCTGGGTTGGATGTATATGGACAATCTTATCTGGGTTGGATGTAAAAGGATAATGTCATCGGGGTTGGATGTTTATGGATTATCTTATCTGGGTTTGATGCACATGGATCAGCTAGTCTGGTTTATATGGAATAATTCATGTGTTGTTGGGCACTTGGGACTTTTTGATGAGTTCATGCATGTTTTGTACTAATCGATAATTTCACAGGCATTAGGTATTGATGGATTATTTTACGTGCCCTTAGTACTCATCAATTATTTCATGTGGGTTTGGTATTCATGTATAATTTCATATGAGTTTGGCATTTATGATTAATGACATAAGCATATGGTACTTATGGATAATTTCATGTAGATTAGGTATTCATGTATAATTTCATGTGGGTTTGGTATTCATGTATAATTTCATGTGGGTTTAGTATTCATGTATAATTTCATGTGGATTAGGTATTCATGTATAATTTCATATGGGTTTTGCATTTATGATTAATTTCATGCGGGTATGGCACTAATGAATAATTTTATAAGGGTTTTATATTATTTAATGTGAATTTTGTATTTATGGATAATTGCATGTGCCTATTGAATTGATTGGTAACTGCATGTGTGTTTGGTATTCTTGGATAATGCCATAAGCATTAAGTATTAAAAGATAATTTCATGTACTTTTAATATTTTTACATAATTTTATGTGTGTTTTGTATTTATGGATAAAATTCATGGGCATTTGATATTTTTTTATAATTTAATGAGCAACTTTTTTTACTAAATTCACATTCATACTAACAGATTTTCATTACATACATTTTGGGCACCAACAAAATGATTCACTGATGTAAAAATTAGTAGAACAGAACAGAACACTTCTGACTTCATGTATAAACAATAATTGGGTTTCTCATATTAACATGTACTGTAATTTTTTACCTTATTGACCATAAAATATAACACACAATATTGACCAAAAAATGATAAATTAAATCTAATATTAGTATAACAGTACATAACAGAGCAATTAAAGCTACATAAGTAAAAATATTCAACAACATGTACTTTATTTATTACTTAATTGACCTTAACACATAACCAAAAAATCTATACATAAATATTAATGTGAGTATATTAGTGTCTTATATCAGCAACATATACTCTTTTGAATACAAAGATCTTCATAACATATATTTGGGACACCGACAATATGATACATCTTGCTAATGTTAGTAGAACAGAACAGAACAGTTAAAGCTACATGTATAAAAATAATTAGGTCTCTTATATTAGCATCATATACTTTTTTGAATATCAAGTGAATATTAAAATCTTCATAACATATATTTGGGACACCGACAATATGATACATTAATGCTACTGTTAGTATAACAGAACAGAACAGAACAAAACAGAACAATTATAGCTACATGTATAAAAAATTATTAGGTCTCTTGTATTAGCAACATGTACTTTTTTAAATATTCATAACATATATTTGGGACACCGACAAAATGATACATTAATTTAATGTTAATGTTAGTAGAACAGAACAGAAAGGAACAGAAAAGAACAGAACAGAACAATTATAGCTACATGTATAAAAAATAATTAGGTCTCCTATATTAGCAACATGTACATTTTTAATATAAAGATCCTTATAACATATATTTTGGACACCTACAAAATGATGCATTAATGTTAATGTTAGTAGAACAGAACAGAACAGAAAAATTATAGTAACATGTATAAAAAATAATTAAATCTCTAATATTAGCAAAATGTACTTTACTTTTTACTTAATTGACCTTACAATATAACAAACAATATTGACCAACAAAATAATACATAAATATAACTGTTAGAAGAGCAGAACAGAACAATTATAGCTACATGCATGATAAAAAATGTTTTATATTAACATCATTGTACTTCATTATTACTTCATTGACATTTAAATATAAAGATTTTCATAACATATATTTTGGGAAACAACAAAATGATACATAAATGTTAATGTTAGTAGAACAGAACATGGAACAATTAAGCTACATGTATACAGATAATTAAATTTATCATATTAGCAACATGTACTGCATTTTACTTATTAAATTGATAAATGTAGGTGAATGATGAAAAAATACCCAAAAAAAACCACTTCAAAATAAGTAAATTTATATTAGTATTGTTAGTAAGTATGGCCTCCAAAACCTCCCCTTATAGCCATACCCTTACCACCTTAACACTAAGAACTATAAAATATATTTCCTTAAGTTATAGTATAAAAACAAACTAAAGAATTGTTCATAAAATAAAACTCAAAAGTCAAGAAACTAATGTTAATGTTTTTAGTAAGTATGGCCTCCGAAACCTCCCCTTATAGCCATACCCATACCACCTTAACACTAAGAACATAATTATGCTTCCTTAAGATATAGTAAAAAAACAAACTAAAGAATTGTTAATAAAACAAAACTCAAAAATAAAGAAACTAATGTAACAGTTATTAGTAAATATGGCCTCAACCCCCCCCCCCTTACAGCCATACCCTTACCACCTTAACACTAAGAACAATAAATTATGCTAACTTTAGATATAGTGAAATAACTAATTAAAGTATGGCCTCCAAAACAGCTATATCCGAATCCACCTAATATTGAACACTGAGCACTATAAATTTACAGCTTGAAGATAAGTTTAATATAAGAAACACTTAAATCTTTACAAAAAATGATGTTGAAATAAGAAACAGAAAGATAAAAAAATAAGTACTTTTAAAAGTATGTTCACAACTTTAAGTATTTATCTGTTTACTGAGTTTAATGTGCTTTACAGGAAGTAATTTGAAGTATATTAATTATCTATTTACTGAGGAAAATATTCTTAAATCTACATGACTGTGTTCATTAATCCAAAACAATAATTAAGAAAAGTTAAATCTACTGTAAATGAATTTCCTAGTTCTGAACAATGACAGAATGATGATATAATTTGAACAACCACTATGTTTATAAACTCCACACACTGTACTATGAGTCATAGAGCTCACAATCTGAGTTTAGTTGACATGCTATTGAACCCATATTTGTAAGACCAGGCAACTCTTACAACCCCCTCAGCTCGGCGTTCATCCAGCTCTGAGGCCCGCAGACTCTTCCACTTAGAAGGAGAGGTCATTTGTAGCTATCTTCCAAACTATGTTCAATGTATAAAATCTGTTAATCAAAATTGTAGCTTTTGTATTATTTCTTCTATCTGTAGTAAAGTCGAAATAAAGAAATTACATTTTAGCGAATACTGGTAACTTTTCCTTCCTAATTTGTAAACTTTTATGTTATATTATACAGCCCAAATGGATCTACTTACTTTAATTAATTCTCACTATCAAATTTTACTAATATTAATCAAAGTCCTGAAAGTCCATCTAAATGAATTTGATAAAATGCAACTATTCATTACAGTACACTTGAATTCATAGACAAATGCTCAAGCTGTAGATATTTAGTACCCTAACATTATAATTACTAGCCATATTAATGTTGATCATATGTAAATGCTCAAATCCTTAAAAATATAAAAACCTAATAAAATAAACAAATAATTTTCAAGTAGTTAAAATTTTAACCTTAAATCATTAATTGATATCAAAGATCTTACATACAAAGTTTCATTACATAAACATTTTTAAAATTTGAATATTAAAAGTTTAAAAAAATGTAGTTCAAAAATGTAGTTAAAAATATTCCATCAAGTATTTATCTCTTTATAGATTTATGGTAAGAATTGAAAACATTTATTATTCAACAAAGGCAGAAAGTGTTCCTAAATCCAGCACATTTTTTTACTAACCTATAAATCAAGAAAAATGGTTAAACATTGTTCAGTTACAGTAAAACTAGGTTTTCTATATGCGAGTAACAACAAAATGATGATATAATTTTCACAACCACTATGTTTACAAACTCTACACACTGTACTATGAGTCATAGAGCTCACAATCTGAGTTTAGTTGACATGCTATTGAACCCATTTTTGTAAGACCAGGCAACTCTTACAACCCCCTCAGCTCGGCGTTCATCCAGCTCTGAGGCCCGCGGACTCTTCCACTTAGAAGGAGAGGTCATTTGTAGCTATCTTCCAAACTATGTTCAATGTATAAAATCTGTTAATCATAATCGTGTTTAAATATTTTCTTCCTTCTGATGTCACGTCGGAAAAGAGAATTACATTTTACCATATATCTGTTTCCTGTTCACCCCGTTAAATGTCTAGTATAAATATATTACCCACATTTTCAATTAAGTTAAACTAATTAATTAAAGTCTTTACAAGCAATCTCTATAAACCTTATTCAATGCAGGTATTAGTCTCTAAAAACTATGTTCAGTAATTTAATTTAAGTACCATAGGCATTATCTTAGATCAACTCATGCATTGAAAGTGAAAAATATTAAATACTTAAAACTTTTCCTGACAGCTGTAAGTGAACTATTACAGATTAAGTCAAAGACAAGAAAGTTATTTAGAAACTACATTTAAGTCACATTTTTAACCCTGATGGTGTAGAGAGAAAAATTATATTCTCACAAAAAATCAAATTTTTAATTTCAAATAAATCTAAGCATGTTTATTTTCATTATTATAACTGAATGGTTAAAACAAGACAGTAATTCAACATTCAGCAAGAAAAAGTTAAAGTTATTTATATCATTATCCTCTTAAACTATAGTATCCTATCATAGGTTTTAATAAAAAAGATAACCAATTCGATAATAAGGCATAAGACATGAAAAACCTTAACCTAAGCTGTAAAGGTCAGAAACTTTAATGCAAGGATAAAATTCAGTTGCTACATAAACTTCTGATACATTATATAATATACATAAATAAAACTTAAAAGAACTATCAAAATTCAAACTTTTTTCATTAAAACATACACTCTGTTCATGACTTAAGGCCGGTTAAAGCAGCTTTTTCATATATAAACAACATGTACCTAGAGGCAACTGTGGTGAAGGGCAGCCTCACTTTCCCACATCCATTTAAGGGATGCCACAGCTGGAAGCAGTTTTCTGTCATACCCTGGACCCAAAGATTTTCAAAACCTATTCACTGAATTTTTTATCTTCTTACTTCTTTCAACTAATTATTTTCCGGATATTCCAAGTCGCCTCAAATAAAGTAAGTTCGTAAATGACCAATATAGGACAGATGGTCGGTCATTCCAAAGAGGTAAAACATAAAGCATTCAGTGACAATGTGATTATAAAAAATTGTAAAAATATTAAGTACATGTTTCTATTATAGGAAAATACCCTAAAACCTTAAATAGACAAGTTTCAGATATAAGAAAACAACCGCAATCCTGAAATTAAGAACATATTGCTAACATAATAAAATAACCGAAAACCTTCAGTACAAGTATATGTTGCTAAAATAAGAAAAATGCTCAAACCTTAAGTAGAAGTACATGTTGCAAATATAAGAAAATACACTAAAACCTTTAGTAGAAGTACATGTTGCTAGAATAAGAAAATATGCTCAAACCTTAAGGACAAGTACATGTTGCTAATAAAAGAAATTACCCTAAAACCTTTAGAAGAAGTACATGTTGCTTATATAAGAAAATATCCTAAAACGTTTAGTGGAAGTACATGTTTCTGATATAAAAAAACAGGCCTTTTTTTCCTTATATAACAGGGGCCGTTTACAGGCGCCTTCCCCTCTTGAAATTTCTTTCAAATCATGCAGTTTTTCCCAAATATGGAGTTTAACTTAGACTTTTTGTCCCCCTTTCTATGAAATTGCGATAAAATTTCGCCAAATGTTCTATATAAGAAAAGGCCCCAGGCCCCTTCCCCAAGCATTGAAAAAAGCCCTGAGAAAATACCCTAAAACCTTTCATAAAAGTACATGTTGTTAACATAAGAAAATACCCTAGAACCTTAAGTAGAAAACATGTTGCTGATAAAAGAAAATACCCTAAAACCTCTAGTAAAAGTACATGTTGCTAATATAAGAAAATACCCTAAAACCTTTAGTAAAAGTACACATTGCTTATATAAGAAAATACCCTTAACCTTTAGTAGAAGTACATGTTACTAATTTAAGAAAATACACTAAAACCTTAAGTAGAAGTACATGTAGCTAATACAAGAAAATACCCTAAAACCTTAAGTAGAAGTACAAGTCCCTAATATTAGAAAATACCCTAAAACCTTAAGTAGAAAACATGTAGCTTATATAAGAAAGTACATGTTGCTACCATAAGAAAATACTTTAAACTCTTATATAAAAGTGCATGTTGCAAATATAAGAAAATACCCTAAAACCTTAAGTAGAAGTACATGTTGCTAATATAAGAAAGTACCCTAAAAGCTTAAGTAGAAAACATGTTGCTAATATAATAAGACAATACCTTAAAACCTTTAGTAAAAGTACATGTTACTACCATAAGAAAATACTTTAAACCCTTATATAAAAGTACATGTTGCTTATGTAGGAAAATACCCTAAAACCTTTAGTAGAAGTACATGTTGCTTATGTAAGAAAAAACTGAAAACCATAATAAGAAGTTCATGTTGCAAATATAAGAAAATACCCTAAAACCTGAAATAGAAGTACATGTTGCTAATAAAAGAAAATACCTTAAAACCTTAAGTAGAAGTACATGTTGCTAATATAAGAAAATACCCTAAAACCTGAAATAGAAGTACCTGTTGCTAATAAAAGAAAACACCTTAAATCCTTAAGTAGAAGTACATGTTGCTAATGTAAGAAAATACCCTAAAACCTTAAGTAGAAGTACATGTTGCTAATATAAGAAAATACCCTAAAACCTGAAAAAGAAGTACATGTTGCTAATAAAAGAATATACCTTAAATCCTTAAGTAGAAGTACATGTTGCTAATAAAAGAAAAAACCCTAAAACCTTAAGTAGAAGTACATGTTGCTAATATAAGAAAATACCCTAAAACCTTAAGTAGAAGTACATGTTGCTAATATAAGAAAATACCCTAAAACCTGAAAAAGAAGTACATGTTGCTAATAAAAGAATATACCTTAAAACCTTAAGTAGAAGTAAATGTTGCTAATATAAGAAAATACCCTAAAACCTTAAGTAGAAGTACATGTTGCTAATATAAGAAAATACCCTAAAACCTTAAGTAGAAGTACATGTTCCTTATATAAGAAAATACCCTAAAACCTTAAGTAGAAGTACATGTTGCTAATATAAGAAAATACCCTAAAACCTGAAATAGAAGTACATGTTGCTAATAAAAGAATATACCTTAAAACCTTAAGTAGAAGTAAATGTTGCTAATATAAGAAAATACCCTAAAACCTTCAGTAGAAGTACATGTTCCTTATATAAGAAAATACCCTAAAACCTGAAATAGAAGTACATGTTGCTAATAAAAGAAAATACCTTAAAACCTTAAGTAGAAGTAAATGTTGCTAATAAAAGAAAAAACCCTAAAACCTTAAGTAGAAGTACATGTTGCTAATATAAGAAAATACCCTAAAACCTTAAGTAGAAGTACATGTTGCTAATATAAGAAAATACCCTAAAACCTGAAATAGAAGTACATGTTGCTAATAAAAGAAAATACCCTAAAACCTGAAATAGAAGTAAATGTTGCTAATATAAGAAAATACCCTAAAACCTGAAATGAAGTACATGTTGCTAATAAAAGAAAATACCTTAAAACCTTAAGTAGAAGTAAATGTTGCTAATATAAGAAAATACCCTAAAACCTTACGTAGAAGTACATGTTGCAAATATAAGAAAATACCCTAAAACCTGAATTAGATGTACATGTTGCTTATAAAAGAAAATACCTTAAAACCTTAAGTAGAAGTACATGTTGCAAATATAAGAAAATACCCTAAAACCTTAAGTAGAAGTACAATCTGCAAATATAAGAAAATACCCTAAAACCTGAAATAGAAGTACATGTTGCTAATATAAGAAAATACCCTAAAACCTGAAATAGAAGTACACGTTGCTAATAAAAGAATATACCTTAAAACCTGAAATAGAAGTACATGTTGCTAATAAAAGAAAAAACCCTAAAACCTTAAGTAGAAGTACATGTTGCTAATATAAGAAAATACCCTAAAACCTTAAGTAGAAGTACATGTTGCTAATATAAGAAAATACCCTAAAACCTGAAATAGAAGTACATGTTGCTAATAAAAGAAAATACCCTAAAACCTGAAATAGAAGTAAATGTTGCTAATATAAGAAAATACCCTAAAACCTGAAATGAAGTACATGTTGCTAATAAAAGAAAATACCTTAAAACCTTAAGTAGAAGTAAATGTTGCTAATATAAGAAAATACCCTAAAACCTTAAGTAGAAGTACATGTTGCAAATATAAGAAAATACCCTAAAACCTGAATTAGATGTACATGTTGCTTATAAAAGAAAATACCTTAAAACCTTAAGTAGAAGTACATGTTGCTAATATAAGAAAATACCCTAAAACCTTAAGTAGAAGTACAATCTGCAAATATAAGAAAATACCCTAAAACCTGAAATAGAAGTACATGTTGCTAATATAAGAAAATACCCTCAAACCTTAAGTAGAAGTACATGTTGCTAATAAAATAAAAAACACTTAAAACCTTAATAATAGATACAAGTTGTTAATATAAGAAAGTACATTTAAACTTAAATAAAAAAACTCATAGTATATGTAAGAAAACAAGAAACTCATAACAAAGGTATTAATTGTTAATATAAAAAAGATTTGGAAATCATAACAAAAGTGCATGTCTTTAATAAGTGATAAAAAATAAGAAGAAGTTTATTTTGTTTACATTACAATTAAAATACATAAGAATACCCGGTAAATAAATTAAAGTAGAAAATAGAAAAAAAACACCAAACACTAAAATAACAAATAAAAAGACATATTATTTACACACAAAAAACATGAAATAACATAAATGAACAAATAAATGAAACAAATAAAGAGTCATAAATAAATCTGAGTTATAAAAATAAGAAACATAAGAAGCATACAATAAAACAAGATATGAAAATATATTTAAAAGATTAAAGAAACCACCTTGATGTAAAAACTTTCTTCATCCTAAACACTACCATCAATCTACATGTTGTTAATATGAAAATCAATAAAAATATCAAAGTTATAATATATAAAATAATAAATATAAAAATAATAAAAGTTCGATATAAGGAGCATAATACAAAACACAATATCAAATTATATAAATAAAATTAAAAAACTCACATCAAAATACAGTCCGCATCTTCTTTCTTCATACCATAATCTACCATCAATTCATGCGTTGTTCTTGTGTTGATACCAAATGATGCTTTTCTGTAAAAAGAAAATAGAACAAAAAAAATTTGAAACATTTTGAGTTCCTAACAACAGTTCTTGGTAATAATTACATGTAAAATAAGTAAAAAAACATTTAAATACAACATATCTTACAACTAATACAAAAACAATGATAATTGAAAAAATTATAAAAGAAAACCCTCAACTCCTCTGCCATGTACCCTGAGAGAAAACCCTTAACTCCTTAGCCATTGACCCTGAAAGAGACCATGATACCAACAAAGTTTGCTTTCCCCTTCAATACCTTACATTGAGATACATGAACCCGTGTGCAAGGCCCTTCCAGTGGTGCTGATATCACATGGGCTGAGAACGTGCCAAAGCCTGCCTGGAAAAATCCTGGAGGGTTTTTGGCATACATAATGTTCAAGTACCTTGCAGACTGGGTGACCCAAACAGCGCCAGCGAAATTCATAGGGGTTTGATAAGGAGAGGGTGGTCCGAGAGGCGAAAGGGAGCATGCATGAGAGGTGGGTGTTCATGAGGGGGAAGGGTTTAAAATGATGCTTCTCTGAGTTCTCTGAGAAAGGTGGTGGCATTTCCATGATTTTATACTACCAGAAGTTTGTAATGTTGTACAGTGTGTTATAACAAAGAGTTAAATCCAAACCAACCATCAATAGACAGGGGAGGGGGGGTCAATGGTTTCAGTCCCTGAATCTTAGTACATTAAACAACAGAATTTGTTATTCAATGTACTAGACCCATGAACTGAGACCATTGTCTAGATACAATATACCTGCTCAGTGTTAAAACACAGAGTTTAAGCAAAATCTATTGATGTGAAATGTAGATTATACACTAAAATCATGCTCTATAAAAGCATTCCCCAAACCAAGCACTTATAAATGAGACCTAATTCAAAGTGTCACAAAATGAGACTTACAGCATTACTCAATTAGCATTAGACATCATCAATTTCGATTCCATTTTTAAATTTGAAAGTAAAATGTGCGTAAATATACTCAACACACTATACTCTATTATACACATCATAAGTAAAGATCCTGTCTATTTGTTTACTATATTAAACAAGATTTCAACATCACATTTCACCATTTTATTGTACTAAATTTTATCTGCCTAAAGAATCATAGAAATTAGATTTTACGTATTATCAATAAACTTGCATGTAACAGCCCTCTAAAGCTCTTTAATGTAGTTCTATCAACACTCAAAGTTTAAAGTTTATTTTAAGCAGAGAATTATGAAATATTAACATATCTCATAATATCATGCAAACATACATGTATTTACTTGGCCAAAATCACCCTTATTATCAATTAAATTGCTATGTTAGATGGAAAGCAATTTTAAGTCTCAATTATTCCAATGCTGAATAAATATAAAAAAGCTAATGAGCCCCATTGCTCATGAAACAATCATGGAAGTTCAGTTGTACTGCACAAGATCTAATGATAGACATTCCAATTTGAGGCAGTCAGACTTGGCATTTGTTTGAAACCCTTCTCAAACCCATACCTTGATGAAAAAGGCTATATATTCTTATATATACTGAAATCTCAAGCAATGATCTTGACAAATTCCAAAAGTAAGTATGAAACTGAAGAATACTGAGCAATGTTTTAGTATTATTTCTAGCTATAAAGTTACAAAGTCGAAACGTAATGAATTCTAAAATAATGAGGCCAAATATTGAATTATTATTTCAATATTTATCATTTTAATTTATTGATGAATACAGATCAGCCGAGAGACAGAAATAAATCAAATATATTAATTAATTTAAAGCAGTATAAGAGTATCTGGCAGTAAAATTATTCAATTAAGTCAATCAAGCTATTTATGACAAAATTGTTATGATACATAACTTGTTCACATCGTCTACATCATGCAATTTGAAATGAGACACCCAATTGCAGACTATGAATAATATCGCTGTTAGATTTGCGTGCAAACCTTGGTCTAAAAATAAAAATTACGAAATCAAAATGTGATTAATAGTGTTTTCAGCGTGACCTTGCATTTACTAAGTAGAGATCTAGTACGACAACGAGAGTAAAACAGAATCTCTGTTTACAGAGATTGTTCTAGCTTCTATCAGACATGGTTGATGTAGACAAACAATAAAGTAAAGTAACCAGCTTAAGATAATTTAGTTCTTTGGGATAACTGAATAGTTGATATCCATATTTTCTCGATCTTCAAAAAGTTTATTGAGACAATAAAGGTATTGCCTCTTCGACAATGTCTCTTAGAGTAATAATCATATCAATATAAAATCATCATGTTATAAGAACTAGGCTAGTTGCTACAAACTTGCATCAACCAATATAATAATATTTAACAACTGCAATGCAACTATTTAAAATTTAAATTACAATGAGTCATATAAACTCATAATATAGTCATGTATACTGATTTCAAAAAAAATATAACTCGGTATTATAATAGAGTAACTCACATTTCTTAGAACTGAAAATACACTGACTTAATAATTAAACAAGAGATGTAATGTGAAAACCACATTAAAGCCAGATCTAAAAACTTTAACGCAAAAATTACAAAGGGAAGTAATCATCACCCGTGCACCATCCGGCTAAAATGAGAAATTCTATATACAGCTGACCAAAACTGTAGAGAAAACATTGAACATATCTAATTAAATTTATCGCACAAAATAGCATTGCAATATTTAATATGTCTTCATAAAATTCACAAAAACACTGAAAACTCTAAAATGAAATCCATTCTCTTAATATTATATAACCGTATCATTGAAAATAAGGGCTAGAAAAAGTTACCATAATCAAACCCATGTTTTAATGTACAAACATATGAACAACAAAACTTCTCATTCAAATCTATTCAAATAATTGTGTCCATAGAGTAGTATCATTATTAATCAAAACAATAATCTGTGTATACATCAAAGTCATCATTATCAAAGCCATACACATGTCTGTTCATTTGAAATAAACCTCTATCTACAATACAAAATTTAGTAAACATTGTGCTTATGGTTAAGTTTAGCCACATGGAAATGCTTGTTATCATATACAGGACTATGGAGGGTGGTTTACCTAACCAGCTCTCTAAGAATCACCCTTCAACATAATTAGATTGACCCAACAAATTTCCCTAACTTAGTCTGATCAAATAAATCTTATTTTAATAACCTCTATCTACAGTACAAACCAAATCATACATGTGACTATGGTTAAGTTTAGTTACATGGGAATACTTGTTATTATAAATAAGACCATGGGGTGTGGTTCACCTAACCAACTAACATAGATTAACCTTCAACAAGAGACCAACAACTCTACCTAATAATATTCTTAATATACTAATTTCATAGAAGGATGTGTCTTGCAGTAACACATGAAAACTTGCAAATAATAAGAAACTTTTTAAATGATATATCTATCAATACATACACTTTAATGCATAAAGCAACATAATTAAGTATTTGTTACAACGATAATACATTGTAAACATTTCAGTCAACTCTGATTTACAAATACAATGTACATAAGCTAACATATTACTAGCAAGTTGATTTCATTTGAATTTATAAATGAACACTATAAATGTAACTAACATCTAAACAATACTCGATATAATAACATCTTCCGATCTAGTTATCCCCCCAGAATTCACTGGGTCCTTCACTAGATTACTCGGATTGTAGATCTTTTATGATCTTCTTCCGATCTAGTTATCCCCCCAGAATTCACTGGGTCCTTCACTAGATTACTCGGATTGTAGATCTTTTACGATCTTCTTCCGATCTAATTATCCCCCCAGAAGTCACTGGGTCCTTCACTAGATTACTCGGATAGTAGATCTTTTACAATTTTCTTCCGATCTAGCTATCCCCCCAGAATAAACTGGGTCCTTCACTAGATTACTTGGATTTTAGATCTTTTACCATGTTATCTGGTATATTATTCTATAGTTTCAATTATATATTATCAATGATCCACCTTTTTTTTTTAATAATACTTGCTTGGATCATTTGTATTTTTTCTATATATTATTTTTGTTTATCTATATATTTTATTTTTATTTCATATGATCTATTTTGGAGCATTATTATCAAGCCTGATTAGAGCTATTCACATGTATAATGTATAAATATATTTTAAAAACAATTTAGTTTCTAATTTCCCAAATATCATAAACCAAAGATGGAAAAACTAAGCTGACAATAATACGAAATTTACCTTGTTTGATACATTCAAATGTATGTAGATGACCATCATTTACCTGTTTCTGTAACTTCTATCACTTGGTATATAAAGTATAAATTTTCAATCAAACAAAGAAGGCATAACCATCTGATAGCCAATAAAACTTCAATCGCCATCAAAGTTTGGGGGGATGCACATTTAGTGCACTCAGAGTTACGAAAATGACAAATTTGGTACACGGGGGGATGCACATTTAGTGCACTCAGAGTAAAGAAATGACAAATTTGGTACACTGAACAACTTACAAGTGTACTCAGTGAAGTGACCAAAAGAAAATTATAGAAACCTACGCCATTATTCACACGCAGTCTACTATTTTGTATTGTAAATACAGATTAAACAATATTGGAACTCAAGTGATGACATTGATTGCATGACTTCTTAGTTATATATTAATTGAAAATTAATTACAAAAATTACAACAAAAGGATGGGTCATACTATAGAGTGTTTACTGTATCTTAAGAATATCACAATACTCTTTAATAAAAACATTGAATCAGTAGTAATTTATTAATCTGTTTTTAATGTAAATCATGATTTTCATGGGTTTAGTCCTAGACGCACACTTTGTTTTTACTAACAAGTTATTCAATGTTTTCTTTACAAGACTGGTCATTCAGTACATAAATATGTTCTCTATTTTTTTTCATGTGGTACAGAGTATTCAATTTATTAAAAAAATCAAGTAAATTGTAAAGACAAAAAGAAAATAAGTTAATAGCTTGATACAAAAACTTTCCTACTTAAGCAGTTAAAATAGTAATTTAGCCAGCGCTTTGATTTTTAAAATTTACAAAAAGGAACCGGTTTAAGATCAAATATACCCATAAAAACAGTGGTCGTTGCATTATTAGGCTACAATGTATCAGGTTTATTTATAACTAGAGTAAATACAGTATCATACCATGACTTTGTAAGTAAACGACAAAACAGAGTCCCGCTCTTACATACAACAATATGTTGCGCCGTAATTTGTGAACTCCAAGCCATTGTTGACCAGAAATATACCTCCTTAGGAAGCATAAGACCTACTGTGCACTATTTAAATCTATGAGGTGCTCTTGTAAGTTATATAATTTGCACCCTATACCAGTGCTTGTACTTACACGGACAGGCAGCTAACTTGATGACACTCTAATTCATACATTATTTATAAATTAGAGTTTCATGGAGCTAGAGAACTGGGCCGAAATATTACACCAACATCTACAATTTCCAAGTGTACAGAACAATGGAAGAAGTCAATTACCAACATTATCATAGTAATCACCATAGTAAATGAACTTTAACTATAACAGAAGAGTTCAGAATGAGTGCTCACATTCATAATGTATAAATGTCTGACTTTTACAGCGAGTACAACTTAACCTGCATGTTTTGTATGTATCAAAATTGATATAGTACTTTGAAATAATTTCTAACAGTCAAAACTATTGTTTCTTACTGGGAGAATAATCAACAGAAAATAATAATATTCTTTTTACCTGATACAAGGGAGATAACCTGAATTCAATTAACCATGCTTACTATGGATGTTGTTAATGATAACTTAAACCCAACAGTATATCAAGACTATAGAATTATACATGTTCCTTGTAAATGTTATAAAAAAAAACAAAAAATAAACTACATTTATCTATCAAAACTCTTAACCTCATATTTTTAAAAGTTGATGAATAGTCTATTTTGAAAATAACAATAAAGACAGGAGTAAATTTATTCATCTAAAGCAATATTTCACTAAAATGAATATTAAATCCTGATGCCTAATTTTAACAATCAACAGTATACTAACTGTAAGGTATTAAATAATTGAAACAAAAAGTCTTACTAAATTTTATCAATATTAAACAAGTGGTTGGATTTTGAAACCTAACAGAGGAAACACATTCAACTTTAAAAGTCTGAATAAAATTGTGGAGATTTCAGTTTCTGCACAATAATTTCCTATACCACTTTCTATAGAAAGAGTATAAAAGGATATATATTTGACAGAAGATACAGTAATTTACTTAGTAAGCTACATCAACCTATTTCAATACAAGCTAGAACTTTCCAGCACAATGCTTCCCCACATGTGGAAGAATAATTGTCTCTTTGAGACTGTTTAAAGATTCCAGATAAATTTTGCAAATATAGTATTGTTTAGAACAAATTTTAGAAATTCAATATGCAATATGAACTTTAACAAATCTGACCAAGTTGTCTAAAGCATAAAATGTCAACTATAAACTATCACATGAACTCTTGACCAGGTCTCAAACTCTGTGCCATGTTTGAGTATTTTTAATACACTAGATAACTAACAAGATTTCATTGATCAAGTGGTCGAATCTGCTGAATCATGATCTTTTGGTCCTTCTCTGCTGTGAGTTTGATGCTTCTAACATACCAGCCATGAAACTTAAAACTAAATGATATCCAAAAAAAAGAAAAAAGGAAAATATGTGGAATCTAATAGTTTGACTTCTACCTGATAATACAAAATGAAAATATCCTAACTAAATGCAGCTTCCTGGCAAAAAAACTTTGCACTTCCCAAAAGATATACAGGTAGCTATCAGAAAGTAAGAGGCAAAACCATAAACAATCCAATGTCTATGGGCAATCAATGCTCACGTTACCACTCCAACATATCAAATGGGGTATTTTGACCTTAAATTTGATTCCACATAATACGCAAAAATTCCAATGCAAAAAACCTAAAGTAAATGATATTTATCACACAAAAAAAACAAAAACTGTGCACCCCTCAAAAGATATGCTGGTAGCTATCAGAAAGTAAGAGGCAAAACCATAGACAATCCAATGTCTATGGGCAATCAATGCCCACATTACCACTCCAACATATCAAATGAGGTAAACTGACCTTGTTTAGTATGCAAAAAAAGGAGGCTGATAAAATATATTTTGGAAAAAAAAACTGAAACCTAAGCACACAATCCTACCACAAAAAAACTAAATGATTCTGTCCATATCAAACACACAGCAGAGAAGAATCTAAAGATTATGATCCAATATTTTAGACCACTTGACCAATGAAATCTTGAAAGTAACTGAGTGTATTGAAAATACTGTAACTTGGCACAGAGTATGAGACCTGGTCAAGTCAGACCATTAAACCAACTAAAAGCATTCAGTACCACACAAGTAAACTTAGATTAAGTTCATTTATTTGAGTATTTCTAAATGAAGCCAATGAAATATGCTATACCATTAGACAACAGTTACTATGCACCCAAAATGTTTACAGCAAGTAGTGTAAGTTTTTAATTTATTTTGATAAATTTTATGGGTTTTTCTTCCAAGAATTTAATTCTGTAAATTCCCTAAGATCATTGATTGAGACTTCAACATACATGTATAATATGAGCTAAATTTATACAAACAAGCAAAACAGACAGTTATGTCAAGATGCAGTTTTAAACAGTTTCGTAGATATCAAAACACCCCATCCACCTTTCCTTCTCCAAACCTAATTGAAGAGATTCTAAGATACCTAACATGCCACCCATCTCCCCTCATCCAAGCCCAATAGATACTTGGCACCTAACCCATCGCTTCTCATTCTAACACGTTCAAGCCCGATTGAAGTGTTTCCTAGACAGTACCCAACCAATCTTTCCTAGTCCAGGCCCAATTGCAGTTTCTAAGATACCTAGCACCTGACTCATCCCTCCTCGTTCTTACCCAATTGAAGTGTTTCTGAAATACTTAGCACCCTGCCCATCTTTCCCCATCCACAACCCAATTGAAGAGTTTCTAAGATACCTAGCACCTAACTCATGGCTCCTCGTTCCTACCCAATTGAAGTGTTTCTGAAATACTTAGCACCCTGCCCATCTTTCCCCATCCACAACCCAATTGAAGAGTTTCTAAGATACCTAGCACCTAACTCATCGCTCCTCGTTCTAATCCAATTGAAGAGTTTCTTAGATACCTAGCACTTATACTTGTCAGTAAAACTGAAACAAAGACGTGTGAGTTGGTTGACAGAACTACATGTACTTTTATTGCCTAAAAATAAACTGAGTAGTAAATCAGAGACACGTGTATCACTCCTCAGGTTAAACTGGTCAGGCATTTGAATTGTTGACAGTTTTCGACTTGTAGAAACTAAAGCATAATCGCCAAACGTCTAAAAACTGCCAACAGTAAATTATAGCATGTCCTAAACTAACATCATAGGCTGGTTCCTTTAGTTATTATAACATTTTATTTATTAAAAAATGCTGTAAGTCATGAAAATTTTATTATGCTTTATCAATTATTTTACATTAATTAGAGTTTTATAATGATTGCTTTTTTGGAATTCCTACAGAATATGAAAATTTTATAATATCTTATTAATTTGGAATTCCTATAGTATTAATACACTCAATAACTAACAAGATTTCATTGATCAAGTGGATGAAACTGCTGAATCATGATCTTATGGTTCTTTTCAACTGTGAGTTTGATGCTTCTAACATACCAGCCATGAAACTTAAAACTGAATGATATGAAGAAAAAAATATAGAGGAAAATTATGTGAAATCTAAAAGACTTCTACCTAATAAATACAAAATGAAATATCCTAACTAAATGCTGCTGCTTGGCAAAAAAAACTTAGCACTTCCCAAAAGATATACAGGTAGCTATCAGAAAGTAAGAGGCAAAACCATAGACAATCCAATGTCTATGGGCAATCAATGCCCATGTTACCACTCCAACATATCAAATGAGGTAAATTGACCTTGTTTAGTATGCAAAAAAAGGAGGCTGGTAAAATATATTTTGGCAAGTCAAGCATTTTTTAAATGAAACCTAAAGGAAGTCCTAACAGATAAACAATTAATGATTCAAGCAATATCAAACACACAGCAGAAAAGAATAAAAAGATCATGATACAACATCTTAGACCACATGACCAATAAAACCTTGAAAGTAACTGAGTGTATTGAAAATACTCAAATACAAACTTAAACCAAAATACAAATTGAATTCAAATTCAATTGAATTCAATTAAAATTCAATTAAAATCAATTCAAATCAATTCCATTTGATTCAATTCAATTTAGTTTAATTCAATTTAATTTTACCTGATTAAATTTAAATTCAAATGCAATTCAAATTCAATTTAATGCTTTCAAATTTATATTTCATAGATTTTGAATTTTCAATAATTAATGAAAGTTTACCATATATCATTAATTTGAAATTTTAATTACCCAAAAAATTCCAAAATAAACTTTAGTTAATTAAGCCTATGAAAAGGAACACAGATAAAGTCATGGAAACATCCATACATATCATGTACTTAATTCAGATGCATAAATATCGTATGATATTCTGCGCTAAGTCAAGCTGTTGCTGAGCATGGTATAATATGCAAAATAAATTTCAAAAAAGCACAAAATGTATGACATTGCAGCATATGAACATACTGCTAAAAATAAGTTTTTACATATGTACACATGCAACATACACATACAGCTTTATACTCTTCGATGCTTAAAGTATACAGGTCAGTTTATCACAGGTGAGTGACAAACCCACATTTTCCTAATTATAGTATATACCACAGGGAATTGTCAAGTTATCTCTCTTTGATTTTTTAAACATACCTCTTATAGTATATAAATTTTATATACTATAAAAGGTATGTTTGAAAAATCAAAGGGAGGTAACTTGACAATTCCCTGTGGTGTATATAGAGAATTATCTCTGTATACTGTAGTAAGGAATATCTGGATCTTTCACCTGTGCAATTATACACAGTTACAATTGTAACTGACCAAGGGATCAGAACAAATTGTCATTGAATGACAAAAAACACTTGTCATGAAACCATAACACACCTCATAGATATACTGTACAAGGGATGATCCAAAATTATCAGAACTATGTGACTCTAAGAAGAAAATGCATTAAAGATAATACATGAGTACGATCTTTTCATGCAAACATTTGTGATAGCATGTACACCAATATCATATAAGTTTACCATGAACACAGTCATATTGTCATTCTTGAGTCAAAACCTTGTAACTTCAATTAGGAAAGGTAAAGTTAAGACGTTCGACTCAACAGTGACAATATGAGAATAGCAGTAACATTAGACAGAAATGATTTGGTAAGGGGTGGTCTAAGTGTTGTCTCTTCAAATATTCGAAGCAACAGACTAGACAAAAACTGTATGGCTCATCCTTAATGTATCCGACAGCGTGGCTTAGGTCAACCATAGAAAATCTTAGATTTTTGCATTTTCTTCACAAATACTTCAATTTCTAAACTTTAATAGCATTTAAGAGCCAATTATTCAAGTAATTGTAGCATGCTGCAAGCTTACAAATATACATACCAATATCTATAATTAATTAATATTCCAATTATTTATGCCGACAGAAGGAAGATAAAGTCTCAAGAAAAACATGTTTATATAATCAATACAATGATTTCATCTAGCTTACAAGTTCAATTCAGTAACAAATGAAGAGTACTCACTGCTATAAATACTTGGGCTGCATTGTCAAATTGATGTATTGCAATACCATATTACTGACGAAAAGGCCAATTAAATCGCAATATAAATGACCAATTAGTAAAATGAAATAAACTTTCTGTATGGAATCAAGAATATTTTGTAGAATTTCAATGAAACACCAAAATAACTCAATGTAAAAATAAACAAAATGCCTTAATATTTGATAATTTGAAAGTTATTCTTACTGTATGAGAAATAATTTCATAGGAACAGATTAATAAATACAGACTGTCTCATAAACAACCACATTGTGAACTCTGATAAATAACCTATCATTTTTTTATGCTTAATGGTGAAGCGTCCCGTTATTCGATGAAAAATAAACATTGAAAATATTAATTTTATATTTTCATCGTAGTGAAAATATAACCTTATATTTTCATCGTTCATGACATCATATTAGGAGATAAATGACGTCAACTAGGAGTAGAAATGACGTCCCGTTAAAATATGTGTAAAATACATCAAATTAAACACAAAACTAAGCATGAAAGAAACAGAAAATTTGCCGATTTCGGTGTAAGATCGATTTATATTTCACCTTGTGAGCTCAGAAAATGACATTTTCACTCGCGGCTACACCACTCGTGAAAAAATTGTAATTTTCAATAAACAAGTGTTTGTTTCTGCACAAACTAAGTACTGAACTGAGTTGTGCATTCAAATAAACACATTGACTATAAACTTGTACTAATTTTGGATCATCCCCTGTGCAGTCACTCTTTGTATACAACTCACTGTACAAAATTACAAACTCCTGTTAGCACAAAATCAAGGAATACCCACCAGCCTTTCTCAGATACTTTCAGATAACACCATTTCTCACCCCACCCACAACATGAATCAGCCCGACCATCCCATACACACCTACCCTTCCATCCCCCCATACACACAACTCCCTACCATCCCTACAAACCCCACCAACACTGCCCAGATCTAAGGTTCTAAAATTACCAGCCAATACAAGATAACAGGAACATTACGTATGACCCCTCTAAGCAGACGACACTCCACTCAACCTTGCTTAGTGACATCAACGGTACGTCCGGGGCTTGGGCTCACAACCAACTTCCAGTAAATCCAGGTTCCACAAACCTTGCAGTCTCATAATCTATCCCAAAATCCGAGACTAAGGATTGATGCTTGTACAACTCAACAAGAACATTATTCTAGAACAAATGTTCAATAGACAATATCCAGAACTCAAATGTCCAGGTTTTCCCATGTAAGTATTATTATGAAGACCATTCACAGTTTTTTGCCAAAAATACAAAAAAAGTTTTCTGTTTACAAAATTCCACTTAAAAAGTGAGTAACAAAAAAAAGGATTTTAAAAAATATGGAAAAACGCAGCACCTGAGACCTGGAGAAAGTCTATATAATGAATAGGAAATGATAACAGCATAAAATGCAAGAAATATTGATGGATCAGCGCAAAAACAAGTCTACTTTCTCGTTTATTTACATGAAGTTAAACTAATTTTGCACTGACACATAAATAATTCAGCACTAATAGAGAAGTAAAAAAATATTGCACTTCTTAAATAAAAAAAAACAACAAGTAAATCTGTGAGCTAATGCTCACAGGTGATACCCCCGCAAAAATCTAAAAATACGTGACAAACAGGAAGTAGATGAGCAAGGAGCATGAAATCACTTTACATCAACTGGGACTATGGGATGAAGCAATATGCAAAGTATTAGGCTGCTGCATGCTATAGTTGCTGGGAAAACTGTGACAGAAATTTTGTAACGGACACACGGATGGACAAGGGTAAAACAGTATAACCCCCTCTTCTTCAAAGTGGGGGTATAATGAACAATTTCTTGAATTGAAAAATAAAAGCATATTCACTTACTTATATGAAGGTATAATAGAAAGTATTGATTGTTAAAAATACAAATAAAAATTTAAAAGACTAAAGTATGTACTAATGTATATTAATTTTTCTTAGAATGTGTTAAACGCTTCACGAAACAACAAAAATGAATCCACATGACAAAAATGAAAATGACAATTCATTATCAAACTGTAGAATAAAGAATGCTAACAAAGATAAATATTGACCATAATCTGAATAACAATAAAAGTTTAAAAAAGTTTTAAAGAGTCAAGTTGCTTATTAAAATTGTTAAATAGGCTGTATAAGATGGCGGGGAACAGGGGGAAAATGAACAGGTCAATTTAAATTCAATCAAATCAAAACTTAACCAAAAAAAAGAAAATTCAAACAAAAATTCAACTAAACAATCATTAATATTGTAGCTCTTGAAAATAATAATCTTCATATAATTACTAACCTGCATATATTATTCAATCTGGACACTATTACCATGTATCTTTTATATGCATCGAAACAAATAAATATCACTTACTATATGTTTATTGATATAGATCAAAGGGAACTAACTACAGTATGTATCTTTCCTATTCAGAAAAAATCAATACTGTATTATCTCCCTTTCATGAACACCAATAAACATGGATAACAATATTAGAGATATTTCATAACTCGGGCGACCTTCATGGTTCCAAATCAAAAACACTATTATATACAAAGTGTTCTTGCTTAGGAACCATGCCGATAGCCTTTGTTTCAGTATATTCTAGAATAATGTTCCTGTTGTGATGCAACAAACATACAACACCCACTAAGTAATAAATGTAGCCACAAATGAAAGATAGAAGTTACATTTCCAAAAATAATACCAGGGGATACATACTTGTACATGTATAGTTTGTTTTTCTAAACTGTAAAATTTGAATAATTTCACCACGACAGAATACGTTTTCTTATATAAATATGAAGGTAAACATTGGCACAGCAAGCAGGTATTAAAACATAAAAAGCTTTAAGTGTATTCTACCCCATCTGAAAACACCAAATATGAATCCCACAATTAAAGACAATAAACATTAAACACAAGAAGTCATGGTGAAATTATTCATACTTGACAGTTGAGAAAAAGCCAATGATATCCATACAATATAAGAAAGTGTACCATCTGAATAAAAGTTTACCAAGAAAAAATATCAATTTTACACATAACCTTCCCTGTAAAAAAATATTATAAATATATTGAAATTCCCAGAGATGAATTTGAGTAAATACACTATATTATCATGTAAGATATCATTGACACAACAATACAGCAGAATCAAAGGTAACCAGCATGGTCCAAAACCATACAAGACACAATGTATATATAGAATCTTTGATGGTTCGGGATTATGAAGATCATCTTTGTATTACGAATTAATGATAATTAACAAAGCATAAAGACTTTCTGGACAAGATCATTATACAAAACAGGAATATGGAACCATCAGATTAGGAAAATGGACAATACAGCCAAACACATAATGGTATGAAATACATAAAATAAAATAAACTTAGCTTTTGTCTTCGCTTCATTCTTTCAACTTTCCCATGTTCCTTGTGTAGAGTGTTTCACTATGTCTAGTTATGCAATATGAGTTCATAAACATGTGTATATAACAGCACAGTAAACAACAACTACTTCCAGCCACATGGTTAATGTCCTGCAAACATAAGAAATATTACATTATAGATAATATAATAACAATTTATATGTATTACTGCACTGTGGAAACTAGTTGGATAGCTGTCCGGATAGATAAATTGGTAGCACACAAGTCTACTGATCCAAGAGTCAAAGATTCAATTATCAGGTGGGGTATTCTTTGTCAGAGCTTGATCATGAAATAATTTCTATGGACGATCTCCCTCCTACAACTTATTCTATATAAAGAAAACAGTCTCTGACAGATATTTGTACCTAGTCACTCCTTAAATAGCAAAAATAACATAAAAAATTCAATCTGTTGCTAAATTATCAACAAAAACACTTAATGCAAATGAGTTCTTTTTCATACCCTGCGGAAATGATCATGGTCAAACTGTGTTTCAAACATGTTTCAAACATGGTCGTTCATGTTTCAAACATGTCCAAATAAGATGTTCCGGCGTTGTTATCAAAACGTTATGGACATGTTTTGAACATGGTCGATCACGTTTGTAAATTGGCCCCCAGTTCCATAACATGTAGACCATGTTCAATTTATGAAATGACCATAATACAACTTTGTTTTGTAAACATAATTAGCATATTTTAAACAAGTAAAAGTTATGAAATGACTGCGTTGCAGCTATATTCTGGAAACTTTATGGTATTGTTTAATACCATTACTGGTATGCATTGCAAGCAGTAGCTGTGAACGAGTAGTACCCGTGATTTTGATTTTACACATTTTATATGCTTTCCAAAAGAAAATAGTGTTCGAGTGATATTCAATAAGACAAAATTAAAATGTGTACAAAAAATTATAACAATCTGATAAGTATGACGGAAGATAATTCCATGTAAATGCGCATACACTATTTTTTAGGGTTTGCAACAATTCGATTTGATATGTATGGAAACTTGATTGCAAGGGTGCCGATTCAATTTCAATTCAGGACCTGCAAGTTTCGATTCGATACTAACTTTAATTAGTGTCTACATAAGTTATAACAATAAAAGCGAAGGCGCGCCTAAAAGTCAAAGTATACGTTGACAGTCCATTACGATTTTATGATTAGGATGATTGGAAACTCTGTTAAAAAAATACATTCTACAGAATATGCCCTGATCCTCCGCCAATTAGGTCGGTGTGATTGAATTTTACCTGTTCAGACAAACTGGCAGATTTTGGGCTCCGCATGATCAAGCCAAGTTTTGTTGTTAGTTTATTCAAATTTAAATAGTTTTGCATGTACAGTGTATGTTTAACTAATATGTAAAATAGTATATCAAGAACTGTATCTTTCTACAATTTATGATCCATGCTGTCTTCATATTTTAAGTCGATATTACATTAATAATACATTTTCGCGACCTTTACATTCGTACCAAATCCATTTTGTACTTGAATAAAGCAAATATTAATTATCAGATTTTCGAATTTTGTGATATCCAATTTTAGTAACAATTTTATGTAATTAATATTATTTAGTTTGAAGCTCAAATATATGCTATCTCCGTAAACAGAGATCCTGTTCTACTCGCGTTGTCGTACTAGATCTCTACTTAGTCATCGAAGGTCACGTTGAGATGAACTTTCTGTCGACCAATCAATGCGTAGCTTTAATCTAGACGAAAACACTATTAATCACATTTTGATTTTGTAATTTCTATTTTTAGAACAAGTTTTTCATGCCAATTTAACAGCAGTATTATTCACAGTCTGCGATTGGATGGCTCATTTCAAATTGCGTGACATAGATGATGTAAAAAAGTTACGCATCATAACAATTTCGTCATGAATATTATGATGAGAAAAGGTCACACAAACGTGACCTTCGTTTGGAAAAGGCCAGATCTAAATTAGCGAGTATGTGGAGCGGTAAAATTTTAGATCGGGTTTTAATCAGATTGAAATATTTATATAAATGCACATTTGTAATGTAGTACATTGTATTTTTAAATGAATCTAATCATAAAAAATCGATACCAATATTTATACTGTCAATGAACGGGTACGCTGAAGACAAGTGTATGATAAAAGTCCACCAATAATAGTGCCAGGAATCTGCCTTGCTCGTATACATACATCGAGTGTGCATTGGAGAAAATTAAAGAATGTCCTGTTAAAATAATGTATAATGTTTTAATTTGATAACTTACTACCTAACAAGTGCCTATTCTGAACATAAAATACGCCAAAAAACGTCGAGATCAACTTTGACTGTCATGATAACAATACCATGTGCTTCAACCACCCGACATTTATCTACTAAGTATGTTTGTTGAAAATAAACAAAAATTTGTTATATTTTTTCTTTAGTTTTACAGAGTTAATAAAATTTTATTTATGTACTGTTAGTTATAAAAAAATGAATAAGATATAAAATCTTAAATTGCTAGAAAACAAAATGTCTATGTTAACGAATAAATTCTAAAAATAGATTTTTATTTGGAATTCCTGGCATCAATCAGAATTACTCTGCTACAGTGAACTCGACAGTTCCGGGTCATCGACAATTCCGGGTCACTTTTTTATAATAGTACAGATGAATCCTTAAACAATGCAATATTTTGATTATATGAAAGTTCAGTCATGAACACTAACCACTTAGCTACTGTTACACAAACTTTCCATGTGAACATTTCTCTACCGGAAGTCATAGTCATGAAACACAAAACAGCACCTTTTCCAACCAATGCCACATATGTGAACGTTTCGTCTATGCATTTGAAAAAACAGTGATTTATATACACAATTTAGATAAAATTAAGTACTTATTGTACATCATTTTGCAGGAAATTTATCGGTGAACACGATTTAACTCATAGATTTATTTCTTCTAATTACTGTTTGACAATTATGCAGACAATTTGACCTGGTAAGCACGTGACAATTTCGGGTCAAAACTCAACCCGTATTATATGCAATCATTTATTTTAATTAAAAAGTATTTTTTTAACATTTAAAATTTATTTTATACATAATTTTATCCCATATGTAAGATATCTGTCAATTTAATACAATTGTTGTTTGATATTTTGAGTTTTACTTTTTACACGCAACTAATTGTATTTATGGTACTTGTTTTTATTTGCAATAGGTAATTGCAAGTGACCTGATTAGATCTTTCATTTACGAGTTTTATTTTTGTTTAACTTGGAAGAAAATATGAGATAAAGTCTTTATTGACAAAAAGTCGGCTGTTTTATTGATTTTAACCCTGTTGAGACCACTCCGGATTAAGGAGACAAGAATAGGTCACGTGACCCGGAATTGGCAAGTGCGACCCGTAACTATCAAGTTTGCAGCATGCAATTTCAAAAATTGTAGACAATTACAAGCAAATTAACACTATCAATTTATTATAGCATGATAAGGTGGAAGTCTTTGTTTATCGTTTTATGCAGGTTTAATTCCCACATCTTTTGTTTTGAAGAGACAAGCAACGTTTGTTTCGTTACTGACCTGGAACTGTCGAGTTCACTGTATGTTCGTTAACACTCATAAGTTATGAAATAACCGAGAATTCCAGTTGAAACAAGATCTCCCACAGTTTCAAATGTCTGTTGGACAGAGACATTGAATATGTTTCCTAGCGAAAAGGCTTTTTTTTAATTCTTTGATATTTCAATGACCGTTTTAGGCAAAATGATGTTTAAATGAATGTTTTATTGAATAATGCACACAATCTTATACCAAATGGGTATTTCATTAAAAAAAGGAGCTTAAACAAATGGTTGTTATTCTGGTGAGGTTTCATAATGGGTCTGGTCAAAAACTTTAATGCCGCATCTGAGGAAAATCAATATGTTAAAAAAGCAGCTTATAAAGTTTTGGAACACATCTAAGTAAACATAAATATGCGTGCACAGCATGCTGTTTCTATGAGCAGATGCGCGAAGGTAAATGCCGCTTATTTTCTGTTATTATGGGGGCTGCCGCCCCAACGCCTCCGCTGATATTAAAATTGGATGACAAAAAGCATTGTAAAATGGTAATTTAAAATAATTCATATAATAAATGAATAAAAACTGCAACTGTAAAAAACAAAATGGCGTCCAAAATTTGTAAACAGCGCAACGTCCGAGCATGCACAATAGCGGGGTCCGCTAAACTAGATTCTATCCTAAAGTTTTGAAAGACAATGTTCATCATTAATTTCTGCTACTGATAACAAGTAATGGAAAATGAAAATAAAAATAAAAAAAGCTATCAATTTTTTCTTTAATTTTTTTAAAGCACAGCCATACATCCCATCATTAGAACAGAATATAACATTTGAAAAATGAAATTAATTAAATTTTGTTATCCGAAAGTGTTATCCGAAATTATGTACACTAAAAATTACTTATCTTTTATCATTGTTGTCATTTGGCAGATATTTAAAAGTAAATAGATGATTTCCATATTATAAGTGCATGTTTTATAAGTTGTTGATGACAATAGATGCTTAATGTCATAATAACTTTTTGTAAAATCCTCTTTCACGGAATAACCTTAAGAAAATTGCGGTAAAACACTTAGTCATGCTTGTGTACATTCGGAACATCCTCGGCCATTCGCTAGGATCAGGTCGAGGGTGTTCCAAATGGCTTTTGTAAGGTTGTGTAAAAAAACCAGTAAGATAATACTCAGTAGTCTCCCCTGAATTTAGGAAAAATGATTTTAGGCTTCTAAGTAATATTTATATGGATCACTATCTTACGTAAAGATTATAAAAATATAAAGATTTATTTCAACAATTTAATGATACGCTATCATCCATAAGTATATGAATATTCAATTAAAATGTCCATACTTGTTCATAAACAGATCATGAACAGTTCATGGACATTGACAGTATTGTTAGCAGTACAACTAGCAGAACTTTTTTAACACATAGGTTTAAAATCTTAAGTTAAAATTTTAAAGACATTTTTTACAGTTTTTTTTTTTGCTTGTTCATGAACATACCAAAATGCTGGCATTATTGTAGTTATCATAACTGTCATGGCCAAAACAGGTAAATCATGCCATAGATCTAAAGCATCAACAGAAAAAATGAATTGAACAGAATCTGAATTCAAAACATAGCCAAAATATTCCACATGTTATGGTCTTCATTTAAATTGGATAACCATGATAAGCTATTGTTATGTCTTTGATTATTATCATGTTCAAAACATATTGCTGCTTTGACAATTTTGATCAATGATATGGACATGGTCATTACATAGTCATACCACAACCATTTCATAGCCCCCAATTTCTGTGATGGTATATCAAGGTCATATCATTGATAACCATAGTCCAAACATGGTCAGCATTGATTTGGACGTTATCATTTCCGCAGGGTTAAGTATCAACAAGGTCGAATTTTGATGATTCTTGCTCAAGAAAACAATAAGCTTGGATTTGGTAAAACAGTTAAAAAATTATGGAATGCAATTGCTATAACAATGAATTCACTGAAAAACATAAAGACTTACATACAATAGAAGTCTTCAAAGACTTGACAAGACATCATCTCAGAGTACTTTAATACACACAACTTCATCGGTACCTATATAGATGGAAAATAAAACAAATAATTATAAATAGGTTATAAGAAATTTGAATATCATCCATTGTGTTGTTTTTAGCCCTGTTTCTTAACCTGATTGGTTGATGTTCAAAGACTTAAGTTTCAAAACCAAAATTAATTTGAACTCATGTATGTGGCAAATTTACCTTTTCCCACATGACGTCCGAGAATAAGTAAACTGTTGACTGAATCCACCCAAAATGTACTAAGTCAAAATGTAATGAATTGGACTATTATCATTATTTTTTTAGATTGATAGGCCACAAGGAAAAAGAAAATAATGTTACTTTTTTGAATAAAAAAAACAACAACAAAACTTTGTTACAGGCAGTTGAATAAAAAGTTAAATTAAATGTATTATTTATTTGTATTATAAAAAAATACAACATAAATCTGAACTAGACAAATTCTTCCCTTATGCTACACCTAAACACAGTGCCATCAAAAATTATCATTACACTAGTAAACAAGTTTTTTATATTAAAACAGTTAAAACAAATTTCAGCTGTATTTATGTGTCACGGCGCTTACCTGTTCACATTATGGGAAGAAGAATATGTAAGCGGCCGGATAGCTCAGTTGGGAGAGCACTCACCCAGTAAGCGAGAGGTCCTGGGTTCGAGTCCTGGTCAGGCTGCATATTTTTCTATCCCTGTGACATATGCATTAGATTTCAACAAGTGAAAGATGAATGATGATATTTATACAGTAGTAGGTGTTGAACATGTACATGTACAAACAATTTTTTTCTTAAATTTCTCAAGTACAGGTAAAAATCATAGACAAATCACATTTTTACAAGTCTATAGATTGAGGGGTCAGTGGTTCGATTCTCGGTCAGGGCATACATTTGTCATTTTCCCTCCTAACAATGATTCTTAATCATTTAAGGCAGTTGTCAGTCACTGACGATAGAATGTGCCTAGTAGTTGGTTAACAGCTTAATCCAGAGATTTAGCCTATCCAGAAACAGTGTGTGGGTTGACTGACCACAGTAATATGACCTATACAAGGTGTTGCTACAGCGTTAAACCCAACAAACAACAAAATTCCACACAATAAAAACTGAAAAACAGTTCTACTTACCAAAGAATGCAGGATAGATGCAATGTTCAGTTCAATGTTTGATAAGACCATGTACATGTATGTATCAATAACAAAGCCAACAGATCTGTGTTGTTTGATAAGACATCAGGTGATATGGTGATGAAAAGTGAAGTCTGTGATGCATGAAAAAGACAAAACATTGAGTTGAAATATATATGAACGTACATTAAAGACACATGTGGGTACAACAACAAGCATACAATATAACATATTTTGAATTTATTAAACATTCAGTTTTCTCTGCATTATGGGAACAAATCACAATGTTATTTAACAAGATCTTCAGCTAACCCGTGTGGATCTAAATCTAAATACGTGAAGATGATCACTAGAAAACAATGTCTTATGCCGATCAAGTCAGACGAGAAACTTTTCTGAACAAATTTATGCACCATCATCATAAAAAATACATGAATATCAGTATTATATCTTAACAACATGTTATGCTAATTGGCAGACTCGTAATTGGATACTAGATTCTTAATTGCAGCAAGTTGATCAACATTGATCAAGCTTCATTTCATAAATAAATAAATAAAATTGTATTTGTATTATTTCATAAATAAATAAAGATTTGGTTATAGAGATACACGTACAATGTATATTACATCATACCGACACATATTTAATAAATAATCATTTTGAACAAAATCAATTCCAAATAAATTTTTAAAAAATCAAAATGTCTTACCTCTATAAAAGTATCCAAACAACTGATTAACAGGTGCGAGCTTTCAAATTTCATACAAAAAACATTTCACACATTTTACCTATTGTGTACACCATTGTATTGGGTATCAATAGAGCGCACGTGAATTAATTTCGTTCACGGTTTTCAACCAATCAGAAAGCTTACCGCTAGTGATCTTGCGGTTTCATAAATTTGACTGCGGGACAAACGCACATGGATTAGAAAATCATTCGTGGCTACCTCTCGGATGATCCCGTAAAATGACGATCAGTGTTAGCACGGGAATAGCCGAAGTGTACCGAATATTTTGCCAGTCAAAGGTATAAGAAACGTGCACCGAGCCAACGACAATCCCTTAAATTTAATTTACAAATTTAATTCAATGTAATAAGCTCTCTATGCTAAGTATATAAATATCATTTTTTCTGTTATCATACCAAATAATCATACATAACAATTGTCTCCTCTATTTCATAACTATATACCTGCGGCCGCACGATTTACCGCGTACTCCAAATACTTACCGCATACTTCGCACACTCGCGTTAAAATCGAAAATTCTCTCGTACACTATTATAATTCTCATACCTATATATATTAAATACTTACAGTTTTAAATGCGAATTTTCGCTCAAATCACATTAGCTGTCTGCTTGTCCAAATGATATAGACTGAGAAATACCATCTGACGGGAGAGTAACCCTGGCCCACCTGTACCGGGGGGTCGTTTTGACTTGGTTGCCTCTGAAACACAAAACAAGTGTATACCATGTCATAGGGGTAGGTCACCTGGGGCGGAGCCGTCTGCAATCCTTATGCAGCGATATCCGCCTTATTTGCCCTGGACCTTCAATGTATGTCTGCCATCATACTTAAATAGATACCCTTATTTAACGTCTCGTTTTATCAAAATTATGTAGCTCCATCGACCTAATTTTGGGGGCTGTCACGACATACTCTCAGAGGTGATGATGACTCCACACTGTGAGGTGTTAGCCCTGTGGCCAGCCCCCCCAACAAAAGGCCCCCTTGATGCTTTTTAAATTTTTATGTTGTTCACTTTGAACATTATTAGATCACTTTTCTGCACCCTGTTAACATCTAAGGGCCGGTTGGTTCAATGCAGGACAGGGGCAGTCAAAAGTGATATCACATATGAAACATCATATAGCAAACTTAATCGGACAGTCTTAGTCTCCATTGGTGACATGTGTTACAATACCAGGGGCCAAGGGCTGTCTGGTTAAGATAATTTGCTAGTTAGACCAGTCTGAATTAACCGGTCTACCACTCAGCAATAAATCTCACTGCAGGCGCGTATCTGACATTACGCATTTTACGAACGTGCGTAACCTCGATTCCAGAAATCGGAATTCTTAAAGTGCCCAAAGACTGTGTTTTGTCATATCTTTACTCCATGAAATGTCATATGAAATGACTCATTAAAATACACAGATTAATTTCTTTGTCTGCTAGTGCACATTGAAACTTCTTTCAAAAAGACTATTGAGTCTTGACCAATAACAATTATTTACGTAATCATATGATTAGAAATCTTGCTTATAATCAATGCAAATGATCATTTTGGCGTGCAAATCCTCGTTATTTACAAAGAGTGATTTAAAAACTAATTTTGTAAAGAAAAATATAAATCTTAGGGCTCACCACGCGTGTTTACTATCTGAAAAGTAGTATATATAGTGCCTGTATGTGAAAATCTTTTGTTTCAAAAGTTTGTTAACATTTCAAACCCATAAGTAGATATTACAAGACTGTGGCCGTACACCATCAGCCTCTGTTTTCTCACACATTGGGTATTTATATTTCATTGACATTTAAACAGTATAAATAAGATAATGTTTTTTTTTGTAATTTTCTTTATTTACAAATAAGTATATTTCCATGTGCACATACAAATTATTACAAAACATGTAACATACATTTGTTATACTATACAATTTGTTATTGATATTTAATTTGCTAAATCTTAATACTATTTTTACTGCAATTTTCGCTGATTAGAATAGAATACAAACAAACTTTAAAGCCAATAAACAGATTGTATAGCTTGAATATATCTAACAAGTCTAAGATAAAACAATTTTCAAAGATGGGATTTAGAAATATACAAATATTATAGCAAAAAGAAACAAATAATTCAAGGTCCTAGGTTTTTGTCAGGTACATGCTTTTTGTCTAAAAAAAAAATAAAATAAAAAATTAAGGAATAAAGAAGCAGAAAAAAGAAAATTAAGCTGTAAAAGCACTAATAGATCTTAATAGTGCTAGGGTTTGGAAGCAAGTGTAATATTAGGTATAAATACTTATATATGGTTAACATATCTACATGTCAGGCTGGAGTGGGGGCCAGAATGCTGAAAAATTATGCCAGATAGTCAGGAATTTTGTAGTTTTATCCGTATTTTGAGCATAGTAACGTTCACTTAAGATGTAGGTTTTGAGTTTTAAAATAAACAAGTCTAGGTTTGGTAGACATTTTTTTGTTTTACATTTAAATAGATATTCTTTCGCTAAGACACATATTGTGTTTAGGACTATTGGTTTTTTAACATTACCGAAAAGAATTTCACATTTTAACCATGCCAACGAAAGGTTGGATAGATAATAAGATAATGTTTTGTGCACATATGTCTTCTAATTACTGCATTCATAACTTTTTATCTAATGTAGGGAAAAAACCAGTCTTTAATAAGGCCTTGATGGTGAGCGACCTTTGTCCTCTGTTGCTTACTTTCGCTTCTGATATGTAAACAAACTTTAAATTTAAGATTTTATCATAAACACCATCTCAGTTTAATGTCTTACTTACATATTGTTCAGACAACACTTACAGTTGTTGTATATTACTTTGCAAGAAATACCTGAGGTCTACAATGACAACAGAACCGGATCTTATGGCTATTCACAGATAATTTTCTATTGACATAGATAAAGTGATTGATCCCTTTGCTCATCAAAACAGCGTCGTCTTGCGCTATTTTTTGTTTGAATGTTGAGTAGCATGATTAAGTTATCATGTTTGCTACAGTTTCTATTGTTTGTAAATGTGATCATGTTAACGCAGTGTTATATTCAATTCAAATGTTCACTTTTTACTCATATTTGCTCGTATGAAATTGCAGATTGCCTTAAAATAGGATTGAACGAAGGGTATTACTGTTAGCATACAACGGGTGGCTTAAGTATTATCAAAATACACATTAGCAAAGGTGGCGAATAAACATCTGGGGACATGCCCTCGACCCACTATTTTTGTGCGTAACCTCAAAAAACGACCTAGATCCTAGATACGCGCCTGTAATCTCACATACATAATTGTGTGTCTCGTTCGGTGGTACCTGTGGGGGTCGTGTCTTCCCAGGACCATCGGGCATTACAGACAAACACCCAGAAATATTATTAGTATAATAATATCAAAAACAGAGGCTTCCCAGAAATCCATCCTCCTCTCAAGCACTGCTGAGCCCCCACCCCTAATATGTATAGACCTAGTTAGACCAAATAAAATCAGGTAGTAGTCAAACCTGAAACCAACATAGTCAACCATGCCGGTAAATTTAAAAAACAGATTATGCTACCCTAAAAAAGCATGGGGTTAAATAAGTACAAGCCCTTTTGAGGGCTTTCAAAGATCTCTTGAAATATACATGCGCGGCCTTTTTCAGGGCTATTTATTCCCATAAAGTTATGTAGAGTAATATAAAGTAAAATTAGGGAATCCCTGTTCGACCAATCAACCCCTTTTAACTTGTATATAATTTGTGAATAAACCAATATTTTTAATTGTTATATCTATTTCAAACCCAGTTTTACGTGGCCCTATAAGTGTGTCGTTGTACACTGTTGGATGAAAATATTAAATGTATTTTATGTTCACTATTTTATTCCTTTGTCTTAACCGATCGAACAGGCCCCCCTGATTTATAAACAGTCGACCAAATAGTTTTTCCAAATAGATTAAAACCTATTATAATATAGTAAAACTTCTATAAGTTTATAAACTATTCAGATTTTTAAAATAGATTTTTATATACAGTTATATAAGATAGATTTTTAAATGAGAGTTTACTTTTGTAAACAACAATATTAATAAATAAATTTTTAAACATAGATTTTTTTTACTATAGAGTATTTTTCAATAGTTTTAACTTTATTTAGTTAGCAGACGACATATGATAGAAAACACTCGCCCAAAGCATCATGCATACGGGCAACTATAAATAAATACTTAGCTAGCTAACGACAATCCCTGTGGTCACCCATCATATCATTAACCTCGCAGCCCATTACTCAATATGTAGCAGCGTATATCCAAAACTGACTCTGAAAGCATTCAGACGGAAAATATGCACAGTTAAGTTCCACTATTAAGACCAGCAAACTTGATGGTCTTAATAGCAAAACGGTCTTATTAAAGAGGCACTTTTGTTCATGAATAAGGCATTTGGGTCTTAATAATGGTAAAAAACCGCATGAATTTGAAACAACGAAAGTGGTCTTAATAGCGGAACTTTACTGTAATTGCAAAATGTGAAATGCATTATGTACCGTACATAAACCTTCCCTTCGTTGATTGAATGCAAAATAAATGTAAACTGAATTAACAATTAAAGGTTTAACCAACAGCCTATACACAATATATTCTTGTACCCAGAATCTAGTAGGATTCTCGATACTAGCTTCGATAGAAATTGATAACCTTTGGGAACGAGAATGACACAATATAAAGTTATTACGTTTTTACAGACTGATGTTTTCTTGTCTAGAAAACTTAAGTATCCTTTTTACGCGATTTGCGAAGAATTCCGTCGATTTTCATCTGGAGGCTGTCTTTATATCGGATGGCATGTGGAGAATATTACGTACAAAATAGGAGTTCACTCCCCCTCGTTAGGAGTAAAAAATTGTGATTGGGTTTGTTCCCTTTACACCAGATTTTAGAGTTTAAAATCAATAGATAAATCGATAGTGTGCAGTGTCATAATCCGATAGAAAATCGATATAATATAAACATGATGTCTAAAATGAATAGGACACCCATAGTGTCACACTAACTGATAAGATCGGACAAAAAATATTAGTATATGTGATTGAGCAAAATATTTTCATGATAATTTTTGAAAAAAACTAGAAGCCAATGTTATACTATGATACATGTATTAGTGTCGTTGACACGGGGGAAAGTTGGACGTTATAATAATACTTAAAACATACTTTCAAAATACTGAAATATTCAGATTTCGTATTTCAATTACATAGCTAGATCAAACTCAAAATACTGATATCATTATTAATACTGAAAAATTTCATCCATGCATTGAAGTTTGTGCTCTAATAATAAAACATGTATATTTCTGCAGTAAATTGTACCAGGGATTTTGGTTGATGCTATGCAAATCTCTGGCTTCACCAAACATAAAATATCTATAAGTTAATTGAAAGAAATTGACTGGCTAGATGATCCAGTAAAAATCTCTTACTAGTACCTTTATTACCTGGAGTTTTATTGATAAGTAAAAATTGATGATGTTCGTTCTTAAAGAGCGACAAAAAAGTACATTCATGAATATAGCATACTTTTCAGGTTGTTAAGTCTTTAGTTATAAAACGGACATGTAAATTTTAATCAATTATCGTGGTAATAATATACATGTATTTATTCAATAGCCGGGGGCAGACAGTAATCCTATTAGTGTCATCCTGTATAATTAAAGTTTTATGGTTAGTGACCGCTGTATAATGACCCCTTTATCATTAACACTATCAACATTAGGGGTATAATATGTATCACTGCATAATGATGATATACATTGTGTAATTAAAATATACAATCATTTTATAACCTTATCATCAATATACATGTGTGTATAGTATTGTTTTAAGTGAAGCATGAATTTGATATGAAATCACGGGTATGCCGGATCCAGATGGGTCGTAAGTGGGGAGGGGCACAGAGGGTGGGTTCGGGAGGAGTACCCCCTCCCGACGGTATAGAAATTTTTGAGTTTTTCACATGTCAAAGGTGCAAATCTGAGCACTTTAAAATGCTCTTTTAAACAAATTGAATGAAGCTAAAACTAGGTTAATTACATTGTATCTTTTTTTCTGTTGAAAAGTGATGCAATGCGTATGATTGGGGGTGGGTACGGGAGGGGTATCCCCTCCCGAAGATGTGGAAAAATTTAGAATTTTTTGCATGCCAAAGGTGTAAATCTGAGCACTTTTGAACACACTTTAAATGGATAAAATGAAGCTAAAATTTGGTAAATTATCATTACATTTTAAGCACTTTTGGGCACTACCAAGGAAATATTGAGCGCTATAATTGAGGTATCCTTAATGCATGTGCCCGTTTTGTTCGTTTAGATTCAATTTGTTGGCTTATTAAATCCCATTCTCGTAAACCCCCGAGGTTTTCAAGGAACGAGAATGGATTAAATCCTGATTTACAAAAAAAAATCAGCAATTTCATCAAGTAAATGCCGAGAATTTATAAAAAATACACTTGGTAACTTGTATAAAATCACCGAATGCAATGACAAAATTCTCCGATTTAACATCCAAAAAAGCCGGTTTATAATACGTTGTTTTTTTAATAAGAGGCTTAGTTTATTGTGTTGAAATTCAGCGTTGTTGTGAGTTTTTCGGACGTTTCAGTGGATTTACAAGAATGGTTGTTGGGACGATCCAAAACGTGGAAATCCGCCGAAGAATCACACTTTTCGAGTCCTTTGGAAAAAATCATTAGGAAAACAAATATCTTAAACACGTAAAATGATATAAAATAAAAGCAACGATTTAAAAATTAACGAAACACAAGCCTATTAATTTATAATAGGATGAAAAATATGTTTAACCACTGATTAATTTTTGTCTTGTTTTTCGTGAGAGTAGGGTAGGTCAGTCTTGAAAAGTTACTTGAAAGTATAATTCATTTACCTACATTTTCTAAAAAACAACAACAACATAAAACGCTCGCTTTTTTCCGATTTTAATTAACTTTTAATTAACTCATTTTAATGACAAACATTCATTCGACTATACTCGGCTATTCTCAGTCTATTACTTGATATGAAAAACGCCGATGCCTCCATAAATATTAAATTTATGTTTAGGCTCAGTCACTTTTTAAAAGTTATTCGGAATTTTAATACCATAAAAAATCATCAGACGATCGTGCATGTTTTCGAAATTAACTAAGTTCGAGTGTCATAGTAGTGACGTATAAAATGCACTTGACTAGCTGTCTTCGTCTTGTCTCTGCCTAACTTGCTATGAAAACGCCGATGATTTCCACTAGTAAATAAGATTAGATAGTGCACAATAACCAAATTTAGGCCTCGTAAGCTAGTTACCATGGTAATTTCACTGGTGACGGTCTTAAATATACGGTTGAGGTATGTGTAATATAGACAATAAACAAAGCAATTGGTATCTATGTGTCTGTATAGAGGGACCATACACTTGCACGATCAATGATTTGAACGCTTGATAAGGCCCGATCTGGGTACCCTGAGATGCTTGAATGTATCAATTTAGATCATTATCTTTTTTAATCATTTTTCGGATGAATGATTTCATATTAAAATTAATCTAAATGTCAAGTTGATATTGCCTTGATTGTGCCGATTTTGTGCCCTTTTCTTTGTATGAGAGTCAATATCTGTGGGGCCAGGTGGGGGGGGGGGGGCACGTGCCCCCTGTGCCCCCTGGTAAATCCGGGCCTGATTATTATCCGCGGACGTTAGAAGCTATTACTTAAACTATTACTCATTACTCATGACGCAATATATATTGCTGTATATTGAAAAAAAATTGGAATTTCGATGTAAGCTGAGTTATGTTGAAAGGATTTATCTGGCAGAATCAAAAGCTAGCTCAACGTCGTTGTGCCATTATCCTGCTTGTTTAGAACCACAGGCGCCCGGCATGGCCCATTCTCGTACCCAGAGTCTTGTAGGATTCTCGATACTAGCGAGAATCTTGATAACCTTGGTGTACGACAATGGTCATGACCCCGAATAAAAACACTATGCATTTGACCCTGCCGTCCGCTTGTGTTAAGAACTGAGGACCGAAAATGGAATCATAATGTTATGAAGTTAACTGTTTTATGCGAGAAACTAGTGTATAGATTAATTGTTCATAGCGCCATATATATTATTCATACCGTTTTTGTTCGACATGTTGTAAGTAATTAATATGTATCCAAAAAAATATTACAATCATGATATTATTTGTTTCTTTTTCAGGCTTAATTGGTTGTTTATTGTCAGGATTGGAATCAACACCCGTTATGAAAGGAATCATCATTCAATGGCAAGTTTTTATTTTATTTTAGTTCGTGTGTTTAGTTTGTACTGATTAAAAATATGAAGGAGATAGGTAAATTTCTAAGATAAATTTGTTATAAATGTCATGAGACAGATTCTTATATGTACTATGTGTCCAGCTAATACATTATTGCAGATAATATCGATTTGTTTACTTTGTGTCAGTTCAATTCATAGGTAAGTATAGTTCTATTATATTAACCTGTCACATCTTATATAATCACACGGTCCTGAAATGGTTATTTTTAACTTTTTTTCGAATTTGTTATTTCAACGATATCCAAAATTGCTACATATACAGTTCAATACATTAATGATTTATATGGTTTGGTGGCTCAGTATTTTAAAGAAGATAAATACTAACACATTCGTTGACCGTGTAATTATTCAAGTTGTGACAGGTTGATATAACATAACTATAAATTATGCATAGATAAAATCAGAGATAAAGGATTGTCCAGGGTATTAAACCACGCCCATTGTAGGCAAATAATTAGAAGTGAAGCCATGCGTATAATAGTTCATACTTGAAATAGATTAATCAGATTGCTAGACCACGCCCATTTATCTAACAATCTAACTTGATATTATACACACATTGTTTAGAATAAACGTTGAATGTCAAAATGGTCTGCAAAATCCCTTATCTGTCCAAAAAAGTCAAAACATCGTGCGTGTCTTTATTTTAAATTATGGAATTGTCCGTTTATGGGGCTAACTCATGAGACCACGCGTAGCAGTTTCAAAGTATTTATTCATGAAAACAAAATTAATTATTCAGTAAGTGGGGCTCAGTGATTAAACGTGTATATATTTCTCAAATGTTTTATACAAAAAAAATTTTCGTCATTAATATTGTGATGAGAAAAGATCATCTGAACGTGACCCCCGTTTGATATAGGCCACTGTAGCGTGTTCAGTTACCGCGAACGTTATAGAACGTTACATAACGATACATTCGGAACTCCTCGGCCATTCGCTGCGAATAATCTCGGACATATTTAGACGCTATTTTGAAACTACCGGTGTTGAAGTAAACAAATATATGATCGTGTAGGCATTGAGTGATGTTTCGTTTTTAGTCCGTAAATTTTGAAACATCACTCATTGCCTTAACGTTTGCATATTTGTGTATTAGATTAGATGATTCGCAGCGAATAGCCGAGGAGTTCCGAATGTATCGTTATGTAACGTTCTGTAACGTTTGCGGTAACTGAACACGCTACCGATCTAAATTAGCGAGTAGGCAAGCGAGAATCTTAGATCGGAATTTTGGACCATCGCACTGGCTTGCCTGTCATTATTTTATCTGAACGCCATATTTTCTTTTTTTCAGGAACAGTTAGTTGCGTCGAATTCTTTCCCGAAATATCATCTGTACATATCTAGCTAGAAAATACACCATCATCATCCAGAACTTAAGTAAATACATTATCATAATTATTGTGAATGTAAATATGACAAAGTCATTGTAATGAGGACAAGATGGCGAATCAAACGATATAAGACGACGATTGTAATAGTTCATATCAACACAAGATGGCATTCAAATTACAGATAGTGCAGAAATCTAGGTTGGCGACGCATAATTGTGTTGTTCATTTTTCCACAAAATCATGAAAATTCACTTAATTGTTCAAAGCAATAACTCTCGCGCTATAAACATCATCTCAGTGTCCATTTGAATCACCTTAAGATCAAAGTTCACACTTGGTCAAGTTAGATTAGATATAGACAAGCAATATAAAAGCCTTATTCTTGCATTAGCGGTGTTGCGACTTTAAGCGTGGATAGTTGGTAAAAGTGGAATAGCGGTTGCTATGAAACTAAAATCGGTTGCTATGGACACAAGAGTGTAAAAGTGATTGTCATAGACAAACGGGTGGTTGTTAAGGATATATTGATAGTTGCTATAGCTCGTTTAGGATAACTTGAGACAAACGACAGGGAGATCAGCTGATTTTGTGTAATGATAGTATTAAACATGTCTTACGTGTTTTCTCGTACTAATTTTAACTCATCAAAAACACACTGATAATAGTCGATAATAACGTGTACAGGTCGTCCACGTAAACATTGCGTATATAAACATAGCCAGTTTCATTACACACCAATTGTTAGGGTGAATATATTTTTTACAATTTTATAGTTTAATTAGTTTACATTTTTTTAAACATATCATTGTATAAATTTTACTATGTGCATACACACAATTTGAAATAAATGTTACACATAAAAATAGTCTGTTTAAATCAGTAAAATGCTGTCCATGCATTAGTTTATTCACCTATTTAGTGGGCAAGTCCATTGTTAAAAGTACAAAAACACGCATGATCTAGAATACGACCTGTACTACATGTAAACTTAAATCCACATGTTTCTAAAAATAGTATCGTTGTATTTTGTCTCAACTTATCCTAAACGAGCTATACGAGACTAAGAGTGTCAGCTTGGAAGTAATATTTGTTCTATGAAATACTTGTGTGTGGATTTTGCTTAATACTATATCTTCCTACTAAGTACGACCTTTAGCGTTAGTGTTGATTAACGTTAGAACTCGGGCCGATACCGAAAATAGTAGCGCGCCGGGATTTGGAATCTCGTGTCCCGGTGGGGGTACTGGTTCGATGCTTACCCGGGTTGTACCTTTCCATGAAAATTTTAAAATAAGGTAATCTCCCCATTCATAATGTTCAGTATGTGGAGAAGTTTCCGGCTTTGTGGAAGAGTATGTGAGTACAGATTACAGAAAAGGGTTCAGGAAAGCTAGCCATGGTTAGGTGCGCTTGACGCAAAATGTTATGCCGGCTTAACAAATATTTCGCTCTGAGTTATATGACTGATTAAGTTTATCTTATGATTTGTTATGCTATGCCCAAAATTGTTTTAATTCGTATCTAAAAATGTTATGCCGGCTTAAAAAATATTTTTTTCTGAGTTATGATTGTAAAAGCTCATTTCATGACTCGTTATGCCAGGCCCAACATTGGTTTAATTCGTATAACAAAATGTTTTGAGAAAAAAAAATGCTTTAAGTTATGACTTATTATGACATGCCTAACATCGTTTTAATTCGTTTCTAAAAATGTTATGCCGGTTTAACAAAATATTTTTTCTCACATTTATGACTTTAAAATTTTTCCATGATTGTTATGGCAGGCCTAACATTGTTTTAACTCGTATCTAAAATGTTATGCCGTCTTAACAAAATGTTTTTCTCTGAGTGATGACTTAAAATTTTATTCCATGATTTGTTATGGCAGGCCTAACATTGGTTTAATTCGTATCTAAAAATGTTATGTCGGCTTAACAAAATATTTTCTCTGAATTGTAATTGTATAAGTTTTTATCATGCTTTGTTATGGCTGGCTTAACATTCTTTTATTCTTATTATTCATATAAGAAAATGTTATGTTGGCTTAACAAAATATTTTGTTTGAGTTTGAGTTTGCTAGACCTAACATTATTTTTATTGGTATAACAAAATGTTATGCTGGCTTAACAAAATATTTTTCTCTAAATTATGACTGTAAAAGTTTATATCATGCTTTGTTATGCCAGGCCTAACATTTGTTTAAATGTATAATAAAATGTTATGTTGGCTTAACAAAATACTTTTCTCTAAGTTATGTCTGTAATAGTTTATACAATGATTTGTTATGCCAGACTTAACATTTTTTTATTCATGTCTACAAATGTTATGGTGGCTTAACAAAATATTTTGTTCTGAGGTATGACTGTAAAAATTTTCCATGAGTTGTTATGGCAGGCCTAACATCGTTTTAATTCGTTTCTTAAATGTTATACCGGCTTAACAAAGTATTTTTTATCTGACTTTTGATTGTAACAGTTTTTATCATGATTTGTTATGGCTGGCTTAACATTCTTTTTATTCGTATAACAAAATGTTATGTTGGCTTAACAAAATATTTTTCGCAGAGTTAGGACTATAAAAAATTTCCATCAGTTGTTATGACAGGCTTAACATTGTTTTAATTTGTATCTTAAATGTTATGCCGGCTTAACAAAAAATTTTCTCTGAGTTATGATTGTAAGTTTTTATCGTGATTTGTTATGGCTGGCTTAACATTCTTTTTATTTGTATAACAAAATGTTATGTTGGCTTAACAAAATATTTTGCTTTGAGTTATGACTGTAAAAGTTTTCTATGATTTGTTATGGCTGGCTTAACATTCTTTCTATTCGTATAACAAAATGTTATGCTGGCTTAACAAAATATTTTTATTTGAGTAATGACTTTAAAATTTTCTATGATTTTTTATGCCAGACTTAACATTGTTTTTATTCGTATAACAAAATGTTATGCTGGCTTAACAAATTATTTTGCTTTGAGTTATGACTGAAAAAGTTTATTGTTGATTTGTTATGCCAGGCCTAACATTTGTTTAAATGTAAAATAAAATGTTATGTTGGCTTAACAAAATACTTTTCTCTGAGTTATGACTGTAATAGTTTATATAATGATTTGTTATGCCAGGCTTAACATTGTTTTATTTGTATATAAAATGTTATGGTGGCTTAACAAAGTTAAGGTTATGTTGATGATGTTAATAAAATGTAAAAAGGTTACGTTTGAATTTTCTTGTTTATTTGTTATGCTGGCATAACAATGCCATTTTCACGCAAATAATCCTGTAAAATAGTTATATTTTGGATGAATTTTAGTGCAAATGGTGTGTATTTGTTATGCCAGCTTAACAAAAAAGTACAAAATTCATGTGCAAATGATGTGTATTTGTTATGCCAGCTTAACAAAAAAGTACAAAATTCATGTGCAAATGATGTGTATTTGTTATGCCAGCTTAACAAAAAAGTACAAAATTCATGTGCAAATGATGTGTATTTGTTATGCCGGCTTAACAAAAAAGTACAAAATTCATCAAAAATATTGAAAAATATGGGTAGAAAAACACTGTTTTTCGTACTGGAATTGGGAGTCAGTGGAAATTCCCTTTTTAAAATGGACAGCGTTTCAATATACTTGAGTTGTATCCGTGTTGCTCTCTCTTGGGAAACTAAATGGATCACTATCAATATACATGCATATGTATATCAAACTTAAACGATTGTTATCTATTCATGTACATCAGTTTCCCATCTACTTGATTTAAGTTACCGTTTGAAATAAAATAAAATGAAAAATTGACCGTTTAAGATACCGTTTGAAATAGAAAAGATAAATGAAAAATTCACCGTTTCCTAGAAAAATAATTTCTGTCCTGAAAGGAGTGCATTATAGTACAGTCGAGGCTGCCACATGTGATCCTCGAACAGACTTGCAAAATATGTTAAATAAGAGTCTTTAAATACAGATCCAAAGTTCGAATGGGGTTCAATTAATTGCACTTACTGATGAAGTCAATATAACGTCTTTACTTTATAACTACCTTGTTTTTATTGAATGTCAAAAATAATAAAAAAACAATTTTAATTCAGGCATAGGTTTTTTTTTCTTCCAAAAATACGCTTTCAGTACGTCTGGGAAGACAGTGATCACAGAAAAAAAACAATAGTAGCGTTACTTTCAGTCTTCACGACAAACTTTCATCGACATTTGACATTCGGTCCAGCAAAATGAAATATTTTACTTGAACTTATTAAAGTTTACTGTACCAAAATAAACATTAGCAATATTGTTATAAGAAATCAGTTTATTTTTATGATTTGAATAAGATATCCTAAAATTATATAAACAATATAACATCAAATAACACATTTTTATTGAATATGGAAATATATGACTGTGAAAAGTTGGTAATCGTTCGGACCACTCATTTTCTAAAAGTTACTGAACCAACAACGATTTTGGTAGACTTGGTCATGTGTTAATGCATCGTTTGTTTTGAAATCCAATTACAAGTCCATAGTCTCTTAAAACAGATTAAAGTCCTTCGTCTTAGCTTCTGATATACTGTCCCTTGTCTCATCAAACAGGTTGTCTTTGAATTCAGCTGATTTATAGAGTAAACATGTTTTGGAAGTCCGAAACACTGTCGCATGTGATAAAATTTAATGGCCCTTAACACATGAGTGGTCACTCAGGCAGTCTAGACTGTATATGATTTAGTACTTTTAAAAAATGAAGTACAGTAATTTCATTTTATAATGCTATGTTCCTTACCGCTACGAACTATAAGTAAATCGGGCAAGCGGACATCCGCTAATTTGGTAGAGTGGATGCTGATAAATGTATCGTTTTAATTAGTATAAAATGTTTATAGTTTTATCTCCCAAAACACATTTAATAACCATAATTTGAATGAAATTCAGTGCAGTTTGTTCTGGCTCTCTGTATAATCAATGAGCAAATATAAAGAAATCATTTACATAGTTACAATTTATGTAATTCAAATATTTAAATAAGAATAAAAACAAAGAGTTCGTAATTTTCACATCATAATTAGATTATATTTTAAGAAATAAATTATTATATCATATAAATATTAAATGGATAACAGAAATGTCAACCAAAGACATGGCATTAGAACACATTGTAGGCACATGGAAATTTTATCTAAGAAGAGGGAGGTCGGGGAAATACTGGTAAGTATTTGACTTTCACCCTTTTAACAACAGCTCACGTCAAAAGTCATGGTCATCAGCTTGACTTGAAAACAAGACTATCTATCTCGAGACGTGTAATTCGTACAACATTGCTTAATGCCTCATAATAAAGGAGGACGCAAGTTTGATCCCACACTTGGCCTGCACTTTGTCATAAGCTGAACAATTAAGCATACTGATAAGTGTTATTGAAGAAGTGGATTCAATTTTAAGCTTAAAAAGTTTTATTAAGTATCATAATCATAAAAACAGCAATTAAACAGACATCAATTTTCTTCACCGAACTATCTGTCGCTCTCTTTTTGTAACTGAGTGGTAATATTCTTGAACAAAAAAGTAGGACCTTCCTGTTTGTATGTATGTGTATGAGTTAATAGGTGCATGACAATTTTTTATGAAAGTTGGAATCTTCTAGACTTTTGAAATGGTGTTTGGTTCTTAATTTCATATATCTTGCCTTTTCCTGATAGGATTGAATAAAGATGCTCTGTACAGTGTCTGCGTTGGTCAACAGATACTCTCCAATGCATCGGTTCGAAAGATTCACTCGTTCACCTTCTACCTCTGCTAAAATACCACGTACAAACTGATATTTCTATTTTTAGACAGAGACACAAAAACATTTAAATCGCATGACTGTCACGTGTTTTTTAAAAATAGATGCAAAAAATTCTCATACTTGTAATTTCAAAATGTCGAAATGCAAAGATGTTGGACAGTTTTGTATTAGTTAGATAATGCAAAAATTAACAAAAATGAAAGTAAACATTGATCTTTTAAAACGTGTATTTCTGATCTTTTAACTGTAAACATAGAGCAACTTATTGAACTTTAATACAAAGTGTAGCCACGCTACATATGACGTCATACGAGGTTGCATTCGTCACTAGTATGATCATATCATATAAGGCGTTGATTACCCGTTCAACCAATGAAAATGCGTATAAAGTTTTTCAGCTTAAATTGAAATTTGGTAAACTTTCATTGGTCGTTCAAAGGTTCATAGTAAATGTCAATATCATAAATCGACACGTTTTAAGGCAGCGGGTGAATGTAATATATTCATTGAGCTGAGAGGGAGCGTAGTCAACAGATAGATATGCCTTCTTGGACATTTTCTTGCTTTTTAAGCCAATATGAAATAATTTTCCAAATCACTTAGCTTGTATTTTAGATTGCACGCACAGAACAATTATTTTTTATTATATTTTAACCACTATCTTATGTCTTTTTTACGAGGATAAATATGAGAATGAAATGATTAAGTAAATATAAACATGAAATTACCAAACTTTACCCATGCAGAGGTTATGATATCGAAACAATCGTCAAGTTTTGCATACCATAGATCAAGTAAGGTATGGTAGGCAGCCTAGACTGTCTTAGATTTTTTTGAATTTCACCATAGATCATCATCAACAGATTTCAATGTAATTCTTGGGAGTCTGAAACTCTTTGAAAAAAATAGATAAGACCCTCCTGGAATTTTTTACGTCGTATTCAACACACATATATACATGTAGGTCATATATACGACGGCCAGCTCTTCCTACTATATATTTCCTGGACACTTTTCTATCACCAGTACTAACTTACCCTACCACGAGGCCGACAACTCATGTAGAGGGTATGACCTGCCGCGACCCTCCTGGGAAAAGGGTCCACCCTCAGAATACCTTTGTTATTTTAATTCAAAAACGATTTATTTTTCATGAAATAACTTAATAAGGTCTTGATTAATTATCTATTTTGAAAAAAAAATGGATTAAGTAGGGTTTTCAGAGCCCAATGTGTTTCTTTAACAACACACATTTCTTAATTCGTGCTGTGGTTAAAGTTCATTTGAAACAACAACTGAACTACTGTTAATTTAATTAAGCTATATATTTCCGAAAATAGATGACAATACGTCGCAGTGGTTTTAGTGATTTTGTTTCGTATAATAGAATATTAAATCATGCATAATAAAACTATAATTAGTGGTTTGGTGGTTGTATAAGTTTAATGAAATAATGATTTTTCGGACAATTTCAGTACCAATATGGTATAGAAAAGGGGCTATATATGTATATAATAATGGCAAATTCCATGTCGCCGACCAAAAGTAATATTAATTAACTAAAAATTGAATGTCTCATTGCCAATAAAAATGAATAATCGACAGTGATAATCGATTATTAAACTTCATAATCAATTGTCTGCCACTTCTAATAAAGGACTTATGTCAGTTATTTCCCCTTGTATACTCTTCAAATAGGTATGTCCTATTAGTTGGATTATTCGGATTTTACCCTTACTTTTCAATGTAGATTTGTCACAATTAATCTTAAATAACCTTTTTGTAAATCGTTTTATTTGTTTAAAATTCAAGCTAAGTATTTTTAGGGTAAATAACTATCTAGATTTTATAAATTCATTAAATATTTACATTAACAAGAAATATATTAGATAAAATATTTTGTTATTCTTACATAGGAATTTAATGATATAATCCGAAGATTCCAACTGTAAGGACCTACTTACCAATTGGATTGCTTCAGATTTTATCAGGGAAAGATAACTGACTAAAATCTCTAATTAAAGGATCGATTTTTGATTATTATCGATCATCGTTAAATCCCTAGCACTAACCATTACATGTCATGACTTATTATCAAAATACTGATACGCAAAAGTTAGTGATGTTGTGCCATTCATCGGCCACCAGCATCTTACGTCATGTCATTGTTTCTTACTATAATGTAGTCATAGGACAATTGTGTTGTTTTATTTTAGATTTTAATAATCTAACTTAAGTGATGACACATAGACAACATTTTAAATGTCTGACTATTCATATCACCAGATAGCACTTAAACATGTTTTATTACGTAAATATAACGCTGAGCGGATCCAATGAATATTTTACAAATAAACTTACGACATATATCATCGTAATTTTATTTCATAAATTCTTTGCAGCAGTGCAGTATAGTGCTGCAACGATTCACCGGAAAGTCGATTCGATGCGATTCGATACTTTTTTTCGATTCGATTTTTTCGATTCGATTCTTTTATAAATACAATTTACTACAAATATGCATTTATACACATATTTGAGCTTAAAACTAAATAATATTATTTAGATTAAAGTGTTACTAAAATTGGATAACACGAAACTCGAAAATCTGATAATTTTTTTATATTTGCTGTATTTAAGTACGAAATGGATTGGGTACGAATGTAAAGGTCACGAAAATGTATCATTAATGTAATATCGAACAGAGTTTCTATTCATGCTACATAAAATCGTAATAGAAATTTAACAGAAATGTAACAAAGTGAAACCCAGTTTCACTGTCAACGTATACTTTGACTTTTAGGCGCGCCTTTGCTTTTATCGTTTTAACTTATGTAGACAATTTAAAAAGTCAGTATCGAATCGAAGCTCGCGGGTCCCGAATCGAAATCAAATCGGGACCCTTGCAATCGAGTTTCGATGTATCGAATCGAATCGTTGCAGCCCTAGTGCAGTGTAACGTGTATCCGAGCGGTCAACTATATATAAATGTATTTTCCTCGAGCTCCTTAGCTTAATGATTGGTAAAATGAAATAAAAAAAAGGTATATGTACAAGGCATGAACTATAAGACAAATTTAACAACAACAACTATACAATATATCTTGAAATACAATAACATACATGATTACAAAGAGCATCACAAAGCATGATATCAATAAAAGGCCAATAGTAATACACTTTAAACAACATCACCAAATATATACACAAGACAACGAAGCAAGAGTGATGCTAAATAGACAATATTATCCAAGATTATCAACTATTGTTGACAAACAAACTATGAATAAACAACAAACGACAAAACTAAGTATGATGCAACATATAGTTACGACATAAGACAATCAAATAAATACAAATGCATGGACAATTATATACATTGCAAAATGACATAGATAACTATGATAGACGAGAGCTTCTCCGAAGCTCGTCCTTGTTATCAAACTAGAACTGCCACCAGTGGCGAAAATACCCCCGCAACAGCAACATTTCAAGATAAAAGCAAGTCAACATTGTGGAAGTCCAAAAGGGTAAATGTTGTAAGAAGCATAAAAACCATGAAAAGAATAGGATGCAAAAATCAAATTGGAAATAAACAGCAAATTACAGTGTAATTCACTATAGATTTATAAAAAGCAAAATGAACAGAGTTGTCATATGCCAAATGATTTTTTACATGAAAATGAACACCATTTGGTCATTATGAATGTAAAGTGGAACAACAGACAAAGAGTGATCACATTTAAACTCATCATGAGTATGTTGTAACCAGAAGAGCAAAATGTAGAATGTGTTTGTAATTTTTGATAAATAAGTAAAAAATAAGGCAATTGCAAAAATGGTAGTCAGCAATGTACACAATTTAAATCAAACAATTAGTATTTACAATATCTTGTATCAAGAATTTCACAAATACCCCATAAGAAAGCTTAAATTACCTATCATTATTTTCACAGAAGTAAAGTTAAAATAATATCTAAAATCTCATGTAGCTATAACGCCAATCAGCCATTATGAATTTGATAAAATATCAATACATCAAAAACAAAAGTTCAACAATAAGAATTTGATAAAAATAGCATTACATAATAGACTTCAGCAAGTCAAAATGGCAAACAATGTGGAATAATGCTATATTTAATAAGTTACATGACATAAAGCCATAAACCCTTGATTCATCTTCGTCAATAATTTTTGCTAATCAATGAGATAAATAGTTACTATGAGATGTAGAATTGGTCATACTATATTAACACATTCATACCTTCTCAAAAGAAAGAAAGCACCTAAATGTATACCATGTGACGAGCATTTCAATGTCAAATACGTTCTCCTTGACTGCCAGGATCTTAAATACATCCGTGACAAACATTTTAAAGTTAACTCACTTAAAGAACTTTTTGAGTCTGTACCATCATATGCGATACGTAACTATTTGAAGGAAATAAATGTATATAATAAGATACAGAGCTTTACATCATTAACATTGATTTAATAAATAGTATCATTGATTGCTTTCGACGCGATATGACCTTTTTGTGTTGGTGCACCGTAAAACCAAAATAAAACCAAACAATACTTGACAGAAATAAATGTTTATCATAAAATATAGGACGTAAAATCTTCATTATCTATTGAAGTAATAGTATCATCAATTGTTTTCAGCGTAATATGACCTTTTTGCATTAATAAGCCGTAAAATCCAATAAATCAATCAATAAATCAATCAGACTTCAGCAAGAAGAAATTGGTGATGAAATAAGCTTACTATACAGTTATTTAAACAAAGTCAAAATGGCTGCCAGTCTGCCATAATGAATTTGTATCCTAAGTAAATCCATGTACAAGTCAACTACATCAATAAAGACTTTGGAGCGAAATTTGGATAAAATTGAGTAAAAAAACACATACATGTACTATACAGTAATTTAAATAAAAATTCAAGATGGCTGCCAGTCAGCCATATTGAATATAAATTGATGAAGAATGGTCATCCTGATCAACTGTATTAGTGAGACCTTGTATGCAATTTCTTTTCAAAATATGTATGGTAATAAGTCAAAATAAGACTGTATTAATTTAGAAAAAGGACGACAGCCAGTCCGCCATTTTGAATTGGAATTGAGTTAAAGTGTATGTACACATCAACTGTGAATGCCTGTGCAAAATTCTATCTAAATTAGTTGAGAAATAAGCATACAGTAATTAAACGAAATTAAAAAGAATTCAAGATGGCCGCAAGTCGGCCATTTTGAATTTGGAATTGATATAAAGTGTATGTACACATCAAATGTAAACGCCTGTGCAAAATTCTATAAAATAAAAAATAAAAAATCTGTTCAGAAATAAGCATGCAGTTATTAAATTAAATTAAAAAAATCAAGATGGCCGCAAGTCGGCCATTTTGAATTGGAATTGATATAACATGCATATAACATCAACTGTAAACGCCTGTGCAAATTCTATAAAATAAAATAAGACAAGAAAAAAATCTATTTAGAAAAAAGCATACTATACAGTTATCAAATTAGATTTAAAATATATAACACCATTAAATATTTTAAACAAGTGAGATATGTTTCCATAGTTACATGAGTTTTGTATACACCATTAAGTCATGGTATATAACAGCTTCTATTAAAATACATTAAGAAATAAACATACTACAAATGTATTAATTTTTTGGGACAGACCACATATCCAACCAACCAACCAACCAACCAACCAACCAACCAACCAACAAACCAACCAACCAACCAACCAACCAACCAACCAACCAACCAACCAACCAACCAACCACCAGGGTGATTCCAGTATACCCCCGAAAACTTCGTTTGCGGGGGTATAATGAACGGGCGATCAGAGCTACCTGTCTCTGTCGCCGAACTATATATATGACAAAACATGATGGCTAGGAAAGTACAAGGGATGGGACAAACAGGAATGATTCCAAATATGCTACAGAAGTTGAGCTATCAGCTCGTCTTAAAATAATCTATGGACGACCGAACAACATTCGCAGCCGTCATCTAACTATAAAATTACAAAGAGATGGGCACTGATATACATAAGACGGGATTACAATACTGATGAGCTATAATATCTACATAAGCTCGTGCATATATCAAGTTGACGAGCGACAAGAGTGGACCATCTCTGTCGCTGAGTTACTAACAATATATTCGATGACCAGTATCAAACATACACATAAAGTGGGTTTGGGATGTATAAAATACGCCAAGTACCAAATGCTTCTCACCAAAATAATCAATGCTATATCCAATAGCTAATCTCTATTACTGGCTTTTCGACAAATAATCACTAAAGCACAAACTAAAATCCTCAGTGTCTCCAGCCTTTCAACATAACACATTATTCAACTAGTATTAAACTCCGCTGGCAACCACTAAAACTCTACAATAGTTTTAGGTATATATCTAACACGGCTCCAGGCCCTAGCCAGCAACTATGTTTCGGCTCTCAGCCTTATCAATATTCACAAACAACAACTATGGAACAATACTGCGAGCCGCGCGTTTCTCCGGCTGTATACCACTCTGGGGAAGCGAGGCTTCGGCAGAGTTGCGGTAAACAACAATGAGGGTTGGCTTCGGTCCTCCCAGGTATTTCCCATAGCTTGTTTCACCAACAATCATATTATTCAACTAGTATAACATTAAGCTGGCAACCACAGAAACTCTACAATAGTTTCATTTATAGACACATATCTAACACAAGAGATCCAAGCCAGCAACTTTATTACGGCTCTCAGCCTTAACAATATTCACAAACAACAACCATAGAACACTACTGCGAGCCGGGCGTTTCTCCAGTTGCATACCACTCTGGGGAAGCGAGGCTTCGGCAGAGTTGCGGTAAACAACAAGGAGGACAATTGACTTCGGGTATCCCAGGTTATTCTTATGGCGTTGTCTCTCCAACCATCACATACGCGTACCCACTATAACAACTAACAATTTCAGTAAAACATATAACCGGAAGTAGATAATATTTATTAATTAATTTCTGGGGCTCAGAGTGTCGGACGTGCGAGTCTGCTGCCAACTGCAGACTGATCAAAATTGACTAATTTTCTCCTTTTATACTCAACGAAACAACTATATTCAATGAGCGTCTTAAAACTATGGAAAGCCATAAGTCCCGAAGGTAATTTAGAGCGTAAGTTCGCTAATCGGCATACAACCCGAAGTCCGCGTTTCCGCACTTCCGAAGTTACAAAATCCCGAACTCCGAACTTAACACTAATCGGCATAAAACCCGAAGTCCGCGTTTCCGCACTTCCGAAGTTACAAAACCCGAACTCCGAACTTTACATTTTACAACCCCGAAGTTTGAATAGCGAAGTTACGCTCTAAATTACCTTCGGGACTTATGGCGTTTTTTACGTTCTGCATCTCCGCATGTCCGAGGTTACAATAAGTTGGCTACACGCCAACTCAATTTTTCCAATAATACTAAAACCTCGCTAAACAATCCCCGAACTTACTGAATGTTCGTATCAAATCAACTGTATGATCGCTTACATCTCCGCTATACTACTTTAGCGATGGGTTAAACTCGCCCGAGTTTACATTCCCGCAGATAGAAAAATCGATATTTGACGCCAAAGGTCCCGATGTAAATATAGAGTAAACTCGTAACTTCGGGAAATTACAAAACCCGCACTTAGGAAGTGGTTCTGATTATGCGCATGCGCGGTGCGTATCTTCGCTGTTTGACAATCCCGCGATTAGGAAGTAGAATTAGCGAAGTTATGAATTGCGCATGCGCCGTGCGTAACTTCGCTGTTTCACAATCCCGCGTTTAGGAAGTAGAATTAGCGAAGTTATGAATTGCGCATGCGTAGGATTTCGTTACGCTCAAAAGTAGTTGCCGGAAAGTGTCGAACGCGATTAAAGATGGCTGCCGACAAGAGGATTAAGTTCACACATTGAAATTATCGAGGAATTTTCTTGTGATTAGAGGAGTATGTCGATTGTCTTTCGATTGCGATTGACTTGAATATCATCAAAGAAGTGTTACAGCGATTTATAAGTGTTCGATCGTTTCTACATGGCTTTATTATGATGGCGGTAAGTTGGGGTTTTGCATTCTTTCTTCGTATCAATACTAGACAGTATAGTGAAACTGAAAGTAGAATGGACGTGTTCCATACATTGATCAGCATTGATACACTGATGCACTTAAACTAAAGAAAAAATCTATCATGCAGGAATCTTATCAAGTTTTCACCAAATATTCTGGTGAATATGTAACATGTGTAATATTCTAGTGAATATGTAACATGTGTATCATCTTAATGGGAATATACTTGTGCATTGTCACCGACATTGTGAACCCAGAATGAAAGTCTCGGACTCGTGTCATGATAAATCATGCTTGCACTGCTGCAGCCAGTAGGCTTACAGTCATTTCTCCATTAAGTCATTTCTTCACTTTCTATCCTGGTCATTAAACAAACATGTCTATATAAAGCACATATGCACTGTATGCAGTGCATATAGAGCATTGCAGGGGGAGACGACTGGCCCCTGAAGTGGGTCTAGGGTGCCTGATCCTTGACACATACCGACTGGCAGGGGTGCCCAGGTGGGTCCGAGCCCCAAACCGGAAGTAGGTCACCAATGTTTACAAACAAACATGTCTATATAGAGCCTATGCAGTGCACATATCAGTTTGTACTTTTAATTGATATAATGTCTCAATATAACGATCTAATAATAAATGGTAATTATCACTTCACACAATTGTCCTATTACATATAAAAGTGGAGAAATGACCAGGGCAGAGGGAAGAAATGACTATTAAAAGTGAAGAAATGACCAGGGGAGAAATGACCTGTTCCCCAGCCAGTAAAGGGACTGCATTTCACATGTGCTGATGTTTTAATATATTATGAATTTTCAGCCCGAATGTTAATCAATTTTTTACAACTTGTATTAATCACTTTTGAGTGCCTCCTGGTACTGAGCTAGTTGGATAGTTTCTTGCTCATGGAAACAACGGGGTAGATTTTAGATGGTTATCAAACCAACATCGAGCTGACTTTTAAATGATAACCAGTCCAATGTTGTAACTGCTCGGCCATGCCAACCCCACTCTTACAAATTATGATAAAACAAATGTTTTATACAATTTCATGACACAGATATTCAGGGGTGTGGAATTCCTAATTTTTCGACTAATCAACAAGCAAGGGAATTCTAAAACACAACATATCTGGGATCAATGCAAGAAGTAATTCAAGATTTAAGAAGAAATCTTGAAAATTATTCGCTTTGAGTTACACGATACATAATGTTTATGTAACCGGCTTGGTTTAGTAGTCTTTTCGTTTCATAGTTATCCATTTGGTTCATTTTAATTCTTTCCTTCATTTGTTTCCCACTGTTTGTTAGGGCAAGTTCCGCAAGCAAATCGCTACTAGCTAGCGATTCGTCCTCTGGTACCTTTCTTGCACCGAAAGTATTTACTATGTGACACCAAATCGAGGGTACCAGGGGACGAATCGCTAGCTAGCGATTTCCTTGCGGAACGTGCCCTTAGTTTCTGCCATTTCTCAAGGAGGTAAGATGTTTTTGTGAGACTTTGAAATTATTTGCCTAACAGTAATTTCTGAATGTATTTTAAGGTTTTAATTTTAGTTCTTTATGATATTCATTTCATTTATTTGTGCTACGGTTGTTTGCTTCATTGAACTCGCCTTTGAATATCTTTGTTGGTACTTTGTCATATGTTTTCGCGACTACAGCGTTCTTTGGAAACTTGAATTTATGTTTTTTTTAAAGTAATAATTCTTATAACTAATAACTTAATCTTAACGTCATGGTTATTTGGTAATTAAATGACACCTATTCCTGTTCGTATTTAACAACTTCACCTTTTTGTAACTGTGAGTGCTGTTTCTGCTTTTTAGTTTGTTTGTCACTTTTCGCTAATTAATTTAGTTGAGTTCATTTACCGGAAGTGGTCAATTAGCTGTTAGACAAGTGTCACTTTTTAGTCAGTTCTCGAGGTGTTCACTTCGTCTTTTCTTAGTCTTGCTCATTGTTCTGAGTTGTGCACATTGAAGTGATAGTTTGGTAAGCTTTTATTTATGTATTGTTCGTTGCTGTTGTAACTGGGTATACAGACGATCCGTCCCCAAGACTATTCTCCCTCTAGACGATCCGTCCCCAGTCACATTCGTCCTTGGACGATCCGTCCCAAAAATATCAGAGTTTAGACGATTCGTCCCCATTTTATAAAAGTGTATACGAGAAATGATTTATGCGAAGATTTATGTACAGATATTCATTTCTTGATGAGATTTTGCCAATATTTATTTGTAAACGGTCAAATGTTAAATATCTAACGTTCAGCATTTTAAATGCTATACGTAATCAATATATAATATTATTTAGATTCAATTCAAGTACGATTTATTTTTGTATTACTTATACTATGAAGTCACCTTGCACGTGCCGTGTCCAAGTTTCCCGCTAAAATAATTTTATTCATAAATGGTCAAATGTTAAGTATCTAACGTTCAGCATTTTAAATATTATACACTTTACAAACAACTTCAATTCTTATAGTAATTATCATTTAATAAAAATGATAGGTGAAGTTTGGTATTATTATATTAAAGGTCTCTGTTAATTATTGTCGGGTTCAGATAATTCACTTATAACATGTATTTTATCATATAATTAGAATGCTTTAATTAAGTTGCTAAAAATAAAACATCAAACGTAATAAAACGGAATTTTTGTAAATGCATAATTATTGTTTTTCACATACAAATCCATTTATTTTGGTTGAAAACAATAAAAAATATATAATTGAACAGAACAGAACACAACATACACTTATAATTACACAAGAAAACTTGATACAAAAATTATTTGTTAATATAAATCAAGGGTCTGTTGTTTACATTTTTATTTTTCAATTTGAAACAATTAATTATTTTTGTATCAATCACGTTGATTAAAATACATCTTTATTCAACAATGCATAATAATCAATCTTCATTCCAGTAGCCCATGTTTATGAAATTAAATTTGCTGTTCTATGTGTCGCAATTTTGTCTGAAATTAAAAAACGATATATTTAATAATGTACAAATAAAAAACACCGAGTACACGTATCTTATAGATCTATAAGGTCGTATTAATAATACTGATTGTGCTATACACATAATTGGACGAATCATTCTAATATTCCTTAGACGATCCGTCCCCAATTTGGGGACGGATCGTCCAAGGACGGATCGTCTAAGGACGGATGTGACTGGGGACGGATCGTCTGACATTCTTGTAACTGTAAGGTACCGTGGTTTAATTTATGTACTGTTTACGCGTTATGCGTTCAGTTGGTTTCATAACTTGTTGCTCGTGAATCTCGTGAATTTTCTTAGTTTGCGCGCGAGATATTTAACGGAAATGAATTCATCTTTTTAAGGTTTCATCAATTGTTGAAATTGAAAATAACAATAAAGTGGGTGGGGTATGTAAACAAAGCAAAATAATCCAAAAGTTCCTATTATTATATATGTATTTGATTAGAGATGCATCAAATATATTGAAATAGATATGAAAAAACATTAAACACTCACCAAAATATGCTCTTAGAATGAAATAAAAAGATTTTCCTGACCTTGAAATAGCTTTTTTGTTGTGAGCCTAAACACATATTCAAACTACTTTTTTCATAAATCCAAATGTTGATATAGAATGTTTATATAACAGTCAACAATGTCTTGTGTAGAGTCCCACAAAAAATCTTTCCAAAAAGTCATTTTCTTATTTTATCACAACACTGTCAACACATGTTTACACGCTCAGTTTGCGCACAGGGGCATGATGATTTTTTTCCTTTAAATTGTTTATAATGAAGATATAATAAGGAAAATTTCATCGGGCCCCTGTGACAAAAACAGGAAGTGGAAACATGTAATTACAGGGTTGAGATAATTGTGAAAATGACTTTTTGGAAATATTTTTTATAGAACTTGGCACAAGACATTGTTAAGTATTATATAAACATCATTTATCAACAATTGGATTTATGAAAAAAGTAGTTTGAAAATGTGTTTGGGCTCACAACAAAAAGGCAATTTCAAGGGCGGGAAATTGTTTTCATTTCATTCTAAATGCCTATTTTGGTGAGTGTTTTATGTTTTTTCATATTTATTTCAATATATTTGATGCATCTCTAATCAAATACATATATAATAATAGGAACTTGTGGATTATTTTGCTTTGTTTACATACCCCACCCACTTTATTGTTATTTTCAATTTCAACAATTGATGAACCCTTAACACTATCATTAATTAATACCATCATATATAACTTTCTGCATGTAACTTAATATGCACTTTTCTTTTTCACAGCGTTTATATATTTGTATGGAATGATGTTTTGAGATAGTCACGTCAGTGAATGGTATTTGATATTACATATCTGTAAGTACACCTTATTATCATTGTTAATGGTTGTCAATTAGTTATACACATTTATTAAACACGGGGCTGATATTGAAAGGACCAGGTTAATGTTTATTTATTTATTTTGTAATTATATATTGTTTTAATGTTGATACTGTATTATATAATTTTATGTATTTGATAATTCACTGCGTACCAGGCATACGCGTGTAACGAGTAATGGTTTGACCATGAAAGAACTATGGCAGTGAAGATGATAAGTAGAGTTATTTATATTAATTCTAAATTGTTCTTTTTATGTATTTCAGTACCCTGTTTTTTTACTTGGAATTATCTGTGAATTGTCATGTGACATTATTACTGAAACAAATGTACAACTGGTTATGCTATTATAAACAAGAAATTGAACTTGAGACAATTGTTTGTTATTTTCTTTATTGAGAAGATTGTTACAAAATCCAATAAAGGGACAAGAGTTACATTTTTATAACTTACAGCAGAATAAACATCACTGAGAGAGAAAATTGGTGTGAATGTGTTGTGTTCAGTCCCATAGATTTGGTAAGATTTATTTATATTATTCATGTACTTTTTATTTATTGTATTTATTATTTTGTATGTTTAATTATGAGTAATAAAGTACTTACCTTTATGCCTCAGTCAAAGGCTCAGTACTATTGAAGGCTGGATAAGCTGGTACTATTGTAACATCAAGATTATTAGTAAATGTTTGCAAACAGAATATTATTGTATTCATGTAACTGAACCTATTGTTTTCTATCGTCATTCTCTGATGTTAAAAAATATGAACCCACAGACCTAGTGGTTATATGTACTGTACAAAACTCAAGAGAGGAAATACCCACTGGTCACATTTACTGTTAATTACTACAACAAAAAGGTCACTGTTAAAAATGATTGAACATTATTTGAATATGTTACATAATTAATTAAGTATTGCTTTACATTCTATTTGTATATTTACAGCTCAAAATATTACTTGTCTGCAGGCAAGTGGAATAGAAATATTTACTAATACTTGTCCACAGATATAGATATACAAGTCAGATTTGTTGAGTGTGAGGATTCAAAATGCTTAAATATGAATAACTTAGGCAGAAATTATGGTAAGTCTTAAGTCATTCTGATTGACAGCTTATGACTTGATTTCAATTAACCCTCTTGGCCAGAGGTTGTTCCCCTGATTGTGAAGTGGAGATTGACCTAGCAAATTGACTCCTTGTTTAACTGACAGAACCATTTACTGTTTAACCACAGATATGCTGAAGACCTTAAGCTAACCCGAACCAATCCGGCTGATGATTATCACAAAGATATTTAACAATTAAAGAGCTAGTCACAAGGTCTTTTAACTGATCAGAACTTAGGTCCTGATTCAGCCTAAGATGTTTAGTGTAAAATGTCATAAAAGGAGAAAAGGTCAGGTACTCGATGTAAGAATTGAACCAATGGCCTCTCAGTTGCCTATTTGATACTCGGTTGATAAAAGCGTACACATTGGTGGACTTCAAAGATGGTATATATCAAATTGTGTAGCCTTGTTAACTTGTTTAAAGCTTATTGCATTGAAATATTATTTTGATAACTTAGTCTTGTTATAATTCATGATTGGTATTTTTTAGGTCATAAAATAGTAACAGAACCATAAGTCATTACATGATAAATTGATATCAACAATTGATGTCAATGAACATAAATGAAAAATAATAAGAGTATTAAGCTGGTGATGAAAAAATAGCTGTTACATGGTTAACAACAATACTATCTTAAGATATTGGTGAAGGTAAAAGATTCATATATATTTTTTATCAATCTCCTATTACACGTTTTAGCATCCTGGATTGTACTTACTTATTTGTCTTTTTGATTCATCAAAGATTGAATTTGACAAAATTTACAATCTTGACTAATTTGTACCATATTTAGAGATTAATATATTTTATTTATTCCCACATCATTTAAGCAGCTGAAATGAAAGTTGTAATGCACTAGTAAAATTACTAGTAGTAACTAGGGATTTCATGTTTAAAGCCCCTATATCAAAAGTAACATTGTTTTTTAACTGCAAAGAAAATAGACATTTATCTATTTCAAACACCTCTAATCAACAAGATTTTTCAAATAAATGCAAATAGTGCTTAGATATGTTTATGTTATCTATTGTATTTCAAAGTGAAAGTAGATCGAAACCGAAAGTAGAATTTGGTTGTCAATATTTGAAATAATAGTTTTGAACACAGTATGTTAAAGATGAAGTATTGTTAGAGAAAAAAACTTACTCCGAATTACAAAATTAGCTTTATAACTATTTTTTATCAGGTATATTAAACATCAGCGCATAAATGAATATAGTCGGTTCTTATAAAAGTACCCTACTTTTTTAAGAATTGGACACTTTGTCAAACTCAAACATAGAGAGCAAAATGGTTTGAACTGTTAACTGTGTCATTAATGCATGTTTTATTATGAAAACTTTATGGTTGTAAAACAGTTTTCAAGCTTACTGTTAATGAAAATATCTTCATATAGTGGCTTTAAGGTACATTGTATAAAATTTGGATTGTATTCCAGGTCATGACTGGTTCCTACTTTCTATATAATAAATATTTATTGTATAGAGAGAGAAGTTGTCTGACCCTTGTAGAAAAGTTAGGGAAACTAGGTAAATCTAAGTTTCAAGGAAGCTGTTAAGTTGAACTGGCAGCCTTTCATAACTTAAAAACAAGCCTTAAAGATGTAAAGCTAAATCTCAATATAAATACCAAAGCAAATGTCTCAATGTGAAAACAAAACTACTGATTGCATTTATGATAATTTATTTAATGAGAAGATTTAGGTTTGAGCTTTCAATATTCAATGGATATAAATAGACTTGCTGAAATAAAATAATGATATACATGTATGTGATAAAAATTTTAATGCAACAAATTCAATTGATATTTCAGATACTGTATAACAGCACAGATGGCTATTCTACATTCAACAATGCTTACTAAATTTGGTGAAGATTGAGTTATGTTTGTTTTGGAGTTCAGTGAATGAATAAAAACAAGTAGGTAATTTAATGAACAAATGATTTATATTTGTGTGATTGTATCATTTTAACATATATTTAGCTCGACTTTTCGAAGAAAATGAGAGATATTGCTATCACTTTTGCGTTGGCGTTGGTATTTAGGGTAAAGTTTTATGAAACTCTGATATCTTCAACAGTCAACACTATCCAAGTTATTTTATTGAAAGTTGGTATACTTATTTAGTGGGACTATATTAACCATACCATGAAAGGGGATAACTGTGGATGAATTATTTTTTTGAGTTATTTTCCTTATATACTTAAAACATTGCAAAATGAGGTTAAAGTTTTTCCTATGTTGATTATCTTCAATACTGATCAAGATATTTGACTTAAAATTTGTTTACTATTTTTTTGGTACTATATCTACACTACAATAAAGGAATGTAACTGTGGAATAATTATTTTTTGAGTTATATCCCTTTATACTTTGAAATTTAGGCTTAAAATTTGTTCTAATGGGATATATTTAGTACTTACAAATATATTTGATTGAAAGCTGAAATGCTTATTCATCAGTTCTTCATCTGTCTGTCTCTAAAGGGACATAACTCTGGATGAATTACTTTCCAAGTTTTTTTCCCTTTATACTCCATGTTTGAGGTTTAAGTTCAAACTGAATATATTTTGTTTAATAGAAAGTTAGTACACTTTCATCAGTACTACACCTAGTCGACTACAATGTGACGTAACCATTGATGAATTATTTTGGAGTAGTGCCTTTTTCAACTTATTTATTAGGGTGAAAGTTTTTTTAAATTCGGATGCTTAATGATTATTCCATCACAAAATATACTGAAATGAATGGGTGTCCTGTTGTGAGTTTTTAATTTGTATTTTTTAACATTTCCAGGCACCAGCATATTGTAAGATCAAGAAGAATATTGACTATTCGTTTTATCATACTAACTGTAACAGACATGACAGAGTTTAGCAACATTAGATGTTCTTAAGATATCTAAATACACAACTCCAAAGAATTCAAGAAAGTGCTTGTTAAACTATTGTTTGAAGAAAAGATTGAACAGTCATAAAGAATCATCCATGTGAAAATAAACTCTCTGGAGAAGAAGACTGGATATTAGGCACTCAAAAAGTTCATGGTTTTAGGAAATTGTGACAGTTGAAAGATCTAGAGCTGTCATTGATTGGGCTCAAATGGTATCAATGATATCAACATATTGAGAAATTAATAAATATATATATCTTTCGTTTACTTTCATAAGGGAATATAATGGACAGATACATGGTTCAAATGCAGATTGTTGATTTGTTAGATTGATTGGATACATAATAAATGAAAATATGACACACAGCATTTAAATGTTCAAAAATACAGTATGACATAAAATATTACTTATGTAAATGCAATACATTTATTGTGCTAGGACATATTTTCATTTATTAAGGATGTAACAAAACAGAACTGTGAATTTTCTTGTTACCATTGTAGTCAATACATGACAAAATAGGTAATTTTAAGTGGAATCATTCTGAATACAGTAGACTGTAAACAATAATTATATCATTTTGGTTTTGATTTTATTTTTTGAAAAGACAATGTTAGGGTAAGCTTCTATACTTAAAATACATTGTGAACATCTAATCAAATTCATAAATTTTGTTCAAATTATGTACAATCTGTTCAGGGCTAGACAATGCTTAAGTAGGTTGCCCAGTTAGACAAGCAGCTTTATTATCAACTTGCTCGAACCAAATGTCTACTAGTTGTAACAGAGAGCCAGAACCCAAATGTAAGTTGTCGGGGGTAATATGTTGGCCTTAAATGTTGAGCCTTGGTATCTGTTGAATTATTGATTTAAATTTTATTTATTTGTTTTTGGACTACAGTGACTAGTTTCACTAGATCTGTTAAATCAAATTTTTGATATTGTTGTAAAATACTATTAACTTTAGCTTAGAGTGTTCGACTAAAGAAATGTTCAGCTGTTAAAAATTTTTAATTGATGATCAGGGAAGAAAATGTAAAGAGTCAACTGAATAGTGATACTAGTAGTAGACTTGGAAAACCTTGCTTTTACATTTTTTAAATTAAACAGTGTAAAATTTATTTAGTTAAAGCAGGGATTTTTATAACGCATTTGTAACGATAAGTCAATGTAATAGATTTTCATCAAATTTCACTGTCGTTGCTATTATTTCGACCAAAACAGAAAACAAGAATAACAAGTTTAAATAAAGATATTCACATGAAATTTTGTATCAGTATCATTCATATTGACATGAATGTAAGGAAAAATGTGTTTCTAGATGATTTTGAGGTAAATTACGCTCACAGATTATTTCACAAAATATCTGCCATTTTAAGCCCCATTTGACATCACCTAAAGTCATATTTTTGGTCATAATTGCAACAATTTTTTTGTCAAAAACTTCAGAAAAATTCACAAATTGCATGGAAGACATGTACGAAAACAAAAATCAAGTCTTTGTACAGCTTGCTTCAGCCAGCTACAGGCAGTGACGACCAAGAAAATTAAAAAAGCACTTTGACTCTGTTACTAATCTCCATTATATAGAATCCCTGGTTGAAGCTGGCTTTCCAATTTAAAAGATCATTACTAAATTTACTGTTTAACAAAACATGATTATGATGCCAATTATAAATCGTACATTTGAATTATGTTATTACTTGGATTATAGATTTATATTTTACACCATTTCTCTGCTTGTAATTTGTAATTTTCTCACTATTCACGTTTACAGAATTATATACATGTATAATTTTACAGTAAAATGAGTCTTTAACAGCTGCATATGGTTTTAAAAAGATTTGAAGTATGACATTTAAAACCGCATTTTTTTGGCTATTGAAGCTATTTCTAACAAAATGAGTTTCAATTCATTGTAACGAGACTTAAAAAAATCCTGATTTTCTTTGAAATTTATTGTTATGAGTAATAATTGTTCAGGAATGACTGTTCATACTTATTAATTTCTGCGTTAATTAATAACTAGTTGCTGTTTTATTGTAACAATTTTAAAACTAGAATTTTGTTTTGATTTAAAAAAACTTACACTTTCCCTATATCTTTTTTTAAAAACTATTTATTGATCTAGTGATAGAAAGAAATATAAATAAAAATGTTCAAAAATATATGTATGTTCAAGACTTAGTCTGTACCCCAATATTGTATAGTGCTAACCGAGATGTGTTTATGACTGGTAAAGCCATATAAGTTAACTGTTTGATTCTCATGCAGATTTTTTGGAAGTTAATGGTGCATTGGGACACTTGTTTTTTATTATTTTAATGCAATGAATAATTGTATAAAACGCTGGGCGCAGAAAGATATCTTATTCTTGCATTGTATTGTTTTAAAAAGGAGATATTTATCTGTCTAAAACTTTTTGATAAAATGTTCTTGGTTGGATTCTGACTTTTTGAAGGGGTTGGTCATGTTTGAAAATCTATCAATTAACTTTATATGACCTATAGCACCAGCCATTTACAATGTAAATATATTGCAGACAAACATCCTATAGGGAAACTGACTGCCAATAGATTCATAAAGACTTAAGACATGTCTTTTTACAATATTTAGATTTTTCAATAATGTTTACAGGTTACATCAACTTGGCAACAAGTATGTGTAACATGTAAATAATCAGTTATTCTCAATATGAGACACTAGAATAAATGAGACATGTATTAGGCTCAATGAAAACCAACTAGAAGTCAAGTGCAACCATATTGGAATCACATGTTGACTCGGCAGGCTTGATTAAATATTGGCCTAAAAGCTTGAATCAGTTCTAGTGATTACCATAGTTTGTTTTTTGTTGGGTTTAATGCCCTAGCAACCCATTGTATAAGTTCAAAGTGGTCAGTCAACCTAATCACTGTTCCTAGAAAGGCTAAATCTCTGGATATAGCTGTTGACCCAACTACTAGGCCCATACTTCTATCAGTGAATGACTCCTTTCTTACATGATTTAGAATCAGTGGTAGAGAGGAGAATGGCTGTAGACAATTATTTCATGACCAAGCTCCATGAAAGGATGTACTGCCAAGGAATCGAACTTACCGACTCTCGATCAGTAGGCTTGTGTGCTATCAACTGAACTATCCGACAGGCCTTACTTGCTAGTTAAGAGTTCTGTTGACTATAGAAATCTCACAGGAACATACAAGATGAAAACATGTAGAACATACTGGGAATATGAACAGTGTAATGGTTTCAGTTCTTTCTGTCTTGGTTGTCCAGTGGTACACTGGTAGTGTTAAAAGTGATTTTAATCTAAGTTATATATTCGAGTTACAATTTAAGTAATTGAGATTTCTTCATGGTGCTATGGATCAAAGACTCTGATGGTACTGGTCTAGTGATCGTATAGTGATTTTATAATGTAGCAGATGTATAATGCACTTGTACTCCCTTGCCTTCAAGCTAGCTTTAATGGCGACATGGTAGAATGTCTATAAATATGACTCAAGATGTCATGGGTACCAATGCCAGTTCAGACAATGGATTTTTCCAGGTTACATTTGGCACCAACATAAATAACCCACCAGGAATTGTGTGATGGCACCCTTAGATAGTTCCACAGAAAATGAAGGTCCAAGAATCTTGGATGAATTCAGTTAGGGAAGTGTATATATCATAGTTCACAGGGGATCTTCATCTCCCACTCTATACAATGTATATACATGTATGTATAAGAGCGAGTGATAAAGATCGCCTGTTGCACAGTCTTAACACAGCATTCCCTAGCCTTCAAACTAGCCGTTATTGTGATGTTTTTAGTGTCCCTTATGACTCTAGAGGATTGGTCTGAATCTCGGTTCAGACCTAGGATTTTTTACTGGATTACAATAACAAGAATATAAATAAATAAACAACAGAGATTTATGTCAATTTTAACCCTCTATTTAATTAGATTCTATATTTATATATATCTATAATAACACATAAGCAATTAAGGTATACAATCCCTAACATAGAATTATTATAAATGCCTTTAAAAAGCTCTAGAAGATATTTCCAGGAGTCAAAGACATCCTTCTATGAAGTTGAAGACTTGGAATGATGGAATGATCTTTCAAATGTCGAAACCTAAAATGTACACACAAAAAACAGAATAAAAATCTGAAAATTTGTGGATAACTAAAAGTATTTGTTGTATCTAAATGCATTATTGTAGACTTTATGAATATACAATGTAGTAGAGAGATCTATCACCAAGGGCCGAGTAGAGCTTGGCAACTGAGTACTGTGGGGAATTAGACTCAAGCCCCTGGCCGATGCTACTTCTTGTAGTATTCTCAATATACTTGGTATTCAAGTACATTGAATGTATTTGGAAAGAACACAATTTTCAGTTCTCAAGTACAATAAAACTTTCAGTTTTCCACTTTTATTATTTGTATAAGTCCTTAACAATCTATTAGAAGTTCCAAGTAAAACAATTCAAGTTCAAAGTATCAAATTTACATATAACAGTTAAGCAACACCCAATTTATATTCTAAGTTCTTTAAAGTATGGTCTCTTAAATAAAGTATCTATATGTATTCTATTCAAAATTCTATTCTATTCTTCTATTTTATTCTATTCTATTCTGAATAAAAAGTATTGTCATTTAATTTTATAAGAAATATATTTGGGCCGCAGGGGCCAATAAAAATCATCCAATGAAATTAACTAACTAATAAGAATAATACTTTGGATCATAAATTAATAAGGTAGTAAATTTCAGGTTGTGACACCTTATCAATATACATGTCATAATGGGATTGTCTTATTTTATCTACAAAGTCAGGTTTTTCCAACTAAGAATATTTTCACAACCCAGGAAATATTTTGATTATTTATACTTATAAAATATTTAAGTACTTGAAAGGATATCTGTTTGAATAAGTAATGCTAATAGCAATAAAAATTAATACATTTATAAATATTATTTTGTAAAAATCACTTTAAAACACCAACTTTAATTATAAACCTTAATTCAATTATGTTATTTTCAAAATATCTGAAATTTCTAAATAAACCTTGTTTCAGATCTATTTGTGTTTTAAAGCTCATAATAAATGCCAGTGGCTGCACTAATTAGAGCATTATCCTTGATATCATCATCTAAAAAATCATTAAAACCATGCAAACATCCAATATAATAAAGAGGCCCCTTCTAATATTTGCGAAAGAATGCCATGCACAACACATCTTCATTTAATATCAATATAACAGATGTAGTAGTTTAAGGTTTCTTGCTCATTCTGTCCTGGGGCAGTGTTGTAGTGGCAGAGTGATTATGTTCATATACAAGTTGTACATATATTATTATTTACAGTAAAACTTGGTTATAACATACTCGGTTATAACATACCATTTTTCCTGGCCCAATTTCATATTTTGTATATAACATACTTAGTATGCTATATGGATATAACATACCTCGGTTATAACATACCTTTTTTCTTTGGCCCAGCAAGTATGTTATATCCAAGTTTTACTGTAGACCTAAAGATGGTGCTAGGTCTAAGACCTGATGGTACTGGGCTGGGTCATATAGTGGTTTTAGTACAAATAATTTAAAAAATAAAAAACAAGATTTCGATAAATTTATACCCTCTATTATACAGTAAATTCATATACATACATACAAGGTGCATCACCTAGTGATTATGTCTTAGATTAATCACTATTAATTATTATGTAATTCAATGACAACTCATTCACTTTTTACCAATAAAAGAACAATAACTTTAGACAAACTGACTTCTTTCACTAATTTTGAAATTTATTAAGAAGTTTTGAAATAAACTGTTGAGATCAAAAAGAAAAGTAACATAAACATGACAATTTTACCAACAGTCCATATAATAAATATTTTGAATAGTATAACAGAGGATTTTTATTTACCTACCTCTGAAGTTATGGTTGGCTCGCAGTAAATAATAAATTGTTGCATATGAATAGCCATTCCAAAAATAAGATTTAATAGCTTCAGCTATACCTGAAATTGATAGATGATCAGCATCAGTATTTAGAAACAATGTACAACAATTAAACAGGAGGAAAATAAATAATTGACACTCTATCGACCACCAAATCATGATACATCTTTTATTATTTTATTCCATGTAAAGTTAGGATCACAAGTATCTGTTAATTGTATAGTATTGCTCACAAGCACCACAAACCTGTGTGTGACCCAATGTTTTTTTTTTCAAGGAAAAATTTGGTAACACGCCTGTGATTGGCACCAAAAAACATGCACATTAACTTCGCCGTACACATGCATATACAGTCTTCGGTATTGAGACGATGTGTTATTCAAAGCACAAACAAATACAGTTTAACCTGCAATAAGCTGTCATTGAATGGAAGTGGCTGAATTGACTGCTAACAGCAGGTTACCACTTAAACCGGGTTAAGATTAGTTCATTTTATAAGTCTATCCTGACATTTCTAATAGAGATACACAAATTCATAGATACAAGGGAAAAATCCACTTGTTAATCAGAATTCTTACATTATGTAACGACACTCTGTTGATCAGTTTTAATGTTTAAAGACCCAACTAGGTAGGTTTTCATGCATCCGGTCATTATTCAATGTTGCCGACACTTTGTTAATTCTAAATTTGATAAAATATGACCACTAAATTATTAAGTTAATACAGATACATTGGTGAATAGTTAAGTAAATAAAAGGTCACTGGCCATATATATAGCAGGTGGCTGCTTCATACAGGTTCAAAATAGAGTCATTTTTGTTTGAAGGAAGCCAGACTCAGGGGCTGATCCAGGTTTTTTTCTAGGGGGGGGGGGTCCTAACTTTTCATGGGGGTCCGAACTTTTCTAGGGGAGTCCAAACCTCGAACCACAACCACATTATACACATTTTGCGGGAAAATGCAACATATTCATATTCAAAACTACATAACCATTAAATCTATGTTAAGCACCGAGAAAAATTACTTAAAAATGACTTACAAGCAAGAAATACACTAATAGACATGTACGTTTTCCAAATTCTAGGGCGTCCGGACCCCCTGACCCCCTGCTGGATCCGCCCATGCAGACTGGCTGCTTACAGCAGGTGACCACTGATAGCTGGTGGGTGTTAATGCAGGTTATACTGTATACTATTGATTACACATATATAAGAAAAAAGTATTAATACCGTATAATAATAATAATAAAAACTTTATTTGTAGAGGCAACACAGTTAGGCAGAGTCCAATCTTCCCTGTGGGCCTCTTAAATAATAAAATAATACTATACTAAAACGAAAGTAAAAAACAAAGCATGTGAAAGGTACACAGGATTCACGCTAGCATCGTTTACTATTAGCAGTAAAAAAATGCTTTATGATATATTAAACGTTCATGTACACTGTAAAATACATGTGTATGTATCAAAGCAGTACTTCAAAAATATTAAAAATATTAAATTCAGTAAAAGCAATTTAAAAATAATCATAATCTTACCAACTGGTAGCATTGTCAGGAATGTAAACAACTACTGCACGTGTATACAGTGCGCATGCGCAAACCGTTTATGACTGTCGAGTTTAAACTCAGATTGATTAGCGCAGTTACGCAGCTTCAATTCGTAGGCATAAAAGGCGAGGTTAGCTCGATTAATTGAAATCTCGGAAATGCGGAATCGTGAAGCGAACTTATCATAACTTCGGAAGTGCGGAGACAGATAGCGAGATAACAGTTTCTTCGGAATGTTTTAGCGAAGTTACTGAAGGCTCGGAGATGTGGCAATGTTGAGCGAAGTAACAGTATCTTCGGGAATGCGCGATAGTTAGCGAACTTATCGTAAGTTCGGACACGCGGAGATGCGGAACGAATAGCGAAGTTATAGTTGTTCAAACTTCGGGGTTGTAAAAAACGCCATAAGTCCCGAAGGTAATTTAGAGCGTAACTTCGCTATTCAAACTTCGGGGTTGTAAAATGTAAAGTTCGGAGTTCGGGGTTTTGTAACTTCGGAAGTGCGGAAACGCGGACTTCGGGTTTTATGCCGATTAGTGTTAAGTTCGGAGTTCGGGATTTTGTAACTTCGGAAGTGCGGAAACGCGGACTTCGGGTTGTATGCCGATTAGCGAACTTACGCTCTAAATTACCTTCGGGACTTATGGCTTTCCATATAAAACAAAGACGTACTGCTGCATCTTTTGACCAAGATGAACTGACCTCACATTGGACAATGTTAAAACCCGTATCTCCGTACCAATAATCGCCACAGCAGTAAACATATTGATGCAAATAGTCATAGAGCGATGAAAAGTGTTAACTCATGAATTGTTTTGTTTGTTTTTGTTGGGTTAAACGCCATAGCAACACATTGTATAGGTCATATAATTAATTTTTTGACCAAGCTCCACGAAAGTATGCCCCGCCCGGGAATCGAACCCACGAACCCTCGATCAGTAGACTTGCGTGCAATCTGATTAAAACCCGATCTACAATTTTACCGCTCGAATACTCGCTAATGTAGATCTGGCCTTTTCCAAACGAAGGTCACGTTCAGTTGACCTTTTCTCATCATAATATTCATGACGAAATTGTTATGATACGTAACTTGTTTACATCGTCTACGTCACGAAATTTGAAACGAGCCGCCCAATCGCAGCCTGTGAATATTACCGCGGTTAAATTAGCAAGCAAAACTTGGTCTAAAAATAGAAAATACGAAATCAAAATGTGATTAATAGTGTTTTCGTCTAGATGAAAGCTACGCATTGATTGGTCGACACAAAGTTCATCTCGACGTGACCTCAAAGGGAAAAAGTACAGATCCAGTACGACCGTGGTCTACTGGATATGTGTTTACGCAGATTGAGCTAACCGGGCGGCTACATGAAATGTGACCGTTTGTTTTTTGTATGGTTTAACGCCGTAGCAACACATTATATAGGTTAAATCACGGCGGTCAGTCCACCTACTCACTGTTCCTGAAAAATCTAAATCTCTTGATTTAGCTGTTAACCAACTACTAGGCGCATACCTCCGTCAGTAACCGACTACTGCCCTACATGAATCAGAATCAGTGGTAGGAGGGAGAATGGTCGTAGAAAATGATTTCATGACTAAGCTCCACGAAAGTATGCCCCGATGAACTGTGATCATGACCAGATGAAATGCATGTTTTCATATGCACGCGATGTTTGATGATATTTAAGTTGCAAATGCTTATTTTAAGAAGGAAACGCCCCTTTATTGACACCATTACTTTTGCTGGTCCTAATTGTCGAATTTGCTGTAGTAACTTATACTTGAATACTTTATTAACATTATATTGAATTATATTTATAAGGCTGTCCCGTTTTTGTATATTATTAACAAAATAAACAGAACAGAATAAAAAAGAAATGTATTTTCTGTCGGTTAGGCGAAGCGCATTAGGCGGAAAATATTTTCCTTTGATATGTTAAGATCGTTGATTGGTCAATTGAAAGTTGTTATGAAGATGTTCAACCAATGAAACAGTGTGTTTCATCGCACAAGTTGTCGTGCGATTTTGATGTTGACATTCAGCTTTGGGCGGCTATACTGACCAGTCACAATTTTTTTTATTTTATAACAATATATATCAACTTGCCCAAGTGCTAAAATACACGTTATACAAAAGTGCTGTTTTGTTGTTTATAGATCATTATTCAATGATCTGGTCAGTTCAACGGAACATAACTTCATTTTACCCACGTAATAAATTACAGTATGGTGTACATGTGATACAAAATTATATAGTAAGAAATAAACATTCAGTCAATGATATAAATAACATTTAGTATGGGGGAATTTGCTCATATTAATACGAGGCATAAGTAGTGTGACATTATGAGAACTGATTCATAATCATCAAACAGAGTTTATGTATGGTTTTCAATAGTTCTGGTAATTTAGATTCCATATATTTTTAAAATAAAATTGTATGTCAATATGTCTGAAAATTGGCATATTACCCGTCAATTCAAGTCAATAGAATATGGAGTATGGACATTCTAATAGGGGTGCGCGGTATTGTAATTATCTCGCGGTACAAAACCGCGGTATGGGCGTGAACGAATAGTACCCGTAATTTTGGTTTTACACGTTTTGTATGATGTCTTGTATTTTGCGAGACAGAACCGTTGACTAATTTACGACAGTCGTCATTTTCTGAGATGAGTTGATCGTAAAATTTAGTTAGTAAATAAAATATTACGATTTAGTTCTTACTTTCGTGACCAGTTTTAAAAGCCGTGGAGCGCATTTTAAGTATGTATGGGTTTCCTTTGAGGATTGTTTTATTTATTTTTTCCACAAAATGTTGCTGTATTTATTCCCCCATTAATTTAAGTAAGTTTCAGCATAAACCCCTTTTGAGTACCTTGTATTAACAACACGTTTGGCGTCATGACACAATTATTAGACGGACCTATTCGTTTTAACGAAGGTTCGTCATTTTCAACTTTGATTACGAAATATCATGCAATTTCGATAAATTTGAGGAAAAAAACTCGAGAATGATGAAGTTGTTATTTATATTACCCATAAAAAAGATTTTAGTGTTTTTAAATGTTAATAAATGATATTCTTTAAAAGACATTTTTATTTAATAGCCCTACTGCACATGGTACAAGCTTACTTTGTGGTATACCGTGATATTTAGTAAAAACCGCGGTACATTGTATACCGTGGTATAAATTTCCTGGCGGTACCTAGCTCTACATTCTAATAATGTTCCTTGAAGTCAATCCACGGGGAATTGTCAAGTTACCTCCCTTTGATTTTTCAAACATGCATTTTATATACTTATATAAAAAGGGTACAACTGCATTTACTTGACCACTTCATCTAGATTTATTATTTTGTGACTCACAAAAATACTGATACCCTGGTGGCACTTTAACGGAACTATTAAATCGATTAAACATAACTCTTCGAGCTATGAATATTAAATGTTTCATAGCGCAGACTATAAAAACGATTAAATTATCAAGAACATCAAAAAACGCACAAAAATCTCAACTAGGACTCCTTGTATATAAGTATATAAAAGGTATGTTTGAAAAATCAAAGGGAGGTAACTTGACAATTCCCTGTGAGCCAATCTTTCTCATATCGCATAATGGACATATTCTAGCAATCAAAGCTGTACCGTCTCATCTTCACAATAGGAAACTTACGGTTAGCAGTGCGATTATTAACAAAATAAACTTGGAAGTTTTGAGTATGGAGTTCGTTCTCAAGTCAAGTATCCTATTTCCTAGGTGCACATTTTTTAGACTAGGTCAAAGGTTCACTACTCAGATGTCATAGTTTATCAATACAATAGCTAGATATTGTTTCATATTGGATCATTTTATACAAGTAGTTAATATTATCTCATTTCTTATCATTTCTATGTTTACCTAGATGGTGAGTGTTTAAATAATATCAAAATATTAAAGATACTATAAACAAATAGATTACTAGTAGTGTAAAGAGATAGGACGTTTCTTTTGGTCTGAGTCAAGATAGGCTATATATAACTATCTTCATGTGTAATTGTAGGGGGTGAGGTCATGGTGTTGTAATGGTCCTCCCTTACCCATGGTTAGAGTTTAGGGGTCGGAGTCATGGTTTCGTTTTATTCTCTCCATAGAAATATTCAGTGTTTGAGGATAGGGTCATGGCTTCGTTATGGTCCCTCCTTGCATATGGTCAGAGTTTGGGGATGGTGTTATGGTTTAGTTATAGTCCCTTCATAGATATGTATGGGGATGGGGCCATGGTTTCTATAAGGTTTCTCCTTGCATGTTCAGTATTTGGGAATGTGGTCATGGATTTGTTATGACCTGTCCTTGCATAATAATACTATGACTGCATTTTGTGCAGACCCTTACAAAAGTAAGGTTTTCATCACTTCAAAACTTAACAAAAAAAACTTCCTCAAAATAACTATCATCATTTGATTATATTATCTCTGTTCGTTCCAATTCGTCAACTATTTACTTTAAAAGTATTTCCCTCTTCTGTGCTTGACCTGAATTTAAAGATAAATTTTTAAATACATAGTGAATATGTTTAACACATTTTTGTTGTGTTTCAAATGTTCGACGTTTGCTTAACAACTCATAAGAGTGGTCATACCACATTATTGTCCATCTATTTACAAAGGGTGAAGTCAAAAACAAATTTTATCTTTAAACTAAGGAACCCTTTAGAAACCTATAACGTACGCACTATTAACAGTGACAAAACCCGGGTTGGTAGTGCAGTTGGTAGCGCCTGGATTTTGAATCTAGTGGCCCGAAGGGGGTACGGGTTCAAATCCCATCCGGGCCGGTTATACCCTTCCACGAAAATTTGACAATAATGTCAATTTTCCTCCATTAATAATGTATATGGAGAATTTCCTGACTTGTGGAAGGGTTGGTGAATACTGGTTAAAGCTAGGTTAGGTGCGCTGGACGCTGTAAAATAACCTAAAAAATAAAGTGTTGACCCGGTGGTAATTCCAGTATAAATAAATTAATGGTGACGATAAGATTTCTTAAGTTATTTCGACCTCACGATTTAACTTCATGCCGTATTCACATTTTTGGATTTCAAGTTAATCAATTCACAAATCCTGTTTCTGAATGAACGTTATTTCAGTCGCTGAAAATCGCAGAACTTTAGATATCCCATTCGATAGTCTACGGATCGGGGGTCGTGGGTTCGATTCTCGGGCGGGCACACTGTGATAGAGCTTGGTAATGAACAGATTCAACGGCCATTCTTTATCATGTAGGACAGTTGCCAGTCATTGTTGAGTGTACACAGGCGGATCCAGGATTTCTGGTTTGAGGGGGCGAAAAATTCCAGTTGAAGAGGGCGTAAAATGAACAAACAGAATGGGTTTCCAAGGGGCCGTAAGGGCCTCGATGGTTCAGGGCAAAACCCTGACCAGGGGACCGGCGGCCCCGGAAATTCCTTAGTTTTGGTTAATTCTAATTCTACATTTTTAGAGCCTCAGGAATTTTTTTCCACAGTATACAATATAAAGCATTTAGAGATATCATATAATTTTCTTACAGCCGCTGAACCATGTTTAAATCTTACAATAATGAGAAGGAATTGTTTTTATAAGGTATGCTATGTTGCACGCGTAGCGTGCAAATTGTTTTACATGTACGATATATATATATTACTTATAAATATCATATTTTATGACGATAAAAAACTTTGCTTGGGCAATTTTTGGGGAATTGGTTATCTACTTAATCTAGAGATTTAGAATTACAGGAACGGTGAGTAGGTTGACTGATCGACACGATGTGACCTAAGCAATGTGTTGCTTCGGTGTTAAACCAAACCAATGACAATGACAATGACAAATATTTATTTGTTTAAAGGCCTTCGACCCATACAAAATTACAATATTACATAATATAAACATACAATTTACACATGTGTACCATTTAAAGATGAAATGATATAAAGAAGTAATTATATCTTTTTTCTGTTGGTACGTTATTCTTCCGGTAAAGGGAGGTAACTGTTGTGTGCGGGAGTTTGACACCAGCCGTGTGAGCATGTCAAAAATTGTAAATCATTTTAAAACAACAGTATTGTGAAATATTTATTTATTTATATCAATAAAACATACGTTTACCATATTTATGTGACTACATAATTGAATAAAAATTTTAAGTACATTTGCCCTAGGGGATGAAAACTATAAAAATGATATGTAATACTATATATGGGGAAAATATAGATTTGCACACGTTTAATTTCACATTATGTATACATGTTTAGACTGTCAAGCTTTAATTAAACGATGCATATGATAGTGAAAGGGTGTGACAGTCAGACAACCACATAGTAAGATTAACTGTTCGAGTCAGGTTCAGATCGAGCAATATTTGCTAAGGGATCCAAAATTCATCTATGGAATATAGCGTTGTAATGATTTAAGAATTCATTTTTTTCCATCGTAATTTTGACTTTAGTCAGTTATCTTTCCCTGATAAAATCTGAAGCAATCCAATTGGTAAGTAGGTCTTTACAGTTGGAATCCTCGGATTTTATCGTTGAATTTCTATGTAAGGATAACAAAAATATTTCATCTAATATCTTTCTTGTTAATTAAAATATTAAAAGAAGTGATGAAATTTAGATAGTTATTAACCCTAAAAATACTTAGCTTGAATTTCAAACAAATTGAGTGATTTACAAAAAAGTAATTCAATATTAATTTTGGCAAATTGACATTACAAAGTAAGGGTAAACCTGAGTAATCCAAATAATAGGACATACCTATTTGAAGAGTATACAAGGGGAAATAACTGACTAAAGTTCCTCATTACAATGCATTACATCTAGAATGAAAGCAATTTATTCTTGAACAGAACAAAACTGAACAGAATAGAGCATACATGATATTTTTTTCACAGGTTAAGTGGTAACTTTATGCAATCATAATACAATGTATAATGCAAACACATACATGTATGTATATATTTATAAATAGGGAAGTAAACATAAATATTTAAAATACCTAAGCATTATTTTTTCATTTTTTTTATATTTTTAGCGGGATAGGAAACTTTTTACTTTAAACATTTTCAAGCTATGGATAAATTACGTTAAATTGACTGCTGACGAGACATAAACAATGAATCAATGTAATAAAATTATTTAATTAAGATTAAAATTTAAAAGTATTCAGTCAAATAAATTTTGGGAGTCATGAGAACCCCGTTTCTTAGAAGCATGAGACAACATATAAAATAGAAGATGAAAATTGGTTTGGGGCCCCTTTAAACCCACCGCTGGTCCGTCTATGGAAGATATGGCTTACCAGTCCCGGTATTGTTTCGGTTTCAATCCTAATTTTACAAAAAATCGTGAGTGATCACTATTGTTTTAAAGTACATGTACATTGGTCGATACTTTCTCTTAAACCAGTAAACCACACAAATAAAATAAAAAACATTGTCAAATATGGTTGAGTTTCATCAAGTTCAAATATAGATATTATTTAATTTATTTAACTAAACTCCTGACTAGGTATAACAATACAAGTTTGAACAATTTAATTATTAGAAATTAATAATACTCATAAAAAAATAAAAATAGATATTAAACAATTTGATCTGTACAAACTTATAACACGCGCTCGGTTGATAATAGTCAGAAATCTTATGAATATTACATATTTCCGCGTAATTATTTCCGTGGTTTACGTAATTGTTTCAATTACTATTTGTAATTGTCTTTCATATGTCATTCAATATTGAATAATTAAAATTCATGTTTCAAAAATTTAGTGTTAAAAATGACCATATGACTATTTAAGTGTTTACGTATTATGTTTCTTTAAACTTAACAATTAGTATTGTATGTCTACTGCCTAATTGTCTCAAGTAAATAAATTAATACAAGGAGGGTATGGTAGTCAGTTTAACGTGTCATAATACCGAGTACTTTGACAGCGACAGGGTCAAAATCCGCTCCGGGCTATTTGCCTTTTGTCACTAACTGTTGAATGCGGAACTGTATTGAAGCGAAATACAATCTTAATATTGTACATGTACATGTAGTAACTTATATCTGTTGCTCAGGGAATCGGTAAAGATTGAGAATTTTGAAACAATATATGAATCATAGCAAATATTGAGGAATTTACAACGTTTGTGAAAATACTACATAATTATACTGCCGCTGTTTGTTGGTCTATCGACATCAGCATAGAGAGTAAATCGTTTTTCCCTAGTTCGCTGGGAAAATCAGCAGTCATCTTTATTCCGCGTTGGTTCATTTTCCGTTACACTAGCGTTCAGAGAAGGACTGTATCATTTCTACTCTGTTAGTTGATAACATTGGATCTATCGGTAGAAAATTTAAACACAAAAAGTTAGAAACTTAACTTAAAAATTGTGAATAAAATATTAGATATCGTTCGCTAAACAGTTTTACAATTTTTACGGATTGTTAATATATCGTATTTCAGTGGAAACATTTTCATTGGATTGACAGCAGTGCGTTTAAAAGTAAAAGTTCTTTAGAGATAGTATTATCTTGCATTTCAAGCGTCAAGCTTTAATTTCGAAAATAAAATAAATAGTGTTCCACAAATCGGATTACTGACTTTAAAAAATGGAAAAGAAAGTTTACATCGCTGTTGTCGGAATTTTCGTCATGTTCGCTTGCTGCGTGCAAGGCTGCCAGATCCCTTCAGGGGTTATGAACAATAATAGATATCGTGACGACGGAATAAAGGTCCGGTATTCTACTTACGTTATTTATGGACAAGTGACCAAAAATGTTACTGGAAATTATCAGTACACGGATATATCCGGGATTTATGCAGCGGAAGTAGAAGTACTCTGTTCATACAAGGGACAAAGTATACCTAGCCCGATCATTGTGACAGGTTTAGGTGAGTACCTTTAAACTATATCTCTATACTGTATACTTAACAGTGCGTCGGTGTTCACTAACAGACGTGCGACCGTCGTGCGATTGTTATCCTAGTCGGTCGAGTTTGAATCTGTTCAGAGGCTCGAGCCATTCTATGAATAAGTCCGTTTGTGAACAAAATTAGGCTCGAGCGACTTATATCGTCTCTTTTTGCATTATATAATCTTGATGCATATGTTTTATACTTTTATCATGGTTTTTGCTCGTCATTGATTTGTTTCCCTTTTGAATGTTTTATTTGTAGAAATTCATGGGAAAAAGTATTAAACAAATATTTCTTCTTTTGGGGAAAAATCATACCAATGACTTTAATGTAAAAAAAGAACATAACTTGCGTGTACGTTGGCGTGGGATTATTACGTTATAGTGTACAATAATTGCAGTCTTACACTTAAGACCTACTGATTTAGTGAATGTCAATGTTATTGAATCTGAATTCAATGTCTCAGGTCACACTGAACGAGCCTTTTTATAAAACAAATAGCTCAGTTTTTCAAATCTTTTGTTTTATATTTCTAAAAGGAAGTACAATTATAAATGTACATATTTAACACGCTTTATTACATCTGAAGTCGTAATGTTGATAAAGGAAGTTATGTATAGATGTCAAGTAACTAGGTCAACACTAGAACGAACAATTGTGTACAAAGTTTGATTATGATGTACTGAATAAAAACGAAATTGTCAAAAATTGGCAATTTGAGGCAATTTAATATGCATAATTGAGGAGCCTCTATTTATAAGTGATTATGCACCTGTTCGGGGTATACAAGACGCTCGTAGTATGAAACTTGAAATAAATGTCTATAATTGGTACCATTTATGCATTATAAATACCATTTGTTAGTTAGCTATTGTAAAAATGCATTCAAAACCTGGTCAAGCAATTCGAGTGAGTCAGTCAGTGATTTATCAAAAATGAAGCGGACACTACCGGCCAGTCAATTTGGTGGGTATTTAGTCAGTGGTCATTGCTCATTTTTGGTGTCGATTACTTGACGGTGACTGACATGTACATGTATATAAATTAGCATGTTTTAGATGTACATGTATATATTTACACTGTGTTTAGATACCAACTTGTATGTCATTGGCTAGCGGCGATTGGTATGCCGTTTATCTTACGTATCTTTAGCCACGACCAACCACGACCTATACTAATGAACTTTAAACATTTCCAATAAGGCGGTGGGGATAATTTACAATCAAATCGACAAATTACTGCAAATTGTCCTATAATTGAAAACTATCAAATAACAGCCCTTTTGATTTGCCAATTAGTACATTTTATCATTAGGTAATAATGTTTAGTATAGATTTCCACCCAGTTTTAGATTATTATGGTAAGTCTGTAGACCTTCTGTCATTGTAATAGTCGGTGAATTATTTATGATTCAAGTCTGCCGTCTGCTTTATCGGAGTACTAATTATAAAGTCACTTTGCTGTTTGACTTTATACAATACTGGTTACCATAGTTACTAGTACTGTATTGTGTTTTTTTATTTTTGTAAAATAGTAACAATGAAAACATTGAACAATGAACACCTGTCATTAATTAGTTAAAACAATATTGCCCCTGGTGTAAAAATTTAATCACTAATTAATATTAATGATAATGAATTGCCATTTGTACATAAACCACGTGGAATAAGGCTAGCCATCAATCATCGTCATCATCATCAGCACAGCAGCAACAGTATCAGTACTGTCATCACCATCATATTTATCATCATCATCATCATCATTGTAACAAACTTTCTCATTGTTATTACTATCTCAAATCACCGTCAACCAATCGCTACAGATCATCATCATCATCATCATTGTAACAAACTGTCTCATTGTTATTACTATCTCAAATCACCGTCAATCCTACCGCTTCACATCATCTTCATCATCGTCGTCGTCATCATCATTATGATTATTAAAAGTGTCACCATCACCGTCACTATTGTCACCATGATGTTAAATATAACTTCACAGCCATTATCATTATCATCGTCGTCATCAGTATCATCATTATAATTGCAACAACCATCGTCACTATTGTCATCACTGTTAAAACATCAACATATCACTCCACTGTTATCGTCATCATCAGTGCTTATATAATGTCTGTCTGTCACAGTTGGATGCTGAGGTTCTGGTTTGTGTTCGAAAACATTGAAACATTGGTTGACATCATCACTGAATATAATATCTGACCTGTTTGTAGCAACCATATTCTATAACCAGCCAGTCCTAACAATCTATAACTGTTTTATGTAGCATGTAGGCAGCCCTCCTATACTGTTCTTCCAGTTCACACAGGTTTAGTGCAATCACCATTGTTGTTTTTATCTGAATCCAGCTAGTATGGCAGATGACAAGACAAAACGTCATTCTATAGATTTAGTATTACATATTATACCATAGTTGATGTTAGTGTCTCTAGTTAGTACATTTATTTACGTGTTTTGATAGAAGTCCAATATTTAGAACACAACAGTGCTCATCGTGATTGTTGCATGCACAGAACAATACCTTGCAAATATCAGTTATGTAACGTGAGGTGAAGTTCACGTCGAAACAATTGTCTTGAAATAGAGATTAAGTAGGGTTCCCATTCGTTCTTTGATGGGTAAAAGTACGTCAGGCAAAGCATAATAATGGCGGCGCCTGATGTTCTGTACAAGTTATCGGATAATTTTGTTTTCAAATAAACATTTCTTACTATATAGGCTTAAAATCATAGGAACGTTGTCCCTTTGTTCAAGAATTACAGTCTTATTTGACAATTGTTGTTGCTAAAATGTCAAATCGCGATTATTTAACTTTAATGTATAGCACGTGTCCCATGGATAAGCTGCTCAGTAGGAGAACATGATTGTTTCATTAAATACTTTTTTTTAATGTTTCAAATAGCCCTTAAGCATAATTTAGCATGATTTTTTGTTAATTCAATTTTCATAAAAATATGAAGTTTTAACTAGAATTTTAAATGTCAATATTTTCAGAACATTTTATTTCTAGTCTTTTATTTCCTCATACATTGGAAATAAATAAACTGTCTATCTATTACATGTACATGTCATGGACCCTAGGTCATGGACCCTATTTAGGGTCCTTGTTCATGTATACAAAGATTACAATTTATAGCTTATTTAACCAAGTACATATATAATAGTGTTATAATCCTTAGGTCGATATTTTGTTGTTAATGTTGCTCATGGATAATGTTGTTGTGTAGGAAAACACCATCTGGCTTGTGGTTAATGAATGAATAGCGTGTGTTTCTTTTATCAATTGATTTTGTCATCTGTCACCGACTGTGAAAAAAAGATGAAAGAAGCATTTACAGTACATCGATTTTTACACGCTTGACTGGTTCCTAGCAATAGCTGACTGGCTAGTTCACAGTACAGCTAGATCACTATCAGAGCGTCTGTCTGATCGAGAGTGTACCTTGTATTGTGATTTGTTATGGTCTGGGTTTTTGTGCTGTTTAACTTGCCTTTCTGCAATTTAAATACTCATTTTAGCATTAAAGTGTACACACGTTAATCATGGAAGGTTTATATATACCAAACATGTAACATATCTTTGTTTCATGATTTATATACTATACTTTCATATCAATAACGTGTTCTCTTCATGTCTTTCTCGTACCCCGAGGTTATCAAGATTCTCGATCCTACTTAACTCTGGGTACGAGAATGACTTTATGTGGGTTGTATGTGTTAATAAAACTTATTAGATCTATATTAAAGAAGTCTAAACGGTTTTTATTTTCGCCGTCTAATGTAATAGCCGATGAGCTGGTTAATGTATGATACGACATTACAGCATAATAATATCGCGGGTTTAGCGCAAAACGGTCGTAACTCGCTCTTTTCTTATATTCAGTTACGACCGTTATGCACTAAACCGGCGATATAATACATGTTAAACGTCTGTTTATCTATAAGAACCTAAACTGTCTTTCATTTTGTTGGTATGCTCTGTCTACAAAACATATTATATACCCGAGCCTCTCCATTCTCGTACCCAGAGTCTAGTAGGATTCTTGATAGATCGAGAATCTTGATAACCTCGGGGTACGAGAATGGGGTCTCTCATGCACCTTTGACATTTTATGCAAGGATAAAATTTGCTTAACTTTTCTTATCTATTTACGTGTCAGAGAAGCTAAACTACGTTAGGAAAAGCTCATCCTCGTACCCCGAGGTTATCAAGATTCTCGATCCAGCTAGTACCGAGAGTTCTACTAAACTCTGGGTACGAGAATGGGAAATGCTATGTTTTATTGTGTACATGTATATATGTTGATGCAGTTCTCAGTAACATTACTTTAAACAATTAAAATCAAACAACCAATTTCTGCACAGAAAAAAAAGCATAAAACAATATGACTCCGTTCAGCCTTTCACAAAACGTTCATCCTATGTGTCGAGTATAGAAGTTAAAATAATAGTACAAGTAACGACTTCTTATAATTGGTGATTTTTCACTTTGTGTGTAAATTGGGATAAGTCTGTAAGAAATAAAGACAGTAATACACAACACATGTTTTCTTGTATAAAAATGCCATTCTTACAGTCTTACTCTATGATTTTATTTGGTGCCAACTTATTCAGCGCTTGGAGAGCTGTACAGTATAACATATTGTGCAAAAAGAAATACTTCAAATTCCACACAGCGTAAGGTAACGCACGCTGCAGAATTTTCATATTTTTTCTGCCATAAAACCGTTTTTTTTTTCGCTACTAAAAACTTATCTCAGTTTGATTTTCATTGCTCTATTTTACTCAAAACGTTCACAATACTGTGAGGAACTAGAATGCGTGTAGCTAATCCACGCTCTAATCACTTTTCGTCACAATTGAAACGTACTCAAGCACCTCGTACTTAACATTTTCGCGCCAAAACTTTACACTGATCATATTTCCATTGTTTTCTATTTTCTTTTCACCATACAAACTCAGTGACCGTGGAAATACTTTTGCTTTTATTCAAAACATTAAGAACAAAACGTATACAAGTACATGTAAGCATTGATTCCGCTTTCTAATGAAAAGAGAAATGCGTCAGCAGACGATATTTGCTGTTAATGTTTTCTGCTGTGAACTATCAGAAAGAAAGTTTCACCTGTTTTAAAAGAGAACCAAAGGTTATGTAATTATGTAGTAGAACGTATACAATTGATATTTGATGAAATTATGTATAAACATACAATGTAAGATAAGACTATTATTATGTAAAATACATTTAAAAAAGGTTGATCGGTGCTTTCGTACGATTTATAATCGATGACTCAGCATGTCTACAAAAGACGCAGATTTTTTTCTAATTATTAAAAATTGGTATATTTTTGGTTTGCATAGACTTAAAGCTCATAGCCCTGGAACACCACTCGAATACCTTCAATGCTGCAATAGTCGTCACGGTGGTTGGTTTTAGTAGTGTGTCGAAATTTAGATAAAATAGAATTGTTAAGGAGGGATTGCAATAAACAAGGATAGATTATCTAATATCATTAATTTTGAAAACTAGATACCAGCTGAATGGTGGCCTTTATATAAATGAAGTTTTCTTCGTGCAACATAATAGTTTATATAATTGCTGACCCTGAGACCATACTTTCAACATTAAATAATTAATACATTTTAGTACAATTGTTATATTAATGTACTATAATTATGTGGGTGGTCAACAGTAGCATATATTCTGTCAATGTATCCCATTATACATAACAAAACTTGAGGTATTTATAATGTATACAACGTACAAAGGCTAGTATTGACATATTGGGACATTCTGTAATTTAAGTGTAAACATCATGTACAAATATGTCAATAAATCTCCTATGAACTACCCTAAACATTCACAATAATCGCTATTATAGTAGACGAAAGTATGTTTCAATATTTAAAAACTGTGATACGAGCGTATCATATTAAAAGGCCGCCTTTTATGTTATTATATTGTCAAGAAGCCATTATACGAAACATGACCTTACAAAACTGAGATCACGTGACCATGTAATGAGCCACGTGACGTTATAATGACCCACGTGATCTTGTAATGACCATAATCATGATAGTTTGTACATTTTGACATTTTGTATAAATGACTGTCTATAGCGGACTGGCCTTTTGACGGTGGTGAAAAATAGGTGCACATATTTGTATCTTGTTATAAATATATCAATTAAGCTATTATGGGGTTAAAGGTTGACAGTAGACCATGTACAATATATTAATAATTGTGGGAAATTGAGATTAGAGTATGTTATTAATTCACAAATGACCGGTATAGTAATGTTTTGTAAAATGAAAAATGTTAACTTTTATATTACTATAGTGTGTAGTGTTTATGGCGCACGACATGTTTATGAGATTCGGTAGTTTCAGTTTATGGTTATTTCTTCAGCCGCTTACCTGACAGTTCTCTGTCATAAAACTGTTCTTAGTCTTTGAGTTTAACGCTAAATTGAACCCAAATTTTGATCATTTTACAGCAGTCCGTTCACCAAACCAGTTTTCCTGAAGATTTTTCGTTCATATACATGTACAATGTGCACTCAAAACGTTTTACTCGTCTAAAATTTAAAACAGAAACAATCCTGAATACTTTGTACACAATCTCGTAAAATAAACACGTAAAATTTCATCTTATCTTTTAGTGCTACAAGTTAAGTTTAGTATTCAGAATGAATTCATTCTGTGATAACAGAACTACAGAATTCTGAAATTATTATTCTACAGTTTTGCATTCCCTACTTGATTGAATTTATACAGACAATTTAAAAGGCTTGACTCAAAACTTCCTGCCACATGTCGGCGTTCCCATCTTTTTACATCGTGCTAGTCCGTACAATGTAAGCTATATCTGAGATTTTTACTGACCACGGATGAATATAATTGTTTTACCCACTCATGTATGACACCCTAAATTCTTGTAATAGTTTTACCATGTGTGTTTGACTGGAACAACAGACGCGTGTTTGTTTGTGCACTCAATAAACGCTACTTGCTTGAAATACGGTAACCCATATTTGTTGTACATGTACTTTAAAATGGCCTACTAAACTGACTGAATTCTTAGACTTTGCAAGTTTTTTTGTTAGTTTAGTGAAGCTATGTGCTAAAATTACAGAATTTCTGACTTCTCTTTTCATATACGAGTTTGTCTGTCAGAAGTCACATGGGTGCTCAAATTTTAGAAATACCTGAAGAGTAGTTCATTGCTTTTCTTATAATACAATTTAGATGATGAGGAAAGACTGTTGCAAAATCATTGTGAAGTCCTGTAAACATCTTGATTCCATCAGAAACAAGAAACGCTCAGGAGGCGTTGTCATTCAAATATATATGCAGTAATTTTTTACTTATATTTTAATCATACATTTGTATATTTATGTCTTTTCGGCTAAACTATTACAAAATGGGGTATCGAATTTATTTGAACTGTTATGTTTAATTCCGATGCTCGGCATTGTACTCCGGTCACATGCAGACTTGCATGTGCGATACGGTTCATTCTGGATAATATCGCTTATTAAATTACAAATATAATGTGAAGTTCGCACTAAATACCGTCTAACAAACATTTTTCAAGCGGCGTTGACCAATTTGGAATACTTCGGCAATATTATTGATCTTCAGTGTACGGAATCACCCGAGTAGTTACCCTAATGGCGTTGACCTTTAATAAGTAGCTTTAAAAAGGCACCGAAGCAACAATGACTCTTCTATGGAAATTGTTATTTGACGTTCTCAGCAAATATTTGTTGTTAGTTTAATATGTGCAGATTACTAGAATGTTTGTCTAACTCTCCAGAGCATTTGAGCGCCAACTTCATCTCTGATAGAACCCTGATAACGTAATGTTGTTTTCATTTGCATACAAATTGTGTTTTCCTTTTAACATCAAAGCATACTTTTACATATTGCTGATAGTAATTGTTGGGAACAGATCAGTGATGTTAAAGTTTAGAAGTAAGGTAGCAGTTACTATATAAATATACATAAACTATTAATTTCTGTTTGCCTTTCACTTGGGATGTTACAAAATAATAATTGACAAACTGACACTCGGATTAACTCAGTAAATATCCCTAGGTTAAAATAAATTGATTTTAAATGAGATAGGTCACCTACCAGCGTATGTCTAATTTGATATAAGTTGATACAAAAAATGGCGGGTCTTTGTCCGCCATTGTTCGCCATGATGTAAGCAAATATTGCACCGTCTACTCGGATTGCTTTGTGTTTGTTCGTTACACGTGTTTATGTTATTTAACCCTTATTTGTGTTTATTCAGGGACCTTAGGGATCTGTGAAATGTAAATATTTCTATTATCTATTCACTACACTGGGTGTCTATTTTCTCAATTAGGTTTGAATTGTAACATTTATTCATTAATACAACAGACGGGCCACTGTTCCCATATGACATTTTACACTGTGCCGCTGTCATATTGCATTGAATGCCGAATTGAATTAAAGCTTTTACATCAGTTTGGATTAAAGTGATGTTTTCTATTCTTTTGAAAGATGTTTACTCTTTCTTTTTATTTTCATTCTTTAGGTTACTTTTTTATCATTTAACATATGCTTTCTTCTCCTTGACTCTCCTTTTTGTCATTATGAAAACAGAATTTATTCATACCACCCTTGTTCAAGTTACAATGTGCTATGTTGTTTACTTGAATGTTTTCAGTATATTTGCTGAGATTTTGACTGTAATTCACAAAACTTCAATGTTATAAATATGTAATAATTGCCTTTATACAATGTACCATGAAAAAGAAAAAATCTACCTGAAAACCAACGTATCTAGTTTTTGACTCGGTGTCAAGGGCACCCGCTGGACGAATTTGCTACAAATGCTATTTGAAACTCTGAAAAAAAAGAAAAACGATGTCTAAAAATTTAGTCGAAATAGGCCTGTCACCCTAATATGAATCCTATAAAATAAATTATTCTGCATTAAACCCTGGTACAATTGCAAAAATGTGTAATAATGCTAAACTATCATCCACGCTCTGTATTGAAATTAATCATGTTGTTTGTTCGCGTTTTCTTCAATAAGCTCAAGCAAAATAAAATACGTGTTCGCTAATTGTCAACAGAAGCACACCTCAGTTTACACTTGATCCATACTTTGATAATGATATAGTCAAAGCTAGCTGACTTTTACGCCATCAATAATTCTGCCTTCTGACATCATTGTCTTAAATATCGACTTGTATGAAATCTGATATATTACCCACTTTGTTCGATGCATTATCTCAGCCATTATTCTGATAAATATTCATAAACGTGATGCATTATGGGAAAATATTGTACGGAATTCTTCTGACTTCATCCATGATCAAGTGGTCCAAGTAGACATTAAACAGCGCTGTCTTGAGTGAATTGCCCTGGATAAGAAATGCTTAACAGTCGAGAGCTTGGATTGTATGACGCCAGTTTCCAGACTTTGGCCAGATTTTTACCGTAGATATTGTACAGTTATTGCATTTTGAGATGTAATTTATGACTCCCAGCGTCCAACCGTATCATGGCCGACACATGTTGCATTCGATATACTTCGGTTTTTATTGACATGAATGGTTGTCTCTAAAAAATCGTACCATTTGATTAAGTCAACTGTTAGCTTTCACTCCGATGGACACAATAGGCAATTGACGGGAACTAACATTAATAAACGTTTAACCTCGTTTATCAAATAACATTAGGGTGAAATTCGATTAGCAACAGGGGTGTGCTTAAAGTGGTTGTTATACACCTTAATTATCTGGTATTATCATAAAATATCGCACCTCTCTCGTGGTCTGTCGAGATAAGGCGAGACTACGTAAATTGTGGTAAATATCTTTAATGTAATAAAATGAATCACGATTGTTAAGTAGTTTTATTAGAGAAAATAACAATTAGAGATATTTTCTACTTTTACAGCGTCATGCTGGTACTTTCACTTAGACGGAACAAGTTTTTTTTCGTGAGCGTTGTGAATTTGAGAAATTTCACTTTTTTCCGCCAGTGATTTAAATATCATCTCGCTAAAGATGTACATACATGCTTTTTGCAAATTGAGCTCAAATATGTTTATTTCACTCATGCTGAAATCCAAAACATATTTGGTTATCTCGAGTGATTACGTCATCATTTTTTGTGTGTTTTTAACTTGATAGCTGAATCTTTCCAACGGTCTTATTTCACTTTCCTTATTTTTTTTTGAAAGAAAAATAGAGAAAAAACTGTCTGAGAAGAGTTCATTATACACATTTAAGTAATCTTAGTGGGTATGTATACAGGGACACTTTCCCGCCTTCTAGAACGGTCACCTCCCTTTAACAACCACATCTCAACAACAGCGGCTACCTTAATTTCGCCCATAACATTTTTCGATTGACGATAGCCCTATCTATTCCAAGCTCATCTTTACCACAGCCACTTTAGCATGGTTCTGCAACTAGTTCTAACAGATAGGTTTTATTGTATAAAATTGTAGCCCGTTATCAGGTGCTTCTGAGATTTCAAGAATTTACGTTTTTTTACTGAATTTAAAACTAATTATTGTTTGTACTATCAGCTATCAATATATGTTAAGCACGTATTATAAACAAACATAATATACTTATAGTTCTGTCAAGTTTCACTGTTGTAATAATATCTCTTTTTAATGGGAAGAAAATGAAGGAAAAAAACCTGACAAATCTTCAATTATAAAGCTAACTGTGTTATTATTTATTGAACAAATTATGAACTTGTCAGGACAGTCAGTTGCACTCATGTCAGTGCTTACTACACTACATGTACTGATATTTTGTGATTGAGTTGAACTAACCATTCCCAGTCGGTGATTCGAAATATCCGATCATTCGAAAAATCAAAACGTCGATGACATATTTTACCGCATTTGTTTTTTACAAATATACAAACTCTGCTACACATATGTGTTTTACAACGAATTTCTGTTGATTGTCTGAATTACATAAGTACACATATTACTTAAACTCTGAGAATAGCTGTCTTTATGAGTTATCATTTGTTCCGAATAGTAGCGAACATTGCCGACTTTACTCGGACATGTTGTGAAAGACAAAACTGGCATGCACATTCCACAGAAGTTAGGTTTATTTAACATTTCGATGAAGAAATGTCAAAGGTATGTATAAACATTGAAGAGTAATGTTACATTTCCGGTAATTTGTAGTAATGGATATTTAGAAAAAAAAACAAGAGTTATCGTTCTTAATATAGCGTGAACATTTTCAAAGTATTCTAATTGATAGAATATAATCCGCTGAGGTGACACTGACTTCCCTGTGCTCATCTGTTACACGAATTGATGCGAATAAATTTATCATTAACAGCATAAGTTGAGATATCATATGTTTTTATTCAAGCCACGCAACGTGTATACCGCTCAATCACTTAAGGAAAATCAGTGCATTGCAACAAAACACTCAGGTATCATGCATTGAAATATTATACCATGAAAACATCATGCTAGCATATAAACTTGACTATCTCTCTCGGCGTTGTTCTGATGGTAGCATGTATATACATTGTTCATTGTTTGTAATGGAATAATATTTCTGTAAATTATTAGTAAGGGACGGACTGTATTAACCAATTATATATAATAATAATCACCAGTTTTGTTGTCATGGTGGCGTAATTCTTAATGTCGGTGTAGTAACCATAGGTCATCTATTACCAACGTTCTAGTACTTTGGAATGAGCGAAATGAGCGAAATGGGCGAAATGACAAAATAGGCGAAATGACCTCATACATTACGCTTGTTAATTGAGATAATAATGTCTTTGTTCATGGTCCAACATAAACAAACGTAGTGAAGATCTCAAAGAATTTGCCTTAATCATCACGTTCTATACTAAATTTTGTTGTTTTTAGAAAGTGGGTGGGGCAAATCATCAAAGTTCTTTTTTCTAGAAATTTAGTGTTGATGGATTTATTACGCAATAAGCGTGGTATGAGATGTGCTTGACAGCTCAGAAGAGATTGGATATGAAATATTAACTAATTAGCTTAAATTAAGAACAATATATATTTTTTTACTTGGTGGACCACTTTCCCTGTCCTTAAGTCGGAACGTTTACTGCGAACTACTTTGTCATAAAACATGTGGAACTACTTTTTGTCTTCGGTTAATGCGCCATAAAAGATGCAAATTGAGCAAACCGTGCAATATTTTATGTTAAAATTGCATCATTTACATGCATTCTACATTTTTATGGCTAATTATAGCAAGAGTAACGTACTCTCAAAGACAAAAATGATAATTATATAATACATTTTTATATTCATCCGCGACAGAGAAATCCCATAAATCATACTTAATAAAGATTGGGATAGAATGTAGCGCCCCCTATTGTTTAGTAGTGAGTAAATCATGGGTAAAAACCGGTTAACACGTATCCTAGTCTATTCATTACCGTACTTTACCTCCTACCTCGACTTTTCTTTTTTCGGTCGTTAGTAGTAAAACTTTGTCGTAAATCACCATCGTACATTGACCAAGGATAATCTAAGCGGACCCATTTGCTACTGACATTATCATTAATAGGGTAATTGACATCAAGAATGCGAGCAGATTACATTTGATACTCTACTTTAGTCGAACTACTTTTTCAGTAATTTGGTCGAACCATTTTTTTTCTCGTCCCACGATAATACCCTCTTATAAGTTGTTTATGTTTTGGGCGAGATAGTTGTTTCTAATCACATTAATTATTTATTATCATAAACATTAATCTACGTTGTAAACAAAGATATTGTTAAATACGTTTGTGATGAAGACAAAGGCAGCTGTTCGGCCATGTTTTTATCCGTTAGTTAGTGTAGTAAATAGAAATACTTTGAAAGATACAAGTCGCGAACCGCCAGTTTTGCTGAAGTGAAAAAGAGAAATGCAATCATGTTTTATTTTGATAATTTAATTTAATTAAAAGAGACAACCGAGTTCGAACAAGCAATTTACTGAAGAACAGTACAGAAAAGCATTTATTGTGATAAGACACAATTTTGTTAGCTTCAAGTTACCGAAACTTGCGTTTATTATTTAAACGCCATATTGCCAATTTGCAATTACTGCGCGGACGTAATGAAGTGATTAACACCTACATTGGAACTACTTTTTTGCATAATCTACTAGATTTAGAAGCGGTCATCAACATCGTAATTTTATCTGTTTTTGCAATGACAATCCGTGTGATTGTTAAAATTAAGCCATAAATAATTGTTTAAAATACTTACCTATTGTTGAAGAGTTTTAGACGGAAGTTGTGAATTGTCAGATATGAGATTATTTGCTAATTAAACGAGGTTACCCGTTGTATGACAGTTTTTCAATTACTACTTAGACTATTTTTACAACGGGTTTCTATACCCGTTTAAACTTGAAGTGATGTTAATATCGACGTTTTTACAGCATGGCGCAATATTGAAGTGGTGTCAATTACAAGAAATAAAATCATCATTGGTGTCATTTGATAACAATCAGTTTTAGATATAACTTCTGTAAATTATGCTTTTAAAAGTTCACTACACAATTTAGGTATTATTAAGTTTTATCCAACTGTCACAGGCTCATGCATCAATCCCGCTGATTTAAAATCTCTCTACAGTACTTCTGTACTCACTATTGATAAAACTTTTTATCGGTTTACATTTAAATCATCGGGATAAATGTATACGCCAATGACAGTTGATTAGATTTAAAATATAGTTTCGTTTGTTTTGTGATGTACAAAATGTAAATATGCATGAAATTGGTCGTCAGTTCCCAGTTTGACTTTCAAAATTTATTCCTGATTTAGATTAGAACGTAAAACCAGTCTGGCTACCTGATTTTGTTTGACATTTGAATCAAAGGCAAACGTGTTCCTATTAAGTTAGAAACTAATAAAAGTTTGATTTAGATACTTGTCCAAAATTTGCAAAGAAAGTGAAACTAAAAATTCAGAACTGGGTCCAGCATCACAGACATTGCTCTCCTTTTCATCGCTTAAAAGTTTCACTCATTCACTTTTCATGTAAAAGTAGTAGTATTTTCACTGAGCTGCAAGGGGAGCGTACACAGACATAAAATGAACAGAGTCAGGTTATGTTTTCATTATGATAAAAACTGATTAATAATTGTTTTAACTTTTAACTTAATGACAATTTACCAGTGGTATTTTCTGACTAAACACCGTCAGTAGTCTAGACCTCTAGTGTGAATGTTCTCTGTGTTTGATGTCACCATGCGAAAATCTGTCAACAGTTGCTATAATAGTTTAATACCATTATAAAAGCTCTTTTATAGGATTTAGCGACATATTTTCACTTTCATGTTGTACCTACCAGCAGGGGAGATAATTGGACGCTAACAAAATTTGTTAACAGAAAGAATCGCCTACCTACAAACCTCTTAAAGCTTTTAGATGATTGGGCGTATTACTATAGTAATGAATTGACGTGAATTTGAAAAATAATTTGTATACATACATGTACAAGCAATAAAACTGAATATTAGAACTATTGATGTACAATTTTTCCTACGTTGCATTTAACAGTGTGGCGTATTGATCTATGAAAAAGTAGTTTTACTATTTTACATAAAAATAGTCCGCGATTTTATTCGTGTATTCTGATATTTGAATATTTCGGACCTTCTGCAACAAATCGTGAAATTGACTTGCGATGGTTTCTATCGTAAGATTTTGTGAATAAAATTACAGGGCTTGAATCTCGATGACACATTATGGCACTATTTTCTAAAACACAACTTTGTACAGTGGCGTATTTTATCATTTTTTTATTAGACTTGTTTTTGTGTTGTTTGGTTCCATTATTACAACAAAAGAGTGACTATTTTAAAAAAAAAATATGATTAAACGTGCCATACCCGTATCTTAGACTTAAATCTCACGACATCTAATAGGGACACACATGTTTCCAGGGACGCCTAACACTAATTCTATTAAAGCACCCAGTGTTAGTGACATGTATTTTATACAAAATTGCTTTTGTCCTTTAGTTTTATTACAAAATCGATATAATCAAGGTTGCGCAACGTCATTACCTTTTCCGCTACACTGAACCAAAACTGACTCATCGTATAAATGTTGTTATTTTATCGACAAAAAGTATAAAATACTTGTCTGTGATATCAACCATTTACATATTATTGCCTTTATTTGGTTACTAATTAGCTCTATGACGTAATTGATGCTAAAAGCGGCAAAGCGACATCTGGTGTCCTCCTCTAAGCAAGGTGTTTAGTTATTCGCGTGCCAATCAATACTGGCATTTCATTATAGAGTTAAGCGGTTTGAATTTAACAAAGAAGTGTGAAGTATTTATGTGTGCACAGCTTGAATTGGAATTACTATGTAGCTGATTTGGTCTGCTGAAGATGAAATTTAAATTTAACGAGTCCCTTCGTAAAACAAAAGGAGACACTACTTAAAGTTTTGATCTATCCGCGATTTTTAAGAAGTAAATTTCCAAAGTAGAGAGAACTAAGCAGTTAACAGGTATTAATTGTTAACGACATTGAAATCACATGACGCCGCTTGGTGAAATAATGGAACTATAAGACACAATGTGACCCCATTGTTTAACCACCCGACGCAGTATGACGTCATTATTGAAGCACCTGACGCAATATGACGTCATAAATTGACCACCTGACGCTGTATGACATCAAATTAAAAGCTTTCTCCCATGTGATGTCTATATAATTGTGAACTATAGGCCTATATGTACAAAAATATTTTTTCTCGCTATTAAAGCGCCCCTTTAATTCATTGACACATAGTTTTCATGTAATCATGATGTTATTGGCTCTGTTGACATGTGACACCATTGATTCCATAACAGAGCCGTCTCAATTACGTGTTTATTGTATTTTGATTCTACATTATTGAATGGGTTATTAAACAGATACTATAATTAAGTGATGAAATATAACACATATCTATTACTGCTTTATAGAACAGAGGGTGTTAATAGTGTATCTACAAATACACATTTGTGTCAGATATTTCTTTTTAGGTGTTGTAAATAGTTGATGGAATGTATATGATCCAATAGCTCTTGTAGCAATTCACTGTGATCCGTGTCTTTGAGCAAAATGGAATCGAACTTTACCATTCGGTCAAGGAGTGAAGCAGCGTGAATTTTTGGAGTTGAACCATGGAAGCCTCTCTATCCCATAGTGCATTTCAAATCACTGGACCAAATCTCAACTATTTGGTCTAGTCTAGCCGATGTATACTAAGTTCAATTATAAACTAAGATATATTTTTGTAGATATGCATGTCTGATTATTGCTTGACTGAACAATTAGCAGAACCTAAGACAGTTCTCTCCATTTGGGTCACATTAATAACTAATACAGTACGTATTCATCTTGCAATGCATGGAATATTTAAAATACAAATGTAGTTCAACATTTATTTAAAATATGAGACAACGTATTAAAGCTTGCGCAAGGCCGAATACTTTTCTAGTCAATTGATAAAACATTGGTTAATTTAAGAGTTGGTTATACGTTAACTCTCGGTGATCTGTATCCCGAAGACTGCGTTAGCTAACCAACTCGGTTAACCAATTGTATTTAAAGATAACAAAAAGCACCAAAATGGTTAGATTTTACGAATTAGATTTATACAATTGACTGTTTAATAATGACAGCTTTGTAAAAAGTCGTATAATTTATATTTACCAGTAAATGCGTTTTTTTACACAGGCGGCCCGCACGGCCCCGAATCGAAAACACTATAAATACATATGTATATGTCGTGTCTTTGATTCGTGGACGTGCCGGCCGCCTGTGTTTTTTCTATTTATTTTTATTCATGAAATATTTAGTTAATGGCACGTTCTGTACATCGTAGTTTTATGCATTTTCCTGGCATTTTAGTTCATTAACGTTTTCACCTGCTATGAAAATGTTGTGGGCGTGATTTTTCAAACAATATTATATCTAACAGAAGTATAAGTGACAAAACATTTTCCAAATTATACGAGGATTTACAGCAAATAGTTTTTCTGTCTTTACGCTCTGCATCTTGCATGCGTGCGCATCATTTTTTCGGATGATGTTTGCTGTTATCGTTATCTTTTGAGTCTGCGAAATTGTGGTTTGAATTTCAAAGAAGTTACCTGAATGCTACCGACAATTACCGAATAAGTGGTTGAATGCCTCAAGTTAATTACGTTTTCAATTAACAGATATTTGTGGAAGAACTATTTTTCTGTTTGAAACATGCGGTTAATGAGAAAGGTTGTAATTATAGCTTCCAGCACTATAAGAACAATCGCGGTATAAATGAACCTTTAAAAAACGATTTTGTAGATTTGAAGAGAAAACGATTTCGTAGATTTGAAGAGTTCATACATGGACAGTTTGGGGGGCAACGTAATACATGTAGTGGGATTGCCAAATCAATTAAAATGGGCCATGTAGGATGAAAAATAGATCAGGCTATCAATTTTTTAAATATATATTTTTGTCAAAGGCTTTCGGCATTGCTGTTGCTGTTAGTTGCTCGAATAAGCCTCATTTCAGTAAAATTTAAATAAAAATATTGGAATGCGTCGGTGCAGTAGTTTAAAAAGTTGACCTCTCAGTCTGAAACATAGGTTGTATGTTTGATCCCTCGCTCGCCAAATGTGCCAATTTATACACTTATTCACAGTTCAAATATTATAACTCCTGTTCTCCTTTTTTTACTAAAGATAGAGCTATCAGCTCTGAGGAAAGTGATAAAAGAACAAGAGATAAACTAGAAATGTCTTATCAGTTTTCTCAAATTCTTATAAATTACTCCCCTGTTGTTCTCTGTTGCTCAACAATGACTTGAAGCTTTCACAAATACCTAAGAACAAAAGTTTGTGAATGTTTTAAATAAGGTTCCCATGATAAACATCAGATCTCGTTAGAAGCCACGACATTTATTGTGCCAATGATAACTTATCAACTCTCGTTTGTAGACGAGACTTCACGAGATTTCATTAACTTCAACAATGGTCATTAGTGTCAAAGTGTTACATATATCTGATGCAATCTTACATGTACATCTGAACTTACTTATACCTTGTACTAGTTGACTTCTTACTCTTTCTACATAGAACATAAATTCGGCTGTGGTTACAATCTAGGCATATCGCTTAGATCGTATATTGACGGAATTTTGCGAAGTTTTCAGGTTGTAATGCTTAGTTATATGACCCGATGTGACCCGACCATTGACGGATTTGCCGAAATTTTCAGGTTGTAATGCTTAGTTATGTGACCCAAATATTGGCGGAATTTACCGAAGCCATCAAACTGTTTTGCTTTGTGACCCGACTTTCAGCGGAGTTTGCCGAAGTTTTTTTTGTAATGCTTAGTGAACTTTCTACTGATCCCGTCATTATAGAATCTTTGAATGAAGTATTTAGACAAGCATCAGTCATTCACTGCTCATTTATTATAAATGTGAAGTCATTACGTTCAAAGAATGGGGAACAAATTCAGAGAACATGTGTTGAGGGTATTAAGCCTGAGTATTGTAAGTCGTGTATGTTTTACTTCAATGTTCAGAAGACATGTTGAATCTCCAGTGTTAGGAATGATGCCTGATAATCCACTTACATCCCCATCTCTGTCTTAAATCATCCAGTTCTATTGCTAAGCTCTTTATTTAAATGTTTTATACACAAAGCAGTTTCTTCCATAATCAATAAAAAGTCATCCTGTATGATTACATTCTCAACATTCTCCCTCTCTGGCTCTCCCCCCTTTCTCCATACCCTTCTCGGCCTCTCCCCCCTTTTTCATACCTTTTCTGGCCCTCTCTCTCCTTTCTTCATACCCTTCATGGACTTTCTCCCCTTTCATCATACCCCTCTCGGCCTCTATTTCCTTTCTTCATACCTTCATGGCTCTCTCTTCCCTTTCGCTATTCCCATCCTGGCTCTCTCTCTTTCTTTTTTTTCATAACCTCTTTCGCTTGCTTTATTATCTTCTCACCACCTTCCTCCTTATGTGGTGTCCTTGCAGGACTATACTTATCTGTGGATAGGTGCTTGTCGACAACTATTATATTAAACTGACCTAGGTCTGTATACCAAGTTTAGAATTTTCGCCTGTAATGAAACTTTTAACCATGACGCCAATAAAAAACCCTCAACAGAGCTTAAAAGATTCATTACGAAGTTATTTTAAGTATGTTTAAAATCAATCAGTATAGTAACATTCAAATATCAGAAAACCAATCTAAGCCATTTACCAAGGAACTTGAAGTAATTGCCACGTTTTAACATATTAAATCTGTTTATATCATCCGTGTTTTTATATAAAATAAGCTCAATAGCAGAGATAATATGATTCTACCGTATTTTAACGGCGTTCTTTAACAGTAATTATGAGTTTTTTTGTGATATTAGAGAAATAATGGTGAAATTTGATAAACATGTTGTATAACTCCTTTCAGTTTAAATGAAAACGTGTTGTTTTGCAAATAACACATTGCAACCGCGAAATTACTATTTTGGGGTTAATTTACATAATTTGAATAATATTGTTCAATAGGGCATTTTCAGTAAAGCGCGTTATTTGGCGTACGCAGATGTTATTTCTAATATTGATTTAGGTTTTATCGTTTTTCTCTTTTTTCGTTTCCCATGGCGACAACCTGCTTTCATCAATACGAACTTCATCCAACATAACGACATCACGTCAACAATATGGATATGCATTTAATGATGCAATTTGTTTGGAAGCTTATAACTGATAAGCCGCATCCATGATCAATTTTTTTGTCTCACATAGAAAGCTGAAGTTAGAACATTGTGGAACGTTATGTTTTTTGTAGCCATTATGTTCGTAGATTATTATTTTATTATTATTTTAGTCAAGCCAAGTAAGTGTGCCATTACCCAAAGTATAATTATCATTTGTTTTTGTAATTATCTATTTCTTGCAAAGAAAAAAACCCTCTTACATTAACATACATTTACATTATACATTATACATGTACAATGATCAAATACAATCTATTAGCTTATCGTTAAATAAAATAGAGAAGAACTTTATAAGATTCTTCGTTGCCATTCGTTCTTATCATTTTTTAAGAATGTTTTAACTGTATCAACTATTGCCATAACTATATTTTGTATTAATGTGTACATTCTACATTTTGTATATATAAACATGTTTAAAGTAACTTGTTACTATTTAAAGTTTATACCACCTATGTCTGATGTTTTTATGCATTTTAAGAAGCCTTTTGATTGGTAGACTGACCTTTAAAGAAACATGATTAGAGTCACTAAAGAATTTGACGGTGTATACTATAATTTCACCTCAGATAAAAGCTCCTACACGCATGAATGCCACCAAGATGACTTATGGATTACACCCTCGCCCAATATACACCTCTATATTCATAAACAACACCTTTGAGTTCTTTGATCTATACAAGTATTGGTAATAAAAGTAATTACACGTGTTTTCTAGGATGATGCCACTGTTATATTATCATGATTCTATCGGATTTGGTTTTCTGAAAGGAAACAGGGTCATAGGTTGTAAAGTTTGAAATCGATCTCCTTGATTAAGTCTCAGTTTTGTCATCCAGTGCCATGAAAGAACATTAGATTAAGTAATCCGTCGTAATAAAGATAGGATTATAGTTTGAAACCATATCTACTTAAAAGTACTTTACTGTTCTAAGTCATTAACATATGGCGAGGATATGTGATTTAAATTTCATTGCTCAAAACCTTGGACCAAGACATCCTGTCTATGGGCATTCTTGTACCCAGAGTTATCAAGATTCTCCAGCTGGTATCGAGAATCTTAATACAAGTAGCCTCTGGATACGAGAATGGTCCATGGGCAGTGAGTAGAACGAATAACCGCCACATTTATGACTGAAACGTTGTTGAAATGCTACAAAATTCACCACTATTTGCATTACTTCTTGATTTGACAGACATGTCTGTGTTTTGAAATCTATACATGTATATGATAGTTTTACCATACTACATGTTATTACATACTAGCTCTTTAATGATATTTCTGCAAATCTGATTCACATGCAACTAGTTCTGGCAGACAGTGTAGGAAATGTTAGTATAAACATGATTTTTACATCTACCTGCATTTTGATTGCAAGCCAGACAAGTCTTCTGTTACATAGAATTGTCTAGATAAATCACTCCCACACCCAAACAAAACTGTCGTAGGTTTTGCTCAATGTATGAGCAGTGGTCTAGGGGTAGGACGCGCGCTAAGGGATCGAGAGGTCCTGAGATCGATCTCCATTAGGTGCACTGCTAATTTCCTTGAGCAAGAAATCAACCAAACGTTGTTCCACTTCACTCAGGTGTAAATGGGTACTGTTAAGATCAACAGTTTTTTGCTACGAACTGTACTTACCTCACGCAGTAATGAAATTTGTCTGTATTGGACCAACATAGTGTTACTCATTTACATTTCGATGACTTGGCAATAGACTAGTTGACCGTGGATTTTATGACCATTTACCGCCGTATTTAAGTGTGATATACTCCCTTAGGAACATAAAAATGTTTCCAGTCGACGGTTGTCTTTGACAGGTTCATTAAGAACCATTTGTCTGTACTGTATGTATGTGGCGTTGACATTTAATCTAAATGGAGCTAAATACCAGAGTCTACTCTCAAATCATAGACTTCTAGTTTTTATAATAAAAATATCGATCAGCAATAATACCTCTGATCATTGATAGATTACTGATTAATTCAACAAGAAGTTAAATTAATCAATAGTTTTTATATACGAAGCACTATTGGTGCCTACATCGTATACTATATCACATCACATTGAGTGTGGCCTATATAACATTAGTGGAATTCGGTCATGAACTGGTATTCCAGCTTATACGTTCCCCTTGCAGCTCAAAGTGAACGAGTGAAACTCATAAGCGATGCAAAGGAGAGTATCCAGCTTATGGCTATGGCAAGTTGTGCTATTGTTAGTCATTGTTGATTGCATGTGCTTAGTTTTGGTTTTTATTCGTTTGTTTGTCCTTTATTTCTTTACCGGAATACGTACGCTCCTAAGGATGAAGTATGTGCAGACTACAGCCAGAACTTGAAAGTTTGGTTCTAGAGAGACATTTCATTGGAAGAACTTTCTTCCTCTACTGGTATTCGTCAATTTTCCAATCAGTATTGCCCTCTCCATTTCACAACCGGGATACTGGGGCCTACTACGGCTGGATTTAAGTATTGGTTACAGCTTAGGTCTAGATCTAAACCTTTTCATGGACAGTGAGTAAGGACGACTGACCCTCGCGATATGACTAAAACAAAACGGTCTGTTTCACTATAAACTAATTCAACACACATCTTACATAATGTTTGTAAGTTGAAAAACGCCATTTAGTCTATATGCGTGCGCTGATTTCCTATTTAGGTCAATTCTAGCCTGCTATTCTAGAACATGCATTCAGATTAATATAATTCGTCTTTCATGTTTTGTCAGACTCATGTATGCTGTAAATGAAAATAAACAGATCAAACATTTTAACATGTGATTATAGTTCTTACATAACATTCATGGTACTCACTATACTGCAGTTTTTGTTGAAACCAGTTCACCTAGTTATATTTAGTACTGTAACATAAACATATTTCAACAAAAATATGTGTAAATGTGCTCTGTTTAATGTTAACTCTACAAACTGTTGTTTTTGTCTGCCCCTTCTGTTCATTACTCACTTGGCAATCAGTACGCCATGCTATCTTATTGTATGCATTGCAGACATTTCTATTTTAGATCGATTTTTTCTGGAAAATAGGGCAAGATTGTTAGCTTATGTATGCTGACATTTTATTATAAGTTTTGACCTGTAATGGTCATGTTCGCTTACGTACATGTATGTTGAACCTTATCGTAAGCTTTGGCATGTAATGATCATGTAGAGGAAAAGTATTTCTATTAAATGTATGGTGCTTTTCGTCCTTTAATGTTATTTTTACTAAGCACATATCTTCGCCAGTACCTGACAACTGCCCAACAGCCCTACTTAAAACAGTAGGATGATATAAGATCGTAGAAAATATTTCATGATCCAAATCCACCAATATGTATCGGTCCCATCCAGAACGGCAGCCGTATCTGAACTAACTGAATGGACTTTGGGCTATTAAAATGTACTTACGCGTTTCATAAGTAAATTATTAATTTACTTCGTTTCAAACCAGGTAATCAGTAATTAGCAAATACATAATTTAACCTGAAAGTCAACGATTATTTGACTCATTGCTATATTTTTAGACATTTCCTGTAACTTACATATTTTGAAAATTGTCAACAAAAATGTTATATTTGTGCTGAAAGCAATATTTGAAATGATCAAAGATCTTTCAAAGCTTCAACGCACTCGGAAGCAAAAAATGCCTAAACTACTAAAATGAAACATTTTGAACCCATTATAGTAAGTCTGGAGCGTCTTAAAGCTCTTGATATTTAATCAAAACACAAAACAAAACCCTCTTAAAAAGAAGTACAGTAAGTTCAACAATTAGATCCAGCTAAATCAATGTTCTTAAAGGTACTACTTCACAGGTTTGGATTTAATTTTTCTATATTTTCAAAATACCATCCAGTGTCTGTAATTGAGTCCAAAAAAAATTCTTAGTATTTTAAAACAAGCTGACCTATTGGTTGCAAGAAATATATAATAAAAGTAAAAGAAATGCAATAAAATTGTCTATACCGTGACATACGGGGTAGATATTTACAACATGAAACACCATCATTTGTAGTTGAATGTCAATTTGCACTTAAATTGTCATTATCAGAACACTACTTTTCTGCTTCCAAAAATATTTACATACAATTTTGAGAGTTTTAGAAAAAGTTGATATTTAAATTGAAATCTGTGAATGAGTACCTTTACAAATGTAATAGCAGATCGGGTTTAAGGTGGGTCGGTACCTTACTCGGAGGGAAAAACGAAAAAAATATTTTGTTCACCGATTATAATAAAAGTTGGCAGGCAGATACCTTCATGCTTCTTGTTTGTTTTTCTGGTAACCTTAGCGACGTTGTCGTTTTTTTTCACGACGTCATGGACGTCACAATGGTTCGCGCTAAAAATAGGCATGCAAGTACATTAAACCCACGTATTTGAGATATTGAATGTCCGAGGTCAATGATTATTATATCGAAATGTTTCTGAAATGTTGTTGCATACAATCATTTTGTTCCGATTATCCAAATATCACGTCATTCGTAATGATTGTATACTTCATCACTGAATTTAGGGTTTTCGCGTCTAAAAGGTTTCACTAATTGCCGAGTAATAATGGTTATTTTCAAATTAAAGCAGATCGGTGGTCAAATTCTTATCGCGATTTTTGAAATCTACGCACTTTTTGTGTCATTTTAATGAAATAAAAAAGGAAAGTGAACGTTCTCGGTTTTTCACAATATCGCGTTCAAAGTAAAATTACCTTCATTACAACGACGTTAATATAACGTTACGCTGACGTTGTGATTAAAGCATTTGTTGTAAAAATAAGTAGAAGCGGATTTTGATTGACTTATGTTAAATTATTTTTGAACAGATCAGATGCTGAGTGTCACAAGAAATTAATTAAGAAATGGAAAGAAACTACAAAATTGAATTTACAAGAAAATTACATACATAACCCAAAATCACAACGTCAGCGCAACGTAATATTAACGTCGTTGTTTTGAAGGTAATTTTACTTTGAAAGCGATATTGTGAAAAACTGAGAACGTTCACTTTCCTTTTTTATTTCATTAAAATGACACAAAAAGTGCGTAGATTTCAAAAATCGCGATAAGAATTTGACCACCGTTTTGCTTTAATTTAAAAATAAAAGTAATAACTCGGCAATTGGTGAAACCTTTCAGACGTGAAAACCCTAAATTTAGTGATGAAATGTACAATCTTTACGACTGACGTGATATTTAGATAATCGGAACAAAATATTTGTACGCAACAACATTTCAGAAACATTTTGGTATAATTATCTTTGTCCTCGGACATTCAATACTTTAAATATATGGGTTTAATGTACTTGCATGCCTGTTTTTAGCGCGAACCATTGTGACGTCCGTGACGTCGTGAAAAAAAAACGACAACGTCGCTAAGGTTACCAGAAAAACAAACAAGAAGCATGAAGGTATCTGCATGCCAACATTTATCATAATCGGTGAACATAATATTTTTTTCGTTTTTCTCTCCGAGTAAGGTACCGACCCACCTTAATATAAGGAATCGTTTCTTCTCAATTCAATCAATTGGAACTTAAAAATCTTCATAAATCACATGCTTGTGTAACCTAAGTAGTCTTTATAGCGGAACTTTACTGTATTTATAAGTTGGAGTAAAATGATGTAATGATATAAAAAGTTACCCATTTATTCAAGTTTACGCGTACAATCATCGTAAGATCTCAACAATAACTCTCGTAGTGTTCATTAGTACATAAGTTATGACTTCCCTACTTAACAAACAGAAATAAAACATAAACTAGAGATTTCTATATAAACTTGTAAAGTCTTTACTAATGATGAACAACAATTACCCAACATGTTGAAATAATTATGTTGTAGTAAGGCGTAACCATGGAAACTACGTTCTTGTCATTGTTCCTGAATTTCCAAGGTCGAGAAATTGTTGCCATTGTTTCTATACATTTCATTGAAACAAAAGGTTTTATGTTCTTAAATTCTAACGAGGTCAATGTTGAGAGTTTCCAGTTCAAAAGTCAAGAATGGTGAGAAAATATGTTAAAAAAGGGGTGTAAGCAAACATCAGGAACAGCAAAAGTAAAAAAAGACACACACCGACCTACTACACAGAAGAACAGCAAAGAAGGATAATTTTAAAGTAAAATAGTCGTAGCTTTAAATTGACATTAAATGATTATGTTAAACTTGTAGGTAATGAACTTTTTATGTTCTGTTCTGTTCTCAATCTGATTATAACCCGATTTAAAATTTTCCGCTCGCATATACTCGCTAATTTAGATCTGGCCTTTTCCAAACGAAGGTCACGTTCAGGTGACCTTTTTCTCATTATAATATTCATGACGAAATTGTAATGATACGTAACTTGTTTACATCGTCTACGTCACGCAATTTGAAATGAGCCACCCAATCGCAGACTGTGAATAATACCGCTGTTAAATTAGCTCGCAAACTTTGGTCTAAAAATAGAAATTACGAAATCAAAATGTGATTAATAGTGTTTTCGTCTAGATGAAAGCTACGCATTGATTTGTCGACACAAAGTTCATCTCGACGTGACCTTGAATTGAGAAAGTAGAGATCCAGTACGACAACGCTCTACAGGATCTCTGTTTACGGAGATTGTTCTGTTCTGATCCATTTTGCAAATGGTAAAGTAATAGTAAATTCCTAGTAAATGATTCTTGTCAATTTCTCGATGTCCAATTTTGCCCCATTAAAATCTTTTGCACAGAAAATGCCAAAATGATTGTAAAGAGTTGTCTATGTTAAAATGTTTTGCCTCTTTCAGTATTTATTGTTAAATTATGCTTAAAAACCCAGCAGGAAACAAGTAAAACAACATCTTAATCTTCAGACATTGTAAATTGAGACAGTAGCCAGTTAAATAGTGAGAAAGTTTAATAGAAATTGTAGTTTAGATATGCTGTTTGAAATGAGCTGTCAATAATTTCTGATAAAATCTGTTTTAGAATTCAGGTTTCCATAGCAACCAGTTGTTTTAAATATCTATCCAATGATGCTGATGTCTGTCTAAAGCCTGATATATGACGTGATCGGAAGATTTGTACATAAATATATTCAAAGAATATTGGAAATACATTTTGTTTTACATAATGACTTGTCAACTAAGCATGAACTTTGCATGTGGAAGATCTACAGTCTAGACCATAAGTCACGTAGCCGCCCGGCTAGCTCAGTTGGTAGCACGCAAGTCTTCTGATCGAGGGGTTGTGGGTTCGATTCCCGGGCGGGGCATACTTTCGTGGAGCTTGATCATGAAATCATTTATACGGCCATTCTCACTCCTACCAATGATTTTTAATTATGTAGGGCAGTTGTCAGTCACTGACGAAAGTATGTGCTTAGTAGTTGGTTAACAGCTAAATCCAGAGTTTTAGCCTTTCCAGGAGTGAGTAGGTTGACTGACCGCCGTTATATGGCCTATAATTGTGTTGCTACGGCGTTAAACCTAACAAACAAACAAACTATAAGTCACGTTCGTGCAACTCCAGCGAATCTGCCTTTCCAGGAACAGTCAGATGGTTGACTGACCTCCATATTATGACCTATACAATGTGTTACTACGGCGTTATATCTAACACCACAAAAACGTATGAAATAAATGCAATGTACAGTGTATATGCAATGTTTGCATTCATGTATTGATATCTGACATTGCTGCTTTTCTGTTACAAGTCAAATATTTGTTCAGACTTGAAAAGTGGGGAATTTGAAATGCTTATTCTTATCTGAAATCGATCGTTCGTTTTATTCTAAGTCTACTATGAGCTCGGGACATACTTTACCCAAAGTGTTCAACAAAATGTCATTCTGTCCCGAAGTAGTGTTGACAATAGTTCCAGTTTGGCTTCATTCTGGTACCCAGAGTTTATTAAGGTTCTCGATCTAACTTTCATTGAGATCTGATAACCTCTGGGTACCAGACAATCTCCGTAAACAGAGATCCTGTAGAGCGTTGTCGTACTGGATCTCTACTTTCTCAATGCAAGGTCGCGTCGAGATGAACTTTGTGTCGACCAATCAATGCGTAGCTTTCATCTAGACGAAAACACTACTAATCACATTTTGATTTCGTAATTTCTATTTTTAGACCAAGGTTTACGTGCTAATTCAACAGCGGTATTATTCACAGTCTGCGATTGGGTGACTCATTTCAAATTGCGTGACGTAGACGATGCAAACAAGTTACGTATCATAACAACTTCGTCATGAATATTATTATGAGAAAAGGTCACCTGAACGTGACCTTCGTTTGGAAAAGTCCAGATCTAAATTAGCGAGTATGCGAGCGGAAAAAATTAGATCGGGTTTTAATCAGATTGGGTACCAGAATGATAGCTCGCAAAATTTGAAAATAAATGCTTATGACTTCTGAGTACATTCGACTTTTTGAAATAACGATATTTCAAAGGATGTTTCGAAGGCGCTTCGGAAAATTCGTAATTCAGCTATGTGGTATTGTTCTAAAGTACATTTTCAACTTTATTTGATTAGTACCATCACGCGAGAACATGTTTATCACATTTGTATCACAATAAATCTGCCAAAATTATTGAGTTCCTTGAATAAGACATGTAATGTTTTATGCCATCCATAGCTTTTATTTCCATGATATTTGGATGAGTTATTAGTCATTTTTGAACGTTCAGTTTGGAGATGGCATGTCCATATAAGTGATTAGATTGTTTATCTTTTACCAGTAGTAGAAGAAAGTTATATAATTTGGGGGTAAATCAGAATGCTTCGTTCCGGGATTGAGGCAACACGAGCCATGAGGAGCAGATTTTTTATGCATGCGCGGGTCAAGATAAATGAATAGTAATATAAGTTGAGATAAAAGAAATATCAGCTTGTTTCCCTATGTCTAAGAAAATTTCCGAGTGCTTAAACTTCTCATCTTGTGAAATTCACAGAAAATTCCCACATTTACCTTCCCCAAGGACATGTACAAAAGTTCCTATTGTTTACAATGAAGTGTACACAGGCAGACGTTTCAAGCACTCTTATTCCTCATACTTCAGACTGAGTAAAAAAATGATAATGTTTAGAAGATGCTCCCCTGATGAGTGTAACATTCTTGTTCTCTTAATGCCGAGAGTTAACATGCTAGAGTCAATATTGTAATGTAATTAACACATGAGAATATCAAGTTTTCATGTTGGCGCGTGCTGGCGAACTCTATCTTCATTCATGTGTTTCCATTCATGATTTCGTACCGGTACGCGTCCGGATTGTGTGATATTTATGTCATACCCATTTGATTCTTGTTAACATTTGGAACATTTTGTTTTCCTACGATGACTTGAGCAAGAAGGGTTTTTCATCTGAGAACGCATTACAATGTAGCAATATATCATGGAAAAAATACGCTAGACTCATGATACGGTGAAAGTATGACAGCGTGAGGCACCTCTTTCATGAAAATCAGGGCTTGATAATATTCTTAAAGCCTAGGTTCAAGAGATGCCTTTGTAGAGAAAGTACGTAGGCGAGTTGACTAAATCTTCCCCTGGTCTTTCCCGATATGAATTACAAATTGTCGGGCAGCGGCGTAGAACAACTTTAAAACCAAACAAATCATTGTTCATCTCGGGGTTTAGACCGCTGCTAAAGACTGAGAGAAACACATAACATGTCTTCTTGTTGCATTTATACGAGTAGTATTAAGTAATGTTTAAATAAACTTAAGGCCTTCATATTTGGGTTTGATAGAGACTTGAACTTTAGATTCTGCTAAGATAAGCCTTTGGTTATCACAATGAGACAATGTACAAAGTATATCACTTATTTATTTATACTGGGTTAACGCCGTGTCATCACATTTTGGTTATTTCACGGCGTCCAGCGCTTATAATTCAGCTTTCCTGGACCCTTGTCTGTAACCAGTACTCACCTATCCTTCTCAAAGCCGGAATATTCTCCATATACCTTATTAAAGGAAGAAAATTGACATAATTATCAAATTTTCATGGAAGGGTATAACCTTCCGGGTGGTATTCAAACCCGTAGACCCTTCGATACACTAGATTCGAATTCTTGGTGCGCTATCCAATTGCGCTACCGACCCGGGTTAAGTATATCACTATATTGTCTGTCATAATAAGTATCATATAAGCCATACAATTGAAGCATTAGGTCATTATTACATAAAATTGTGTACAGATTTGGATTGGACATTTATGTCAGCAAAATTGAATAAGCATCGAGCGATGTCTCTAAGTCACACAATAGACTATGATTATCATTATTTTCTATGTCATTGTTTCTGATACATGTATGTCAGCTATTGGTCCCGTACTGCTGTGAACCTACGTGCACCAGTTTGACTAGAAAACCAGTAAATTATTAATGTAAAAAATCTACTTTATACTTGAACATCATAAATTCTTCAAAAACAAATGTCTTTTCTCTTAACTCTTTGTCAAGTAATATAGTTTCCAGCTGAGGTTAGAATTATCATTCTTAACTTAGATTTATTATTATTTCTCCCTTCACCTCAATATTTTAGGTTTTACGACTCCCTTAAAATTAAGGGAATAGCCCTTAAACAATAGTAAATAAAAAGGTTTTCGTATAACATATATACTAGTACCCTGGTTTTCTCATTTAGGTCTTAAAATAACTCGCAGTTCCCTTAATAAAGAAAACCCCTTTAATTGCCCCTTTAATTGCTCCCATATGTTTTGTACTCGCTGTTTTCACCAGGAAGAATGATATATATTTGAATATGTACTGTCATTCATATGTAAGTATTCTATTTCAATCATCATCTGTTACATAGTCTCAAGTCTAGTGCAATTTTAACAAAATTGTTACAACGTTTTTTGTTAGGTATAAATTCTCTGCAACTAATTGAAAATGTTGTTTTTTTGTCATTTTTGAAATTGGTTTTCATTTGTGTTTTTCTGAATTCCAAATTGAACATGTCCCTGTTTTAATACAGATGTTTATTTTAGGTTATTCAATGTTTCTAGACAAGTACTTGGGTCCGTGCGCAGTATAGGATGAAGCAGGATATCGAATCTAATGGCCCAAAGGGTTGCCGATTCGAGTCTCTCTCGGGCTGGATAAACAATACATTAAAAAAATCAGCAATAATCTCGATTTTCCCTAATATATTAAGTAAATGAAGAAGTTGTAGGCTTTGTTAAGGGTATTTAGTACTGGTTATAGAAGGGTCTAGAATAGTTAGGTTAGGTAAGCTGGCCGTTGTAAAAATGACCACAAATTGTGCTGACATGACGCTATACCGAATAAAAGTGCTCTAACAAGTGTAATGTTAAAGCCGATGAGTTATATAAAATCTTCTAGACTATTATTTTACACAACTATATTCTTATCGCTAGAAAGGGACGCAAGACTATCAATAAAGACTACTCACCTGTGCCCACGATTTAAGAAATATCCAGAAATATCAGCAAAGACAAGTCAAGCATTGTAGTGTGATGTTTCATGATTGACACAAATAAATGTATTGTACAAATACTACAATACTTATCTTGTGTTTAGTTTTATTTTTCTCTCACGTATTTTCATTTTTTCCTACGATGTCTGTGAAGAATAGGACTATGTGGGATGTTTTTTCAGCTAGCCTCCGCTGTTTTAATTCTTTCTTTAAAATACCGCTTTTTACTGATAACAGTTCTCCCGGGATGAGGCATTGTTTTTTTCACACCATCTGTATTTTGATTTATGAAAAATGCCAATCAACCTGACGAAACAAACACTGTTTGTTGTTGAACTGGGTGGCAACCTCTCTTAATTAGAGACCCCAAAAATATTACTTAAATGCATGTATTTCGAATAGGGCGATAATTCGGATAAAACAGGGAATTGTTAAAATTTTTCAAAGAACGGAGGTGATAATTGATGACTGCGCATTTGCAACTGTTAAGATTTATTATTTGTTGCACAATCATTCAGAAAATGCAGTTAAGAATGATGTATTCTCATGAAATAGTATTTTGGCACGGGCTCCATGTTAAATAAACGATCAAGCGTCTGGGAGGCTCAAAATAATCATTATGTAGACACTTACAATTAGTGTTGTTATAAATAAGAAGGGCAATAAATATAAAAGATGAGATTTTGGTCTTACATTCCATGTCAGTCTTTGTTGGATGATTTCAGTGAGAAATGCAAGTTTCTTGTAAGTTTGACTTATGAGCCACGCCTAAACAACCTTTGTTTTCATTTATAATTGATAGTTACAAGCAGCCCATGTAAATGGCCTATTGCTCCGAAGAATAAGAGTTCTTTAACATATCCATAAACACGATGGAAAAACTATACATTGTTACACTTATGTACCAAAATTGAAACAAAGAAGTCTGCAAATAGGGAGACCAAGCTCGAGGACATACGAATTGGAAATTTCGGTTGACAATTTGAAGCCCAAAGCTTAAGGAATTCTTAGAGTTAACAATGGCACTGTATTAACATTTTGATACAAAGCACATCGTAGCTGTTTGCTAACACCCTAAAAAATTTCCAAGAATTATTATATTTATAATCGGACGACGACTTGTGACTTTAGAACTCTGAAAATGAATATTTTCCAGGGGTTTGCAAAAAGTATAAAACTGGTGTTAGAGATGTGATGTGCAGCAAAATGTATACACTTTTCTGCTTAGCCTCTCGTAGGTATCATGTAAATCTGACAAGAATTAAAAGACTTACAGCTCTTTAAAACTTTGGTTTGAGGCTGATATTTCACCGATTTCTCTTTCTGTGATGTCATAGTCACGTGGTATTGCAACCGTATTAATATCACTATGAAATATTTAAATAATAAAACATTATGAATATCACATGAGGACTTTGTGACATTGTAATATAAGCTGATACATTTTTTATGTTGTTTTTTATTAAGAGAACTTGTCTCTTGTGCCTGTATCATATCAGCCATCAAACACGAATATTGGAATCAATACCGTATGACTGTATGTATTGTATTCAATTGAACATTGACCTCAATCTTTTCAGTATTCAGTTAACCATCAAATGTAATGAAATGCGATATCTGCTTTTTACCATATATGGTAAAAAGCAATGAGTCAGGCGTTTGTTAGAAACGAAATATTGAATTTTCTAGATTCCCGTTACATAATAGCTGATATGAAGATATAGTGGAAGTCTAGCGAAAAATGGATTTATAATAAAACCCGTCTGTGTTTGCATAGATAAAAACAATGGCATAAAATGATGCTTTAATTTGTTCACTTATCGACCAAACAGTCAATTCGACACGTATGGTGTTCATGCAGAGACATAGTTTTACAGCTTTTGCCTAAAAATATTGACATTTCGCTTAGTCTGAATTGTTCAATGAACAGAATGCAATTTACCATGATAATACCATTAAAGTTTATGGCGTTTCTCAATACATTTGTTCACTACCGCTTCGTGTCTTGCTTTAAATGACCAGTACATCCACTACACTTACCTTGGTCCCTGGTTCATATCCCTTTAAGGGCACCTTTTATTAACCTTAGCAAGAAATGAATCTTCGATTGGTTTGCTTAATTGACTTGTGAATGGGCTCTTATGGGAACATGGGTAACATCATTGAAAGTCGAAGACAAAGTACTCCCCTTAGGAGTTTGGATAAATATAAGAAACTCAATGACAAGGGAAATAAGCGTTAATTGGAGAAACATTCTGAGCACAAACTAGGCTAGAACTATATTTTTATGGAACTGACTATCATCGCGGTTATCTTGATGAAAGAGCTAAGTTCCACAACTTTTTCCCCAGAACATGACTTCTTTTATCTACAAAATTTCAATACTTCATCCTTGAACAAATCAAAAAAGAAAATCATCTCAACAATGTCTACCCCGATCGTTAATATACATGGTAGTAGAAAACATGGTTATTCCAAACTATTTCCTGAAAGTCTGAGATAACAAACTCATGTTTTCAAAAAATGTCTTGGAATTCTTGTATACAAGTATCGATCCCTTGGCGGTTTATGAAAAGGCCGATCAAAGATCAAAGCAAGTAGACATTGAATAAATTCGACAGAGTGGAAGATCTTTCATAAGGATCATTACCAAAGGCATCCAATTCACTTTATCGTTCTGCTACACTTGGCAAGATTTCTGAATTTACTGAGTAATGTTGCAAACCAATAAATTGCTTTTTTATTCAGTAAAATAGAGACTATAGAATGAAATATATAACATAATATGAATCACGAAAGACATATGAATGTAGTTTTACATGCGAATTTTGTAAAAAGGCACAATTCTACAACATTTCTACAGAATAAATGGAGTCTTGCGTCTGGTCTAAACATCATATAGTTCTGTACGTATACAAATCTGTCATTGTTCGTACATTGTTTTGATGAATGTTGGTACATTTTGGCTATGATAGATACTAAAAATTGTCAGTCGTTTTGTATTCAGAAGATTTAAGATTCTAGATATCTTTGTACTGTCTGAGCTTATTATATCAAACTTCATTATGCCTAAACTAATCCATATAAGTCGTAAACATATGTCTCTTTAAATGCTTATTAAGGTTCCTAACTGACTACCGTAATACATGTACAATGGCCCGAAAAGTTTCCGTAACTTAGTTACATGTACATAGCCAGATTTACGTAATGCATGCACAATGGCCCCATAGGCTTCGATCCGTATTATATTTGTATGTTCATGTGCTAGAGTCCCAACAGACTTCCGTATTTATATGAAAAATGTCACATAGTCTGTTATCTATATTGTACGAGACCTAATCATCGGAATAAATTACAGCCCAACATTCCTGGGTTATTACAGATAAACTATATAATTATGCTGTTTTCGATTTACAGTAAATACTCATTCATGAGAGCGAGTTATTTTTGATTTCTGGTGGAAAATATTTTCTGTACTCAGCATATTCCAAGAACATACATGAAATATTACCTAAACTCCTTGTAGTATTTGCTATTCTCTGTACTACATACACAATATTCACATATATTGATAGCAATACGTAATGGTGCTTTGCTTTCTCTATCAAAGATGGTAGACATTCTTTCCGTAACATTTGAGAAAGTTATTCGTAAATGTATATACAGGAACGCAGCGCGAGGGGGTAGGCTAAATGCCAACACAACCGTCAGACTTTCTAATAATGCTATATAATAGAAAATTTATTCCAATGTATTGTATAGATAAAACATGGAAATGAACAGAAAGTTTGGTTGTCAAACGGCTTGAGATATGTTGTAAATTGTTGATACACGCCATTTTGTCACACGGTACAATGACTCTCAGACCGAGAAAAAAAATGATTTACAGTCGGAAGTGTTGTAAAACTTGTTTTTTTTTTTGTTTGCATACGTTTCTGTTTTACTATCAAACGTTTCTACAACGACCGCTGTATAGGAGCAGGCCAGGTGTGTCAGTAGTACAAAGTTTTCCGGAGTTGACGATTTTAACTTCATCACTCTCGCATGTTTTGGTCTAGCACTTGTAATGATGCTCCGATTTAGGTTGGTCGCTGTAGAGAGTGGTCGCTTAAAAGAGGGCAGCCATGGTCACAAGTTTGACTGTAAATTGGAAATTAATTGTTCTAGAGTTGGTTAGATAATTATGTGATATTGTATAGCAAATGTGATGCCAGCTGAAGTTAGTCTATTTTGATTAGGTATTTTGTTTTTTTAGACTACAACAGATAAGCCAAAATTAATGTCTAGGGAATGGTGTATTAAGACATCGTCTTATCGCCTTATCATGATTGCTAAATATTTGTATTACTATTAAGCTTGTTGTGAAATGATGAAACAGCCGTGTTAGAAAGTTAAACTCTACTATTTCAATGTCATGTTCACTTTTCATTTTGGTGATACTTTTTATCACTGTCTTGTGGTTACTAATACAATATCAGCTGTTTTGTGATGGGGTGGGTGGGGGTAGTAGGACATTTTCGAGTGATCGAGTCTTTAAGAGCATCATGAAATTTAACGATTGCCACAATTAATCCATATGACCAACTCTAGATCTTACTCATAATTGCCAAAATTTAGTTTGAAATGTATTATTATGTCAGCTTGGTACACTTTTTGTAATTATTGAACTGGATGACCAATCTAGTAAAAGAAGTTGTTCATGTTTTATTTACATATAAGGGAGTACAGTAAGTATAACATTGCTTTTAAAACGCTACCATACAATGCTTGTATAGTTGTCTTGTATCAGTCTATGACATTAGTGGGTGTCCGGCTGCCCGGGCCCCAGTTTCACAAACAAACTTAAGTATAAACTCAATAATAGACTCAAGTGTTTTTGGTCTCTAAATAGCATGTTAATGAAGTTGGAATGGCTGTTATTAGATGATCATAATAATGAAAATATGTAAAATGTAGTAAGATAAAATATTATGGGTTAAATTATAAACCCTAACTCACAAAATCAATTTTCACTTGAGACTAAACTCAAGAGTTCATTAACAGACTCTAATTAAAACAATTAAATTAACCCTTATTCAAATATGTAAGTCGGTTTTATTTCATAAAATATAGCTTTGGAATCACTATTTAGATTTTCTAATGACACTACATTTGTTGTAACATTGATTACATAAGTAAAAATATTGATTAAAACATAAGATTGAGTTTGAGTACGAAGTTGAGTTTTTTTCGTGAAACTGTGCCCGGGACAACTACTTTTTAGTTCGAGCGACCAAGGTTTTTTTTGGGCAGTTAAAGTTCTGCTAATGAGCTATATTGCTTGCTAATCTGTTCGGACAACCACTTATATATCCTAATTTCATAGAGTGTTGTATCATTTTTTATTCATGTACGATATTGTGCATACATGTACTTATGGGTAAGCTTAGACGAAACAAAACTAAAATCTATATTTCATTTACATATGTTATTACTGATTTTACAAAACATTCGCCTAAATGTGTCATTCTTAAGTAAATATTAATGGCATCATAATTATGTCCCACAACATCTCCAATCACGCGATTATGTAACATAATACAGGTACAGTAAAGTTCCACTATATGGACCATATTGGCTATTGCAAAATCATGCGATTTTTTCCGATTATAAGACCCACATGCTTTATTTGAAAAGAAAAAAAACCCCGGGTCGATAGCGCAGTTGGTATTTGGATACTCGTGCCCGAGGGGGTGCGGGTTCGAATCCCACCCGGGGAGGTTATACCCTTACATGAAAATTTGACAATAATGTCGATTTTCCTCCATTCATTAGATAATATGGAGAAGTTTCCGGCCTTGTGGAAGGGTAGGTGAGTACTGGTTATAGACAAGGGTCCAGGAAAGCTAGGTTAGGTGCGCTGGACACCGTAAAATGACCTAAATTGTGTTGACACGGCGTTAACTCCAATAAAAAAAATATGAAAAGAAAAGTGTCCCTATATCGAGTCCATTATGCTATTAAGACCACTAATTTTGATGGTCCTGAAAGTAGGACTTTACTGTATCCTAGAAATGAACATTCTTTCCTCCACCAACGATGCTTTTTGTATCGATCTTCCAATCCCAGTCTGAGTAATGCCTGATTGCATTATCTTCATGGCGTAATAGCTATTTTTGTTCTAACGTTAATACTCGTAGACACATATTCATTGATTTGCAATTTCTGTTACGTTTAATGATAATGACGACTGTTATTAGCATGCAATTAGTTCAACCTTCTTAGGAAAACATCGACATTATTCCATTGTGATAAATAAAATAGACATGAAATAAACTACAACATAATTATGTGACGTCATCACTATCATTGAATACTGGGCTTCGATTTCTACTGGGAATTGAGTTTATTGGTTTATAATTAAGCAATTAGGAACTGAAACTAAAACCAGGGTATTAAATTTCTTTCATGTAATCATTGAAGCTAGGGGTATAGGAAACTTTATGACTGATGTGGGAGCTCTGATTAAAGACGTGTTTAATGTCACAGGAAAATATCTAGACCGATTGTCAATTTCCAGGAGATGTCTGATTAATTGCAGACACGTTTTGTCTAGCATAGCTGATGGGTGCAAGCGTAGGGATTAAATTTCCTTGTATTGGCTTAACTGAATTTATTTGAAGTCTTGTTTGAATTAATCCATCTTGTCTTTTCAATGTCCAATTTTCTCAAACCAGTATGAATGTTGTTGTTGTGTTATTGATTTAGTTTTTTTTCTAGGGTCCTCCGCTAATAAGGATGCATTATGCGCATACCATGGATAAAGCATAAATTAAGTGTCTGGAAAGACATAAAGTTGAAAGAACCTTCTTCCTCTGTTTAGTGGTAATTCTCATCAGTGGTGATCGCACTCACCATTTCTAAATCTGGCCTGGAGCCGACCACAGCTGATGATGTTGTTCTGAATTATTACCGCATCAAAGATTCACGAATACGTCTGTATTTGCCAATCGAAAGGAAAACCAGTAACCTTCACGTTTTTGTTAGTTCTAGGATTTCCAAGAATTTGTTTTCAAACAGTTATACAACATGTTATTATTAGTCCCATATTATGAGTGTTTTTCATTGGTAGTGTTGCTTGTTCAATTATATGTTTAAGAAAGTATACAGGTGCACAATTGATTTGGGCGGTGGTTTAGAGTTTTTGCATTATCATACATGTATGCGCCTGTTTGGTTTCCTACTTATTTTTATAACCACGACCATATTGTTATAAATACTTTATTTAATGAACTTTCAAGATAAAAGAAATACAAATGATAAATAAGCCTTTTTAGATATCCATATTATTCTATTAGATCGAGTAATCATTAATGACCGAATTTCACGATGAGTGAGTTATATACGCACCGCCTCAGTGATGCTTTTGATAAAGCAATGCATTCCGAGGGATTTTTTTATCATAAAATATGTTTTACAGATATTTTCATAAGATTGAAGCGGCATGCTATATTATTGTTTAATCAGCATAAACTCTATGAATAAGTATAGTAGTGTAATGTTAGAAAAATGAGATAATGCTTGAATTTAGAGTATTAACTTATCCGGATAGCGGTGTATCCGAAATATGATATTTCTTAGAACAAAATTACGTTCGTATGAGATTGTAAACACGTTTGTGAAAATGTGGATGAGGTTAATTGATAAAGAATTTGATATATATGCTTTAGCACAACTGTTTTGCGATAATAAAATTATTTAAGCAGGTTGGTGGAGCTTTCATCGACTTCTCTGTAGACGCTTATCCGCCATATTGTTTACAAGCATCCTGGCATTAAGATGCTTGGATAACATCACTCTACGAGTAAATTTAAACAACATATTAAACAATAGTGCTACATTCCAAATACATGCTTCAATTCATAGATAACAGCGTTCATTCAGTGCCTCAGATGGCCATAAAACCGGTAATAGTCGGCTGCACACGTGATGCAACGGATAAGTACGGGTTTTACAGCCATCCTGGTAATTTGTTGTACAACGTAGGAAGTATAAGAGATTAAAGTTTATTGCAACTTCATATTTTATTAAAAATGTCTAACAATGTTGTTAAGAGCAGATGTTTTTCATTTTACATACAAAATATACACCACTTGATTGCGTCAGGTTCCCTGATAGACATTTTTTATCCGAAATTATTTCATATCCAAATTATGTCTACTTTAGATGCGCAACAAGATGCGCAATTAAAAATGATGTGTCAAAACATACGTTGGATCAATTTTTAATACTTTATTTCAAGTAGTGGCGTTCGAATTTCGTACTTGGCTCGAAAGTTATTTCCACCCAGCATTAACTTCAAAACAATTTACTAAGAAATTCATCGAAAAACCACTTGAGAATAAATCCTTTGAAGTACTATAAGGACGGATAAATCCAGCCAAATTACATCAAATTAATCAAATTCTGTAGTTATCAGAACTATTTATTTGTTTCTAAGACATTTCTGTTTATCTTAATTCTAGACTTTAACTGTCTTAGTTCATTAATTTTATTTAATACATAACTATACTTATGTTAAGCAATATACAGACAGACATGTTTTTTGTATAATTGAGTAAAATAACTCATCAATAATACTTTTCTGAATATTTTCTCCTCTGAGTCAGTATAATTTTTTCTCTTATGTTATAATTATTCATTTTCATCGTAAAATATCATTTAAGTCATGCATTAAATAACACAATTATGAATACATCAAAAATACAATTTTACTACGTGCAAACTTTCGATTGTGTGATAGTGTGTATATGCAGGTCATACGTGTAGTTAACAGTTTCGAGTGTGAAAGAAAGTTCTCGCTTCTTCAAATCGGTGAAACATCCGCGTGAGTGTCGTGATTTTGAACCACACTCTGACCAAGACTTATATGAGAAAAAGTAAGCCAAGTAGTTACGGGAGATGCTAGTCAGTCCAGGCAAAACGGTACGAAAGTGCGATAACCAATCTTTAAAACAATGGCCGTCCTTTAGATTGATATATTGATTCGGTATTAGGTAACACATAATGGTACAATTAATATAATCTGACAGAATATAAATGTTGTTCTAATTACTAAGACAATGATTTAAAACAGAACATTTAAAAATGCATTCGAATTTCTTACCATGACATGCTTCTGTAACGTAGTTAGAAGTTAGACAAACTCGTATAGTTTAGTACATTTATTTCTACCCAGGTTCGTATGAGACTTGATGGTAATAGTCTGATGATAAATAAGCATGCACGGGTATTTATAAGAAAATGAAAGGCCAACATGCCCTGGGAAAACTATGATCAGGAATAGCTATACACGATTGCCACTTAGAAATACTTGGGCAATTATCACGTGCGGCTGATGGAATCCATCATATGATGTACTTTGCACTTAGATGACCATGGGAAACTCTTTCTTCTAGAGTGGAAGATCACCAAGATCAAGCTAAAACATGTTAATATTGCGCAGTCTCTGGGAACTAGGGATGAGCTAAAGTATTATTTCATGTTGTAAACAACTTAACTTATCACGACCATCTTCAACTTGTACTAGACTGTCCTTTTAGATTGTGCGAACAACTTGAGATTTCATGTATACCATCGCCGGTATATTTCCAAGACACTTACAAACTTAGCAATAAGATGAACTTAAATGGCCTTTTCCCAAAACACGTGTGGCTGATGAAATCATAAAAGTACATACATGTACAGAACAATCAATATGAACTTGTAATGATATAACTAATCAACCATCAAAGGTATATGTTAATATAGTAACCCAATTACGTTACACTTCCCAATACCGAGGATAACACAAAAAAGGACTAGTCTTTATTTCCATTGTTATTCTTGGCGCGTCAATCTATTTCTGGGCGAACTCATACTCGTGGTCTGCAATCTCGACATTGGCCATGTTGGCGATCTGTTTCATTTCGACATGCCAATCTATGACTCAGACTGTCGAAGATGTCGTGCTTGTCGTACAGACTGTTATAGTGAATTAATTTGTTTAATTTCATCACGATAAATTAGACTGATAGTCACGCTATTTGGACACAGAACAAACAATTAGTTCAATCATACCAGCTGCTTGGACTTAGGATAATTGAAACTTGATGAAAATTGTCTGTCAACTCTTGATTGCTTGTGTCAATAGAAAACATGATGGTCTGCACTCAGTGAACACTAGATCAATGGGACAGTGCAAAACTAGTGTATAACCTTCTTTATTTACATGAAGTTATACTAGTTTTTCACTGATCCATTAAAGTATGTCCGGTTAATTTATTCCCTTGTGAAGAATATTACAGACAGATAATATGTTTCTAAAGGTGGCATTTGATATTAAAATGCTAATGGTGTGTTGTTTTTATTGGTTTACATATTGCTTTGTTGCAGTTTATCAGACTTTGAAGTTTCCATCAAATTATGGAAATTGTCCCCAATGTACAAGTTTGTTAATTCAGTAACTTCCGGTCGATTCCTGTATATTTGAGAATGAGATTTTATCTGCCAAAGAATTTGCCAAAGTTCAATAAAACTAAATAATAAAAATGGCCACAGTATTTAACATACGAATTCTAAACAATCTACATGTATAGAAAAGCCTGCGTTGAGTTGTTAGACATGGGAAATGTTAATTACTATGTATGCTTAACATAGGTGTTGCTGAAAACACACTGAAAGTGGTACACAATTAACATTTAAACATGATTCGTTTTCATAAAATGATATTTAAATAAGGTGATAGTTCTCGAGCCTGAGTATTGCCTAATACTGGTGACCACTGTCTCGGGTCTGGTTGTTCATAAATACCGTTCAACACTCCGATGTGATATTTTTTTCAAATCGTTCGTTTCATCGTACAAATTGAAACCTCACTTGAATAGAGTTATTGAGAATGTTTTCAAAAGACTTAATGAATTAGACCCATAGGACTATTTTACCATATTTTTCATTGAGAACAAAGCTATATTTAGTACAAAGCTCTGGCTCCTAGTTTAAAGGTCTTAAGGGTATTAGAAACGTTTGTTGACAGATGCCCTAAGCTTTATGGTGACAAGTGAGGTCTCGCGACCTGCTGACATCTCATTAAACCGTGAATTATTCCTAACTTATTAACATAGAAATTAGCAGACGATTAAGTTGCTTTTCAGCGCGTGTGTGGGCGGGACAGTTCAATGCGCATGTCAAACAAGCGCCTTGTTGCCAAAGATCAATCTTTGTCAATAAACGCTATATTTTATGGTGATAACTTTATATCTGACTTTATGCTGATGAATGCTTTTATGCTGTTACTTTTTATTATAATAAACCATTAGTTTCTCCTATACGAACGCTATTAATACTTCTTTATTACAAGTGCTCCCGTTTTTACACTTGTTCAGCTACTTTCGAATAGCAATCTCCCTCTTTAACCTATTGATCGATTTTCAACACTACATGCATTTCTGCATGTACTTCAAAACCTTTGAAATAAAGTAAAATAACGTAAAATCAAGTAAAGTTAAGTTATATTTCCTTAGAAAGTCGGATATATATTAAATGTTATACACAAATCGGTAATAGGTTTTAAACCGTCTAAATTATCTTACAAAAATAAGCGAACCAAAAGGATCGATGCTCGTACAATATAGAATCAAATGTCTGCCATTGAACGGAAAAGCTTTGAAGAACGAGGACAAAAGACCGTATAAAGCACAGCAAACCTCTTCAGCAATTCCACGAGAAATGTGCTATGATATTTTTGTCGACCGTATTGAAAGAATATTAAAAGAACATGTGCAGCTTTTTCCTGGCAGGTCATAAATCTGGGTACAAATGAACGGCTATGTCAGTATTAAAAAGTATCAATGCAAATATGCTAGTCTTGTGCTAATGGCACATTCGTGAATAATTGTTCATATTGTGGCGTATATTACGTGCAGTTTTTGTGAGCAATGAAAGAGGCATCGAGTAACAAAAAATGTATTAACCATTTTATAGCTGCATAATAACGCAGTGATTATTTTCCTATACGCCAAAATATTAAACCGTTTGAATCATTTCTGGGAAATTCTATCGTTGTTAATTGCTATAATAATTGTTTATATTGATTGCTCGTATTTGTGCATCAGGAACATAACTACTAAATTAATCTTTTCAGAGAAAAACCATAGAAACCGTGAACAAGCATTAAACTACATCTATGAGCTGCAGGGAAAATTTTGCGCTGCATGCCAAAACAAACATCTCTTAATGCGCTGGTAAAATCATTTATTTCCTACAAGCCAGGAGGATGTGCTGAATCAATGCTTTGTAGAGATATTTGCCTTGATTTTCATAAGAATAATGAGGATGTAAAATGTATCAAGCATAGTGTTTTTTGTGCTTGAAAAAAGTATATCCGTCTTACAAGTAGTTGCTACTGTCATTAGCTCAGCATATAGTATCCATGTATTAAGACAGGGTTTTTGCCGAAACGTTAAAAAAACGAGGAAATGCGTGTACACATGTACTATACGAATAGAAAAGTTCTAAATTTTGAACCATCAAAATCGATGGTCTTAATAGCGGAGTGGTCTACATATAGAGACATTTTTCTTCTTAAATTGGGCATTTGGGACTTAAAATCATCAATAATGAACGGTTATGCAATAACCAAGGTGGTCTTTAGTGCAGAACCAATCTCCGTAAACAGATATCCAGTAGAACATTGTCGTACAGGATCTCTACTATCTCAATGGAGGGTCACGTCGAGATGACCTTTATGTCGACTAATCAATGCGTAGCTTTCATCCAAACGAAACACTATTAATACATTTTGATTTCGTAATTTCTATTTTTAGACCAATGTTTGCAAGCTAATTTAACAGCGGTATTATTCACAGTCTGCGATTGGACGGCTCATTTCAAATTCCGTCACGTAAACGATGTAAACAAGTTACGTATCATAACAATTCCGTCATTAATATTATGATCAGAAAAGGTCACTTGAACATGACCGTCGTTTGAAAAAGGCCAGATCTAAATTAGCGAGTAGGCGAGCGGAAAATTTTAGATCGGGTTTTAATCAGGTTGGTGCAGAACATTAGTGTCATTCTCTATGTGAAATGTTTTTTATTTAGTTCTAGTTACTCTCAGTTATTATGTTAGTTTTGGTGCTTCGCCCTGTATCAAAATCGCCTCAGTTATTTACGGATGCCATCTTGCTAACCGATCCTTTCGGCTTCTTTTTGCGGACCTATCTTACTCTTCCGTATGAAGTCGAAAAACTAATCCCTATACTAGTATGGAAATTAACGACGCAACATGCACTGTAAAATAAACTTTTAACCTTTCTGTTGCTCAAGAAAATCATGAAAACTTATGTAACCGAATTCCGAACAAACACAATTACATGTATATATGCTTACCTTGAAAATTTAACTCAGATCACCTCAGAAATATTTCCCCCGAAAATTTTCCAGTTGTCTTATCTGTGTTGATCATACATCATGCGTTATCATGTTTTTTGCTCATTATTTTAATTGGTTTACAAACTAAAAACTTAACTTAGACTTGTACATTTAAATTATATAATTAAAAGGTTTTTAAAAATTGGAACTCGGATTCTAGGTAAATGAATAACAGACGTAAAGATTTTTGAAAACTAATTTAGATCTTAAATATCTTAAATACTCGATTATTTTCCTAAACATAAGGAAATTATTGATTTCAATGTCTACCTCTTGGAACGAGAATATAATTGGTGGGGAGGATCAGAGTAGTACATATTATTTAGAAATGAGGTTTGGGGCATATATGCATAATTCAATTCTGTTTCTGGTTTGTATTTATTTTGGATTTAGCTGTTAACCAGTTACTAGGCTCTTACTCGTATTTCCATCAGGCTATGATTTAGAATCATTGGTATGAGGAAGAATGGCCTTAGAAATCATTCCATGATCAAACTCAACGAAATTATGCCTGTCCGGGTCTCGACCCATAAACGTGGCGTGCTACGGACTGAGCTAGCCGGGGGTATAATACGGACATTAGGGGTGCCAATGCCTGTATACATACGTACATGTAGTTTAAAGCTATTTGCAGTAAAAACTGTTGTAGGTTGTGAAATGTGTTTATATTTTCGTGTAATTAAAACAACGGCACCATTTAGCCATTATGGTTTTCATTGGCATTGTAACAATTATAAACAAAAGTTGTTAAACTATCTCTAGATCCTGAGGCAGTTAATATTATGAAGTTTTTAATTTTCATGATCTTAATTTTAATTACATACACGTTTGGTTAATTTGTTGGCGCTTATGGTTTTTTAATTGTTTAAAGAAAAAAAATCATAAAAGTGAGAATATATTTTTTGTGCATCTGAAGGACCTTGAACAAAATCCTCATATCAGCGTTAATTAGAGCGTTTTTTGATGCGTAATGAAATGCATAACTTTGCAAATATACCCTCTTCAAGGTAAAGAGTAAAGACTCAACAAATGGCACCGATACTTTAATAAGCACACATTACACTGTTAAATCAAAGCACTGAAAGTACTGGAGTATTCATTGTTTTTAGACTTATTCAATTTTTGTTGGGTTTTATGCTGTGGCAACACTTTATATAGATTATATCACAGCGGTCAGTCCACCTACTCACTGTTCCTGAAGAAGCTTTATCTCAGGATTTAGCTGTTAACAAACTACTGGGTGCATACTTCGTCAGTGACTGACGACTGTCCTACATGACTTAGATCATTCACCGACTTACAAGAGCTGTCAAACTTAACCAGAATTCTGGTTAAGTTAATAATCTCTTTGGAAATTATTTTTATCAAGAAACAACACATAACGCAGTTTTGACTCATCATTTTCTGTATTTTGAAAATATCAAATTATAATTTACCATCATTGTAGGGCTTACAACCGTTTAAATTTGAATGTGCGTGTTTGTACATGAGTTAGCAAGTAATTTGTAGTACCATTAAGAGGGTTACAGCCAATAATTAACTTATAACTGGAAATGAGTTAACAGGCGTTAAAAGTTAACTTTTATCATACCCCAGCAAATACTGTTGGCCTATCATCAGCTTGGTATTACATTTACTTTATCCTTCATACATGGGATGTGCAATCTGGCTACAAGTTGGTGTCACATTGACAGAATTTTTATAATGGATAGTGCCATGGTTTCATCGTCATTATTTAAAACAACACCTCCATAAAACAACTTTCCAGCCAAAGGTAGAATCTACGGCTTAGGCTTCAATATTAACTGAATATTCTATAAAACTATTTGTAATCTACTCACACATACTTGCTTTTACCTGCATTGTACATGTAAGCTTATATTTTACAAGCCTAAGACATTTAAAGAAAAAAACTGAATAGTTTATTATATAAAACACATTTTATTAACACGTAACTTGTATCACAACAATCAAATGATTAATAGATTTACATATAAACTAAAAATATAGTCATATTACAAGATGTACAGTTTGAGAGCTCTGTCGACAAGTACTTAATGACTAGCTTTTATTGATTGAAGCGCAAAAGCCATGGAAACTAATATTTCAAGAACATCTAAGTCAAATTGCTAGTTGAATTAAAACATCGAGTAGTAGATGAAGCTAAAATGAGTAGTATTGTTATCACATTCTCTCAAGGGATCCAATATGAGTACAATGGATTTCATAAGCAGTTGTTGTAGTAGTGTTTATTATATGACAACATTCTTAGTCACAGGTGACAGGTCTGGCTGAACCATAGTTTAATCTATATCACTTCTTTTATATCTTAACACTTAACCTAGAAATAAAAATGTGTTAAAATAAGGATCAAGTATGTGAAGATCAACCATAAACAGGCTGATATAAATTTCATAATTAAAACAACTTTTAAATCAACTTTTTATTGGATATATTTTTGTTTTGACATAAAAAAGCTGAAAAGAATTGCAAACCCTTTTTCAGCAGGGTGATTTTAATTGATATTTAACAAATGGGGTCACAACTCTGACCTTCATTTTTGCAGTTTATATATGAACAGGGTTTGTCATGACATTCACACTTGACTGCGATATTATATCAACAATGTTTAGTGATATTCTATGTGCTTAAGCCATAGCACAAAATCTTTCGCATGAATTCCAGGAATTGGAACTATTAAAGGACATTTACTTACTTATCACAGCTTGTTCTAGCCTCATCTTTCTAAAAAACTAGTTACATTTTTTCATACATATTTAAAACTCTTCAAGTCATATTCATATATCTTCACAGCTGAAGTCTGCAAAAAAACAGAAGTGAAATTATTCACAATGTTTATTTTACATTTTTTACAAAGTCAATTATGACCAAATTTAGTTCAGTAGCCTAGGTAGGTTTTTTGACAGTCAAACTAGGAGTGGAAGTAGCAGTTTTTGGCCAAACTTGTAAACCATTTAGGATACTTGTCAAGAAATAATTTGTTCAGTATTTTTTGATATTCTTTCATCATGATTCAAGTTGCAAAACACTGGATTAGACATGTGGCTTTAAATTACTGGCTAAAAGCTAATATCAACCCACGTTTGAGCCCTTTCATTATTTTAGTAGGAATGTAAACAGAGATCCTAGGCACATTAATACATTAAACATAAACTCTTCATTAACTTAACTACAACTGTCAGATATATAAAAAGATCCTGACAGATTTTTCTTAATGCAACATTAATTTGCTTTTTATTCTTAATTCAATTTCGGCGCGATGTCACCTTTCTGTGTTGGTGCGCCGTAAAACACTTAAACAAACAAACTTAATTCAATTGTTTCTGTTTTAAAAATAAAAACAAAAGAATGTAAATTTGAGAAAAGTGTCCCTGGATAGAGGCCTTTGGCTGAAATATTGAGAAGAATCAAGAGCAATTAATAAATGCAGTAAGCTACAGCTAACTGGTTAAATGTATGAAAATGTTATTTAATTCATAATCTTTTTTAGGTCAATTTGCACATTTAGATGACAAGGCTACTGATATATTGCTTAAATATTATTTCTGAGAGATGGATTTTACAGGCCCAGCATTGAAGCTTAAAGGTCACCTCAAACTTAACCAATGAATACAACACAACTAAATTTCAATTAAGTTAGCTGTTTTAAAATATACTTTTCAAGGCTTTCACTGATGCAGTAGCTAAGATTTAGAGAAGCCAAGTATTCTAAATATACTCACCACTTGGGCCCATCAAATGTTATTTTCACTTGCCCAGGTGGAAACCCAGTCACATTGGGCAAGAACATCTCAGTATTAATGGAGCATGACATTTTTTGTTAAACCTGAAAATACATTAAAATTTAAATAGATCTCATGTTTAAATTAAATAAATCTAAGTTTTTGCAAAAAAATAACAGGATAATAATATATAAAATTTCTATGATATTGATCATTGTAATTATCAGTTAACAATATGCAGGTATAATGGTATTATAATTATTACAACATGTTTTTATATTCTTTTAAACAACCAAGGGGTCCTATGGGCACATCCCACTCGAATTCATAACACCAGTATTTCGTATACTGCCCTGTTAAACAGACTATACAAAAATGGCTTTGGTAAGTTTTTACCCCTGCACTTGTCAAACTCTAATTCGACTTTATAACGTAAAATATTTGTTCTGTGTGATATTTTTCATCGTGACGTAAGTACGAATGTCCTTGGGACGAAAACGCGACTTCTTCAGCAGCGCATTTTTACACGAAAGGAAGTTTAAATGGCCATAAACTCTTACGAGATGTTACATTAACAATGAATTTCAATGATTCAAGCACAAATATAGTTTTAACTCACCGAAATCTAATCAAAATTATTGTTTCAAAAAATGAACGCACACCTTGACAAGGCCGATATAGACGAAATAGTAAACAAAGGTTAAAACGCTTACGAATACTTTTTCTTGCGAATGATCACCTAAGAGTAAGGTAGAAACGAAAAAATGGTTAGAAACAACTTACCTGTACATAAACTTCTTATTGGTGAAAAAAAAACAAAAAAATATGTTTTAGTCGAGAGAAAAAATGGCGTCCAAAATACAAGTTGAGGAATTTTTTTCAAAGATAAGGTAAGTCGAACGTTCCTCAAAAGATAAGGAAAAAAGACCGATGTTGTGGAAAATCTCAGAGTGGAGTGAGGATGGGAATACCACTTAAAATATTTCCTCAAACTTAAGAAAATTTTGGTCTATTTTGAGGAAAATCTGTCGATTTGAGGATAATATATTATACTTAAGTAAGGATGGGAAAACGGCCCCTGGTTAAATTAGGATGGTCGTCACGTGACTATAGTGCTTGATACGGGAACGTAGTTTCATTCATAATTTTTCATGAATGAAATCGATGTATACATCCGCGATTGTCAGTAACAAATTTGTCAATACTCGGTTTCACTTTGAAGAAAGGTTTGATGTAGATCGAGTTAAACGCGTAATTAAATTGACGCGTAGGAATACACAGATGATCGATGAAACAAAAGAACTATTTGCGAACTATTTTGTGTAGCGGAATTTTCCGGATGCTGTTCGGTTTCGTTGATTAATATATAGGTCAATAGGTCAGTATAGGATTCCGATCGGAATACCGCTATTAATCTATTGGTAACAGAGTATTCATTGTTAAAAACAATGAATACAAAAATGCACAATCTCTATCACCTGGTTATTTTTACGATAAGTGTGCTAATTTAAGAGATTTTTCAAGTGCCTCAGAGTGATAAAGTTATGTTTAGACACAAGTTCGAAAATTGCACTCAAAAATTCAAACAGTTTTCCACATTACGTGTTGAAATTCAAAGGTAATTATACCGTTTTATAATATGCAGTATAACACGAATATGCATTATTCGTAAATAATGTATCATTTGCAATATAGTGACGTCACTATACCTTAACTTACATTTTATTTTAGAAATGTGACTTCCAATTGATTTTTGACTGTTGCTATTCCTGACATGTTTGCTATCCCCCCTGTATTTTTAGCAAATTAACATACATATTAAATGCATCATTAACCATTCTTCGATTCCTTTTTTCAAATAAACCAATGTATGACGTCACTTTAAGTTAACTTGTCTTCTTGTAGTGTGACTTTTACCATTAACAGAATCAAGGAGTAAAAATCCTGCACATTACCATAACCAGTAAATATTTATACTCTACTAATGTCAATATTCAACCATCGAAGCCTCTTGTTTAATGATCACGATATTTATTCAGACCTCTATAAGAGCATTCAAGACACCATTCCGGTACAACTAACCCATTATCAATGAATGGCTTTTCCATGTTAATCTCACTTTTTCTCCCTCCGTATTAAAGAGCGCTCAGACTGGTCAATAGTTATTTTTATGACAAAGTATCATTTTACCGTTGTATCAATAATAAGAAGCACAGTCTGACATATTTTTGTTGTAATATTTGCTGTGTTTATTGATCAGGCGTATTATGATAATATTTTCCATGAGAGTTCTCCTTAGAAAGCTGAAGACATATAAAGAACAATAGACGAGCATTCTATGGCTTTAAGTTTTATTTTCTTCATATAGCTTTTGACAATACATCAAATCCATAAAGTGTTTTGCATGTATTTTGCGTTGCCATGACAACGGACACATTGGCGGCTACAAATTGCAAGAACTATAAAGACAACATAATCTATGCAAAAATATTCATACAGAAAGCAATTTGCCTTGATCTATAATGTATGATGAGAAATATGTACTACAAAGTCTAATGTACTTTTCTTTCGGCGTCTAACCGAAATTTTGAGTAAAAGAGCTCGCGTCATGAACAAACGAAAATATTCATGTCGGCAATCTTTGGTTAACATGCTAAAATCGATCGTTATCGATTAGGGCCCATACCGATATAACCGATTAATGTTTCATACTTTCCAACCGATTCGTAAAACGTGAAAAAGTAATGGCATTTTGTTGTCTAAGTTTCATACTTATGCACGTTCACCGACTTTACAGCTATTACCACAGGTCATCGGGCTAATGGTATCTATCTATCAATCTACCTGGGGAGTCTTTTACTTCCGCTAAATGCAGCCGACAAATTACCGTAACGAAATTGTGTATTTTAAAATGCACTAACGAAATAAATGATTTCTAATATTAATAAATGCAATCATATTCACTGAGTCTTTCACTTTGACTTCCAACAATTATTTGTATCTGCGAACCAACCTTTCGCCTTAGAATTTGATTCGTAAAAGTATACCTTTCATTGCAAACTGAGAACTGGTTGCCAATCTCCATGGCTCGAGATTAATTTAAGAATAGGTTGCTTGGGTGGACAACCTGCTTTATATTTTACTTGCCCGCAACTAAATGTTCACTTGCAGTAACAAGTTACCCAAACCCTCATATAGGTCAGGGGCCATAGGACAACATTTTTATGTCGAGTACTGTCATAACAACTAACTTTCGAGTTCAAACCAAAAATGTTTTTCGAAAAGTCAAACTTGGAACTAGGAACTGTAAACCAACTTCACTCCCATCGAATTTCAACTAAGACGCCTCTCTGATGGTCATGACCATCGTTCGATTAAATTTCACTTCTCGTGTCTGCAATCATTATTCTTAGTTTACAATTGGAAAGTCAGCAGTTTGTTTATACAAACGTAGGTTACCTCATGGGAGTTGAAACAGTCGATACTTTGGTTATACATCAAATATATATTCAGTTATATTATTATACAGCTCGGACTAGCAGTCTTGTATTCTATGATACAGTCCCTCTGGGAGTGCTACAACTTCTGCTGATACATTATTTTCTATTTCACACTCGGAATATACTTTGAAATATTAGCTAACTTTCCCATGTTGATTTCAGCTTACTGTTAGCCATGTATATTTTATAGACCCTGTTAGAATTTACATAATGTATGATACAAAGCTTATCACCTTAGTGGTTGTTTAATGGAGAAACCGGGAACAGCCGATGTTGAATTATTTACGAACGGAAATTTCCTATAATGTAGGACTGACCTTCGGGTATACCGAATTTTACGGAAAATTCCGAAGTTGTAAGCCTGTTTGTATGGATATAACTGTACGTGGTTTGATTGTTTTACAGAAAGACCCGATGCTTTACTTAGGTTTTGTTTTGTTTTTGTTGGGTTTAACGCCGTAGCAACACGTTGTATAGGTCATATAATGGCGGTCAATCAACCTACTAACTGTCCTGGAATGGCTAAATCTCTGGATTTAGCTGTTAACCAACTACTAGGCACATACTTTCGTCAGTGACTGACAACTGCCCTACATAATTAAGAATCATTGGTAGGAGGGAGAGTGGCCGTAGAAATAATTTCATGACCAAGCTCCACAAAAGTATGCCTCGCCCGGAAATCGAACGCACGACCCCTTGATCAGTAGACTTGCGTGCTACCAACTGAGTTAGCCGGGCGGCTTTTACGTTAAGTGACCTTGCTACACACGTTTCTATGTTTCATGTAAGACGCCAAAATGCGAACAAAATCTGAATAAATTACCACTTGGTCAATCAGAATTCTTTTTTTGTTTGGCTATTGGCGTTTAATTTAGTCATACATGTAATGCAAACATTGTACTCTCTAATATGAAGAAAAAATGAAGTGGTCACTTTTATTACATACGCATCTTTAATGTTCTGTTTTTATGTATGATAATGTCGTCTTTTTAAGTGTACACAAATATTAAAACCACTTTGATCACTACATTACATGCCCATGATTTTCTCAAAGGTTCCTCAAGACCAGTGCTCAATGCAATCCTGATAGTTTAGAACTGGACACGACCATGCGACAAACTCGTACATTTGTAAGTAATTTAGCCAGGTTTCACTTCGAGTTTATTGAAGTTTCTAATAGCAATTTTATCGACTATGTCACAGCTATGAGATTAATTTCACTTTGTGTCAACTCCTTGCCAATTTTATCAAATCATTAGTTTCCTATAATGAAACAATCAATGCGAAGTGATCGATATATTGAACATTAGTCGCCATGCTTTCTATGTAATATTAGTCTTGAATGGCTTCATCGTGTTGTTTTATTATGTTTAAATGCCATACTAACCATTTGCTTCTCAGAAAAGTGCAAGCCGCCCACACAAATGGTCTAAGTTCAAGTAGTACGCTATTCCAAGTCGTAGGCGATCATTTTATCGTGGTTGAGATAAGAAGGCAGTGAGTGCGGGAAATGCCAAGCATTTTAATTTAATGTAAAAAATCAGGAACTTTTCTTTATCATTATTTATAAACACACTTCACAAAATGCATTTCTGTTGCTATGAGGAAATACATTTAAAAGCAGATCAATTGTTATTGCGATCTAGCAATTTCGCATAGGGTTTACTGCAGGTAGATAGATAGATGAGTTTTTGTTCACTTCCGATATTATAAGACCACCTTGGTTATTGCAAAAAAACATGCGATTTTCTAAGATATAGGGAAATCCCCTATATTAGAACTATTCCACTATTAAGGGAGTTAATATTGATGGTCAAAATAGTGGCACTGAAATGTATCTATCATACGTAGATCATTGGAAAGTAGCACGTTGCAAACAGCAAATTGTGTTCAAATATTTTACGTACTTAGCTCACGACAATACAGTTTAGACAAAGAAATCAAATCACCCTTGGGCCCCTAGGCATAGTTCCGGTTTTTCGAATAGCTTGTGTTGTTTTCGTGCTTTAATGTTATAAAGGGTGACATGAAAATCGCTCGTAACTATTAAGAAATGGATTTCACAGGTTATTAGCGACTGGAACTACCATCTCAAACAATGATCAAAATGTATTGCTGATTAAGTTGGTTTTACCGCGCGTCCAAAAATTGCTCCGAGCGTAGAATCCCTACTTGTGACATAAAGTGTCGTAGTTCTATGAAGGTACGAACTAAATTATGACAGTTAAAACCTTGACTATGAAGCATCGTTCTTATTGGACAAAGGAATTGGATGAATTCATTATCTCGGACAATAATTCTGCCGGTTTTATTACAATAACCTCATTTGCATTGGAAATAAAATGGCCATAAAATCCCTGTAGAATATTCCTATCAAATGAAATCTGTCAGATAGAGGTCCTTGCAGACATGACAGTTATATACCTAGAGATAAATACCTAAATTTACGTTCAATAATTCCAACAATTGTCGAGGTCACGTGTGGGTCATGTGATGGGTGACGTCACTGAAATGGTGTCAATCAATTGTTTTTGTGAATTATTGATAAGTATATTGGTAACCAATAATGATGTAAATAAGGAAAAGGGATGGACTAAGTCATTAAGGATTATTTGGATTCTTTATCTTTTACTAGGTGTTCAAAGCCACTATTTCATTTTTGAGATCCAACTTGTCGTAAACTAAATATCTAAACCAACACAATTGTGAAATTTCAATGAATATTTTGGAAATAGTCGAGACGCTTATTTTTTGTTCCACGTTTGAGCACTTTTACATACGATCTTAGAAAATTGCGATTTTCTCCTTACATGATTCTTTTATTCCAGTTCCTTTGGTTTTTGGTTAATTTCAAGGTTTTATTTTAAGTTTCGATTGTTTGGCTCTCTTTTATACCTTTTACTTTTGTCTTGTTTTCTACACTCTACTAATACTTAAAACCATTCTTCATGAAGTACGACCATTGTTTATGACTTTTACGACTTTACTTTCATGAACTTACGACATTTTCATGAACGTACGACCATTCTACACAAACTTACGACCATAATTAGGGCATTTCTATTTACGACCATTTTCCGTGCACTCATAATCATGATAATGTTAACCTCTATTACAAGAAAGTCACAAGGTCTGATCTTTAACCATTAATCACTAATTTATTGTTGACCCGGGCGTCAAGGAGTATAGTTTATTTCATCACCCAAGTCTCTGGTAATTTCGTGAAGTCAATCAATTATTTACTGGCAAACATCATTAATGTGTTATCCTATGATACCTTGGGATAATTGTATTGCTATTTATATATATCTAATAAAATGGATACAACATTTTGTCAATATTTACTATGCAATCGTTTGCTGGCATTTATCGCGAATATTTGATTAATGAGCACTTATGTAACGTTTATATAGGAGTGCCACACTTTCTCTTACTTCCTTCTCTCTCCAGCCTCTATTTCTACATCGACATCTCTCTCTATCTCCCCCCCATCTCTCTCTATGTCTCTCTCCCCTCCCATTTTCTCCTCTCTCTCTCTCTATCCCTTTTTAGAGTGCCCATTTCCCACCCTTCATATTTTCTCTCATTCTCTCACTCTATCTGTACCTTTTACTTTTTCTCTCTCTTTCTCTATCTTTTCTATCTCTCTTTAATGATGACCCCCCCTCTTTCCATCTTCTCTGTCTCTCTTTTAGGGTGTCCCCACTCTCACTCGTTTCTCTTTCTCCCAACATCTTTCTCTCCAAGCATCACGTTGCATCTGGAATCTTGTGTCCTTCAACAACGCATTTTTAAATGACCTTGAAGTAAGCAATCAGTTCCTTATGTTTTCTGCATATTTTTTTTATAATTTTTGCATCAAGATATGTAGGCGTTTTCAAATGATTAATGACGGCGTTTTGTAGATTATGTCTTGATTAAAGCTTTCTTTCCTCTCGTTTGATGGGTATTCTTATGCAATGATTAATTTATCCTAGTATGATATAAGTGTCTAATTGTAGCTTATCTATGTACAACCCGGGTCTGTAGCGCAGTTGGTAACACGCCGGGATTTCGAATCTAGTGTCCTGAAGGGGGTACGGGTTCGAATTCCATCCGGGGAGAGTATACCCTTCCATGAAAATTTGACAATAATGTCAATTTTCCTCCATTAATAAGATACATTGATAAGTTTCCGGCTTTGTGGAAGGGTATGTGACTACTGGTTATAGGAAAGCTAGGTTAGGTGAGCTGGACGCCGTAAAATAACCTAAAAAGTCGTATTGACACGGCGTTAAACTCTGTATAGTAATGACCGCCTGCGACTTATAGTCAAGGAAGCAAAAAAGGAGATATTTGGACGTGTTTTGGACTTATTGACCATTCTAATAATTACAATATTTGCCATTTCCCTATTTTTTATGTTGTTTTCGGAAAACAGGTTTATAATTTTGTTAGACAGAAAGTTCTGTCTTATTACAATCGAAATCAAGCTCTGGTATTTCCTGGAAATTGAGCATGAAGTTAACATTTAAGTTAACAAATTTCAGTAATTACGATAAACAAATGTTACCTGCATTCAAGAATGTGGGTACAAGGTTAACAGAACTAATGATAAATTCCACCATGATGGATCTACTTCACAACAAAAAAATAAGCTAACTTCTGAAGTCAACAGTTATAGTTAGGTGAACACTTCAGAATGAAATCATAGCCAGAAACCACGTGGTTTATACGTCACACTTTTTGTACGCTACTGCTATACAACCCGATGGTCCTTTACTCAAACTCGTCAGCGAGTCATTCTACGTGACTCTAAGAGACGCCGGAATTATCTGCAGACGTCTGCAGACGCTTGAAGTATGGGTCTTAATGGGTCTACTGTTATATCGGGAAGCTGGATATCAAATTGAACTCGATCGTGTTTTGCCAATGACAAACTTTTAGAATTTAGGTTACGGAAATTGCCGAGTAGCTACGAAAAGCTGGAGACTGGAACTCGGATGTTGGTCCAAATAGGGATATTAATGTGTGGCATTACTGAAAGCAAATGAAATTCACTTGGACATGACCATTAAATGAAAACCTTTTGATCGACTGTAGCGGACTTTAAGTTGAACAGAAAACATAACTTTTATATTAAAGATATATTATGTAGATTACATCAGCACTGTATAAAGTTCTCCTATTTTTCCAGTAAAATTTGTTATCTTTCATGAATTATGTAATATTGGAAAAAGCAATTCCATGTCAGTGCTTATTCTTATCAGCATTATTTTAATACACTTGATAAATGAACTAAAGCCAGAAAAATGCGGGGAAGAATGACTGGTGAATTATCTGCTATGCTTTCAAGTTAATGTGATACATGCATAGAGAACGTTACCAGTAAATTATACAAATTGCAATGTACTTGAACATTTGTCTTTGAAGATGAAAGAGACTAATATCTGAACGCTGAGTATTAAAACCATGCTAGCAGATCAGGGCAAACATGTACAACGAACTTGCAGAACTTAAATTGTGTAATGTTTATTTATACATACGTAGATTAATACAAATTATATTAATTCAATACAAATTACATAATACAAATAATTATAATATGATATAAATACTATGATCTAAATACATTAAATACAAATACATGTAATATAATACAAAAAATAGAATACATATTATATGTAAAGTGCACTAACTAGTGCAATGTGTGTACATGTTTATGAATGCAAAAATGCTAACAAAGCCATTATATGGTTCTCTATGCAGTTTATTAAACAACTAGGACAAACAGGACCAATTTCTTATATAGTTTTGAATAGGTTACCTAAAAAAGGTTGAGAACTTTATGATTTCTGTACATAAAAAGTACATTGTATTGTACTCGACTTTAAAACAATTGACATGCATGTTTACATTTACAACTTTCCTGTGTATTTTTTCTATATAAAATAGCGTTTTATGACATTGTTTTAGCAAGAAATATAACCAATATGCTCAGTATGGTCTACATTTGGTTTAGTATGCTTAAGCTCGTATCGCACGACTGTTTTTGACGTAAATACAGTGAAATTCAGCTATACAGACCTCATTGATTATTGCATAATCATGACATTTTTGACAATTTTTAGGTCTCTAATGCTAAATTTGAGAATACAAAAGCACTATAAAGAACGTTCTGTCACTAAACCATCTGTTCCATGGTTCTAAAAAAAAACTTATCTGTGTCTCAAATATTGACTGTTTTGCTCATTCAGCCATGAATTCCTGTCCTTACTGAGGTTTGGAAAAAAGAAAATATGTCAAGATAAGTGCGTATATATCACAAACATCACAAATCCTTACACCGGTTTTGCCACGCGTTGTTACTTTATTCTTTTGAAAAAAGGGGAAGTAACCGCTGTGAAGAATTTGCCGATATCAATTGCCGGAGAAATTCAATAAATATCTTAAATTCTGTTTTATTGATAAATTCACTTTCTATTTATTTACTTGGAACTCTCACAAAATACAGATTTGTTTTATTGACATGATACAAGTGATTTTAGACTGACAAGAAAACACAGATGATATCTACGATACATTTGTACAAGTAATAGTAAGTGAAAGTTCTTTCTAGAATAAGTTGTGAATCAGACACGCCCACATGTGATTAAGATTCTTGATGACTTGGAATTCACTTTGTTTGTATACGCCCTATGTGATTCCATAGTCATTTGTAATTCGTCTTGTAGATCAACATGTTTACATGCTGTACTTGTGCAGTAAATTTGAGACATCGCGAATGTTTGCGTAAATTACATTTATTTCATCACTGTACTTTACAATACATCTGGTTTTAAACTTTAAAAGACTTCACCAACGAAATGTCTTCAAGATGGATTTCACAGGACATAGCCCTTTTATTACAGAACTCATAAAGTAAACTTATTACGCCTTTAATTTCTAAACGACGCCCATTATCCTTTGACTAAGCTGAGAAAACGTACGTGCTTACATTCTTAAGTTCTTAATTCATGTCTGTGACTAGCTGCCTGCTGAATTATTTGGAAATCCCTTCTGTGAGTAAGATGTCTTCGATGACATTCTTATAAACATCATTTCAATGGAATTTTGGAATTACTCATTAATACATGTATCATAATTACACAGGTAAAGCATTCATGCAGCTTAATGGCGTGGTTTCAAGTACTAATTCCTGTTTGGTTTTTGATCCAAAAAACTTAACATTCTTTGATTATAATTTCGAAAGACTTTGTCGCTTCTTTGCGATGCCATTCACTTTACGTAAAATAGTAATATGCCCGAAGTGTGTTCCTCATTTCCAGTTTGACTTTCAAAAGCTTATTCTAAATTTTAAACCGGAAAGTTGAATGTGAAAACTGCTTCTATATCTAAGTTTTGCTTTTTTACCAAAAGCATACATAAGGAATGGAGCGCTAATGTGCGAATTTGGTAACTAAATCAAAATTTTCACATATAGTAACGTTCTCAAACCCAGAGGCTATCAAGATTCTTGATACTAGCTCGAGAATCTTGATAACCTTTGGGTACGAGAATAAGAAAGTAAGAGAGCGGAATCTAAATGTCCAATAGCTCTTGTTATCCTTACCCTTTTAGGTTTCATAGGTGAAAGAAGATCGCGAACTTGAAGTATACGAGTAAGTGGTTTTATGTCAACTAAAATACGTTCAGATTGAATGGTGCAATATGATCTCTTCGTTGTGTGTTATAAACTAAGTGTTGTCCATAATGTTGTTTTTAAAAGAATATCAAAACACGCCTAAATTCCATCCATTTTGCGGCAACAAAAATGAATGCAGATCGGTGAAAAAACATAGATCAACAAGTTACCTCACGTACGTACAGTAAAATCCCACCAATAACAACCATCGCTTAAAGACTATCTTCTGTAATCTATACAGAACATCTTCAATAACTTCTCCTGTCTACAAAAGGCTTCTCACAAATTACACTTTCATGCATTTTTATGACAATAAGACATTGCACAACAGTGTGCTCTGTGTATAGAAAACATCAATTACTGGTTAAAATATCAATGAAGTTAATGAAGTCTAATTCAGTCGACTACAATTTTGTATCTTAGTCCCCGATCGGTGAAATCACCTTCACGCAGGTAATCGGTCTCAGGATTCGTTTACACCAGAGTGGAGAGGAACGACTGAAAGTGAATTTCTTGCTCAGACAAATTAGTAGTGCTCCTGGTGGGGTTCGAATTCTCACGAACCTCTCTATCCCTAAGCACGTGTTCTACCACTACGACCATTGCTTTTGGGTGTTTACTATCGATGTTAGAAATCTTTACAGGTTGTATGACTGTTACCACTGTATCACTGGACCACTGCTCTTACATTGTGGGTGTTTACTACAGATCATTCACATTTAGAAATCTTTACAGGTTGTATAACTGTTGGTTTATATATTCAAACATTGTATAAAAATGTCTCTGCATACTATCATCACTTCAAATTGGCATCTTAGGTATTGCTTTGATGTTCGGCACTTCTACTTCACCAAGATGCTCCTATGTATACAAATAATACTTGTGACGTTTACATGATATAAGCGCCTTTAGAAATGCACATACTCACAAACGCATACAGCATCCGGAAACCCACTCGGGGGATTCCGTAAACTAACAGCCTTCAACGAGGTGTTCCGAATGACACATATATCATTATTTGTATGTGAAATGTTTTTTCTCTGTTCCAAGAAGACACATAATTGACAAAAAAGCAACAATAAATTAACATATTGAACAAGTATGGAATCATATTTAGCCTCATTTTGGACACAACCTCCTTTTGGAAACCGAACCTTAATCTGGAAACATATCCTCGTTTTGAAACGAATTTGCAATTTTGAATATTGACTGTATTTTTAAGATGTTCGTGGGAATTTTTATCATCAATAATCATATAAGAAATAACGCAAGCACCTGAAAAGTAAGACCGACTAAATGTCAAACTGTGAAAGAAATTAAAAAAAAGTCAACACACAACTTACAATTTCATAATGATATAAGCGATGTTAACTTTCATAATGATGTAAGCGATGTTAACTATGATGGGGAGGGTGATGACACAATAATCAGAGAATGTCATATCTTCTGTTATTTAGGATTGTTGGAACACACAGAATTTAATTATAAACATTCTTCGCTACTTCACTTTCTCGATGTACCTCAGGAAAGATGGTATTTATGGTTTGGCATCAGAACTGATATACTCAAGTAAATTGCGAAAGTTGTAAAACAAGGTGTCACTGTTATTTACGTTTCGGAAAAACTAGACACTTGCACTGTTACACATACTCTCATTAAAACCAGGCTATTTTAAACTCCGCTATTTGTACGCTACTCTAGATGTGATGGTATTTGTTTCTGGGTTATGTTTAGTTGCTTTTTCATTCAGACATATTCTCATTTTTTTAATACAAAATTGATAATGTTATACGTACTGACTCCCGAAATGACTTTAAACATCAATTTCTTCTTATTGGACACCACCCTCAATGATAGCCTTCAGCTTCACGATAAATCACCTTCGGCGAATCTGGTGGTACTAACTTTTTTTGTGTTAGTGGCTCTCAGAAGGAACGGATAAAATTTGCTTATGTCAACACGTACGTCCAGACCGTCAGATTGTGCCCTGGTAGCATATACACATGATCTGACTTTTTAGTTGTCTTGGCCATTGTCAGGAAAATTTCGATCCAGAACGGGATTTGACTAGTCTGAGGGAATGAATAAATAGCTGTATCCCACGACCGAAACATGTGTAACAGAAGTTTTTTATAACCGACATGTTGCATTTATTAGAATTCACTAAGCATTCCCTTTTTTTAAAGGCTTACTTGCTTGGTTTTTTTGTGAGTGATTCAATATCATATCATTATAAATGGAAGATCACCAAGTTCATTTATTCATAGATGGCATTTCTCTTCCTAGAGAGACAAAACGCCAGTATTGCCCGGTCGCCAATAAATCCGGACTGTATTCATTTACATAATTGCTTATACATTGTATATAAATGTATACATGTATGTATATATGTCCACAAGTGATCGTAAACAATTGATAGAGCTTTGAATGAATAATAAAATAACTATTTTCCTGCCAGGACAAAATGAGAAACCTACTCCACGAAAAAAAATCGAACGTAACCAATTATTTTTAGTTATTATCAGTAAATATTCGTTTTATGATATAAAAGTCATGGTATTTAGTCAGAAATATGAATTTGTGCCAAATTGATATTACTTAAATCCCAACCGAGAGCGGAATGTGAAATTCTGTAATTTGTGTTATCTTTTCGAAGCAAAACATCTCATTGATTTCCTCAGTATAGTGTACAAGTTTATTTGTTATTCTTATAGACATTTTGTTGTACTTTTCTTGTCTGCTACTCATTATTTTTGTATCATTGATCATGTTTTTCATGGAATTTCTCTCTGAGATTTTAACTGAGTTTTAACCCTCACTGTAAGGTTTTTATATTCTATATAAATACTCGTACGTGTAGTTCCAAAATTCCGATGACGTAAGACTCAATAATGCTCCAAGCAAAACAACACATCAACTATCATCGAAAATGGTTCAACAAGGTTACTTTATATTGTTTTCTATTACTAATTAATGGTAAAAAAGTACTATTACTTAAGGAAAAAGGTGTTCGGGTCCTTTTGAAGTAGCAAAATTTTGTATCACTTAAATGTTAAGAAAAGTTGAGAAGGTGAGTCGATCGCCGCAGATAAAACTTGTATTGTTCAATTCTATTCAACTGTCAGTGGCGCATTAACACCGCTGATTTAAATCTGATTTCATATATAGTGAGTACAGAGGTACTGTAGTGAATATTCAAATCGACGGGGTTGATATGTGTACCACTGAGTCATTGACAGTTGAATAAAATTTGACAATAACAGTAGTTAATTATGTTGATCAATGATTATAACGGTGCCTAATACGAAAAGTAAAAGACAAAAAAAAACAAGTAAAGTATTGCATTAATTAGATCGATTATTAGAAAGCGACAGACATCTCGCATAAACAATGTTAGAAATTCTTTTTGAAATAAAAAAATTGATAGCTGTGTCATAAATATCAAATTACGCTGAGAATTTCAAAATTTATTTCAACAAATGACACGATTGTATCAAGTTTCACAAATATCTTGATAATTCTTTTGATCTTTGATATTATTTCAAATATTAATAAGTTGATCTCACATTAATGTCCTAGATGACTTTAAATATCCAAATGACAAAAACATGAATTGAATTAAATAGCGTCGTATGAGAAAACCGCGACACACTTTAATCGATTTAAACCCTAGGCATCGTGGGTGAATACTAATTAGGGCAGGTGTTGATTTTCATGCGCGTGTATAGCACGTGACAAAGGGACTGGCACGTTATTAAAGGGGCAGACATTGTTTGCTCACATTGTATTTAGAGTGTCAAGTTCTAGGGTATTGTAAATGAGTATTGTTTGGCCTTTCTAAATCATGTGATAGTGATTTTACTCGAAGACGTTTCTCCCTCACAAACAATGGACAATAATCGATCCCCATCTCTAATTGTAGCGATTAGAAATCCATTACCAAGACTTCAAAGCCTTTCGATACTATTGGCATGTGATTAGAATCACGTGTCTACAGACCACGTGACCACGTGATCTATTGTTAGAATATTAATTGGATCGTTTCTTCAGAAGAAAATCTCTGAGTGTAATAATCTATTCTTGACTTTAAGACCTGTGCATCATTCTATTGTATGCGTCCTATGTAAATCATCTTGCTGTTTAAAAGTTTGTTGCAGCTCAGTAAGAATCAATTTTCCAGCAGAAATTGATCAATGGTTTGTTTCATATTTTTGTTTGATTTTGAGGTATTTGTCTGTCAAACTTAGAGAGAATAGATTGTAATTGTCTGTGAACTTTGTGCACTTAGACATTGTTTAATTTGAGTACAATCTCAAGTGGAAATATTTCATCATTTTTAGCTGAAACTTAGATGATGGTGTCACGCTATGAAGCAATTTTAAGATATTCATTTATACTAGTTTTGAAGTACAGTTATACTGTACTAAAATTGTTCAACTCTTTATAGCACGGATACATATTTCTATAACAGCTGTCTCTCAACAACAGTCACTTCACGTTCTCTATTGTCATGTAGTTTTCAATGAAAATGTTTGTTTTTGTATAACAGCCACAAAGCATAGCCCCGTTTGTAGCTCAAACATTAACCCTGCTGATTTACATACTTACCTTTGTTCGATACTGCCTGTTCATAGATACGGGAAACTATTCTTATCGATAGTGAGCATAGAAGGTCTGTAGTGAGTATTTTAATCAGCGGGGTTAATGTATGTTCCACTGACAGTTGAATAAAACTAAACAATAACTGGCTCTTGTAGAAAGATTTTACTGTAGATCTCTCTCTAAAGTATGATACAGAGTTGTTCTACTATTAAAACCTTAAAAATCGATGACTTTAATAGCAAAACAGTCCTATAATGTAAGTCATTTCTCTACAAAAAAAAAATATTCACTTTGGGACTTAAAATCGTCAAACTTATCAAAAGTTTGTTATAACCAGAGTGGTCGTTTTAGCGGATCTTAACTGTATTTTGACATACATGCGGAAACAAAATATTTTTAAGAGGTAATTATAATGCGATGTTCAAGCCCTTTGAAGGTGTAAGTGTATTAGTTGTGAATAGCACTTACATGTTACTATCCTATAGAATTGAAACATTGACTGTTGAAGTTTGTTTTCAATTGTATTCATCATTTCGCGTTTTTCTATACAAACTATTTTACTCCATTGTATTATAATCGTATTGATTTCAAAAGTAACCAAACTCAAGCATTTATTTGTTGATTACATCATTTCTCTTCATAATTCAGAACTTTAAGATTTGTATCTCAGTCCTAATGACAAATGTCACCAAGTTAATTAGCTAGTTTAACAATGATTTTAAAGATGTCAGCATCTGTGTACCTATCTATGACTCGTGTCATCTTTGGTTACATTGTCTGTAGCAATTATAACCATATCACTCAATACACCGACCACGAAAACTAACGCTTCACTTCACTGACTGCAAAAAACTGATGCTGACCAACTGTGGCTGTTGAGGCCACAACAAGTTGTTTACATGTATATGTTCTATGTATTCACTCGCACCTAAATGTTGACGGTTTTTACAAGAGATATTTTTATTTCCTCGCTCGCTCATAAAAATTTAGTCAAACCGCTACATAAAGCAACTGGATAAAGATTTTTTCTTCGGTTGCTCGTCCTATTTTTCCCCAGAAAAATCCGTAGAACATTATTATCAACTTGTTGTGGCCTTAGTGTGCTTCATTTATTGAAGAATTTGAATATTGATATAAAAGATGAAGTACAATGTACAAGGGTCAGTTTTATCAACGAAACGATCTTACTACTTGTTTTAGTCGTAAATCTTTCAATCCACAGCGGTGTTTTTCACAAAAAATCTTACGATAAAAATTATCGTAAGTCAAAAACAAGAAACATTCATACTACAGTAATATTTTGGCCTACCAATCAATTCCAAATATCATTGAATTATGTTGAATAGTGTACACCCTTTGAATATTATATCACAGTTATGTTTATTGTCCATCTGACTTTGATCTGCAAAATTCATGAAATTGACTTACGATAACATTTTTCGTACGATTTGTTTTGTGAAAATGTGCACAGTGCACTGTTTTGTAATATAATCGTAAGTTATTTGATAATACAATGCCCAGATGTTTAAAAAAACACCTTTAAAAGCGAAACAAACAATTTATATTTTATATTTATTTGTACTGAAAGCACCATATAAAGAAAAAGTGACCCAATATTTAGTAGGCTCATGCAAACTAATAATTCATGCGATCTATGGCATGTACAGATTTAACACTAGCGAAGGCATGTACTTTGTGCTAGCTTGAGGCTTAGGTCAAGAAAACTAGGACTGTATAAGGATTTAGGTGATTGTCACAATGTGACTGAACAAAAGTGTTTCAATGCAGCGTGAAGCCCCATATATTACATTACATTGGTAAGTTTTAATATACATACTCATACAAAAATCTAAGGAAAAAACAACAGCATTGAGTTCACAATGATTTCAAATATTCAATGTTATCTGCTAACCAGACCTCAAGTAAAATACATGTTGAAAGGGTATGTATGAATTGATTGATCGGACGTTACAACAAGTTTTCTTGTCAGGATAAATTTCTGTCAGACGTACATGTTTAACAAACATCTGTGAAGGGGATTTACCGTTTTACAAGGTATATCTATTCTAGTTTGTCAGACACAGACGTTTAAAACATCTCTCTTGGCTTAGACATGTGATGTATTAGACTAAATCAATGTTGACAGACGATCGTCTGCCTGCTGCTGTAATCACATGTAAATTGGAGATTATGTGTTTTTTCTGTAAGCATCTGAAGTATTGTAAACCTGCTAAATTTAACTGGACCTATTTTTTACCGCTTTGCAACGTATTCATCCGCAAGATTGATAAAATATATATTCATACGCGTACATTCGAATTTTTTCTAGCGTGTATGCTGCGAACGTTCGAGAAGTGTTCCGAATAGAGCGTAATGTTCTTGAAGTTTCGTCTGCGCGAATAAATGACTTGCGAATTGCCTTAGCTTTACAATACATGTAACTGAGTTTGTTGCATGTGGATGCTGGTAAAACAATTATTTCAAGTCGTGAAAAGGACATTGTAAGAACGCTATTCCTAGTCTACGTTATCAAGGACATGTCTTCAACTCTTTTAATGCCCGAAATACGTTTTTTTGAAATCATAACCATATTCCACATGGCGGTTATGATGCATAACGGTGTCGCGTAAATTCAACACGGCTGTGAAAATAAAAAAGTCACATGTCACCGGCTGTTAAAAGGTAGGGTCTAATAGAAAGTTATGCAAGAGCTGCATAGATAATGTCAAGTTTATACTGAATGACGATGCAGAGCGATCCGTACCCGTTGCTAAAGATATTGAAAACATCAGGCGTGAAATTGTTCAAGGATATTAATACTGTCTTATCTTAATTCAATTAGTTTGAAATTTCTTAATTTATATGTTGTTAATTAATACAAGCCAATAAAATAAAGTGATTAAGTACATGTGATTGCGATCCATAAAGTTAAGTGTTGTAGCATTCTCACTGACTATTTCTGCTGGCTATCAGACTTCATGTACTTGCATCTATTATCTCCCCTGAAAACTATTTTGCTTTGTTTATGTGCAGCCGAAAATGGCACTACAGCACGATACTACCATTGTAGGATTCCATTTACATCGCGGTTAAGTGAAACAAGGGCACGCCATTGTGAACAGATAAGAAGTGCCCGTGATGAGACTCGAACTCCTGACCTCTCGGGTCCTGTACCAATTCAAAGAAATGAAAGTTAAATCTAATGTGATCTGTATATGCGATCTCACAGATCTACTGGCGGTATTTTGTATTTGAGACAGTTAGATGGTCCAATTTTAATTAATAAGATGTCTTTCGCGCGTGGACAGATTAATCTCCTTTTTGGAGTTATGAAATTTATCTAATCAAGCTAATGTCGCTCCAACGCTTCCGTAGTACAAACTAATAAAAGGAAAAGCTTTTACGGTTAATTGGCTTTTACGTAAAGTGGTTAATTCCAGTCGATAGCATTTCAATGTTGCCATAATTACAAATTCTGTGATCATTTCTGAATAATAAATTGATTTTGACATAAAACTTGTTATTTTATGGTATTTCAAGTTGGTTGTATTTGACATCATTTGTCAAAAGTCGCTGCAATTCTTATTTTTATGATGCGCATGAAATAAATTAAAACATATCTCTATTCCCAGAGGCTTATTGTTAGAATGTTGACTCGATGAAAAATGACTGTTGTGGTATTGATCCGTCCCGACGGAGATTGCTGGTGGGTTTCAATTATGCAGACAGAAAAGCAAACAACAGGATATAAATTATGAATAATTATTCTTATAAAAACGTGCACAGATGTTACATTTGTCGTATAGATCCCTTGTAACGTGCCATGGGAATTTACAGGCATACGACACTCGTGGTAAAATGTTAGGTGGTAGAATGTTAGCCTCCAAACTTGCTACATCATTACTTAACAATCTACTATACAAAGAGTTTTTTAATTGGGTTTAACGCCGTGTCAACACAATTTATGTCATTTACGGCGTCTAGCGCACCTAACCTAGCTTTCCTGGACCCTTGTCTATAACCAGTACTCACATACCCTTCCTCGGCCGGAAACTTCTCCATATTATCTAATCAATGGAGGTAAATTGACATTATTGTCAAATTTTCATGGAAGGGTATAACCTCCCCGGGTGGGATTCGAACCCGTACCCCCATCGGGGCTCGAGATTCCAGATCCGGGCGCTACCAACACACAAAGAGTAATGATAATTTCATGCGCAATGTATTGATAAACTAAAGTTTGCAAGAGAATTGGATATGATAAGTATTGTCAAGCCATTTCATTGTTAAGTAATTTCCAGACCAAGCAATAGATTAACAATATAAATAAAACAAAACATGTGTTTACATTCAAATCAGGTGGGTGTTCTGTTATACACGACACAGTTTATACCGTGTCGTATAGTTTTGTAACATGAGCTACAAAAATCTGATAGTCGCCACCATTGGCCTGCGACTTTGGCAATGTTCTTACTAAGTGAACATTGTGGTAACAGTAAATGTAGATGAGTTCTGAATAATTAGAAAGGGAAACAGTGCATCTAGCATCTTCTATACTGTTCAGATAAGCACAGTCTCCTTTGCTCGCAGTGTAAGCTACCATAACCTACCGTTAGTCATTGCTAAACGCAGTCCAGACGACTATAATTATGGAAATGATCATACGGCTATTCTAGATAATAGTTCTAAATTATCATACTAGAATAACTTCACGGAATGTTTTCACTAATTGCTATAATAATACATAGGCGATGTTTTACGAGATTCTGCGAGACTACAGAGCGTAGTATGCTTAATTACAAAAAAATAATGATATTCATCACATACGCTTGATGTTTTACAAATATGGCATTTAATGTAATATTCCTCGTCCACACTTGACGTAGGTTTATGTACATGTATTTGATGTATGCATATTTTGATCACTCTTTATATGTTAACCGTCGAAGGCCATAATTATGCTGGCCGATGGTTTGAGTCTTTGTGTTGTTTTTGTCCCTTTTTGAAACCATGATTTTTATTGTCCGGCATCGAGCGTAGTTTTCTCTGTTATGATTGAAACCAACTATCGAATGACTCAAGTTGGAGTAACTAAGTATTACTGAGCAGTATTGCAGTTTGGAGCAAGTTTGAATTCTGGTTATATACGAAACATTTGTAAGAGATGAAACAGTTCATTAAGAAATAGAATATAATTATATAATGACCTCATTGAAGCTAACTACACAACAAGGTCATTGTATAGATATCTTGTCGATTACAATAGAAAGGTATCTGATTATAGCCTCATAATTACCCAGGAATAACAATAATAATAGATGATTATTTATCAATATGCAATTACGTACAGATGTAAATTGTACAAGTTTTCGATGCTTCAGTTTGACATGTATGAAGTCATTTGACAGTAGTTGTAGTAAGGCACATTTACGATCGTTTCAGAAATGGGGTGTCTTAGTTATTTCTGGAATTGCTAGAATTTCGAGGATGATACTTTTTTGATTAACAAGATAAATGTTCAACCTAGTTCTATTATTTATTGAAAACATTTGTTCGGACTGAATTCTTGTCATGGGTTCTACATACATGGCGCATAACTGAGAACTACTCACATGATACAGCGTGCAGTGATGTTTGTTTGTTGCGCAATTAAATGATGTTTCTCATTTAAGTCTGACATGATAGATACCGATGAGTAGTATTCATATAATGCACGTGGCCTGGTACTCATATTATGTAATGCACGCGGTGCATAGCACGCGCGTAGAGCACGTGGAGTAATGTTTATTTATTGTTGATCCTTAGAGTGATAATTTACTGTTTTGTCTAGCAGATTTTCGGTGTTTCGTCTTCTGTTATCAGTTACTCTTTGTGATAATCTTACAAAATCTTACAGAATGATATAATATATACGTTAGGCATTCTTATAGATTAAAAACTTCTGTTCAACTTTGTCTCTTTCAGTATATAAAAGTATTATTATACATCCGAATAAATTCGGCAATTTTCGTACGATTTCGGCAAATTTCGTATAATGTTCAGTCATAATGTGAAAAAGAGATTCGACAAACTCCGTACATTTTCGTTAAATATTCAAACATAATGTGTAGAATCTAAAATGATAGTATTATGAAATGTTAATTTTAAAATATTTGGCGAGATTTTTCCCAGTTGAATAGTAAAATGTTGTATATGTATATTACATATGTTTATGTAGTTAGGCTCATCACTGCAACTACTTGCTTCAGGTTTTTTCTTCTAGAATTGTAACATACATTTCCTTGAGCTGACTAAGGTTGTCTACATGATACAATATAATGGTTATACACCTATATACTTATTTTGATTGCTACCTGTGCATAACTCCAACTTGTTATTATATGTGTTTTTATTTGATATTTTGGAAAGTTGCCAATTATGAATTTATCAGCACAATCTTTTACATGTTACCTTTATCTCTATGTATCTTAGACAAATTACATTCTTTTTTATATTCACTGTGTATGTGTTCATCATCATCATCACCACCACTACCACCATCATTATCATTATCATCATCACCAAGACCACCATCATCAACAGCAATCACCGCAATACAATTTTTATCATCATTCCTAACTCATTTTATCCCAATGAAAGTGTTTTTAACCAAATTGCACACGTAAAAAGACTTATTCTGTACATGCAACTATGGAGTGCAATTACCATCATTTCAGTTAAACCCATTCCTAACTTCTTTTATGAAACTGCTCCCCATGAAACTGTTTTTGAATCAAATTTCAAACGTAAAAACCTTGCACTTGCTATTTTTTGTGAAATGTTTAATTCTAAAAACTGTAACCATTATGAAAACCTTTATTTTTTATGAAAGACTTAAAAGAGGACAGTATAATTATGCTGTCTTTGATTGTAAAACTATCTGTTACTGCAATTCAGAAGAGTTATGCTTCGAAGCAAGGTACTCTGCACTATCACTCAACGTTATAAATACAGACATATTATCAATAAATACATTTTCTATAAAAAATCAGTTCACCACACCTCTCAAAACAAGCTAAATGAAAAACGATTATTTGACCGTAAAAATATTTTTGTGAGATTTTAACGTCGGCATATCAATGGTAAAATAATCATTAAGAGGAAGTGAGGTTTTCCTCTAAGTGTGTTTTATACACCACAAAAGTATATGTTTATTGAAGACAACTTTTATTAAAGAACGTTGAACCATTTGTGGATAAACAAAAAATAAGCTTTTTGTATCATGTTAGGCTAACAATTTCTGCTTCTTGTACTTTTGTGATCCAACAAGTTGAGTTTTTTTGTACCATTTGTAATTTTTGTAGTTTAAACATATAGGGAAACAAAAATGGCGAGTGGTACTGAACCCTTATTTTTCCAGATTATGTGATATCTTGGTATAGCTATTGTCCGTTTTTTTCTCAACTGTCAAAGCTTGAATAATTTCACGGTGACTGAATGCATTGTTTTTGTACTGGCAGCCTAATTTTTATCAAAATAATTTGACTAAAACATATTATACACCATAAGCAGCTTTACTCAATCATAATACACACTTTCGGAAACTCATGGGTGTATTAGAACAATAATTTTATCAAACGCATTCACCGTGAAATTATTCATGTTTTGACAGTTGAGAAAAAACAAACAATAGTACTAATTGACCAGAGATAGGTTGTAGCACGGTGCAATAACTACCCCAATGTGAACAAACTATAAATGGGAGTACTTTAAAGCACAGGTGCCAGGCACATTTTACCATAGTTTATTCCCGTACCCCGAGGCTATCATGATTCTCGATACTATAGCTCGAGAATCTTGATAATCTCTGGGTACGAGAAAGATATTGAATAAGAAGGGTTAAAGTTGTGTATGGAACTTTCAGTTTAATTTCTTATTTTATTAAGATGCTTAATCTTAGGGTCATTTGATATTTTTAAGTGGTTGCAGTCCCACAGATAAGTTGAACTCTGTAAAGTTCATTATATTAAAAGCTTTGTTAAACATTGTACGCGGACTGAAGTTCTTGCTCTTACGATATGTGATTTTATTTTTTATCTTCTATAAATGTTATTGATATTTTTTCTGAACATTTTTATTTTTGCTTTTTTTTCAGGTAACTTAAACAATGAGATGGCTGAATGTCCTGCGGCTACTATGAATGGCTCAGATAAAGGCGTATTTTTCTTGAATAAATTATCCGGTAATGTGTATGAGACACAATTTTCTCCAAACACAGGAGCCATAGAGGTTATCTTAGATGATTTAACAATCAACTGTGGACTTGAATTGACTGAGGATTCAGGTACGAACATAATTATTCTATAATACTGTTTATAATGACAATAGATAATGTTTAATGATATCCATTTGTTGTTTGTTGGGTTTAACGCCGTAGCAACACATGTATGGGTCATATAACGGCGGTCAGCCAAGGCTAAATCTCTGGATTTAGCTGTTAACCAACTACTAAGCGCATATTTTCGTCAGTGACTGACAACTGCCCTACATAATTAAAAAATCATTGGTAGGAGGGAGAATGACCGTAGAAATAATTTCATGACCAAGCTCCACGAATGTATACCCCGCCCGGAAATCGAACCCACGACCCTCGATCAGTAGACTTGCGTGCTACCAACTGATCTAGCCGGGCGGCTCGTATCCATTTGTCAAATTTTTGTTCAATCGATGTACATTAAGTATGTTGTAATTTCAACCTGAACGAAATACATGTAACATTATCCGATAGGTCAAAAGTGAACAAAAGCTTTTTCATTTTTGTATATTAAGCCTACTTTCGTAGTATAAGCCCAGTTGCCTGGTGAACGTCATTAATATTTGGAACTTTAAATGACGTCATTCCGTATATACTTTCATGAATAATAAGGCTATTTTAGCTCTGTCACACCCTAAGATGTGAACAACTACAGTGATTTTAAAAAAAAGAAAAATGAACTTACACAAAAACTATTCTTATTATATATGTGTAGTCAGCTTTACAAGTTTGTACGAAAACGCTTGTTCATTGAAATTTTCTTCAGGCAGGTGATCCCTTAAAGTATCCATTTACACATGGGTGGAGTAGAACAACTGTAGGTAAATCTTTTGCTTCATGAAATTATCTGTTTCCCTAGTTAGGTTCCAACCCGGGATCTCTCGATCCCTAAGCGAGTGACATTCCACTGGACCACAACTCCTACATAAACAGTTTTAGTGTTGAAAAGGTTGGGGGAACCTAAACAATCCAAATGGTAACACTTCTATTTTTATGTTTACAGATGAACTTTGCCAAGACTACCTTCCTTTAGAAGCTGGTGAATGCTACGAACCTCCAACTTCAGCCGCGCCACCTACTACACAAAGTTCTAATACTTCAAATGATGGTAAGTGGATTTTCATATTTATGTCAACAAGCAAACTTGCATAACACGCACTTTGAACAAATCCGATAAAATCCAATCTAAAATTATCCGCATACTTAACTTTTTTTCAGAACTCGCATATTGAATATTTGGGATCTTATACTAAACTTTATTTTTGGACAACCAATAGAAACTCAAATTGTATCCATTTCGCAATACCGGAAGATAATTTCATTGGACAAACAGGAATGGTAGAGCAAATTGTATTGGTTTGTTTTATAGGTCAAAAGTTGGCTTAGACAGCTGAGCCAAAAAGACAACGCTAATTTTTCTAATCATCCACAGGCTTAAGACAAAAATCGTGGTCATTTTATAAAACATATACATGTATATTAACTTGATATGATTTCAAATGTAATTTAATTAAGTGCCAGTTTAATTCTTATCAACAATAATAGTCTACATGTCTACTTTGTGATGTGTATGATGTTGCTTCACAAAATCAAACTTAACCAAACTAAAATGAACGTCATTTTCTTTCCTCTCGCTCTTTTAAGAAAGAGAGTTACCTGTCTCGCCTATTCTTGGACTGGCCGACATATCATGACTTTTTGGTTTGTTTAAGGCCGTAGCAACATATTGCATAGGTTATATCACGACGGTCACTGTACTTACTCATAGTTCTTAGAACGATTAATCTGTTAACTAGTTATCAAGCGCATATTTCCGTCAGTGACTGACAACTGCCATACAGTCATGATTTAGAATCAGTGGTAGGAGCCTAGGAGGGAGATTGGCCGTTAAAATTAATTCATGAAAAAAGTCTTCTACAGTATGCTGTGCCTCAACCTCTCGATCAGTATCTCTTAGTAAGAGTCTTACGAGCTTTCAACTGAGCTAGCCAATAGAATCTAATATTTTATCCATTTCTCAATACCGGAAGAGAATTTCATTGGACAAACAGGAATGGCTGAGCACATTGTATCGGTGAGCTAGCCTGGCGGGCAAAGCATCGCCTAAAAGCAGCGAAAAGGAAAAATAAACTGACTCTAACTAAAATGAAAATGCTATGTTTATACTTACAGATTCTGTTGAAGTCGATGGTGGAAACAGTGAGGCTGAAGGCGAAGGTTATGAAACTCACAATGATAATAAAGATGATGCTAATGAAAATGCCAATGCTGAAGCCGAAGAATCAAGTGACCCTACTGGCGGGGCCTCCATTTTAGCCGGATCAGTTTTCGCTTGTTTGTCTGCTATCATTCTCGCATTAATAAATGTATTGTAATCAACTCATATTTAGAAAAAATGACATTTAACTAATTGAATTTTAATAAATTTTTATTTTCGATCAGGCATGGAAAGTCAGTCATTCCTTCGTGCTTTTGTGATAACTTTAGAATTGCTTCATAAAATCGTCATGTAAAGACAAAATAGCATGCCGCGATTCCCGGGGAAAATAGAGTACGGATGAGCGGGATTTTAGACTCAACCTAATTAACCAAAAACATTCAAAAACAAAGAAAATAACAATTTATTTTATCGTTGAGCCAACAATATTTTCAACTATTATGAGATCAAGATCTACTCTACTTGAAGATGAAGGGATCCTTGGACAAAGAATCAACTACTAGCTCATGGGGCCCCGAACTATCGTGGCAACATTGCTCAGTGAAATGTATGAAAATCAGAACCAAGGCAGCGTTAGATCTATCATGGAACCTAATTGATATACAACACCTATAATGCATGCCAAGAAACGTTCTAAATAGCCAGTTTTCGAATCCAAACTGAACAACTGAAGTGACAAAATTAACTGAACTGACTGGCACCTTTTCCTATGATTCTAAACAGCTTAATCGGAGACGAAGTATGAGAACCCGTCTGTTCGAAATTATAAAGTAACATTTGTTCCTAGTTGTTTGAGCGCTTAGGGTTTACAAATCTAGGGAGTATATTTATATGCTTAAGAGTGTTGATTACATGATTTTCTACAATGAAAATTCTTTTCTTAGAATAATTTAAATGTGCAGTTTCATTTTTTTATAATCGTAATGAAATTTTATATTACAAACACGTAAGGATTTTTATATTACATAAACAATTACTTCGTTTTAAATAGTAAACATGATTTTTATAAATCAACTGTTTCGACATTAAAATAATATCTAACACTATAAAATTTCAACTCAATATTTTTCAAAGGGAGATAATTTGTTGTGGATTTAATTTATTGCTGCTTAATCGAGTTAGCTCCCTTATATTTACTACTTCATTCTGAAAGTTTTGTTACAATAGTCTGCTTGTTATTTGGTAAATATTTCGTGGTGTGTATAATGATTAAAACAATATTTTCTTGATACTACAAAAACTCTGTAAATGTGTGCAATCGTTTTTCAGAATTATTGATACCAAAGATTTGCAAATTATTGAAATTTTGTACTTAATGTCACATATATGAAGTGCTAGATATTATATTTCCGCCTGAGCTTTATAAAGAAAAGATCGACCTATAATTAGAAAATTGGAGCCCAGTTGCTGACGCCTAGAACAACAATTCTGTGCATATTAAGACTTAATTTTCATAATAGTTACTTCTCTTTGCAAGATTTTCTTTTTTAGAGGGAGATAATCGCTTGTTGAAAATTTATTTAAATTACAGCTATGACTAGATATATTTCAAATATCTGAATTTATTGTAGAGTTATAATTAAACTTCAAAATGCTGCCTGTTGAAAGAGACTCGTATGTGTGGTAATATAAGGATGCTGTGTGTTTTCAATTTCCTAGCTGAGTTATCGTTCTTTTATCACTGTGTTACCGAGTGTAGGAGCGATAACTCTGGCTGGAAAATGGTGTATTTTATGATGTGGGTGTATATTTTAAAATTGTTACATATTATCCATATTCATGTTTTATCATAATGATTTTACCTCATTTTTCCATAGCTTGCCTTCTGTATTTAACTTCAATGCACGTGTGGAGTTTAATAATTTCTAGCGGAAGTTGTTGCTGCTCTTTCACTTGCATGTATGTGTGAAGCAGCCGTGACAACCCTGGTTGAAAGTTGAGATTTAAACTCTGTTATCTCTTTACTTAATGCTTTCTTTTCTTAAATAAGGGAAATAACTGCTGATTTTTATTTAGTGTTAACATGAGTTACCTCTCTTTGCTATGCATTGCGTTTGCCTATCAAATCTTTTGCATTTTTGTTAATACTGAATATTTCAAGAAATATTTGATTTGTATAAAGCAGGAAGAATGTAGGAAATGTATAACATGAAACATTGTTTACATTGTTTCAATGTCTCTACAAACAAATTTAGTCAAGTTGGTATATCAGCATTTTCTTTCAGTCCCTGGAACAATAAATTAAATTACAGACTATATATGAAGACAAAAAGTCATTCTCATTATATGTTGTACCGTTAAAATAGCAGCAAGCAGTATATACCCATCAACAACAGTGAACTCTTTTCTCAACAGCAAGACCCTGGACTACACTGAAGTGACTTATACACATGTATAAGTAGGGTTATCGGCAGGGCTCGAATTTAACAAAAACTTGGACATTTATTTCAACTTGATTTTATTTCAACTCGCAAAATGAAAAAAAATGACTCGCATTTTTTCTACAAATTTAAATAGCAAACATAGTTACTATTCGTATATGCAATATAAAAGCAACTTAGTACTATACTTAACTAAAAAGATAGTACAAGTGAGTTATTGTGGGAAAGACAAAGTTATCAAACATGGTTTATTGTGAATCTTTAATTATATTATATCATCGATCTATCTGGTCGTTCAAATGCTGATTTGAGCCTCATTAGTTTAGACAGTAATTTTTTTGCGGTGATTTCAACTCGCAAACCTTTGAAAGTTAAAACAAAATGTACTCATTTTGCGAGTATGCGAGCTTAAATTCGATCCCTGGTTATTGGCATTTTTGAAAGTTGACTGTTAATGATAGGTGACTGTTTTTGAGAGGTAACTGTTACTGAGAGGTGGCTATTAATGGGAAGAGGTAGTAAATAGTAGTTTCAATGTATGTTCCTATGTTCTCTGTAAGAATATATCTGTGTCTATTTGTATGCTTGTATCAACAATTATAGCATTATTTGAGATACAACTGTGAAGTCTGTTGGGTCAAAACGTTATTGCAATAAAACCATATAACAATACCTCAATGCTTTAGATGTTGGTTCAGTTACTTGACTTATAAGATATGAGCCATTAGGCTGCTTGCAGGTAAAGATTCATTCTCGTACCTAGAAAGCTATCAGGATTCTTGCGAGAATCTGGGTACATGTAACTTGTGGGTATGGGAATGGTACAGATTGGGTATGTGTGTGTTAACATGTTAGGATTAACTGATTAGGGGTAATTTGTTTTACATTATTTATATGACATCTTGACTTCTATTGCCAGTCAGTTCAGCTTCCATTTTGTATTTATGTGCTAATATAGGATACATGAGTGATGTCATTGTAAAAATGGGAATGAATGAACATGTATGGAGATGGCGACTGATTTGATGCCAAAGCTCAAGTTATGGAGATTTTCATGTTTGGGCTGTACTATTACATGAATAAACTTCAATATTGCTGAATTTTGTAATTTTTGTTATAAATCCATTCTTTTGTGTTTTTATTTTTTTGTAAATTATTTTATAGCTTAGTTGTAAATGAATGCTTGTTCTTGGCATTTTGTCAAACATTTAAATTCCAATGCATTTCATGGCTTAATTAGAAAAGCATTTTTTCCTGACCTGACTTTTTTCTGGTCATATTTGGCATCTTTTTAGAATATTCCTTCAAGACCTAATTATATCAATACTAAATTTGCTCATTTTGAAAATTCAATCATCTCCTAATTCATATAAAATACCATTTTTAGTTGTTTTTTTAGCTATTCATAAACAAATCAGAATTAAACAAACTTTTCAAAGAATCAGTTGCAACTTCTAATGTGGGCATGACAATAAATGTATCATAAATAAAAGATGACATCTGCAGAAAAGAATAACAATAAATAATAATTAATAGTTATGATAATAATAAATAAATAAATGAAACGAATTAAAAAAGAAAAAAAAAACTTTAAGTCTATTTTTGGCTTTTTCTGAATATTATCCTAGATGTGTTCTACATAATATTACTAATGAAGATTCAAGAAATGCTGTCTAGAACAACTGCATATAATACAAAACAACACTATCACACAGTTTGGCTACAAAAAAATTACTTCCCTTTGCAAGCTATTCATTCAACAAAGGGAGGTAATATCTTTGATTAATCCAAACTGCAGTATTGACTTAGTATGCATTGGTCAGACTAGATTCAGAAGCCCACATATAAACAAATATTTTACTTTTTTTTCTATTTTTCTATAATTCATGTATATTTACATACATGTGTTATAACTTGCCTTACCAGTACCATAGTGTAGAATAACTATCATATTTATTATTCTTTTTTAACATAATTTAAATCTTCATATATACGGATATTTTATTATATATATTGGCAAATGGTGTGTGATCAAAAGTTACGATAATTTTTTTATCCAGTGTTAGCATTTTGTTTCACGTCAGCAATACGTTTTTGTGCAGCATGAATATTAACTCTGTGATACGATAGTTTAATCGCAGCTATATGCTTTAAAATCACGAAAATATTGAGCGTATACAGACATCCAAGAAAAACATTCTGTATATTTTTTAATAAACGCACTAACGTTTTTTTTTATTTAAGAGGGGCATTGATAAGGCTATCAGAAAATTATGACAATAGGAAGTAATAAATGAAAGTTGTGGTTTGTCCTTGTTTAAACAAAAATAAACAAGTAGGACGTTTATTAGAAGATATGTGTTTAATGGAGAAAATACGGCAATTATTATTAAAGGTCAGGTACACTGATAAAAAATATTGAGAAGGGGGTAGGTGGAACATTTGCAATTTATAAGAATGCCAACATTTTTGTCAGCAAATGTTTGGAATTGCTTGTTTGTATAAAAATAGTGCTATATATGTATGAAATAATGTAAAATCAAGATAAAAAATGTGTAGGGGGAGTATTTGTCCTCCTTTTTTATGAGAGGGAAAATTTCTATAGATTTAAGGTGAAGGAGTGTCTCTTCATATTTTGGGTAAATATTGCACCTTTAAATTCAAGGTAAATATTTCCCCCTGATTTTGCAGAGAAAAAAAACATCTCTTGATTAGTTAAGGCAAAATTTTGTCCTAAAGTTTTAATATCGTAACTGAGGTGTTGATGTATAAAAAGTTGATTACACACCATTTGTTTCCAAATATCCCTAGTCATCATATAAAATCATTGTTGTATATACTCATATGAGCCTGAAGGTCATTTCATAAAAATCATACAACAAAAGTCAATGTAAGTCCATTTTAGAATGAATCACAAAAGAAGGTTAAAGAATCATTTTCTCTCTATTAAACTGATCACCAGTAAAAAAAAATTAATACAACAAAAAATGTAGTTCTAAAAGCCACAAGTTGATACTGTGTTCTACGGATTTTTCTGGAAAAAAATGGGATGAGTGAGCGAAGAATTTTTTTTTAAATCTTAATTCAGTTGCTTTATATCGCGGTTTGAACAAATTTTTATAAGTGAGCAAGGAAATAAAAATATTTTTTTGTGTAAAATCCATGGACATTAAGGTGCGAGCAAATCCATAGAACATATGATCAACTTGTTGTACGTGGCCTAATACAAGTTTTGGAGTCAGCCTCAGGGATGTGGAATTTCTAGATTTTTCCAACTTGTCCCCAGACAAGTGATATCTCAAAAATATACTTGTCCGGGGTTAAAATGCACTTGTCCAGAAGTTCAATACTCAAAAGGACGTATCACGTCATTAAACGATGTATGAGTACTACTATAACCTGTCTAGTGTCAGTATACTACTGTCTTTGTCATATTCAGCCATTCAATTGTTTTATTTTTCAATTTCTCTATATGTTAACCACTGTCCCCATAACACCACGATAACTGTCTTTATATGATCTTATATTAATTTAACAACATGTATTTACTTTATGTAAACTGTGAAAATAAAAGAATTGTTCTGTTCTGTTGATAACAATGATATTAAATACATACTATAAGTTATAATAAATAATTGACAATATAATACAGAGTAGTTCACTGTTGAATATGATTAAAAACATTTAGACATTTATATTATTTAGTATATTTACATCTAAAATAACGCTTGTCTACAGATAAGTTGGATTGATATATTTACTTGTCTGCAGACACGAATGTACAAGTTGGACAAGTGGGACATAGGAATTCCACACCCCTGAGCCTTATTTGGAATTAATGGGAAAGTACTGAACAGAACAGAACAGTTCTGTTCGGAAAGTACTGATAACTTTATGTTTTTCACTTTTTTGACTTACATTCATTTTAGTTGTATGTTTATTTTGCTGAAGATGTTACCTATTATCATACAGGTTTCTATTGTTACGTGTTACATTGTGTATAATTATGTTTTATATTTGCTTACAGCTTTGTCTAATTATGTATATTTATATTTGCATTGTAAAGTCAATGTCTCCTTGGCCATTTTCTGAAATGTTCCGTAATTGCAATATCCGAATCAATAAAAGTTAATCCAATACATATATTATTCAGCAATATATAAAAATCTATTATCGCCACTTTCTTAAGAGAACATATGAATATTAATTTAAGAAATTTAAAGTGTTTAATATTTTTTTATATTTTTTTAAAGTATTCTAAATGTTTAAAATATTCCAAAAATAAACATTAGATGCATGTGACTGCTAGAACTAATTTCTACTTTTGGCTATCACTTAATGTTTCAGATCTTGATAAGAATTGAGATTGGCTCAGAGATATGTGACTGTAATATTCCGCTTATTTGTTGTTTTAACATTCATTACATATAAATATTATATTCCATTGATCATGTAAGTTTTGGGTTTTAAATTTTGTTTTTTCCAACTTCTTTTTATTCGCAATAAGCTTAAAAGCAGTTTGACATGTTTTAAACTACAATGTATTTTGAGTTTTATTTCCAATTAACCTATTCTATTGTAAATTGCCTTTTTATAACAACACATCGTGCAATTTGATTAATAATATTAAAGCAATACAAAGGCAAGTGAACCAAACTTCTAGCAAAGAAAAAAATACAATTCAATTTCTATTTTTTTTAAAAATCCATTTTTATCCTCCAATTTAGTTATTTACACAAAATATATTATGTTTAATTTCAAAATTCCTTTTTGAAACTCAATAGCAAATATATAAATGTACTATTTTAAAAATTATAAAAATTTCCAAGTATAGAAAAATTTTCATATACAGCTTTTATTGCTTCATTTCTTTAAGATGATTCATTATTTCTCTTTGTATCATAAAACTATACCCTACTGTTGTAATTCAGCAAAAATACCCATTATATGGTATTATAATTCAACTGCCATGCTTATCAAAATAAAAAAATATATCGCAGATTTTAATAAATATAATGTTTTGATTGTCACTGAAGTAAATGTGTGGAATAAACAAATACTTAAATATCGTTGTTGTGTTTTTTATGTTCCAAAACCCGGGTCGAAAGCGCAGTTGGTAGCGCGGTTAGGTTTGAAATCTCGTGTCCCGAAGGGGGTACGGGTTCGAATCCCATCCGGAGAGGTTATACCCTTCCATGAAAATTTGACAATAATGTCAATTTTCCTCCATTGATTAGATAATATGGGGAAGTTTCCGGCCTTGTGGAAGGTTAGGTGAGCACTGGTTATAGATAAGGGTCCAGGAAAGCTGGGTTAGGTGCGCTGGCTTCCGCAAAATGGCCTAAATTGTGTTGACACGGCGTTAAAAACCCAGTAAAAAATATTTCTTTCAAAACATGATCGAGAAATATAAAGTATGATAGAAGCAAAGGAGCTAGTTCAGAGTATGTTAATTTTTGGGTCAAAGGTACCCTGAGACATTATTACACAAGAAGGTGATAAGTACCTCTGAACTTTTTCAGCTCTATGCCATCGACATATTCATTTTATTATATGCTTTCCTGCCGAATACCGGGATGTATCGGTGAATAAAAGTCTATATTTTAATGTTTTGAAACAATGAAATTTAATTTATATTCACTATGGATGTGCCGTTTTGAAGGCATGTCAGACTTTGATAATAAGTAACGCCAGTTTAAAGCACATTTATACTAAACAGAAAATATGTTTATTTCGGTGCAATTCACTCGTAAGCTGAGATTAACATATCTTCAATCGTGGCTACGCCACTCATGAAAATATTGCAACCTTAGTCCACTCGTGAAATAAAAATTGATCATACACCGAGATAAACAACTATCCTCTATAAATTGTGCTACAAGACAAGCTTTTATGATGTGAATCCGGATCTCACAGCTGATGTCTAAGATAATACAATAACTTTCCTTAAAGATAAACATTTAAACATTTATAAGAAATGTTGGCGATTTCTTGTAAAGATGTACCCATGAGGTCAGGCTTATTAATTCCCCCCACTATAGATAATAATCATAATATTTTGGGATTGTTTGTCTTTCAACCACGAGGCTGGCCAACGGTGATACATGCACAAGGTCGTATACAAGTACATTGAAATTTAGACTTAATTAGAAGGCCTACTTAAAATAATGGACTTGATATTTTCCGGGTATAAAGTAACGTGATTTTAAGATTGTAGCCGAACACTTATAAATGTATGGTTGATTTTTGTACCAGTCAATCCTATATACCAGAACGCTGTCCATCTTAAAAAGGGAAATTTCCACTGATTCCCAATTAAAGTCATTTTCGTTCCCAGTGTCTTGTAGGATTCTCAATCAATACTATAGTATTGAGAATCCTACTAGACTCTGGGAACGAGAATGAATTAAAGTACGAAAAACTGTGTTTTTCTACCCATATTTTTCAATTTTTTTGATGATTTTTGTACTTTTTTGTTAGGCCGGCATAACAAATATCACCCAAATGCACTAAAAATCATCCAAAATGTAACCATCCTTTATGATTATTTGCGTGAAAATGGCATTGTTATGCCGGCTTAACACATAAACAAGAAAATTCAAACGAGAATTTATAGCATTTATTAACATCACAAACATAGAGCAAAATACTTAGCTAAGCCAACATAACTTAACAGGTAATCGAATAATGCTTTAAAATCATTTTACCTTTCTTTTTCCGAAATTCGAATGTTGTCCTTTGTGAAATGAAATTGTTAACTTCGAATCCTCTGCACAAAATATTTGGCAATTGACCCAGTTTACCGCTCGACTTAATAATATAGTTTTCAATGATATATAAATTTAATAGACTTTAACCGGAATTCAAATATTAGGGTTTTCTCCTACGGTTAAAACAAACTTTCACAGTCACAATGAAATTATATGCACTAAGACAATATATGTATGATTTAAATCGCAATTTGTGCTTTTCAGCAATTATGTGCAACAAAATATTTTGTCCGCCTGCGAACGAACAGAAAATCCTACAAATCTGAGTTCTGAATTAGGTTTATCATAATGCAGTATTTTGTAGCTAGCACTGTTACCTAACCTAGCTTTCCTGGACGCTTTTTTATAACCAGTACTCATCTACCCTTCCATATACATTAATTATTGAGGAAAATTGATATTTTGTTGAATTTTTATGAAACCGCCCCGGATGGGATTTGAACCCATACCCCCTTGTTGAAAGTAGATTTGAAATCTCGGTGCGTTACCAATTGCGCTACAAGCTGCTGAACGAATTATACAAATGCACAATGAATTAATATGGTAGCTTCTGATAAGCACCTTTACCTGCAGCGTGTTTAATCACCCTGAACGTTTCAAAACGTTTCGTAATGTTGTGGTCGGGACAACTCAACCCAAAGACAACTCATCCCAAGAAAACTCAATACCCTACAAACGGTTTGAGTTGTCCCAACTTTGGATTGAGTTATCCGTGGGCATTCTCGTTCCCAGAGTCTAGTAGGATTTTCAATGCTACTTATAGTATTTAGAATCCCACTAGACTCTGGGAACGAGAAGGTCCATGGGTTGAGTTGTTCTGTATCCGTAATGTTCGCTAACAGTCGTTACTGGACGCACTGCTGGTGTAATAGACTTATAGTAATTGTTCTTTAGGATGCACTGAATGCAGCTGTGCTTAGTATTTACATGCTTTGAAATGTATTAGAAAATAAAAAAGGTCCTATTTTTTTATTGTTTAATTTATCATGAATAATTAAGTATGAAAAAAACAATATTAAAACGGGTATTAATTAGAACTAAGAACATTAAGTAATGGATTTTTTACTATTGATATTACATAACCGATTAATCATTAATCAGTCAATAATTTAGCTGATTAATCGACTAAAATATTTTGAACCGATTCCCAACACTAGTAAATAAATTCTGCTTTCAGATTTGAAATTGTTGATTCTTGATAATATTAGAAGCGTAAATTTGAAAAAAATTTCATCTTAATTACTGCTTTAAATGAAATTTTATTAATTGAATTGTGTTCATAGACTCGACATTCGATAATATATACGTTAAGATAGCGGCCATCGACTTTAAATGCGGTCCGAAATACAATACATGTATTTTAGCGGTTCTGATTATTGTAAACATCGTTTGAATTATCACATCGGCCAAATTCATTGTAAGAAATTATTGTATGTTTACATTTATTTTAATATTAAATAGATTTAGCTGATGCATATTGGAGAAAGGGAAAATCAACCAGTGGACAACTCGATCTGTATTATAATTGATAAATAATTGAGTGTTTAAGTTTAAATCATTGATAGATGTTTACCACAAAGTATAGATCAATAGTGTTTAAGACCATGTTCGACCTTGTAAAGTCTGTAATTAAAAAATGCGTTTAAAGTGTTAATATCTGGTTTTCAATATTTGCAAAAACTCGGTAGACAAAATCTTTTCTACTGTTGACTGTAAATGTTTTTGGAACCATAGTTTTTTTAGTTAGTAAAGTATAATTTAGCCTGTATTCATCGCGAATTCATTTAACAAAATTGATTCATTCATACTTGTGACTGTTTTGAGTACAGTCCGTCATTATAAGTTTAAAAAGTGTAGAGAAAAAACCCCAATAAACCAAACAACAATAGTATTTTACTCTAAATATATATGATATGGAGTGAGTAAACTCCTGTTTGAGTTGTCTCTACATGCGGACTGAGTTTCCCATACTTCGGATTGAGTTGTTCACGGGTTGAGTTGTACCGAAACCTGCAGATCCAACCAATTGAATAACTAGACCGAGTGTACAGTCATTGTTAACAAAGAATCATCTTCCATGATGCTATTATTATGTTCTCCAAAACAAGAAATTTTGCTGAACTTGTTTGGAGCCATGCCAGTATGTTAAGATTCACTGGGTGGGTGCAAATATTGTAAAGTATAACCCCCCTTATATAAGCTTGCTCAGATGTGTTATAACCCCTTTTCCACAGTAAGCAGTAGACATTGCACCTAAAATCCCTTTATGTGAAACACCAATTAGTATACTTTTAGTATTAGACTCCTATCTTCCAAATGATTCAATTTATTTTTGCTCAGTTGTGACAAGGAAGATGATGATTGGGTATTATTTCTGGTTTTCTAGAACCAAGCAATTCAGATTACGTAGAAACACGATGTTGCAATACTGCATAATTTGGATTAGAATGGAACATAGAACTTGCTGTTCAAAATGCATCGTAACCACTTTTTAATTTAACTTCGGATTTTTTTTTAAATTTAAGTATTGGAGATAATTGTGACTAAACTCCAAAATTGAATGCACTAAACTTCAGCGCTTTCAGCGCTTTGATTTAAGAATCTTAGAGTTTAGAACTTTTTATTAAGTTATGACAGTGCCTGACTCACCTTGCTCAACTAAGCTTTCCTGTTGAGGTTTTGTCAGTATAAATCAATATAATTGTAAACATAGGATATTATTGAAGTTTAAATTTTGGACTAAATTCCATTTAATATCGGGAAAACACGCAAGTCCAGTATAATAATTGTGATGTAGTTTCAAAATACATATTCCCATAAAAGATATAAGTGTTCTGTGCAGTGGTTCTGTATTTAAAAATGTAGATATTGCTCACTTGTTATTACATAGAAAATTATATAATATTTCTGATTATATTCATTCCTCCCTGCTTTTGAAAGTTTGATTTTTGTTAGATTGACAAGCCAAGTTAAAACAAGAAATATCTTTAAAAAAGATATTTGGCGCTCTGCTGGGTTCATTTTCAACGGTTTGAAGTATAAGTGTTGGTCATGCACGGCGTACATGTATTAACTATAGGTCAAATGTAGTTTGTCCGAAATTGCAATTCAGCCTCAACTGACAATTTTTGTCGGAATATGTTGCCACTTTGCTGATTTGCCCAATGGCGGCCTACATATGACAAAATGAGAACCCAATCCGAGTGTGCGCCGAGTCATATTCGCAGTTTAGTTATAAAGCAAGGGGCATACCATGACGAATGTGTGATCAATTAGCATAGTGAGTCACTCATTATACACAGAGTAAATAGTCAGCAGCTACTGTACGTGCTACCCACCAGTTTATCACAAATAGCCAATGGTGTCATGTGTTTTATCCATTTTTTAATACCGTAAAGGATTTTCATTGGACAAACAGCTATGGTAGAGCAAATTGTATTGGTTGAAATATAGGTAAAAAGTTGACTTAGACAGCTGCGCCGAAAAATTACATATACAGGAAATATTGAAGACAACACTACAGAAAATATTTTTTACATGTTTATTTATAAACAACAAATATCTTTAAAAAGATATTCCACAACAAACAGGTATAGTAAAACAAAAAGTATTGGTCAAAGATATAGGTACATGTAAAAAGTTGGCTTATACAGCTGTGCCAATAAAAAATCAGAAATAATAAATTACGATTACACAATTAGTTACAATATACACTATAGAACATATCTTAAGGTTTTATATTCTATCAATCAACATTAGGGAAATAAAAAAAATTCAGTGCTTTTTTATCTATTCATACTTTAACGCCATGTCAACACAATTTTTTAGATTATTTTATGGCATCCAGCACACCTAACCTAACTTTCCTGGACCCTTGTCTATAACCAGTACTCACCTATTCTTCCACAAGGCCGGAAATTTCTCCATATACCTGTTTAATAGAGAAAAATCGACATTATTGTCAAATTTTCATGGAAGGGTATAACCTCCCAGGTGTGATTCAAACCTATACCCCCTTCTGACCAAGGCTATTTCTATTTAGCCACGGAGTTGGTACATTACCAGTATTCTCTAAATCATTAAAATGGACTACATGTTTATAAGAAATAGTACACACCACTGAGGGCCTCCTGGTCTAATAGTGACCAACCAGTCAGCCCCATTGAGGGCCTCCTGGTCTAATAGTGACCGTCCAGTCAGCCCTATAACATGTAGTGGATCGTAGCCAAGGGTAATTTAATTGAGTCCAGGAAAAAATCTATTTTGCAGGACTGATTGTACATTGCAGATGAATGTTTGTTGTGAAGTCATATCTCAAGTGTTTTCTAAGTCTTCAAATATCTGTATAACGTTGTCTTTCTTAGCTAGTTCCTTAGGGCTGGTTCCACTCTCATCAGTTATACATTTAGCACCTTTCTTCAGTAAAACATTAACACAGTCTGCATGCTGGGCACCGGCAGCAATATGTAAAGCTGTAAAATAAAGGAATAGAGAGAGGTTAAGATAATGAAGGTCAGTAGTTCAGCTACTGTTAAGTTAAAGCAAGGTTTATGCAGTCTACTTCTAGTATCACTATTTAGTCAACTCTTGGCATAAACTTCCCCAATCATAGAGTCACACACCAACTGTTAACATATGGTGAAGATTGCAGCCACACCATACAGTGCATGACCCTAAAAGGTACCTATCTACACCTGGGTGGAATGAAGCAATCCCAGGTAAATTTCTTGCTCAAGGAAATAAACAGCACCCCTAGTGGGACTCTACCCCAGGATCTCTTGATCCATAAGCTTACATCCTACCACTGGACTTCTACTCCAGATAGCTTCAACTACAGGTAGTTCTAATAACAGTCTGCTTAAAACCCAATCTAAAATTCTCTGCTCTAACACTGACTTATTTTATAATCTCACAGTACAGGTCAAGTTCAGCTGACCTTTGCTATTTTAATATTCATGAGGCAAGCATTGGGCTAACATACTTATCTACTAAGCTGACCTTTGCTATTTAAATATTCATGAGGCAAGCAATGGGCTAACATACTTATTTACTAAGCTGACCTTTGCTATTTAAATATTCATGAGGCAAGCATTGGGCTAACATACTTATTTACTAAGCTGACCTTTGCTATTTAAATATTCATGAGGCAAGCAATGGGCTAACATACTTATTTACTAAGCTGACCTTTGCTATTTAAATATTCATGAGGCAAGCATTGGGCTAACATACTTATTTACTAAGCTGACCTTTGCTATTTAAATATTCATGAGGCAAGCAATGGGCTAACATACTTATTTACTAAGCTGACCTTTGCTATTTAAATATTCATGAGGCAAGCAATGGGCTAACATACTTATTTACTAAGCTGACCTTTGCTATTTAAATATTCATGAGGCAAGCATTGGGCTAACATACTTATTTACTAAGCTGACCTTTGCTATTTTAATATTCATGAGGCAAGCATTGGGCTAACATACTTATTTACTAAGTCTATTACTAGAACATGATGCACTTTGCAAGGAGTCATTATATCACATGCCCTAAATAACATGCAGCATCAAATTTGCTCACAAAACTCAATCTAAAAACAGAAACTATGATGCAAGATGCAATAAATAGTATTTCATCAAGACAAAAAGTGTGCAACGATTGGACCTTGCATGTCCTATTTCAAAACTGTTTTTAACTGTATACCTACATCATACATTTATCAAATTTTACACATTCTTTTACTAATATTGTGTGTGGTAAGTTGATGTGCCAAAGTCCAAGTCCCCACTAGGGGCAATCTCTGTTAACAGATATCCTGTAGACCGCTGTCGTACAGGATCTCTACTGTCTCCGTGGAAGGTCACGTCGAGATGAACTTTGAGTCGACCAATCAATGCGTAGCTTTCATCTAGACGAAACACAATTAATATCATTATGATTTCTATTATTAGACCAAGGTTTGCTAACTAATTTAAACAGCGGTATTATTCACAGTCTGCAATTGGATGGCTCATTTCAAATTGCATGACGTAGGTGATGTAAACAATTTCGTCATTCATATTATGATGAGAAACGGTCACCTGAACCTGACCCTCGTTGGAAAAAGGCCAGATCTGAAATAGCGAGTAGGCGAGCGGAAAATTTTAGATCGGGTTTTAATCAGATTGCACTAGGGGTTGACTAAATGGTAGATGGATACACAAATAGATTCAATTAATTCACAGTTTGACACTAACAGTTTTTACAAGGGATCCCAAAGGACTCGCTAGTAAGCTACACAGGGATTCCTCCTTAACATTAGGGATTCCTCACATTAAAGTCAAAACTGGATACAGATTTGCTGTTACAAATTGTAATAAACAATCCATCTTAATTTGAAGGGATCCTGACTGAATCCCTAACTGAGAATCACTGGGATTCCTCCCAATATTTTGGGATCTTCGGAAACCCTGGACACTGTTAGAGTCAAACCCTGAAATAATTCCACACATACATATCTTCTATGCCCCCCTTCCCTGACTCCAGCAATGCATGGGGACACAAATGAGGTAAAATTGCCATGTTGTACGTTATATAGTGTGTTCTCAAGATAAGCCCAGAAATGTCTCTGATGTTAAAATATATAAACAATACCTGTTCTACCCTTTGAATCAGTGGCATCAATATCTGCACCATACTTGATTAAACATTCAATAACTGTAACATGTCCTTCCTGAATAAAGTTTAAAGTTTAAGTGCAGTTTAAAGTCTAATTCCATATACATGTACATGTTAAGCACACTTAAAAGTTATATATGTTAGCCCCTGATCATTGATTTCACCATTGATCAGGTGTTCCCTCATAATATGCATTTACACATGGGCGGAGTAAAACAATTGAAGGTAAATTTCTTGCTCAAGGATATTAGTTGTGCCCCTAGTGGGGTTCAAACCCAAGAATTCTAGATTCCTAAGTGGGTGTCATACCACATAGGATATTAGGATAAATTCAACTAGTAAGCAGGCATTTTACCAACAAAACCCAGTTCCATCCCTTATAAGATGAACAAACAACAATTGTAAGTATGAATTAAAATGGCCAATGATCAACCAATTCTAATCAATGTCTACATGTATTTCAGTTTCTAATAAGTTGTTTGTTTGTTTGTTTTGTTGGGTTTAACGCCATAGCAACACATTGTGTAGGTCATATAACGGCCGTCAGTCAACCAACTCACTATTCCTGGAAAGGCTAAATCTCTGGATTTAGCTGTTAACCAACTACTAAGCACATGCTTTGGTCAGTGACTGACAACTGCCCTACATAATTAAGAATCATTGGTAGGAAGGAGAATAGCCAAAGAAATAATTTCATGACCAAGCTCCATGAAATTATGCCCCATCTGGGAATCGAACCCACAACTCTTCAATCAGGAGACTTGCATGCTACCAACTGAGCTAGCAGGGTGGCTGTAATAAATGGAGCGACCTTACATTTATCACCCGTGATTGTAACAACACAATGCATAGGTCATATTATGATAGTCAATCAATCTACTCACAGATCCTACTCGGTTAACCAGTTACTAGGCACATACTTCTGTCAGTGACTGACAACTGCTCCACATAATTTTGAAGAGGGGTAGGAGAGAGAATGGTCATAGAAATCATTTCATGACCAACTACATGAAAGCATGTCTCTCCCCTGCCAATCAAACCCACACTCTTGGTCAGTTGACTTGTGTGTCACCAACTGAGCTTGCCAGACAGGATATAAAACAGTTACCTTAGCAGCAATATGAAGAGATGTTGCATTATTAGTGGAACATCTAACACATGGATTTACAGTACATTCTTGTATTAAATAATTGATAGACTTCAAGGCACCAGATTGAGATGCTATATGTATAGCTTGACATCCTAGTTTATCTTCTATACTCACTTCAACCTGTAAATAATTATTGTACATTTAACGCAAATTTAAGGGTGACTATTGGGGCCAAAAATACTATAAGGTCATAATTGTGGTAGTAAAAATACTACTGCAATAGTATTGACATAGTCAAAGAAATAGATCTATTGCGATACTATCACGATAGTTTTTATATTACAAACAACAATATAACAAGAAATGTAAAGTGGAAACTACATTAAAGCCAGATTTATAAACCTTAACGCAAAAACTACGAAGCGAAATAGTCTATAATAAAGGCAGGTAGAGTTGTGGTTACTTTCAAATTCTGTTCATCACATGGTATGTTATCATTGTATGAAGTTTCATAAAGATCTGACAATAAATTGCAGAAATATATGGTAAAGAAAAACTTTAACGCAATTGTTAACAGTTAACACGACCAGACCAAAACCAAAAGTTTGGTGACAAAGAAAATTTACTAAATCTTTTAAATTTTAATGACTGCTTTTTGTAGAACTATTAATTTTAATACACATTTTAATAAGTATGGATGGTGATAAATTTTTTCATAAACACATCACAATTTTATGATTCAGCAATAGACATTCCAAAGCCATCAAAACCTTGTCTGGTTCCCAGTCATACTTTGACAGGTAAAAGTACATGAGAAAAAGCATGATCATGGCCGCACCCTATGTAATGAATTAGGTATTGGATAATTATGTTTTCAAATGAACATTTCTCACTACACAGGCTTAAATCAAAGGATCATTGTACAAGAAGTACAGTGGATACTTTTTTTAGTTGTTCGGTTACATTTATGCTAAATAAAGTATCCGAAATTCTAAAGAGACTAATCCACGTCCGAATTGTGTTCAAGTGAGACATGTTTGTGTTAATCATTCACTAAATATATGTGTAATCAAAAAAATCGAAAGCGAATGACCTATATAGTATTGAACTCCTACTAAAGTAGCTATTGTTAGCAAATGATCATGCAAGATCAAGAAAACGTAATACCTGAATAATAACTGAGGAGGCCGCCATGATAACGGCTTGCCTGACCCGATAATGATAGTGGTAAGGGGCAGGTAATCCAGACTATTCAAAACCATGTTTAATGTAATTCTTTAAGAAACTCATTTGTTCAGCTACTTATGTAATCTAAACTATATATAGAACTATAACAGAATATAAAGCTAAGCTAAAAACCATTTCAAAATAGATGGAAATTATATTTTCCATAAAAGCTATTGAGAAAGCCAACAATGTGAAAATGTCTCCAATCTTTTGGTGGGTACTGTATATCCTGCTCAATTAACAAACTTCCCTGAACACTTCTGTACATACATGTACTTCCTTATCATTTCACAATAAGCCAACTCAATAGAGGAAGATGGAAATTAAATATTGTATTCAATCAAAACTTAGAGTATACAATCAAAAACTAAAAGCTACTCTCTATATGCCTACTACAATAATTCTAGAAATAATTTTTCTTCTTTGTACATTGTATTTCTAAGATGCCAACTAAATTGCTATATTTTCATCATTCAGAACACCTCCACTTTGCATGAATGAATAATCTTGAAAGGATTTGTGGGGGGGGTCTACCCTGGCTGCTTGGGATTCTACTACCTACGCGAGGAGAAGCACGTAACAGTTATACAAAATAGTTCTTTTAGTATACACACAGATCTTTGTCAAAACATATTTCTATGTTACATATTGAACCAAATAGTGTTCTGTGGACTAAAAACAAACATCACTAATTGCCTAAACAATCGTGTATTTGTTTACTTCAACACTGGTAGTTTCAAAATGGTGTCTAAATATGTCCGAGGTTATTTGTAGCAAATGGCCGAGGAGTTCTGAATGCATTTTCATACGAAAGGGAGGTAATTACAAACAGTAATGGAGTAATAACCAGTCTCCGTAAACAGATATCCTGTAGAGCATTGTCGTACAGGATCTCTACTGTCTCCGTGGAAGGTCACGTCGAGATAAACATTGTGTCGACCAATCAATGTGTAGCTTTCATCTAGACGAAACACTATTAATAACATTTTGATTTCGTAATTTCTATTTTTAGACCAAGGTTTGAAAGGTAATTTAACAGCGGTATTATTCACAGTCTGCGATTGGACGGCTCATTTCAAATTGCATGACGTAGACGATGTAAACAAGTTACGTATCATTACAATTTCATCATGAATATTATGATGAGAAAAAGTTATCAGAACGTGACCTTCGTTTGAAAAAGGCCAGATCTAAATTAGCAAGTAGGCGAGCAGAAAATTTTAGATCGGGTTATAATCAGATTGAGTAACACCTAACCAGATGCAAGTTACTAAATCAAACAAGTTTTCAAGCTATGAAATAGATCTAATCAAAACAAAATGATGAATATGTGTACATGGCAATAATTGCATAATATTTTATTTCTAACAAAGTATCATACTTTTCAAAATCAGTTTTTTATTCTGAGGGGCATTTAGGATAAGACTGCAACAATTCACTTAAAAATTGATTCCATGCATTCATTTTTTTTTTCAATTTTGATTCATTTAATAGTACAGTTAAGTCTTGATTATCCGAAATCGGATCGAACAAATAACACAGATTATCCGAAATGATTTCTCGGTCCCGAACATTTTGCTATATTTAGTATAGTAAAAAAGTCTGTTTTATCTGAAATGGGTTATCCGAATATCATGGATTATCCGAACTAAAATTTTGGTCCCTACATAAGGAAAAATATAGATTTTCACACCCTTTATCCGAAGGCGGTCAACTTTGAAGATAGGTAAGTCCCCTTATTATGGAGACGTAGACAAAAGGGCGTGAATAACATATGCACCTGTATATTGTATATTGTAAAGACGTGTCATAATCAATATAATTTTTGCAAACCGTTGAGCGTAAATTGTCTTTGAATAGTTAATACAGTTGTAATAATCAATTAAAGTTAACTTGTGTTCACTATTAAATTGACTTTATTAAATTTATTGTTTGTTTTCTTTTTTTTGTACATGTATTTGAATGAATGCCGTAAAATATCAAAGTTAAAAGTGTTCAGTATGTTTTCGCATACCTTTAAATTTGTCCTTATTTCGTTAAAAACTACAAACAAAACTTATGTATATAAGACAGGTAATTTCTGACTAAATCATTCTATTCTCGAATAATCACCTCTCTCTTTAAAAACCATTGACTTTATAATGTGACGACAACGACTCAATGTTATTCGTCAGTGACATAAACCATACCTTCCGTTGTCCGAATCAATATTATTTGTTCATGACTTTAGCATCAACCTTCCGTTGTCTTAATGATTATAATGTTTATTGTAAATGTTATGAGTTTAACGTATAAATAATTGTTTGTTATTTTTATAGAAGTGATTGTGTATGTATTGTAAATAAAGTATTTTAAACTACATGCTAGTTTGCTTGTTTATTTTTATTATACCATTTCTTTATCTATTTAAAAGCAAGACATGTATTACAGATTATATGACGTCATCAACTACACACAGTACGTCGATGTCAGATTTTAGCTTTCAGTCACTTTGAACCAAGAAAATACACATACTATCAAAGATTTTGATCTTTAATCACATAGAATCAACACAACCAGGGAGTTTTAAATGTAGCAGCAAGTTATACCATGTATAAACATACGAAGTATTAATGATCTTGTTGGATATTATTTCCCAAGACCTTCGAAACCTGGATTATCTGAAATCCCCGATTATCCGAATTATTTTTTCGGTCCCTACGAATTCGGATAATCAAGGTTTAACTGTATATTGTAATCCAAAGGTACAGTAACATATTTGTTTGAGGTAAAAACTAACTGAAAATTACATAATAAAATTGTTACTGAAAATTTTAACATTTATTTCAGAACAAAGGTCAATAAAGCAAATGAATTTTCATACATTTGTATTTATCACTAGTTTATCATTATAGCTAAAATCCTCATAACTTTTACAGACTAGTTTAAAGTCCAGTATCAAATTGAAAATCCTAGGTTCTGAATCAAAATTGAATTGTCACCCTAGCAATCAATTTTCCATGTATCAAATCTAATAATCTAATAGTTGCAGCCCTATTTAAGGTTTGCATACCTTGAGTTAATGTTAATACCTTTTGTTTGTTAAGTAATAACTTGGCAATGTCAACTGCTTCTACTCTGATAGCATCCATGAATGGTGTAGAACCACAACTGTCTTGTCCATCCACATCATACTGACAGTGAGTTAACAAATAATCAACTACATCTGTGTGACCATGTATAGCTGAAAATATACTCGCAGATATGTGTGAAAGTGAAACGTCCCAATCTGATTAAAGAACCCGATCTAAAGTTTTCCGCACGCCTACTCGCTAATTTAGATCTGGCCATTTTCAAACAAGGTCACGTTCAGATGACCTTTTCTCACCATAATATTCATGATGAAATTGTTATTAGTAACTTATTTACATCGTCTCTGTAACGCAATTTGAAATGAGCCTCCAATCACAGACTGAATAATACTGCTGTTAAATTAGCTCACAAACCTTGGTCTAAGAATAGAAATCAAAATACTTTTAAAAGTGCTTCATATAGATGAAAGCTATGTATTGATTGGTCGACATAAATGTCATCTCCATGTGACCCTCCATTGAGATCTAAGAGATCCTGTACGACAATGCTCTACAGGATATCTGTTTACTGAGATTGGAAACATCCAAAAAAAGATTATACAAAGAGCTCCGCTGGGCGGGGCATTATACGCCTGTGTGCAGTCCATGCTGTGTTCTATCTCACATGAAGTCCCTGTGACCTTGACCAATGACCCCGTGATCTCAGAATAGATCACATCCTTAACTGGAGGGCTATCCAAAGCAAAGATTTTGAGAACCTAGGTACAGCCGTGGTTGAGTTATCACCGGCACAAAGTTTTCTCAAACAAACTTCCAGTGACCTTGACCCTGGGGCCTCAGAACCAAAAATTCACACCCTTGACCCAAAGAGTATAGATACATAAAATTTGGTGATCTTAGATAAAGTTGGTTGTTGGACAAGGTTTTTCCTCATGATTTCCTTGCGACCTTAACCTTTAACCCAGGGGCCTCAAAACCAAAGGGGCATATGCTAGACATTTAGGCTACCCTTCCATAAAATTTGGTGAACCTAGGTACAGTCATTATTGAGTTATTGTCCAGACAAGGTTTAAATATCAATAAAGTCCCAGTGACTTTGACCTTTGACCCTGGAGTCTCAAAATAAAAAGGGAACATTCTCTACCAAAGAGCTATCAACACATAAAATTTGGTGAAAAGTGGTTGTTGAGTTATCATCCTGACAAGGTTTTTCCATATGATGTTCCTGTGACCTTTGATCCTAGGGCCTCAAAACCAAAGGCACATCCTTGACACATGGACTATTTTCACATAAAATTTGGTGAACATAGGTACAGTGGTTGTTGAGTTATTGTCCGGACAAAGTTTTCATATAAATTAGTCCCAGTGACATTGACCTTTGACCCTTTGGTCTCAAAATCAATAGGCTACATCCTCTACTCAAGGAGTATTCACACATAAAACTTGGTGAGCCTAGTCTAGTAGATACAGAGGTTGTTGAGTTATTGTCCAGACAAAGTTTTCCATATGATGTCCCTGTGACTTTGACCTTTAACTCTGGGGTCCCAAAACCAATAGGGCACATCCTTGATACATGGGCTACGCTCACATAAAATTTGGTGAACCTAGGTACATTGGTTGTTCAGTTATTGTCCGGACAAAGTTTTCCATATGAAGCCCCTGTGACCTTGACCTTTAACTCTGGGGTCCCAAAACCAATAGGGCACATACTTGATACATGGGCTACGCTCACATAAAATTTGGTGAACCTAGGTACAGTGGTTGATGAGTTATTGTCCGTGCAAGGTTTTTCCATATGATGCCCCTTGACATTGACCCCAAATCCAATAGAGCACATCCTTGACACATGGGTTACTCTCACATAACATTTGGTGAACCTAGGTACTGCAGTTGGTGAGTTATTGTCCGGACAAGGTTTTTCAATATGATGCCCCTGTGACCTAGACCTTTGACCCAGGGGTCCAAAAACCATTAGGGAACATCCTTGGCACATGAGCTACTCTCACATTAAACTTGGTGAACCCAGGTACATTGGTTGTTCAGTTATTGTCCGGACAAAGTTTTCCATATGAAGCCCCTGTGATCTTGACCTTTGACCCTGGGGCCCAAAAACCAATAGGGCACATCCTTGATACATGGGCTACTCTCACATAAAAGTTGGTGAATCTAGGTACAGTCGTTGTTGAGTTACTGTCCGGACAAGATTTTCATATTTTAAGTCCCAAGTCAAAACAGGCATATAAAAATAGCTCACAATATCACTTCTGATGCCATGTATTATTTATAATTTTATGATTGTAAAGCCTTGGAATAATTGTATAAAAATCTAAACCAAATCGCCAAATACTGAGATGAGTTGTGCATCTTAATATTGAGGTGATATCTTCACCATCTATTTATAGAATGGAATGACAGGAACCATCAAAATAGCTCAGAAAAATCTGATTGAAACTTAGAAATTACAATACTCTCATGCTATCAACAATGTTTGGTATAGATAAAAGCTATGCATTGATTGGTCAACACAAAGGTCATCTGAATGGGACCCCCTGAGGGATGTTCAGAGATCCAAAGACAGCAGTCGATAGGATATCCGTTTACAGAGATTGTATTGATGTAAAGAAAACCAACCTGCAGTATGTAAAGGTGATCTACCATTTTTACTTATAGTATTCCGGATTGTAGGATCCTGTTTGTTCAAATAATCAATAATATGTATATGACCCTCTCTGAAAGTAAACATCAATAGACATAATCTGGAATTCAAATTTATGGGTTTTTCTGTCCGTGCACAGCCGGTACAAACAAAGTTTTCTACACATTATTGCTAAATAGCATGAACTTAAGATTTAATCCTATTGTTCTTTGTACATATGTTTTCATTGTAACAGTAAAAGTGTGTTTGCACCGAAGGGGAAAACCCAAATATTTGAATTCCGGATATAGTCTATTTTGACTTATTAACATGTATATTTTGACAATATTACCTGAGCTTGACCTTTATGCAAGAATATACTAAACTTAGTATTTACAGTCTATTTTTTTCTTCGTTTGTAAATCTTCATCCGAAGCTTTCGGCAAAATATTAATATTGAACAATTAATTTTATCATAAAAAAAAAATACTTTGAAACAGTGCAACAATATTGCAGACTTACATGTAGCCCCATAAACCAATAAGTCAAAAATTAAAAGTACCGTATAGTGCATACAAAACAACAAAACATGTTTTGGTAAACATTAACAAGAAAAAAAACCAGCAGCCACCGAAGCAGAACTTAAAGTTTTCGAACAATACATGAATACAGAACAATTTTTGGACACTGATTCCGTAGAACTTCCTGTTGGTCAGGAAAACAAACATGAAAGGACTGAAGAGTTCGTTAACCAATCCAGCATTCCAAATGATAACAAGAGCACCGCTGGGCGGAGCATTATATGCCCGAAAGTGTTGTTTTTTTTAGTTAAGATGAAGCATTAGTAAGATATGAGACTATTTCAGATGAATATCATATTATGAATAATTGTGGAAAACAAAGTAGAGAAATTTTTTTTTAAGGTAATAGTGACCTTGACCTTGTGACCCCAAAATCAATAGGGGTCTTCTACCCGATATGGACAATCCTCGTATGAAGTTTGAATATTGTTGACCAAATGGAACTTAAGTTATGCTCCAGAAACTGTTTTCAGTTTAAAGGTAATAGTGACCTTGACATTTGACCTTGTGACCCCAAAATCAAAAGGGGTCTTCTACCCTATATGGACAATCATCGTATGAAGTTTGAATATTGTTGACCAAATGGAACTTAAGTTATGCTCCGGAAACTGTTTTCAGTTTTAAGGTAATAGTGACCTTGACACCCCAAAATCAATAGGGGTCTTCTACCCGATATGGACAATCATCGTATGAAGTTTGAATAATGTGGACCAAATGGAACTTAAGTTATGCTCTGGAAACTGTTTTCAGTTTTAAGGTAATAGTGACCTTGACCTTTGACCTTGTAACCCCAAAATCAATAGGGGTCTTCTACCCGATATGGACAATCATCGTATGAAGTTTGAATAATGTGGACCAAATGGAACTTAAGTTATGCTCCAGAAACTGTTTTCAGTTTTAGGGTAATAGTGACCTTGACCTTTGACCTTGTGACCCCAAAATCAATAGGGGTCTTCTACCGAATATAGACAATCATCCTATGAAGTTTGAATAATGCAGGCCAAATGTAACTTCAGTTATGCTCCGGAAACTGTTTTCAGTTTTATGGTTATAGTGACCTTGACCTTTGACCCATAAATCAATAGGGGTCTACTACGCGATATGGACAATCATCCTATGAAGTTTGAATATTGTGGACCAAATGGAACTTAAGTTATGCTCCGGAAACTGTTTTCAGTTTTAAGGTAATAGTGACCTTGACCTTTGACCTTGTAACCCCAAAATCAATAGGGGTCTTCTACCCGATATGGACAATCATCGTATGAAGTTTGAATAATGTGGACCAAATGGAACTTAAGTTATGCTCCAGAAACTGTTTTCAGTTTTATGGTAATAGTGACCTTGACCTTTGACCTTGTTACCCCAAAATCCATAGGTGTCTTCTACCCGCTATGGACAATCATCCTATGAAGTTTGAATATTGTGGGCCAAATGGAACTTAAGTTATGCCAAATTGCTAACGGACGGACGGATGGACGGCCAGACGGACGCCAGGGGGTATAACATAATATGTCCGAAATTCTTTCGGGCATATAAAAATGAGACAATCCATATCAGGGGTAGGGAGCATTGAAAATAAAATATGTGTAATTCATTTTAACACAATTAGCATGTCGGATAAACCACCACCACATGGTACATCATGCTTGTAATGGTAGAACACTTCCCTTTACCCAACAACTAAGACACAAGTAAAACATATCACAATTGTTATTGTTATTGTCATTCTGAGCATCCCTTGTCATGGGTTAGTTCATTGTATTGTTATTATAAACAGGGTTTTGTTCGAACTATATTATGGCATGTTTACAAAATCGATTTATAGTCACATAGTTTGTTATAAACAAGTGTAACATAGTTTGCACGCATATGTAAACTCATGATTTAATGTAAGTGAAGTGTGTAATTATTGTAATAAGGTATATTTAGTACTAAACTCTTTATTAAAATTTTCGGCTTAAAAAAGCTTTCGTCAGTAATTACGAAAACGAAAATTTAGACGTTCACATTATGAGCTGTTTTCTTCACCGGAAATAAGAAAGTAAAACCAGACGTAATATCAAAATTTTGATTGTGACGTTATGCCCCAAAAATTAATAGCGTGCACAAAACACTTCACAAAAAAATCTTACAACAAAGATCATCGTAAATCAAAAGTAAGAAAATGGTTACTTTTTGGTCAATCAATTACAAATATTTTTGAGTTATTTAGAATACCTAATACTTTTGATTTACATATCATGGTTATGTTTATATTCCTTCCGACTTTAAACTGCAAGATTTATAGAATAGATATACGATAACCTATGTCGTAAGAATCTTTTGGAAAGGTACACTGGTGTACAGTCTTTTATAGTTCTTTCTATAACATGTGTTTTAGTGAGGTTGGCAGCCAGCTATTCTTATTATTACATCCATGCAGTCGCATGGTCGCTAGTTTTTTCATCCACAGGGCCTCGCTAATCAGACAATCTGTATGGCTAAAACCATAAAGTATTACTAGAACAGTAAACCTCGTGGTGAGTACTGTCAAAACGGACAGTTATCAGCTTGTCAGTGCCGAGTCTTACATCACAGAGGTGTTTTCTGCCATTTTGTCGCAGACTTGTCTTTCAGTCTCACCAACATATGTCACTATATTGCAACTATAATAAGGTAGTTCAAGCTCAGGTTAATATTGTCAGACTCTACATGAGAGTAATTGTGCTACGAATTGACTACTACAACCACTGTATATCATGGGGAAATTATATCTCTACAACATACAGGACCTGGTAGATCCCTTCTTTACTTCTAATTGTCCTCAAAATTCTTGGAGCTTGAATGCCTGAGGAACGATCAAAATATGCAACCACACAAAGCTTAGCATGTCATTTACATTGGGTAGGGTACCAAATGTAACCCAATAAAAATCCATGATCCAAACTGAGTTTTAAATTTTTGCAAAACCTAACGGGTCATAAGCAAACATTCTACCATATCATTTTAAAGCAAGCTAGAACACAAAAGAGTACAAGTGCCATATTATGTCTACACTATAATGTTTTAGATTTAATTTGAAATATTTTTGTTATTTTTTTAAATGCCACAAAATGTAGGTGACCTGTACAAAAAGAGAATCGTTAAAGATACTGACCCTTTTTTTTGACAGCCCCTGCAGCCTAGCTATCAGAACTTGACAGAGGTCAAGAGGCCTTGGGTTCCAACACCACTAGAGACACTGCGAATTTCATTAGAGCAGAATTTACCTACAGTTGTTCCACTCCACCCAGGTGTTAGTGTAAATGAATACTGTGAGGGATCACATGCCTAATGATTTAAATGATCAGGAGTTATTGTACAATAGCTGTAAAGTAGGTTGAAATGGATTAAGACTTGAAACCACATTTTAACTGTCTTACATCTAACATAGTGAAAATATTTTTACCTGACAGCAAGATGAAAACAATTCCATCCATCTTTGTTCCTCAAAGTAAGTGAAGCACCTTCAGAAACTAAACATTTTATGATCTCAAGATTATCTTTGGTACAAGCAAGCATCAATGGTGTCCTGGAAATACAGCAGAACAAACACATGTATTAGAATTAATGCAGGGCTCAAATTTAAGCTCACATACTTGCAACATGCAAGTGAATTGTAAATTGAAAATTGTGAGTAGTCAGTACTCAAGTTCAAATCATTGCACAAATTAAGGATTAACTGTAAGAACATAGCAATATATTTTATCTATTACAAAATAACGCCCTTACGCCTCCCCTATCAAACATTGATGCCTAAAGGGTTGTCCCTAACATCCCCCTATAACAATTACTGGTGTTTGACAATGGCACAGAGTCCCTCATCGCCAAAGACAATTCTAGTGACCCAACAACTAAATTTAGTATTTTATAGAGATGTTCAAATGATCACAGTAGTCCTACCTTAATATTCTTGATCGCGAGCGTAAATAATAAGTCTTGTTTAAGAGTTAAAAATTTAGGCAAACATTTTAATACCTGAACAATATAGTATACTTGTGTCACAAGGTAAGAATAATATGCAGACTGACCAGGACTCGAACCCAAGATCCCTTGCTTACAAGGCGATTGAGTGCCTTCCCAACTGAGCTATCCAGTCACTTACATATCCTTCTTCCCATAATGTGAACAATTAAGTACCATGACACTTGAGTAGATCTATATTGTTTTTTTGTCAACTGTTTGTGGCACTTTCATTCAACCCCCCCCCCCCCCAATATGAATATTTATTTCAAAACTTGTACATGCGATCCATAAAATAGATCTAAATCAGCGGAGTCAAATGTATACATCACTGACAATTGAATAAAATATTACAGTGCAATACCAACTAGCTTAAGGTCTTCAGTGAAACCTGTGTTCAGTCAATGCAACAAGAAAGTGTTGTTTTTTTAGTTAAGATGAAGCATTTGTAAGACATGAGAATATTTCATATAAATATCATATTATGAATAATTGTGGAAAACAAAGTAGAGAAAAAAGATACCATGGACAATCCTCCCATGCAGTTTTAATACTGTGGGCCAGATGAAACTAAAGTTATGCTCCGGAAACTGTTTTCAGTTTTAAGGTAATAGTGACCTTGACCTTTGACCCCAAAATCAATAGGGGTCTTCTACCCAATATGGACAATCATCCTATGAAGTTTGAATATTGTGGGCCAAATGGAACTTAAGTTATGCTCCGGAAACCAAATTGCTAAGAGACGGACAAACGGACATACGGACGGACCCAGGGGGTATAACAATACACATATTATGCCCGAAATTCTTTCAGGCATATAAAAAGCGACTTATAAAGTTGTAGTGGTCACTAGGAACTAAAAAGCATTACCAACCAGTCAGCTCTCTTCAACGAATCAATGTTGATGTCATGTGATAAAATAAACTTTAAACAATCAAGTTGTCCATACTGAGCCGCCTCATGTAAAGCTCTTTTACCATCAAAATTACCAAGTTCAACTTTTAAACCTACTTCTTCAATAAGAAATTTTAGCAGTTCTAAATGTCCATGCCTTACACTATAATGCAACACTGTGTCACCTGATTTCTGGTGATTTGTCGTGAGAACAGACTCAAGAAAACAATTATTGCTAATCCTATCCTTGAAATAATCAATGTTGCCGTTTTGTGCAGCTTTCAATAACTCATTCATTGTTGCACTTCAATTTTCTACTTTCATTTTGAGAAATTCGACTGGCTCCTAGCTTTCACAGCTAATTTTAAGTATAAAGACCGAAAAATCCGAATACCAGAAACCAAAACGGTGCGCATGTAATTTGTTCCATTATTAGTTTCACTTCAGACGGCTAACCATGACGGAGGTAGTATAATTGTTGTCTAATTAATTTAGAATATATACATCAACATTTGTTTTTTTTTTTGTTTTTTTCTTTAAATTACATATTTTAGGTCACTTTGTGCTTTATTTAGGACCAGTTTATTCTGCGGCACCTATTTTGCGGCGCTGATATAGAAATAGAGTAAAACGTGCGGCGCTGATAAAGATATAGAGTGGAAAGTGCGGCGCCAATATAGATGAAGAATAAAACTTTGCGGCGCTCATATAGAAATAGTGTAAAATGTGCGGCGCTCATATAGACATAGAACAAATTTTGTGGCGCTCAAATAGATAAAGAGTAAATTAGATATTTTAAAATATGCTTATTTAATTTTTTTTAAAAATAGTTCTATATACATAATTTGTAGCTAGTGATTTTACCATATTTTTAATATGAAGTGTGAATTACGGTAGGAAGTCCCTGATTTCAACGTAAGTTTGTACATATGAGAAAAAGATTATTACGTTAGTTTTTAAGAATAAAAAAGCTATTTAATGTTTTTGAAGACTTTGTTATTCGAAGTGTTATAAATAATCTTGTTGCATCTGAGCAGCACATACTAAAAAAATGGTTTTTTTTCAGATATCCTGTTAAATATATGTATTATGAATGTTGAATTTGTATTTGATTTAAGAAGTATATTTAGAAAAAATATTTAACTTTGAATCGCTCATATAGAAATAGGTGAGTACATGGTGATGAAAAGATGTATTTAAGTAGGAAATTGCACATGTAGTATTCTACAGCGCTCACACAGACGTAGAGTAAAAGAAGTGGCGCTCATAAAAAGATATTTTAGAGGAAAGTGCAGCGCTCATGCGGCGCTGATTATGACAAAGAACAAAAATTTGCGGCGCCCAATTAGAAATAGAGTTAAAAGTGTGGCGCTCAATTAGAAATTGTGTAAACAATTTTTTTAATTAAAATGAATGGATATTTACAACAGTATTATATAATAATAACTTTACACGTTTGGATATATAAAAAATGAAATAAAATTACAAAATTTTTAATGATTTGTCTTGTGTTTGCTTCAAAAAGTTTGTTTGAAATGGCCGATTTTAATCTAAACCGAATTTCTGAATAAAACATGATAAACTTCATATTTGATCTAATTTGCAAATATGATTGATTGATTTATGCGTAAAGATAAAATTATATCCTGTGGAATTAATAAGTGACTATGATCATTTTAAAAATCATGTTACTACTTATTTACTGTTCAACCTAACCTAACAGTGGACTTGATTTAATCATGATTATTGTATGACACGATGTAATTAAAGTTAAATATCATCACACGTGTCAACAACAATAACAGTTGACTCGTGTATGATACAATACAAATGGTTATCTTTTACGCATCATTTATCTTTAAAGGTAATTAAAAATGTTGTTACGTGTTATTTATTAAATAAAGTCATTAAAATATCTTAAACGACACAACTTTTAACGAATGAAGTAACAATATCGAAATGAAATTATAAACTAGGTAGCGATTATTAGAAAAATGAGTTTTATTTGCATGACTGTATTCTAGCATAAAATAAATTATTATTATTTTTCGACATTAATTTTATTCTTTTTCTATAAAGTGACGACATATCATACAAATTTATAATACAATGAAAACAAATATGACTTTACATTACTTAAAATGAAATAAATACAACTAATAGTACTTAAAATATATATTAAAACAAGACATGGAAATTCCAAGAAGACCAAATCGTTCTTTATCTATTAGAATTAAGAGCCTGGCTCATTCTTCATTATTTCTATACGAGCGCCACAAAATGGTTCTTTATCTATATGAGCGCTGCAAAATTTGTTCTTTGTCTATATGAGCGCCACAAAATTTGTTCTGTGTCTGTATGAGCCGTAAAATTATTCAGTTCGTATAAATAATGTAGGGCGCTCATATGAAGCAATTACTTATTAATTAACTTATCATATCTGTTATCTGTTCAATATGAAACTTATTCTTCAATATCTGTACTTTTTATATAAATTATAACCAGTGAGTATTTCTCACAAACAACAGCATCATGTCTACATAGCAAAATAATAATCATGATAATCAAATAAAGTACACCATCACCAAATTGACTCAAATTCGTCATATATTTTTAACACAATTACTTATCAAAAATCTTTAATCACACATTTTTATAAAGTATGATTTAATCATCATTTCTATATCAGCGCCGCAAAATAGGCGCCACAGAATAAACTGGGCCCTTTATTTATTAAAATGAATATACTTTATTCACAAGTTTAGCCGAAATAAAAGTGATTTTTTTGTATATTCTTCCGTTTTGATCATAGTCCGACTGTGTCCGGCTAGGGTGATAAACTTCGCCTTGAATCACCCCGCCTGTTCACTGATAGTATGCATACTTGGTAATTTAAATCACTGTTGCATTGACGATGGTGTTAAGGATGCATAAAATATTGTTTTGCACCGATTTATCAATGATTTTATTGTTTGAAAGTTTTACTTTCCTAGTATCCAGAATAAAATTGCTTTTAAATCTTAAGAAGTGTATGTGGAAAATCCCAGAAGTGCAAAATAGACTTTCTTGGTCATTGCAAAACAGGTTGAAGTAATGGACAATATTGAAATGTAAACTTTATTCTGTACATTGGTTTAAGTCAAGTTATGGAGTATCTTTAGATCTGTAGTCCTACAGGCTACAAGAGACACAGATATTATATCTCTGGTCCTACTTGTATATAATTATAAGACCTGGCATAATTTGTTTTTCATTTGTACATTAATTCTGTTATGCCTGCCATATCAGAAAAAATGTCCCAAATTGAAGCAAGTTACTGCAAGTCTTATTTGCAGGACTTATATAGATCTATAAATAAAAGATGGCATTTTTTCTCCACATGTTAATTCCATTTCATATTTTTCTGATCAATTGGCACTTTCTGACAAGCTTCTGGTGATTGAGATCTCAACTGGATGCAATAAACTCACTGATAAAATGAGCAAAATTAAAGTTTATATCAACAGGGTTCGTACAAACTGGAAAAATCATGGAAAATAAGATTTTTTTGGAAAAATCATGGAACATGGTTTTTAGGGAAAATATCATTGAAAAGTCATAGTAAATTATGAAAACATCATTCTAAAAGTTCAATGTAACATGGAAGAAACCTTTTTTATTTCAACTAAAACAAATTAATGAAAAACATAAACTCAAACATTAAATGCAACTTCAAATGTTGGGTACAAAATGAGAATTTTACAAATAATAATTATCATCAGCTGCAGTATAAAGAAGAAATCTGAGTAAACAAAAATAAAGTTGTTCTTTATGTGTTTCTGTTGTATCATGGAAAACTTACAGGAATCATGGAATTCAGGTATAATTTAAAATCTGTATGAAACCTGAGATTCAAATTATCAAGTGAGTACATGAAACCACATCAGATTGTATGGTATGTACTCACAGTAGCCAGGGCTACTTTCAGTATTTCAGGATGCCTCAAGGGGCCCAGGCCTTACCTTAAGTTATGTTGAACATTTAGAAAAACTTAATTGCAATTGCATTGATAGGGGAAACTTTATAAGATCTTACTTTAATCAGATTGAATTAAATTTTAAGATCAGTTCTTGATATAGTTATATATATGATTTTATCTGCTCATTTGCTGTTGAGTTCACTATTAAGTTTACATCCTAGTGCACTTGAAGTCTTAGCCGGATTTTTCAATGAAAAAAATCAGATTATAGTTTGGCAAAGTTGGGCAAGTTGGCGGGTGGTCAGTCGGGGGGGGGGTGTCCAGTGTCGTCAACAATTGTGTTAAAGTTTTTTTGTTACAATATATGTCTGCCATTTATGGTCAGATCTTAATAAAACTTCATAAGTAAACCACAACTCTACCTGGCAATATTATGATTTTTTTTCTCTTATTCAACATACTAGCTTTGCCAGTCTCCATCACCATGAGTACATTGAAGTTTTACTCTGATTTCAGTGCGTATCTGGTAGAACTGCCGGGCAATGGCCTGAATGGATGAAACCAGGGGTGAGGGTAGTAAGAGGTCCTGATTGGAGGAACACTGTCCGGGACCCTAAAGCTGTAGACCTAGGGACACTGTGTTATGTACCTAAAAACGCTAGTGAGAATAAGGTTCTTGTTGTGTGGGATACAGGACAAGAAAGAAGGTATAACTCTGGATTTAAGGGTCCGTATGAACTAAGAGCTTTTGACACTCAACAAGTTGGTAAGCATTGAAGTTGAAGGAAGTTTATTTCTTTATTTTGAATTTTCAAGTGGTTTGTTTGTTTCAGAACTTAAATGTATTATAACAGGGCTCAAATTTAAGCTTGCATACTCGCAAAATGCACATGTACTTTGAAAATTGCGAGTAACTTTTATTGTTACTCAAAATCACTGCAAAATATGCATTATATTAGATAATAAAGCTATCAGGTGGGGCTAGCAAGTGAACATGAAAAGATTTAATACACTGGGTCAAGAAGAACCAATAGCAAAAAATCCAAACCAGACCCCTCATCAAAGCCATATGCTTAGATTTGGAGAGAAAATATTGAGTTTTTTTTCTCATTTTGCGAGTTGAAATAAATAAAGTATTTTTTTTGGGTCAAATTTGAGCCCTGGTTAAAGTATGTTGACCGAATATGTTTGAATAAAATACATTGTAATTGACATTGGATGTCAATATATAAAGTAACTAACAATTTAGCATAATCGGAGATTTATCGGGACAACGCTCACAGTTATTGGGCATAACATGTTATATTCAAATATTATAGATCTACAATGATAACATTCAAGTAATGGTTAAGTCACAAATTTTAATCAAAATTGTATTGAAATTTAAAAAAGTGTGGTTTTAAGTCTGCTTTCATATTCATATACATATTCAGCCGACTTTTCAATCTTGTACGACAACTCCTGTTCATTGAAATCACCCTCAGACAAGCGATCCCTTACAGTATCCATTTACACCTGGGTGGAGCGGAACAACTGTAGGGTTATTTCTTGCTCAAGGAAATTAGCAGTGTCCCTAGTTTTAATCGAATTTAAGATCTCTTGATCCCTACGCTAGCGTCCTTCCACTGGACCACTGCTCCTACCCAAATATTCAGTGTGAGTCTAGTCTAGTCAATTAGTAAACAATGACAAGATTTTTCATATGTGAAAACCTATTTTCAGGTATAAAGCATGAGAATTTCAAATGTGCTGGGTGTAAAATGAAACCTTTACGAGGTATAAGGTTTTCATGTTCTCAATGTAAAAGTGTTGATCTATGTGTGACTTGTTATTGTAAAGATGTACATGATGTCAGCCATTCATTCCTTAGATACGATTTACCAAACCAAGGGGGGTAAGTAGTAGGGCTGTCACAATAAGCAAGAAGCCTATCGCGATTTACTGCAATGCGCTGGCATCTTATCGCAATACGTACCGCAATATAGTGTGGGATTTTAGATTTGTTGTACCTCCGCTGTTTTTAACAAAAACATTTCAAATCTTACATGCAGTACTAATAGAATCTAGCCTCTTAAGTATATACGGTCATTTAGGACTGATACGCGCTCCAATCGGTTAAACTTTTGTAAATTATGGTTAGAAGTAATGAACAATGGGAAAACGACATTTCGCTACTTTTTTCGCGAAAGGAAGAATTTTCAAATAAAATAAAAAATATCGTGAAATACTGGTATAATAAAATCGTACCACGGTACATATTGCCACAGCTGCGTATTGTAATATACCGGTATATCGTAACAGCCCTAGTAAGTAGAAAGTCAAACTCATTCAGAGATTTATTTTCTAGAATTTTCATTTCACACATGCCTTTCAAATTGTGAATTTTTCACAGATTGTTTTTCTTTGCTCTGCTTCAAAATTCAAATACATTGTTCTGTAAAAAAAAATTTTCATCGCCAGAAGAAAAGTGTTTAGTGAGTGCAGAAAATTACACAGACGGTGATAAGATAACATGTTTCATTCTCTGAAAAGTCAAAGCACTTTTGACCTTATTTAGGAAAATATATGTATTTAACTTGATGAAATGCAAAATCTGTGTTGAATAAAAGAGAAAAAAGCATCTGGAAATAGCCCCCATCAGGCTAAGATGGAAAATGGCTATTTTGGGGACATGTTCCAAAAGTAAAGGGTAACCGAGTATTAATAAATAAAGCTTTTAGTCGGATTTTCAACGAAACAATTCGGTTTATACTAGTAGTTTGGCGAAACCCGGGCGGGCATGTGGGTGGGTGTCTGGTGTCGTTAACAATTGCGTTTAAGTTTCCTCTTTACCATTATATTTCTGCCATTTATTGTCAGATCTTTATGAAACTTCATTCAATGATAAAATATCATGTGATGAACAGAATTAGAAAGAAACCACAACTCTACCTGACTTTATTTGATTTTTGAGATGATTTTATTGTAGTGTTTGTTTACCACCAAGAAAGGTTTCTTCAGCTTTAAAATTGATGGGTGTATTTTTAAAATCGGAAGTTATACGTGGACCACATTGGTCATATACTGGCACCGATGGAGGTAAGCCTATTGTTTATTCTGCAACATTTTGTTGGCTTCACGTTACAAGTAAAGACAAATATTTTCACTTCTCATTTTGTTCAGATTTTACTTGTTTTCTTTCCATGTGAAGTAGCGAACTGTACCAAGTCCTCATTAACATCCGCTAAGGATGATTACATATGGTCTTGCATGCGCTATTAATGGGATAATTACTTCTTCAGTTAATGTAGCCTGCATTACACATTAACAAGCTGACAAAGTGCTGTTACATGTACATGTATATCTAAGCTTGCTTGTGTGAGAGAAAGATCCATTTTTATTATCGCTTCCGTTGTTGTATAAGCCATATATCCCAACAAAAACCCATGTCTGACATATCTCGTACCCCAAAATTATCAAGCTTGTTGATCTAACCTATGGCGCCCCAGGTTTAATTTCGAGTGGGCGCATGCACGTGTGGTCATAAACAAGGTTTTCTATGAGTGAACTCTATCTTAATTATAGATCATATGACCCAGGGAGGTTTTACCCTTTGCATAAAAATTTGACGCTTATGTCAATTTTCCACAATAAATAAGGTATATGGACAAATTTGCGGCTTTATGGAGAGGTAGGTGAGTACTGGTCCAGGAAAGCTATGTTAAGTCGCGGCTGTCGTGTAGTGGTTAGCCTGTCTGACTTTGAATCCCGATATCGCAGGTTCGAGCCCAGTCACGGTAGGCCATAGCCTATGCATGTGTTGTCGGCCTCTGGGTTGGGTTAGTTAGTACTGGTGATAGAAAAGTGTCCAGGAAACCTATAGAAGGAAGAGCTGACCGTCGTATATATGATCTAAATATGTGTTGAATAAGACCTAGGTTAGATGCCGTAAAATAACCAAAAACTTATGTTGACACTGCATTAAAACCATAATAAATATCAATATGATTATATCACTGAATAAACACACTGATACATAACCTGTCAAGATATTTATAAAATTTCTGTTTGTGTTTTTTATGTTTCCTTACTAGACCCATGTGGGTCTTTTAAGCTATAAATACAGTATAACCTCTCTACAACAGCCAGCTGCCGGCCATGACAAAAGTGGCTGTTGTAGAGAGGTGGCTGTTGTTGGGAAAGATATATTTGCTGCTCGGATGATTGTAATTGATTTCCATGGTATATATATATAGTACATTGTTTAACAATGATTGGTGAGGACACTTCATTAATGTACATTGTATATACAAAATTTCACTGGCTGTTCGGGAGGTTTATACCTATCGTTGGGAAATTATAGACTGGCTGTTGACCGGAGTGAGGGGTGACCGTTATTGGGAGGTTCATTACTGTTGAGAAATGCACGGGGGAAATTGAAGTGGCTGTTGCGAGTAAGTGGCTGTTATGGGAGGTTATACAGTACATGTTAAATATATGTAGATTATCCTGCTCGGCTAGCTCAGAGGGTTGTGCACAAGTCTACTAATAGAGTGGTTGTAGTTTCGATTCTCAGGCAGGGCATTCTGTCTTGGAGCTTGGTCATGAAATCATTTCTACGGCTATTCTCCCTCCTACCACTGATTCTAAATCATGTTGGACAGTAGTAAGTCACTGACAGAAGTATGCGAATAATAGTTAATTCCAGAGATATAGCCAACCGGCTAGCTCATTTGGTAGCACGCATTTCCCGGACTGGGAAAATTTCGTGGAGCTTGGTTATTATATTATTTATATGGTCATTCTCCCTCCTTTCAATAATTTTAATTATGTAGGACTGTTGTCAGTCACTGACGAAAGTATTTGCTTTGTAGTTGGTTAACAGCTAAGTCCATAGATTTAGTCTTTCCAGGAGGATTGAGTAGGTTGACTGACCGCCGTTATATGACCACATTACCACATTAAACTCAACAATAAAAATCCAGAGATATGATTTAGCGTTTCCAGGAACAATGAGTAGGTGGACTGACTGCCGGGATATAACCAGTACAATGTGTTGCTACGGTGTTAAACCCAACAAAAATACATGTGGGTTATGTCTTCAAATGAACTTTTACAGAAAAAATAATGATGGAAACCTATTACATTTTGTATCTGTCACTTATGAATTTTAATTTTTACTTGCAAGACAAACGAAACATTTCTGTCATGTTTTACAGTGAAAGTAATGTTGTAAAATTTTATACTTTTACTGTTACAGTAGTGAAAGCAAAAAGATGTCATCTTAAAGACAAATAACATCATCTTGAAAGAATACTTATGTATTTTTAGAGGAAAAATAATGTTATATTTGTTTAAAAATATCTTTAATAAATACATAAATAGTTGAAAGAAATAAAATATTTGTCAATATTTTAATAATTTAAAAAATAAATTTTTGTCAGCTCTTAATCAACGCCACTCTTGAAAATAAGATTTCTGATTTCACTTGGTAATTGATCTTAAATTTTAAATAAAAAATATATTTCACTCATGACTGCATGCAAGCCAACTCAATGAAAATTTGTTATCTGAATCAAACTAATGTTACACAAAATTGAAAAAAAAAAACAATTGCTCTTTTTACTGTTCATTTTGACATTTTCAAAATTCAGTTTCACTAAGTTAATTATCTTTTGGTTTGTTTTAGGTGACTGTACAAAAGGTGTAGTTCAGGCTTTTGTTGAAGACAAGGATGGTTATGCTAATGCCTGGGTTCGTGTAAAATGGGAAATTGGTCATATTGTTAAAGAATATAGATTTGGCGTCGGAGGCTATGTGGATGTTGTAGCATCGAAAGTTGTAAATGGTGGTAAAGTGTATTGCGATCACCTTCCAGTCATAGGTTCGATTTTTCTCGTATTTATATTAGGCAGATGTAATCAACAGAAACATTTGGCTTATAGTTTCTCAAAATCTAAGCTGGCATGCAAGTTGGCGCCCTGTGTTGTTAAAATTACGTTTAAGTTTTTTTATTTCATGTATATGCTATTCTTGTATAGATTACAATTGCATTTAATTTTTTAATTTACTGTATTATATATCTCTGCCATTTATTGTCCAATCTCAATAAAATTTATTGGGTGATAATAAACAATCTGATAGATAAAATTACGGAATTACTGTAACTCTATTTTGCTTTGTTTTGTATCTATTATTTCTCTTGGTAACTCTAATGATTTCATAATATTTGAATTGTAGAAGCAGTGGTCCAATTGTAGCTCCGAGAGGTCCTGGGTTTGTTCTCCACTAACGGCACTGCTAATTTCCTTGAGCAAGAAGTAAACCTAGAAATTTCCACTCTACCATGGTGTAACTGGAACTGTGAGAGATCGCCCATCTGATTTCAGTGATCAGGAGTTATCGTACAAGATTGTTAAGTGGGCTGAACATGTATATGGATGCAGACTTTTAACTGCACTTTAACTTTTAACTGATAGAAAATCAGAAATATGAAGCATAGGGAACTTCTAGCCTAGTATTATATTATTGCCCTTAGTGATTTTTGCATTTCAATATTTTCTTGACTGGAGACTTTCATTAACATATATGATTTCAATGAAACATTCTATGATGAGATATCAGGCAATAACTTAAACCCTTTCCAGCTAGAGGAGAAATGACATGATGTTATTATGTGGAAATGATATCTCAACACTACACATAATTATGTAGAAGGCGTGGCCGAACTGTCGTTAGTTTGAATCCCCCCAAAGCCTATCCCATGTTTTCATGAGCTAGAAACTTTAGCTTACTAACTCAGTACTGGGGGCCCAACTGCGGCCTTGGCGTAGTGGTTAGCTTGTCTGACTTCGATTCTGGAGATTGCGGGTTCGAGCCCGGTCGCGGTAGGTCTTACCCTATACATGAGTTGTCGGCCTCGTGTTAGAGAAGTACTGGTGATAGAAGTGTCCAAGAAACCTATAGTAGGAAGAGCTGGCGGTAGTATATATGACCTTAATATCTGTTTAATACGACGTTAAAAAACCTAACAAAAATGGGGGACCAGGAAGCTGACTCGAAAATGATTAATCTAAGTTGTAAGAACTTGTTTCGCAATCGAATATATTTGTGTAAACCAAAAAAGTATAAACAGTACACAGAAAAAACATGTGACATAAGTATTGGAAATAATATTTGATCAGCAGGTCAAATTTCAGTGCCTGACTGGTAGAGTGTACAATTTTCATAGTCTGGATTACCACTATTATTTAGTCAGGCAAAGCACAATAATGGCGGCACCCTTCAGGGTATCTTCGAATCACATTTTTTATTTTCACTTTATTTTGCACGACGATGGTCAATTTAGTAGAACTTCGGTACTATATAGGTCATTTCAAGTTGATTTTTCTTTGTGCACTTTAATTTTGCGAACGAGTAACCAAAATAATGTCTGCAAAGTAGACACTATTTGGACGTTGACTATTTCTCGTTAGAATTTCGGATACTCTATTTAGCATTAATGTAATCGAACGCTTAGTACAAAATGTAACAGGTATCTATCGTAATTTGTGTACTCAGTTCCTTTGATTTAAGCATTTATAGTGAGACATTTGAAAACATAATTATCTGATATCTTGTACAATTAATCAGGATCAGGCACCGCCATTATTCTTCTTTGCCTGACATCATTTTTCCCGTCCAAGTACCACTGGGAACCAAACAACAATTTTCATACCTATTGCTTGTCAAATTTTTTATTATTATTATTCCTCACATTATTTGTTTACTATATATATAGCCTAATGTGACCTCACCGGGCGACAATCCGTAATGTTACCCTCTTGACATGATCTATCGGCCCCCTTCAAGCGATGGGGGACTACTGAGTTGGAGTTTGCTAATACCGGGATCAAAGATTTAGTTGTTCAATTTGAGTTACCTACCTTGCGCAGATGCTTGCTTTTTAGGAAACAACTAGCTAAACAGTATTAAAATTTCTCCGAGTTCAGAAGCAAATAAAACAGATAAAATTAAATGGTTTGTGCCTATTAAATTGTCAACAATTTCTGATTGTTGTTGTTCGTTAGAATAAAACAAATATCACATCCTTCGGAGGATGATGGAAGGAATGTTCACCATTGACAAGTAGTGTCAATCTCGACTAAAGCCTCGGTATGTCATTTCTTGTCTCGGGTGAACATTCTGTTCTATCACCATATGTAGGATGTGATATTTATACATGTTGTATTGTAGGTTTAATCAAAGTCAGGCCTGGTGACAAAGTATCCGTGAACAAAAGTGTAGAAGAGTTTAAAGATGAGCAAATTAAGGGAGATGTCCCTGGTGGCTGGAACGATTCCATGAAACAGGTAATGTTGTGAACAAATGTTGACTTTCTTCTTTTAATGTACTGGGCCAGTGTTTTTTTTTTAAATATTAAAACTACCCTTGCCTATTTTATGAAAATTTTGTGCTTTTCTCCTAACTTGTGAAACTTAACTTGTTTGACAATTAGTAAAAAAGTTTTATTTCAATGTATTCTTAGTTTTTTCAATGTGCTTTTAACTCTTACATTCATAAAAATACTTGCAGAAACACATTTTGTTTCTGACCCTGCCACAAATAGAAACCAAAGCTTGAATGGTTGCTTTTAATAGATTTATACTTGTTGGCTCATAATAATCGGCTATTACTATGTAATTATGAAATTTTAGTATCTTTGTGTGAATTTTTAACAGTTTTCCATTGTAAAAAGAGGCCAATTTTGACTTGATTTTTAGGCAAAAAAATGACAAATACAATGTATTAATCAGTTTTGCGGTAAGATATTTTTTTAACTTGTGCGCTCAGAAATTTGTATTTTAACTTGTGACAATGCCACTCCTGAAACAATGTTTTTTAGCTCAATTGGTAAAATAAATACAATGTGTTACTCCCAATTTGACGAATATCCTCTATATATATTTACACAGTGTTTAAAGGAGATTGGTACCGTTGTTGAATCATTATATCAAGATTTAATGTGTAAAGTCCAATATAAAGATGGTAATGTGCATATTGTAGTGTCTTCAGCCTTATACAGAGTAAGTTTACATGTATTTTTTTGGCAACCTTTTAAAATTTCTTAATAAAATGTCCTAATTTCTAGGGGTAATGGGGTTTGATTCATCAGTTTATTAAATACTTAAGTACCCTTATTCAGGTGTGTAAAGGTCCAAACTGTATTTTCTGAGACAATTTGCCCGCTAACATCTGTAGCAAGTTTGCCATCCACTTGTGAAGGCATATGCTTAGATCTAGGTTAACATTTTAGTCCAGAGTTGAATATATCTATGAAGGACAGTGACTGGAATAACTAACTCTTGGGATATGACTGAAACATAATTGTAATAAGATGTAACATGGAGCATTATATAATCGGTTAATGCTAAGCCTGCCTTAGCAGCGGCTGTGGCATAGTGGTAAGCATGTCTGACTTCGAATCCGGATATCGCGGAATCGAGCCTAGTCACAGTAGGTCATACCCTATACATGAGTTGCCAGCCTCGTGGTAGGGTAAGTTTGTACTGGTGATAGAAAAGTGTCCAGTAAACATACAGTAGGAAGAGCTGGCAGTGGTATGTATGACCTAAATATGTGTTTAATACGACGTTTAAAAATAAATATATAAGCCTGCCTTATTAAACTAACAAATTTGCAAACAAGTAACAGACGTTTAAAAGTAATGTAATTGCAGTTTATAGTCAAAGTTTCATGCAAGTGCATGATCACTAAGTTTACATTTATTACCTCTGGTCATACTTACGGCTACTATTATCTATCTGTCAATCTCCCTGTGGAGTATTTTGCTTCATTAGTTGTGCAGCCAACAAATTGGTGCTACAGAATTATACCACCCTTGCACATACTTATTTGCACTTAGGTGGAGTGAAACAATTGTAGGCAAATTTCTTGCTCGGGAGAATTAACAGTGCCCCTAGCAGGACTCTAACTTGGAACCTCTTGATCTCCTCGTTCTACCACTGGACTACTGTTAAGTATCTGTTTTTAATATTTCAGGTTGCAGGTTTCAGGGAAGGAGATGCTGTAGAGATTATTTCAGATAAGAAAATGTTGACTAAACTTCAAGAAGGTCATGGCAGTGTGCCTAAAGATATGTTAAATGTATGTCTTTTTTTAACTTCGGGTAAAGTCAGACAGTATTAACCTTGAGTTACTTTATTATAATAACTACACGCTTCACTTACATTAAATTATGAGTTTCTGTACGATTGTATATGATTATACACGTGTTAATAACAATCTATGTGACTATATATATATTATAAATTATAAAGATAAAGTTAACATACGAGTCAATAGCTCAGTAGGATAAAGTGTTGGCAGTTAAAGGAATATTTTCTGCTTCTTGTTTAAAAGAATTACGCCTAGTTGTTTCCTAATCAGCTAGATTTTAATCAAAGGGGAATTTAACTGCAGGTAATGGGGAATTCTGTATTAATATCGTATTATTGTTTTTTGTAAGTAAAATAATATCAGTATATTCTTTTTTACAAGGAATCTCAGCAGAAGTTAGAATATCGGAACGCTCGGATCATGATTTGGTATCCGAATTCAATTTTAACAACAAGATACTTGGTATTTAGTACGGGGTATTTAATATTTTAGATGTTTTAGACCACAAGAACAAAAAGCTGAAAACTTGTCATTATTATGTGTTGTATTAATTTTTTATACCAGGCATGTGGACAACTTGGACGTTTGATTAAAATTCAGCCTGATGGTGATTTAGAAGTTCTTGTGAATGGTAACAAATTTGTATTTAACCCAACCACATGTACCCCTGTGGATGATAAAAAAGCTGCCAGTAAAGCTCCGCCAGTTCCCTCCTCTGATTCAGAAAGTGAGGATGAGGAGAATGATGTTCCTAGTGGAGACATGGTACCAGGCAGAAGAATTCTGAATGTTATTGACAAAAAAGAAGATTCTAAAAAGAACCTGAAAAGTTTGTTTTTTTTCTGTGTGAAACTATTCATTTTATTTTTCTGTTAACTGCTCAACATAATGAGTTGGGTGATCAAATTAATGTGTCATTTACTGTCTTACAACCTATTTTAGTAATAATAACGATAATTATATTAGTAATATTGAAAGCTATACATTTGGAAAAAATTGATTTTCCATGTGGACCAAAACCAACCTTGTCGTTTCCTAGGGAAAGACATTTTATCCTTTGTTTGTCTTGTTGAATTTAACGCCGTAGCAACACATTGTATTGGTTATATCACGGCGGTCAGTCCACCTACTCACTGTTCCTTGAAAGGCTGTATCTCTGAATTTTACTGTTGACTAACTACTATCGCATTTTTATGACAGTGGCTGACTTCTGCTCTACATGATTTAAAATCGATAGTAAGATGGAGAATGGTTATAGAAAATTATGTTATAACCAAGCACCACGAAAGTATGTCCCGCCCCGGAATCGAACCTACGACCCCTCGATCAGTAGACTTGTGCGCTTCTGACTGAGCTAGCCGGTCTTTTGTAAATAAGTATCTGGGAACCTGAAAGTCGCCATCTGATTAATCAACAGGGTTGATTGATACTAACAGTGTCTTAGGACTGTTAGGATCCCAGAAGAAAAATCCATTGTTCTTCACTCAGGATTCTGTTAGGATCCATGAAAAAAAATACCCTGTTCTCACGTGAATTTGAATTTCCACGAAGTGTTTGTCACTGCAAATTGGTATTTTAAATGTTTGTTTTTTATTGGAGAAATCCTTAACATTAAAGAGGAATTTCTGTATTACTGACTAGGATTTGGAGGAGACGGGACAACTCAACCCGAAGACAACTCAACCTGAGACAACTCAACCCGCTAGTAGGGACAACTCAACCCGTATGTAGAGACAACTTCGAGGACAACATATTTTTATGATCAATAACTGATTATATATATTACGGGTTGAGTTGTCTAAGGATTGAGTTGTCCACAGGTTAGGTTATCCCTACTTACGGGTTGATTTGTCCCAACTACAAGTTGAATTGTCAATGTGTTGAGTTGTCCGCAGGTTGTGTTGTCTCGGACTAGTTTAGGATCCCTGGTAAAAACCACAGGCAACCGGCACGGTCCCTAATCAAAAACAATATAAATACATATAAGGTATACTTCTAAAAATGGTATTTTTTTACCATTTTTACTTAGAAGTCAGTTTCTCCATTATAAATATATTTATTTCATGTATCAAATAATGCACCTGTAGCTAAGACTTTGTGCTTTCAAAGACACCAACATTTTTGCATACGCCGAGTAATAAAATCATGGGCAGATTTCAAACATCGCAAGCAAACAGATCTAATTTAGTCGGTACTGAAGTCGCAAGAACAAAATACACTTTAGACGGCAAATTTTGAACTGTTAAATCGAACAAACTAAGTAAAACGAGGATATTTACGCATGCAATTGACCATAAAATGTTTTTTGCAGCCAAACCGTATTAGTATTCAAGAATTTTATTTAGTCATTAAAAAGCGAATATTTTTCATCGTTTTAACATCGGTAGTACAGTCATTATTGAGCGCGTGACGTAACGTCTATAGTGTACTCGTATAATTATGTAGTTCTTGCGACTTTTGTGTCTTCTGTTTAATCGTGATGTTTGAAATCGGCCTACGACCTTATTATACGACGAATGCGAAAGATGTTGGTGTCATTTGAAAGAGCAAAGCCTTAGCTTTGCGTGTGTGTGTAAATCTATTAAATGAAATTATTATTGATGGAGAAACTGGCCTCTGATTGAACTTGGTTGAAATACTACCATTTTAAATAATATAACTTACATGTATATATAGTGCTTTTGGTTTCGGGACCGTGCCAGTCGCCTGAGGTAAAAACAGAAAGTGTTGTATCCTGATTAAAAAGATGCCTTCGTAGAAGTATTTGGCCTCAGAACCAGCAAGACTTGAAACTACACATAGATATTGTAGAAACGGAATTTAATGTATTTTTATTGTAATTGGACTTTGCAGAATTTTCAGAAGAATTTGGTTCCTGTGTTAGTAATATGAAAAGAAACCAAGACTCAGCAAGTGTAACCGCTTCATTTTTTGAGGCATTTACCAAAGCTGATTTAGATGGTGTTGCTAATTTAATCAGTTATCATCCTGACTTGGTAAGATATACAGTAGAGGATATTTGTCAACTTTTGTCCTTGATTGATTTCTATTTCATCTAGTGAGCTTAGAAAGCATATCTCCAAATATAGAGTAGCTTATCATCACAATCATGCCCGTAGCTCTTATTTAAGCCATTTGTGCACCTATGTATTCACATCTGTTTTTCATTTCATTCTGTATTCAGTTCCTTTTGATGCTTCCATTAATCCCAGACCAGTTCATTGTCTAATAACGTTTGACCAATTCTCTTAGGTCTTACCACGTTTCTGCTTCCTTAAACTTGCCCGTGCATAATACACTTTCTGGTAACGAGACCAACCATTTTAGCTTCCGCATTCTTACAATATCCAAGAGGTTGTCAATTTTTCCACATTGTCGTTGGATTTCACCTCTAACAAATTTGTTATCCTTTTTTCTATCCTTTCAAGATAATCCAATAATTCTTTGGAAACATTTTATATCAAATGCAACAATACGTTTTTCTAACTTTTTGTTAAGAGTCCATGTTTCGCATCCATATAGTGCTGTTGAGGTAGAGTAGAGTAGCTACATCTGAAAATATCATTTTCTGAGCTTGTGAGTTGAAATAAAAATATCTTACTGTAAAATTGTTGATTATTCTATTTCTTTTCTGTTTTGTTGCAGATCTTTCACACAAATGTTACGTGAATTTTTTTTCTGCTCTTAAATGACAAACTTTATCTTTTAAAGTGAAAAAAAAAGAATTTATATTTCACCAAGTACTATGGAAATATTATTAATCACGTTCTGGCTGTATTTGTTCCCAAACCATAGTCTAATCACTATCAAGCAAAGAAATCACTTATTTCGGTGTTTATTAGTAGTGTCAGCTCTAATTACAGGGTTGTAGAATTTCAAGTTTCCTATTTGCCTATTGGCAAGTGAAATCCAAAAATCCTCTTGTCTTGAATCAAAATGCACTTGTCAATACTATAAAAAAATAATTAGACCTATGATATGAAATGCAAATTGTACATACATTAGTAATAATAATTGATTGATGATAATGTAGTTCACTGTTAAATATGATTGAAACATTTAGACATCTACATTATCTAGTACATGTATAGCTAAGTCTTCGTATATTTAACAGCTAAAATATAATTTGTTCACATACAATGGGCTGGAAATGTTAACTTGTCCACATACATAATAATCAAAATTATTATCAATAAATTATCAAAATTAGTGGAACAAGTCTGACATAGGAATTCCTCGCGACCGTGGCGTAGAAGTTAGCATGTCTGACTTCGAATCCGGAGATCGCGGATTCGAGCCCGGTCGCGGTAGGTCATACCCTATACATACGAGTTGTCGGCCTCGTGGTAGGGTAAGTTAGTACTGGTGATAGAAAAGTGTCCAGGAAACCTGTAGTAGGAAAAGCTGGCCGTCGTATATATAACCTAAATATGTGTTGAATACGACGTTAAAATCAATTTTAAAAAAAGAATTCCTCACCGCTGCATTACAGTATTTTTTATTCAGGTTGACAATAAAGCTGAGGGGGGACGTTCAATACTACATTTATCTTGCCACGAAGGTTATGCCACATTAGTACAACTATTAGTAGACTCTGGTGCAGATATCGAGTTACAGGACGACGAAGGTGATACACCTCTTCATTTTGCTGCTTTTGGGTAATTATAGATTTCATGATGTATTTACTCTTTATTCCAACATTTGGCCATAACCTTAATCAAGAAACATTCTCTTAATTTTTTTTATTGTTAACACGCAAACAACTGGAAATGAATTTCTGTTTTGACAATAAAAACATAAAAATGTAAATTTTAAAGAGAAGTGTCCCTTAATAAAGGCCTTTGGCTGAAACAATGGAAAGTATTAAACTGCTGTGAGTTGGCGTCCATGTATTCCTTCTTGGTTAAGTTTTTTGGTTAAACATTTGTATATATTTCATGTTATTTGAAACCACTGAAATGATTCTTATCAAAACGTCATACCTGTCTCAGGGGTTACAATTAGAGGTCAACTACTAAGTTGCATTACTCTGACATGAATTTTGTCTGAATTGTAGCTGTTGTATTTTTCAAAGTTCTAAGCTAAAAGTTTTGAATGCAAATATTATAACTTCAACAAATGAAAGAATTTACTTAAAATTTCACGTATCTCAAGTAGATTGCATATCAATGATTAATTTTTTAAACAAGCACATCAGAAAGACTAGGATGCTGGTCTGTTTAATTTTACTTAACGACTTTTTAGATTTTTAGAAACGCTTATGTTTAAAGAAACTTTTAATGCTCAATTAATGAATGATTGTCTTGCAGTAAACAGCCAGATTGTGTACGATATTTACTACAAAGTTCAGCTGATCCTAATATACAAGATTATAATGGTTTTACACCATTACATGTATCAGTTGACCATCCTGATCTCGATTCTGTACAATATCTCATACAGCATGATGCTGATGTCACACTTACAGTAAGTATTCATTATCTATGAGCAAATCGATATTTCTGATATTAGACGAGGTCTCTAACATGTTTGAATTGTATGACTGTTACATGGTTTTAAAAATAGATGTGGGGTCGACTACTAGAATGCAAATAATTCTCACGCCTATAATTTCAAAATGTCGATATGCCAAAATGTTGGACAATTAACCAAAATGAAAGTAAACATAGATCTTTTTACATATGTATCTCTGATCTTTTAACTATAGACAGAGCGTATTCAAATCACAATGTAAATATTAAGTAAAGCCACGCTTATTATAACGTCATACGCGCTTGCATTCGTCATTAAAATGATGGCGTTGTTTACACGTCTATGTATACTAATTTTAGTCAGATGATCCCTTCAACCAATGAAAATGCTTATAAAGTTTTTCTGTGAAATTGGAGTTTTGTAAACTTTCATAGGTCGTCCAAAGTTAATAGTAAAGGTCAATATCATAAATCGACACTCAATACAACATCGTGTGAATGTAGTATATCTACTGAGCTACAAGGGAATATAACCATATTGCCATGGCTCTGAATTAGCTCCGATTTAAGCTTGCATTCCGGCAAAATATAAGTGGATTAAAAATGCCAGTAAACTTCATTCCGTTTTAAAGCTTTAGTGAGTTACAATTGCCTCAAAAAACATAGTATGGCTCAAGCCGGTCACAAAACAGCCACGTTAATCACTAATATGGTATTTTTACCTCCCCTGAGCTAGCACAGGGTGAGCTTTTAGGATCGTTGAATGTTCGGCGTCCGTCGTCCGTCCATAATTGTTTGTGAATACTAGTGGTTAAATTTTAGGCTCAATTATTTTCAAACTTTGTGAGGATGCTTGTCTAAGTGATTGCTCGGATGAGATCGAACATGGGTCATCTTGGATGAAAAACTAGGTCACAGGAGCTAAACATAGGAAAAAATTGTATACACTGTAGAGGCTACTATTTTGATCGAAATATCCTGGAAATTGATCTGAAAGATTGTTTTGATGATTTCTATGTCAAGTATGAATATGGGTCACCTGGGGTCAAAAACTAGGTCACTCATTTGTCATCAAACATGGTCAGGATGCTCGTCTAGGTAATTGCTTGGATGAGTTCGAACATGGGTCATCTTGGATGAAAAACTTTTTCACAGGAGCTAAAGGATACATACATCTAAAACATTTGTCTGACAGGCAAACGCGGTTACTAATGAATCAGATTCCCATACAGGTCATCTTCCTATACAAAGCCTAAATTTGAAGCATTTGGTGCATGGAAGTGTGCAATTTTACTCTGCTCAAGTATGCACAAATGGTACTCAGGTGAGCGATAAAGGGTCACCATTGCCATCTTGTTAAATTACATGGCACATCTGTCATATTTAAATTAAGTATTCACCATAAAATGATGTGAAATTTAAGTTAAGAATTAACCATAAATTTGATTTCAAATTTTAAATAAATATTCACTAGACTATAATATTGATGTGAAATTTAAATTAAGTATTCACTAAAATGTTGATGCCAAATTTGAATAAGATATTTACCGTGATTTTGATGTGAAATTCAAATTTAGTATTCACCATAATATTGATGTCAAATTTAAATTAAGTATTCACAATAATGTTGATGTCAAATTTGAATAAGATATTTACCGTGATTTTGATGTGAATTTAAATTTTGTATTCACCATAATGTTGATGTCAAATTTAATTTAAGTATTCACCATCATGTTAATATCAAATTTAAGTTAAGTGGTCCCCATAATGTTGATGTCAAATTTAAGTTAACTATTCACCATAATGTTGATGTCAAGTTAAAGTTAAGTATTTACCATAAAGTTGATGTCAAATTTAAGTTAAGTATTCACCATAATAATGATGTCAAATTTAAGATAACTGGTCCCCTTATTGTTGATGTCAAATTTAAGTTAAGGTATCACCATAAAGTTGATGCCAAATTTAAGTTAAGTATTCACCATAAAGTTGATGTCAAATTTAAGTTAAGTATTCACCATAATAATGATGTCAAATTTAAGATAACTGGTCCCCTTATTGTTGATGTCAAATTTAAGTTAAGTATTCACCATAAAGTTGATGTCAAATTTAAGTTAAGTATTCACCATAATGTTGATGTCAAATTTAAGTTAAGTATTCACCATAATGTTGATGTGAAATTTAAGTTAAGTATTCACCATAATGTTGATGTGAAATTTAAGTTAAGTATTCACCATAATGTTGATGTGAAATTTAAGTTAAGTATTCACCATAATGTTGATGTGAAATTTAAGTTAAGTATTTACCATAATGTTGATGTCAAATTTAAGTTAAGTATTCACCATAAAGTTGATGTCAACTTTTAGTTGAGTATTCCCAAAATGTTGAAGTCAAATTTAAGTTAAGTATTCACCATAATGTTGATGTCAAATTTAAGTTTAGTATTCACCTTAAAGTATTTACCATAATGTTGAAGTCAAATTTAATCCTTTACCTCATACTGTCCCCTTTTGTCCATTGTATGTGATTGTAATACTGTCCCTTTTTGTCCCCTCTATGTGATTCAAATACAGTCCCCTTTTTCCCCTTTAAACTTTATGCTATCAAAAACATATTTTCACTTAATTATGTAAACATTTTTACAGAATATTGTACATAAATCACTTACCTAATGAATGCTCAGAAAAAAATAGTATGTTATGTTTTGACTTTAATCCCAAATTTGATTTAAAACATACAGGTATACACCCAGATGTCACACTCATTGTTTGTACAGTCGGACTGGTTAAATTAATGTTTAATCCTTGGTTTTACTAACAATTAAATCACTTTTCTTTAAATAATAACTTTTAGTGATAAAAATAAAAATCTTCTCATGAACTTAAGTTTTTTTATAATGCAAAAATGATGATTTTGACAACAAAAATGTTTATTCAGAGAAATAAAAAAGTCTCCTTATCTGTTACAATTTCTTTAGTTTTTTTTAAGTTCCAGACTGTAGTTAAATTACAAATCATTCACAATATCAGCATCAAAGGGATAAACATTTATTAATCAGAGATAAGAGGTCATTATTTCAAAACCCGGGTCGATAACGCAGTTGGTAGCGCGCCGGGATTTGGAATCTCGTGCTCGAGGGGGTGCGGGTTCGAATCCCACCCGGGGAGGTTATACCCTTCCATGAAAATTTGACAATAATGTCGATTTTCCTCGATTGATTAGATAATATGGAAAAGTTTCCGGCCTTGTGGAAGGGTAGGTGTGTACTGGTTATAGCAATGGTCCAGGAAAGCTAGGTTAGGTGCGCTGGACGCCGTAAAATGACGTAAATTGTGTTGACACGGCGTTAACTCCAATAAATAAATATCATTATTTCAATTTTAACAGGCCCCCTGAAGTTTTATGATCTATATTGTTCTCACAGCTGCAACAATAAACATTTGTAAATTGATCTTATCTTTAATTATGGAATGTCAAACTGATATTAATTTATGTTTTCACATATATTTTTAGTTTTGTATTATATTTCAACCGTCATAACTTTTTTACTAATTGTTGAAAAATATATAATTCACACCATTAAGTAGCAAATTTAATACTCTAAAATAGTTGTTCTTACTTAAATTTCATTAAATCAATATTTATAACAGTAAATGCCTGTTAAAATATATAGGTGACAAAACGGTAGCCATAATTTAAATTTTCTTTGAAGATAAGGTACATTTTATCGCTGACTTGTATGAGAATCTAGGATCTGGTAGACTGCTGAATGAGGTAAAGGGTTAAATTAAGTATTCACCATAAAGTTGATGTCAAATTTAAGTTAAGTATTCCCCATCATGTTGATGTCAAATTAAAGTTAAGTGTTCTCCATAATGTTGATGTGAACTTTTAATTACGAATTTACTGTAACGATGTCAAATTTTAATTCACCATAAAACATTGAATGCAGTTACAAGATTGTACTAAGCACTGTTTTACTCTAAAAGTGTTATTGTATCTGAGCCATTTCGTATTGTGAAATTTTGGTTCAACTGTCAGTGGTGCATACTTTATTTTCCCTTATTTAAACCGATCATGGGTACAGTAATACTGTTGTGAGTATTTAAATCAATGGGTTAATATATGCACCACTGACAGCTGAATAAAATACAACTATGCTTTTTACAAAAGTTTTATTTTATAGACAAAAGATGGAGAAACAGTCATGCATAATGCCGTAGAACAAAAGGAATGTCAACCGACAATTGCTGAGTTAGTATTAAAAGCTCGTTCTGCTGACTTCAGTTTAACTAATAAAGACAATTTTAATGTACTTCATTGGGCTGTATTCAAGCAAAGTAGACCGTAAGTGTTTTTGTTTGAATTACTGTTATACTTATCTATCATAATCATTAAACTCTCTATACCAAGACAAAACTGATTAAAATCTAGCATTTCAGTGAAACAAATGCATTTTATTAGCCGGATTTTTTATCGAAAAAAAGTTGGATTTTAGTTCGGTGAAATCTAAGTGGGTGGTCGGGCGGGTGTCCCTTGTCCTATTTTTTAAGTTTGTTATTTACTATATATTTCAGCCATTTATTTTCAGATCTTTATGAAACTTCATTCAATGATAACATACCATGTGATGAACAGAATAAGAAAGTACATGTAACCGCCACTTTACCTGGCTTTACTATGGATTTCACTACTATTTCCCTTTGTAAAATTTGCATTAAAGTTTCTTTTGTAACAACATAAACTTGATCTAAATTTCCCCATCTACGAATGTGGTTTTAATGTGGTTTCCACATTATGTTTCTTATTTTATTTCAAATAACTTGTAACAGCAAGAAAAGTGTATGTATCTCTCTTTTAACTTCATGCATTTCGAAGTGAAAGTAGACTGAAAGCAAAAGTACAATGTTTACAAATTATAAAAAAAGTTTCGATCACTTACTGTTGAATATGAAATTTTGTAAAACAGTGTTTCATCCAACCAAGATTTTTCATCTAATTGTAATGATATATTTACCAGAGCTGTACAGATCATCATAGATAAAGATCCTGGTATCATAGATAAGCCATTTTACCCTGATGGATTTTCAGCCCTACATATAGCTGCTGCGAATGATTTTGTTGAACTTGCTGGTCTACTTCTTGGACAGGTAAAAAGATTTTGCGTCTTGATTTTAAGTTCTTAGTAATTGTATGATTGCCACACGCCTTCATAAAGCCTTTATATACAGTAGTAGCTTTCATGGTACATGTATATAGTCTTACAAACTTCAGAATGTAAACAAGCACTTCCAGGGTTGTTACAAGACTGTAGTAATTCACTCTTTAACCCAATGCACTTACTACAGTCCTGCGGGCAACCCTCGACTTGTTTTTTGTCAAATTCCTGCTGCAGCCAAAAATAACAAATAGTTCAAATAATGCATAGATTTACAGTTACAATTCTTTGTCCGAAAATGACCACATCAGCATGTGAATTGAAATTGCTTGCTCTGAATCTTCTTCACAAAATATTTTAGCTCATGACCGAGTTTACCATTTGATACAATTTTGTGTGGATATTATGAGGTAAGCAATCAAAACTCACAGAATTATTTGGAATGTTTGTGCGAAAGAAAGGTAGTAATTAATTCTCATGTGCTGTTTGATTTCATCTAATTATTTGTCTGGAAAGAGTAATTGACTGAAAACACATTTTGTTTTTTTTATTAGTTGTTGATGTAGATCACCAAACTATAGACCCACATTAGTGTTTTTTATAGATGCCCATCTATTTTAATTTTCATCCAGTGCAAAAGTACAGAACTTTGAGTTTGTAGTAGTCATAAAAAATGTATTTGGCAAAAGCCTTATTTTAAAAGAAATTTGACATAATTAACTATTACATGCACTAGTTTGAAATCATGAGAAAATTACTTATTGAATCATCGGGCTGTTGATAGGTTTGTTTAATATGTACACTGCCTTCAAAAAGTTCATTCACAGTACAATTTATTGTATTGCTACAATTTCCAAGTTCAGCTTTTAAGAATTATTTCATTATGATTGTTTATTTCATGCAATAGAAGTAGAATTTCTCCTGGTATATTTTATTTTGTTGAGTCGCATCAAAGTTATCTATCAGCCTGTAAAACTATGGTCATTGTATCTCAATGAACTAATCATGAATGAATCAAATTTTGAAATATTTTTGTTCTTTCATTACTTGTTATTTATACACTTTTATGTAAATACTGTAACTTTAAGCATTGTTTTAATACTTTTTACTAGATATACTGTTTTTATGCAAGTTTATGTCATTGTCACGTAAAATTCACTTTTATCTTCTCATTCACAAGGAGCATTTAAATCAAGCCACGAAGTTAACAACATTCTCAAATGTAATGTTCAAAACTCTGTTTAAAGTTTAAGTAAGGACTGAAGCTTTGTTAATGCTATTCTATCTTTTATGCAAAATGCAAAAACTCAATGCAAAAACTAAGTAGTTGGTTAACTTCTTAATCCAGAGATTTAGTCATTCCATGAACAGTGAGTAGGTTGACTGACTGCCGTTATATGACCTATACAATGTGTTGCTATGGCGTTAAACCCATAAAACAACAAAAACATTCAGAATGATTGGTAAAATTCACCTGTATATTTATAAAGAGTTACAGAGACTTTTGTTCTGTTGTTATCTTATATCTTAACCCTTTGTTTATAGTGTCTCCTGTCGTTTCCTGTATGTAAATGTAACAATGTGTCCTTTTTTGTCCCCTATATTCGATTCTAACAGGGTCGCCTTTTGTCTCATTCAAACTTAATGCTTTCAAAAACATATTTTCACTCAATAAAATTATATTATAACACGACTGTGCAAAGCATTTGATATCGAAACATGATTGTGACAATTTTAAGGTGTAGCTAATCCTAACTTTAATGATTTATTTTACATATAGGGCAAAGCCAAGTCTCAACTTAAATGATTTATTTTACATAAAGGGTGGAGCCAATCCTAACTTTAATGATTTATTTTACATATAGGGCGGAGCCAATCCCAACTTTAAAGATACCGAAGGCCGTACACCATTACATTTAGCTGTCTCACAACAACATAAAAGATCCATTGAGTTGTTATTAGAGAAAAGTAAGTTTTGTCTTTATATTTATGTAGTTTTTGTAAGCCCATTTGGAAAACGTGACATATTATGTTATGATGTTGTCTGTCTGTCCATCTGTCGGTCCGTCCGCCCGTCTGTGGACAATTGCATGTCCAGATGATAACACAACAAGGGATGTACTTAGGTTCACCAAATTTTGATGTGTGGATAGCTCTCAGGTCAAGGGTGTGCCATAATGATTTTGAAGCCCTGGTGTCAAAGGTCAAGGTCACTGAGAGTTCATTTGGGAAAACTTCGTCTAGATGATAACTTGACAAATGATCTTTACTGTGGATATCCCTCCATCTCCTACAGTTCCTGGCTTGGACAGCACAGGGGCGTATAGTGCCTCACTTAGCGAGACTCTTGTTATACACCTGAAGCTTTGTTTTACATGTATGCTATAATCTGCATCTTTTTAGGTTTTACTTGTTCTAAATACAATTTATATATAGTAGTCAAGACAGAAATTTCAAAATTTCCGACGTTTTTTTTGTTCAAGCAGGTAGTCAATGGTTCACATGTACTTATTTACGTTATACTGATTCCAGTTTTGCTCTGCTACAGATGTATCTCTTGTCCTTGACCCTCAAAAGGTCAATTCAAAATGGCCACCAATTATTACTTTCAGTTACACTTAAATTGACCATGAATGAAATAAAATCAGTTTAAAATTAATTGAAACAGCATAGTTAATATCATTTTATGCAATTGTATAACAAAGTGGAATAATATACATGTACAGGTAAAGATTTTACTTAAGAAATCTGGCCATCTATGAATTAAAATGGTCGCTATATATTTTAATTGTTGAACTTTATTTTCACGAAAATAAAAAAAACTATAAAATTATAATGCTTTTATAATGGTTATTATAGATGCAGACGTTAATGCTCAAGATAATAAAGGTGATACTCCTTTACATTTTTCACAAAGAAGTAAACAGGAGAAACTATCAGCCTCTGTAAGTCTTAGTGTTTATGTATTTCACGAAACTATCAGCCTCTGTAAGTTTTACTTTATATGTATTTTAATAAACTATCAGCCTCTGTAAGTCTTACTTTATATGTATTTATCTAAACTATCAGCCTCTGAAAGTCTTACTGTATATGTATTTCAATAAACTATCAGCCTCTGAAAATCTTACTGTATATAACAATATTTCACTTCCCTATCAGTCTCTGTAGGTCTTACTTTATATGTATTTTTCTAAACTATCAGCCTCTGTAAGTCTTACTTTATATGTATTTTTCTAAACTATCAGCCTCTGTAAGTCTTACTTTATATGGAAATATTTTACTTAACTAACAGTCTCTGTTTATTTTACTTAACTAACAGTCTCTGTTTATTTTACTTAACTTACAGTCTCTGTAGGTCTTACTTTACATCTATTTAACTAAACTATCAGCCTCTGTAAGTCTTACATTACATGTGTTTACTAAACTATCAGACTCTGTAAGTCTTACATTACATGTGTTTACTAAACTATCAGCCTCTGTTAGTCTTACATTACATGTGTTTACTAAACTATCAGACTCTGTAAGTCTTACATTACATGTGTTTACTAAACTATCAGCCTCTGTAAGTCTTACATTACATGTGTTTACTAAACTATCAGACTCTGTAAGTCTTACATTACATGTGTTTACTAAACTATCAGACTCTGTAAGTCTTACATTACATGTGTTTACTAAACTATCAGACTCTGTAAGTCTTACTTTACATGTGTTTACTAAACTATCAGACTCTGTAAGTCTTACATTACATGTGTTTACTAAACTATCAGACTCTGTAAGTATTAGATTTTATGTATTTCAATAATATATCAGCCTCTTTAATTCTTTGTTTTAAGGCAATATTTCAATTAACTATCAGCCTCTCTATGTGTTAGTTTATATGGCAATATTTCATTGAACTATAGGCCTATGTAAGTCTTGTTTTTGATGTGTTTTACTAAACTATCAGGCTCTTTAATTTTTATTTAATATGGCAATATTTCATTTATCTATTAAGCTATTTAAACTCTTAGTTTAAAAGGCAATATTTTTTTGAACTATTAAGCTTTTTACATTTTTAGTATTTATTATTTATTTTAAGTTAATATTTCACTTAACTATCAGTCTCTGTTAGTGTTAGTTTTTATGTATTTCACTAAAATATCATTCTCTTTAATTCTTAGTTAATATGGCAATATTCACTAAACTATTAGCCTATGTAAGTCGAAGTTTATATGACAATTTTTTACTTGACTATAAGCCTTTGTATAACTTAGTATATATAGCAATATTTCATTTAACTATCAAGCTTTTTAAATTCTTAGTTTATAAGGCAATATTTCACTTAACTATCAAGCTTTTTAAATGTTTAGTTAATAAGGCAATACTGCACTTAACTATCAACCTTTAAAAATTCTTAGTTTATATGACAATATTTAACTTAACTATCGGCCTTTGTATTTCTTTGTTTATATGACAATATTTCACTTAACTATCAGCCTGTGTAAGTCTTAGGTTAAATGACAAAATTTCTCTAAACTATCAGCCTTTGTATTTCTTAGTTTATATGACAATATTTCACTTAACTATCAAGCTTTTAAATTCTTAGTTTATTTGGCAAAATTTCACTTAACTATCAAGATTTTGTATTTCTTAATTTATATGACAAAATTTCATTTAACTATAAGTCTCTGTATTTTTTAGTATATATGGCAATATTTACATAACTATCGGTCTCTGTAAGTCTAAAACACTTCCATCCGAGTTATGGCACATTGGCTTTAAAATTATCATATTATAATTTGAATGTCAATCTTAATTTTGAGAGTCATAAATATTAAATGAATAACATCAAAAGCATGAACAAACATATCCATTCTGTAAAAGGTTTATTTGGACAACAGCGTATTTTGCAAAAAACAAAATCAGTATAATTTGATGGCATGTGCATTGCATGGAAAGTTTTACATTGAATTTTTTCGGCACAGCTTTCTTGGCCAACGTTTGACCTATATTTGTACCCAATACAGTTTGCTGTACCATACCTGTAATTATATATACCTGAAATTCTCTTCTGGTATAGAGAAATGGATAAAATATATGGTGATAAACAGGTGTGTAGCTCAGACAGAAGTTGCTGACTATTTACACTGTGTATTAGGGTTGACTCACTATGCTAATTGATTATGCATTTGTTGTGGTACACTCCTAGTAATATGTCTGAACAGTGAATATTAATATTTATACTTCAAACAATATCAACTCCGCATGGCAACAAATATCTTTTTTAAAGATCTTCATATCTTGTTTACTATATTCTGGTTGCCGTATCAGACAAGATGTGTCAAAAGTTTGTTGCTGTAACTAAAAAAATCAAAAGTTTGTTATGGACAATCTTACCAGTGTTGAAGTTGAGCCTCGTGTTTTGGTTTTTTTTTTTGGCATCACGTAAACTCAATACTTTTAATGTCCACTGAGTCACAAAATGTATTAGCCTTTTCCACAAACCCTTAAAGAGATTCATTAATAATTTTATCAATAATTTAACTTCAGATGTCTTCAAAAGTGTGGAGTAACGATGCAAATATACAGATAGTTTATTTCTTGTTAGAGGAAGGTGCAGACTTACATATAAAGAACAATGTTGGTGAGGCACCCATTGATTTAATCAAAGATCCTAAAATGAAAGAAATTGTTCAGAAGTAAGTATTCTCGACTTTGTAACTAGGCATTAATTTAGTAAGTTACTAAACGATGTTAGTTTAAGTAAACCATTCATGGGTATACAGTCTACGAAATTAGTGGGTGTCTGCTTTTTAGTTTGGACCACCAAAATTTCTTTTGGCGATCAAATTTGTACAAATAAAATGCTAACTGCTAAATGACCAGTTCAGGCAACCGCTTTCATATCCTAACTGTAACTCAAAATTTATTCAAGCTATATATGTAAATATGTTGCAATGTGTAGATTATGCATATCATTGACTTTTCTTTTTCTGGTCAAACTTCTGGTTGTTATATGGAAATAGTCAAAATTTCACCAAAACAGTGGTATCACAATGTAACTTAAAATCTATAATTTTCTTTTCAAGCTAGATTGATGATTTAAGCTTGTCTTTGAAAACAGATGCCAAGAATACTGGGTAAACTGCAATATTTAGTTCAAATTACCATGGTATTTGTGGTTAGGGTTTGGTAGTTCTGTAATTTTCCAATTTGAATTTCTAGTTTTATATTGAATAAAATTGTGTTAAAGTCATTTGCCTTTGTTTGTACATTGTATTTGTTTCTAAGCTTAGTTTCCCTAGTCAAGTACCAACTTACATTTTCTCAAACAGCCACCAACTTCTCCTCGTTTGGAGGAGAAAAAACAATATGTCCATTTCCAGGGAAGTGTATGACCTAAGTTTTACCTAGATACAAACTCGGAGTGTTAAGTTAGAAGTCCGGTGTCATAACCACTGGGCCAAAGCTGTTACTAGATTTTTTAAAACAGTATTATATGTAACCTACGTATAGTTAGGAACGCGATTTTTACTTCAATTATTGTATATCATATTCCGACTACTGTATCACAACTGGCTTGAAGATACCAATACCTAATGGTGTTGTCTGTCTGTCTTTCTGAACGATAACTGGATAATGACTGCAACTTTCACCCAAGTTTTACTGTGTGTAACCGTTTGGTCAAAGCTGAGGCAATGTCATGGTTGCTTGGACTCCACAGATGGGTAAACTGCCCCGCTCAGCGAATCTTTTGATTGTTTTGGTCTAAGGTCAAGGTCATGCTTTTGTTATTAAATTAGTCATTAATCACCGGTAAGGGGCTTTAGTATTGCCTGAAGTACATACTGACCCTTGTTTATTATACACCCGCAAACCAAGTTTTCGGGGGTATACTGGAATCACCCTGGTGGTCGGTCGGTCGCGCGGTCGCGCGGTCTGTCAAAAAAAATACCTTTGTCGTATGGGTATTTCTTAACCAATTTTGATAGAATTTTGCACACAAGTTCAAATCCTTACAGTTGATATGTACATGCACTTTATATTAATTCCAATTTAAAATGGCCGATTTGCGGCCATCTTGATTTTTTTAAATTTAATAACTGTAAGTATGCTTATTTCTCAACAGATTTTTTTCTTAACCAATTTTGATAGAATTTTGCACTTAAGTTCAAATTCTTACAGTTGATATGTGCATGCACTTTATATCAATTCCAATTCAAAATGGCCGACTGGCTGTCATCTTGATTTTTTTTTAAATTTAATATAATAATTGCTAGTATGCTTATTTCTCAACAGATTTGTTTCTCAACCAATTTTGATAGAATTTTGCACACAAGTTCAAATTCTTGCAGTTGATGTGTACATACACTTTATATCAATTCCAATTCAAAATGGCGGACTGGCTGCCATCTTTATTTTTTTGTTATTTAATACAGTATTATAACAGTATTGCATGCTTATTTCCATATGGATTTTGAGAAAAAATTGCATACAAAGTCTTACTATTACAGTTGATAAGTAAGACTTTTCTTCACTATTTTATATTCAAAATGGCTGACTGGTGGCAATCTTGAATTTTTCCGTTTCTTACTCAAATTTGGCAAAATTGTACACACATGTCTTTCTAATATCTTGTGAAGCAAACATCTTTTTTTCTTAGCCCATTTTAATAAAATTGTGCTGACAAATTCTTGGTGATGACATTTATCTGTATTTTTTTCTAAAATTCAAATTTAAATTGACAAATAATGGCAATCTTAAATTTTTAGCTCTACTATTCGAAGAATAGTGGGGCTATCCTACTCAGCTGTGCGTCGGCGTAACACTTCTTGGTTTAGTTTTTAGGTGCAACATTTTTTCTTTGCAACTACTAAAGGGATTTGCTTGAAACTTTACACATGTCTACAGGATTACTATTGGAGGTCAAATATCAAGTTGCATAACTCTAGATTGACTTTTGACTGGATTATGGCCCTTTTATACTTATAAAATTTCTTGGCTAAATTTTTTGGTGCAACATTTTATCTTTGAATGTACTGTAGGGATTCACTTGGAACTTTACACATGTCTACGGGATTACTATTGGAGGTCAACTACCAAGCTGCATAACTCTATCATGACTTTTGACTGGATTATGGCCCTTTTATTCTTCTAAATTTCTTGGTTAAGTTTTTTGGTGCAACATTTTTTATTTGCAACTACTAAAAGGATTCGCTTGAAACTTTACACTTGTCTACGTGATTACTATTGGAGGTCAACTACCAAGCTACATTACTCTATCGTGACTTTTGACTGAATTATGGCCCTTTTATACTTCTAAATTTCTTGGTTAAGTTATTTGGTGCAACATTTTATCTTTGAAACTACTGAAGGGATTCACTTGAAACTTTACACATGTCTATGGGATTACTATTGGAGGTCAACTACCAAGCTACATAACTCTATCATGACTTTTGACTGGATTATGGCCCTTTTATACTTATAAATTTCTTGGTTAAGGTGTTTGGTGCAACATTTTATCTTTGAAACTACTGAAGGGATTCACTTGAAACTTTACACATGTCTACGGGATTACTATTGGAGGTCAACTACCAAGCTGCATAACTCTAGATGACTTTTGACTGGATAATGGCCCTTTTTTACTTGAAAATTTCTTGGTTTAGTTTTTTGATGCAACATTTTATCTTTGAAACTACTGAAGGGATTCATTTGAAACTTTACAAATGTCTACGGGATTTCTATTGGAAGTCAACTACCAAGCTGCATAACTCTAGATTGACTTTTGACTGGACTATTGCCCTTTTTTACTTGAAAATTTCTTGGTTAAGTTTTTTGGTGCAACATTTTATCTTTGAAACTACTGAAGGGATTCACTTGAAACTTTACACATGTCTACAGGATTACTATTGGAGGTCAACTACCAAGCTGCATAACTCTAGATTGACTTTTGACTGGATTATGGCCCTTTTATACTTATAAATTTCTTGGTTAAGTTTTTTGGTGCAACATTTTATCTTTGAAACTACTGAAGGGATTCACTTGAAACTTCACACATGTCTACGGGGGTACTTATTGACGTCAAATATCAAGTTGCATAACTCTAGCAAGAATTTTGCCTGGATAATGGCCCTCTAATACGGGGTTAGGAATGAAGGTCAAATAGTAAGTTGCATAACTCCAGCATGAGTTTTGATTGGTTGTTGCTGTCGTTTACACGAATACTCAGAATAGTCGAGCGCGCTGTCCGTGGACTGCTCTTGTTTTATAATGTTGGGAAGATAAGTTTAAATGTGATCACTCTTTGTCTGTTGTTTCAATTTACATTCATAATGACCAAACGGTGTTCATTTTCATGCAAAAAGCATTTGAAATATGACAACTACTGTTCATTTTGCTTTTTCTTATCCATAGTAAATTACACTGTAATTTGCTGTTTATTTCCAATTTCATGTTTGCATCCTGTTTTTTATGGTTTTTATGCTTCTTACAACATTTACCCTTTTGGACTTTAACAATGTTGACTTGCTGTCATCTTGAAATGTTGCCGTTAAGGGGTTTTTTTCGCCACTGGTGGCAGTTCTAGTTTTAGCTGGATAGTGAAACAAGCTCTAGTGTCCTGAAGGGATTATGAATTCGAATTCCATACGGGGGAGTTATACCCTTCAGTAAAAATAATAGTGTCAATTTTTCTCCATTAATAAGGTAAATGGAGAAGTTTCTAACCTTGTGCTAGGGCAGGTGAGTACTGATTATAGACAAGAGTCAATGATAGCTAGGTTAGATGCGCTTAACACCGTAAAATAACCTAAACTTTGTGTAAACGTTTAACCCAGTATAAATAAATAAGATGACCATTTGTAATTGCAGGTTAACAGCAGCATATCAAAGTGCTCCTGCAAGGTCTCAGAATGGCTTAAGACTACCTATACATTGGCGAAAGATGAACTTAAATGATATTGACTTTGTTGAACTATATTTAACTAACAGTGCACATGCTGAGGAACACGCTGATATCTGTAAACATTTCAAAAGTACATTACCCGATTGTGAGATTGGCTGCATTAAAAGAATACAGAATGCTATCTTATGGGAGCACTACTCACTGTAAGTAAGATATCATACTTCAAAATGTGATGAAACTCATGAATCACTGATGATTATATTTTAAGATTTACAGTAATGGTTACAGGGTCTATTGTTATGAGATCTAAATACTACCCAAAATAATTCCAATTGACTCTTTTAGTTTTGATTGTTAGCTACTAATCCTTTTTATGATAACAACAAGTCATTGGAAATACAATTTTTTGGAATCACGTGACACAGATTTTCATTTGGATCACATTACAAAAATCTATTTTCATTATAATAATATTGCAAGCGATACTTATGTAGCACATTTGACAGTCTTGGAAGGAAGAATGAGCCTAGTAACTGGTGAAAAGCTCGTCCAGAGGTTTAGCCTTTCCAGGAATGATGAGTAGGTAATCTGACTGCTGTGATATGTGACGTAATTACTTGTTTTAATGATCAGTGTTTGCAGCACCGGATTATTGTCAAAACATTTACAAAATCTGAAAGTCAAAGCATATCATAAATTTGAACCACAATTACTTGTTCGAAATATGGCAAATAAGCGTGCTATGCGTTTTTAAAGTTTAACAACTAATATTTAGAAATAAGTGACGTCTTCGGGTTTTGGCCAATAGCATCTTCCTGCCCTAAAATTTGAAAAATTACTAAGTAGATTCGTAAAGAGCACATTTTTTACTATCAAAACCATCTAAATATTGTTGTTATACCGATAAGTACAGCGAACCACTTTTTAGACGACTTTCTCAACTGGGCCGACATACTTAGTGGTAAGGGGCAGGTAATCCAGAAAAGGGCTGTGATGGTAAGATTTGTTGCTAGTTGCATCATGAATATAATAATAACAAAGGTCAGTTTTATGAGACTATTTTGTGAGCATGTCAGATGTACAATGAGTAAGTATGTGAGCGGGAAATTTTAGTTTTGACTTTAATCATACTATAATTTAGCTATTAATTTGATGTGAATTGCTTTAACAGGAAGAAGAGAGAAATGGAGCAGTCACTTGGAGCTGGCGGGGCAAATGAGATGCATCTATATCATGGTACCAAACCAGACCTCGTGGAGTTCATTGCATCTGATAACTTTGATTTCCGAATGGCCGGAGAACGAACCGGCGCCTTGTACGGTAATGGAGCATATTTTGCATCAACTACTAAATATTCTGATTCGTATGCTTCCAAGAATGACAGGGGATACAAAGTTATGTTTGTCGCCAAAGTTTTAGTCGGTAAAACATGCTTAGGTAGAGCTGGGTTGAAGAGGCCTCCTGCTATTGACGTAGGTAATCTAAGGAAGGGATATTATGATGCTGTTGTTAATAATATCTTAAATCCTACTATTTATTGTGTATTTGACAGAAACCAATATTATCCAGAGTATATTGTTGAATACCGATGATTTGACTCCCTACCTATACAGTAAAGTCCTACTGTTACCGAAATTGATGGTTTTAATAGCGAAATGGTCTTAATATAGATTACTTTTTTCTTCTCAAAATAAGTATTAGAGACTTGAAAAGCCCCCAGAATCACATTATTTGCAAGCTAGTCTTTATAGTGGAACTTTATTGTATGAATAATTAGAAAATATTTGTAATATTTTGGTGCAAGATCTTTTGATTTTCCAAATGAGTCGTATGAAAGTGCCTTTGAAATAAAAAGTATTTTTAAGTACAAGGCTTAAAGCAGCTTGTTCCCAAACCTGGCTGACTGATTTGTCATAGTCTATAATTGTACTAAAATTAATTTTAAAACAAACTAGCTGATCTATCGATTGTGAGAAATATTAAGCAAAAATCGCAAAAGGATACTAGACAAATCTTTAACATTACTAACGAGGTAGATTTTTATAATAGTATAATCACTATCTTCTACTGTTGTTCTTTAATTTGCACCAAAATTGTCATTATGGTAGCTCTGGTTTACTACTTCCTGAGCGAAATGGCTGTAAGTCTGTGAACACGCATAAGCATTTTTACTTCCAAATAAAATGCTTTAATCCTATGATTATGGTACTGATATATTTTACATTTTATTTTCAATAAAAGGCATAATTAGAATGTATTATTAAATAGCTGTTTGTTATTTGCCTTGTAAAGCGCCAAATTCACTGCACAATACTGCAAAACCTGTTTATTAAAACTGAAAACAGGGCCAAAATCTGTTATAGAACCAATAACACTTTGGTTAGGGTACAATAAAAGTTTTCTACATTCTGATTAATTGATAAAGTAAGGCTATATAAAAAACTGGTCCATAATTATTTATTTACTAAAATTTTTATTCAGTAAGTGACTGCCTTTGGGAAAAGAACATGGCCTATATCAAATCACTTATTTAATAAAATATATTATTTTGATGTTATTTCTAATTGCAATTTAACTTTTAGCTCGACTATACGACGTATATGGAGAGTTCTCCTGCTCACCCCGGTGTCGGCGTCCATATTTCTGATTAAAGTTTTGTAGAGTAAAATATCTTGTACTGTATCTTTTTTATTTCATAAGATACCAACTTTTTAGTAATATATGTTCCTTATTATCAACCACATGTCATGTGGCAAAGTTCAAAACTCCGACTATATTTTTTTCAGAGTTATCTCCTCTTGAACCTAGATTTTTTTATCGCGTTCGAAGTAAAATTACCTTCATAACAACGACGTTAATGTACCGTTGCGCTGACGTTGCAATTTAAACAGTTGTTGCAAAAATAAGTAGAAGCGGACTTTGATTGGCTTAGGTTAAATTAATTTTGAACAGATCAGATTCTGAGTCTCACAAAAAATTAATTAAGAACAGGGAATAAACTACAAATTTTAATATACTAGAAAATTACATTTATAACGCAAAATCACAACGTCAGCGCATCGTATTATTAACGTCGTTTTTATGAAGGTAATTTTATTTGAACGCGATATTGTGAAAAACTGAGAACGTTCACATTCCTTTCTTATTTAATTAATATGACACAAAAAGTGTGTACTTTTCATAAATCGCAATAAGAATTTGACCTCCGTTATGCGTTAATATGAAATAAAAGCGTTATCACTCGCCAATTGGTGAAATCTTTTAGACGTGAAAATCCTGAATTCAGTGATGAGATGTACAATCTTTACGACTGACGTGATATTTAGATAATCGGAACAAAATAATTGTATGCAACAACATTTCATAAACATTTTGGAATAATTAGCATTGGCCTCTGACATTCAATACTTTAAATATGTGGGTTTAATGTACTTGGTTGCCTGTTTCTAGCGCGAACCATTGTAACGTCCATGACGTCGTGATAAATTAGACAACGTCGCAAAGGTTGCCATAAAAACAAACAAGAATCATGAAGGTATCGTATCACCCACATGATGTATCTTAAGATTCATAACTCTAGCAGACATTTGTTACAAAATTAATCCCCCTTGTTTCATATAATGTTTGTTACATATTCTATTTTTTTGTTTACTCAAGCACCCTGAATAGTCGAGCATCTTGTCTCTACTGACAGCTCATGTTTACTTTGAATGCCCATATAACACTTTCTAGTAAGATTTTTTATCATATATTCTTGATTCACAAATGTTGGCAAATTTCGTTACACCCAACAAACTTTGCATATCAGTTAATTCTAGCATTTAAATAGATATCTTTAACTTATTCAAAGGTTATTCTTAAACAATTTTTATTCTCATAATGTATTATTTATGTCCGTATTATGAGGAAACATAACAAAGACCAAGTATTTCCCTGAACTGCAAGTTTTCTCACCTAAGTAAACTTTTCTTGGTATCGTGAATAGCCTTGACCCATAAATGATCTCTTTTTGTTTAGATTTTTGAACAGTAGGTCAAAGGTCAAGGTCACAGTGGCATGGTGCCTCAAATCATTGTCTGCTTAATCACTTAGAACTTATTAAGATTAATGTCTTCGTGATTAGTGTCTTAGTTGGTCATGACCCATAGATTATTCCAACTGATTTTGTGGTCAGTTGATCATATGTCAGAGTCACTGTGACCTGGAACAATCCTTATGATGTATAATGCTTACGACTCGTAGAGCTCTAGTTTAATTATAAGCCAATGGTTGCTGATGTCGTAGATCATGTAACTAAAGACATAGTTGACGGGATTGTTACCAAATGACTGTGATTCTTTTTCTCTGTTACTTATATTTGATTTTTATATAAATTTAATGATTTTGTATTGTTTTGAAAAAAAAATGTGCATGTATTCAATTTGATATTATATTTAATGATGAATTTTTCTAGTATGATTTATTGCGTGATTTTTATTATATATTTGTATTTTTATTGAATGGTCGAATGTTATTATACATTTGTACTTTGTTGAATGGTTCAATGTTAATAGGTGTACATTGTATATACTTTTTTGAATGATTTCGTTTGTGACGAAAATCATCGAATTTTTCAAGCATAAAAATAAGATTTTTGAATCTTTTAAGCTCACATGAACCCACTGTTAAATTATGAAATATTAACATAAAATGAAATACCTGTCACCCTCTAAAGTTATTTTTAAATTGAGCATTCTATTGTATTGTAAACAATACAGTCATTGCCTTTAATATTCCAGCGTTTTTATATGTTTTATAGTAATTGTTTGAAAAAAATAATTTTACTAGCTTTAATCAGTTAGTCCCGGCCCAGCTCTTCCCCGGGGGAAAAACTGACTAGTCTGTTTTTTCCTCAGAGAAAACTTGACAGGGAAAAAAACTGACCATTATATTGGGCTTCAGGCTTGTAAGTTAAAGAGACAACTGCACTAGTGTTAATTCTATGCCAGTGTTTTGTGTAGGGTTGCATTCTAAAATTGATAAATCATAAAATTGTATTGCATGTGTCATAGGTAGATTTATATCGTTAGTTTTTCTATGTAGTGTATTTGTAGACAGTTAGTATTTCCATTACCATCTCATTAACTATAGTAAAACATCGAATAACTAACACTTCATTTCATTTCATTATCGTACCACCCATCACGTGACCATTTTTTCCGATAACCGCGCACGATAAACTTTTAGTCACTCTGCCACTATACTTCACTTGAACCAGTTGTTCTGGTTTTGTATTAAACCAAACCAGGTATTTAAATAGATTTTCACTCTTTTGAATTATGATTGAATATTTATTTGTTTTTCACTCTTTTTGTAAATTATTGAATATTTATTAATTCATTTCATTATTTCCGTCTTCAGCTTAATTTAAATTGTTTTAAATCTTTCGTTACCGAGACTGTTAAATTGTAACTCATTTTGTATCATGACCACGTGTTCTTGACTACATTTTAATTCCCTGTTGTATTTATTTTCAGATTGATTTATTCATATATTTATATACTTCATTGGTTTAACTAAATTATCACCATTATCCACGTCTACAATACAACCATATTAAACAAGTAACTACCAACAAGACTTGTTGTTTTTCTATGCTGAAACCACGACCCATGACTGGGATGGTCGGCGACACATGGATAGTAATGTATCAGAACACTAAAAAATTTAATATACAATAATTGCAACATGAACTTATCAAGGGGAAACTACTTCTACAAACCTTAGTTATGCCTCAAACCAAATCGTGCATTTGTTTCTTAAAAGCATCAACATTACTTCCTATTGAGAAACTCTTAAAAAGTATAATCTGTAGTGTTTCTGTCTATTTATTTTGATACATTTTAACATATGCTCATATGATAGTAGCTGGTTTGATGATAATAGGCACGAATATGTTTCATGTGTTTTTATTTACATTTAAGTATAATCCATTTGATCTCAACTTGCGAAGTTTAAATAATTATATTTTGATTGAATACTCACAATCTCAATATCACGAGTGTTAGACAAAGAACATGATATCACTGTAAAATCATCCATGTTTTGACAGTTGAGAAAAACGAACTAAACATTGTTTTCAACTACATGTACTGTGTACTCTTGAATTATAACTCCTTCAAAGATATGCAGCCCTAACTATGTGTATGACTGTCTATTTTGATATTAATCGATTAGATTATGCTATTATATTTTCGTAATTTTTCTGTGAGATGGATGGATGTTATATTTTCAATTTTATAATGACCATGTGCCTTATCTTAGTCATTTTTATTTGTTATAAAATGTTATGTTTGATTTGTTTAAAGTGTGTACCATTGACTGATGAACACTGCCTTCCAAGAGTTTCTTCACATACTTTATCAAATTTCAAAATGTTGAAAAGCATTTGATTTTTATATATTTTTGTTTGCTTTTCGAAATCATTACATTTTTCGTTTGGATATGAAACTGCAAAATGCCTTAAACTTGAAATGCTTTGACTATTTGAGACTGATAGATAACTTTTGCATAATTCAAGAAAATGAAATTTACCATAAAAATTGTTTTAATTGCATAAGTAAACATTAAAATAAATCATGAAAAAATGAGTCTTTAAACTTAAACTAGGAAATAGTCACAATTTATTCTTATGTTCTGTGGAAGAACTTTTTGAGGGCAGTTTACTGTCGACTGTTTCTTTGCTGAACATTTCTACTGTCTGATGTCAGTAAGAACTAGTTCATGTATTTGCTATTCTGATTTTGTATTGGGTTTAATGCTGTGTCAACACAAATTCTAGCCATTTTACAGAGGTCACCTCACCTAACTTACCCAGGCCTCACCTATTGTACGGTTTTGATTCAAAATCCACACATAGAATAGGTATCAAGCAGGCATGTGTATATTTTATTTTGGTTACGGTTCATTGGTTTTTTTGCCGAATCATACCCTTTGATGAATCAAAGGGCTGAAAGCACTGAAGTTTAGCGCTTTCAAATTTGGGCTTGACTGCATTTATCTAATACATGTATAGTTAAATTAAAATAGTGCAGATAATCAATTTGAATAAATGTATATCACTAGCTTGTTATTTGTCTGCTTAGCTAAATTGTCATATGACCCACCTTAGAAATAAGGAATAATTATCTTAATGGAAATAAATTATATTTGTGTGGATACACAACCACTCAAATGCAATAAATTCAAGTAAACTACATAAAGCATAGGCAGTTCTTTTGGTATATGTAATTTTTGAAGAAAAGCATCTGCCACAAGATTTAACATACCAAAAAACCTAGATTCTTTATCAAGCAACAACATGAACATTTGTCACTTGTTAATTAGTTGGGATGTTTGATTGGATGTTACATTTAATAGATTGAATGCTTTGTTGAAATTATGCGTAATTCTCTGTCTACGAGTTGTCATGTTCATCTTTGAAATCCATAAATATCATTGCCACATGTTTATTTGGGTGGACACAATACCATACTTAATTAACCCTGCGTTAAAACAGTTAATGTACAATGGGGTCCAAAAGTTTCTTTACACTTGTAAAATTTTGATGTTTGAATATATACTTAGATATACTTCAAATGTTTTAACATAATCCCTTAACTTATGTTATTATTGAAAAATATTCATACTTATAACACACTCTACTAAATTTTAAGTTTGCAAAGACGATATGAAAAAATGTGCGAAGAAACATTTTGGACCTCAGTGTATAACAAAGCTAATATATATTTATATGTATTTTAATGACTGGTTTAAAAGACAAACATATGTATACTAAATTATTGATAAACAGCAACATAAGAAAGGAAACATACATACAATATCCAGCACCATCGTAAATTACCTTTACTTTATGTGTAAGTGCATTTTTTTTCAAGTCTGTACCAATACTTAAGAAACGAGAATCACATCTTTACGTAAATGCACAGGTATAACAATTACAATGTAATGAAGTACCCCCCTTTTTCAAATGTTACGTCTATTTTAACTATTCTAATGCCTAACTGCGTATCAAACTGAAAAAGAAATTAAACATCTCAGCTTAACATAACTTATGATAAACAAAAAGTAGTATTGTGACACATTTCTAAGTGTCTAGTATTACAACCAATGTCATGTGGCGTTAAACAAAATGTGTCTCTTGTAAATCCATTATTGTTACTTCTACAAGTATAAGCATTTCCAAAAATGCTTAAAATCGTCGTTTAGCCATGTATGACATCTCTTTTAGTAAAGCATTCAAGCAATATATGTGTCAGAGTTTTATACTGACGCGTGTCTATTTATAGAATGCCTGGAATTTAGCCATCGAACGAACAGGCGCTGTCTGTGACATGTTCCTTCTACGCGCATAAAACACAGCAATAACACGTAAGTACTGCTTAAACCTGTGATCTCTATAAGTGAGGCATTAAAATTCTTTTAAAAAATCGCTAATTACACCAATTAAGTTTGAATAATTTAAATATAAACACCTATATAAATGTACAATATATAAATGGATCCTTATCAGTGATAGTCTGATAATCCTTCTTTGTTTATGGTGTCAGTTTAAAAAATATTCAGTTTTTTGTCTCTCCAGTAAAATTTTGGAAAATGCACTTAGAGCACTTTCGCTCTGACCCGTCGATATGCTCATAGGTATAGTTTATATAACCTTGAACATCTCTATTGATGTTTTGCAAGCTGTCAAATTTCTTGGTGAAATACAAATGTAATTTTGCTGCGGCCATAGAATAGAGATTATATCGAGATATATGAATAATCAACAATTTGGATGCCTAATTATCTTATGATAAACATTATTTATATCCTTATCAATATTTTTTGTGACCTTGAACATCGCTTTCGATGATTTGCAAGCTTGCAAAGTTCTGTGTACAATACAAAAGTAATTTTGTTGCGGTCATAAAGTAGAGAGTTTTGTGATATATGAAAAATCAACAATTTGGATGCCTAATTATCGTAGGATAAACATGATTTATATGCTTATACATGTATATACATGTAGGTGTTGTTTTAATGACATTGAACATCTCTACTGTTGATTTGAAAGCTTGCAAAGTTGTAAGTACAATAAAACTGTTATTTTACTATATCCATATACATGTAGTAGAAATTTTATCTACATATATGAAAATCATCCTAGCCTGGTGTTTTACGATAACCAAAAATTATATACGATGAAATTGTTAATGTAATTATATGAACTTGAATATTTCTATTGATGATTTGCAAGCTTACTTAGTGGGCCTCATGTCAGAAAACGCCAATGACCATGAGATTAGAAGACTTACAGTATTGTTTGATAGACTTAAACTCAGAAGTTTTCGGTTCCATTGCGAACTCAATACGACGTTACCATTTACGCTAGATTGAATGCAAACAGTGGAAGTGACGTATTTATTTTTTGCTATAATATAGGAATAATACAAGTTGACTTTATGGCAGACAAAATATATCGATATTTATCACTGGTTTCTTGTTCGATAAACATTACTATTGTCCGTTTTTTCTCAACTGTCAAAGCTTGAATAATTTCACGGTGACAGAATGCTTTGTTTTTGTTCTGGCGGCCTAATTGTTATTTAAAATATATTGACTAAAACTTATTATACAGTATATGAAGCTTTACTCAACCATAATACACACTTTTGGAAACTCATGGGTGTATTACGACAATAATTTTAGGCAGTGGCTAGAGTTAGGGTACCGTAACTCTAGACCCAGGTTCTAGTGTTACGGAAGTTCCGTAACTGTAGACAACCCTGCTAGGGTTGGCTAGAGTTACGGAAGTCAAATAACATGCGTCTGTTTCAACTTTTAAACATTTGAAAACTTGCTTATATTCATTATTACTCGAAATAAACAAATATTTACCTACGTGACTTATCCAATTGTTATTACACCCGCCATTTTGGATATGACTAATTAACTTACCGGATGTTACGGCGATATGACGTTGTCGTCTTCAAAGTGTCACATACTTAAGTTTACTTGAGCAATAAGTTATATATAGAGTTGAATTATAATTTGGACTGAATATGTCTAATTTGGACAGAATTAATATCTTTTTACTTAATTTACGATTTCTTTAGTATTTTTCAATAAAAAACTTAATTGTCTTGTAAGAAAAAACGGCAATTTTCGATTGCAAAATCGTCCATATTTTTGGACAGAGTCAAAAACAAAATGTCTTTAATTTAATAAAAATGTTGATAAATTATATATTTTTACATTGCCACTTTAAAAGCGGCGATCTTTACCTAAAACATTGACTAATTCATTGAATTTAAAAATCTCGGCAATTTTCCCCAAGATTTGCATACTTAAGAATCACGTACGGCGGTTTACTTACATGTACATTGTTAATGTACGATACGTATACTGAGCATCTTTGGTAGAATTAGCGAATTTAATTGAAAAGAAAAAATGGATTTTTTTCACAAAAATATCGACTTTCTAACAATTCATTTGATGTTTCCCCCCAAGTACTAAGCTCTTTTTGTCAAGCAAAATTCCAATTTTCGTTCACGAAATTTAAGTCAATCTAACGTTCGAACTTTTTTACTAGACACTTGCAAACTATTCACAATTAAAATTACTCTAAGAATCGTCTATTTCCTATAAATATTTGCTTTCAATTCCGTACAAAATTATACATATTCAGTCCAAATTATAATCACACTCTATAACTTATCGCTCAAGAAAACTTATTATGTGACAATTGGAAGACAACGTCATATCGCCGTATATTAAACATCCGGTATTAAGTTTATTCAAGGTGGTGAACGTTCTCCAGTGTATCAAAACAAGAAAAAATGGCGCCAAACCAAAAAATGTAAGTTTTTCTTTAATATCTTCTTTAAATGGCTTCCTCTGATAAAAACTTATGTACCAGAACACGCTACTCACTTTCCGGAACACGGCGGTACGTGGTTTATTGTATATAGTCCAATAGTTTTGAAAATATGCGGAACCTAGGATTCGAGTTGATGAAATTCTCCCAACTATTCATTATGATAGACTGGAGTTTTTTAATTTAATTTTCAATTTTCTCTTTAAATTCATGGTTTTGGATGATTATTTTTTAAGCAATAGTTGTATTTTTGTATACAAAATCTGTCTTATGGCTGTCAGCATCTAACAGGAAGTTTTAAACACAAAACTTACTTTTATTTAAAAATGATAGACTGGAGATGCAAAAAATGATGGATAGACTGGAGACACAATTTGTTCAACAACTAATAATTATGGTTTCTTGTTTCAGACAAGCACAGAGGTTATCCAGCAAGTTTGCAGATAGTATAAATCTGGCGTTGGAGATGTGCATCAAGTAGTACACAGTTTTCTGCTTAGCCTCGAATAAGTATAATGGAAATATGACTCAAACCGCTGCAGATTCTTTACTATTTTCTTCTTGACACCGTGGCATTTTTGACATTATAATCACGTGGAATTGCCACCGAGAAGCTAATGTACTTCCAAATATTGTGGGCCAACTAGTCTTGTAGTGTACTTATTATTTTACGCGTATTTACTGTTCAGCTCACTGAACACAAATCATTTCACTATAAACCATTTACAGTCAATATCAAAATAATAAGGTCAAGTTCTAGACATTGATTAAAACACTTGGTCTCTAATTCAAATATATGAAAAAAATCTATTTACGCTAAAATAGTGTTTATTTATTGGGGTTAACAGGCATACAAAAATGGCATAATAAGAAACATAATAATAATGCCCAGGCCAAATGTAATGCAATATTTTAAGACTAAAGACAGATTTTAAGATAGTGGTTGAAAAGTGAGTCTATAGACTTAGTACTAAGTATGGTTCATGGCTTTTCCACACAAAAGGTCCCTCGTAATAAATATTTTTTAGATCAAGGTATAAACTATTATGGCTCAAATTAAAAAAAAATAGAATCCACATAATGTAATATAAAAAATCCTTAAAATAATTATTTTAAAGATATTTTGTTATATGAATAAAATGTAAAAACAAAACCTGTCTTTTTTATAATTATGAACAAGTAACAAATGTGAAAACCAAATTAAAGTCAGATTTTACCCGGATGGATTGAATAGAGAACTAACTTATATTCCAAGGAAGAAATTCAAAGTGAATCAATTCAAGCATGTTCTCTTTTTTAGGGCGACATGGAGGAAAATAGATATTGTTTTCGAATGCCATGTTAAAAGTATCAAAATCCGTGTCAGTATTACATATAGTAATTCTACATCTGTCATATTGTCTTCAACAGAATCGGTACTAGAATTGATATTGTTCAAATCATCCGCTGCTTCACATTGATCAGTTACCGAATTGTCAGATTTTTCTGCTTTATCAAATCTGAACGATGGCGATGATTCAAATAGGGTTTTCTGTCGTTTACATGCAGGTGATAGTAGGAAGACTTTATAAGAGTTCTTTCAAATTTACGTTTGTAAATAATCAGGTAGAGTGCTTATCGAGCTTCCAAAAACAGCACTAAGTCGATTTTTCTTTCTCAAAGTAAATTTTCAGCTGAAGCGGCTATTTGATGTTCTTGTCTTGCTCATATCCTGAAATAATTGAACGTAGAAAAATAACACTTTTTATTTACTTATCACAGAATACAGATAAGGAAAGGATAGGAAAACTTGGGTATGCAAAAAAACAAACACAGTGTTGATGGTAATCCATAAAAGTCGGAAGAAATGAAAATGTTATTAAAAGATAAATGATACTTTATTCCAACGCATTAATGCCGAGATTCAATTATTTTCTTTCATTAGTTAACACCCCGGTTACACATAGGTCGGACATAAATTGGTCCTCGATCGGTAAAATGTGTCTTTTAACTAATCGGTTGGCATCGGTAACTGCATTTCACAATTTTTGTGTAACCAGGTATCGCCGATAGAATGGTTGTTTATTATTTTTTCCATCTTATCAGAGGCATATACCGGTGATATCGGTCATGAACAACTTAATTGCCAATCTTTAATTCGTTTGAATTTTCACCGATATTTTTTTTAAACATTTTGAAATCCCATCAGTAATTTTTTAACCATGAAACTCGCTTTTACCAAAAGCTTGTGGTGAGTGATTAATCTGTGGCTAATCAGCGACGTAGAACTTTGATAGATCGGCGTTCGTCGGTTCCATTCTCTCTGGAAAAAACCGTCAACCGATCTATCCCCAATCCAAATGTGTAATCGGGCCGTAAAGATCGTTTGTTGTTTTTCCCCGTTAATAGCGGAACCGACGAACAACGATTAAGCATTGACATCTCCAATTAGTGGCCGACATATCACTCATCACATGCTTTTGAGAAAAGATGAGTTTGGTCGGCGAAAAAAAACGGGATGTTAAAGATGTTTAAAATTCAGGATCGTTGAAAATTTCAAACGAATTACCGATTGACAAGCTGTCTATGATCGATTTCACCGATATGCCTCTGATAAGCTACCGAAGTACAAATATGAATCACCGATAGGAAATGAGGGTTAGTTTTCACCGAATAAACTAATCTTTTCCCAATGGCATGTGATAAGTGATAAATCGGCGGCAAGTAGGAGACGTCGTTGATAGGTCCGTGTTCTTTGGTTCCGTTCTTTACCGGAAAAACGAAAAACCTATCTTCCCCCGATCCCCATGTGTAATCGGACCCTAAGGGCCCAGTTACCCATAGTGATCGGTGGAAGATCGATTTTTGTTTTTCCCCGTTAATAGAGGAACCGAAGAACACCGATTTAGTACCGACGTCTCCTATTAGCGGTCGATATATTTCTAACACATTTTATAGGGAAAAGACGAGTTTCATTGGTGAAAAAAAGATTGGGATGTTTAAATTGATTAAAATTCTCGATCGTAGAAAATTTCAAACGATTGACAAGCTGTCTATGGCCGATATCACCGATCGATATGCCTCTGATCAACTACCGATGTACAAATATGAATCACCGATAGGAAAAGACAGTAAGTTTTCACCAATGAGACTCATCTTTCCCCTATAGCTTGTGATAAGTGATAAATCGGCAGCTAATCGGATATGTCGGTGCTAAATCGGTGTTCGTCGGTTCCGTTCTAAACATGGGAAAAACGAACAACCGATCTATCACCGATCTCCATCGCCGATACCCGGTTACTCGCAGAGTCTGAAATGCAGTTACCGATAACATGCGATAAGATTAGAGAAATTATAAACCGATTGAGGACCGATTTAAGTCCGACCATATGTGTAACTGGGGTGCGCTGGACGCCGTAAAATGACCAACAATTGTGTTGACACGTCGTTAAACCCAGTGAAAAAAAAACAGTGAACAGTTATATAAAATTCTTTTTTTCTCAACTGTCAAAGCATGAACAATTTCGCGGTGACTTTGTGCTCTTTGTCTAACACTCGTGATATTGAGATAGTGTGTAATCATCCACCGTGTAACTGTAGGCTTGTTATTTTAACTAGACCTTTTATAGTTCGAACAAAAAAAACACTGTTTATAATAACAATACAATGGACTAACCCATGACGAGGGAATAAAATAAACAATTGTGATATATTTTTCTTGTGTCTTAGTTGTTGGTGTAATGGAAAGCGTTCTACCAGCATGAATAACAAGCAAGATTTACCAAGTGGTGGTGGTTTATCAACCATGCTAATTTTGTTATAATGAATTACACAAATTTTATTTTCAATACTGCCTACCCCTGAAATGAATGGTCTCATTTATAATGTTTACCAAAACACGTTTTTTGTACGCCGTATAATAGATTGTTGACATTAGACGCACACACACTCTTACCCATGCTTTAATAGACGCTGGATTGACCAGCACAATAGCTTATATATGTACATGTTATATGCATTGTAGTTCGTGTAAAACTATAACTCATGTAAAACAATCTTACTTTTCACAATTTCCTTTTGTATTTTAATTACAAATGACCAAATAAGTCTTCCAAAACATCTTCTTACGGATACTGAAACAAGAAAACATAATAATCAGATCTTGTACAAAATTGGGTCTCCAGTGTATCCATCTTTTTTTGTAACTCCAGTCTATCATTTTGAAATAAAATTAAGTTTTGTGTTCAAAACATTCTGATAGATGCTGGCAGCAATAAGACATATTTTGTATACAAAAATACAACTACTGCTAAATAATAATTATATAAAGACTTGTATCTTAGGAGAAAATTGAAAACTTATAGAAAAATCTCCAGTCTATCTTCTGAATAGTTGGGAGAATATCGTCGATTCGAATCCTAGGTTCCGCATAACTTCAAAACTATTTGACTTTATACAATAAATCACATATCGATGTGTTCCAGACAGTGAGTAGCGTGTTCTGGTAAATACTTTTATATCAGATGAAGTCATTTAAAGAAGATATTAAAGAAAAACCTACCTTTTTTGGTATGGCGGCCATTTTTCTTGTTTTGATACACTGGAGAACGTTCACCGCCTTGGTTTATTAGTCATATCCAATGGCGGTTAATAACAATTATTGGATCAGTCACATCGGTGAATGTAAACAAGTTTTCCAATGTTTAAAAGTTGAAACAGACGCATGTTATTTGACTTCCGTAACTCTAGCCAACCCTTGCAGGGTTGTCTACAGTTACGAAACTTCCGTTACTCTAGAACCTGGGTCTACAGTTACGGTGCCGTAACTCTAGCCACTGCCATAATTTTAACACACGCATTCACCGTGAAGTTAGGCTACAACAAATTGATCATATGTTCTATGGATTCGCTCGCACCTTAATTTTGACGTTTTTTACAAACAAAAAAATTATTTCCTTGCTCGCTCATAAAAATTTGGTCAAACCGCTATATAAAGCAACTGAATAAAGATTTTTTAATTTTATTTTCTTCGCTCGCTCGCCCCATTTTTTTTCTAGAAAAATCCATAGAACATATCATCAACTTGTTGTGGCCTTATTCATGTTTTGACAGTTGAGAAAAGATCGAACAATACAGTGCCGCAGATTTGTGTCGTATGCTAAACATTTTTATGGTAAAACACCACTAAATACATTCGTTTACTCCGCAAAACTATGGAAATTAGGCGCATCCTACTTTTTGATAAAGGGAGATAACCGCTGCGGGGAGTTTATAGTTTCACTTCAGACGGCAAACCATGGCGGAGGTAGTATAATTGTTGTCTATTTAATTTAGAATATATACATCAACATTTGTGTTTTTTTTTGCAATAAATTACATATTTAGGTCACTTTGTGCTTTACTTATTAAAATGCATATACTTTATTCACAAGTTTAGCCGAAATAGGAGTGAATTTTGTTTTTTTGTATATTCTTCCGTTTTGATCATAGTCCGACTGTGTCCGGCTAGGGTGATAAACTTCGCCTTGAAACACCCCGCCTGTTCACTGATAGTATGCATACTTGGTAATTAAAATCACTGTTGCATTGACGATGCTGTTAAGGATGCATAAAATACGGTTTTGCGCCGATTTATCAATGATTTTATTGTTAGAAAGTTCTACTTTCGTTTTCCTAGTGTCCAGAATGGATTTTTTTCAAAACCTTCATAAGTGTATGTGGAAAATCCCAGAAGTGCAAAATAGACTTTCTTGGTCATTGCAAAGCAGGTTGAAGTAATGACTAATATTTAAATGTAAACTTTATACTGTATGCTGGTTTAAGTCAAGTTTTGAAGCATCTATAGATCTGTATTCCTATCCTTACTTAAGATTTATTTAAGTATTTCCTCATCCCCAACATTTTCTCCTTACCTAAGGAAAAAGTCTTCCTCAACCTTAAGTGGTATTATCAAACTTACTTAAGGAAAAACTTACGAAAAGAAAAGGTTGACTTTTTCTCAACCTTAAGTAAATCTCATTGGAATGAAAACATGCGCGCCACTTGGAGGTATTTTACGATGTTGTAAATAGTAACATTACGTAACGCTCGTACAATTAGTGTCGTCTTTCACACATCATTATCATCAATCATGGCTTCAGAACATAAAAAAAGCAGGGCGCAGAAACTTTCTACCAATGACTGCTTAGTCTTGGTAGAAATGCTATCAAAAGATGATGATGACAACTTAACCAGGTTTGCCTACTTACGGCATAAGTTTACAACAAGTAAGTAAAAGAATCTTATTCACAATAAATTAATTACATTAACAATCCGTTTTCTAAGTGCGGCTCTGTGGCAAACTTATTTGCAAATTCCTGGCCTCTTTGACATTAGATTAGATCTGTTCAAAATAACTTATATTTTAAATCGTCTGCTAGCTTTATTCACATTTAAGCCCGAAATCGATTATCTAGGCGGAGTTACCTTGTGGGTGGAGCCAAACTTACACTGATTAAATATTGATTCTTATGTCAAACATGTCAACATTGCAAGTGGACGTTTTGCTGTATCGCGAAACACAGGCCTGCAATCTTCGTTTGAAGCTTTTATACATGTATGAGAGTCATAGGCGAAGATCGCCTGTGTCGCCAAGTAGATATCCGAACGATTTTTAGGACTACTACATGAAAACAAACTGTACATGGAATTTAAAATGACTATAAAGCAACAACACATATAGTTCTTATAAATATATTATATAGTCATCAACGCGTATTTTTTTTATGGAAGTTAAAACAAATTGTATCTTTGTATTGAAGCAAATGTAAGTTAAATCAACAGAATGAAGTTAATCATTCATTTTTCAGGAATAACATCATCCTCAAAAGGAGCTCTTTGGGAGACTAATTATCAAGAGTTTACTGCAATGGCAGATGTGCCTAGAACCTGTAATGAGTTGATTAAGAAATGGGACAATTGAGTCCAAAAGTCTCGTGCAATATATTCAGACTACATAAAGCAGAGAAACCAAACTGGTACTGTAATTGTGTATTTGATGGCTACATTTGTTATGTTAAGATTCCAACTGATATAACCTAGATTGACGCTTGTCTATAAGTATAACCAGAATTCATCTACCCTAGCTTCCACTTGGCTATCATTGTATAGACTTCTCTAATACCAAAGAAGGGCCTGTATGAGGGCAGGCCAAAACCTGTAACCCCTTTGGGAGTCTATATTGCTGGATACAGCTCAAGGTAATTTATTTAGGATATGATCATTCTAAAAGATGTATTACAAGGTTGTTGGAAAGATAGAAATATCCAAACTGTATTGAATTCAGCCATCATTTATTGACTGACTGTCATTATTGTAGTATTTTCTTGAAACGACATTGTAAATGTGAGTTTAAAGTGTTTCATACTTGTAATACAGTTCACAAAGTCAATCCAACTCTAGTGACTTAATTATTGTTGGTAACACATATCATGATGTCCTAGTATGAGTATACATGAAGTCTTTAAAACTTTGGCTGGTTGTATTTCAGTTATTATTAATGTACAATTTTACAGGTGGTGGTAAATGTTCATGAGATTCAGAAATATCGCCAGTAACAGATGCTGTCATGTCATTGGTCGGTAAAAACAGTGTGAATATAACAGGAATACATGCTGGTGGGGACAGCACCAGAATGATTCTTGATATGACTCAGTAAGTGTTATGTTAAATGTTATTATGATACTATTTTGTACAATCATTCAATTCTTGAAGTCATATAATTACACAAACTATATGACCAATGGTGCCCACCAAAGTACATTCTAACAACTGGATACCTATTAATTAACATTCCCAAATAACGAATTCCCAACACTTAAGGGAGTTTTCTCCAGCTTCTGCATCTCTGTGTGTCATTGAGCTATGACGGCAGGGACTTTCCCTGAAAGCACCTTGCAAGCCAGACAGATCATATCTACTAATGGCTGACTGTGACATGCTTCCTTTTTTCTTCTTTTTTTATATCTTGGTTCCCGGGCCTATTTCTATATCTCTTTCTTTCCTATTTATTTTCTCTATTTATATTAGCGCACCCTGATATAATTGTCAATTAATTACAGGATCATGTAGATATAAAACATTTCTGTTATATATGTCATATCGTTGTAATCGCTCTCAGTCTCTTTTGTAAAAGTCAGACTTTGCTTAAATTACATGGTTATATCGATAGACTACAAAAACAAAAATGAATTTCACTATTTTTTGTTCATAAATGATAATATAAATATTTATAAAACAATAGATGGAAAATATGTATAGTCAATCATGAACACATATATCATTTCAGAATACCACAGTTGACAAATTGCATCATTGAATCTGGTGATATTCTTCATCAAACGTGAGTAATACAATCATATCAAATACCATAGGTGGATCCAGCGAGGGGGTCAGGGGGGTCCGGACCCCCCCTAGAATTTGGTAAATGTACCTGTCCATTAGTGTATATCTTGCCTGTAAGTCATTTTTAAGAAGCATGAAGCAATTTTTATTGGTGCTTAACATAGATTTAATGGTTATGAAGTTTTTATTATCAATATGTTGCATTTTTTCTGCAAAATGTGTGTAATGTGGTTGTGGTTTGAGGTTTGGACCCCCCGAACCCCCCCTAGAAAAGTTCGAAGCCCCCAGAAAAGTTCAGACCCCCCCAGAAAAAAATCCTGGATCCGCCCCTGATATAAATACCTCATAAAGAAATTTTGTCAAAATACACGCCTGAGAATTCAAATAGTTGACCGTCATTTTCTAATTTTCGGTTGCCCAACCGAAAATTAATCTGATTTCCGAAGCTGAATCTTACGGTGTTTCGCGCATGCGTGGTCATCTGTTTACATTTAAAGATGGCGTCGCCTATGAGAAAAAGAGAACAAGGTGCTGGTTGATCGAAGTTGTCTGATTCCACGTAAAAAAAGAAAAATTTTTGGAGAAGAATGTCGCCGCAAAAAAAATAAAAGGTTGTATTAGGCTGAAATCAAGATAAATTGGATGTAATTAAGCTGCAACTCGGCTTAAAAGTGACATTGAACTTGAATCATTTCTTCGATGCATAACTTCCCGTAAGTACAATTTAGGCCACAACAAGTTGATGATATGTTTTACGGATTTTTCTGGAAAAAAAAGGGGGCGAGCGAAGAAAAAAAAATTAAAAAGTCTTTATTCACTTGCTTTATATAGCGGTTTGACCAAATTTTTATGGGCGAGCGAGGAAATAAAAATATTTTTTTTGTAAAAACTGTCAAAATTAAGGTGCCAGCGAATCCATAGAACATATGATCAATTTGTTGTGGCCTTATGGTAAAACTAATAAGTAACATTCAATATATTGTTCTGTGACTCAAATTCGTCGAAAAATGTAGACTTTTTTGTGTGTTATGAATTAAACATTTGATTCATCAGAGACATAGTCACTGGATGCATAAAGATTGCAATGTTTTCGATATTTTACTATAATGGGGCTCCTTATTGGGAAATTTTGATGGCTGTAAAGTTTTCTTGAGTCAAGTTAAGGATGAGGTATAAATATTGTTGCTGTTGTTTTTCAAGATGTTTAGTGATGATTTTGATTTTTTTCATGTACTAATGCGACTAGTTTGCAGGGGAGGGGGTTACAGTTTGAATTTCTATATATATTTATTAACCATGGGGCTGATAGTTAGGCTATGCCATATCGTAATTTTGTTAAGTGTCTGAGTGCGCTTAGGTTTTAGAGTCCTCCCTTAAAAAAATCAAATTTGTTAGTGAATTTTTCTTAAATGATTCCGATGTTCCAAGATTCGATAAGGACAATTTTGTTAAAACACTAGTCATTTTATAATGAACTATATGTTTTAGTCTGTGCTTAAACTAGTAATTTCATAAGTAGTTCAGACTATTGTTTCATTTTATAATGATGTTTTCCATTAAAACAAAAATATATATAATGTATTGTTTTGTTGTAAAATATTAGTGTTTTCGTTTACGGTTTGTGTGTTTTTGTGAATAGGTACCTTAGTTTGTCAAACTTGAGTTGAAGCTTAACAAAATTCCAATTTGACATGGTCTTATTGAAAGGACCAGATGAGGGTTTATTTATTATACCCCCGCTTCGAAGAAGAGGGGGGTATACTGTTTTACCCTTGTCCGTGCGTGCGTCCGTTACAAAATTTCCGTCGCAGTTTTCTCAGCAACTATATCATGCAGCAGCCTAATACTTTGCATATTACTTCATCCCATAGTCCCATGTGGTGTAAAGCTCCTTGCTCATCTACTTCCTGTTTGTCGCATATTTTTAGATTTTTGCGGGGGTATCACTAGTGAGCATTAGCTCACAGATTTACTTGTTTTTGATGACTCACATGTATTGACTGTTGATGTAAAACAGACAAATCTTGTAATTGTATATTGTTTTGATGGTTGATAGAGTATTATAATATTTTATGTATTATTCGATTATCCACTGTGTAATAGGCATACATGTGTACCGAGTAATGGTTTGATCATAAATGAAAATATAGTCGCCATAACCTGGTATTCCTACTACGTCTGATTTCCGAGGTATATCTTCGTAGATGATCGCTGAGGCAGTTCGGAATGGTAGTTAGGCTGTGGCATTTCTTACACTATGACTCATAGGTTGTGCTACATAAGCTGAACAAAGACAATCTTAAGATGCTTCCATAAAAATTCTACTTGTCTATGAAGATGGCTTGTAATTCTTATTTTAGTACATGACTAACTGGAGACATTCTATCCCCTAAAGCTTACCTAGTGCTTTTAAATGTGATCATACAACAGACTACTTCTAGGCTGGTTGTTAATCCATTCCCAATCTGATTAAAACCCGATCTAAAATTTTACCACTCGCATACTCGCTAATTTAGATCTGGCCTTTTCCAAACAAAGGTCACGTTCAGGTGACCGTTTCTCATCATAATATTTATGACGAAATTGTTATGATACTTAACTTGTTTACATCGTCTACGTCACGCAATTTGAAATGAGCCACCCAATCGCAGACTGTGAATAATACCGCTGTTAAATTAGCATGCAAACCTTGGTCTAAAAATAGAAATTACAAAATCAAAATGTGATTAATAGTGTTTTCGTCTAGATGAAAGCTACGCATTGATTGGTCGACACAAAGTTCATCTCAACGTGACCTTGCATTGACTAAGTAGAGATCCAGTACGACAACGCTCGACAGGATCTCTGTTTACGGAGATTGATCCATTCCAATGTTATTGAATTGTTGTTTAATGTGAATGTAGTAATTTTCAATAAAATCAATAACTGGTTTTCTTAGAAAATTAGCTTTATTTATTATCGTTACATACATGCATGTATATGCTTACATATAAGTGTAAGTAGATGTTACTTATTCACATGCTTGTTTTAATTACAGGATGGGTAAGGTCTTTAATGAATAAGCAACAGATGGTCTGTGAGAGAGTTGAAAACAGGAAACCTATCGACACATCAAAGTTCTAAAAATAGTAATTCTCTGAGAGCAAAGGACATAGTGGGTATAAACAGACCGGCTGTCTTATTCCAAGATGACCTGTGAAGAAAATTGTCAACAGATACCCCAGTATTGCCAGCTCCAAAAGATGTACTCATCCAATGTAACTCCCATGTGCTGAATATATCAAGTTGCTAGTTCTTGATACTCTCGTTCATTATAATATCTAAAAGGCACAACAGACTGTCAGTATTTTGAAACCATATCAGACTTATGCCGCATATAAAGCTGTTATATTTTACTCTACACAGTACACACAACCATTTTCTTATTCTTAATAAAATCTGATCATGATTATAGCTTAATAATTTATCTACATGCAGTGTTTTCTCCAGGGTTAAAATTTTAGGGGTCACACATGACCCCCATGTTAAAAAAATGGGGGTCAAATGGAAATATAAGGGGGTCAGCCCTTATCAGTTCTTTGATTAATATAAGAAAAGCCTCTCACTCGACGCGCTAGATGAGTAAAATCTACGCAAAATTCTAAGTCAGTAGCACGATAAACTAAAGCAAGATTTATTTTCTGTGTAGGACTACTGTTGATATCCGAAAATTACATAATAAGTACAGCGATTTTACTCATTTCTTCATCAAACATTCTCAAATCTATTGGTTATCGAAATTCTCGATCTAACTCGAGAAAGCGTCCTTCGACATTTACGTGATAGCGTCGTTTAACAACACTGTTTCAGAGCAGACATTGCGAAATATGACGACATAATTATAATCCGCATAGTTTAGGCGCTTTATTCGGTAATGACATTAGCTCTGACAAGCGCAGGCTTGACGCGGATGAAAAGGACTAGTATAATCTGCTGACAAAATGCGGGTTGGACCATTGCTACCTCCAAATGACGACAATTTTTAAGTGTGTCACGGAATACCAGCTGGTCGTCTTTCAGTGCGTCAAAGCTAACAAAAAGTGCATCAAAAACACAAAAACGCACTCTGGAGAAAACACTGTACATGACTATCTTATGCATTGCCCCTGCATGAAAAAAACTTGCTATGTTTCGCTAGCTAGCGATTCAATTTGCTTGATCGTAGCAAACCGTTCCGTAGGAAATCGCTACAAAGCCCTTGCTAGTGATTGCCTTGTGGAATGTGCCCTAAGTTTTGTTGAGCATTATAGCATTCATGAAACTGTGATCAATGTATTCATATATTGAATAAAGTATCTATCTATCTATAAACTTGTTGAATATCCATGTAGCCTCAAGGGTAATTTGTCATATATAAATGTGAAGATTCATGATCTAAAACCCTGCAATACTTTTTATATGCCCGAAAGAATTTCGGACATATTATGTTATACCCCCTGGCTTCCGTCCGTCCTTCTGTCCGTCCGTCCGTCCGTCCGTTAGCAATTTGGTTTCAGGAGCATAACTTAAGTTCCATTTGGCCCACAATATTCAAACTTCATAGGATGATTGCCCATATCGGGTAGAATACCCCTATTGTTTTTGGGGTCAAAGGTCAAGGTCACTATAACCATAAAACTGAAAACAGTTTCTGGAGCATAACTGAAGTTCCATTTGGCCCGCATTATTCAAACTTCATAGGATGATTGTCCATATTAGGTAGAAAACCCCTATTGATTTTGGGGTCACAAGGTCAAAGGTCAAGGTCACTATTACCTTAAAACTGAAAACAGTTTCCGGAGCATAACTTTAGTTCCATTTGGTCCACATTATTCAAACTTCATTCGATGTTTGTACATAGCGGGTAGAAGACCCCTATAGATTTGGGGTCACAAGGTCAAAGGTCACTATTACCATAAAACTGAAAACAGTTTCCGGAGCATAACTTAAGTTCCGTTTGGTCCACATTATTCAAACTTCATACGATGATTGTCCATATAGGGTAGAAGACCCCTATTGATTTTGGGGTTACAAGGTCAAAGGTCAAGGTTACTATTACCTTAAAACTAAAAACAGTTTCCGGAGCATAACTTAAGTTCCATTTGGTCAACAATATTCAAACTTCATACGATGATTGTCCATATAGGGTAGAAGACCCATTTTGATGCCACAAGGTCAAATGTCAAGGTCACTATTACCTTTAAACTGAAAACAGTTTCCGGAGCATAACTTAAGTTCCATTTGGTCAACAATATTCAAACCTCATACGAGGATTGTCCATATCGGGTAGAAGACCCCTATTGATTTTGGGGTCACAAGGTCAAGGTCACTATTACCTTAAAAAAAATTTCTCTACTTTGTTTTCCGCAATTATTCATAATATGATATTCATCTGAAATATTCTCATATCTTACTAATGCTTCATCTTTACTAAAAAAATAACACTTTCGGGCATATAATGCTCCGCCCAACGGTGCTCTTGTTATATTACATCTTCAACAATTTCACCTCAATTCAATTCTGACATTTGTTAAAATTTTGTTTCTTTTTTTCAAAATATTGCAAGGTGCTTAATCATTTAGTTCTCGTTTATTTTATGGTTCAATCCATACATTAAGTGACCACCCTTGGGTCTGATAAAATAGTTGCTTTATAAAAAGATTCGCAATCACTCAATATTTAATTATACATGTACTTTAACACTTGATAGAATGCAGGAAAAACAGTTCAATATTTCAAAACATGCTTTTTTTATTGGAAAATGTTTTTGTTTTTTGTTGGGTTTACCGCAGTAGCAACACATTTTATAGGTCAACCTACTCACGCCTCCTGGAACAGCTAAACCTCGGGATTTAACTGTTATCCAACTACTATGCGCATTCTTTCATCAGTGACTGGCAACTGCCCTACATAATTAAATATCATAGGTAGGAGGGAGAATGACCGTAGAAATAATTTCTTGACCAAGCTCCATGAAAGTATGCCCTGCCTGCAGATATTATCAATTACAGAGAACTTGAAAGCATGAAAATATTGTAAAAATAAAAAAAAACGTGTCAAACAATTTGACTTACTTGATATAAGTTAGACTAACATGGGCGGATCCAGCCGGTCAGGATCCCCCCCTAGAATTTGGAAAGAATTTTTAGTAGCATGAAGCAGTTTTCTCTGTGCCTAACAAAGATTTGATGGTTACATAGTTTTATTATCAATTTGTTGCATTTTTTTCTGCAAATTGTATAATGTGGTTGTGGTTCGAGGTTGGGACCCCCCTTAGAAAAGTTTGGACCCCCCCTCTAGAAAAGTTCGGACCCCCCTTAGAAAAAAATCCTGGATCCATCCCTGGACTAAGTTCCATTGAGCACATTACGGCAATTTTAATGTTAGCATTGGATATACATGTTTATGATCCAAAATTTTAGAGCTTATTTACCAAATTTTGAAGATTTTGAAGTCACAAGTCTTAGTCTTAACTATAACATGATCAAAACTATTGAGTTAAGTATTGACGACAAAAATCTACTTCCATTTTTTATCTACTTTCACTTTGAAATACATATAATAACACAAACATATTATTCAAACTTACAATTCCATTTATTAAAGTTCTTTTTCATTTGAAGTGTTTCAACAATAATGACTACTTCTTGTGCAGTCCATAAACAGTGTTATTTTTTACAATTGGGCTTTAACTTAATTTGAATATACCTGGTCAATTTATTGATATTTAGAACAGAAATGTAAGTAAATATAAATGAGTCGAGTTAATGTATGCGCCACTGAGAATTGAATGATATTTATAAGTATGTGTTGTAGGGCTGCAACGGTTCACCGAACTACCGTGAAACCCGAACCGAAGGTGGCCGGTACGAGTGTACCGTACCGTGACCTAAAAATCCGAGTGAACCGCGGTCTTTTTAAATATTGTCTAACATATATTCCTATTGGTCATTAAGAACGAATTTTAAATCAAAATCTCATGTCAAGACGACGACAAACACAAGTTAATCAAATTAACACAAATTAAATAAATTAGTCGTGATAATCATTTACTTTAAGTCATTCGTATATGTGTGTAAATCATATTAATTTTCTGTAGTAATCCTAAATTATTAACAAACAAACTGCCATGTACACCGGGTACATTAACCTTTTGTTTGATGACGAACATGTGTTTGTAATTTTGAATTGAAACTGATGTAAACAATTTAATATATGTGTCGGCATTTTTCACAGTTTGTCGATATTTGATAGCCTAATAATACAATGTCATAATTGCTATGTCTCGTCGTGTAATCATAGACGCTTCTATAATTTAATTGTTACTTTAAATAATTTTTAAAACAAGTGTGACCTAGTTTTTTAATTGTTGACTCTATACGCTAAATTATAGGCAGGTTTTGAAAAGATACACAATCGACGATCGCAGGAAATAGATTTTTTTAGACTAACGTAAAATTAACTATGACTCCCGTTATTTTATCATTTTATTTTTAGAAAATTCAAACATTACTTTTTTCCGTTCGTATTATTTTTTTCCGTTCGTATTTTTCTGGAAAAAAACCCCCAAACAAACTATTTTTCAACGAATTTTCGTATTTTACCGATGCAAGTGTAATCAAAATGTCGTTTGCTAATCGTGAAAGAAATAAAAGCGTTATGTTGTGTATTGATATTGATGGATTAAAATGCGTTGGTGTTTTTAAGACGTGCAATTGTACGATTAACGCTTACAATTTAAAATCGCGCTAATTTTCGGCACATACGCCCAAAACTCCCAACACGTGAATCTTATTAAATCATAAACAGAACTTTGAAACTCAACAAAAGTAATTGTCTAAACAAACTTCATTGTCGCCATTTTACAACCTAATTATGTCTTAATTAGTAATATTTTTCGTAAAAACGAATCCCTATGGTCATATGGATATAGTCTAAATGTAATATATTTTCGCGACCCACGCTATCGCATATTAAACTGAAACATTTTAAAATTTACATTAGTAATGTAAAAAGCTTATTAATTGTTCTTCCTAATATAACAAAAATGCTTCAAGAACCAACAAATTCAAACAAAAGTCACTGTTTTCGGGCACACGAAGTTAAAAAAAAATCTTCTAACAACTGACGTTTTTTGTCGATATTGACAATAATTATTGTAATGGTAAAATTATATGCATATTGCATATTCATGTAACTTATGAATTCAATTAAAAATTCTTATGATGCTATCATAGCTACACTGTATTTATCAAAACTATTGTATTATTGTGGTAATCATTGACAAACAGTTAAGATAACTACACCTGCTAGTATGCATGACTTTATGAAAATGTTCAGTTTGTTGTTTAATGAGTATTTCAAATAGACAAAGAACAGACAAGATGTTTGTATAAACTTGTTAGCAAATTAAAATACTGTTATGGTTACTAGTTGATTTATTAAACACAATTATACAAAAGAATCTTTATTATAAATAATATTACCATATTGAACCTAGGTACGTATTGTGAACCTTAACTGCCGTACCTAGGTACGTACCGTACCGCGACTTGGCTCAAGGTACGCAGCCCTAATGTGTTGGCAAAGTTGTCTCTGTATCTCAATCCTACTTCTTCAGGCTGATTGTAATTGTCTTCGTTAATCTCATTTACATTCATTTCTTCTTGAATAGGTAAGTCAACATTACTTAATTTGCATATGTTATGCAATACCGAGCAGGCAATAATGATCCTGAAATATATCATTCATTGACAAAGCACATTACAAATATGGTTCATGCATATTTTCATTTATCTTTTCAGAATGACTATACAGAAAACAAACAGTTTGTTTTGAGAGATGTGTAGCGAAGAGCATTTAATGTAAACAGTCCTTCTACTTTACTGGTGACAGATGATTAAACTTGAATAGATTATTTATTTGTTCTTAAGTCCATGAAAATAAATACATTGATACTGTAAAGAGCTATTAATTGTTTGTTACATTTAATTACTGGATGAATTTCATAAAAATAAAATTGGATGGCTAGGAATTGATTATTACTGTACAGAACATGTATGTTGTACTGACATTTGATATAGACTTAGTCAATAATTAATATAAGATAGGAAAATATTAATTGTCTAGATTGTTACATTTTAAAGTAAAATATTTATGTAGTGAAGGATAAATTAAAGAAGTACCTGCAAACCTTCTCTGTGTGTATTCTAATCTCTCGATGAAGAACACCAAAGCGTCGCTTCAGCTGTCTTGTGCCTCTTTCTACTTAAGCTCTGGTGAGCTCTGAGAATAGAAAATGAACTTTCTGTGATGTTGTCGTCCTAGCATTTTCATGTACTATCAATCACAAATTGATTTATGTCTCAGCAAAGGAATTGTGAAAAGAATACTGCCTGTTTCATGCCCCTACAATATTAATTACATTGATTTAAAATAGATTTATGCTGCAAGGTAATGGTGAAGTGAATGCACAGTGCTGGTACATTTGTTCACCTACTTCCTGTTTTAATAACAAAGTAAACTTATTGAAGAAAGAAAAATGCAAACTGTTCGTCATATTCCAACAACAAATTAGTTTCTGTGAATTCATTCAGTACCTAATGAAATATGCTTTACATGTAATTTTAGACCACTTCCAGTTTTAACTGCATCAACTAAAAAATTAAATAGTAACTACTAAATAAGAAGTGATACTGTGGTACAATATAAAGAATGTCATACCAAAAGCAAGAGCACAGCTGTAAATCATATAAACCAACAGCTGAGACAATCAAGTTTTCATATATGATAGACTAAATACGCGGTTATTTGATATATACAGTCTTATTGTATACATGTATCTACCTGTTACAGTTTGTCTGTGATCCTGGTCTTGGATGAGAGTAGGGAGTCAATAACCAATGTCTGGCTGCATAGCCACTGTCACCTAATAAGGGGTAATTACATGTACCACCTAGCGCACCACCTTCAAACACTTCTTTCACAGCGGAATGCTACAGAATTATACTGCCATGCATGCTACCAGGCCACTGTGCAACCACATCAATAATTTCATCATATCCATTAAATACAAACTGTGTGTTAAAACCCTATGAAAACCCTTTCTATTGATATACAATTCTTCATGCTTAGATGGAGCTTTATCCTCACATGCGAGCCATCTAAGACTCCAACAACCTTTGGAAAACTGGCTATACCAAAAAATTGTTGAACTTGCTTTTCACACTCAAATCTATTATCTTGTAGTTGGAAATTTAATAAATCTCTTTATGATTTCTTCTGTGTTCAAAGCATTAACCACACTTCGAATTACTTTTGACACAGTAGGCTGGCTAACATCCTGTATATCTTCATCATTTATCTGGAAACCTCCAGATGCTAAAAATCTGAAAATAAATTTGCGAGAGGGCTGTTAGTAAACAGTAAAATAGATGAATACATAAAGGACATAAATAAATGAAAAGAGGATCACATACAAGCATAAATTTGGTATTTTGAACTTACTTTCCTGCTTTAATTACATTAAGAGTTTTAAAATAAATGTAACAAAAGCAGTGCAAGGACAGCGCGCTATACTTTTCGGGTGTTTAGTTCATGGCAAGGCTTATCTTTAAACAAAAATGATTTCAAGACTGTACTTGAATGAAACAGCAAAAAGTACCAGTGTATCGAGAGAAAAATGGCGGATTTGAGAACAAGTTGAGAAATTTTATCTACAGATAAGGTAGGTCGAACATTCCTCAAAAGATGAGGAAAAAATGACCGGAGTTGAGGAAAATCTTAGAGTGAAGTGAGGATGGGAATACCATTTAAAATATTTCCTCAAACTTAAGAAAATTTTGGTCTATTCTGAGGAAAATCTATTGATTTGAGGAAAATTTTATACTTAAGTAAGGATGGGAATACATGTATATAATTATAAGACCTGGCATTATTTGTTTTTCATTTGTACATTGATTCTGTTATGCCTGCCATGTCAGAAAAAATGTCCCAAATTGAAGCAAGTTACTGCAAGTCTTATTTGCAGGACTTCTATAGATCTATAAATAAAAGATGGCATTTTTTCTCCACATGTTAATTCCATTTCACATTTTTCTGATCAATTGGCACTTTCTGACAAGCTTCTGGTGATTGAGATCTCAACTGGATGCAATAAACTCACTGATAAAATCAGTAAAATTAAAGTTTATATCATCAGGGTTCGTACAAACTGGAAAAATCATGGAAATAAGATTTTTCTGGAAAAATCATGGAACATGGTTTTTAGAAGAAAATTATGAAAACAATATAATAAAAGTTCAATGTAACATTGGAAAAACTATTGTATGCCTTTTTTATAATACGTTTTGAAAAAACGGACATATTATGTTACGATGTTGTCCGTCTGTCCGTCCGTAGACAATTGCTTGTCCGGATGATAACTCAAGAAAGGATGTACCTAGGTTCCTCAAATTTTATTTGTGGATAGCCCTTGGGTGGAGGAGGTTCCCTATTGATTTTGAGACCCCAGGGTCAAAGGTCAAGGTCACTGGGACTTAAAATAGGTAAAACTTGTCCGGACAATAACTGAACCACCAATGTACCTAGGTTCACCAAATTTTATGTAAGAGTAGCCCATGTGTAGCCCCTGGGTCAAAGGTCAAGGTCACAGGGACATCATATTGAAAAACCTTGTCCGGACCATAACTCAACAACGACTGTACCTAGGTTCACCAAATTTTATGTGAAGGTAGCCCATGTGTCAAGGATGTGCCCTATAGGTTTATGGGGCCCCAGGTTCAAAGGTCAAGGTCACAGTGGCATAATATGGAAAAACTTTGTCCGGACAATAACTAAACCACCAATGTACCTAGGTTCACCAAAATTTATGTGAGAGTAGCCCATGTGTCAAGGATATGCCCTATTGATTTTGGGGCCCCTGGGTTAAAGGTCAAGGTCACAGTGGCATCATATTGAAAAACATTGTCCGGGTAATAACTCAACAATGACTGTACCTAGGTTCACCAAATTTCATGTGAGAGTAGCCCATGTGTCAAGGATGTGCCTTATCAGTTTTGGGGAAACAGGGTCAAGTTTAAACCTTCAACAAGAAGATATCAAATTACCAACAGTGACTTCAAATGTTCAATCAATATGTTAATAAAGTCAAAATGGCAAACAATGAAACACTTGTCCTGACAATAACTGAACCACCAATGTACCTAGATTCACCAAATTTTATGTGAGGGTAGCCCTTGTGTCAAGGATATGCCCTATTGGTTTTGGGGCTCCTGGGTCAAAGGTCAAGGTCAAAGGGGCATCATATTGAAAAACCTTGTTCGGACAATAACTCAACAACGACTGTACCTAGGTTCACAAAATTTTATGTGAAGGTAGCCCTTGTGTCAAGGATGTTCCCAATAGGTTTTGGGGCCCCAGACCTAAAGGTCAAGGTCACAGAGGCATCATATGGAAAAACCTAGTCCAGACAATAACTGAACCACCAATGTACCTAGGTTCACTAAATTTTATGTGAGAGTGGCCCATGTGTCCAGGTTATGCCCTATTGGTTTTGGGGCCCCTGGGTCAAGGTCACAGGGGCATCATATTGAAAAACATTGTCCGGGTAATAACTCAACAATGACTGTACCTAGGTTCACCAAATTTCATGTGAGAGTAGCCCATGTGTCAAGGATGTGCCTTATCAGTTTTGGGGAAACAGGGTCAAGTTAAAACCTTCAACCAGAAGATATCAAATTACCAAGCAGTGACTTCAAATGTTCAATCAATATGTTAATATAGTCAAAATGGCAAGCAATGAACACTTGTCCAGACAATAACTGAACCACCAATGTACCTAGATTCATCAAATTTTATGTGAGGGTAGCCCTTGTGTCAAGGATATGCCCTAGTGGTTTTGGGGCTCCTGGGTCAAAGGTCAAGGTCACAGGGGCATCATATTTAAAAACCTTGTTCGGACAATAACTCATCGACGACAGTACCTAGGTTCACAAAATTTTATGTGAAGGTAGCCCTTGTGTTAAGGATGTTCCCAATAGGTTTTGGGGCCCCAGACCCAAAGGTCAAGGTCACAGAGGCATCATATGGAAAAAATTAGTCCAGACAATAACTGAACCACCAATGTACCTAGGTTCACTAAATTTTATGTGAGAGTGGCCCATGTGTCAAGGTTATGCCCTATTGGTTTTGGGGCCCCTTGGTCAAGGTCACAGGGGCATCATATTGAAAAACATTGTCCGGGTAATAACTCAACAATGACTGTACCTAGGTTCACCAAATTTCATGTGAGAGTAGCCCATGTGTCAAGGATGTGCGTTATCAGTTTTGGGGAAACAGGGTCAAGTTTAAACCTTCAACCAGAAGATATCAAATTACCAAGCAGTGACTTCAAATGTTCAATCAATATGTTAATAAAGTCAAAATGGCAAGCAATGCACACTTGTCCAGACAATAACTGAACCACCAATGTACCTAGATTCACCAAATTTTATGTGAGGGTAGCCCTTGTGTCAAGGATATGCCCTATTGGTTTTGGGGCTCCTGGGTCAAAGGTCAAGGTCACAGGGGCATCATATTGAAAAACCTTGTTCGGACAATAACTCATTAACGACTGTACCTAGGTTCACAAAATTTTATGTGAAGGTAGCCCTTGTGTCAAGGATGTTCCCAATAGGTTTTGGGGCCACAGACCCAAAGGTCAAGGTCACAGAGTCATCATATGGAAAAACCTAGTCCAGACAATAACTGAACCACCAATGTACCTAGGTTCACTAAATTTTATGTGAGAGTGGCCCATGTGTCAAGGTTATGCCCTATTGGTTTTGGGGCCCCTGGGTCAAAGGTCAAGGTCACAGGGGCGTCATATTGAAAAACATTGTCCGGGTAATAACTCAACAATGACTGTACCTAGGTTCACCAAATTTCATGTGAGAGTAGCCCATGTGTCAAGGATGTGCCTTATCAGTTTTGGGGAAACAGGGTCAAGTTTGAACCTTCAACCAGAAGATATCAAATTACCAAGCAGTGACTTCAAATGTTCAATCAATATGTTAATATAGTCAAAATGGCAAACAATGAAATACTTGTCCAGACAATAACTGAACCACCAATGTACCTAGATTCACCAAATTTTATGTGAGGGTAGCCCTTGTGTCAAGGATATGCCCTATTGGTTTTGGGGCTCCTGGGTCAAAGGTCAAGGTCACAGGGGCATCATATTTAAAAACCTTGTTCGGACAATAACTCATCGACGACAGTACCTAGGTTCACAAAATTTATGTGAAGGTAGCCCTTGTGTCAAGGATGTTCCCTATTGGTTTTGGGGCCCAAAGGTCAAGGTCACAGAGGCATCATATGGAAAAACCTAGCTAGACAATAACTGAACCACCAATGTACCTAGGTTCACTAAATTTTAGGTGAGAGTAGCCCATGTGTCAAGGTTATGCCCTATTGGTTTTGGGGCCCCTGGGTCAAAGGTCAAGGTCACAGTGGCATCATATTGAAAAACATTGTCCAGGTAATAACTCAACAATGACTGTACCTAGGTTCACCAAATGTTATGTGAGAGTAGCCCATGTGTCAAGGATATTCTCTATAGTTTTTGGGGCACCTGGGTCTAGTTTAAACCTTCAACCAGAAAATATCAAATTACCAAGCTGTGACTTCAAATATTCAATCAATATGTTAATAAAGTCAAAATGGCAAACAATGAAAAACTTGTCTAGACAATAACTGAACCAATAATGTACCTAGGTTGATTAAATTTTATGTGAAATTAGCCCATGTGTCAAGAATATGCCCTACTAGTTTTGGGGCCCTTGGGTCAAAGGTCAAGGTCACAGGGGCATCATATTAAAAAACCTTGCCCGGACCATAACTCAACAATGACTGTACCTAGGTTCACAAAATTTTATGTGAATGTAGCCCTTGTGTCAAGGATGTTCCCTATTGGTTTTTGGGTCCCAGGCTCAAAGGTCAAGGTCACAGAGGCATCATATGGAAAAACTTTGTCCAGACAATAACTGAACCACCAATGTACCTAGTTTCTCCAAATTGTATGTGAGAGTAGCCCATGTATCAAGGATATGCCCTATTGGTTTTGGGGCCCCTGGGCAAAGGTCAAGGTCACAGTGGCATCATATTGAAAAACATTGTCTGGGTAATAACTCAACAATGACTGCACCTAGGTTCACCAAATTTCATGTGAGAGTAGCCCATGTGTCAAGGGTGTTCCCTATTGGTTTTGGGGCCCCTGGGTCAAGTTTAAACCATTATCCAGAAGATATCAAATTACCAAGCAGTGACTTCAAATGTTCAATCAATATGTTAATAAAGTCAAAATGGCAAACAATGGAAATAATGCTATATTTAATAAGTAACATGTTTTAGTTTACCAAATTTTATGTGAGGGTAGCCCATGTGTCAAGGATGTTCCCAATTGGTTTTGGGTCAAAACTCGGTCAAAGGTCAAGGTCACAGGGGCATCAAATGGAAAACCCTTGTCCGGACAATAACTAAACAATGATTGTACCTAGGTTAACCAAATTTTATGTGGATCAGCCCATTTGTCAAGATGTAATGTGTTGATAGCTCTTTGGTATTTGATGTTCCCTTTTGATTTGGAGACCCCAGGGTTATAAGTCAAAGTCACTGGGACTTAATTTATATTGAAACATTTTCCGGACAGTAACTCAATAATGATTGTACCTAGGTTTACCAAATTTTATTTAAGGGTAGCCTCAATGTCTAGCATATGCCCCTTTGGTTTTAGGCCCCTGGGTTAAAGGTCAAAGTCACTAGGAAATCATGAGGAAAAACCTTGTCCAACAACCAACTTTATCTAAGATCACCAAATTTTATGTATCAATACTCTTTGGGTCAAGGGCGAGAACTTTTGGTTCTGAGGCCCCAGGGTCAAGGTCACTGGAAGTTTGTATGGGAAAACTTTGTGCCGGTGATAACTCAACCATGGCTGTACCTAGGTTCTCAAAATCTTTGCTTTGGATAGCCCTCCAGTTAAGGATGGGACCTATTCTGAGATCCCGGGGTCATTGGTCAAGGTCACAGGGACTTCATATGAGATAGAACACAGCATGGACTGCACACGGGCATATAATGTCCCGCCCAGCGGAGCTCTTGTTTCAACTAAAACAAATTAATGAAAAACATAAACTCAAACATTAAGTGCAACTTAAAATGTTGGGTACAAATCATGTTTGGGTACAAAATGAGAATTTTACAAACAATAATTATCATCAGCTGCAGTATAAAGAAGAAATCTGAGTCAATAAAAATAAATTTGTTCTTAATGTGTTTCTGTTGTATCATGGAAAACTTACAGGAATCATGGAATTCATGTATAATTCAAAATCTGTATGAAACCTGAGATTCAAATTATCAAGTCAGTACATGCAACCACATCTGATTGTATGGTATGTACTCACAGTAGCCAGGGCTACTTTCAGTATTTCAGGATGCCTCAAGGGGCCCCGGGCCTTACCTTAAGTTATGTTGAACATTTAGAAAAACTTTATTGCAATTGTATTGATAGGGGAAACTTTATAAGATCTTACTTTAATGAGATTGAATTAAATTTTAAGATCAGTTCTTTATATAGTCATACATGTATACAGAGTTTTTATCTGTTCAGTTGCTGTTGAGTTCACTATAAAGTTTACATCCTAGTGCACTTGAAGTCTAAGCCGGATTTTTCAATGAAAAAATTCAGATTATAGTTTGGCAAAACTCTGGCAAGTTGGTGGGTGGTGGGTCGGGAGGGGGGGAGTGGGTGTCCAGTGTCGTTAACAATTGTGTTAAAGTTTTTTTGTTACCATATATTTCTGCCATTTATTGTTAGATCCTAATGAAACTTCATAAGTAAACCACAACTCTACCTGGCAATATTATGAATTTTTTTCTCTTATCCAACATACTAGCTTTGCCAGTCTCCATCACCATGAGTACAATAAAGTGTTACTCTGATTTCAGTGCGTATCTGGTAGAACTGCAGGGCAATGGCCTGAATGGATGAAACCAGGAGTGAGGGTAGTAAGAGGTCCTGATTGGAGGAACACTGTCCGGGACCCTAAAGCTGTAGACCTAGGAACATTGTGTTATGTACCTAAAAACGCTAGTGAGAATAAGGTTCTTGTTGTGTGGGATACAGGACAAGAAAGAAGGTATAACTCTGGATTTAAGGGTCCCTATGAATTGAGAGCTTTTGACACTCAACAAGTTGGTAAGCATTGAAGTTGAAGGAAATTTATTTCTGTATTTTGTGGTTTGTTTGTTTCAGTTTCAGAACTTAAATGTATTATAACAGGGCTCCAATTTAAGCTTGCATACTCGCAAAATGCACGTGTACTTTGAAAATTGCGAGTAACTTTTATTGTAACTCGAAATCACTGCTAAATATGCATTTTATTAGATAATAAATCTATCAGGTGGGACTAGCAAGTGAACATGAATAGATTTAATACACTGGCTCAAGAAGAACCAATAGCAAAAAATCCTAACCAGACCCCTCATCAAAGCCATATGCTTAGATTTGGAGAGGAAATATTGAGTGTTTTTCTCATTTTGCGAGTTGAAATAAATTAAGTTATATTTTTTGTTAAATTTGAGCCCTGATTAAAATATGTTGACCGAATATGTTTGAGTAAATTACATTGCAATTGACATTGGATGTCAATTTATAAAGTAACTAGCAATTTAGCATAGTCGGGAGATTTATCGGACAACCCTCACAGTTATTGGGCATAACATGTTATATTCAAATATCATAGATTTACAATTATGATTACATTTAAGTAATAGTTAAGTCACACATTTAATCAAAATTGTATTGAAATTGAAAACATAGTTTGGTTTTAAGTCTGCTTCTATATACATGTATATATTCAGCCGATTTTTCATCTTGTACAATAATTGTTGTTCATTGAAACCACCCTCAGACAGGCAATCCCTTACAGTATCCATTTACACCTGGGTGGTGCGGAACAACTGTAGGGTTATTTCTTGCTCAAGGAAATTAGCAGTGCCCCTAGTTGGAATCGAACTTAAGACCTCTCGATCCCTACGCTAGCATCCTACCACTGGACCACTGCTCCTACCCAAATATTCACTGTGAGTCTAGTCTAGTCAATAAGTAAACAATGACAAGATTTTTCATATGTGAAAACCTATTTTCAGGTATAAAGCATAAGAATTTCAAATGTGCTGGGTGTAAAATGCAACCTTTACGAGGTATAAGGTTTTCATGTTCTCAATGTAAAAGTGTTGATCTATGTGTGACTTGTTATTGTAAAGATGAACATGATGTTAGCCATTCATTCCTCAGATACGATTTACCAAACCAAGGGGGGTAAGTAGAAAGTGAATCTCATTCAGATATTTTTTTTCTAGAATTTTCATTACATCCCTGCCTTTCAAAATGTGAATTCTTAACATAATAACATATTTTTTTCTTATAAATTCCTTACTTCTGCTTTTTTTTGCTCTGCTTCAAAATTCAAATACATTGTTCTGTAAAAAAATGAAATTCATTTTTTTCATCGCAAGAAAAAAAGTTGTTAGAGAGTGAAGAAAATTACGCACACGGTGATAAGATAACATGTTTCATTCTCTGAAAAGTCGAAGCACTTGTGACCTCATTTAGGAAAATATATATGTAACTTGGTGAAATGCAAAATTAGGGTTGAAAATGAAATAGAAAAAATGCATTGGAGCAGTGGGTCTGATGGCTTTTTCTGAAAGACAATCACCGAGAGAATAAGTTGGCCAAATTACCTACAAATTGCCTGCCAATTAGAAATGAAAGAAAAGCAACTGGAAATAGCTAAGATGGAAAAATGGCTATTATGGGGACATGTTCCAACAGTAAAGGGTACCTGAGTATTAATAAATCAAATTTTTAGTCAGATTTTTCTACAAAACAATTTGGCTTATAGTTTGGCGAAACCGGGTTGGTATGTGGGCGGGTGCCTGGTGTCGTTAACTATGCATTGAAGTTTTCTCTTTATCATATTTTTCTGCCATTTATTGTCAGATCTTTATAAAACTTCATTCAATGATAAAATACCATGTGATTAACAGAATTAGAAAGTAACCACAACTGTACCTGGCTTTATTTGATTTTTGTGATGATTTTATTGTAGTGTAAGTTTACCTCCAAGAAAGGGTTCTTCATCTTTAAAATTGATGGGTGTATTTTTAAAATCGGAAGTTATACGAGGACCACATTGGTCATATACTGGGAGTGATGGAGGTAAGTCTATTGTACATTCTGCAACATTTTGATGGCTTCACTTTACAAAGAAACTCAAATATTGTCACTTCTCATTTTTCAGATTTTTACATTAGGTTACCTTTTATCTGCCAATTAGGCCACACTTGTTATATTTTTAGTCTTACGAGAATTTTTCTTGAAAAAAATTGGTACGGTATGATGAAATGAAAATATAAAAAATATATAAGATGCAATTACAATCAACTTTCAAACCCATTTTGTACAAGCTCTGAGTGAAATTGATATTTACCTTAGAAAATCACTGACATTTTCTCAAACTTTGTGATCAATGATTTGTTGAGCTTTTTCTTACTGGGAAGTGTTCGTTTTTTTTCTTTTCAATAATCAAGATTTTTTTTCAATTTCTGAAAAATTAGGGTCAGGATTTTTGTAAGACTATAAATATGAAAGGTCCGGCCTTATAGAAAAACAACAATTTCTTTCATGTTTTACTGTGAAATGTAGTGTTTATAAAATCTTAAACTTTCACTGTTACAGTAGTGAAATTAAAATAATGTCATTTTATAAGACAAATGACGTCATCTTGAAAGAATACTGATGTCTTTTAAGAGGAGAAATGATGTTGTCATATTTGTTTAAAAAATATCTTTAAGAAAATACAGAAAAAAAACTGAAAGAAATAGAATATTTGTCACTATTATATGATAAACATTAATTTTTATTGTTTGTTTGTTTGTTTGTTTGGGTTTTACGGCGCACCAACACAAAAAAGTCATATCGCGCCGAAAGCAATCAATGATACTACCAATTCTAACGAAATTAACGATGCAAAGCTCCATATCCTACTACAAACATCCACCTCTTTCAAAAAGTTAAGTATCGCATATGATGATACAGACCCAAAAAGTTCTCCAAGTGAGTCCACTTTAAAATGTCTGTCACGAATGCATCCAAGATCCTGACAGTCAAGGAGAACGTGTTTTACATTGAAATGCTCGTCACATGGTACACATTCAGGTGCCTCCTCTCCCTCGAGAAGGCATGAATGTGTCAATCTGGCATGACCAACTCTACATCGCGCAATCACCACTTGATCTCGGCGACCAGAAAACACTGTTGACGAAGACGAACCAAGGGCCGGCCCCATGTCATGCAACCCACAAAACACAGCACGACTCCACACAGACTGCCATCCCGACTCAACTAAAGAACCCACCGAACATTCGAAGCCGCTGCCTGGCAACCCGACATCTACCGGTTGAAGGCCCAAAGACTCTCCAGCCAAAATGTCCACCTCCCCACCCCCATGTACACCAACATGACCTGGCATCCAGCAGAGGTGCACCACTTTAGATTCTAGTATTTCATGTAATCCTAATTCAATATCCCTGACAAGCACATTGTCTGAACTACGATTCCCCATGGCCAGCAATACAGACAGAGAATCCGAGAAAATAACAAAATTGCTATTAATACCACCCGACATGCACGATAAAGCAAGATCCAACGCCCCGACTTCGGCCGCAAATATGGACGCCCGGCCAGGCAACCGCACTCCTGCAACGAACGAACCCTCACACGCAGCGCAACCAACCCTGCCACCACCCCCCCGAGCCGTCGGCAAACAAATGCGTACAATCCCCATACCCTTCTAATACGCCCACGAACTCCGACCCGAAGGCCTCTGGGCTGGTAAAAGACCCACGAAAGTCCGACAGGTCCACATTCACGCCTGGCACGTTGCAGGCCCAAGGAGGGACACCTCCATCACAGCCCCGTAAAACGGCATAAGCGTTGACATTAAGCACTTCCAAATCGCTCCCAACGCGCAGGCCAAACGGCTTAATCCCGCTCGGCTTGCTGCCAAATTTATCAATGCAACCCGGCCCAAAAACAACCCCTCGCGACGGGCCACCACTGCCAGAAGACACTCGAGCCGCGTACTGCAATGAAAGCCCTTGCCGACGCAATCTCAATGAAGGCCCGCCAGCTTCAACACAAAGACCCTCAACAGGCGAAGCCTTAAAGGCACCAAGGGCAACACGCAAGCCCCGGCTATGTACCACACCAAGCACCCGCAAGCACGACCCACGCGCCGACACGCACACAACCGACCCATAACCCAGCTTTGAACGAACAAGACTTCCGTACAACCTAAGCAACGCCTGGGAACTTATCTTGACTCTTATTCTACGCCTCTCTTAATATTTTTTCTGAGTTCTCTAGGGCAAGTATTTTTATTTGTCGATACTCGAACCCTACTGTGGGATTTTTGCCATTTTCAAAAAAAAAAATTGTGAAAAATCTCGAATTCTTAAAAAGTCATTTTGAGGATTTATTTCCCAAACAAATTGTTTCAAATTTTTCAATGTGTCATTTCCTGAAGCATTGTGTGTAAAATCAAGAAGGAAACTTAAATGAAGTCCGAAGCCTAATAAAAAACAACCATAGATTTAAAAAATGTTTTGTAGGTTGTTGCTACTCTCCTTTGCATCCCTCAAAAGTTTTGTGAACACGTTTACTTTCTAACTCTGCTAAATGACTGTGAGCAAACAGATATTTCTATTTTTAGACAGAGATACAAACACGTTATAAATGCATGACCGTCAAGTGAATTTTAAAAATAATTGTTTGATTGACTGCTAGAATGCGAAAAATTCTCACGGCTCTTATTTCAATATGTTGATATGCAAAGATGTTGGGCAATTTTGCATTGGTAAAATAAAAGAAAATTAACCAAATTGAAAGTAAATATTGATCTCTTTACACATATACCTCTGATCTTTTAACTGTAAACATAGAGCATAATCAATAAAATACGAGTTAAATGCACGTTGTATATGACGTCACTAGTATTATCAAACAATATAATGGCGTTTTTACATGTCTATTTATAATTATTATTGTCAGGTGATCGTTTCAACTAATGGAAATGCGTATAAAGTTTTTCGATCAAATTGGAATTGGTAAACTTTCATTGGTCGTTCAAAAGTTCATAGTGAAGGTCAATATCATAAATCGACACGTTTTAATGCAGCATGTGAATGTGCTATGTTCAATAAGCTATGAAAGGAGCGTTGGTCGTTGCAATCTAGTGTGAATCACAAGATATTGATTTATACACTTCAAATTTTATTATACAAGGTTCTATTATTCGGAAGCTTTAATTATACCAATACCGAAACCGGGTAAAGACAATACTGACCCCCTTAACTATCGACCAATATCTCTTACAAGTTGTATCAGCAAAACTTGAGATGTATGGTTAATAAACGACTTAATTGGTATTTAGAATCGAACGATATTATAACTAATTGTCAATCAGGTTTTCGAAAACAGCTAGGTACGAATGATCATTTAGTTCGTCTTGAATCCTTCATTAGGGAGGCTTTTGTCAATAAACAACACGTAGTTTCAATTTTCTTCGATCTTGAGAAAGCCTACGATACAACTTGGAAATATAGTATTCTCAAAGATTTAAAGATGCCGGTCTAAACGGTAGATTGCCAATGTTCATTTCAAGTTTTCTGTCTGACAGAAATTTTAAAGTTAAAGTAGGATCAACATTATCAGACAGCCATAAACAAGAACAAGGCGTGCCACAAGGCAGTATTTTATCTGTTACACTTTTTGGACTAGAAATTGATAATATAGCTAAGGTAATAAATCCTGGTACAGATTGCTCATTATATGTTGACGATTTTTTAATCTGTTATAGATCTAAAAATATTCGAAGTATCGAACGCCATCTACAACAGAACTTGGATAAAATTCATAAGTGGGCAACAGAAAATGGTTTTAAATTTTCCAAGTCAAAAACACAATGTGTACATTTTTGTCGATTAAGAAAACATCATAATTATACCGAACTTTTCATTTCTGGCTCAAAAATTCCTGTTGTTAATGAAGCTAAATTTTTAGGCGTTGCATTTGATAAAAAACTCTCTTTTATACCTGACTTAAAATCGCTGAAAACAAAATGTATTAAAGCTTTAAATCTACTAAAAGTACTTTCACATACTGATTAGGGATCTGATACCCAAACATAACTTAAATTATACAGAAGTCTCGTTCGTTCAAAACTAGATTATGGGTCAATTGTGTACGGATCAGCACGTAAATCGTACTTGCAAATGCTTGATACAATACATAACCAGGGCTTACGTATTGCCCTTGGTGCCTTTAAAACTTCACCTGTTGAAAGTCTTTATGTTAAAGCTAACGAGCCATCATTAATGCTAGGTTTACATCTGGCCACGATCTCCCCGATTAGCCAGAGGCAAAAAAATCGGGGAGCTCTACGATTAAATGGTTTACTCCACGTTCTGTTACGCTTCCTTACGAATTCAGCACGTTTTGTTGCACTCAACTGCGCTTTGCTACGATCGAGCCCACGATTTGCATCACGTTCTGTTACGCTTTGTTGCGATCAACACGATTGACTTCCACGCTCCACCACGTTCCGTTACGTCCTGTTAAGATCTCCCACGTCAAAGCCGCTTTGTTGCGATCTCCTGCGATTTGACCTACGATTTGAGACAAATGACCACGTTTTACGTCACGTTTTGATATTTAAATAAGAAACAATTCTTTCCCAGCGACGCGGGATGAAAAAATGTGTCCACGCTGGTCCCGATCTGCTGCGATTGTACTCCACGTTCGGTACGTTCCGTTACGTTTTGTTACGAAGGCCACGCTCTGTCACGATTAGAAAATGAATAGGGGCAATCGTGGTGAAATTTAAGTTTGATTTAAAATCTGTCCCGATGCCCACGATGTCCCCGATTCAACCACGTTCCGTTACGCTCCCCCACGATCACCCCGATTCGACTCCACGCTCTGTTACGTTCGCCACGATGGTCTGGAATCGGGGACATCGTGGTAATCGTGGCCAGATGTAAACCTAGCATAAAATTACGTCGACAAAAGCTTTCATTACAATACGCAACTCGAATATCTTTTAACAATAGTAACCCGGCGCGAAAAGTTGTTTTTAAACCAAATAACATTTATAAATTTGACATCAAACCGAACGATATTAAACCATTTGGCCTGCGCGTTAAAACGACTTAGAAATGCTTAATATCAACACTTCTGCCGTTTTACAGAACTTAGATGAAAATGTCCCTCCTTGGCCCCTGGGTTAAAGGTCAAGCTCGCAAGGACATGACAAGGAAAAACCTTGAGAATAACTCATCAACTACTTTATCTAGGTTCACCTAAATTTATGTATTGATACTCTTTGGGTCCAGGGTGTGAACTTTTGGTTCTGAGGCCCCAGGGTCAAGGTCACTGGAAGTTTATATGGGAAAACTTTGTGCCTGTGGTAACTCAACCAAGGTCAAGGTCACAAGGACTTCATATGAGATAGAACACAGCATGGACTGCACACGAGCTCTTGTTAAAAGTATCGAATTAAAATTACATGAACTTTTAAAATCTACAATAGTTCACCTCTGCTGGGTACCAAGTCATATTGGTATACATGGAAATGAAAAAGTAGACATTTTAGCAAAATAATCTTTAAACCTTCAACCAACAGATATCAAATTAGCAAGCAGTGACTTCAAATATTCAATCAACACGTTAATTAAGTCAAAATGGCAATCTATGTGGAACAATGCTATTTTAATAAGTTACATGACATAAAGCCAACCCTTGATTCATCTTCGTCAATAATATTTTCTAATCGCCGAGATCAAATAGTGGTTACGCGATGTAGAATTGGTCATACCAGATTAACACATTCATACCTTCTTAAAGGAGAGGAAGCACCTAAATGTATACCATGTGACGGGCATTTCAATGTAAAACACTTTCTCCTTGACTGTCAGGATCTTAAATACATCCGTGACTGACATTTTAAAGTGAACTCACTTAAAGAACTTTTTTAGTCTGTACCATCATATGCGATACTTAACTTTTTGAAGGAAAAAAATGTATGTAGTAAGATATAGAGCTTTACATCATTAATATCGTTTGAATAAATAGTATCATTGATTGCTTTCGGCGCGATATGACCTTTTTGTGTTGGTGCGCCGTAAAACCCAAACAAACAATCAAACAAATTCTATTATTCGGATTTCTTGAGAAATAACTCATAAATTATTTACAAGATATAAACTATATTGTACTCCTAATAAATCACAATGATTCAGTGTAGTTAAGCTAACATCATAATACTCGATTTTTATTTTTTTTACCTTCTCCTGTCAACATTTTTGTAAGCAGATTTCGAGTATCAACAAATAAAAACTTGCCTAGGTAAAATAAAAATTTATCTTACATTTTGAATAAAAAATATTCAGTTTTACTTGTAGACTCTTGAGTTGTACAAAATTCAGTTTTACTTGTAAACTCTTGGACTATACAAAATTCATTTTCACTTGTTGACACTTGGTCTATACAAAATTCAGTTTCACTTGTTGACTCTTGGACTGTACAAAATTCAGTTTCACTTGTTGACTCTAAGACTGTACAAATATCAGTTTCACTTGTTGACTCTTGGACTGTACAAAATTCAGTTTCACTTGTTGACTCTAAGACTGTACAAATATCAGTTTCACTTGTTGACTCTTGGACTGTACAAAATTCAGTTTCACTTGTTGACTCTAAGACTGTACAAATATCAGTTTCACTTGTTGACACTTGGACTGTACAAAATTCAGTTTTACTTTTTGACACTTGGACTGTACAAAATTCACTTTCACTTGTTAACTCTTGGACTATACAAAATTCATTTTCAATTGTTAACTCTTGGACTGTACAAAATTCAGTTTCAATTGTTGACACTTGGACTCTACATATTCAGTTTCACTTGTTGACTCTTGAGTTGTACAAATATCAGTTTCACTTGTTGACACTTGGTCTGTACAAATATCAGTTTCACTTGTTGACTCTTGAGTTGTACAAAATTCAGTTTCAATTGTTAACTCTTTGACTGTACAAAAATCAGTTTCACTTCTAGACTCTTTGACTGTACAAAATTCACTTTCACTTGATGGCACTTGGACTGTACAAAATTCAGTTTCACTTGTTGACTCTTGGACTATACAAAATTCAGTTTTACTTGTTGACTCTTGAACTATACAAATTCAGTTTCACTTATTGACTCTTGGACTGTACAACATTCAGTTTCATTTGTTGACACCTGAACTGTACAAAATTCAGTTTCACTTGTTGACACTTGGACTGTACAAATATCAGTTTCACTCGGTTTGTTTTAGGTGACTGTACAAAAGGTGTAGTTCAGGCTTTTGTTGAAGACAAGGATGGTTATGCTAATGCCTGGGTTCGTGTAAAATGGGAAATAGGTCATGATGTGAAAGAATATAGGTTTGGTGTCGGAGGCTATGTAGATGTTGTAGCATCGAAAGTTGTAAATGGTGGTAAAGTGTATTGCGATCACCTTCCAGTCATAGGTTTGATTATTTTTTGTTTTTATATTAGCCAGATTTTTCAACAGAAACATTTGGCTCATAGTTCCTCAAAATCAAAGCAGGCACAATGGCGTCCTTTGTTGTTAAAATTGCGATGAAGTTTTTTTACTGTATATCTCTGTCATTCTTGTGTTGTTTACAATTGCGTTAAAGTTTTTTTACTGTATATTTCTGCCATTTATGGTCTAAATGAAACTTTATTAAGTGATAATATTCAACTGATAAATAGAATTACGGAATAACTGTACATCTATTATGGTTTGTTATAGATATATTTTTTCTCGTTACTTTTGTGATTTCATAATATTAGGATTGTAGGAGCAGTGTTCCAATGGTAGGATGCCCACCTAGGGATCGAGAGATCCCAGGTTTGATGCTCACTTAGGGCACTGCTAATTCCTTGAAAAAGAAATAAACATACAATTGTTCCACTCCTCCCAGGTTAAAATGGGCACTGTGAGAAATTGCCTGCCTGAGGTTGATTTCAGTGATCAGAAGTTATCGTACAAGATTGTTAAGTCGGCTGAACATGTATATGGAAACAGACTTTAAACTGCTTTTTTACTTTAAACTAATAGAAAATCAGAAATATGAAGCATAGGGCAATAATATAATACTAGGCTTGAAGTTCCCTGAGTATTTTTGCACTTCAGTATTTTCATGACTGAAGACTTTCATTAACATATATGATTTCAGTGAAACATTCTATGAGATATCATGCAATAACTGAAACCCTTTCCTGCTAGAGGAGAAATTACATGATGTTATAATGTGGAAATGATATCTCAACATTACACATATGTAGAAGGCGTGGACGAACTTTCGTTAGTTTGAATCCCACCCAAAACCTATCCCATGTTTTCATGAGCTAGAAACTTTAGCCTACTAACTCAGTACTCGGGGCCACGGCCGTGGCATAGTGGTTAGCATGTCTGACTTCGAATCCAGAGATCGCGGGTTCTAGTCCGGTCGCGGTAGGTCATACTCTATACATGAGTTGTCATCCTCGTGGTAGGGTAAGTTAGTACTGGTGATAGAAAAGTGTCCAGGACACATATAGTAGGAAGAGCTGGCCGTCGTATATATGACCTTAATATGTGTTGAATACGACATTAAAAAAACAACCCAAAAAGCAAAACAAAAACTGGAGGACCAGGAAGATGACTGGGAAGTGATTAATTTAAGTTGTAAGAACTTGTTTCGCAATTGAGTAAAATAGATTAGTATTAACCAAAAAAGTATAAACAGTACACAGAAAAAGCATTTGATTTAAGTATTGGGAATATTGTTTGATCAGCAGGTCAAATTCAGTGCCCGACTGGTAGAGTGTACAATTTTCATAGTCTGGATTACCTGCCTCTTACCACTATCACTAATTGGCCAGGCAATACACAATAATGGCGGCACCCGCCATGGTATCTTCGGATCACATTTTTTTTATTTTCACTTTATTTCGCAACACAATGGTCAATTTAGTAGGACATCGGTACTATATAGGTCATTCCAAGTTGGTTTTTACCTTGTGCCCTTTAATTTGGTGAACGAGTAACCAAAATAATGTCTGCAAAGTAGACACTATTCGGACGTTGACTATTTCACGTTAGAATTTCGGAAACACTATTTAGCATAAATGTAATCAAACGCTTAATACAAAATGTATAAGGTATCCATTGTAATTCCTGTACTCAGTTCCTTTGATTTAAGAATTTATATTGAGACATTTGAAAACATAATTATCCGATATCTTGTACAATTCATCTGGACCATACGCCGCCATTATTCTTCTTTGCCTGACGTACTTTTTCCCGTCAAAGTATCATTAGGAACCAAACAACACATTTTACACTCTTGCTTGTCAAATTATTTTATTATTATTATACCTCACATTATTTGTTTACTATATATATAGCAATCCGTAATGTTACCCTCTTGATATCATCTATCGGCCCCCTTAGTGTGATGGAGTACTACTGAGTTGGAGTTTGCTAATACTGGGATCCAAGTTTTTAGTTGTTCAATTGTTACCTCCCTTGCACAGATGCTTTTTAAGAAACAAGAAACTTAACAGTATGAAAATGTCTTCATGTTTAGAAGCAAATAAAACAGATAAAATTATATTGTTTGTGTCTATTAAATTGTCAACAATTTCTGAGCACAATATAACCTTTCTGTGTTGATGTGCCGTAAAACCCGAACAAACAAATCTGATTTTTGTTTTTGATGTGATAAAACAAATATCACATCCTTCTGAGGATGATGGAAGGAATGTTCATCATTGACAAGTAATGTCAATCTCGGCTAAAGCGTCGGTTATCATTTCTAGTCTCGGGTGAATATTCTGTTCTATCACCATATGTATGATGTGATATTTATACATGTTGTATTGTAGGTTTAATCAAAGTCAGGCCTGGTGACAAAGTATCCGTACACAAAAGTCAAGAAGAGTTTAAAGCTGAGCAAATTAAGGGAGGTGTCCCTGGTGGCTGGAACGAATCTATGAAACAGGTAATGTTGTGAACAAATGTTGACTTTCTTCTTTTAATGTGCTGGGCCATTGGTTTTTTTTTGGGGTTTTTTTGAAAATTTTATCAAAACTTTTGCCTTTCTGTATGTAAATTTTCTGCTTTTCTCCAAATTGTGAAACTAAACTTGTTTTACAATCAGCAAAAAGTTTTATTTAAATGTATACTTTTTTCTTATGTCATTGTAATAAAAACACTCTCATAAAAAGTACTTGCAGAATCATGTTTCCTGCCTTGCCACAGGCAGAAAACAGACATTATATGGTTGCTATTAGATTTAGACTTATTGACTCAAAATAATTTGCTATTAATTGTAAAATTTTAGTCATGGTTGTTTTGTGAATTTTTAACAGTTTTCCTTGCTCCATTTTGAGGCACAAAAATGACTTTGAGCTCATTCTAGAGGATTGTAGTACATAAGTGTAGGATTGTTGTTAGGAAAGCACAAATTGTTGCTAGTTACAGTTTAATTAAACTGTTTAAATTTGGTTTAGAAGATAAATACAAAGTGTAATGTTATCATAGTGGTGAAATGATATCACATTACATTTGTGTTAAATTTAAATATTCATGAATTTTTCATTGAGATCTTTTTATTTTAACTTGTGTGCTCAGAAAATCACGTTTTACCTGGTGACGATACCACTCTTGAAAACATGTTTTTTGAGCTCACTTGGTAAAATAAATATAAATGTATCTACCTTTCACCCAATTTGACAAATATCCTCTATATATATTTACACAGTGTTTAAAAGAGATTGGTACAGTTGTTGAATCATTATATCAAGATTTAATGTGTAAAGTCCAATATAAAGATGGTAATGTGCATATTGTAGTGTCTTCAGCCTTATACAGAGTAAGTTGATTGTGTTTTTCGTCACCTCTTAGAATTTCTTAATAAAACTTTTAATTTCTAGGGGTAATGGGTTTTGATTCATCTGTTTATTAAATATTTAAGTACCCTTATTCAGGTGTGAAAATTTCGAAACTGTATTTTCTAAGACAACCGCTAACATCTGTAGCAAGTTTTGAGTTTGTCATCCACTGGTGAAGACATATGCTTAGATCTAGGTTAACATTTTAGTCCAAAGTTGTATATCTGTGAGGGACAGTGAGTGGAATAACTACCTCTTTGGACATGACTGAAACGTAATTGTGTTATGATGTAACAGGTAGCATTATATAACCTGTTAATGCTAAGCCTGCCTTAGCAGCACCCGTGGCTTAGTGGTTAGCATGTCTGACTTCAAATCCGGATATCGCGGAATCAAGTCCGGTTGCGTTGGTCATACCCTATACATGAGTTGTCATCCTCGTGGTAGGGTAAGTTAGTACTGGTGATAGAAAAGTGTCCAGTAAACACACAGTAGGAAGGGCTGGCAGTCGTTTTTATGACCTAAATATGTGTTTAATACGACGTTAAAAAAGTAAATAAGCATGCCTTATTAAACAAACAAATTTGCAAACAAGTAACAAAAATTTAAAAGTACATTGTAATGTAATTACTGTTTATTGTCAAAGTTCCATGCTAGTGCATGATCACCGAATTTACATCTATTACCTCTGGTCATACTTACTGCTACTATTATCTACCTGTCAATCTCCATGGGGAGTAATTTTGCTTCATTATTTGTGCAGCCGACTAATTGGTGCTACAGAATTATACATCCCTTGCACATAGTGATCGAGGGTTCGTGGGTTCGATTCCCGCGCAGGGCATACTTTCGTGGAGCTTGGTCATGAAATTATTTCTACGGCCGTTCTCCCTCCTACCAATGATTTTTAAATATGTTGGGCAGTTGTCAGTCACTGACGAAAGAATGCGCTTAGTATTTGGTTAACAGCTAAATCTAGAGATTTAGCCTTTCTAGGAGGAGTGAGTAGGTTGACTGACTGCTGTTATATGTCCTATACGATGTGTTGCTATGGAGTTAAACCCATAAAAAAACACTCATTTACACCTTGGTAGAGTAAAACAGTTGTAGGTAAATTTCTTGCTATGGGGAATTAGCAGTGCCACTGTCAGGATTCGTACTAAGAACCTCTTGATCTCTAAGAGCATGTTCTACCACTGGAACACGGTTTAGTATCTGGGTTTTTTAATATTTCAGGTTGCAGGTTTTAGAGAAGGAGATGCTGTAGAGATTATTTCAGATAAGAAAATGTTGACTAAACTTCAAGAAGGTCATGGCAGTGTACCTAAAGATATGTTAAATGTATGTCTTTTTTTAACTTCGGGTAAAGTCCGTCAGTATTAACCTAAGCTGAAACTTCCAGATTATTTTAAGTACACACTAACATTAAATTGTGAGCTTCCGTACGAATGTATATGATTATACACGTGTTAATAACAATCTATGTGATTAGTATATTATAAATTATAAAAGAAGTTAACATACGAGTCATTAGCGCAGTAGAATAAAGTGTTGGCAATTAAAAAGATTTTATCTGCTTTTTGTTTAAAAGAATTACACATAATTGTTTCCTAATCAGCTAAATTGTAATGGAAGGGGAATTTAACTGCAGGGAATGAGGAATTCTGTATCAATATCGTATTATTGTTTTTTGTTAGAAAAGTAATATCAGTCTACATGTATTCTTTTTTACTGGGGATCTCAACAGAAGTTCGAATATCGGAACGTTCATGATAATGATTTGGTATCTAAATTCAATTTTAACAACGGGATACTTTATTACGGGGTACTTATTACGGGGTACTGAATATTTCAGATGTTTTAGACTGCCAGAACAAAAGGCTGAAGACTTGTCATAATTATGTGTTGTATTAATTTTTAAACCAGGCATGTGGACAACTTGGACGTTTGATTAAAATTCAGCCTGATGGTGATTTAGAAGTTCTTGTGAATGGTAACAAATTTGTATTTAACCCAACCACATGTACCCCTGTTGATGATAAAAAAGTCGCCAGTAAAGCTCCGCCAGTTCCCTCCTCTGATTCAGAGAGTGAGGATGACGAGGATGATGAGAATGATGTTCCTAGTGGAGACATGGTACCAGGCAGAAGAATTCTGAATGTTATTGACAAAAAAGAGGATTCTAAAAAAAACCTGAAAGGTTTGTTTTTTCTGTGTGAAACTATTCATTTTATTTTTCTGTAAACTGCTCAACATAATGAGCTGGGTGATCAGATTAATGTGTCATTTACTGTCTTACAACATATTTTAGTAATAATAACGATAATGATATTAGTAATAATGAAAGCTATACATTAGGACAAATTTAATTCTCCATGTGGACCAAAACCAACCTTGTCATTTCCTGGGGAAAGACATTTTATTATTTGTTTGTCTTGTTGAATTTAACGCCGTAGCAACACCTTGTATTGTTAATATCACGGCGGTCAGTCCACTAACTCACTGTTCCTGGAAAGGCTGTATCTCTGGATTAAGCTGTTTATTAACTACTAGGCGCATAATTATGTCAGTGACTGACTACTGCTCTACATGATTTAAACTCAGTAGTAGGAGTGAGAATGGCCATAGAAAATTACCAAGTATGTCCCGCCCCGAAATCGAACCTACAACCCCTCGATCAGTAGACTTGTGCGCTTCTGACTGAGCTAGCCGGTGCTTTGTAAATAAGTATCTGGGAACCTAGAAGTGGTCATCTGATTAATCAACAAGGGTGACACTAACAGTGTCTAAGGACTGTTAGGATCCCATAAGAAAAATCCATGGTTCTTTACTCAGGATTCTGTTAGGATCCATGTAAAAAATGCCCTGTTCTCACGTGAATTTGAATTTCCATGAAGTGTTGGTCGCTGCAAACTGGTATCTTAAATGTATGGTTTTTTTATTGGAGAAATCTTGAACATTAAGGAGGAATTTCTGTATTACTGACTAGGATTTGGAGGAGACGGGACTACTCAACCCGAGGACAACTTGACCCGATACAACTCAACCCGCAAGTAGGGACTACTCAACCCGTATGTAGAAACAACTCCGAGGACAACATATTTTTTATGATAAATAACTGATTTTATGTAATACGGGTTGAGTTGTCTAAGGATTAAGTTGTCCACAGGTTAGGTTATCCCTACTTACGGGTTGGTTTGTCCCAACTACAAGTTGAGTTGTCAATAGGTTGAGTTGTCCGCAGGTTGAGTTGTCTCGGACTAGTTCAGGTAAAAACCACTGGCAGCCGGCAATGTCCCTGTTCAAAAACACTTTATATACGTATAAGGTATATTACTAAAAAATGGTAGTTTTTGACCATTTTCACTTAGAAGTCAGTTTCTCCATTATAAATATATTTATTTTATTTTTGAAATAATGCACGTGTAGCTAAAGCTTTGCGCTTTCAAATGACACCAACATGTTTTGCATACGCCGAATAATAAAATCATGGGCAGATTTTAAACATCGCAATCAAACAGATCCAATTTAGTCTGTACTGAAGTCGCAAGAACAAAATACACTTTTGACGGCAAATTTTGAACTGTTAAATCGAATAAACTAAGTAAAACGAGGATATTTACGCATGCAATTGACCATAAAATGTTTTATGGAGTCAAACCGTATCAGTATTCAAGAATTTAATATAGTCGTGACGTAATGTCCATAGTGTACTTGTATAATTATGTAGTTCTTGCGACTTTTGTGTCTTCTGTTTAATCGTGATGTTTGAAATCGGTCTACGACCTTATTATACGACGAATGCAAAAGATGTTGGTGTCATTTGAAAGAGTAAAACGTCAGCTTTGCGTGCGTGTGTAAATCTATTAAATGAAATTATTATTGATGGAGAAACTAGCCTCTGATTGAACTTGGTTGAAAAACTACCATTTTAAGTAATATACCTTACATGTATATATAGTGCTTTTGATTCGGGACCGTGCAAGTCGCCTGTGGTAAAAACAGAAAGTGTTGTATCCTGATTAAAAAGATGCCTTCGTAGAAGTATTTGGCCTCAGAACCAGCAAGATTTAAAACTACACCTAGATATTTTAGAAACGGAATTTAATATATTTTTATTGTAATTGGACTTTGCAGAATTTTCAGAAGAATTTGGTTCCTGTGTTAGTAATATGAAAAGAAACCAAGATCCAGCAAGTGTAGCCGCTTCATTTTTTGAAGCATTTACCAAAGCTGATTTAGATACTGTTGCTAATTTAATCAGGGATCATCCTGACTTGGTAAGATATATAGGATATTTGTCAACTTTTGTCCTTGATTGATTTCTATTTCATCTAGTGAGCTTAGAAAGCATATCTCCAAATATAGAGTAGCTTATCATCACAATCATGCCCGTAGCCCTTATTTAGGCCATTTGTGCACCCATGTATTCACATCTGTCTTCCATTTCATTTTGTATTCAGTTCCTTTTGATGCTTCCATTAATCCCAGACCAGTCCATTGTCTAATAACGTTGGACCAATTCTCTGAGGTCTTCCCACTTTTCTGCTTCCTTAAACTTGCCCTAGCATAATACACTTACAAAGTGCTTTTTTCCTGGTAACGTGACCAAACCATTTTAGCTTCCGCATTTTTACAATATCCAAGAGGTTGTCAATTTTGCCATATTGTCGTTGGATTTCACCTCTAACAAATTTGTTATCATTTTTTTCTATCCTTTCAAGATATTCCATGAATTTTACGGAAACATTTTATATCAAATGCAACAATACGTTTTTCCAACTTTTTGTTAAGAGTCCTTGTTTCGCATCCATATAATACATGCTCATGAGTTGAAATAAAAAGATCTTACTCCAAAATTGTTAAATATTCTATTTCTTTATGTGTTTTGTAAAAGATCTTTTAAACAAACGTTACGTGACTTTTTTATCTGCTCTTAGATGACACAATCTTTTAAAAAGAAAAAAAAGAATATATATTTTTACTACTACGAAAATATTAATAATCACGTTCTGGCTGTATTTGTTCCCAAACCAGTTAAATCAATGGTAATATGGACCAATGGCAATGGCTATATCTATTTTTCAAAATGGTCGATTTTTAATCTAGTCTAATCACTATCAAGCAAAGAAATCACTTATTTCAGTGTTTAGTAGTAGTGACAGCTCTAATTACAGGGATGTAGAATTTCAAGATTGCTATTTGCCTATTAGCAAGTGAAATCAACTTGTCTGGAATCAAAGTGCACTTGTCAATACTATAAAAAATAATTAGAACTATGATATGCAATGCAAATTGTACATTCATTAGTAATGATAATTGATTGATGATAATTTAGTTCACTGTTAAATATGATTGAAACATTTAGACATCTACATTATCAAGTACATGTATAGCTAAGTCTTCGTATATTTAACAGCTAAAAATATAATTTGTTCACATACAATGGGCTGAAAATGTTAACTTGTCCACATACATAATAATCAAAATTATATAAGCTAGTGGAACAAGTCTGGCATAGGAATTCCTCGCGGCCGTGGCGTTGTGGTTAGCATGTCTGACTTCGAATCCGGAGATCGCGGGTTCGAGCCCGGTCGCGGTAGGTCATACATGAGTTGTCGGCCTCGTGGTAAGGTCAGTTAGTACTGGTGATACAAAAATGTCCAGGAAACATATAGTAGGAAGAGCTGGCCGTCGTATATGTAACCTAAATATGTGTTGAATACGACGTTAAAATCAAGTTAAAAAAAAGAATTCCTCACCGCTGCATTACAGTATTTTTTATTCAGGTTGACAATAAAGCTGAGGGGGGACGTTCAATACTACATTTATCTTGCCACGAAGGTTATGACACATTAGTACAACTATTAATAGACTCTGGTGCAGATATCGAATTACAGGACGACGAAGGTGATACACCTCTTCATTTTGCTGCTTTTGGGTAATTATAGATTTCATCATATGTTTACTCTTTATCCCAACATTTGGCCATAGCCTTTATCAAGAGACATTCTCTTAGATTTCTATTTTTATTGTCAACACGCAAACAACTGGAAATTAATTTCTGTTTTGGCAATAAAAACATAAAATGTAAATTTTTAAGAGTAGTGTCCCTTGATAAAGGCCTTTGGCTGAAACAATGGGAAGATTCAAGAATTAAACTGCTGTGAGTTGGCGTCCATGTATTCCTTCTTGGTTAAGTTTTTTGGTAAAACATTTTTATATTTTTCATATTATTTGAAACCACTGAAAGGATTGTTATCAAAACTTCATACTTGTCTTAAAGGGTTACAATTAGAGGTCAACTACTAAGTTGCATTTTTCTGACATGAATTTTGACTGAATTGTAGCTGTTGTATTTTTCAAAGTTCTTAGCTAGAAGTTTTGAATGCAAATATTATAACTTCAGCAAATGAAAGAATTCACTTAAATTTCTACCTATCTCAAGAAATTGCATATCAATGATTGGTTTTTAAACCAGCATCTCAGAAAGACTAGGATGCTGGTCTGTTTAATGTTACTTAACGACTTTTTAGACTTTTATAAACCTTTATGTTTAAAGGAATTTTTAAAGCTCAATTAATGAATGATTGTCTTGCAGTAAACAGCCAGATTGTGTACGATATTTACTACAAAGTGCAGCTGATCCTAATATACAAGATTATAATGGTTTTACACCATTACATGTATCAGTTGACCATCCTGATCTCGATTCTGTACAATATCTCATACAGCATAATGCTGATGTCACACTTACAGTAAGTATTCATTATCTATGAGCAAATCGATATTTCTGATATTAGACGAGGTCTCTAACATGTTTAAATTGTATGACTGTTACATGGTTTTAAAAATAGATGTGTAATCGACTACTAGAATGCAAAATATTCTCACGCCTATAATTTCAAAATGTCGATATGCCAAGATGTTGAACAGTTTTATATTAGTAAAATAATGGACAATTAACCAAAATGAAAGTAAAGATAGATCATTTTACATATGTATCTCTGTTTTTTTTAACTATAAACAGAGCGTATTCAAATCACAATGTAAATATAAAGCAAAGCCACGCTTATTATAACGTCATACGCGCTTACATTCGTCATTAGTATGATGGCGTTGTTTACTCTTCTATATATACTTATTTTAGTCAGATGATCCCTTCAACCAATAAAAATGCGTATACAGTTTTTCTGTGAAATTGGAGTTTTGTAAACTTTCATTGGTCGTTCAAAGTTCATAGTATCATAAATAGACACCCAATACAACAGCGTGTGAATGTAGTATATTCACTGAGCTACAAGGGAATATAACCATATTGCCATGGCTCTGAATTAGCTCCGATTTAAGCTTGCATTCTGGCAAAATATAATTGGATTAACAAAATGCAACTTCATTCCGTATTACAAGCTTGAGTGAGTTGCAATTGTCTCAAAAATAATAGTATGGCTCAAGCCGGTCATAAAACAGCCATGTTAATCAATAATATGGTATTTTACCTCCCCTTAGCTAACTCGAGGTGAGCTTTTAGGATCGTTGAATGTTCGGCGTCTGTCGTCCGTCCATAATTGTTTGTGAACACAAATTGTTAATTTTAGGCTCAATTATCTTTAAACTTTGTGAGGATGCTTGTATAGGTGATTGCTCGGATGAGATCGAACATGGATCGTCTTGGTTGAAAAACTAGGTCACAGGAGCTAAAAAATAGGAAAACATAGTTTACACTATAGTGGCTACTGTTTTGATCGAAATATCCTGGAAATTGGTCTGAAAGATTGTTTTGATGATTGCTATGTCAAGTATGAATATGGGTCACCTGGGGTCAAAAACTAGGTCAATCAGTCCAAAAACCCGTAAACACTCTAGTTGTCACAATTTTTTATCATTTGTCATCAAACATGGTCAGAATGCTTGTCTAGGTAGCTGTTTGGATGAGTTCGAACATGGGTCATCTTGGATGAAAAACTATTTCACAGGAGCTAAAGGATACATACCACTAAAAACATTTGTCTGACAGGCAGATGTGATGACTAATGAATCAGATTCCCATACAGGTCATCTTCCTATACAAAGTCTAGATTTGAAGCATTTGGTGCATGGAAGCGTGCTAAACTATTACCAAATATACCAAATATCAATCTTACTCTGTTCATGTATGCACACATATTATTCAGATGAGCGATAAAGGGTCGCCATTGCCCTCTTGTTAAATTACATGGCACATCTGTCATATTTAATTAAATATTCACCATAAAATTGATGTCAAATTTAAGTTAAGAATTAAACATAGATTGATTTCAATTTTAAATAAATATTCATTATAATATTGATGTGAAATTTAAATTAAGTTTTCACTAAAATGTTGATGCCAAATTTGAATAAAAATTTACTGTAATTTTGATGTGAAATTTAAATTTAGTATTCACCATGATATTGATGTCAAATTTAAATTAAGTATTCACCATAAAGTTGATGTCAAATTAAGGTTAAGTTTTCACCACAATGTTGATGTCAAATTTAAATTATGTATTCACCATTAAGTTGATGTCGAATTTAAATTAAGTATTCACCACAATGTTGATGTCAAATTTAAGTTAAGTATTCACCATAATGTTGATGTCAAATTTAAACCTTTACCTCATATTGTCCCCTTTTGTCCCCTGTATGTGATTCTAATACTGTCCCTTTTTGTCCCCTGAATGTGATTCTAATACAGTCCCCTTTTGTCCCTTTTAAACTTTATGCTTTCAAAAACATATTTCCACTAAATAAAGTATGTAAACATTTTTACAGAATATTGTAGATAAATCACTTACCTAATTGATGCTCAGAAAAAAATAGTATGCTATGTTTTGACTTTAATCTCAAATTTGATTTAAAACATCCAGTATACATCCAGATGTCACACTCATTGTACAGTCTGACTGGTTAAATTAATGTTTAATCCTTGGTTTTGCTAACAATTAAATCTCTTTTCTTTAAATAATAACTTTTTAGTGATAAAATATCATCTTCTAATGAACTTTAATTTTAAGAAAAAGTTTTTATAATGCAAAAATGATGATTTTGACAACAAAAATGTTTATTCAGAGAAATAAAAAAGTCTCCATATCTGTTACAATTTTTTTAGTTTTTAAGTTCGAGACTGTAGTTAAATATACAAATAAGTCACAATATCATCCTCAAAGGGATTAAAATTTATTAATCAGAGATGAGAGGTCATTATTTCAATTTTAACAGGCCCATTGAAGTTATATGATCTATATTGTTCTCACAGCTGCAACAATAAGTATGTGTTAATTGATCCTATCTTTAACTTTGGAATGTCAAACTGCTAGTGACACAATTAACACCAATTAACAATGATTATTAACTGCACTTTTGAAGGATATTGATCTTAAACATTTTTTACTAATTTAAATGATATATTTATGATGTATTTGATATCAATTTATGTTTTCACTTATATTTTTAGTTTTGTATAATATTTCAACTGTCATAACTTTTTTACTAATTGTTGAAAAATATATAATTCACACCATTGGATAGCAAATTTAATACTCTAAAATAGTTGTTTTTACTTAAATTTCATTAAATCAATATTTATTACAGTAAATGTCTGTTAAAATATATAGGTGTCAAAACAGTAGCCATCATTTAAACTTTCTTTAAAGATAAGGTACATTTTATCTCTGACTTGTATGAGAATATAATAAGGATCTGGTAGACTGCTGAATGAGGTAAAGAGTTAAATTAAGTATTCACCATAATGTTGATGTCAAATTAAAGTTAAATGGTCCCCATAATGTTTATGTCAAATTGAAGTTAAGTATTCCCCATAATGTTGATGTCAAAGTAAAGTTAAGTGTTCACCATAATGTTGATGTAAACTTTAAATTACGAATTTACTGTAACGATGTCAAATTTTAATTCACCATAAAACATTGAATGCAGTTACAAGATTGTACTAAGCACTGTTTTATTCTATGAGTGTTATTGTATCTGAGCCATTTTTGTATTGTTAAATTTTGGTTCAACTGTCAGTGGTGCATACTTTACTTTTCCTTATTTAAACCGATCATGGGTACAGTCATACTGTTGTAAGTATTTAAATCAGTTGGGTTAATATATTCACCACTGACAGCTGAATAAAATACAACTATGCTTTTTACAAAAGTTTTATTTTATAGACAAAAGATGGAGAAACAGTCATGCATAATGCCGTAGAACAAAAGGAATGTCAACCGACAATTGCTGAGTTAGTATTAAAGGCTCGTTCTGCTGACTTCAGTTTAACTAATAAAGACAATTTTAATGTACTTCATTGGGCTGTATTCAAGCAAAGTAGATCGTAAGTGGTTTTTTTTAATTACTTTTATACTTATCTATCATAATTATTAACTCCCTATACCAAGACTAAAACTGATTATTGACTACAAAATAATATCTAGCATTTCAGTGGAACAAATGCATTTTATTAGCCGGATTTTTTATCGAAAAAAGTTGGATTTTAGTTCGGTGAAACCTAAGTAGGCAGTCGGGCTGGTGTCCCTTGTCCTAACAATTTCGTTAAAGTTTGATTTACTACATAATTATTTCAGCCATCTATTTTCAGATCTTTGAAACTTCATTCAAAGATTATATAGTATGTGATGAACAGAATTAGAAAGTACATGTAACCGCAACTCTACCTGGCTTTACTATGGATTTTACTACTATTTCCCTTTGTAAAATTTGCATTAAAGTTTCTTTTGTAACAACATAAACTTGATCTAAATTTCCCCCATCTACGAATGTGGTTTCCACATTATGTTTCTTGTTTTATTTCAAATAACTTGTAACAGCAAGAAAAGTGTATGTATCTCTCTTTTAACTTCATGCATTTCGAAGTGAAAGTAGGCTGAAAGCAAAGGTACAAAGTTTATAAATTATAAAAGAAAGTTTTGATCACTTACTGTTGAATATGAAATTTTGTTAAACAGTGTTTCATTCAACCAAGATTTTTCATCTAATTGTAATGATATATTTACCAGAGCTGTACAGATCATCATAGATAAAGAGCCTGGTATCATAGATAAGCCATTTTACCCTGATGGATTTTCAGCCCTACATATAGCTGCTGTGAATGATTTTGTTGAACTTGCTGGTCTACTTCTTGGACAGGTAAAAAGATTTTGCGTCTTGATTTAAAGTTCATAGTAATTGTGTGATTGCCAGACGCCTTCATAAAGCCTTTATATACAGTAGTAGCTTTCATGGTACATGTATACAATCTTCAGAATGTAAAATGAAGCACTTCCAGGGTTGTCGCAAGACTGTAGTAACTCACTCTTTAACCCAATGCACTTACTACAATCTTGCGGGCAACCCTCGACTTGTTTCTGTCAAATTCTTGCTGCAGCCTAAAATAACGAATATTTTAAATAATGCATAGATTTACAGTTGCAATTCTTTGTCCGAAAATGACCACATCAGCATGTGAATTGAAATTGCTTACTCTGAATCTTCTTCACAAAATAGTTTTGCTCATGACCGAGTTTACCATTTGATACGATTTTGGGGCGAAAAAAAGGTAGTAATTAATTTATGTGCTGTTTGATTTCATTTAATTATATGTCTGGAAAGAAAAATTGACTGAAAACACATTTTGTTTATCCTATTAGTTGTTAATGTATAGGGGTGACTATTGCGGCCAAAAACACTATTGCGATAGTATTGCGATAATAAAAGTACTATTGCAATAGTATTACAATAGTCAAAAAACTATTGCGATACTATCACGATAGTTTTTTATGATAAAAACAACGGTAAACAGTCTCAAGTCTTTTACAATAAACAATGTTCTTGGTCAAAGACAGAACTCAAACAGAACATTGCAGGAAAATGTTTCAAAGATTTCGCCAGAATTTAGTTCACAGGAGTGGAGAAATCTACAAAATAATGACTTAATTTGAAAATAACTTTTCTGTATCAAATAACAACTTGTCAGTTATTTGGTTTTTTGAAATGCTGATTAATCAACAAACTGTTTTATTCAACTAACTTTTTGGTTATTCTAACTCTTTGTCATCGATTACCATAATTACATAATGATAATGATAAACACAGTATAGTTATGATAGCATCTTCAGTATTTTAATTGAATTTAAAAAACATGTAATTATGCTTCATTTTTAAAATTACACCGAAACAAATGTTGGCAAGTATAAAAAATGTCTGGCATTTTGACATTTGTTTTATCAACGAACACCAGAAAACGGGAACGTAAGTTCGAATTTGTCGGTTCCTGGGGCACTGTTTGCTAAATTAAGAAAAACAAATGAAAAATAATAAGCTTATTACATTAATTATGAAGATTTAAGAATGTTTTACTTAATTTGCGATAGCGTTGGTCGCGAAAATATATGACAATAAGTCATCATGATTGAAGGGATTTTATTTTTACGAAATACAATACTAAATTATATATTATAAAATATTTTTGTTGTAAAATAATACAAAACACTATTTATAAAATTTAATTACACAAGACGGTGTTATTGACAATTATCGTCAGTAATTTTAACAAAGAAAAAATGACTTCCTGGGATCGCCGATATCGTTCTTATATTATAAAGTTTTATATAAAATACAATTTAACAAATTAGGTCACGCTTGTTTAAGAATACATTTTTCATGACGATTGATTTATATTAGACTCCATGATTACATAATGAGACATTGCAATTATGTCATTGTTATGCTATCAAACATCGACAAAGTAAGTGTGAAAAAATGCAAACACATATTTGTCCTCAAACAAAGGATTAATATTGATTTAATTGCTGCAAACAATTAAAATATATATATGCGCTATTTCCAATGTACTCTGACGTGTATAGGTAAAGGTATGTACAGATGTTATTGAGCGTGTAATCATAAGTCGGCGACTTTATTATGATTTTGTGACATCCTTGTGCATTTATATGTCGGCGAGTTAAACTCCCAGCGTGTGAACGACAATTGGGTTTTAATGAGATGTAATTGGCATGTAATTGTCGCGTGAAGTTTCATTTTTTGCATCTCTTATCTGACCAGTTTCGATTTTCTATTTACGTTAGATACACGGCGATTTCGAGACTTTATGATTAAAGGAGTTTTTAATTGGGTTATGATACGCAAATTGTTTATTCTTATAGGGTTTTTGAGATTTTTAATTGCGTATTTACGCAGATACGCAGCTTATCTGTTCCTCTGTCGGCCTCTAAATAGATTTAATTTGATCCGTATCAATGTGGAGTTCTCTCATTAAAAAAGATGAAAGTAAAGCGTTTATGGGGCTCAACTCTCTTTTTTTAAGAAAACTATCGAAAAAAGTCGATAGTCAGAAAAACTATTGCGATATTTATCGACTTGAAAAAGTTCTATCGACCTATTGCTATTGCAAGGTAAACTATCGCGATACAGCGATAAGTCGACCTATTGTTACACCCCTATTAATGTAGATCACCAAACTTTAGACCCAGATTAGTGTTTTTTATAGATGCCCATCTATTTTAATTTTCATCCCGTGCAAAAGTACAGAACTTTGAATTTGTAATTTTCATAAAAAAGTTATTTGTCAAAAGCCTTATTTTAAAAAATTCGACGTAATTAATTATTACATGCACTAATTTGAAATCAAGAGAAGATTACTAATTGAATCACCGGGCTATTGATAGTTAGTTTAATATGTACACTGCCTTCATGAAGTTCCTTCACAGTACAATTTATTGTATTGCTACAATTTCAAAGTCCATTTCCTTGTCCGTGCGTGCGTCCGTCCGTCCGTTACAAAATTTCCGTCGCAGTTTTCTCAGCAACTATAACATGCAGCAGCCTAATACTGTGCATATTGCTTCATCCCATAGTCCCATGTGGTGTAAAGCGATTTCATGCTCCTTGCTCATCTACTTCCTGTTTGTCGCATATTTTTAGATTTCGTTAAATGAAAGTTACATTATGATAGTCATATTTCTCACTGCTCAGTACTGAGCATTAGCTCACAGATTTACTTGTTTTGTTACTTTTTACTAGATATACTGTTTTTATGCAAGTTTATGTCATTGTCACGTAAAAATTACTTTAACTTCTTATTCCCAAAGAGCATTTAAATCAAGCCACGAAGTTAAAAACATTCGCAAATGTAATTTTCAAAACTGTTTAAAGTTCAAGTGAGGACTGAAGCCTTGTTAATGCCATTCTATCTTTTAATAATGCAAAAACTAAGTAGTTGATTAACTTTTTAATCCAGAGATTTAGCCTTTTTCTTGAACAGTGAGTAGGTTGACTGACTGCCGTTATATGACCTATACAATGTGTTGCTATGGCGTCAAACCCAACAAAAACAACTACAAAAAACAGAATGATTAGTAAAATTCACCTGTATATTTATTAAGAGTTACAGAGACCTTTGTTCTGTTGTTATCTTATATCTTAACCCTTTGTTTAAAGTGTCTCCTGTCGTTTCCTGTATGTAAATGTAATATAGTGTCCCTTCTTGTCCCTAATATGCGATTCTAATAGGGTCGCCTTTTGTCTCATTCAAACTTAATGCTATCAAATGCATATTTTCACTCAATAAAATTATATTTTTAAACTCGATGATGCAAAGCATTTGATATCGAAACATGTTTGTGATTTTTTATGATTTTAGGGTTTAGTTAATCATAGTTTTAAAGATTAAATATATAGGGTGTAGCTAATCCTAATATAAAAGATGAATTTTATATAGGTTGTAGCTAATCTTAATTTCAAAGTTTTATTTTAGGGTGTAGCTAATCATAACTTTAATGATTTATTTCACATAAAAAGTGGAGCTAATTCTTACTTATTTTACATAGGGCGGAGCCAGTCCTAACTTAAATGATTTATTTTACATATAGGGTGAAGCCAATCCTAACTTTAATGAATTATTTTGCATATAGGGCGGAGCCAATCCCAACTTTAAAGATACTGAAGGCCGTACACCATTACATTTAGCTGTCTCACAACAACATAAAAGATCAATGGAGTTATTAATAGATAAAAGTAAGTTATATCTGTATATTTCTTCTGTTTGTGTACGCCCATTTGGATAACGTGACCTAATATGTTAGTATGTTGTCTGTCTGTCCATCTGTCGGCCCGTCTGTTAGTCTATCCGTCAGTGGACAATTGCATGTCCAGATGATAACTCAACAAGGGATGTACTTAAATTTACCAAATTTTATGTGTGGATAGCTCTTAGGTCAAGGTTGTGCCTTAATGATTTCGAGGCCCTGGTGTCAAAGTTCAAGGTCACCGAGAGTTCATTTGGGAAAACTTCGTCTAGATTATATTTTGACAAGTGACATACCTAGGTTAAACATATCTTTACTGTGGGTATCCCCCCATCTCCTACAGTCCCTGGCTCGGACAGCACTAGGACGTATAGTGCCTCACCTAGCGAGGCTATTTGTTATACACCTGAAGGCTTGTTTTACTTGTATGCAATATGGTCTATCTATATCACCAATTTTGGGTTATTACTTGTTCTAAAAGCTAATGTATTTTTAGTAGTCTAGACAGAAATTTCAAAATGTCTGACAACATTTTTATAGTTCAAGCAGGTAGTCAATGGTTCACATGTACCTATTTCAGTTATGCTGATTCTATGTCTGCTCTACTACAGATGTATCTCTTGTCCTTGACCCTCTAAAGGCCAATTCAAGATGGCCACATATTATTTCTTTCAGTCCCACTTAAATTGACCATGAATAAAGTAAAATCAGTTAATTGAATTAAATTAATTGAAACAGAAAAGTGTTTATCATTTTATACAATTATATAACAAAAAGGAAAGATTGACATGTACAGGTAAAGATTTAACGTACGAAATCTGGCCACCTGTGAATTAAAATGGTCGCTATACATTTTAATTGTTTGACTTATTTTTCGAAAGTCGAAAAAACTAATATTATAATGGTTTATAATAGTTTATAATGGTTATTATAGATGCAGATGTAAATGCTCAAGATAATAAAGGTGATACTCCTTTACATTTATCACAGAGAAGTAAACAGGAGAAACTATCAGCCTCTGTAAGTCTTAGTGTTTATGTATTTTTCTAAACTATTAGCCTCAGAAAGTCTTACTTTATATGTATTTTTATAAACTATCAGCCTCTGTAAGTCTTACTTTATATGTATTTTTATAAACTATCAGCCTCAGTAAGTCTTACTTTATATGTATTTTTATAAACTATCAGCCTCAGTAAGTCTTACTTTATATGTATTTTTATAAACTATCAGCCTCTGTTAGTCTTACTTTATAAGTATTTTTCTAAACTTTCAGCCTCTGTAAGTCTTAGTTTTTATATATTTCACTAAACTTTCAGCCTCTGTAAGTCTTAGTGTTTATGTATTTTTCTAAACTACCAGCCTCAGTAAGTCAAACTCTTTATGTATTTCACAAAACTATTGACTTATCAACTTTTCGTAAATCTTTTACTAGCCCTGAAGCCTTTAAATCTGAATTTGTAAACGTCTTGGAAAAATACTAAGATTGTACTCATTTATTTACCGACGGTTCCAAAGTTGGAAACAAAGTTGGTTGCGCCGCATACGGAAATTCTTTCGTTGCAAGAATGCGACTGCCTGACAAGGCATCTATATTTACTGCCGAAATAAAAGCTATAAATTGATCTTGCTTTAACATACATATCAAATAGTATAAATACCAAGTTTATTATTTTCTCAGATTCTCTATCTGTATTACTAGCCATAAAAAATCGCAGTTCAGACAATAATCTTATTAAAAGTATCGAGTTACATGATATTTTAAAATCTAAATTAGTACACCTCTGCTGGATACCAAGTCATATTGGTATACATGGAAATGAAAAAGTAGACATCCTCGCTAAAGAATCTTTAAACCTTCAACCAGTTGATCTCAAATTACCAAGCAGTGACTTCCAAGTCTTCGATCAATTCGTTAATTAAGTCGAAATGGCAAACAAGGTGGAACAACGCTATATTTAATTAGTTACATGACGTTAAGCCAACCCTTGATTCATCTTCATCAATAATATTTTCTAATCGCCGAGATCAAATTGTGATTACGCGATGTGGAATAGGTCATACCAGATTAACACATTTATACCTTCTCAAAAGAGAGGAAGCACCGAAGTGTATACCATGTGACGAGCATTTCAATGTCAAACACGTTCTCATTGATTGTCAGGATCTCAAAAACAGCCGTGATAAACATTTTAAGGTTAACTAGCTTAAAGAACATTTTGAGTCCGTACCATCACATGTGATACGTAACTTTTTGAAGGAAATAAATGTATATGATAAGATACAGGGCTAAAGATCATTAATATCGATTGAATTAATAGTATCATTATTTGTTTTTGGCGCGATATGACCTTTCTGTGTTGGTGCGCCGTAAAACCCAAACAAACAAAACTATCACCCTCTGTAAGTCTAACTTTTTATGTATTTCACAAAACTATCAGGATCTTTAACTCTTAGTTTCTATGGCAAGATTCACTAAACTATCAGTCTCTGTAAGTGCTAGTTGATATGGAAATATTTTACTTTATTATCAGCCTCTTTAATTCTTACTTTTTATGTATTTCACTAAACTATCTTTAACTCTTAGTTTATTTGGCTATATACACTAAATTATCAGCCTCTGTAAGTCGAAGTTTATATGACAATTTTTCACTTGACTATCAGACTTTGTATTTCTTAGTTTATATGGCAATATATCATTGAACTATCACCCTCAGAAAGTATTTTTATGTATTACACTGAACTATCAGACCCTTCAATTTTTAGTTTATATGACAATATTTCTCTTAACTATCAGCCTTTGTATTTCCTAGTTTATATGACAATATTTCACTTAACTATATAGCTTTTTAAATTCTTAGTTTATTTGGCAATATTTCACTTAACTATCAAGCTTTTTAAACTTTTAGCAGTATTTCATTTACCAATCACCCTATGTAAATCTTACTTTATATGGCAATATTTTACTTAACTTTCAGTCTCTGTAAGTCTAAGAACAGACAATATGTGTCAAACATTTGTTATTGTAACTAAAAAACCGAAAGTTTGTTATGGACAATCAAACCACTGTTGATGATGAGCCTCGTGTTTTTTTTGTTTGTTTTTTTGGAATCACATAAATTTAATACTTTTAATTTCCACTGAGTCACAAAATGTATTGGACCTTATCACAAAACCTTAAAGAGATCCGTTTATTATTTTATCAATATTTTAACTTCAGATGACTTCAAAAGTGTGGAGTAACGATGCAAATATACAGATAGTTTATTTCTTGTTAGAGAAAGGTGCAGACTTACATATAAAGAACAATGTTGGTGAGACACCCATTGATTTAATCAAAGATCCTAAAATGAAAGAAATTGTTCAGAAGTAAGTATTCTCGACTCTGTACCTAGGCATTAATTTAGTAAGTTACTAAACGATGTTAGTTTCAGTGAACCATTTATGGTAATACAGTATACGAAATTAGTGGGTGTCTGGGTTTTAGTTTAGACCACCAAAATTTCTTTTGGCAATCAAATTTCTACAAATAAAATGCTAGCTGCTAAATGACCAGTTCAGGCAATTGCTTTCATATCCTTACTGTATCTCAAAATTTATTCAAGCTATATTGATGAAACTTAGTATGTAAATATGTTGCAATGAGTAGATTATGCATATCATTGACTTTTCTTTTTCTGGTCAAACTTCTGGTTGTTATATGGAATAGTCAAAATTTCACCAAAACAGTGGTATCACAATGTAACTTAAAATCTATTATTTTCGTTAAACCTATTTAAGCTAGATTGATGATTTAAGCTTGTTTTTGAAAACAGATGCCAAGAATTTTTGGGTAAACTGCAATATGTAAATTGTGTAGTTCAAATTACCATGGTATTTGGGATTAGGGTTTGGTAGTTCTATGAATTTTCCAATTTGAGTTTCTGGTATTATATTGAATAAAATTGTGTTAAAGTCATTTGCCTTTGTTTGTACGTTGTATTTGTTTCTAAGCTTAGTTTCCCTAGTCAAGTACCAAGTTACATTTTCTCAAACAGCCACCAACTTCTCGTTTGGAGGAAAAAAACAATTTCGTCAATGTCCAGGGAATTGTATGACCTACGTTGGACCTGGATACAAACTCTGAGTGTTAAGTTAGAAGTCCAGTGTCATAACCACTGGGCCAAAGCTGTTACTAGATTTTTTGCAGTAGTGTTTTGACTTATTTTTATACCCCCGCAAACGAAGTTTTCGGGGGTATACTGGAATCACCCTGGTGGTTGGTTGGTTGGTTGGTTGGTTGGTTGGTTGGTTGGTTGGTTGGTTTGTTGGTTGGTTGGTTGGTTGGTTGGTTAATGCAAAAAGGTCATATTACTTTAAAATGTTTGTCACGGATGTCTTTAAGATCCTGACAGTCAAGGAGAAAGTGTTTGACATAGAAATGCTCGTCACAGGGTATACATTTAGGTGCTTCCTCTCTTTTGAGAAGGTATGAATGTGTTTAATTGGTATGACCAATTTATTCTACATCTCGTAGTGACTATTTATCTCATTGATTAGCAAATATTATTGACGAAGATGAATCAAGGGTTTATGGCTTTATGTCATGTAACTTATTAGATATAGCATTATTCCACATTGTTTGCCATTTTGAGTTGCTGAAGTCTATTATGTACTGCTATTTTTATCAAATTCTTATTTTTGAACTTTTTTTATTTTGATGTATTGATATTTTATCAAATTCATAATGGCTGATTGGCAGCCATTCTGAGTTTTTCTTTTTAAAAAGCAAATGATTTGATAATTTTTGTACAGACTTTGAGAAAGTAAACAATTGTTTAAGTTGATGTGCTTGGCATTTTCTTAAGTGGAATTCAAAATGGCTGACTGGCAGCCATGTTGAATTTTCTAATATCTTGTACAGCAAACATCTTTTTTTTCTCACCTTATTTTGATAAAATTGTGCTGACAAATTCTTGTTGATGAAATTTTTATATGTATTTATTTTTTTTATGTATTTCAATGGACCAACTAATAGCCATCTTGATTTTTTCTGTAATGTTGAGAAGAAAACATCTTATTTCGTTATAGCTACATGAGATTTTAGATATTATTTTAACTTTACTACTGTGAAAATAATGATCGGTAATTTAAGCTTTCTTATGGGGTATTTGTGAAATTCTTGATACAAGATATTGTAAATACTAATTGTTTGATTTATATAGTGTACATTGCTTACTACCATTTTTACAATTGCCTTATTTTTTACTTATTTATAAAAAAATTACAAACACATTCTACATTTTGCTCATCTGGTTACAACATACTCATGATGAGTTTAAATGTGATCACTCTTTGTCTGTTGTTCCACTTTACATTCATAATGACCAAATGGTGTTCATTTCATGTAAAAAATCATCTGAAATATGACAACTCTGTTCATTTTGCTTTTTCATAAATCTATAGTGAATTACACTGTAATTTGCTGTTTATTTCCAATTTGATATTTGCATCCTATTCTTTTTATGGTTTTTATGCTTCTTACAACATTTACCCGTTTGGTCTTCCACAATGTTGACTTGCTTTTATCTTGAAATGTTGCTGTTGCGGGGGTATTTTCGCCACTGGTGGCAGTTCTAGTTAAAACAGTATTATGTGTATATGTATAGTTAAGAGCGCGATTTCTACTTCAATTATTGTATATCATATTCTGACTACTGTATCAAATCTCGAATTGTATCGCAACTGGCTTGAAGATACCCAGACCTTATGTGTCTGTCTTTTTGAACGATGACTGGATAATCACTGCAACTTTCACCCAAATTTTACTGTGTAACCCTTTGGTCAAAGCTGAGGCCAGGGGTCAATGTCATGGTTGCTTGGACCTCACAGATGGGTAAACTGCCCCGCTCAGCGAATCTTTTGATTTTTTTTGGTCTGAGGTCGTCATGCTGCTGTTCATAAACTAGTCATTATTTACCGGTAAGGGGCTTCAGTATTGCCTGTAATACATACTGACCCTTGTTTATTTTAACTCGATTGTGGAACAAGTTCTTACAACTTAGATTAATCACTTTCCAGATTGCTTCCTGATCACCCCGTACTGAGCTAGTAGGATTGCTTGCTCAATGAAACAACAGAGTAGGTTTTGGATGGGATTCGAACCAACCTGGAGCTGGCTATCCAATGATTACAAGTCCGTATTAACTGCTTGGTCATGCCTGCTCTAAAGGTATATGGATAAGTTGTATGTCACTGATTAGTCTGGGAGCTCATTGATTTGTGTGTGTTTATATTACAGTAGTATACTTTGTAATCCAGGTAGGTTGTGCTGTTAATAGCGTGCCTTGATTTCCGATCTAGTGTCCTGAAGGGATTATGAATTTGAATTCCATACGGAGGAGTTATACCCTTCCGTAAAAATTTGACAATAGTGTCAATTTTTCTTCATTGATGAGGTAAATGGAGAAGTTTCCAACCTTGTGGTAGGGCAGGTGAGTACTGATTATAGACAAGAGTCCAGGAAAGCTAGGTTTAGTGTGCTGGACACTATATATAAAATTTGTGTAAGCGTTTAACCCAGTTTAAATAATTAAAATGAAAATAAGATGACCATTTGTAATTCCAGGTTAACCGCAGCATATAAAAGTGCTCCTGCAAAGTCTCAGAATGGCATCAGACTACCTATACATTGGCAAAAGATGAACCTAAATGATATTGACTTTGTTGAACTAGATTTAACTGACCGCGCCCATGCTGAGGAACACGCTGATATCTGCAAACATTTCAAAACTACATTACCCAATTGTGAGATTGGCTGCATTAAAAGAATACAGAATGCTATGTTATGGGAGCACTACTCACTGTAAGTAACATATACTTCTTCAAAATGAAACTCATGAGTCACTGTTGATTATATTTTAAGATTTACTATAATGCTTACAGGGTGTATTTTTATTAGATCTGAATACTACCCAAAATAATTCCAATTGAGCCTTTAAGTTTTGATTGTTAGCTACTAATTCTCCTCACAAAAATGGATTTTTTTATGATAACAACAAGTCATTGGAAAAACGATGTTTTTGGAATCATGTGATAAAGATTTGCATTTGGATCACATTACCAAAAAAATCTATTTCCAATATTAAAATATTGCATTGCAGATTCAGCTAAACTGCAGATGTCGATTCCATTTAAAATTTACTGTTAGAGCGAGAAAACAAATAGATATTTTTCAACTTGGCCATAGCTAACACTTAATTTTTCATTCTATGCTTGCTATTATATGAAGTTAATAGCATAACTAAGCCTAACAATGAAGCTTCAGAATGTACAATAGAATTATTTAGCCCCAATCTGCATCATTGTTTAGACTGTATAGGTAAATACCCATACTTCCTACGTACAATACCTCTCTAAACATGATACCTCTCCAAACCGTACAAATGGTTCGGGTCCATGCTTGTCCGGTTTGGGGAGGTTCTACTGTATTAGATTTGGGCAATTTTATGTTTAGGATGTTTGAAGGCCCAGAGCTAGCTCAGTTAGTAGCACGCAAGTCTACTGATCGAGGTTTCGTTGGTTCTATTTTGAGCAGGGCATACTTTCTTGGAGTTTGGTTATGAAATAATTTCTATGTCTATTCTCCCTCTTACCATTGATTTTTAACCAAGTAGTACAGTTGACAGTCTTGAAGGAAGAATGAGCCTAGTAACTGGTGAACAGCTTAGTCCAGAGGTTTAGCCTTTCCAGGAATGATGAGTAGGGTGGCTGACCGCTGTGCTATGTGACGTAATTTACTTGTTTTAAGGATCAGTGCTTGCAGAATCGGATTATTTCAAAACATTTACAAAATCTGAAAGTCAAGCATATCATAAATTTGAACCACTATTACTTGTTCGAAATATGGCAAATAAGCGTGCAATGCGTTTTTAAAGTTTAACAACGATTTTTTAGAAATAAATGATGTTTTCGGGTTTTGGCCGATAGCATCTTCCTGCCCTAAAATTTCAAAAAAAAAATCACCTAGTAGATTTGTTAAAAGCACATTTTTTTTATTAAAACCATCAAAATATTGCTGTTATACCTATGAGTACAGCGAATCACTTTTTAGACGCTTTTCTCAACTGGGCCGATATACTAAGTGGTAAGGGGCAGGCTTTGATTGAAAGATTTGTTGCTAGATGCATGATGAATATTATAATAACAAAGGTCAGTTTTATGAGACTATTACTCTGAGCATGTCTGATGTACAATGAGTAAGTATGTGAGCGGGAAATTTTAGTTTTGACTTTAATCATATTATAATTTAACTATTAATTTGATGTGAATTGCTTTAACAGGAAGAAGAGAGAAATGGAGCAGTCACTTGGAGCTGGCGGGGCAAATGAGATGCATCTATATCATGGTACCAAACCAGACCTCGTGGATTTGATTGCATGTGATAACTTTGATTTCCGAATGGCCGGAGAACGTACCGGCGCCTTATACGGTGATGGAGCATATTTTGCATCAACTTCTAAATATTCTGATTTGTATGCTTCCATGAATGACAGGGGATACAAAGTTATGTTTGTCGCCAAAGTTTTAGTCGGTAAAACATGCTTGGGTAGATCTGGATTGAAGAGGCCTCCTGCTATTGACGAAGGTAATCCAAGGAAGGGATATTATGATGCTGTTGTTAATAATATTTTAAATCCTACTATTTATTGTGTATTTGACAGAAACCAATATTATCCAGAGTATATTGTTGAATACCGATGATTTGACGCCCTACCTATACAGTAAAGTCCAACTGTTACCGAAATTAATGGTTTTAATAGCGAAATGGTCTTAATATAGATTACTTTTTTCTTCTCAAAATAAGTACTAGGGACTTGAAAAGCCCGAAGAATCACATTATTTGGAAGCTAGTCTTTATAGTGGAACTTTATTGTACGGTAAACAGAAAATATTTGTAACATTTTGGTGTAAGATCTTTTGATTTTCCAAATGAGTCGTATGAAAGTGCCTTTGAAATATAAAGTATTTTTAAGTACAAGGCTTAAAGCAGCTTGTTCCCAAACCTGGCGGAAGGAACTGTAATAGTCTATAAATTTACTAAAATTAATTTTAAGACAAACTGTTCTATCGATTGTGAGAAATATTAAGCAAAAATCGCAAAAAGACACTAGACAAATCTTACACATTACTAACAAGGTAGATTTTTATAGTAGTACGAGTATAATCACTATCTTGTTGTTCTTTAATTTGCACCAAAATTGCCATTATGGTAGCTATGGTTTACTACTCTCAGAGCGAAATAGCTGTAAGTCGGTGAACAAGCATAAGCATTTTTACTTACAAAATAAAATGCTTTAATCCTGTGATTATGGTACTGATATATTTTCCTTTTTTTTCTATTAAAGGCATAATAAGAATGTATTATTAAATCGCTATGTGTTATTTGACTTGTAAAGCGCCAGATTCAATGCACAATACTGCAAAACCTGTTTAATAAAACTGAAAACAGGGCCAAAATCTGTTATAGAGCCAATAACACTTTTTGCTTAGGGTACAATTAAAGTTTTCTACATTCTGATTGATTGATAAAGTAGAACCAGTATCAAAAACTGGTCCGTAATAATTATTTATTTACTAAAATTTTTATTCAATAAGTGACTGCTTTTGGGAAAAGAACATGGCCTATATCAAATCACTTATTTAATAAAATATATTATTTTGATGTTATTTCTAATTGTAATATACATTTTAGCTCGACTATTCAAAGTATATGGAGAGCTCTCCTGCTCTTCTAGGCGTCGGCGTCCATATTTCTGATTTAAGTTTTTGTAAAGTAAAATATCTTGTACTGTAACTTTATTTCATAGGGTATCAACTTCTTACTCAAAATATATGTTCCTTATTATCAACCACATCTCATGTGGCTAAGTTCATAACTACAGTTTTAAGAATTATCTCCCCTTGAACTTGAAATTTTCTTTATCGCGTTCGAAGCAACAACGACGTTAATATACCGTTGCTGACGTTGTGATTTAAACATTTGTTGCAAAAATAAGTAGAAGCGGACTTTGATTGACTTATGTTAAATTAATTTTGAACAGATCAGATTTTGAGTGTCGCAAGAAATTAATTAAGAACAGGAAAGAAACTACAAATTTTAATTTACAAGAAAATTTCATTCATGACGCAAAATCACAACGTCAGCGCAACGTAATATTAATGTCGTTTTTATGAAGGTAATTTTACTTTGAACGCGATATTGTGAAAAACTGAGAACGTTCACATTCCTTTTTTATTTCATCAAAATGATACAAAAAGTGTATACTTTTCAAAAATCGCAATAAGAATTTGACCAATGAAAATAAACGTTATAACTCGGCAAATGGTTTTTAGACGTGAAAAACCTGAATTCAGTGATGAAATGTACGAGCTTTACGACTGCCTTGATATTTAGATAATATGAACAAAATAATTGTATGCAACAACATTTCAGAAACATTTTGTTATAATTAGAATTGGCCTCGGACATTTAATACTTTAAGTATGTGGGTTTAAGTACGTTAAGTATGTACTTGATAGCCTGTTTCTAGCGCGAACCATTGTAACGTCCATGACGTTGTGAAAAAAAGACAACGTCGCTAAGGTTACCATAAAACAAACAAGAAGCATGAGGGTATCTGATCACCCACTTGATGTATGTTAAGACTCATAACTCTAGCATACATTTGCTACAAAATAATCCCCTTAATATAATGTTAGTTACTTATTCTTTTTTGTTTACTAAAGCACCCTGAATAGTCGAGCATCTTGTCTCTACTGACAGCTCTTGTTTACGTTCAATGCCCATATAACACTTTCTAGTAAGATTTTTATCAAACATTTTTGATTCACAGATGTTGGCAAATTTCGTTACACCCAACAAACTTTGCATGTCAGTTAATTCTAGCATTTAAATGGATATCTTTAACTTATTCAAAGGTTATTCTTAAACAATTTTTATTCTCATAATTTATTATTTATATCCGTATTATGAGGAAACATTACAAAGACCAAGTATTTCCCTGAACTGCATGATCACAATCCTGTATATTGTGCAAATATATAAGAAAATCCTAAATCAAATAATTTATTGTTTAATTTTGTTTTTCTATCTTCAAGCTTGTTTTGCTGTCTGTATATCCTACATTTTTATATGCTGGAAGGGAACTTCAGTTGTTTTATGTTATGGCACACCTCCTTGGTCTCTGTCTGTCGTCCTACGTGGTAAACTTTTCTTAGTATCATGAATGACATTGACCCTTAAATGACCTCTTAATCTTTAGATTTTGGAACAATAGGTCAAAGGTCAAGGTCATAGTGACCTGGTGCATCAAATCATTGTCTGCTCAATAACTTAAAACTTATTAAGCGTAGAGTCTTCATAGATTATTCCTACTGATTTTGTGGTCTGTAGATCAAAGGTCAGAGTCACTGTGACCTGGAGCAATCCTTTGGGTGTATAATGCTCCCAACTCTCGTGGAGCTGTAGTTCAACTAAAAGCCAATGCTTGCTGTTATTGTAGACCATGTAACTAAAGACATAGTTGACGGGATTGTTATCAAAATGACTGTGATTTTTTTTCTCTGTTACTTATATTTGATTTTTATATGAATTTAATGATTTTGTATTGTTTTGGAAAAAAATATGTGCATGCTCTCAATTTAGTATTATATTAAATGATGAATTTTTCATGTATGATTTATATCGTGATTTTTATTATACATTTGTATTTTATTGAATGGTTGAATGTTATTATACATTTGTACATTGTTGAATGGTTCAATGTTATTAGGTGTACATTGTATGTACTTTGTTGAATGATTAAGTTTATGAAGAAAATCATCGAATTTTCAAGCATATAAAATAAGTTTTTTGAATCTTTTAAGCTCACAAGAACCCACTGTTAAATTATGAAATATTGAAATAAAACATAATGCCTGTCGCCCTCTAAGTATTTTATAAAGTGAGTATTATATTGTATTGCAAACATTACCCTCAACGTTTTGAATGTTTTAGCCTGGTTAATTTGTTGTTTTATGTTATGACACACCTTATTGGTCTCTGTCTGTCCGCCCTACGTGGTAAACATTTGTTAGTATCATGAATGGCATTGACCCTTAAATGACCTCTTAATCTTTAGATTTTGGAACAGTAGGTCAAAGGTCAAGGTCATAGTGACCTGGTGCATCAAATCATTGTCTGCTCAATAACTTAGAACTTATTAAGCGTAGAGTCTTCATAGATTTTTCCTACTGATTTTGTGGTCTGTAGATCAAAGGTCAGAGTCACTGTGGCCTGGAGCAATCCTTTGGGTGTATAATGCTCCCAACTCTCGTGGAGATGTAGTTCAACTAAAAGCCAATGCTTGCTGTTATTGTAGATCATATAACTAAAGACATAGTTGACGGGATTGTTATCAAAATGACTGAATTTTTTTTTCTCTGTTACTTATATTTGATTTTTATATAAATTTAATGATTTTGTATTGTTTTGGAAAAAAATATGTGCATGCACTCAATTTAGTATTATATTTAATGATGAATTTTTCATGTATGATTTATTGCGTGATTTTTATTATATATTTGTATTTTATTGAATGGTTGAATGTTATTATACATTTGTACATTGTTGAATGGTTCAATGTTATTAGGTGTACAATGTATGTACTTTGTTGAATGATTTAGTTTGTGAAGAAAATCATCGAATTTTCAAGCATATAAAATAAGTTTTTTGAATCTTTTAAGCTCACAAGAACCCACTGTTAAATTATGAAATATTAACATAAAACATAATGCCTGTCGCCCTCTAAGTATTTTATAAAGTGAGCATTATATTGTATTGCAAACATTACCCTCAACGTTTTGAATGTTCTAGCCTGGTTAATATGTTGTATAATTTTTAATATATGAAATAAATAATTTTCACTAGCCTTAATCAATCAATCTTGATCCAGTTCTTCCTCAGGGAAAAACTGACTTGTCAGTTTCTTCCTCAGCGAAATCTGGACAGGGGAAAAAACAAAAACTGACCATTATATTGGGCTTCAGGCTTGTAAGTTAAGAAGACAACTGCACTAGTGTTAGTTCTATGTCAGTGTTTTGTGTAGGGCTGCATTTTAAAATTGATAAATCATCAAGTTGTATTGCATGGGTAGTAATGTATCAGAACACTAAAAAGGTTAATATAATTGCAACATAAACTTATCAAGGGGAAACTACTTTAACAAACTTAAGTTATGCCACAAACCAAAATCATGCATTTTTGCTTAAAAGCATCAGCATTACTTCCCATTAAGAACCTTTTAAAATTTATAATCTGTAGTGTTTCTATCTATTTATTTTGATACATTTTAATATATGTTCATATGATAGTAGCTGGTTTAATAATAATAGGCACGGATATGTTTCATGTGTTTTTATTTACATTTAAGTACAATCCATATTTTCTCTACTGTCAAAGTTTGAATAATTACATGGTGATTGAATACTTACTATCTCAATATCACGAGTGTTAGACAAAGAACATGATATCACTGTGAAATCATCCATGTTTTGACAAATGAGAAAAACGAACTAAACATTGTTTTCAACTACTGTGTACTAGGGGTGTAACGGTTAACCGATATACCAGTTAATATTGCAATACGAATTCTAACGGTTTTTAACTGGTTCGTTTTTCAATGAACCGGTTTTTGTAGTTATGTGTCGTCCTGTTTGTTTTATCATAATCTGGAAGTTAAATGTTTAAATAAATGTTAAATTGTATTAAAAGATTGAAATAATCTTATTGCGCTTAAAACGTTTAAACATTTAGTCAAATGAGAAAGAAAATATCTTCAGAAGTCCGTTTCAAAACACGAATTTTCCAAAATTATAGATCATTTTACACAAGGGATCGTTTGAAAATACGCATACGTATGTGTACGTGTTGTGCTGATCCAATTAGGATGATGAACATGCATAATAATTCATGCTTTGCATGTCTACGCAAAACCGGTACGTATTGCAATGTATCAATACAGGTTTTGCATATTGCAATATATTGCAATACGGTTTTTACAGTATTGTTACACCCCTACTGTGTACTCTTGATCTACAAATCCTTCCAAGATATGCAGCCCTAACTATGTGTATGACTATCTATTTTGATATTAATTGATTGGTTTATGTAATTATATTTTTGTACTTTTTCTTTGTGATGGACGGATGTTATATTTTCAATTTTATAATGACCATGTGCCTTATCTTTGTCATTTTAGTTGTTATAAAATGCTATGTTTGATTTGTGTAAAGTGTGTACCATTGACTAATGAACACTGCATTCTAAGAGTTTCTTCACATACTTACAATTTTCTTTATACTTTATCAAATTTCAAAATGTTGGAAAGCATGACTGATAGATAACTTTTGCTTAATGTTAGAAAATGAAATTTACCATAAAAATTGTTTTAATTGCATGACTAAACATTATAATAAATCATAAAACTGATGATTCTTTAAACTTAAACTCGGAAATAGTCGCAATTTAATTATATGTTCTGTGAAAGAACTTTTTAGGGCAGTTTACTGTCGACTTCTTCTTTGTTGAACATTTCTACTGTCTAATGTCAGTTAGAACTAGTTCATGTGTTTGCTATTCTGATTTTGTATTGGGTTTAATACTGTGTCAACACAAATTGTAGCCATTTTACAGAGGCCTCCTCAATTAACTTACCTAGACCTCACCTATTGTATGGTTTTGATTCATAATCCACACATGGAATAGGTATCAAGCAGGCATGTGTATATTTTATTTTGGTTACTGTTCATTGTTAGGTTTTTTTTGCCGAGTTATACCCTTTGATGAAAAATCGTGTCTGCTCATTTTCTCAGCACCCAAATTATTGACCAAGACCCATTTGCGGTATTCATCTCTGTCAGTGCTTGGTTTAGTTTGAGAAGGAATAAATAGTTACAATCACGTACAAATGTTAGGTTGATTCTTTTAGATAGTTATTTAGATGTTTAAGGGGTCTATGTGCCAAACTATTTGAGATATTTCATGTTTTAGGGGTCTAGGTTTAAAACTTTAGATATTTTATGTTTTTAGGGGTCTAGGTTTAAAACTTGATTGAGATATTGCATATAGGAGTCTAGACTTAATGTAAATTTATTATCTATATTTACTTGAAATACACAATCATATCAAAATTATCTTGAAATTGTATTTATATTATAAGTATTCTGAATACTTGAGTGTTATTTTTCGTTCAAACCATATAGATTATGTAAATGTATGTTTTTACTTTACATCTCATGGTCTACAAACTTGGCATGAGGCAAATACCAGAAGAAACAGTGTTTGGCAGACAGAGCATTTTACTAGCTCATCTGACCACAAAGTGCTCAAAACAAGCTATTCTGAGAGATCTGGCCAGTGTGTATTAGTGCATGTTTGGGCATTTGTGTATGTTGTCACGTTTTGTAAAAACAAATCTTCTTGCCCAAACCATAAAGCCTACAGTTTACAAATTTAGCATGAAATACCACCTGGAGGTCCTGTACAAGATTGTTCAAATTAGGCTGCAGGGTCAATATTTACACCACTACAGAGGTAAACAGATTTAATAAGGAAATTGCAAAAACATTTCTTCTAAAAAACTTTTAAAAACGTTTTGCTTGGCGCGCTCAAACTTGGCATCTAGCTTCACTTCAAGGCAGGGTTGGCCGGTAAAAACCGCTACCGGTTTTAACCACTGGTTTTTACCGGTAAAAACCGCCCCGGACAATACTCCAAAAGTGGTCATTACTGGTCAATACTGGTCGATTGGTGGACAAATAAAAATTATTAAGTTTAATAAAATTTTACTTTTAGATTAAAAATGATTTCTTTGTATCATTTCTTTTTGTTGTTCTTACATTATATTTTATTTTCCAAGTGTTGTAATTTAGTGTAATTCAATCTTATCTAGAAGAACTGGAAGACATTATTGACACCATTAAAGTTTTTAAATGGTCATCACTGGTCAAAATTAATGTGGTCTAATGAAAGTAGAACAGAATTATTTGCATCATCGATAATTCTTAACATGATTTTCAAGCAAAGAAGCCTTCTTATTTGTCATAATTATTCAGCTAGTTACTTTTTAATGTATTACTAGATGGGAGCCCGTGCAAGCACGGGCTTTAGGTAATGACATTTTAGGTTATTGATTAAATAAAGGGAAATAACCGCTGCGGGGAGTTTGGTCTATTTTTAGTTTTATCTAGAACTATTTTTAGACACAAAAACCCCACTATTTTTGTTGATTTTTGGCAGTTTTTGCAAATATCAAAAGGCTTTGTCAAAAAAGAATTGTCAACTTGATATGCCGGTATATAGGTGCTCCAGCGACAAACAAATGATTTATTCAAAGCTGTCCAGTTTCTTCCACAAAACAGGAAACTCGCAAATTTAATAGTATAGATAATCATTATTTTATTACTGCATTATCAAATATAATTGATACAATACTGAAACTGTTTCGTCCCTGCCAAAAGGTTCATCAGATGGCTTACAATCACTACTGAGGGGACACTAAATTGGGGGCTGAGGTTAGGTGAGAAAGTCACATAATATGTCACATCAATTTTATCAACAAGTTTGTAACCTATTAGATATGTCATGATATGGCCAGATAATATATTTCAAAATCAAAATACCTTTCAACCAGTATTGGTCAGTATTGACCATTGAGTAAAATATATACATGTATATGAAAAAATCCATGAACAACAAAATAAGAAATATGATTTAAGCTTTATTATCTTCAATTATGTTTATTCATTTGTTTAAGGCTTCCAATGTCATAAGAATTTAAGAACAACATTTAATAATATTTGTCATAAAATCATATTATATGTTGTAAAAACCAATTGATCCGTATTGGTCAGTATTGACCAGTATTGTCCGGTTAAAACCAGTATTGACCACCGGCCCGGTCAATACTCATATTGACTGCCTTTTTGCCAACCCTGCTTCAAGGTCCTCTACAGTTACTGTTTAAATTTTGCCCTTTGTGATAAAATTGTCTCTGATCCAGGGTTCACAAGGTTTACATTGTCTATAAGAGTCGTGTAAGAAATTGTTTCAAAAATCTCTAAACTGTAAGGACTAGAACTTTTATTTTGCATGTAGCATCACTTTCAGGTCAAAGTTTTCATACAGTTTAATATTAAACTGCTCAAAGATTTTGTGTCAGATCTTCAGATGCCATTAGAATCTTTTTTTTTTCTTTACTGTCAAACATGAATAACTTCATGGTGGCTTTAACGTCGCTTTCTCATAAGTATAAGAGCCTGTTAAAGTCACTACGTGAAATTTTTTCAAGTTTTGACAGTTGAACAAAACGGACTATATTCGGCAGTAAGTAAAGAAAACAACTTCATGTGTATACAAACTGATAATATATTTGTACCAAATTTACACAGCAGTACTACCGGTACTAGTTTCTGCATGACGTCGTCTTCTTACTTCGTTCATCATTCTCCGAGCAGCAGATCTTACAATACGTTGTCTATGGAAATAAAAGAAGAGTTCCAAAACGCCCCACATGATCGATATTCCAAGCGTCAGTGTGATACAGAAGAACAGGAAGGACAGACATATTGAAAACACTATGTGAGCTTTTCTGAGATCATGATCAGTTGCAAATGGGTCTTCAGTAACTGCTCTGAACTCTTTGTCTGCGCCATATGATAAGATACCCATGACTCCAGTAATTAGAACAAGAAATGTGAGAAAAGCACCCAGACCAGATCGTTTACGACGAGATATTGGCTGGAAATGTTCCAGTTGTTGTCGTAATGCATTCAATGCCTGAAATAGAATGGTAGATGATTTATAAATGTAGCATCATTTTGTGGGCAAGGTAATGGACTTTTTTATTTAATTCTATTATCTGAGTTTTCTGATTTGCGATCAGTGTGGGGTATAATTTCGAAAACACTCCCTCAAAGTAGGTTTTTTTTTTCATAACGTTGATGCTATTTCATCATTTACATGGGACAAAATGGAGTACCCGCCCAATTTAATAAGTATGAGGGTTAATTGTTAAAATCAGCACTTCTAAAACGACATGAAAATGTGTTGTACATTTGTAAAAGTTTTGTCGTATAAATATGCTTTCGTTAAACACTTTATCAGGCGAAAACACGACAAATGACTAATTTGTCGTATAATTGTGTTTTTGCATGGCGCCCCGAGGGACGAAGATATGACAAAAGTACCATTTTGTCGTACTTTCGTGTTTTTATGTAGCGCCCCGCGGGACAACAATGCGACATGGCATAAATCGGCCACCATGCTTCTATAGTTTCGTAAAGTAAAGAATCACGCTGTTTAACTTTACTAAAAGGTCACGAGGTATAGGCTGCCAGAAGTGATGTAACAAAATTATTTTGTCATACCATGAACCCTATGGAGGGTCCTTGGTCATGCCAAAACGGAAGCATTATAATTTCCAACTTTATGGTTGTAGACGTATAAATTGCTATCTTAAATTAGAATAATGGCTAGTAATTATATTTTGTTCACTAAACATGTAGGGTATACAAAAACGTTATAAAGGATGTATTTGGCGAGTTAAACGTGTTGCTTAGCTTAAGGTCTTCAACAAACCAGTATATACATAAAGTTACTGATAAATGTCGCATCAGATGAAGAACATTTTTTTTAAAGTGGCTTATAAAGTTTTGATAACCAAAACTACGTGCTGCCAGATGTTTATGAAGACAATTTCCATGAAATAAAGAAGACAAAGAAACAACAAACTTGAAAAAGACATTACAGGTAGGCTAATGATAAAGTTTACCTCCATATCATTTACTCCAAGAGTGTCACGAGGTGGATTTGGTACACCATTGAATGTTCCTCCACAAATTTCACAACGATTGGAACCTTTATATCTAACCCATTCAAGTAAACATCTTTTATGAACTTTGGCTAGTTGACCTTTACACAAGCATTTGGATGTATCTAAGGGCTCTGGAAGAAGAAATGTTAATAATACGTACAGCATTCTATAAATAGAAGGTGAAGATATCACCTCTTTACTAAGACGCACAACCATTCGCAGTATTCGGCGATTTGGTACGCAACATAATATAGTGCGGCGTATGAAGACAAAAATCGTTGTACTTTTGCTGTTTTTGATACTGTTATTATTATATTGTAAAATAAAAGATCGCTTGTAACTGCAGCAATATCGATCCATAACAACAAAGTTCTTTTAAACCTCAAAAGGTACAGATGCATATAGTGAAACCGAGTATTCTACATTCGATTTTAAATGTCCGTGTACAGAATGGCCGATGTAAACACGATAAGATGGAGGTTTAACTACATGTTAAAACGTTTAATTTAATGAGCATAGATTGTTGGATAGTTATTTTTTACTGAGTCGACACAAAAACATACTAAATTTGTTCAGTACAGTTGAATGGGAAAATTATGATATAAACATTGACGCGTGTTTTCAGGTAAATAAACAGTTTTACCCATGATGCTGAGCGTCTCCGTTTGTGTACAAAACGATGATACAGTATTTATGTGCTCAGTTAATGTTCAATTATAAAAATGTAAATGTGTACATAATAACAAAGTATTATCAGCATTTAAGTGTTCACAAGATTAAAATACTTATCATTTTAAGTAAAAAAATGAACTACACATGTATTTTGAAATGGTAAAACGAATTTTCCTTAGTGATATTACATCAACCGACGCAGATTTAGAATATATTTAATTGCAAATAAATATTCAATAATAGAAAATGCTTTTTCTACATTATTAAACAAATATTGCCTATATTCAATACCATCTTTGAACGTTTCTCCAAAACTTTAAAGAATGCATGTTGAAGATCGACCACTCTGGTCAGCTTAAACAAGTACCATAGGCGGATCCAGCGGAGGATCAGGGGGGTCCGGACCCCCCATAGAATTTGGAAATTTACTTGTCCATTAGTATATTTCTTGCCTGTAAGTCATTTTTAAGTAGCATGACGCAATTTTCTCGATGCTTAACAAAGATTTGATGATAACGTAGTTTTTATTATCAATTTGTTGCATTTTTTCTGCAAATTGTATAATGGGGTTGTGGTTCGAGGTTCGGACCCATTCTATAAATAGACGGTGAAGTTCGGACCCTACCTAGAAAAGTTCGGACCCCCTTAGAAACAAATCCTGGATCCGCCTCTGAGTACATTAAATTTTGTAACATTATTGACCCGTTTCGCTAGGCGAGCGCTTTGTATCGCTACCTAGCGACTTCCTACCGAACAGTTTGCTACGATCGAGCATATTGAATCGCAATCTAGCGATACGTACAAGTTGTTTTTGCTAACCGTTTTTTTTTTCAAATGGCTGCCCTGTGAGAACATGTTTCTTTTTCAAGAATATTGACTTATATATATTTAATGCCTATATATCGGCAAAGCGGTTAAATATAATAATAATGGAGATAATTGATTTGAATATTTTTCATTTGTTCGATCATGTGTACAAAAATCAAGTTTTCATTAGGCCACAACAAGTTGATCATTTGTTCTATGGATTTGCTCGCACCTTAATGTTGACGGTTTTTACACACACAAAAAATTATTTCCTCGCTCGCTCATAAAATATTTTTTTCTTCGCTTGCTCGCCCCTTTTTCCCGAAAAATCCGTAGAACACATGATCAACTTGTTGTGGCCTTAGGATACTCTCCTGGCAAAGTAACTTGTTTAGATCTTGTCCGTTTATGATGCATTGGTTAATGTCCCTGTGGCTTGACCAGTCTGCTTTAGCCAGTGGACCTTAGACCGAGTCCACGGAAATCGCTGTTGGACCAGTAACTTTTAGAATGTCAGTGGTCCCCTCGGTCCATCAACTTTTTACTTTTTCCATTTTTTTAAAAAAAAGTTATGAGTTGTATTGGTGTTTATTTAAGAAATAACTTACAGTTGTCTATATTTTGTTGTCTAATAAAACATAGGCACGAGTTGTGATGCGCGTATGATTTAATTAGCGAATCAAACGAGTGCCTATGTTTTATTAGACAACATAATATAGACAACTGTAAGTTATCTCGATTCTAACATCGCAAAATACTTCCCAGAAAAAAGATATATTTTAAAACTATTTTTAACTGTGAGAAACGCCATGCTGTTGAAATCCACCCCCAGTGCAAAGGCCGATAATAGCATTTATTTACACAATTCTCATAGATAGGTGTTTCTTATTCCAAACAAATAATAATAAAATCTTAATTAAAACATAGAAATCAAAAACTAAAAACAAAATTGTCATAATTGTATTTGTGTTTTAATATCATTCTACAAAATAAGCGTCGTGAAATAAACAAAACATTCGACCTTGCCCTTAGTGTGTGACATTTTATATACACAATGTATGATGATGTAGCAAAATTTAAAGTTCGATGTTTTCGACGAAATATTGCAAATACAGCTTATATGATTGGATGTTGACTGGATAGTAGTGTGTTATAGGACTATTTAGTTGAGACTTTATCGAAAAGGTTGGATATAAATTGGATTTATGAACGTGTGTCAAGGAAGAAGGAATTTTCAGAAAATCAGCGCTGCTCGTGTCAACTTTACTAGGATAATTATAAAACTTGAAAGATTACACGTAGCCAGTTCCATAATATTATGCTATGCACAGTTTGGCTTTAATTAAAAAATCAATCTTTGTATTTTTTGTATAATGGCTGGGCATGATCGTCGGATGAATGACAAAATGAAATGAGACAGCGGAACCTGGAATGCTGGGACGTCTTGAACTAGGTCTTTTTTTATTCTAGAATCGTTTTAAACTCAACTTAGACCATTTTCCTTCAAGTAATAAGATAAGTACATGTTTTACATTTACTGGCATGTTTATTACGGACATCCATGGACCTGTTAAAGTCAATCCCTTATAAACTCGGGCACTATTTTCGGCTATGCTCATTTAACGTGGGGAGTAAAACTGTAACAGCCGTCACGAGCTATATTTTGTCGTATAATAAAGCATAGATGACGGCAAATTAAACTAAGAGTGAAAGCGCACGTGCCTATGTTAGAACTAATTATAGGATATATGCTTTGCTTAATCATTAAAATTGGCAGCATATTTTAACAAAGCACTTAGTTTTTTTGGTCCAGTAAATTTTCAAACGGTCCAGTAAAATCTTCAATTTTACCAGAGTGTATGTCTAGCGCGGATGAAAAGTTTTCGTGAAGACTGAACTTGACCTAGAATTACCTGAAGTGTCTGAAGAGTCCTGACATATTCTACAACACGAGGATGATGATTGTGAAACCGGAAGTAAGCAGGGGGTTTCACTTACTGTGGAAGGGACGGATGAATCTTGGGCCGGTGTTTGTGCCAAGTCTGAGCTGCTACCATTTTCCTGAAAGGTATAAAAACAAAATGGAGAATTAAATTGAGAAAAATAAAATTTTCATGTTTTGAGCCTATTCTTTGGACAAAACTTATGTAACATACACACTAGAATTGAGCATTGTTAGTAAATGGACTTTTTCAGTTAATGATTTTATCGGTGGAATTCCTGCCTGTTTGTGTGCTACAATGGAAGTCTTTGATAGGGATGAGACAATATGTCGATACATTATCGATACGTCTTGTCATGCTACGTATTGTTGCCCAGAGCGATATATCGCGATACGACCCTGATATTCGTAATCTAAGGAAGTCGCTGTATATTCAGTACTCGGCAGATTTGGCGTATTCTATCGCGAAAGATAATCTCTGTGGCTGTTCGTAAAGCGGGTCCGGTACAACTCAATCCGTGAACGCCTCAACCCGAAGTGTGGACAACCCCTGATTATAAATAAAAGAATGTGTATGTTTGTAATTTTACAATAACTACATGTAACGTATCCTAAATAATCATATCGTCTCCTTATCATCCGTAAAACGGTATGAGTTCGGTTTTAGCCTAGACTTCTTTCTCAAAATGGAGACCAACGAAAAAAACCCTATCTGAACAAACTTTTTTTCCTGTTAAACGTCACATAACTTTTTTTATTTGCTTTTCATTAATAAGCTTTTATATGCAATCGACAAATTAACCATTTGTTTGATAAATAAGACCAAATTTTTGAAAATCGACCCAGAAATTAAAACTCTAGAGCCCGTTGAATAAGATCGGTCATTTTTTTCTTGGTTTCTGAGGTGACGAGTTACATACCTTTACTATATATATGTGGGGGGTGTGTGGGGGTGTATATTATTTTTTTTTTGGGGGGGGGGGGACTGTTTTGTGACGGCAGCCTGTGATAATTATTATGTATGCGTAGTGTATTAAACCATTTAGATGGATGTTTCATTGAATGTGTATGGGTGAAACAAAATGAGACATTTAAATAGGGCCATTAAGAAGAATTTGTTTTAACTTCGAATATTTTGACCTTGGCGATTTGTTAGGTAAGTCTTCAAAGATTTAAAGTTTCGAACATGACTTATCATAATGATTAATACATGTATATATATAATATATTAAAGTAGCAATTACTTAAGGAGTATTGTTGAATTTTATTGAACTGACAGTTGCGCATTCATTAGCCCGGTAATTTAAATACTCGATACAATACATCTGTACAAAGTATTGATAAAAATGTTACCCGTACAAATGTACTCGGATTATCAAAAAATACCGTGTATTTAATTCAGCGGGGTTAATGCATGCACCACTTACTGTTGAATATAATTAAACGATAGGTATATAACAGTTGTATGTTAATTTGTACTAAAATTTTCATTATCAGAACTTTGCATGCTTCACTGATTTGAAGTGTTTCGTCACATTTTTGTGTGTTTAAGAAAAGTTGATTATGAAGCTGAAATCTGTAAAGAAACACCTTTAACGTAATAATGCAAGCTAAACACGAAGTCCATTCAACATTGATTGAAGTCATATTCCTATAGTTTAACACTTAGTCTGGATTACCTGCCTCTTACCACTACTGTAATCGGGTCAGACAAACCGTGATAATGGCGGACTCCTCAGTTATTATTCAGGTATTATTGTACGATTATATTGAACTGTCCGATTGCATAAATTAAAACGTCACATTACACGGTATATTTAATACTCGGTTAATTTCGGTAGTTCACGTAGAGCATAGTGTTAGCGCATAACACTTACGTATTATATCTTATTTGCAACACGTATCGTAGTTTGTGTGGCCGAGTGGGGAGACGGCCAGACTACAAATCTTTTTATTGCGGGTTCGAATCCCGACAGAAACTTTTTTATCTCTTTTTTTCTTATTTAAATCATGGGCGGATTGTGTAAAACTCATTGTCCCCCGCGCATCATAAAACTTGTAGAAGCCTTTGTTATAAATTTAGAGGCATCTCTATCTCTTTAAGTGATGATGACAGTAGCACAACCGACACATTCAGTAAAATTGAGTGAGTTTTACATTGTTTGTTTTAAAATGTTTTATTTCTATGTCCAAAATTACTGAATAAAATAGATGTAAAACAAAAAAAATACAAAACGAAGAACAACAAAAAATAAAAATAAAAATGGCATATTTAGCTTCAGACTGGCACTTCTTTCGAAAATCAATGTTTGGTACCATTGCGCTTCAACCGTACGACCATTCAGCGAGATGAGATATCGACACTAAATTAACCTACGTTTAGTAATTTTTACTGCAAATTTCTATTTATAGAACGCGGAAAATAATATATACAGTGTGCGATAACCGTGTAATTATGCAATCGGACAGTTCAATATAATCGTACAATACGTTTTCTTGATCTTGCATGAACATTTGTTGACGATAGTTACTTTTATTTTAGTAGGAGTTCGGTACTATATACGTAAGTCGAATTCGATTTTTGTGATTGCACGTATATTTAGCAAACGATTAACTAAAACATGTCTCAAGTGAACACAATTCGGACGTGGATTAGTCTCGTTAGAATTTCGGATACTTTATTTAGCATAAATGTAACCGACCAACTAAAAATGGTATCCACTGTAATTATTGTGATATGATCCTTTGCTTAAAGCATGTGTAGTGAGAAATGTTCATTTGAAAACATAATTATCCAATAACTAATTCATTACATCAGGCGCGGCCATCATCATGCTTTGCCTGACGTACTTATCAAAGTACGAATGGGAGCCAGACAATTTAACACCTAATTACTCGTAAAATATAGCTGTCATGGCATTTGGAACAACCTCGGCGATCATCTACGAAGATAATACCTCGGAAATCAGACGTAGTATGAATACAACCAGGTTATAAGGTCCGACCATTAACTCCCTGGCAAGTAGTTCTATTATTGTTTATACATGGACGTGTAAAGTCAATATTATCTAACAATTTGTATGCAATATGACTTCATTTGATCAAGACGTTCTGGAGAAAACAACATTCATAACGCAATCCCGTCAACACAACGAACGTTAAAATATCGTCATATGACCGGATGGAAGTAAGTTACATTACAAAATTTTGTCATGATCTCGGAAAAATGCCAACCCAGACGCTTAAGTTGATTGAATACTCTAAAAGAAAATATTCAGTCAGTGGAAGAAAGCTTTGAAGAAAGACAGGGTCGAGGAAGAAAAAGAAAATACGGAGCGACGGCAGAGAAATCAATTTGGGAAGCCCTGCATGCGGACCGACGTCTAACCGTTCGCGATTTGGCAGCCTGAGAATCTTGAAATGGGTTATGACACCATCCAGCGCATTCTTACCGACAATCTGCATTTGCAAAGGTAAATCGATTTTCAAATCTATTTGCCGTTATTTGACATTGAGTACTGTGATGTGTTAGTGCGACGCCATTAATGTTACAAAGACGTTGTTGACGCGCACCGGGTCGCTGATAGTTTTCTAATGGTCATTACTTTTTACTGAGTCATTTTTTCTTGATATTTTGTAAGAAAAATCAAAACATATTTCGATTTATGTTGACTTATTTCTGATTGTACCTAATAAACGTTAACTGTAGCAAAAGTCCATGTTATTTTGGATCATCCCTCGTAGTTCAGACTATATTACCACAGAAATCAAATTCCTATAGATCTACTTTTTCACCTTATGATATCCGAGGTTTATCCGCGTGGAAGGTTGCCGAGATAATTCCGAATGCAGTCATGGTAATTCACTCTTCATATTGTTGGGAACACCCCCACTGGCGCCAGAGTCCTTAATTTCGTTAAATACGCGCATAATATACTTTATAAATAATATTTATCTACCAACGCAATTAAAAATCTGCCCCGTATACATTATCGTGCACGAGTTAAAACTGTATTTTCATTATACTGTATAATTATAAGGTAGTGTACATGTAGATTTTAAGCAAGGGGACTAGAGACAGGGACATACGCATTATTTCATGATCATAAGTTATGGACTTCAGTCATTCGGAATGAATGGTCGAGATGTTCCGAATGGGACTTTGGTGCCAGTAGAGCACCCGCATTGTAAACGAGGGGTTCTTAGTTCGAATCCCGGTCCAAGTGCATGTTTTTCTCATCCTAAGACATAGCTTTGAATAAAATGTTGAGTAACATGCAAGTGATAAAGAAGTAAATACCAAATTTACAAACATAAAATAAGTTCTCGACTTTTTTTCACTCAAAAACATTTGTCGTGATTTTCCCTGACTAAGTTTTTCCGTTTCGTAAGCATAAATTGAAACGTAGTCTGGACAGAATTGGATTAAAATTAAGCGATTTAAAATAGAGAAAATAAAAAAGGTTTATAATGTTAACAGCGGTCATTGTTTCCATTGCTCGGAATAACATAAATGGTTAAACGCGATTATCGAGTTTAAGGTAGCTTGTTTAAACAAGAGTGTTCATCGGCATAAAATCGTGCATTATTAACGTATAGACCATTTAGAATTAATGCCGTAATGCCGACCGTAAATAGTTTCAATTTTTTAATGTCAGGCATTGCCGTAATCTTTTTATATATAATTGTCAGTAGGTTTACGAATCCCAGAATTCCTGAAAGTTGATTTAGCTTATTTACGCTTATAATGATTCCATCTGTGGTGTAGGCGTGAATAATAGAGACATCAATGAGACGATCTTCGTAAATAGTTATATTGTGTTGTATGTGGTTGCATTGAATCAGTGTGATAGTAAATGATAGTAAAATGTTAATATTATTTGAAGAACTCATCCAATTCACTTAAAAACTTCAATGAATGAAGGCGAAGCACATTCCACAAAAGAATAAAGACGGTATAATTCGACCAAAAGCCTCTCATTTCAATACTCAGAAAGTTATAGATAAAAGTTAAAGCAAGGTTTTTGAAGTTTACTTCTAGTATTAATATTCAGTCGATCATTGAGTCACACACTATCTGTTAACATACGCCTCAGCATACAGTGCATGACCCTAACAGGTACCCATTTACACCTGAGTGGATTGAAGCAATCGCAGGTAAATTTCTTGTTCAAGGAAATTAGCAGTGCTCTTAGTGGGATTCGAACCCAGAACCTCTCGATCCCTAAGCGCGCATCCTACCACTGGACTACTGCTCATACATTAATAGTGTATGCAGATTGAAAATATTAAAAAATGATATAAATACATAGCTTACATCTTCCTCTAAGCCATCTTCATTTTCCGTTGAACTTTCATCCGGTTCAATCTGCGACCATTCTTTGGGTACGTTGAAACGGCTGCACATTTCAACACACCAGCATTCCCAGAATTTAGTCCGGGTAAATTGCGCACATTACGTCGAAACAACTTTGACGTAACGTCATTTTGCCGCCACTTGGTAAATCAAACAATATAAGTATCTAATTGCATAATTTATTACATATTTATTATTACGTAAATAAAATGATTTACAAAAAAAAATCTGAAAGAATACAAAATAGAAAATACTCATTGGCGTAACAAAATGAAGAAGTTTTCGGCTCTGTGTTGAAAGGGAAATATCGAGCTGGGGCAATAGAGTAACTTAGTAGTCTAATTTGATAAATCTGTGTTATGCTATTTTTGCATCTCTGTCATGTCCCTAGCACAACGACTACAATGGTAATAGGAGTTTTCTCTTTTTTGTGTTTTTCTTGGTACTGGATGCATTTAATGGACTCTGTGTATTATGTACCATGTTTTCATGTGAATGAATATGTTTTGCTAATATGTTATGCTTTTAACCACCTCTGTGCCTCGGGCCGATTTTGGGCCGATTTTAAGGGTATCAGAGTTATTGTTTAGCAAGAACCTAACCCTAGGGGTTGCATCAATCCCATGGTTACTCAAGATATTTGAATGTTTTCTACATCAAATTACGTCATTTCCGGTCAGTGTATATGACGTTGTAAAACGTGCGACGTTAATAATTTTGGCGCAATTAATTAAATTAGAAACGCACCGCAAAAAGGGTTAAATACGAAATCTAGCTATCTTTCTAGAGTCCGTAAATTCGCTAAAATACTCAGTTACTCTCTAATATGCTTTTAAGCCACTATATAAAGATATATTCATTAATAGTAGACTTGAAAATACTTTACTACCACGAAATTTTCAAAAAATAACGTGTATTAGAGACACAATGAACAGTTCAAAACATTCTGGTTTCTAGATATATAAGTTTGACCAAGTGTCCATTTCTGTAAAACGTGGGGTACTTTTATAAGAGCACGCTATATTCATTTATACGCTAATGTTCAATATATCTCATCCACAATAGTTTAAGAGATTAATTATGTAATTCGGAGTTAGTTTTTTCTATAACATGACGTCGTGACAAACTGTGATCAAAACCATTGTTTCAAGTATTGACAACCAAATTCTACATTCGGTTTCGATCTAATTTCACTTTGAAATGCAAAAGATACCATAAACACATTTAAGCAAAATTTGCATTCAATTAAAAAAATCTTGTTCATTAGAGGTGTTTGAAATATAATATATACATGTTAATGTCTATTTTCTTTGCAATCCAAAAACACTGTTACTTTTGATAATGGGGCTTTAATGATACTATATATTGTCTACGAACACAATTAAAAACGCCCCCTCACTCATTATCGTGTTCGAGTTGTAACTGTCTATTCATTATAACATTATATAAGAGGCATCGTAAATGTATACGAGGGACTATTTATAGGAACGGTTAATAGGAACACACTTTTTTATGATCATAAGTTATAGACTCTGGTGCCAGGGGTAACAAGAAAAGTTTGTTAGGTGAATGGCCGCAGTTAATAACTTTCTACAAAGTTTTGATTGACGGCGTAAAATCCAATTAAAAAAGGGGAAAATAAAGAATTCATAGCATTACGATAGTTAGATCAACATTAACAATACGACCACAGTTGACATACGACTACAAAAGAACTAGTACCATTAACTATATAGCAAAGTGAGTAAACAGTCAGCAACTATACTGTCCGTGTTACGCTCCTCTTTATCACAAATAACCAATGGTACCATATATTATATCAATTTTTTCTAGACTGGAATATAATTTAATTGGACAAACTAGTATGATAGAGCAAATTGTATTGGTTAAAAAATATGGGTCAAAAGTTGGCTTAGACAGCTGCGACGAAAAAATCTTTGTTTTCCCGTAATTTTCGGCGCAGCTGTCTCAAACTCATATGAATAACTACAGCCCAGTAACAAAGCAAATATCTCTTAATTATTTACACTTCAGTGCTTTGGTAACATAGTGAGCGCTCGGCAATATTGTAGGAGATTGTTTTATCCTGACAGTGCCCTAGGTGGTCACCACCTAACTGTATTATCACTTAATATCTCTTTGAAGTGGAACCGTAATATATTATATAAGGATATACTATAATGGATGGTCAATATAAAATAGGCGTCTAATGTATCATGCCCATCCCCTTGTGATAGAAGTTTCTAATTATGGAATATAAATGGTATATATAAACAGTATGGGATCCCACCAGGGGAGGTTATTAAGTTTATGTGACGTATGGGAGGTAATCATGTTTGATGTAAAAATCAGGGGAAACAATTTAGTATTTAATCAACTCGCCCGCGAATCTTTTTTGGTTGAGTTATACGCCGTAGCAAGACATTATATAGGTCATAACACGATGGCATATCGACCTACTCACAGATCTTTGAAATGCTAAATCTCTGGAATTAGCTGTTTATAAGATACTAGGCTAATACTTCCATCAATGACTGACAACTGTCCTACATGATTTAGAATCAGTGGTTGGAGGGCTAATGCCAAAATAATTATTTCTTCTAACAGCATTGACATTGTCACTTAATGTTCATAGTCGTCAAAAAATGGGGTAGTGACCAAAGTGAGATCCAGAGATAAAAGGACTGTTTGCCTTTCAGTTTGCCTGCTTATACACGATCAACGTCTTGGTTTTTAGACTTTCGGTGATTTCGCCGAAATGCTTTTAAAATCGAAAACTATCGACGAAAATGCCTGACCAGTTTTACCTGTGGAGTGATACTAAGGCTGTCTCGATACGCCAGAAGCGTATCGCGAAAAATTGCAATACGCTGGCATCGTATCGCGATACGTACCTTAATATATAGAGGGCTTTAAGATTCGCTGTGCCTCCACTGTATTTAACAGAAACATTGCAAATCTTACGTGCAGCTACTGATAGAATCTAGCCTTTTTAAGTATATACGGTTATCTAGGAATGTGACGCGCCCCAATCGGTTACATTCTTGTTACTTGATGTTGGATGGAATGAACAATGGAAAAACTGACGTTTCGCTACTTTTATTTCGCGAAAAGAAGAATTTTCCAATGAAATAAAATATATCGCCGATACCGGTACGTTAAAATCGTACCGTGGTATGTATTGCCGCAGCTGCGTTTTGCAATATACCGGTATATCGTGACAGCTCTAAGTGATACATGTGTCACTGATTTACTACGCAGTCGATTTCTAGGCGATAAAAGTAGTACCGTTATCTGACTTGATCTGGTTAGTGCTTATTTGTTATTCCCCCGTATGCCATGATGGCTTTGGGCGAGTATTATTACTGATTTGAACAGTGACAGGTGTTTACTTATATTGATTAGCGTGTTGAAGGGGCGTTGTCAAATATATTTATTGTGTCTGTAGCTGTTTAAAGTAATGATACTGCGGTCATTCATTGTATTACTTGAAGTATAAGTTGTTTTACAGTATTTGTATCATATTTACATCAATGAACCTACGTAATTTGTATGCAAAGTGTACAGGGGAAAACTGTACTTCAAGATTGTGTCTGACACGAAGAGAAAATTAAAATCTTTAAAATATTTGCCAGTAATACAGGGTAGTATAAACACTTCGTCCGCTTTTTTTGCCCTGCTTAACTCATTCGTACTTGAATCTAATGTGTAAGGAGTAATCATCAGTATGGATTCGTTAGGTTTCAATGTGCACGAAAGTCTTTCTGTATTTCAATACTTTGATTCATATTTATACTTCATACTGGCAAGTACTAACTGTTTAGCGTTGTTTTGCATTTATTTTATCTCACATTCTAAATACAATATAACCTCTCTTAAACAACACCCACTGAGATGGACTAAAGAGTGTTGCTGTTCAGAGATTGCAGCTCTGTAGAAATAATATCCAATTTAAATTATGCCTGAGGGAAATATCAAAAACTGTTGTTGTGCAGAGGATTTATTCTGTTGAGGACTATTCTGCAGAGGTTATACTGTACTGAAAAAGATCGATGAAATAACACTCCTAAAATCAATGTATATGTCTTAACTGTAATAATTTATGAATCTTCCTGAATGCGAATAGCTCTTATTACAAATTTTAACAATTATTGAATTCAATAGCAAATATGACGATAAATGGGACGGTTTTTTTCGAAATTTATCTTTGACTCATTTAAATAAGAAATTAATGATACACTGATTCTGTGTTAACGAAATCAACTTCATGTCTTTGCATTTATATTTAAATTGTTTTGCTATACATGTAGTTGCATTTTAGTGCATTAAATTTATGTAAGGTTATATTACAGTACGATGTCAACGTTCGTCGCCAGTTAACAGCCGTATGTGATTAGCATGTATAAGACAAATTGGATATCATATTTATATTTACGGAACCTCTAAAGTGACATTTTAAAATACTATTTTTATTCTCAAATTATTTCGTTAAAACGTAACATTATTTCGTTTTTCGAAATAATTATTACGTTTTTTTTTCGAAAATGGAAATCCACCATATTAAGCAGTAACTGTTGATTTTAAATTTTAGACGACCTTGTATGGCGGGGTAAAATGCAGTGATACTTTTCACAAAAAATCTTACGATAAAAATCATCGTAAGTCAAAAGCAAGAAATATTAATAATACAGTCAATTTTTGGCCAATCAATTCCAAATATTATTGAATTATGTAGAATATTGTATACCTCGAATATCATAGTTAGTTTTATTATCCTACTGACTATTTACTGCAAAATTATGAAAATGACTTACGATAACCTTTTTCGTAAGAATTTTTGTGAATAGGTGCAAAGAAAAATGCTTTGTTGAATATGCCTCACCAGAGTGGTTTACATTCTCGTTCCCAGAGGTAATCAAGATTCTCGATACTAGCCTTAGGCGCCACACGGCCAATTTGAGAAATAATGACCAGTATCCACCAATCAATAGGTTTTCGCGAAACATTTTTGCTACAAGCGACATCTGGCAAATAAAATATCAACCTATCAAATTTTCGTTTACATAACGTATTTGTCTAAAGTTTTAAGATAGACAAAGTTGAGAAATTATACTTGTATACTGTATATTGTGAGAGTAATTTCTGTAACCAAGGTGACACGTAATCTTGATTACCTCGGGGTACGAGAATAAGGTGTTTACTGACTGGTGAATGTGATGAGTGAACTTTGTCTCATTTGTGGTGTTTTAACTAGAATTGTCTAAATATAAATACTATTTACTAGTTTTTTTTCCTGGAAATTTTCCTTGAGTTTATTGAGTATACACAAATTTCTATGAATTACAATAACAATTAAAATACAATTAAAATACAATATCTATGTGAGTGCATATAGATATACTAAATAAAGACATAATAACATTTAAATATATTTTACAATATCTTAATTAAAACAACATTTTCTGTAACATCAACAATTAAGATCAAATTTCGATCTCGTTAAAATCAGTTCTTCTAGTGTAAAAGTTTAATTTCGACGACAAACCTGATTGCTTTGCTGAAACTTTCGTACATGTATTTGTGTTAATTTTACCCGTCCAATCAGCGAATCGCTTAAAGTGGTTGAATGTAACGTGAGACTCACCGGAAAGTTGACTGATATCTCCGAAACACAATCATTTCTACAATCGTAATAAATCGGCAATTTCCATGATAATGTTTTAATTGGACAAAACCAATGAAGTACGGAGTGTCATTTCTGAAAGTCGCCCATTTATTACATTTTAAAGCGTCGCTTTCCCGGGCCTTATTACCAACTAGTGTTTTCAATCTACTTTTACCTCAATATATGAGGTCAATCTCAGAGTTGAAGAAGAAAGCCGAGTTGTTACGATGATTTTAATGAGTCTGAACGTAACAAAACATTTAAAATGAACGTCATAAAATAACCCACAAATACAGTGTTGTGTTTCCAATTTGTACTAAATATATATTATAGTAAACACTGTTCCACAAATAACGCAACACAAGCCGCCAAATTGTATTTAATTATGCTCCATTTGGAATAAAGCGGACATTTTGCTTCAAAACACACAATTTATTTGCTATTTTCCCGCCAAATTTACAGGAAAAAATAAAGAGACGATTTCTGAATGGAAAGCAAGCAGTTATGATATTAAGATAATTCAATATTCTTTCAGACTATATAAGGAACATAATTTCCAGTAAATTACACCACAATGATTGTCTTGAGATAAAGAGGTAATTTAGATTGAAAACATCAATGAAGTCACGCGCGGACGGTCTTGAGAATAATACGCAATTTGATGAAGATGGGTTGGCCCGTCGGATGATATTGGCAAACTTTGTACATAAATGCCATCAAATTGAAGTAAAACGTTAAATATCATGAATGAAGTTAATAAAGGAACGCCTACTTGGCTTGGAAACTAAGACATACACATAGGACAACTTCATTCATATTTACTGTTCATGTGACAATTTAAGTGTTCAGCTATAGAAATAATAGCACTTTGCACGCATTGGAAAATTCTTCGTAGAATTGAAGGAAATAATGCTGATTTAGGAAAAATAGAGACGGTCAATAACCTCAAGTTGTTTTATTTTTAACGTCTGGCTTGACCAGTTCGTTACAGTTTTTCTGGCATTCGTGTGTGTTGCAATTTTGTCCAGAATATTGAAATGAATGGCGATGTATCGCCAGATTTTATACTTACATTTTCGATTTGTGCTTACCAAAAAAATGTGAAAATAAGCCAGGAACAGCAGCAGTCTAAACACAGCCCTTCTACGCCGCCAAAAGTAAGAGGGAGACGTTTATGATTTTTAAACATTTTTTTAAAATGGACAAAATCTATTAGGTTTAGAGTCGTTTCTGGAAGTCAGTCATATTTGTTTATTACATTTTAAAGCGGCGCTTTCATGAGCCTAACTACCAACTGATGTATTCAATCTACTTTTACCCCTCCATGTGAGATCAATCTCGGCGTTGGCGGAAAAAGCCGAGTTGTGTCGATGATTTAAATGAGATTAAGACTGAACGTAACACAGCATTTAAATGAACTGTCCTAAAATAATACTCAATCGTAATATTAAATTTCCAATTTGTATTAAATAGATATCATAGTAGACTCTAGTCTACAAAAAGTACAGCAGAAGTCGCCATATTGTATTTAATTATGCTCCATTTGGAATAAAGCGGACATTTTGCTTCAAAACACACCATTTATTTGTTATTTTCCCGCCAAATTTACAGGAAAAAATAAAGAGACGATTTCTGAATGGAAAGCAAGCAGTTATGATATTAAGATAATTCAATATTCTTTCAGACTATATAAGGACCATTATTTCCAGTAAATTACACCAAATTGATTGTCTTGAGATAAAGAGGTATTTTAGATTGAAATCATCAATGGAGTCACGCGCGGACGGTCTTGAGAATAATACGCAATTTAATGAAGATGGGTTGGCCCGTCGGATGATATTGGCAAACTTTGTACATAAATGCCATCAAATTGAAGTAAAACGTTAAATATCATGAATGAAGTTAATAAAGGAACGCCTACTTGGGTTGGAAACTAAGACTAACACATAGGACAACTTCATTCATATTTACTGTTCATGTGACAATTTAAGTGTTCAGCTATAGAAATAATAGCACTTTGCACGCATTGGAAAATTCTTCGTACAATTGAAGGAAATAATGCTGATTTAGGAAATATAGAGTCGGTCAATAACCTCAAGTTGTTTTATTACATGGGGTTTTCCCATGTTCAGTATTGGACTGGGGCAAATTCACATCAAAATTTGTTGCGGACGATTACATTCGGTTGTGCGCGCGCAAATAAGAGGATAATTACTACTGGAATTAATATAGTCCGCATTACGCGTTAACAAGCAGACGATAAGAAGCACGTGTATATCTTATCTGAGGTGCGTTCAACAATGCGAGCGCTCGGGGCGACATCGAGCGCCCGCGTTCTGAACGCGTGCGCTCGCGCGTGCGCTCGCGTGCGCTCGCTATACAGCTCGAGAGGTGTTTCGCTTATAAATTGTTATATAAATTCCGGTAAATACCGTTTCGTTTTGGTACCGGTACTCAAATCGGTACATTGAAAAAATATAGCAGATTTAAAATAACCAAATTATGTATGGTTAAAAATATGAAAGATCTTGTGTATCAGCAGAAATAATTTTGATTCACCTACCCGCTTTTTAATAATGTGCTGTTTGACTACGTCTTGGATTTTTATAGCGAGCGCTCGCCATTCTGTACACAAACGGTCTGACTGACCAATATCTTCACCTTCTTCTATTTATAGAGTGAGCGCTCGCAGTCGTTCAATAACATAACAATTTGCGAGGCGGGCGCTTGAGCGAGCGCCCGCATTGTTGAACACACCTCTGGTTTATGTAAAGATCCCTTGTATCGCTTTCATGAGTTGTAAACAGCCATATACTCTACCAAAACCCCATGTCTGACAGCGCTATCGGCGCTTTGATTTGTAACGTCCAGCTTGACCAGTAGCCTGTTCAATTACCCTAAACGTTCCAAAACGTTCCATAACGTGATTCGGAACTCCTCGGCCATTCTCTGCGAATAATCTCGGACATATCAAGTCGCTATTTTAAAACTACCGGTGTTGAAGTAAACAAATATACGATTGTTTAGGCAATGAGTGATGTTTCTTTTTTAGTCCATACATTTTAAATCATCACTCATTGCCTTAACGATCGTATATTTGTTTATTAGATTAAATATTTTGCAGCGAATGGCCGAGGAGTTCCGAATGTATCGTTACTGAACGTTTTGAAACGTTTAGGGTAATTGAACAGACTACAGTTCATCACAGTTTTTCTGGCATTCGTGTGTGGTGCAATTTTGTCCAGAATATTGAAATGAATGGCGATGCATCGCCAGATTTCTTTTTTTTGTTCTTTAATATACCAATAGGTATAGTGCGTACAAAATAACAAAACGTGTTTGGGTAAACATTAAAAATGAAACAATTCATTCCAGCCCTGCGTTCAGTTACCGCGAACGTTCTGTAACGTTCGCCAACAGTAATAATTGAACGGCCTGTTAGCAGAAAACATTTAAGGCCAACAGCTAACGGTTTTAGTATATAGTACGCGAATATGAAACAATCTGAAACAAAATAGTTCCAGTACATTTTGCAAAATAGTAACTGCCATAGCGAATAGACTATATCCGAAATTCAAATATTTGGGTTTTCCCCTCCGGTACAAACAAACTTTCACTGTTTCAATGAAAACGTGTGTAAAAAAGAACAGTAGTATTTAATCCATAGTTTGTGTTGTTTAGCAATAATGTGTAAACAACTTTGTTTGTACCGCCTGTGCACGGACGGAAAAACCCATAAATTTAATTTCTGGATTAGGTCTAACGAAGTCGGTGGTGTTACTTCCGTTGATTTAGATCAATACATGCACAAAAAACAAGTAAACAAGTTCTCCTCTCCGAATTATTCTAATAAAATACAAGTAACGACTCCCTTGCCCGCCATCTTTAAACGTTCGCACTTCAACGGGTCGTTCAATTAACCGTTCATAACGATAACTGTATTTGGCTAACGCTAACTGCTAACTGAACGCAGCCCAGAGGTAGGCAGTATTTAAAATAAAAGTTAACAAACAAAATAAACACGGGGGATTAACCATCACCCCTTGATCAATCATGCTTATAATGGTAGACCGCTTTACCATTACACCAACAAGACACTCGCTACAAACTGCGCTACCGACCCGGGTTAAATATGTTACTACTCTCCAGATAAGGAGGAAATAAAGAAACCTAACATGTCGATAATAATTCTATAAATATAGATAAATAGATAGATATAAAATCATATTTTGTTTACTGGCGAGACGAATGAAATTGAATATTTAAACAAATTCAAGTGAAAATATAGTTTTTTCTGTCGACGGTTATGTACTTTAATGTTTAAACTAATTCTAGTTTTGTCTAAGTGCATTTTCTCACGGTATTAAAGTATAAAAGCTCAGTAAGGGAGTTTAGCCAGTTCCCTTCCCTTTGTATACTCTTTAAATAGCTTGGTCCAATCAGTTGGATTACTCGGATTTTATCCTTATTTTTCAATGTCAATTAGACACAATCAATCTTAAATCATGTTAGTCATTTAATTTGTTTGAAAATCAAGCAAAGTATTGTTTTGTTAAAGTACTTGATATTATATTTAAAAAGAAAGAAATTTGATGAAATATTTTATTATCCTTACATAGTACTTCAATGATAAAGTCTGAAGATTCCCACTGATAGGACCTACTTGCCAATTGGATTGCTTCTGACTTTATCAAAGAAGGATAACTGACGAATATTCCTAATTTCGTGGACAGAAGACGGTGCTCGAGAGCCACAATGCGAGTACTGCAAATGAATAATGGCAATCTGATTAAAGAAACAAATTCGCCGCTCGCGTACCAATCTCCGTAATAGATATCATTTAGACCGCTGTCGTAGAGGATCTCTAAGAGTCGCTCAGAAGGTCACGTTGAGGCGGCCTTTGTGTCGACCAATCAATGCGTACCTTTCATCTAGACGAAACATTATAAATACCACATTGATTTCGTATTTCGAATTTTAGACCGTTGTTCACGAGCTAATTGACGGTGGTGTTATTCACAGTCTGCGATTGAATGGCTCTTTTCAAATTGTGTGACCTAGACGTTGTAAACATCTGTGTCATGAATATTATAATGATAAAATTTTACCTGAAGGTGACCCTCAGTCTTAACGAAACAGTCAGATCTAATTTAGCGAGTGGGCGAGCGAATATTTTAGATCGGGTTTTAATCAGATTGATCTTGAGCCATGAAAGTATAGATTTCCAACCAGCTTATTTTGGCCAGCACGCAATTTCATTTTATGTACTCCTTAATTTAATTAATTCGCAATAAAATTAAACGTTTCTTCAAACGATTTAAGGCGCGGCTAAATTTGTGTATGAACATGCTTTGAATAAATATAAAATACAGCAGTTATTAAATGATAAAAAATGACATATATGAATAAATTGGTATAAACATTTGATTGCTGGTCCAAGTTTATTGAAATTATGGAAAGTTTGCATGTTTGTTACGCTAGGAAGTATTTCGAGAACGCTTTACAGCGATTTTTATTGTTTTAACTTCCAATACGGTCGTTTTCTCTAAATATAGGATCGCCTCTCTGGGTCTATATAAAGTCAACGTAGAAAATATGTTCTACTCAAATGGTCGTGAAAAATGGAAAATGGCGTATCATGATTTAACCTTCTAATGTTTTCAAAAGGTAAGGCATTTTCGTTGTTATATCAGTTTTTTCACGCTGCATGTTTATTTAATTTTATGTGATTTTTATTTAATTTTTATTTAGTTTATTATTAATTCATTTTAGTTAATAGAGCAAATATTTTCGAATATTTTTTTGCTATTTTATTATCACTTTGTAGAAATAAGAAAATGGCTTGCATTGCAAAATTAACATTTTTTATACCAGAATAAAAACGTTAGACTTGTTTGTATATTTAAAGGTCTATTTCTAATTTTCATCGTATTTAAAGTTTAAAGTCATTTTAAAATGACAATTCTACAACTAGAAACAACAATAATTTTAAATAACAGTTAACAATAGTTTCAAAATATATCAAAATCCAGTAATTTTGGTGTCAATGAAAAACACAGATAGACTGGAAGAATTAAAGCCCCTTATCAAGATTAACAATGTGTATGAACCGCAGAGAAAATAAACATTTAAGTGTTAAAAGTATGTTTCCTATTATATATAACATCGCTAATGAAAGACATTTTTAATAATCGAATTTTTTACTAAAACATATTGAGGCCACAACAAGTTGATCAAGTGTTCTATGGATTTGCTTGCACCTTAATTTTGGCGGTTTTTACACACCAAAAAATATTTCCTCGCTCGCTCATATAAAAATGGTCAAACCGCTATATAAAGCAACTGAATTAAGATTTTTTTTCTTAGCTCGCTCGCCCCATTTTGTCCAGAAAAATCCGTAGAATACATGATCAACTGGTTGTGGCCTTATGTTATTTATTGCATTTCAAAGTGAAAGCAGATCGAAACCGAAAGTTTAATTTGGTTGTCAATACTTGAAACAATAATTTTGGGTACAATGTGTTTAAGGCTAATTCTTGTAATAGAAAAAATGCAATAACATACTTAAGCTCTAAACTACTTTGGATTTTATTGTTGAATGTTAACAAAAATTTATAATGCGTGCTTTTATAAAAAAATCGTCATAAAATTTTATCAAAATGGTTTGCTATATTTATTGTTTCTTATTGTTATTAGCTCAACTGAGCTAGCCCAAGGTGAGGTTTTAGGATCGTTAAATAAAATAGTGTTTTGATTATTTCTAGGTCAGTATCGAATATAGATAACATGGGGTAAAATTAGGTCACACAGCCTTAATATAGAATAACCTTAAAGTGTTCACAGTTTTACTAAATTATTTTATCTAATAGTATTGAATTCCTTTGAATGGCCAGTATTAGATACCAAAGTAACGTTATTTACAAGAAAATGATTTTCGATTGAAAATATCTACCTTTAACCTTGGTAACATTCTAAAGGCAATATTATCATTGAGAATACCATGAGAGTTTGTCCGACAAATTAATTTTAATATTTCTTGGTCAAGTTCCAGTACAGGTCATCATTCTATACAATGCTTACAATTGAGGCATATGGTGTGATGGAATGTGTGATAGACCAATACCAAAATAAATCACATCATGTTTTAACATCCACGCGTTCACTATTTGCAAAAAGATTTCATAACTAGATTCTTATTTTGCAATGATGTATCTATATAACGATGGTACTCAGGTGAGCGATAAAGAGCCATCATGGCTCTCTTGTATTTTAATAACCTTTTGGCTGTGAGTCAGATTTTCGTCTGCTGTAAATGTAAATATCTTTGTACAAGTATTAGCATTTCAAAATGCTTGAAATCGCCGTTTAGCCCTGTATGGCATCTTCTCCTTTAGTAAAACATTCAAGCAATATGTGTCAGCGGTTTAGACCGTCCCATATCTATTTATAGAATTCATGGAATTATTTTATTCATTGTGAGGAACCTTCCGGGTTTTATAGAAGAATTTAGCTTTTTCGTGTCTATTTGGTCTCTTAGAAACTATAATAAATTTATTAGCACACTGATGTATTCGTTTTAGGAACATAATCTGCCAAAATTCCAGCAGATAATTGAAAGTTCTCGATATGTATTAATAGACTTGCCCGAAAGTAGGGAAGATAAGTTTGCATTTTTTCGATAAATGCGAGTTTTAAAAAGAAAAAAACATGTTACAATTAGTTATGCATTTTTCCTGGTCTTACATTGCAACTTACGTAAAACTGGTATTGATAATGATATTTTCTGGCTATACAAACAGGTAACCCGACAAAACATGGCGTCGACGAGGCCATTCACGCACCCCTAATTTGACTATTCGGCGTCCATTTTTTCATCATGTGACCTCAAATGCATCGTTTTGATTGGCTTAAGGCAACCGGTGTCGACTACAAAATGATCAAATCTTGATAATTGTGTATATTGCAGGAACGGCGATAATAATGGCTTTGAGCACTTATCACTGAAGAACAGAAATTAGCAATTGCCGTGAACTAGTTAATTGTTGATATAGTTAACGAATAGTTTTAGTGTGAGCATAAGACAATTCTGGCTACAAACTCTAGATTGGACATATTTGACAATTTTTCCCTGTGGAGTTTACAAGGTTGAATGTTTTTCGCTCAAATTTAACATAAGGCAATTTTAGCACCTCAATTTACAGTACACGTAATTTAATTTTTCTAAAAGTTCAATTGATTTCTCTGATCTCTGATTCTCAGCTAACAGAACTGACAGCTTTGAAAGAATCTGTAAATTTTGTAATTTTAATGTAGTAGAAGATGAGTATAATTTTATCTTAGTTTCTCTGTGTTTTTTAGATATTAGAAAAAAATATTGATATATTCTATTATACTCAGCCCAACATGATTAAATTTATATTATTACTTAATGCTCTATATAAATGTCAATTTGCTATTTTTAACTGTTTTTCAACTATTCTGAGTGAAACCGGATTAAACCTGTTATGTTTTACTGCACCAAGCCACTGCGCATGAAACAGTTTTGACTGTTGTCCTTGCGTGCGAACTGTTGCCCTCACGTGCGAACTGTTTCATAGAGTGCAGTGCCAAGGGAAGTAACCGCATTAAAAAACTCCAAGCGTCCAATGAGCGAGATCATTGCAAGCGTCTTTAGAGTTACCAAACGAAAAGTAGAAAAAAGTAAATTCTGTTGAAAATATCTACGATATGTCGCGGTTTGAAGACATTGAAGAGAGGGGTCTCGAACTTTTGCTGAGAATCGGGACTCGCTAAGCACACGTTTCTGAAACTATCTTTATTGCCATGTTATATCTGTACTTGCATTAGTTTATAAAACACTTATTGCATGGGTGTTTGGGGAACAGTCAAAACTATTATCCCTCGGTATCAGGGACAACATTAAGAACTGTTGCCCGAGGCCTAACGGCCTCGGGCAACAGTTCTTAAGTTGTCCCTGATACCTCGGGAAAATAGTTTTGACTGTTCCCCAAACACCCATGAAATAAGTGTATACAATTGTTTAAATCTGTAGATAAAAATATCCTGATCAATTTAAGTTAATTTAATTACAGAAATACCTTTAATGTGAATATTGATGATCTACTTGTGTTGTTTAATTATGCCTAGGTCACAATTAACCCGGAGTCCGGCCGGCGTTCCCGATTTTTAGAAATCGGCCGGCATGGTGAGATCGGGATCACATCGGCCGGCAAAATTAAATACTTCACACATAAAAGATGCCCGTCCGATGCCCGTACAGGATCCGGAAGATGGCCGCACGGCGATCGTCCGATTTCATGATTTTCTATCACCGATTTTTGGCGGGTTTCTGACAGATGCCCGTCCGATATCCGCACGATGTTCTTACGACGCCCGTGCGATGCTCGCCCGGGCATCGCCCGATTTTGCCAAGTCGCACGGTGTCCGGACGGGCATCGTGGGAGCGCCGGAAGACTACATTACGAACATCGGACGATGTCCGCCCGGCGTGTGTCGCTTTTGATGGCAAGAGTAGCTTTGCACACTATAGATTCATCACCGTCCTGTCGCTTGTGGAAGCAGCCTAATACTGGTGCAATTTTCTACGATAAAACAGCATCGCACCAAGGACGGCTGCAGGCGCGCAAATTACCCAATGCCGACACGGCAAGGTAGTGACGAAAATAACTATACTGGACCCTTTCGAGGCCTCATAATTGGGAATGAGTACACCCTAAATGCTTTAAGCAGGTTCTATTGGAGGGCAAGTCTAGTGCCAGCAGCTGCGATGATTCCAGCTCTAATAGTGTATATTAAAGTTTCTGCAGTTAAAAAGCTCATGGTTGGATCTCGGGTGCAGGCGGGCGGTACGCCTACAGCGGCGCTCGCTGCCCGTCCTGCCCTCCATGCTGGTACACCGTGCCCTGGTGCTCTTGACCGAGTCTCTCGTCCGGCCGGAATGTTTACATTGAAGAAATTAGAGTGCTCAAAGCGGACCTAAACTACGCCAGGATGATGTTGCATGGTATACATGTAATGGAATAGGATATTCTGTTGGTTTCAGGAGCGCGAGGTAATGATCTGTAGGGACTGACGGGGGCATCCGTATTGCGGCGCTAGAGGTGAAATTCTTGGACCGTCGCAAAACGCACAACAACGGAATCATTTGCCAAACATGTTTTCATTAATCAAGAACAAAAGTCAGAGGTTTGAAGGGGATCAGATACTGTTGTAGTTCTGATCCTAAACGATGCCAACTCTCAATCAGCGATAGTTGCTTCAACTATGACCTCGCCGTTAGACCCCTTGAAACCAAAATCTTTGGGTTCCGGGCGCAGTATGGTTGCAAAGCTGAAACTGAAAGGAATTGACGAAAGGGCGCTTGTGCCTTAATTTGACTCAACACGGGAAACCTCACCCGGTCCGTACACCATATGTGATAATTCAAGAAGTAAAGCGTTTTTCTTTGACTTATTTTTTAGTCTGCTACTGTTATATTGTAGAACATAGGATGATCCTCGAACAATTAGGCTATCTCCTCTTCTTGGGGGTCAGATAAATTTGATTTTATTTAACTTCTTCCACTTTGACGACTGGAACAACGCTCTCTTCTCCTTGAGCAGTCACATCTTGCTCTTGTTGGATGGTGCTCTGACCTTTCCCCTTATAGACTTTTTTACATTTTACGTCTGCACGGCGCCCGGTCGGCGTCCGGTAAATATATGGATACACATAGCGGCCTATATGTATTCGTAACCGGACGATGTGTCCGATGCTCGGCCGATGCCCGGTCGGATATCGGCCGGACGTCAGCCGATTCGTTTCAGATGTCTTTCCGATGCCCGACGTCGGGAGTGATTTTAACTGCGAGTTAAAATGAACCCGGCGCCCGGCCGACGTCTAAAAATGTCAAAATTTTCTCCGGAGCCCGGCAGATGTCCGGCCGGTGCTCGGCCGATATTGTCCTAAAACACGTCGGAAACTAATCGGAAACACATCGGGGCTTAATTGTGACTGGGGTATTAGTAGAACAATTTCTATATATGTATTACGACCTTACTGTACTTACCTTAACATACACACAGGGATTCTATATAACAGGGATTTGTAACGAAGTGCTGTTTTGAATTTTCACGGTCGTCACCGTCTATAACTGACTGAAACAGACTGTTTCACAAAATAATGCATTTTCCCGCCGATCTGCCATTTTTAGCCCCATTTTACATCACCCTAAGTCACATATTCGGTCATAATTGCAACAATTTTTTGTCAAAATCTTCAGAAACATTCACAAGTTGCATGGAAGGCATGTATAAAAACATAAATCAAGTGTTTAAACTCTGGAATAGTGTGTACAGCCTGCTTCAGCCAGTTAAAACAGTGACGACCGAGAAAATTAAAAAAAAAAGTTACAAATCCCTGTTATATAGAATCCCTGGTACATGTATTATCAATGCTCTTGTGACAGATTTTATTCATACATTCTTCTATATTGTATTGATAACCAATCGTAAGATATTTGATAATATGCTGGTGAAGTGTTTAAGTTTGGAACATGTTTTCAACAAACTGTTAGCTCAATATCTTTTGCATTTTGGAATTCAAAAAGTGTTCATTAGTCTGACAATTCGAATTACAGTGTGCATGAATAGGCGATGTAGTCGCCGTTTACGTGCGGATAGTCGGTGTCAACATTTTATTTGAAACCGTACTGAATTAACTTTTCATTGTTTTACTTTTGGCAAAATGCGTCTATTTTTTTCCAATTCAAAAAAATAATTTAATCTAACGACAGCATTGACTTTTTCTCTTGTTTCGCCACTGGTGGGGTCTCATTAAGCATTGCACAAAGAACGCATTTTCTTTTCCAAATTAATAAGCCGCTAGAAATTGTTTTATCGACTTGATGAAGGAGTCGTGGGCAGGAAAACATTCTTCCGATCTATTGTTGCCTTTGTCTTTATGATTGTGTTACTGTCTTTATATGGTTTTAGGCCTTTCTTGACACTATTGAACTATTTCATTTGTTTTTGATAAATTTTCTTTAAATAAAATGTGTTTATGTGAGGAATATTCCTTTCAAGAGCAGTCAGTGAAGAAATTTTAACTATCGGACCATTTTAGAGTTTGTTTACGATTTGCAAAGTATAACCAATGAACAGGTGTTAGAGAAATTTTTAGACTTTCGGTGATTTCGCCGAAAGGCTTAAGTTATACCACAAGTCGAAAACTATCGACGATTCAAATGCCTGACCAGTTTAACCTGCGGAGTGATACACGTGTCTCTGATTAAATACGCAGTTTATTTCTAGGCGATAAAATAGTTTCGTCAATCAACTGACGCGTCTTTGTTTCAGTGTCAGTGACAGCCAGTTCAGTAACGACTATTAGCAAACGTTACGGGTGCGGGACAATTCAACCCGTAGGTAACTCAACCCATGGATAACTCAACCCAAAGTTGTGAAAACTCAAACCGTTTGTGAGGTATTGAGTTTTCTCGGGTTGAGTTGTCCCGACCCGAACGTTTCGGAACGTTCAGGGTAACTGAACAAGCTGCTGGTATTTACTTATATTAATAAGCATTTGAATGGGCGGAGTAAAATCTCGTTAATACACTAAGCAGTAGTATTTGCCAGTTATATAGGATACGTAGAATAAACACTTTGCCCGCATTTTTTGCCCTGCTCCGTTCGTACTTGAATCTTATGTGTAAGGAGTAATCATTAGTATGGATTCGTTAGGTTTCAAAGTGCACGAAAGTCTTTCTGTATTTCAATACTTTTATCTCTTTTTATACAATAAGAGAGAAATACTTGAGTATGTAACTTTTGCTCATGTGAAGGAAAATCATTGCAACGTTGTTAAAATATATTTAGATATTGGCTCAATGGATGAAAACAAACACGGTGTATCAATTGTTTCACCAAAAAAGAAATGAATTATAACATGAGAACTGTTTTTAAACCGTGAAGTCTTTAAAATATAACACATAACAGTGAAACATTAAATTGGCCAAACCAGTGCCAATGTTTTAAAAATAGAGTTCTACTAAAACAGCGCGCTAAATTCACTTTTGTTAAGTTGAATTTACATGATACAAAGTCGTTACATAGCTAAATTACGTAATTTAAAGGATTTCTTTCGCATTACTTCATCTATTTAAGTTATTGTTTCAAGTATTACTATTAGCAACCAAATTCTACTTTCACTTTAATCTACTTTCACTTTGAAATGCAATAAGTCACTCACACATTCTTGAGAGAAGATTCCATGAATCAAATATTTTTTTCATTAAAGGTGTTTGAAGTAGTGTACAACACATTTGTACCAGATAAATGTATACATGTATCTTTTTTGCCGTCCATAAGCAGTATTAGTCTTAATAAAGGGGCTTTAAGATCGGTATCGAATCGAAATCTTATGGGCACCCCTTGCATTTGACTAAATGCTGAATACAATAGTTTCAGCCCTATGGATGAAAAAGCAGTTTGACTACATGACTTAGAAGATGGTTAGTTTTAAGTGAGCCTGTAGTCCTTACATACGTGTAGCATTTATAAAACTAGAGGGCCATGATGGCCCTTCAACGCTCACCTGAGTACTTTTGATATATTCATAAATAAGGCTAAAATAGGAATCGAGTAATGAAATCTTTTTTGCCCCATGTTTGAACTTATTCGAGAACTTACATAGACATGCATCCTGACCAAGTTTGATGACAATTTAGTAAAAAGTGACCACTTGGGTGTTCTCAAGGTTTTTCCATATTTGGGCTGTGTGACCTAGTTTTTGACACCAGGTGACCCATGTTTGAACTCATCCAATTAATTATTAACACAAGCATTCTGACCAAGTTTATTGACAATTGAATGAAAAAAGTGACCACTTGGGTTTTCTCAATGTTTTTCCATATTTAGGCTGTGTGACCTAGTTTTTTCTAACCAAGTTTGATTTTAATTTAGTCCAAAACATTAGAGTGTTTACAAACAAATTTAGACGGACGACCGACGCCGGACATTCAACGATCCTAAAAGCAAGACCAGTGATCTAATTACTATTTATATAAAGTTTGTTTTGTATAATTTCAGATGAACTTCTAAGAAAGGCACCACCATGGACTTTCTACAATTATTTCTTGGAATACTTGCGTTTAACTCATTGACGATAGTCACAGTTGCAAGGGCATACATAAATCAACCATCACTCTTGAAAGCTGAAAATTTTAGTTTTGATAATGCCGACAATGACATGTTAAACAAAGGCTTCATTTCTTATCAGAATGATCAACCATTTCAAGATGGGTTCGAAAATGAATACAACATATTACAGGATGCGAATAGCGACGGACGACGTCGGAATGGATTTGTCACTTGGAAAAGAACTGTGTGGGATGAACTCATCCAGAGGAACCGAAATAAAAGAATATTCTTAGAAACCATTCCTAATGAAAAAATTGTCTCAAGCTATGAAATGGGTCTGTTTCCATATAACAATGTTGTGAAAGTATCTGCTGGTTGTACCGGGACGCTTCTGACACCCAAACATGTCCTCACTGCAGCACACTGTGTCCACGACGGTAAAAAGTTCAAAGCAAAGATGGAAATGTTAAAAGTCGAAGTAGCTGATCGCGTAGGTTATAGAATACACTATATTGTTAAGATTAATGTCCCGGTTTTGTGGTTGAAAACGCAAACGCTGCCGGAAATCGGTCGTGGGGCATTTGACTACGCTGTTCTACAGCTTAATCTTCCCGTTAGCGGTAGAGATAAATTCATGCCGCTGGCTTTACCATCGATTAAGTCGCTTAATTCAAATATAGAATTTCTTGGGTTTAAGTTCGGAAGATCACCTGCTTTGTGGCTGTCCGAATGTGATTCAGACGAAAGTATGCTTATCATGCGCGGAAATGTTGCGCTGAGGAAATGCGAATCGGCGTTCGGAAATTCAGGAGCGGCGGCTTTTTCAACTAACCACGTTGAGGGGAATAAAATCATTGGGGTTCTATCAAGTATTGTAACCACCACTGAAGGACAATTTTCTCAACCAGCAACGCAATACGAAGCAATCATGTTGTTGACTTTACCTAAATGTTTAGATATATGTGCTATGATTCATCCAGAGGGAGACCAGTATGACGTATGCAAAACTGTGCGACGAAGTAATGGCGCATATCTTGAAGTTGGTTCCAACAGAATCATGCCTTTATTTGGTTAATGACTTTTTATTTTTTACTTGTACTTTTTATTGACTTTTTAATTATGCAAAATATAATCTTAACACTGTAAACAAGTCGTTGTTCATATTTTGATTCAAAACTAGGATATATAGTCACGTAATATATAACAACTATGGTCATTGATGACGTCATTCGTTGTTGACATTAACTATTTTCCAAACTGCGGTAAATCGTATCTCGTTAATAACTAAACCGTTAGGAAATGTAACGCACTGTTCCCAAACGGTTTCGTAAACTGAATGGCTACATAACCCTTCAAAGCTATATTAAGCGCATCGCAGCGATCTAGTGACAAACATACCGTCCAATTAGAACCGTTTATCAGTCACTGACGAATACATGCGTCTAGTAACTGGTTTACAAATGTACAACTAAATCCTGAGATTTCGTGGAAGGATGAGTAGGTTGACTGACCGCCGTGGTAAAACGTTTACAATATTTGGCTTTGCCATTAAGCACAGCCAAAAAGTAATCCGTTTGGAAACATTTGGCAATGTACAAAAAGGTATCTGAACGCTATACAGTCGCGTAGCCACCATGGACATAAGACCAAAATATCATTCGGAGCTACCTCGGCGATCTTCTACGCAGATAAACGTCGATACCATAAGGTGAGAAAGTAGATATAGATGTAACAGGAATTCCGTAGAAAACGTGAATTTGATGGAATTTAGCTTCTGTGGTAATGTAGTCTGAACTAGGCAGAAAAAAGACGTATAAGACTTTGTACTGATGAAATGTTTTGAAAAAGCGTGTAACAAAGTGTTGCCAGCGAGTAAATCGCCGGACCTTATAACCTGGTTGTATCCCTACTACGTCTGATATCCCTGGTATATCTTCGTAGATGATCGCTGAGGATGTTCCGAATGTCAAAATATAACAATGCCGAGTTATAACAGTATTACAGACCTGTATTAAAAAAATCTCAAACATGAATTTCACAAATAAATGGATGTTTGTCTGAACAGTTGACGTCACCCCACTCATACTTGACGTCGCTGTATTGTAGGAGTAGACAGTTCTGAACGTTACCAACATTGTTGGGTTGACCCATGTGCCAGTTAGTGTAGTTAAGGTCATAGGGATATCCTGTGTCTGTCCATTTAAAATGATACTCATTTCGTTCATCATTACCGCTTGTGTACCAGCCACTTGTTCCGGCAAATGTAAAAGCTGAAATGTATTATGGTGGCATATTTCTGCCATCAGATAACCACAAAGGTATGGTGGCATAATTCTGCCGTCAGATAACCACAAAAGTATGGTGGTATGTTTCTGCCGTCAGATAACCACAAAAATATGGTTGCATGTTTCTGCCATCAGATAACCACAAAAGTGAGCTTAAAGCCATAAAATGACCATAATTTGTGTTCACTAAAAACCTCTGATTCTACTATCTGACTATCAAAAAATCCAATCTTAAAAAGGCGACCGTTAGCTCCGATGTCTCTTGAGCAAATGGTCGTAGTTTCGATTTCAGGGGTATACTTTCATGGGGTTAGGCCATGAAATAATTCCCATGGTCATCCTCCCTTCTATCACTAAGTCTAAACAGTTCCGAACATTTGTCAGTCACTGACGGAAATATTCGCCTAGTAACAGCTTGCCAGATAAGTTCAGAAATGTAGCTTCCCAAAAACAGTAAGTAGATTGACTGATCGTCGTGATATGACATAGGAACAGTAGTCATGTGGTGGGACGCGTGCTCAGGGATCGAGAGGTCCTGGATTCGAATCCAACTAGGGGCACTGCTTATTTCCTTGAGCAAGAAATTTACCTGCGATTGCTTCGCTTCACTCAGGTGTAAATAGGTACGTTATAGGGCCATGCACTGTATACTGTGGCTGCACTCTGAGCCGTATGTTAACAATTGGTGTGTGTATCGATGATCGGGAAAGTTAATGTCAAGAGTCGACCAAAAGTAGACTTCAAAAACACTTGCTTTAACTTTTTAACTTTATACAACTTCAATTAGTTGTTATTACGGAGTTTAACCTTACCAAACAAAGAAATAGGGCTGTCACGATATGCCAGTTGCGTATCGCGGTATATTGCGACGCGCTAAAACCGTATCGCGTAATGCAACACAATATATTGCTTTGCAAACCAAAGAAACGGCTGCATAATACTTGTCTTAAAAACTTATTTAACCCTTCAGTATTGAAGAAACTGCAGTTTATAGGATTTTGTAGGGAAAGTGTCTGTAGCAGACTTGAGAAAACTGGGATTTTTTTAGAGTTATTGGAACCTTACGAACGCGCCCAAATTTGTTAATTCTTTTTATCTTAAGCTTAAATTGAATGAACCATTGATAACTGACATTTCGCTACTTTCATTTGGGAAGAGAAGAATTTTTAAATGAAAATAAAAATATAGCTAAAAACCGGTACATTAACTTTGTACCGCGGTGTATATTGCCGTAGCTGCATATTGCAATATACCGGTATACCGGTATATCGTGACAGCTCAACAAAGAAGACATTTAAAGCAGGATATAACTTACAGGCATCATTGCTGATTGTGTCATACACGAACTCTTGTTCTTTTTGAGTGTTCACGCTGACCAGGTGTCCATTAGGGGCTTCTGATTTACATACTTTAACTGCATCATACCAGCTCAATGGGGTCACGTGGAACGAGTAACATGACGTCACGTTATTATCCGTGAATGTATGAGATCCGGCTGGGCAAGATGGTACATCTATTATTTAAAAAAGAAAATTATAAATAGCAACTTTTGAAATGATTAACGCACAACCCACTATTGCAATCGCAATTAGTCGGCTATTTCCATAACTTCATTCGGAAATCCTCGGTTATTCATTACAAATTCATTCAGTGATTGGTCGAGGTGTTCCGAATGTATGTCGTTTTAGCTTTAACTTACGGAATCTTCCGAATGGCTTTCAGATCTCTTTTGTAAAGTCAGAGAAACAAAATAATTTTATGTATATGCAGACAAAAATGCATTCGTAAGTAAACAGGAGAAGAATATTGGTAAACTAAAACTTGCATTCAATTTGATGTAATAGGGGAAGCAACTCTTACTTTACACATTTGATCTAGTTCTTAGTTTTACCTCCTTTATTCAATGAGTGTACATTGATATGTTACAGGCAATTCGTAAATTTAGGCAATTTGTTAAATGCTTAAAATTCAGGCATTCTGTAAATTGCCTAAATTAGTCAGGCAATTTGTAAATTGCCTAAAATATGTCTAACAAAATGGCTGAAATTTCATTAGTCTTAAGACACCATACACAAAGAAGGGTGCTACACCAAAACAATGGATAAAACCTTCTGTTTTCATACGGTCAATTTTACATATCCCTTTTTAAGGACAGGGCCAGCCAAATGTTAAATTTATTATGCGTAGACTGGTTTACCAGAAAGCGATATTTATAATGTTTTACTCAATGATGAAGACGTCATACACGGCTAAACGGCGATTTCCAGCATTTTTTTGGAAATGCTAATACATGTACTTGTACAAGTTATTGATTAAAATAATACAGTAAAACTCGGTTATAACATACTCGCTGGGCCAAAGAAAAAAGGTTTGTTATAACCAATGTATGTTATATCCATATAGCATACTAAGTATGTTACATACAAACAATGAAGAATCGGCCAGGAAAAATGGTATGTTGTAACCGAGTGTATGTTATAACCGAGTATGTTATAACCAAGTTTTACTGTACTTTACCAAAGTATGTAGTAACTTAATTGTCCTCAGAAAGTATTTTAAGATATTTTTTGTCAAATTATTGTATCAAACGCAAAAAAGAAGTGCTCAAATGGTGCACCAGACAAATATTTCATTTCATCAAATTGTTCACATTATCCTGTGAGATTTATTTGTTTACTCTAAATCCTCTGCACCTATTATTCTTGCCTGATAATATAACTTGATTAAAGTTTTGTGCGGAGGTTTTAAAGCTTACGATAAAATCTGTCGAGATAAATTGATATTTTTTCAAGGAAAGATGATACGAACTACTTTTTTGTTATTTAATTATTTGTCCAGGAAGAGAATTCGACGAAACTTAGAATTCGGTTTACCATGTAAGTTGTTGTTGTAGGTCACGTGACCGTGTATCCAGTAGCCTGTTCAATTACCCTAAACGTTCCAAAACGTTCCGTAACGATACATTCGGAACTCCTCGGCCGTTCGCTGCGAATAATCTAATATAATAAACAAATATACGATCGTTAAGGCAATGAGTGATGTTTCAAAATTTACGGACTAAAAACGAAACATCACTCAAAGACACTCATAGTCTAAACGATCGTATATTTGTTTACTTAAACACCGGTAGTTTCAAAATAGCGTCTAAATATGTCCGAGATTATTCGCAGCGAATGGCCGAAAAGTTCCGAATGTATAGTTACGGAAAGTTTTGGAACGTTTAGGGTAATTGTACAAGCTACAGTGAAAACTCTACTTACTTGAACATGTTGTATTGTATACATATACATCATCAATAGATGTGTAGCCTTTTTCGTTATAATGTCTATCGTGACTAGAAGAGTATGTACGATATGAGTTAGTGTCTGCTTCAAATACAAGCTGAAAACGATGTTTGAAGTCACTAAATGAAGATAATATATTCATTAACAATAGACTTGAAAGCTGATCATGGATTGCAAAGAAATCAAACATTTATTTTTTCAACGTCGCATTCAACACATATTTAGGTTATATATACGATGGTCAGCTCTTCCTACTATAGGTTTCCTGGACACTTTTCTATCACCAGTACTAACTTACCATACCACGAGGCCGACAACTCATGTATAGGGTATAACCTACCGCGACTAGGCTCGAACCCGCGATCTCCGGATTCGAAGTCAGACTTGCTAACCACTACGCCACGGCCGCGGCTTCCAGACATTTAAATCTACTTCAAACACCTTCAATAAAAAAAACTTTCAAATAAATACTACTAGATGGGAGCCCGTGCAAGCACGGGCTTTAGGTAATGACAATAAACGGAAATAACCGCTGCGGGGAGTTTGGTCTATTTTTAGTTTTATCTAGAACTATTTTTAGACACAAAAAACCCACTATTTTTGTTGATTTTTGGCAGTTTTTGCAAATATCAAGAGGCTTTGTCAAAAAAGAATTGTCAACTTGATATGCCGGTATATAGGTGCTCTAGCGACAAACAAAAGATTTATTCAAAGCTGCGCAGTTTCTTCCACAAAACAGGAAACTCGCAAATTTAATAGTATAGATTATCGCTTAAGTATGTTTATGTTATTAATTGTATTTCAAACGGAAAGGAGACCGAAATATCTTGATAGCAAAAATGAGTTTAATGTGCTCTTATAAAAGTATCCCACATTTTCAAGAAATGGACACTAAGTCAAACTTAAACTAGAAAAGTAAAATGTTTTGAACAGTTTATTGTGTCTCATATGGATGTTATATTTCGATAACTTCATGGCGTGAAACAGCTTTTATGTCTGTTGGAAATGAATATATCTTCATATAGAGGCTTTAATATATTACACATTCCAAACAACTCGAATATTTACTGAATGGGTGCTCTCAGAACGATTTGTTGGGGGTCCAACAACAAAATTGGGTATTTGCTACATACGCGAGACGAACCGCAGCGGAAGCACTTCACACTTATGCGAAATAGTTATTGTCATACGTAAACGCACAAGATTCTTGAAAACATTTTTGTATGTTGTAAAGGTGACTAAATATTTACAAAAACAAGACAAATATAAATTCAAAATTCAGAAACTCAAACTTCGTGACTGTCTGGTTGTATTATCTCAAAAAGTAGGTACGCGTTTTAGTCTAACCATTATGGTGCCCCCAATTATTATCTAAGAGTAATGTGTACAGCGATAAAAACCGAGAAAGTCCGCATGCTGGGAAAAAACCAAAACTGATTTCATATTAGAGCGCACATTTCGGTGTGCGCTCAATAAATATTGCTTTCCGGGGTTATTCATAGCTTCTATAAATAAATTCTTGTTCGAACTTAACCTCTTGGCTATCGAGCAATTCTGTAAACTCGTGCTGTAATGAAACTGAATAAACAAAACATCATCGATAATTCGTGAAATAAGCTGCTAACAATCAAAAATGGACTGAGCGACCTTTGGAAAATCACAAACCTGTCGTTGTCGAACTGTAGATGCTATATTAGAATATAACTTACTCTAAAAGGTGAAGCAGTATATTCTGAATCTAGTTGTATTTGTCCCATATGCCAGTATTGATCAACTTGACCTTTTTTAGAATACACTGGATACCCGTCACCTCCACCAACCTGTAATAACAAACCCATTTGTCATTTTTTGATGATTATCAATCGACTAGTCGGAGAAATATATTTTTTTTATTTTTTCAGTCAACCGTTTGCTCTATCGTCTTTTCAAATGCAACGGTACTATGGACAGTCAAATGTCAATCTGATTAAAACCTGATCTAAAATGTCCGCTCGCCTACTTGCTGATTTAGACCTGCCTGCTTCATTACGAGGGTCACGTTCATATAACCTTTTCTCATTATAATATTCATGACGCAATCATTATGTTTTGTAACTTGTTTACATCGCCTGCGTCACGCAATTTGAAATGAGCCGCCCAATCGCCGCAGACTGTGAATAACACCGCCGTCAAATTAGCTCGCAAACCTCCGTCTAAAAATAGAAATTACTAAATCAAAATGCTATTAATAGTGTTTCGTCTAGATGAAAGCTACGCACTGATTGATCGACACAAAGGTCATCTCGACGTGACCCTCCTAACGAACCTCAGAGAGCCGCCCGGCTATCTCAGTTGGTAGCACGCAAATCTACTGATCGAGGGGTCGTGGGTTCGATTCCCGGGCTGGGCATACTTTCGTGGAGCTTGGTCATAAAATTATTCCAACGGCCATTCTTCCTCCTATCAATGATGTTTCATTGTAATTAACTGTATGTAGGGCAGTTGTCAGTCACTGACGAAAGTATGCGTTTAGTAGTTGATTAACAGCTAAATCCAGAGAGTTAGCCTTTCCAGGAGGAGTGAGTAGGTTGACTGACCGCCGTTATATGACCTATACACTGTACCTAAGATTCTTTTTGGGGGGTTTACCGACGTTAAACCCCCCAAACGTACCTTAGAGATCCTGTACGCCAGCGCTCTATTTATAGCCTAGACAATGTGATACTTATGCGTTAAACCTATTATACGATAAAGAAGGAAAAGTTTTACTTTCGTATGTATCAGAAAGTGTATGACTTCAAACTAGCGGACCTGCTTGTCAAGTTCCTAAGAAAGTTCGTTAAACAATGCTCATACCTGAGCATATACTTTGAGTGATCCAGTATTAGAACCATACATTGTATACCAGAACCTGACACAATAGTTATTGGATGGTGGAAAGGTTGGTGACGTCAGACGGGCTGATCTGTATGGACTGGATGTTGTTGTGGAAGAATGGTATGGTGGGCTAGCTTCAGGGTTAATGTACATATAGTGACCTGAATAAAATTAAGATATCCAAACAGCTATGGAAGAGCAAATATTGTATCGGTTAAAATATAGGTCAAAAGTTGGCTTAAACAACTGCGCCGAACAAAAATCATTGCACACTGGAGTTAAAAAGAACATTTCACATTTACATTACAAAGGATCAAAACATTGTTTTTGTTTATTTTGCAAATATCCAGCGAACTATAATTGTAAAGCGCAAGACAATATTTTTACAAAATTTCAATATTTGTCCGCTATATAAGTGACATATAGTTGTACATGTATAGTAAAGCGGTATTTCGCCCTTACCGACATTATTTCCAAGATTAGACTCTACATTTATTTTTCAAATTAACAAAAAATGACAATGGTATGGTGGCATATTTCTGCCACCAGATAACCAGATAGTTAACTAGTTAATTAAGAGGGTAACAAGTTACGTAACTAGTTGACCACTAACTACCCTAACTAAGTGGTTATCCAATCTCGCTATCTAGATAATCACTTAATTATCTATTAAATTTTCTGGTTAACTAGTTACGTAACTAGTTAGCCACTTAATTAGCTCGTAATTTGTCTAGTTATATGGTGACAGAAATATGTCAACATACAACGGCAACTTCTTTTCTAAAAGTCACAGAAAAAATAGTCGCAACTAGAGTTATATTTGAAGAATATTTTACCATTTGGAGACCCGAGTGTGTGATCCTCAATAGGTCCTGAATAAACATTAACTCTTCCAGTACCCTTGTACCAACATTCTGCAGAGCCAGTACATGAATCTATGGAGTAGTTACAGTTTGATTTGTCCTCGAAACCACAGTAATGTGTCACAAAATTCCCATACAGCGCTATAATAAAAATTGATTACATGTAAGAGCATCTCCGTGTACCATTAACTTTAATAACTGGATAGGAGGCGGGTCTAAAACGGAGAAAGGGGCAGTCTTTATCTCAATATAGCAACTCGAGTCACTTCCTATTCTCATGAAAATACAAGCTTTAAAGGCCTTCTCAGCCATTGTTCCTTTACATGTCGATGGTTGGCCGCATGACTGTAGTAAATTGCTCTTTAAGGCAATGCACTTACTACAGTCTTTTGGGCAACCCTCGATGTGGTTGTAGCAGTTTGCTTTCCACTGGCCACCATGGTTATTTACCAAATGGCATGTGAGTCTTTTCAAGCCCTGCCAAATATCGAGCGGAATGCTCGGAAGATCTGCTAAGATCTGCTAAAAACGGAAAGTCGTCAAATTGAACGGACATTGTAGAGTCCTCCAAATTCCATCGGTTGTGCAAATTGAAACCCCTATATGTCTGACATACCTGGTGAGGGATGTGTAGGATCCACCATATTTAATGATGTTTTACATACATTTAAATCATCGATAGTTTTACCCAGTGCTGCTCTAAGTCGAGTTAATTCTTTATTCAGATTCTCTACTGTACTTGCTAGCTCCGCCTGAAATTAATGATGACTTTTTTGTTGGCATGGGTATTTAAATTGTATTCTGTGATATCTTATCTACATGTATCAGACATATTGAATACCGAACGAATCTCTTGGTCCCTTGTTTGTAAAATGTTTTTTCTTTCTTTTTCAAGAGATCTACTTAAAACTTCAAATACGTGTTCCTTAACATCACCCACATGTTGTGTTATAAGATTCATAACTCTAGCACAAATTTGTTACAAAATCATTCCCCTTGAACATATGTTTAGTGCTTAAAATATAACATTTTACTATAGCTTCTTTATTTTTAAGGTATCTACTTCAAAATTTATATGTATGTTACTTATAAAGGTTTGTTAGTTATAATATTTTTGTTTACACAGGCATCCCGAATAGTCGAGTGCGCTGCCTGTGGACGGCTCTTGTTTTTACTTAAAATTGTAGCATTTGTTCACATAGTATGTCCGCCTTTAACATTGCCTATATTAAAATTACTATGTAGACAAACCTGACTTTTATTCAGCAGCAATTGATTAGAAGTAAGCAAGGCTCGTATGTTGTTTTTATCTGTTAGTAATGCTGTTAGTTCACTTTCCTTCATTCCAAGTCGTTCTTGTGTGACATTTAGTTCTTGAGCCAAGTTGTTAAAGTTATTTTGTAGTGTTGTTATACTGGACCATAATGTATTCATGTTGGAATTCAAACCATCTATATCCTTGCAAGAACAACTCTGAAATGTGAAGAAGAAACTAGAGGCACACAAAATGAGAAGGTCACCAAGCATTATAATGGTCAAGACAGACTGTGGCTATATTAAATTAAGCGAAAGCAAGCGAGTCCCACTTTAGTATCCAGAGAATAATTCTTGATCGATAGAACGGGACCAAGCAGTTACAGGACAGGACAGGATGGCACGGGACAGGACAGGACAGGACAGGACAGGACAGGACAGGACAGGACAGGACAGACTAGGACAGACCAGAACAGGACAGGACAGAATTATATTTTCTCAAATTATTAATTATGATACATGAGCAAATCAAATAGACAATTTTTTTAATAGAGAGAGGAAGACCAATATTCGTCATCGTATGATATACATGTGTATGTAAACATATGACAATAAACATACAAGAGGAACAGAATTGGATATGAGATGGGCAGCCAGTATTGCGCTGATTCAAAATAACTTCACTTTTATTATAGTACTAGTTCTAGCATCCTCTATGTCTAACGTGCTAGGTGGACCACCCTTATGTTGAGTGTAAAAATTAAATTAGATTTTTGTGGATTTTATCTACAGTAGTCTAATAATGAATGCTGTAAGAGAAATGACCGTAACTTAGTTGTAAAAGCTTTTGAGGCAACCCCTTTGACATCTTGTAAATATGTTTAATGAATACGTCAACTGTATGTACAATTGTTAACAAAATATGCTTTAGCTAAAGTAAAGTAATAAATGATATTTGGACTAAAGCAAATGCAGAGGTCAATGTTGTTTATATGTATATGTATGTAAAGCCATTCACGATTTTGATGGCGTGATGACCTTTTCAACAAGTAACTTTTATATAATCAAGTATTTGTAAACATTTTTAGTGAAATGGAACATAGGTTGTATAGAGACTTAGGCTCAAAATAAGGCACAAAATTTTAAATACTTGTATTGGAAATGTCATGATGAATATCGTAAAATAATACATGTAATTGATGCAGTTAAGTTCTATAATTAGGCTTGTCAAAAACGACGTTTTAATTAGTGGAAGAGTCTTAAAATAGGGGCCATTTACTTCTCAAAAGCATTAGAGATATAAAACCCGTAAAACAAAATGATGAATGTGCACTACCCTAGATGGCCATTATTGCAAAACTTAACTGTTGTTTATTTTGCGCATTATATACATGATCAAGACAACTAAATCCGAAGACACCCCTACCCGAATTATCTCAACCCCTAAAAAGGGACAACTCAACCCTAGGACCCTTATGTACACACATGATCATTGTAAATGAGGATTAAAGATGTTAAACAGAAAAGGTTCAAACCTGAAGACCAGACGAAGGAGTCCCGGATGTAGCCGGCTCGGCTGTTGCATCTGTAGTTGCTCGTTTGCCTGTCGAATCACACTGACTCTCGTGTCCTAACTTGACGTTATAGATACATTGTCCGTTGGAGAAACTGCACCCTGGGTCAAAGGATAGCTGACAGAAGACAGCCTCGTAAACACAGAATAGAATCAAAGTAAAATAAATCATAACCACGTGTCAAAAACGGTGTAGTACACTTTGTGAACAAGTTTTAGATTTTGTTGTTTCTATATATATGTTTATTTAAAGTCTATATTTAAAGTCTTATCACTACATAGTATTATTATTACATAGTCTAAAGATAAGAGCACCAAACTTATATAAAGAAACAAGTAAAAAATTGCTGCTAAATGCAGCAAAGGGATTGTCACGGCAAACAAAAAAGAATGATTAAGTATAATCTAAAGGTAACTCAAAAGAGCATTATATTGAATTGTCATGCTAAGGTTTTTCAGTAATTAAAAGGTAACTTGTCATAAAACGTTTTTCTGTTCAAATGTAACAATCTCGTTCCAAAAGCCTAGTAAGATTCTCGATACTAGTTAGATTGAGAATCTTGACAAATTTGGAGTACGCGAATGGTCTGGATCTAGACACCATCTTTATGCCGACAGGATGTTTGGTTTTAGTTGGATTTATTTCCAGTAATTCATATTTGCATGACGCTTAAAAAGATCGGCAGAAGGGAAAACATAGTTCTTCAGAACAGAAGCTATTTACATGACTTCTCGCTTCTGTTTAGTCAAGTGCTCCTCACATTGCGGATCTGTTCTTACCAATCCGTGTAACCAATCATCTAACTAATACATAACTGTCCAGCATCTTTGAATTTCGACATTTTGATTTTACAGGCGTGAACATTTGTTGCATTTATTGCATTTATTTTTTAATCACGAGACAGTCATGCAATCTAAATGTGTGTGTCTTTGCCTTGAAATAGAAATATCAGTTTGCGCATAGTACTTAAGCAGAGGTAGAGAGTCAGCGAGTGAATCTTTCAAACCAGTGTATTAGAGAGTAGTCATACCTTTACTTGTTACGGAAGAATTTTGTTGCCGGATACACGAAAGGATTTAACATGTATTTTAATTCCGAAAAGATGCACTTAAATACAAAAGGCAAGCTATTTCGAATAGAAATCATTTTTCTTAATAATGAATTCACTCGGACTCGAGAAAACATACTCCATTCGAACAAATTAAAAACTGGCGAGCTTTTCACCTAGGTGTAAATGTCCGTCATTTTAACTCTCTTAAAATTACCTGGTCCGTCTGGTCAATAGTCCGTCAATATAGTACCAAACTTTTCATAATTAAAAAAAGTCTGCAAAAATAATCTTACATCTGCTCGATCTATAACCAGAAGTAAGTTCAATTACACAAAACGCTACAGTACGTTACATAATGATGCATTTGGAACTCCTCGGTCATACATTTGTTTACTTTAACGCCGGACATTTCAAAATAGCGTCCAAATATGTCCGAGATTATTCGCAGCAAATGGACGAGGACTTCCGAATGTATCGTAGCGGAACGTTCTATAACGTTCGCAGTTACTGAACTCAACCCTGGTCCGTAACTCTTATGCTCTTAAAATTAACTGGTCCGCTGCACTTAATCATAGTTAGAAAAGATCGCCAATAGTGCTCAGTAAAAGTAAGAATTAAGAGTCAATGTTACACGATTACGCTTCTTTATTTATACAGTCGGCTAATAAGAAAAAAGGTATATTATTAAAATTATGAATCATATCAAATTAGTTTTCAAATGATAAATGCTCTAACAGTTGAAATATATAATATTTACAACAATATGTGATGAAGCAATCGACGATTCTTTTAATAGTTAAAGTCTGCAAAGTTATTTCTTAAAATATAATTTCGATATTGGTGTCTTATCTTTTCAAATAAAATATTGGCAAATATCAATAATATATGTACTATACACACATTATGATACGCATATTTGTTAAACTGTATCCGTATACTAAACTGGTCTCCTGGTCCGGTTGGTTCGCGATTTATACCTACCCCTTTTCGTGTGATTCGAAAGGATTTGCGGAAATGTGTTGATATAAAACGCTGATTTTTCGTGTGTTGCATTGTTGCAAGAAAAATTGTTTATATGGATTCCCCCAAAAATGATTTTTCTCTTTAACTTTTAACGGAAATGGGCTGTACTATGACTGCATTAAAAACAATAAATTTGTCGGCAGTGGAAATCGAAAGGATTTTTATCATTTTTTATCACGTGACTTTTGCCCATTGCTATCAAAATCTACCCACCACAATATCACGGCGTTGAGACGCCGTGAAATAAATAAACTACTCTGATATGGGCAATGATACATGAAGAATAAGGAGAAATTCGGCTTCTTGACTTATCGTAAATAAAATAGTCCCAGTTCTATTAAAACATAATCAGACGAGAGGTGAATGTTTCAAGCATTTCCTTTTTATTTTACTGAAGGAATTGGTTTTATCGAAACTGACACTAATAATGTATCAAATCGTCTCAGGTCAATTCTATCAAGCTGTTCAACCACGATTATGTCTTTTAAACGATATCTAGAAGCTAATAATATGGCTGCAAAAATGACTGAAATTCGTAAATTACCGAAATTGAAAAAATACAAAAATAGACCAAAATGCAAAAAATGCCCAAAATTAAAACTACCAAAATTGAAAAAAATACAGAAGTACACTGAAATGCAAAAAAATGACTAAAATGCAAAATAGTCTGAAATTGCAAAAATACTGAAATAAACCGAACATGACAAAAAAAAAAATAAAAAAAAAAATATCGAAATAAACAGAAATTCAAAAAATGACCGATTTTAAGTACATAAGTGAACATAGAATTTGGTCGTCAATACTTAAAACAATTTGTTGAACATAGATCTAGTATATTTTAGATGAATTCTTTTGGTACTTCCTCAAAATTACATTGTGAAGCTCTACAACGATTTTGAATCATATGTAGTCATCATAAACTAACACAAACAGTGAGTATTTTGTTTTAGTTGGGTTTAACGCCGTAGCAACACATTGTATAGGTTATATAACGGCGGATAGTCAACCTGCTCACTGCTCCTGGAAAGGCTGAATCTCTGGATTTAGCTGTTAACCAACTACTAAGCGCATACTTTCGTCAGTGACTGACAACTGCCCTACATAATTAAAAATCATTGGTAGAAGGGAGAATGGCCGTAGAAATAATTTCATGACCAAGCTCATCGAGAGTATGCCCCGCCCGGGAATCCACGACCCCTCGATCAGCAGACTTGCGTGCAACCAACTGAGTATCAATATAAAGTTCATAAAGTAATGACTGCCGGATTTGGTACTAGACCTAAATAAATTACGTAGTTTCTGTTAGCGGTTGTATTTTATATTTTCAGCGTTGAATTCTCTTGAGGAGTATATACACTATTATTATCCAGTTGTAGTCTTATTTAGTAATGTAGTACACTTCTTTGTATTATTGAGATTTAGAATAAATAACAATAAGAATTTTGTCAATCAAAATATTTTGACTTGTTTATTGTGTCTCTTATGCATGTTATTTACTATTATTGATTATCTTAAAGTTTAATAAAAGTACATATACATGTACGGTTTAAAAATCGAACTGTACTACCGATCGAGCAAGTACAATATATATGGAACGCCATAGCTGCTTTAACAAGAGAAGAACATTTATATGTTTTGAATATATCACAAACAACTGTACAGATTGCAATTTATGATGTTACATTTTCATTAAACGATGACTAGTTACCATTATATTGCTCATATATGCTCATCCGTTATTATACGAAGATTATTTAATGACTATTTAATGGTAAATAGTCGACGAATGAGTATCGAGTTATGGTAATTACATGAAGTCATCCTTTAATGAAAATATAACGACGTATATAGCACCTTGTACATCAATTTATAATATATTCAAAGCACATAAAAACACTGTCTTATTTGAATGTGGAATGTATCATATAACATGGAATTCACTATTTTGTCCTTTAACCTTAATAAGCATGAGACTTCGTGTAGCCCATTTAACCCTTACAAACATGAGACTTATTGTAGCCCCTTTACAAATATCAGACTAAATGTATCACATGTGTGGGGACGTCTTCACTAAGGATTAAACACTAAAATCCAGTCCAAATTTAGTTCATGCGCCGCATGGACAAAATCCACTATATACAGTCTCGATCGACCAATAACTAGTATAATGAACTAGAAAAGAAATTTTGTTCATGCGCGACATGAAAAAATATTTGATAACTTCAATACGAATAGGCTACATACAGTCTATTTTGTTGAACAAAATGAACTGTACAGTGAGTATAGTGAATTCCATGTTATATGATACATTCCACATTCAAATAAGACAGTGTTTAAAGATTCTTCTTATTTATTTATTTTGTTGGGTTTAACGCCGTAGCAACACATTGTATAGGTCATATAACGGCGTCTAGCGCACCTAACCTAGTTTTTCTGGACCCTTGTCTATAACCAGTACTCACCTACCTTCCCAAAACTTATATAACTCCATATACATTATTAATGGAGGAAAATTGACATTTGTGTCAAATTTTCATGTGAGGGTATTACCTCCCAGGGTGGGATTCGAACCCGTACCCCCTTTGAGACACTAGATTCGAAATACAGGCGCGCTACAAACTGCGCTACCTACCCGTGTCGATTCTTTTCATGTAAAGGCAGCTATGGCGTTCCATATATACATACACACACATCACACACATTCAATGTATACCCTTCAACCATCAATTTTATACAAATCAACCTGCTCAACAAACGATAAAATAAAATTCTACATTTAAAGTTTTAAATCTTTTATCGATATCGATTTTCAAATTTAGTCAACCTACCCAGCTTATATTTGCTATACATTTTTTATGACCACTGACGGTTTAACCATACTTCTATATACATGGTAGTTATTTGATAAACATTAAAGTTTAAAGTCCTGAAAATGTATTTAAGTCTTATATAAATAGTTAACAATATGTGTGGAATAAATTGTGTGTATTTTTTTGATATTCTTGAATAGATGTTAAATAGATGGAGGCAAAAGTTTATCTGAAATGTGCATTTGGATAAGTTTTAATTAAAACATCGAAGGTGTGAATATCTAAATGTGATATAAAAGGAAGAAAATTCAACTAAAATTAACTGATAGGCCATAGTTGTGACAGGTGAGTTCTGAATACTTATACACTGTATTTTATAGTAAAAAACGAATACACTATTATACATGCAATGAAGATCAAGGTTCCTTGGCCTCAAGCACAGCCACCATCGCTGCTTCTGATGTTACCTACGATAATGACACTGAATCCAAGAAACGATGAAAACATCAATTATAACTCACTCTGTCACTCATTCCCTCTGTCACTCATTCAATTACTCACTCTGTCACTCACTAAAGCTACAGTCTCATAAACATAAAAATAGCCATGAGGTCACCGTACGGGCGCCGTGCGATCAAACTCCACAAGGACCCGTACGAACTCTTGCGTACCCGTACGGACTATTACGTTGTTACCAGGGTCGGTGACATGAGCCCAGGATACACGTGTCAGTTTCAGAGTCAAATCGTGAACAAAATAGTGGCCGAGTATGAATTAAACATGCATATCTTCCAGCTATGGCTCTGTACGGGTGTGTTGTTTTGTACCATTCGCGTACCGTCACCTTGAAACGCAAGGCTTCCTACGGCCTACGACTGTCTGCACGTACGGGTCCGGAACAAGCAACGATTTTATGGGACTGAGGCATAACATACTTACTCTTTCACTGTGTCACTTACTGTGTCACTCACTCTGTCACTCTGTCGCTCTGTCACCTTTTCATTCTATCTACTCACTCACTCATGCACTCACTCGATCACGTGCTCACGCACGCAGGCATTCACGCGCTCACTCACGCACTCACTAAATCACGCACACACTCACTCACCCCATTACGCACGCGGTCACTCACGTTCTTACTCACGTAATCACTCACGCACAAACGCATTCACGCCCTCGCTCGCTCGCTCAATCAATCACTCACTCATTCACTCACTCATTCACTCAGGCATTCACTCACTCATTCACTCACGCATTCACTCACTCATTCACTCACTCACTCCCAGGAATTATAGTTTAGTCGTAGCATCATTATTTTTTTTTTAATTTCAAAAGCACCGTCAGTACTATCAGTACTTTGATTTTCAGTGAAAATCTATCATCAGTTTGCTTTAAACAGAGTAACTAGTCAACTGTTATACACATCGGATATTAAAATGTGACTAGTTGGTTAATGTATGTAAATGATGAATTAATAATACTGCCTGTTTAATACTGTATAGCGGGTTATTTCTGCGGGGCAAAACTTTCGCGTAAACAAGAGAGTTTTGTATTGGCGACGCTAAATATTGGCGGAAATTACTCTGAGCGCCAATTTTAAACCTCCCGGTAAAAGATGGTCAGAGGTACATAACTATGCCATTTCCTCTCAAAAGGTCAATTTACCTGTAAAAGCGGCCGTCCGCGACTTTTTAAATTTTTGAAATAACCAAGTGTCACCAAAGTTACATAATCTTAGCGGACGTGTGAAAACCAACGCTTACACAGCAGATTATCTATTTCTATGACGATGTATTGACGGGAACAAGTTAAATAATGTGATGAGAATCGCCATTAAATGTGAATGTTTTTGTTAAAAAATATTACCTGGATGCCGCTAAGTTTGATTGATCGTTCGACAAATTGCATAAATAAGCCAAACTCGCGAGAGTCTTATAATAATAACAATTTGTTGTTATGAACAATAAAAATTTCCACGTTTGTTTATAGTCGTGAATAACGCATTTGTCTTTGTTAAAAATTGTCGGTATTAAAGTTTGCGGCCACACACTCCTTAAAAATCGCCAATTTACCTGCATCCATTGGTCAAGGTCCAACAAACTTTAGAATTAACAGCTTGTCACAAACAATGTGTAATCAACCAACCTAGTGGAGTCTTTAATAGTGGGGTCGATAAGTGTCATTTTTCACGACAATCTTTCACTTTGTGATACAAGCATTAAATTTGGTACAGTTGTTGTACATAGTGTGTAGTTTACAAAAAGCACGATTTCCACCTCCAAATTCAAGATGGCCGCCATTTTTTCAAGATGGCCGCCGTTTATAGGGATTTTTGTCCTGCTCATCGTAAAATGTACTTTTTTAAATCATTTTTATTAACGTATTTATCAAATTAATTTCAATATTTTATGACTAATAAACAATTCTGTTAAATTCTTTAAAAAATAGATTTAATGGCTGTCAATTCAAAATGGCGGCCATTATATGACGCCAAATAAATTTATCACTAACGCTTATTCTCGGATAAAATTCATTGCATTTAATTGATTCAGAACATTTCTTATTTATAAGAATATATCTCAAAGTAAAACCAGTGCATCTGGTGACATCACCACAGTTAAACATAGGCTTCCGACACGGTTTCGGATCGAAACATTTCGTATGTGACCGCCTGTGCTGTGATACTCAGCATGTAGATCAATGTCAGTTTATAGTATGCTTACTGCTGTATTGGCACAGGATATCTTTCTTTGTTTGTGTGCCGTTAAACTAAAATAGTTTTCTGTAAACTATATTTAAGTGTCCCAAATGCTACCTTAACAACCCCTTTTTATATTATATAACTATCGTTAGTCAACGTGAATGAGCCAATGTTAACAGGTCTTATCACAATAATGTACAGCTCACACAAAATTCAAATAATACTGAATGAACTATTGGGTTAGATGTAGGATACTTTTTCAATTTACACACATTTGTGACATTTAGGAATGATGACCCCGGACTACTATGACTTTAATTCAGTGGCGTTCGTATCAATTAGTACAATTCAGAAATTAATCCGTTATCATTTATGACTACGGTTTGAATCCAAACTACTTTTTAACATATTCAAAAAGTACTACATATCTCAGTAGCTACATATCTATTTTAGTCAGTACTCAACCGATTTCCCTTTTCAGTAAATGTGTGGCCAAGACATTTAAAAACATACATTTGTATATCGATAGTTGTATCACATATCTCAATGCGCTTTTACAGTAAAGCAGTAAAAAGATTCACTAAAAGGCAGAAAATGTCTACAAATATGTATTTCATGTATTTCTATAAAAACCGATTTGGAGAAGTGCTGCTGTCTCTATCAGACACATACAAAGTTCAAGTCTCCCATTTGTTAGTAGCCCAAATGAATAGTCTATATTAACTCAAAATCTATCACCCCTTCATGGGACAATTCATATTGTTTTTAGGTTCAATCCGTCTTTGTTAGACGATAGAGCTGGTGTTAATGAATATTTGTAATGCAATAGTGCAATGTATTACGAATTTTCCTTTATCAAATGATTACTTCTTGCAAAGTTGAACATGCTAGAAAACGAGCAGCCTAAAAGAACAGTCATTCGTAGCCACGCAAACAGCAAACTCTATACAGGTCAGAAATACTTTTCAGACTACGATCATAATACATGACAATCAACCTATTTCCGATGCAATTTTTATTTATGGATTCTTGCCCGTACATTCTTTTTCTTAGAAAACATTAAGGGCCTTTGGATAATATGCTGTTAAAGATTTAATTACATAAGTGCATTCGTATGAATCAAATATATAAGGGCGTACACGTGTTATTAGCTTTTGATGTTTGCGAGTTTCAATTAGATGCAAAAGAGAGCGCCATAGATTAACAATTGAAACAAAGTTACCACCAATTGGCAAAAAGTTGCACGTGAAAGTGACAACAAGAGCGAACTACTTTGGGTTCTGATCTGACAAAATACTAACCATGTGTTTTGTCATGTTGTTGTTGTGACAAAATGTGAGATTTCACTATCAATGTATCCGTAAGTTTTACAATAAATGAATCCTTGTAATCAGGAAGGATAAGATTCAAGTCACTTTATACTATAAAGCAACGGCACAATCTGTTATAATATAGCATGTGTGACTTATGATGTTGAAATAAACGTGTTTGTATCACTAAAATGTCAGATTTGATAAATATTGGATAAAGTTTGGTCTGGGGTAGTAAATAAGGAGGTTACCAATACACAAAATGACGGCTCTGAAAAATATTATAGAATTTCGTTCTTTCACGATTTTACTGGTAGTCATTTTATGTCAGTCTTTGATAAAGCTAAGTCAATATTTACCAAACAGTATCAAGATTTAAAAACACTCACGATATTTGTCATAATTATGTGCGATTAGAACAGTCTTTTAGACAATTTTGCGACGTTAGCTTGACTTGTCTGCCCAACAGCAGATATCTTATGATGCAATTCCACATCCACATACGTCTCTATCAACTTGTCAACAGTTCTGTCTTACACGCTGCATGTATTTTTGGTCAATTGATGGTCATCAAGGTCAAAATCCAGTCGACTGGCTCTAGTAAAACAATAGCGAATGGTAAGAGCTATTGGCCAACCTTTCACCAATTGCCAAAAGTTGTCATCAGTTAACCAAATGTGATGACAAGAGGGAATGTCATGAGCGATGCAATTGCTATCAAGTCAGTTTTAAATGAACTCGTTTATGTGCTTGCATGTGCAAATAATGATCATCACACAGACTAAACCATCTAATGTTTGCATTCATATAATTATCACAACATTATTTTAACTATCTATACGATATTGACCTGAATTGTTGACTTCTAGACATGTGTGCATCACGCATTTTTGTTGAAACTTTAGTTTTTTATCAAGGACTATAAGAATTCTTGCATCAGTTTTGTAAATTGTGTTAAATGTCTGATAAAATAACTTTATGCATATACCTTATATTTGAATTGACCTTTGACCTACACAACATGTGGACAACATTAAGCATAAACATAGTAAACACTTGATGAAGACAATCCAATATTTGTACATGTATTCATATTTCATTGTCAAAATAATAGTTTCAAATATACTAATTGTTTGATTATTTAATTAGTACTTACGGGGTATTAAAACCCTCCTTGGATCAAGGTCATGGTCACGGTAAATGTCAATTATGCTTACAGATTTGCCAAAGAGTGTATCAAGTTAATTTGATTAATACCTTTTTTCTAATTGCATCTCAAACCCTTCATGATCATTGAAATGATTCAAAAAGTTTGAAACAACTTTCTCGTGTATGTTACCTTTACCATGACCTTGACCTTGACCTTGAAATTATATCACATGATGTAAATCGATGTCTTAACATGTTTAACATTTGTAGTATGCGAAACACTATAATATACCATCCTATAATACATTTAAAGCGGCAAAAAGAAGTTTAATCGCTTTGGGATACTGATTCCCAGGCGCATGCGCATAAACGACGGCCATCTTGAATTTCGAAGTGGAAATCGTGCTTTTTGTGAATGGCAGACCATGCTGGTTATCTGTGCCAAATTTGGTGCTTGTATCACCAAGTGAAAAATTAATGCAGTTATCGACCCCACTAAAACAGACAAATCAATTATAAAGTGTCGTCACGTGACGTTAGATTTCCGATCTACAATTGAATTTGACAATAGTTTTCTTTTGAATACCAATAAATAATAAGCTACATAAACACTTACTCCGCTCTTTTTACTCAATTTGTTAAATTAGGTGATGAGAAGTTTGTCTTGGGTTTGACAGCAATTAAGTAATTAAATTAATTGCACTACTAAAGATGACTTTGTTTTTTACGACAATCAAATAAGTGTTTGAGCTAAAGTCCTGACGATTCGTAATTGACCGTCATACGGGTTTATAAAGTACACAAAATGGCGACAGCGTCGTCGAGTTTCGTAACCGAGTTTTGATGGAACCTGTCGTCTAATTTTTAGAATGATTGTGGTGTCTGTCTGTAGTTTCGTTTGCTTCATACATAACACGAATCAATTCCTTTGTGTTATTCAAAATACCATATTTTGTTCATTTACATAATAAATCTCACCTAATTCATTACATTATTCTTGTTTTAAAGGGAGTTAATAAATACATATTTTAATGAATACGAAATTTATTAAGAGTAATGTCCCTTAGTAAACAATATGGCGGCGGCTTAAAACTGCGGAGGTTTGTATTCGCGGTGTTTATATTTGGCGCATTTTCATTTTCCGCCAAAAAAGCCAAAATAATACCCGCTATACAGTATATATTTCGCGCAAGCTTTACAAACTACAGTTCAATATTTGTTATATACTCGTAGCATATTTTCAGCAGTAAGCGATAGATATTGGTATTTTAAGTATATATTGAAGTAAAGTATTGCGTAACTTCTGTACCGGCGTAGTCAAGTGGTTACTTCGCTTGAAATGGTTTCAAAATTTGTCTGTCACACAAATCCTTGCGGGTTCGAATCCCGTAATACCCACTGACGCCATCCGGTATTTTTTTAATTTTTATTTCAAAAGTTTAATGTTGAAGGGACCGGCCTTTGGTGTCTAGATGGTTTAATAAAGATACAAAAAATATAGTAATTATTAAAGGATTGTATAAACAAAATTCATGTCTTATAAAATATTTTGTGTATTTCTCAATTAAACTATAACATGATAAATATGTACAAAATAAGAATATATGGTTCGAATTTTGAAATTTCTATGCAAAATGATGATATTGGTAAACTTTATTCAACTGTCAGTGACGCATACATTATCCCGGCTGATTTAAATACTCCCTATAGTTATTCTGAATTCACTACTAATAAAAATAGATATCCGTATTTATGTTCGGGGATTATCAAACAAATATTGAGTATTTAAATCAGCAGGGTAATGTGTGCACCAATGACAGCTGAAATAAAGTATACCAATAGCATTTATTTGCACAGAAATTTAGAAAATTTCTTGATTCGACTTCAAGAATTGTTAATATAATTTCTCATGATAAGGGTGTCGTCCGAACCCCCGAACCCCCTCTGAATCCATGATTCATTATATGTGAAACTGTCTCTAACAAGTTGATTTGTTTAATTGAAAAAAAACTCAAACTAATACAGTTTCAACTGTCTTTTTCAGAAACCATGGTGTTCAAATCTGCCGATGTTTTCAGTCAGCTTCAACCACGACATGTTTGCCGTCGAGAGAGAAAACCAGGGCTTCGTGAAAGACATTCAGCACAGCGTCAGAGGTTTACCACAGAACATGACGTTTCTATCCAATCAGATAAAAGTTCAAATGTTCAGAAAGTCAAGGTCACGCCTTCATACAGCATGAATAGCGCGATTTCCGATTTTTCACGGAATTATCCGAGAACAAACGACGATGGAGTCCAACCCGTGACAACTGTGTCTCAATATAAAGAACTTTCAACCATTGATGATATACGCCGACAAATGAAATCAACAGCAAGAGTGAAGTCAGCTCCGCCCACCCACGTTCCTAATTGGATGTTAAATTTAGACATTAATCTTGATGTGACGTCAGTTGACCTAATTCCAGCATTCAATGAGTCTGAGGACCCAAAACAAACAAATACTGAAACTTTTACTGAATCGCCATCATTCATATATCTTGATGATGATGACGATGAGGCAGACATCGATGACGTCATTGATGACGTGTATAATGATAATCTTGATTATAAAAAGCCGTCTGATAAAGTGTTTTCTACTGGAACAAAAGATGTGACGTCACATAGCAACAAAACCTTTGGTACTCCGAAACCCAGCAGTGCAAGAGAACGTGGAAGGCCAACCCAAAATACATTTAGGATTGCTCAACATTTTGCGCCAGAGAAATACACAAATGAAAATGAAAGTAAGTGAATCAATAAGAATTCAAATGTAAAATTTTCTTTCTATTTTTAAGGAAAGAAGGTACTTTTATTTTTTGCGCACTATTAAACTTATACTTGTACAAAACCATGCATAAATTAAAGCCACTATACGAAGATATATTCATCAACAGTAGACCTGAAAACTGTCCTACAAACATGAAGTTATCAGAAGATAACATGCATTAGAAACGCAATAAACAGTTCAAACCACTATGCTTTCAAAATTTGAATTTGACAAAGTGTCTATTTCTTAATAGACAATATACCTGTAGCCTGTTCAATTACCCTAAACGTTCCAAAACGTATGACCGAGGAGTTCCGAATGTATCGTTACGGAACGTTTAGAGAACGTTTAGGGCAATTGAACACGCTGTTGATCTAAAGTAATGTTTTATAACTTTATTATGTATTTTAGAGCAATTTTGTTTTCTATAACAAGACCTCATCTTTAATATACTGTGATCAAAACTATTGTGTCAAGTATTGACAACCAAATTCTACTTTCGGTTTCGATCTACTTTCACTTTGGAATACAATAAAACAAACATATTTAAGTAATACTTAATTAAAACATCTCGTTCATTAGATGTGTTTGAAATAGATTTATTTCCAAATACAGTGTGACTTTTGATAATAGGGTTTGCAAAACATTTTACAAAACTTTTTTCTTATCAAAATTACACATAATGCGACGCACAGATTGTCGGCATGAAAAGGTCTCCCGCTCATTTCTTTTATATTATATGCATATGCACATATACGTTTACATGTGTGTGTATGTAAAACATTTTGAGGTGGGATCCTTTCATGCCGACTGAATGTTCAAGGTACTCATTCACAGATTTCAACTTAAATATCAACTTTTTCTGGAACTATCAAAATTGTTTGGAAACATTTTTAGCAGAAAATTAGTGATTTGATAATGACAATTTAAGTGCAAATTGACATACAAATACAGATGATGGTGTTTCAAGAAGTAAAAATCTACCCCGTATGTCACGGTATAGACAAAAATAGTACATTTTTGTGACTTTTATTGTATATTTCTAGCAATCTATAGGTCAGTTTGTCCTAAAATATTAAGTCTAATTTTTTACACAATTACAGACACTGAATGGTATACTTTGAAATTATAGAAAAATAAACCAAATCTGTGAACTAGTGCCTTTAAGGTGGGTCGGTACCTTACTTGGAGATGAAAACGAAAAAAATATTATGTTCACCGATTTTGATAAAAGTTGGCAGATACATTCATGCTTCTTGTTTGTTTTTCTGGTAACCTTGGCGACGTTGCCGTTATTTTTGCGACGTCATGGACGTCACAATAGTTCGCGCTATAAACAGGCATGCAAGTACATTAAACTCACATATTTTAAGTATTGAATATCCGAGGCCAATGATAATTATACCAAAATGTTTCTGAAATGTTGTTGCATACACTTATAATTAACTTTTAAGTTCCTTTGCTAACTCAGCATTTTAGCTTTGTCATTTAATATTTAATGCACGCAACAAGTTCGCTTTACATGCTTTTAAATCATTATCCAATTCTGTAATAATTACCGGTAAGTCATTCATGCAATATCCGGAAAATTCCGAAATTATTTCCTGGAAAACGACACTGTTAAACAAGTTCAAACAATGTAGATCTACTGTAAAGTATTGTATTTTTAAAATATAACTTTGTCTGAAAATTCGATATCTGAAGTCTTAAACAAATATTAGCTTAAGTACATTTTACGGTATGAGTTTTGTTTGTTAGCTTTAGAAATTAAAACACTCGCAACACCAAGTTGAAAGTAAAAATTTTCAAAACATATAGAGCGTACCTATCTCGAAGAAATAGGGATTGAAACGCCTCGACATTTCGTCGCTTAAAAGTTTCGTTGCTCTATTTACCATTTATAACTTTTCGAGAAATCTCTTCCAAAGCTTCAATTGACATTCTCTCACTTATTTTTGGACGAACTCGGAAAATAATACATGAAAATGACGAGCTTAATGACTACTCTTGTAATATGTAGAAATATGTTTTGTCCCTCAACATTAATCTTTTTGCCGTTTTTTGTGTTTTTGGAGATATAGCATTTTGTTCCCTTATTTTAATACATGTTGACCCGTTCGTAGCACGCAACACTGATTGAGGGGTCGTGGGTTCGATTCCCGGGCGGGGCATACTTTCGTGGAGCTTGGTCATGAAATTATTTCTACGGCCATTCTCCTTCCTACCAATGATTGTTACAACTGTAATTGTGTAGGGCAGTTGTCAGTCACTGACGAAAGTATGCGCTTAGTAGTTGGTTGAAAGCTAAATCCAGAGCTGTAGCCTTTCTAGGAGGAGTGAGTAGGTTGACTGACCGCCGTTATATGACCTATACAATGTGTTGCTACGGCGTAAAACCAAATAAAAAACAAACTAGAACGCTGGGATTTCGAAACTAGTCTCCCGAATTGGTATGGGCTCGAACCCCCACCATGGGCGTTTAAACTCTTATTTCAAATTTTGACAATTATGTCAATTTCCTATATAAATGAGATATATTCATATGGAGAATTTGCCGGCCTTGTGAAAGAGTAGGTGAGTACTGGTTATAAACAATGGGCTAGGAAAGCTAGATTAGGTGCGCTGGCTGCAGCAAAATAACCTGAACTGTGTAGACACGGCTTTAAAACATGTATAAAGAAGAACACTCCATAAAAATGATAACTTGCTCCGTCCCTAAATTCATGATCTAAAAGTTAACAACACTTAGAAATTACAAAGTGATCAATATCCTAGTCACAAGCTGAAACTTTCCCTAAATAAATGTATAAACTGAATAAACATTGAAACATAGTTCTACTACGAAAGACCGTTAGTGCCATTTCAACTTCATGATTTCCCGACTTTATCTTCAAGAATTCACATTTTGAACTTCGTGGATTCATGTTTTCAACATATGAAATTAACGAATTCACGATTTCAGCTTCATGAATTCACGATTTCAGCTTCATGAATTTACGATTTCAGCTTCATGAATTCACGATTTCAGCTTCATGAATTCACGATCTTAACTACGTGAATTCATGAAGTTGAAATCGTGAATTCATGAAGTTGAAATCGTGAATTCACGAAGTTAAAAATGTGAATTCTTGAAGACGAAGTCGGGAAATCATGAAGTTAAAATGGTACTACATGTGAGTTCGTGAAGATGAAATCGGGAATTCGTGAAATTGAAATGGCCCTACCAGTCTTTCGTATTCTACTACATGACGAACTTCGTGCCTACAAACGTTATGAGCCTATCTATACTGCTTATTTAATTTAGCCTTAACTTGTGAATAGCGCTTATCACTGTTTTTGTTGATATAAGAGTCGTGTGCCAAGTTTCAGTTAATATTCCATGGAAGTAACTCATTCAGTTTTGTAAATTAATATTCACCGCAGTGAGGAACTTAAAATGGATACATAATTTTAATATTTAGAAAGTTTGAAACTCGTTTTTTTAGTTTTATATGTTACCTAACTCGGGCTGTATATACTTTTCATAAGATGGTTTAATCCTTGTTTAGGATAAAAATATTAACATTGGATTTAGATATGGATGAATACGAGTTATTGATGAGTACGGTTTATTTTATTTTACATATTTTGTGCATGTTTTATATTTATTATCATCCCTCTACTGGTTGCGATATGGATGAAAAGTGGCCCTTTTTTCATCTTAACACGCTTGGGCTATTTCAAGATGATATAATTTCGTTACTAACTGACTGACAGGTATGCAACTTGGCCAAGTGATTCCCTGGGTGCCTGGCTTTTAAAAAATGCCAGTTGAGCTCCGATCCCAGTTACTATGGCAATATATTTTGATGGGGGAGGTGCGCAAAAAAGATCATCATTTTTGGGACAACTTTTCTAAAGTGGAATTCACTAAATCAAGTTAAAAACACCAATTTCAAGGCCGAGTGCTGCCATTTTGAAGGGGTGGGTCCAGACACGTAAAAATGTGGTATTGACCAGTCAATGGTTATTTTTATTTTGTGGACATTTTCATATTTTGAAGTCATTGTCTTAAGCCACAAGCCCGGGTTAAGTGAAAATTGATCCCTGGCGGAATAATTCTAGAAACAGTTTTTTGTTGTGCATTATATTCCTTAATTTTTTACCATTTTAGATATTTTAATAATGTCAATACTCAATACAGACTTTTACGGACACATTCAAAATTGTTCCTTTTTCATACGCAGAGAAAGTCTTATTTCAAGATTTTGTCAAATATTTTTGAAATTGCAAGTAATTTAAATAATCTAATCAATGAAAATAGGTGGAGAAATTTTAATGAATGATAAATATAAAACCCGGGTCTATAGCGCAGTTGGTAGCGCACCGGAATTTGGAATCTCGTGCCCCAGGGGGTGCGGGTTCGAATCCCACCCGGAGAGGTTATACCCTTCCATGAAAATTTGACAATAATGTCGATTTTCCTCCATTCATTAGATAATATGGAGAAGTTTCCGGCCTTGTGGAAGGGTATGTGAGTACTGGTTATAGACAATGGTCCAGGAAAGCTAGGTTAGGTGCGCTGGACGTCGTAAAATGACCTAAAATTGTGTTGACACGGCGTTAAATCCAATAAATAAAAATATGAAAAATATAATTTTTGTAAGCCTTTATAATACTTTCATAAAACACATTTAAACTGTGAATGCAATTAGGGACTATATACCTTAACAGTATCTTATATATTATTTATTCTGTACAGGTCCTCGACGTTACCAGGGTGATAAAAGAGTCATGTCTTTACAACAAGGAGGAATACGTAGTACTCGTAAGTTATTATTTTCATTTTATCCTGAAGTTTTGTACCCGCCATCTAAGGCTGTGCCTTACCTCCGGATTGCATAGCCAACTCCGCGTTGGTTAGAATCCCATCCAAAACCTACCCTGTTTATTTCCTTGAACAAGAAACTATATCCTACTAGCTCGGTACTGGGGGACAAGAAAGCATACTTGAAAGTGATTAATCTAAGTTGTGAGAACTTGTTTTAAAATCGAGCTAAAATACGAGAAAATTAGTATACCGTACTTCCGAGTTACGACCAGATGGAACAGTGGTTCGATGGTTTGACCGCGCTTAGGGATCGAGATGTGCCGGGTTTTAATCCCCACTTGAGGCATTGTCAATTTCCTTGAGCAAAATTTACTTACAATTGTTACGATCCTCCCTGGTGTAAATGGGTTTGGTAAGGTATCCCATGTCAGGAAGTGATATGGGGCTAAGTCGACTGAATCCAACGTTAAGCCACACTTTGACTTCAACGACCTATTTAAGTCTGATAAACAAGTAAAGCTAGGTTAGGTGAGCTGGCAGCCTCATAATTTGTGTTGACAAGGAGTTGAAACCCATAAAATAACTATGTGCTACTGATTATGTAAAAATGAAATGCGATCAGATTTGGCCAGTGTCAGTTAGTTTTAATATGCTGTACAGCAAGTCTAAGTAAACGGGAAACCATTTTGTTAAATGCAAGTTCTTGACTTAAATTTCAATGTGAAGACCTGTAAAAGCAAAATTGTTAGAAAATATGATTAAATGTTCAATTTATTCAGAATTTACTTTTTGTGAGCATTTATTGTTTAATTGTGTTCAACTGTTATATTCATAGATGCATGCAATAAAACCGCTGATTTAAATCAGTAATAAAATTATTTGTTTAATTTTCTCCGTACATAAACACGAGTAACTATTTCTAACAATATTGAGTACAGAAGTTCTATTTTGTTACACTTTTATGAGTATTTAAATCAGCAGGGTAATGTTTGCGCCCCTGATACAATTTAACAATAATATCTTCTACAATACTGTGTATTATTTTGTTTCAGCAATGCAACCAAAATCAAAGAAGTTTATAAACCAAATGTTAACGTATCATCACATGAAGCATCATGACAAGAAATTAAAAGTAGCAAAACGTAAGTCACCTTTTTTTATCTAAGGACCAGTTCAGTCCGGCAAACTCAGTATGAGTCTACTGATTAAACGGTCGTGTGTTCGATTCCTGGGCTGGGCAAATTTTTGTGGAGCTTGGTCATGAAATAATTTCTACGACCATTCTCTCTCCCACCACTGATTCTTAATCATGTAGATCAGTTGTCAGTCACTGACGGTAGTATGCACCTAGTAATTGATTAACTGATCTTAATCCAGAGATTTATCATTTCCAGGACAGTGAGTAAGTTGATTGACTGGTGTGATACTATACATCGTGTTGCTACGTCGTTTAACCCCACAAAAACGGTAGTTCAGAAACCTACTTATTTACCAAGTTAAGTAGTTAACTATAGATACACCGTATAATGGCCACTTGCTTCATTCATGATTTACGTTTTGTGATGTCTTTTCACTATCATCGGTATTCCTACATAACCAAGATATTCCTAACAGCCCATTGACATTCAAGAATACAACGCTCCTTTCAGGAGTTTTATGTAGACAATTTCTGACAAAATCAGCTCAAAATACCCCACACATATTCAAAATACAATACAAGGGTTTAAACTTCATTCCTAACTTTTGATGTAAGATTTAGAATAAAACTCCCTGCATTGTATTTTATAGATCTTGTCCTGAAATAAGTTCTCAAGTCTATGGTGGGATATTACTGCCATCAGATAATCAGCTTACTAACAAGTTCAATTGTCGTGAAATTAGTTCTCAAGTCTATGGTGGCATATTACTGCCATCAGATAATCAGCTTACTAACAAGTTCAATTGTCGTGAAATTAGTTCTCAAGTCTATGGTGGGATATTACTGCCATCAGATAACCACTTTACTAACAAGTTCAATTGTCGTGAAATTAGTTCTCAAGTCTATGGTGGGATATTTCTGCCATCAGATAATCAGCTTACTAACAAGTTCAATTGTCGTGAAATTAGCTCTCAAGTCTATGGTGGGATATTTCTGCCATCAGATAATCAGCTTACTAACAAGTTCAATTGTCGTGAAATTAGTTCTCAAGTCTATGGTGGCATATTACTGCCATCAGATAATCAGCTTACTAACAAGTTCAATTGTCGTGAAATTAGTTCTCAAGTCTATGGTGGCATATTACTGCCATCAGATAATCAGCTTACTTACAAGTTCAATTGTCGTGAAATTAGTTCTCAAGTCTATGGTGGCATATTACTGCCATCAGATAATCAGCTTACTAACAAGTTCACTTGTCGTGAAATTAGTTCTCAAGTCTATGGTGGCATATTACTGCCATCAGATAATCAGCTTACTAACAAGTTCAATTGTCGTGAAATTAGTTCTCAAGTCTATGGTGGCATATTACTGCCATCAGATAATCAGCTTACTAACAAGTTCAATTGTCGTGAAATTAGTTCTCAAGTTTATGGTGGCATATTACTGCCATCAGATAATCAGCTTACTTACAAGTTCAATTGTCGTGAAATTAGTTCTCAAGTCTATGGTGGCATATTACTGTCATCAGATAATCAGCTTACTAACAAGTTCAATTGTCGTGAAATTAGTTCTCAAGTCTATGGTGGCATATTACTGCCATCAGATAATCAGCTTACTAACAAGTTCAATTGTCGTGAAATTAGTTCTCAAGTCTATGGTGGCATATTACTGCCATCAGATAATCAGCTTACTAACAAGTTCAATTGTCGTGAAATTAGTTCTCAAGTCTATGGTGGCATATTACTGCCATCAGATAATCAGCTTACTAACAAGTTCAATTGTCGTGAAATTAGTTCTCAAGTCTATGGTGGCATATTACTGCCATCAGATAATCAGCTTACTAACAAGTTCAATTGTCGTGAAATTAGTTCTCAAGTCTATGGTGGCATATTACTGCCATTAAATAATCACTTTACTAACAAGTTCACTTGTCGTGAAATAAGTTCTCAAGTCTATGGTGGCATATTACTGCCATCAGATAACCACTTTACTAACACATTCATTAAGGGATTTACTTGTTACGTTACTAGTTAACTACATAGTTAACTGGTTAATTAAGTGGTTAGCTAGTTACATAACTAGTTAATTCTTTAATAAATAAAATATCATAACAGAAAGTATATGCAAGCTAGTGCCTACAGCTTCCATTTTTGTATTATTTCATCAGCTTAATACTATTTCAAGAGTTTAAAAGTGTTACCATTTTGAAAATCTACTGATTCATGCCTGTACTTTAGAAAATCTTCGGGTCTGTACCTCAAACATCAACAGTTCAAGTAATCACTTGATGTCACTGCATACAAATTGCAGTGGTAGGTCTGCATTTAACAAATAGTGAGACTAGTGTGTTTACCTGCACCTGTTTCCTTGGGTAAAATACTAAAAATAAGTTCCGTATTTTTTCTAGGTGTACAAAATAATTTCAGTAAATTTTCCCTAACCGACAAAAACTCAGATTGGGAGAGGGTTACCACCTTACTGCTGTAATTCTTAATAAGTTTGCGGATTGTCACCAATTAAGTATAGAACCGACGATTTTATCATATACTCGAAAATGCTACTTACACAGTGTGGCGTTTAAAAAAATGAACTTACATTTGAAAGAGTTAGTTTTTAAAGTATGAATGGATTTCAGATAAGCTTTAACTCTATCATTAAGATTTATAAACATGACGCAGTATGAAAGATAAATTGGCAAGTGAATGACGTACGTACTCTAGTAATGCTTTGTGTGCAAAAAATACATTTTTTGTCCGATGTAGCATTTCACCATCCACCTTCGGGTTTGAAGTGAATAAAGTCTATATCTAATGAACGCAAACCAATCTATCCTAAACAAAGATGCGGCTGAATGTGAATTAATATTATTTTATTATCTTCAGGATGTATACAAGCTTCTGTTGTTTTTTCCCAATTTTTGAAGCACATAATACATCGAAAAATCAAACAGTGCATGAAATAACTATTGCATGTCTTTGTCCAATAAAGTTCACATACTCGTAGACTTGTCAGTTAAAATTGTTTAGTTTGAATCCTCTAGGGCTGCAACGATTCGATTCGATACATCGAAACTCGATTGCAAGGGTGCCGATTCGATTTCGATTCGGGACCCGTGAGTTTCGATTCGATACTGACTTTTATGTGTCTACATAAGTTATAACGATAAAAGCAAAGGCGCACCTAAAAGTCAAAATATACGTTGACAGTGAAACTGGGTTTCACTTTGTTACATTTCTGTTAAATTTCCATTACGATTTTATGAAGCATGATTGGAAACTCTGTTCCAAATATACATTCTTTAGTATATGCCCCGATCCTCCGCCAATTGGGTCGGTGTGATTAAATTTTACCTGTTCTGACAAACTGGAAGATTTTAGGCTCCGCATGAGCAAGCCAAGTTTTGTTGTCAGTTTATTCAAATTAAAATAGTTTTGCATGCACAGTGTATGTTTAACTAATATGTACAATAGTATACCAAGAACTGCATCTTTCTACAATTTATGATCCATGCAATCTTTACATTTTAAGTCGATATTACATTAATAATACATTTTCGCGACCTTTACATTCGTACCCAATCCATTTCGTACTTGAATGAAGCAAATATTATTTATCAGATTTTAGAATTTCGTGTTATCCAATTATAGTAACAATTTTATTTAATTAATATTATTCAGTTTTAAGCCCAAATATATGTATAAATGCATATTTGTAGTAAATTGTATTAATAAAAGAATCGAATCGAAAAAAAATCGAATCGAAAAAAAAAATCGAATCGCATCGAATCGACTTTCCGGTGAATCGTTGCAGCACTAGAATCCTCTGCACAATCATTTATTTTTTCACATGGCCTAGTTTACCGCTCGATTCTAGATTTGTGCGAATAGGTCAATTTGGAATTTTCGAGAATAGAAATGTGGTACATGTACTTATTTTATGCGCTATTTGGTGCCATTTAGTTATATGTCTGGAAAGTGAAATCGGTAGGAAAACAAATGGGTTTTTTTACTTATTTAGTTGTAATTGTAAATCACGTGATTATAGACACTGGTCACATGTTTTTTATGTCTTTTTTCAGCGGCTGTTGACACAAAGATGCCATCAACTTTCAGATACGCACTAGGTAAATCCATTTATTTGCATATCGTCCCTTTAAAGTTACGCTGCTTTATCTACCATTTTCAACTTTTCGAGAAAATCGCTTTCTAAGTTTCAACAGTCGTTATCTAACTTATTTTTAGACCAATTCAGAAATGCAATACATCATAATGACGAGCTTACTAAGCACTCTGGTAATATGTAAAAATAATACCAATTTTTGTCCCACATCATTATTCTTCGCCGATTGGAGATGGAGCATTTTGTGTCCTTTTTTGAAAATTTGTTTATTTCAGTACTACTCTATCGGAAGTTAGATCAATACTATACTACTCCATGTCTAGGACATAAAGCAGTTTAAATGTTTTATTTGCGTAAACAAATCGGAAATGGAGCATAATGGGAGTGGTGGGACATCGGCTGAAAATCGTAATCGATCATCAGTTGGAATCGGTTTCTGTTGTCGCTGCGATTCTTCCGATTATAATCAGTTCCTGATAATATTGCTTTTGCATGCATGTTTCAATGTAAATCCTTATAAAATTCCTATGGACTAGGAAATATTTTTTCTTTTAGTAAAATGTGCCCCCAAAAAAGATACCTCCAAAAATAAATGATCAATTGCCTGGTTCTCTTGACTAGTATAGTAGCTGTACTTTTGGAACTTGAACTAGATATATCAGTGTCCAATACAAGTCAGACACAAATGACACGTATTAAAACATTATTAATAACAGTTCAGATACATGAAAATATGTTATTGTCCTTAAATAGCCTATCCTCCTTTCTAACCGATTATCGATTATGACAAAGTTTAATCGATTATCAGAATCGGGAGCTTCCAACTAGTGATTAATCTCATGATTATTCCCGATCATCGGTATAACACTACAAACTTTTTCTGTTATGTCATGCACTACTTAAATGTTTCCTTTTTCGGCTGTTGCAATAATTAGACGAAATAGCAAGTGTGTGTTTACATTCTGAATATCACGTGACTGTATACAAGAATATTGTATCAAACTCTTCAGTGTTCATAACAAGTTAGCCGCGGCCGTGGCGTAGTGGTTAGCATGTCTGACTTCGAATCCGGAGATCGAAGGTTCGAAACCCGGTCGCGGCAGGTCATACCCTATACATAAGTTGTAGGCCTCGTGGTAGGGTAAGTTAGTACTGGTGATAGAAAAAGTGTCCAGGAAACCTATAGTAGGAAGATCTGACCGTCGTGTATATGACCTATATATGTGTTGATTACGACGTTAAAAAAACAACAACAACAAAAAGTTCATAACAAGTTTATTTTCTTCGTTCATTTATTTTTCAGAGAGAAAACAATTAGTGGAGGTAAGTACCACAGGGAATTGTCAAGTTACCTCCCTTTGATTTTTCAAACATACCTTTTGTATACTTATATACAAGGGGTACAACTGCATTTACTTGACCACTTCATCTAGATTTATTATTTTATGACTCACAAAATATACTGATTGCCTGGTGGCATTTTAACGGCACGATTAAATCGATTAAACATAACTCTTCGAGCTATGAATATTAAATGTTTCATAGCGTAGACCATAAATACGATTAAATTATCATAAACATCAAAAACGGCACAAAAATCTCAACTCGGACAAGTTAATATTGTCGGACTATACCTGCATCTTACCACTAGTGTTGATTACTCGTCAAAGTACAACTGTGAACCAGACAATTAAGAGATGTTCAAACAAAATGACTTCATCGTCAGTACTTTGATTTATAAAATATCCATTCAGCTAACTGTTCATTTTTCGCTACAATACAAACCCAACTTTAACTCGGTTGTTATATTTTTGTCCTTACAATTTTTTTAGCTTTTTTATGTATTAAGTGTGAGCTCACTTAATAGCGTGAACACTCAGTAAGATAGAGTAATGTAAAGAAATGCACTTTATTGTTATTTAGTAAATAACAGTGATGTATATTGTCATGTTATATAAACTAGTGTAATATCAGGGCTTGATACTAAGTATTTCATTTTTTGTTGCCCTTGGAAATTACTGGTAACAAAGCACTTAAAATACTTGAAAGTTTATATGGTAAAATTGATTTGTACGGACTTTTATTCCGATGGTCGTTATAACTTGTTTGGACAATAACAATTATATGATAGAAGAATTGTTACATGTTAACTTACAAACATTAAAAAATAAATGTAAATACTTGAGCTCCATTAACGATATGGAAATCACTTAAAACTACATTGTATTTGGTCACCGATTAGAACCATTGGGCGACAATGGCGTGTGTGCCAACATTTATTTTAGGCCTTGGTAATAAACTGTCCAAATATTGAAAATTGGTTTAAAGGTACTTTTTTAACTTGGCATGCCAATCAAACAAAATGCGAGTCTAACTTTTAAAAACAGGGAGGAATGAATAAACATGTATTCAGATTTTTTTTTATCATTATCTATGTGAAAGAAGGAGTAATATCTCCATTCCTATCTACTGGGCCTCACATACTGAACAATTAATTTTGTTTTCACAAGAATAAATGCTTTGAAACTGCACCACAATTTCAAAACTATTAGTACAATAAATAAATAATGGCATTTATAGTCTAATATCTCATGAGTGTGCACATTCACCAACTTTACAGCTATTACCCCTGGTCATCGGGCTACTGATATCTGTCTATCAATCTCCCTGGGTAGTCTTTTACTTACCAGCTGACACATAAGAGCAATGGAATTATCACTCTCAGAGGTACACATTAATTTTACACTTAAGTAGAGTAAAGCACTGAATTGCACGTAAGTTTCTTGTTTACAGGAAATTAGCAGTGTCCCTATTTGAGTTCGAACCCGTGACCTCACGATCTTTAAGCGCGCGTCCTACAACTGGACTTCTGCTCCACATAAATTGACATTTCTTTCTCAGAAAGGTTTTTGAGACTTAAATTTCTTTAAAAAGTGCAAAATTTTGCAATTGTCCTTCACCCCCATGTGCTTAATTATGTAATTGCAACACTTTACTGTATTCCTTTATAAACCATTTACTTGTACAATATGATTGTATACTTTTTTCAGCAAAGATTAAGTCAATCATGGAGTCGACCTTCACAGACATCAACGCCATCTAAATCACCAGATCTTACCCATAAAGCAACAAGTACGCCGAGGACAAGATAACGTCACAAAGACGTCATTGATGAGGTCACATAGTGGTTCTCATAGAAGGAATTATCAAACATTTCTTTTTCTTTTGAAGTACAATTCTCAGCAGTATAATACAAAGTGTATTAAGAGGATTCAAAATTAAGGTTTACATGTTTTTGTTACTAAGGCTTTAACACCAAGACAACAATTGTAAAAGTTATTCACTAATCAAAGGAATGATGTCATGTAACCATGATCGCATTTAAAAACATTTAAAAAACAACATAGAAAATACCATCTAGCGGACTTCGAGTCATATACTTCTATTAAAAACCGACAACTGCAGTTACTTTATAGTTAAATATGTTAATGATACTAGAAAACCATGCCATAGTTCTAAAGTTATGTGTTTTTGTTCAGGTGCATCTTGTGCACGTGACTGTCATTTACTGAATTTCGAAATGCTTCTAAATTCATCACGTGACACTTTTAATTTATTCTTGTTTGTATTGGTTGATGTAGTGTATTGGAAATGTTAGGTTTTTATGTACAGTGTATTTGTTTTTGATTTGTGTGTGCGTGTATTTATCAAGCGAAAATTTTTGAAGAAGTTAATAAGGGGAGGTAACTTTGTATCTATGAGTGCAGGCCTACTTAACTGTAAGGAAAAGTATGCGTTTTCACAGAATATCTTACGGTAAGAATTGATCGTAAGATGATATCATCAATTTATTGCAGAAGATTCTAACTTTAAAGTACATGTACGATTTTAACGATAAGATATATCGATTAGTTTAACTTGTTAACTTTGTCCTGAGACAAATACAGTACATGTACAGCCTCTTGTCTGGTACCCAGTCGTACTTTGACAGGTAAAAGTACGTCAGGCAAACCATGATCATGGCCGCACCCTATGTAGGCCTAATGAATTAAGTATTGAATGTTTTCAAAAGGACATTTCTCACTTCACAGGCTTAAATCAAAGGACCATTGTACAGGAAGTACAGTGGATACTTTTTTTTATTTGTTCGGTTACATTAAATTTGTGCTAAATAAAGTATCCGAAATTCTAACGAGACTAATCTACGTCCGAATTGTGTTCAAGTGAGACATGTTTGTGTAAATCGTTCGCTAAATATACGTGTAATCAAAATAATCGAAAGCGAATGACCTATACAGTGTCGAACTCCTACTAAAGTAACCATTGTCGGCATATGATCAAGCAAGATCAAGAAAACGTAATACCTGACTAATAACTGAGGAGGCCGCCATGATCACGGCTTGCCTGACCCGATAACGATAGTGGTAAGGGGCAGGTAATCCAGACTATTGAACAATATCGACTGTGAGAGACTAAACTGTGTTGCTGATCATAAATTGAAGCTCTGCAGAGGTAAAATTTAATTAAAATTACACCGAAGAGTGATATCAAAAGCCGTTGTTATGCAGAGGATTTGTTCTGTATAGGGCCTATTTACAGAGGTTACGATTTTAATACCATATGCATAAATTAACTCGGTGAAAAAAATGTAGTTACTGAATCATGTAATGTCCCATGTCAACTTGGACTGTCTATAGTTTACGCTAGACTTACTTAATTTTACCTGTTTGGAATTAATAGGAAAACATTGCAGATTATATTATGTGCGGGTTTGATTAACGAATATCTTTAGGTAAGGGACAGTTTCCATCCGAGTTAGCTCCCCTTATTTAACTTAGTTATATATTGAATGATTAGAAGATTAATTCATTGTGTGCTTTATGTTGATATTTTTGTGCATCTAGATAACTTTAGATGGTTCTAGACATTTCAGCAATGAACAAAGACATTACTTCACTACAATAATGTACTTTTATAAGTTTGTGTGTAATACATTTTACAATACATATTATAGTGAAAAAAGATAACGCTTTTCTTTATAATATTTTCATTTCCACATGTCAATAATATTCAAATAGTATGATGTTCATACGTTAAACAAACCGAATAACAAATAATAACACAACACCAGTATTAATTCTGATCTGAACATTTATTTGAAAGTCATTTTTGATAGCACCATTTCTAAACAATTCGATTTAATTCACAAATAATTAAAATCTTTGAAAATAAATGATGAAGTCTCATTCCTTGTGTAGTTGTTGATTCTTGATCTAAAAAAACTTTATAGAATTCATTATTTTAATAGGTTTGATCTCGTCATCTTCGAAAATCGTTCCTGTTCATTCTTCAAACCAAACTATGGTTCTGAAGAATGGGGGCTAGGAGTCAATTTTTAAAGATAATAGAATTTACGAGAAATGTTTTAACTTTGTAAAACAAAAGATGTTCATTTTAAAGCTGTTACTTTGTGATACAAGAATAAATAATTAAATAGATAAATTAAAAGAGAATTGGACATATGAAACACTAAGTGTCAAATATAGCATAGTTTCGCCAAGCATTGGGTCGGTAAATACTAGTAAAATATATTTTTTGAAGTAAAGGAATTATTAACATTTCGGAGCACTCTTGATCATTTAAAAAGTTATAATCTCATATTTTGATTTGTATCTCGTCTGCTGTAATTCCAAAAGCTAATCCCAGCAAACAATGCCTACGTCATCAATGTTTGTGCTCTAAGAGTAAAGTCATTCCGGAAGTGAACACTCCGTCGTATTTTAGTCCTGTAAGTTCCAATAGGTTGTTGTGTATACGTTAGAAACAATAATCTCGACAAGCTGGTTTCACGATTTAACACAAAATTAATAATGAATCCAAATTTGAAAACAATAAAAACTAAATTGAAAAAGAAAAAAAACCTTTTTTACAACTTGTAATTCCAACATGCAAAACATAAATCGAGTTCTAAACCTTCTTAATGTCCTTCTTAGCAGAGAGGTCTTAGGTTCTGGTTGGTCGTGGCTATCATATGCTGCAGACAAGATTCTAACTTAAGGCACATTGTATTCATTGTGTGTGTGTAAGCCAAACAATTTTTAAACTAGTCTTATATAAACTGACCGTATTTTGTCAATACGAAATGGATTTAACAACAAAAATGCAATATGTTAAAGCATATAACAAATTTGTACTGCTGCAAAATAAGTTACAATTTTCTGATAAAACATTCCGATACAAACTCAATGCGGTTAATTTTTACAGAAAGATGTTATAGAGCAACATGGAATCATTTTTGTTCAATTTTAGAATGATTAAAAAAGTAACCTCCGGTTTAAAAAGTACTTCCGGTAAAGCAGACAGACTGTTCTTACAAGTATAAACGGAGTATCTGTTTATTTTTAATTGTTTGAAATTATTTTAGAAAATAATCACCTTATTCAAAAGTTAGTTTTTAGTCTTTAAATCATAAAGTCCATGCTTCACGAGTGAAGTCCCAGGTAACGAATATTGCAAATGGAATAATAAGCAAAGAAAAGCGACACTGCAAGCTCATTCTTTTTGGTAACAGAAAATTCACGATAACTCATTTCAAATTGTTGTTTTCACCTCTTATCCGTAATTCTTTTATTAAAGTTGTATTGTTTATTTCTATCATTTCAAATATATCTATTTCCGGTGATTCGGACGCATGCGCATTGTCACTATTCTATAAATACATTTGCAAGAGTTACCGAACTTTTTCTGTACAGTTTTCAATATTTGTCAAAAAAATGATCGCAATATGGGTGAATTGCCATGCAACATCGACCTTTAAATATACATTTATATCTTATGTACAAAATACATAAACAAATACAAAAAGTAAACATGTCTCGATCAAAAAAGCGTTCGATTTACAGGCAAAACAAAAAGGTCCTTAGGGCAGTAAATATCAACGTTTTATTTGAGGTTTTAATTAAAAGTTAAAAATAGACGTCACATGAGCTATTTTTAGATTTTCTATCTTTTAGAAATAATTTGTCAATTCAAATGTCATCGCTATTTATAGAACATATATAACTTTGTCAGCTTTAAAATGATGTCGATTGAACCTGTCAGCTTTAGTGCAACAGTCATAGACTAGCTGTAGGCCATAACACCGCCTGATAATATCATGCGATATAATCTAAATTTAATTCAAATAATTAAAACTAAAAAAAATGTTATAACATAATTTGATAGAAAGTATCAAATTTGCACCAATACAACACAAAATATATATCAAATAAATATAATTAATAAATATAATGAAAACCCAACAAACAAAACATTACCAAACATAATGAAAATATACATAATAATAAAAATAATGAAATACAAATACATGTATAAACAAAGGGAAACAACCGCACATTGTCTTAGAAATTGTTCGGACCACCTTATGGCTGTTCATATTATACAAATGTCCAAGGCGTTCCGAATAAAGAAACACTCACTTGCTTTATGTCACTCACTCCACTTGACGCTTGATTTTCGTCACTCATTCCGACAGATTTTTAATTTCTTTTTTTGAATATATTGTTTTATTCTTTTTTTTCGCATGCTTTTTATTTCGATAAATCACGCGCGAATTGCAGTGAAAAAAGAATTATGTACAAAACATGGCAGCATTATTTCAGCAGTTTTGTTGAGCACACGACTTTCTACTTCTCTATCGACACAACGTTGATATAGACTAGAAAGTCTGCTCGCTCGTCTGATGAAAATCATTTCATGAAAGTGACTACATCGGACATTGATTTGATACTTTAAAAAAACCACAGGAACCCACATGTCAGAACTTTTGTGAAAACAAGTTTAAACGTAAAATTTTATTATTTTAAAGGTTATTCAAATATTGTTTCATGCAAAATTTGATTTCTAAATTAAACTTGAAATAGCATTCGGAACTACCTCGGCGATATTCTAAACAGATAAACTATATCTTCGTAGATGATCGCCGAGGCTGTTCCGAGTGTTGATATCTGTATTTGATATTAATATAAGTGCGATTTGAAATTTTTCAAAATTCAGTTGTTTTTTTAATTTAAACTTTAAAAAATATACTATTAGTATCAAATCAGCGCTCGGTTGTAGAATAAGAGAAAAATAGACACAAAGAAGAAATACGTAATAATTATATGAATGACGTCATGAAGGTACATGGTGAAGCTTACGTCATGGATATACACGATTTTTTTACAATATTATACAACAAGCAAGTTCGTCTTCTTTATCCTGACATTTTAACAATGGCGACGATTCCTTCTTGGTTTTATTTGAACCTGATCCTGGCATCTGAAATAAGAATAATGGTACAAAATTATATAATATAAAGGCACCATGGGTGGATCAAACTCCCCGAAATTTCCAAAATATACCCGTCCATTAGTGTATTTTTAATGTGAACCGTTTTAAGTAGCTTCGCTCGCCTTTGTGTTTAACACAGATATGTAGATTTTTTATTATCAATATGTTGCGTTATTCTGCAAATAGTATTTACTGTGGTTGTGTTCGAAAATTTGGACACCCCCCACCCCGGGAAAAATTCTGAAGCCGCCCCTGGACACATATAAAATCGGCTTACAGTTTTAGTTGGATTTAACGCCGTAACAATACATTGTTACGTATATGTCATATTACGACGGTCAGTTAACGTACTCATTGTTCCTGGAAAGGCTAAATCTCTGACTATAGCACTGCGCATACTTCTGGCAATGACTGACAACTATCCTACATGTTTTAGAATCAGTGGTAATAGGGAGAATGGCCATAGAAATTAATTTATGACCAAGCTCCGCCCTAGAATCGAACTTACGACCCGTCGGAGGTAGACCTATGCGCTACCGATCGAGCTTGCAGGGGGGTCAGTTTCTTATATGAAACCGGAAAAGCTAGTACAACATAATGCAACTATTATTGTTCGTTTTTTCTCAACTGTCAAAACATGAATAATTTCACGGTGAATGCGTTTGTTAAAATTATTGTAGTAATACACCCATGAGCTTCCGAAAGTGTGTATTATGATTGAGTAAAGCTTCTTATGCCGTAAGATAAGTTTTAGTCAAGATATTTTTGATAAAAAATTTAGCCGCCAGTACAAAAACAATGCATTCAGTCACCGTGAAATTATTCAAGTTTTGACAGTTGAGAAAAAACGGACAATACTACTTAAACAGTACATAATTATAATAAAAAAACTGAACAAACAATGTGTACACAATTTTACGAAGTCCCTATTTAAAGTGACATTTTGAAATACTAAAAAAGTATTACAAAATGTCACTTTAGAGGCTTTGTACTATTGGATGAAATACTAGAAGTACAAACAGAGAGTCTTGGTCTTAACAAGTTAAGATAGGCTCTCAATGACTGCTTCAAACCCGCAACCCCAATCATTGATTGAGCGAGTGCTTTGAAGTCAGCGACAATATTCACTTGTCCATGTTGGTTGGGTAAAATAAACTTGATTAAAGCTACAGTCCCATAAACATAAAAAAGCCGTGAGGGCACCGTGCGGGCGCCGTGCGATCAAGCTCCGCAAGGACCCGTACGAACACTTACGTACCCGTACGGACTGTTATGTTTTTACCAGGGTCCGGGAGATGTGCCCAGGATACACGTATCAGTTTCAGAGTCAAATCGTGAACAAAATCGTGGCCGAGTATGGATTAAACTTGCATATCTTCCAGCTACGGCTCCGTATATGTGTGTTGTTTCGAACTATGTGCGTACCGTCACCTTGATACGCAAGGCTTCCCACGGCCTACGACTATCTACACGTACGGGTCCGTAAAAAGCCACGATTTTATGGGACTGAGGTTTTAAGTACACAAGCACTTACCCTAATATACTCAACACTATCGAAATTTGTCTTGAAACCACTCTGGTAACTTTTAATCGAAAGTTTCTCTTCCTCGTCTTTTATGGTTTGCTCATAAAGCGGGTTACAAGTAATACTCAACTCTCGCCGGGAAGCAGCTTCAAATAAAACCTCATCGTCTTTATCATCTTCAATTAATAAATCCATGGGTAACTTTTCAAGGGGACCCTCCTCCAGCTCCGTCGGATAAAATACTGCAACAATAAACGGTTAGCGTTTACTACTTTGATTTTTTGAGCATTTATATGTTTTCATAGCAGAAATACTTAAATACTATATAATTATAATGGTCTTATACTTCGTCTCTTGGAAACTACCCTGGGGGAATAAAGGATACTACTCAATTTTGGTGAAAAACTGATTTTGATTTCACCGAGTTGAGTTCAGAAAACATTTTTTAAGAGTGGCACTATATGATTTGTCTGTGTTTTAGGTACGTATATATATAATATAACAAAAACATAATAATTATGACGTTATTTTCTTTCTAAAAGGACGTCGTTTTGAAGATATGGGATTTTATATTTTCTCCGTAAATAACACCATTTCTTTTATAATAACACTATTTCTTAAAATAACACCGTATGCCAACATAAAACATCAAATTGATATTAGTAAAATTCTATAATCCGGACTTTCGAGTCGGTCCGAAAAGCCTAGAAAGTACAACATACATGCGTAGACTTTCAAACAGTAATTTGTTTCTTTTTATTTCGTGTGCTGGCAAAAAAAGGCAATATAAAAACAAAAATATACTGCGATATGAAGAAAAGGACGTAATCAGTATTTTAGCAGACTCTAAAAAATTGTGTAGGTACAGTTTGAAAATTGAACTTAAGTCCACTGGGTTGAAGTCACGCGAGCCTGCGATAGAGCTAACAAGCGCTCTTCATGAAGGAAAATCAGCATTTAAGCATTGTTTTACCATTTTAGCATAGAAATTTTGTAGATACCGTTTGAGAATTGAAACCAAGACCACTAGGTTGAAGTCACATTAGCTAGCGATAGAGTTAACAAACGCGCTCTTAATTAATGAAAAAAAGATAAATAAAAAGATAAATAACACATACTCGAGCCTTTATCGTGATTAAGCTGAAAGTTATCTTTGCCGATGTTCGAAATATCGTCTTGTGTAGTATTTAGTTCTAGTTGTGAAATATCAAATATAATATCATCATCATCATCAACCTGGGGTACAAAACAACATTAAACATAACATATTGTCGTTATTTATTTTGACATCAATAATAATCATAGTATGAATTCGAACACCCAAAGAAAAAGTCATTTGCATGTAAATTTTACGCGGCACAATATTAAGAGAGTGTATTGAAAATGCTCATACTAAAACTTTTAAACGGTTCCACATTGAAAGACGAAGGTCTCATGTCCTTTGAATTAGTCAAAAGATTAGCAAATGAATGCTTGATATTCATTTCTAAAACACATAAGGGGTTCATTTCTAACATAATATGATCTATTTATAAGTTACAACATTAATAAAAAGTTATCTTTGTGAGATTTTATCTATTTGTAACTTACAAGATTGAGGAAATGTTTTCTATTTGAGATGTGATCTATTTATAACTTACAAGATTGAGGAAATGTTCTCTATTTTAGATGTGATCTGTTTATAACTTACAAGATTGAGGAAATGTTCTCTTTGTGAGATTGTATCTGTCTATAACTTACAATATTGAGGAAATGTTCTCTATTTTAGATGTGATCTGTTTATAACTTACAAGATTGAGGAAATATTCTCTTTGTGAGATTTTATCAATTTATAACTTACAAGATTGAGGAAATGTTCTCTATTTGAGATGTGATCTATTTATAACTTACAAGATTGAGGAAATGTTCTCTATTTGAGATTGTATCTGTCTATAACTTACAATATTGAGGAAATGTTTTCTTTTTGAGATGTGATCTATTTATAACTTACAAGATTGAGGAAATGTTCTCTATTTGAGATGTGATCTATTTATAACTTACAAGATTGAGGAAATGTTCTCTATTTGAGATGTGATCGATTTCTGTAATAATCTTTATTTCATTCTGAACAACACTGGATTCTACTGTAGAATTGATTACTTCTTGTTCACTTTCATCTGCAAGAAAAACAAGATATAAAGTCATACATTCGTATGTTGTACAGTACATGTACAGTACTCCTCGGGTGTAACTTGGAAACCTATACGTATAACATACGCGCTGCGTACGTATGTTGTGCGATGAATTCATATCGACACATACGATGCAATCTCTTATATGATGTATTTATCATGTACACTTGACATTTCTTCTTCTTTTATATGGCGGTTATATTCGCAATTATATCGATAAAATAATCTCTAGACACCTAGCTCAGTGTTGGATGGAAACATCATATCTTACCTCGTTGTCCACATGACTGGGATCGTTTTTTATAATTAATGCTACTCAAACTTGAGTTTTGTTCTGTTCATCCTGGCTAAATAGTTTAGTAAGTGCTAAGATTAAAAATGTGAATTTTATAAATCATGTACATCCGGGTCAAATTCTAAAAATTAACATTGTTAACAATCAAGTGTTTGTATTGATGTTTTGGTCACTTAAACATCGGGTATTTTTGTATGCATTCGTATACAAATATACAGACGAAGTGATTGTTTATAATACTACAACCGGTACATAATCAGCCATTTTGCGCTAAGAAAACATATCTGACAGTTATAATGTCGCAGCCATTCACGATTTTACGAACGGCCTAGTTACAGATCACGGAAATACCCGAGTAGTTACGATTGACTGATACCTTCATCATTGTTGGTAAGATCTATATCTTCAAATACTTCACTATCTCCAGTCACTTCTGTTGATAATTCAAGTTCTGATTCAGCTTGAGCCAGTTCATCTTTGATACTTGATATCATTTCACCGTCATCAGATGTCTGTTGAAAAATAATAAACAATATATCATTAAGAACACGTTGGTGATTTTCGACGCAGATGAACACCCTGAACTCGATCGGGTCTGTCTAATGTAAACATATTTATTTTCAATTCACGGAAATTGCCGATTAGCTACGATTGTCGTATATAACTTTCGGACCGCTTCAGTGATCTTCGACGTGATTGAACATTGTTGTAGATATCGACGATAACTTCCTAATGAAAAACTATATCTAAAAATAGTACATGCGTGTAATTTTGCTAGCTTTATATGATTTTGACCGATTTACTGACTTCCTTTGAGAAGAGTTAAAAACGTGTTATGAAAGGTCAACAGTAAAGTTGCTCTATAGGAGCTATCAAAATCGATGTACACCAATGATCTGAACATTTTTCTTCACAAATTGCTATAAGCATGTTGGATTTTGAATCCCTAGGAATCGCCTGATTGAGCAATGACAAATGTGATTCTATAGCTAAACATAACTACACTTAGCTTGTAGCCACAGGTATTTGCGTAATTTAAACTCTGTGTTCGATCTCTGCAAGTGAGTTTGGTATTTAATTAAGGAAGGAAAACTAATCTAAGTCCTGTGGATCTGCCGAAAAACGGTTCTACAAAATAGTTAATCATTTTCAAATAGAATTCTTGGATTTATTTTTATGAATATATATAACTTACTGATACCAAACTGTCGTCAATGCTTTCATCATAAAATCCTGCATCATCAACGGAAGTGACATCATCCTCTACGTCATCATAAACACCAGAATCTCTGCTATGTAACCTTGGAAACTTGACTGTCTCATCAATCTCGTCTGAAAAACAGCAACAACAAAAATAATACATTAGAATGCCAATCTTATTTAAATAAGACTACTTAACACTCCACTCTTTTCCGTCACAGTGGAAGGGTATATAGATCTCTTGTTCAAAATAGCAATTGTAGGACGAATAGAAGATCCATGATAATTATAATATACCGAAAGCGCATGAGTACATATGGCGGTTCAAAATTTTGGGACAGTAAAAAATTTAAAGATGGATTAGATAATGTATTTTTTACATTCTTTGCGTCTTCATATTTCTAGTTGCATATATGTTATTTGTAAAAACTACTATTTTAAAACTACTATTGGCAGTATACTTTGTTTATGCAATAAATTGACTTGACTTTGATTGAGATGACAAACTGTTTCTGTATAATTATGTTACGGACATTTGTCGTTTAAACTTAGCATTTGAAAGTGCAACGACGTATAAAATAGATTTCATAAAAAAATTCTTTTGGTAGGCCTATCGTTCGACAGGCCACCGCCGGTCAACATAGAATGTGCCGAACCGGATCTATCATGGATATCGCTTTCGACCTAAGGTCCAATAACTTGGCACAACATTCGATATTCGATATTCGATATTCAATATCGAACATCGAACCAGTTCGACGTTCGACATTAGCATAATGTGCGAATATCGAACTGAAATTGAATATCGAACCAGCTCGACGTTCGACATTCGCCAAAATTATCCAAATATCGAACTGAGATTGAATATCGAACCAGCTCGACGTTCGACATTCGAATATCGAAATGAAATGGAATATCGAACCAGTTCGACGTTCGACATTCATTTATAATAGCCCGAATGTAGTTCTGTGGTTAAATATCGAACCAGCTCGACGTTCGACATTCATTAATAATAGTCCGAATGTAGTTCTGTGGTTGAATATCGAACCAGCTCGACGTTCGACATTCATTAATAATAGCCCGAATGTAGTTTTGTGGTTGAATATCGAACCAGCTCGACGTTCGACATTCATTAATAATAGTCCGAATGTAGTTCTGAGGTTGAATATCGAACCAGCTCGACGTTCGACATTCATTAATAATAGTCCGAATGTAGTTCTGAGGTTGAATATCGAACCAGCTCGACGTTCGACATTCATTAATAATAGTCTGAATGTAGTTCTGAGGTTGAATATCGAACCAGCTCGACGTTCGACATTCATTAATAATAGTCCGAATGTAGTTCTGAGGTTGAATATCGAACCAGTTCGACGTTCGACATTCATTAATAATAGTCCGAATGTAGTTTTGAGGTTGAATATCGAACCAGCTCGACGTTCGACATTCATTAATAATAGTCCGAATGTAGTTCTAAGGTTGAATATCGAACCAGCTCGACGTTCGAAATTCATTAAAAATACTAATGCGAATGTAGTTCTGAGGTTGAATATCGAACCAGTTCGACGTTCGACATTCATTAATAATAGTCCGAATGTAGTTTTGAGGTTGAATATCGAACCAGTTCGACGTTCGACATTCATTAATAATAGTCCGAATGTAGTTCTAAGGTTGAATATCGAACCAGTTCGACGTTCGACATTCATTAATGATAATGATGCGAATGTAGTTCGAGATTGAATATCGAACCAGCTCGACGTTCGACATTCATAAAAAGATAGTCCGAATGTAGTTCTGAGGTTGAATATCGAACCAGTTCGACGTTCGATATTCATTAATAATAGTCCGAATGTAGTTCTGAGGTTGAATATCGAACCAGCTTGACGTTCGACATTCATTAATAAAAGTCTGAATGTAGTTCTGAAGTTGAATATCGAACCAGCTCGACGTTCGACATTCATTAATAATAGTCCGAATGTAGTTCTGATGTTGAATATCGAACCAGTTCGACGTTCGACATTCAAAAATAACAGTCCGAATGTAGTTTTGAGGTTGAATATCGAACCAGCTCGACGTTCGACATTCATTAATAATAGTCCGAATGTAGTTCTAAGGTTGAATATCGAACCAGTTCGACGTTCGACATTCATCAATGATTTTGATGCGAATGTAGTTCTGAGATTGAATATCGAACCAGCTCGACGTTCGACATTCATTAATAATAGTCCGAATGTAGTTCTGAGGTTGAATATCGAACCAACTCGACGTTCGACATTCATTAATAATAGTCCGAATGTAGTTCTGTGGTTGAATATCGAACCAGTCTGACGTTCGGACGACTTGTTTCAGCGGGGATACCTCGATTGGGCCCTTGGCCGCGCTTGAATCAGTGGAGCACGGCCTGTTTCTGCGGGGAAAACCTCGGCTTGGCCCTGGGCGGCGCTGGAATCAGCGGCATGCGGCTTGGATCAGCGGGGGAACCTCGGCTGGGCACTCGGACGGGGCTTCAGCTGGCTCTGTGGGCTCTGTGGGCCTTCTACCGGGGTCTACGCGGCCTGCCGCTAATACCTGCCTGGTTGGCTTGATTTTAGCGGAGGCAAGCAAGGGACACCGGGGTTTACCTCGGCTGCAAGCCAGGCGCGCTTGTATCAGCGGCGGACGGCTTGATTCGGCGGGGAAACATCGGCTGGGCCCTTGGTCGCACTTGAATCAGCGGAGCACGGCTTGTTTAAGCGGGGAAAGCCCGGCTAGACCTTCGGCCGCGTTTGAATCAGCGGCGGACGGCTTGTTTTAGCGGGGAAACCTCGGCTGGACCCTTGGCCGCGCTTGAATCAGCGGAGCACGGCCTGTTTTAGCGGGGAAACCTCGGCTGGGCCCTGGGCGGCGCTGGAATCAGCGGCAGGCGGCTTGGATCAGCGGGGAATCTCGGCTGGGCTCTGTTCGACGTTGATGCGAATGTAGTTCTGAAGTTGAATATCGAACCAGCTCGACGTTCGACATTCATTAATAATAGTCCGAATGTAGTTCTGAGGTTGAATATCGAACCAGCTCGACGTTCGACATTCGTTAATAATACTAATGCGAATGTAGTTCTGAGGTTGAATATCGAACCAGTTCGACGTTCGACATTCATTAATAATAGTCCGAATGTAGTTCTAAGGTTGAATATCGAACCAGTTCGACGTTCGACGTTCATTAATAATAGTCCGAATGTAGTTCTAAGGTTGAATATCGAACCAGTTCGACGTTCGACATTCATTAATGATAATGATGCGAATGTAGTTCTGAGATTGAATATCGAACCAGCTCGAAGTTCGACATTCATAAAAGATAGTCCGAATGTAGTTTTGAGTTTGAATATCGAACCAGCTCGACGTTCGACATTCATTAATAATAGTCCGAATGTAGTTCTGAGGTTGAATATCGAACCAGCTCGACGTTCGACATTCATTAATTATAGTCCGAATGTAATTCTGAAGTTGAATATCGAACCAGTTCGACGTTCGACATTCATTAATAATAGTCCGAATGTTGTTCTGAGGTTGAATATCGAACCAGCTCGACGTTCGACATTCATTAATAATAGTCCGAATGTAGTTCTGAGGTTGAATATCGAACCAGCTCGACGTTTGACATTCATTGATAATAGTCCGAATGTAGTTCTGAGGCTGAATATCGAACCAGTTCGACGTTCGACATTCATTCATGATAATAATGCGAATGCAGTTCTGAGGTTGAATATCGAACCAGTTCGACGTTCGACATTCATTAATAATAGTCCGAATGTAGTTCTGATGTTGAATATCGAACCAGCTCGACGTTCGATATTCATTGATAATAATCCGAATTTTGTTCTGCGGTTGAATATCGAACCAGGTCGACGTTCGACATTCATTAATAATAGTCAGAAAGTAGTTCTGAAGTTCAATATCGAACCAGCTTGATGTTCGACATTCATTAATTATAGTCCGAATATAGTTCTGAGGTTGAATATCGAACCAGTTCGACGTTCGACATTCATTAACAATAATGATGCGAAGCCTATACTGGGCACTAGGCCGCGCATGAATCAGCGGAGCACGGCTTGTTTCAGCGAGGAAACCTCGGCTGTGCCCAGCGCGGCGCTAGAATCAGCGGCAGGCGGCTTGGATAAGCGGGGGAACCTCGGCTGGGCACCCGGTCGGGGCTTCCGCGGGCTCTGCGGGCTTCTACCGGGGTCTACGCGGTCTGCCGATGATACGCGCCTGTCTGGCTTGATTTCAGCAGAGGCAAGCAAGGGACACCGGGGTTTACCTCGGCTGCAAGCCAGGCGCGCTTGAATCAGCGGCGGACGGCTTTATTTGGCGGGGAAACATCTGCTGGGGCCTTGGTCGCGCTTGAATCAGCGGAGCACGGCTTGTTTCAGCGGGGAAAGCCCAGCTGGGCATTCGGCCGCGCTTGAATCAGCGGCGGACGGCTTGTTTCAGCGGGGATACCTCGGCTGGATCCTTGGCCGCGCTTGAATCAGCGGAGCACGGCTTGTTTCAGCGGGGAAAGCCCAGCTTGTCCCTTGGCAGCGCTTGAATCAGCGGCGGACGGCTTGGATCAGCGGGGAAACCTCGGCTGGGCCCTTGGCCGCGTTGAATCAGCGCCAGGCGCTCTTGAATCCGCGGCGGACGGCTTATTCCAGCGGGGAAACCTCGGATGGGCCCTTGGCCGTGCTTAAATCAAAGGCAGGCGGCTTCGATCAGCGGGGAAACCTCGGCTGGGCACTCTGCCGGGGCTTTATCGGGCTCCGCGGGCCTTTAACGAGGGTCTATGCGGCCTGCTACCGATATCGGTCGGGCGCGTTTGATTTCAGCGGAGGCAAGGACGGGACACTAGGGTTAACCTCGGCTGCAAGCCAGGGGCGCTTGAATCAGCATCAGACGGCTTGTTTCAGCGGGGAAACATCGGCTGGGCCCTTGGCCGCGCTTGAATCAGCGGAGCACGGCCTCTTTCAGTGGGTAAACCTCGGCTGGGCCCTTGGCCGCGCTTGAACCAGCGGCAGGCGGCTTGGATCAACGGGGGAACATCGGCTGGGTACTCGGCCGGGGCTTCATCGGGCTTTGCGGGTCCGTTACTGGGGTCTACGCGGATTGTCGCTGATATCGGCCTGGCTCGCTTGATTTAAGCGGGGTTAAGCACGGGACACCGAATATACCTCCTCTGTTGGTCGCAATCCGTTTCGGCGACTAAAAAAGTGCAGTTAATTATTCATTGTTCTTTTATTTACACCATTGATGCACGATTGATGATCGCTCTCGTGCAGCACAGCGACGCTTCATATAAATAGGCTTTTTTCGGAACTCCAAATTATGGGTTTCGTGCACAGGCGGTACAAAATCGGAATAAATCCAATTGTTCTCTGTACATACTTTCATTGTAACGATAAAAGTTAGTTCGCCCGCCCGGCTAGCTCAGTCGGTAGCGAACAAGTCTTCTGATCGAGGTGTCGTGAGTTCGATTCATGGGCGTATCATACTGTCGTGAAGCTTGGTCATGAAATAATTTCTATTGTCATTCTCCCTTCTACCACTGATTCAAAATCATGTACAGCAGTTGTCAGTCACTGACGGAAGTAGCGCCTAGTAACTGGTTAACAGCTAAATCCAGAGATTTAGGCTTTCCAGGAACGGTGAGTAGGTTGACTGACTGCCATGATATGACCTATACAATGTGTTGCTGCGGCGTTTAATCCAACAAAACAAACACGCAACTAACACAAAAATTTGTTTGTACCACAAGTATTGTTCGTTTTTTCTCAACTGTCAGAACATGAATAATTTCACGGTGAATGCGTTTATTAAAATCATTGTTGTAAAACATCCATGAGTTTCCGAAAGCGTGTATTATGATCAAGTTAAGCTGTTTATGCCGTATGATATGTTTTAGTCGAGATATTTTTAATAACAATTAGGCCGCCAGTACAAAAACAATGCATTCAGTCACCGTGAAATTATTCAAGCTTTGACAGTTGAGAAAAAACGGACAATAAAACCCCAAAAATTTGAATTCCGGATATAGTCTATTCATGTGATTGACTATATAATTTGTTAGCCAGATGTCTTAATATTGTGTCAACAAAAATATTAAAAACAAATATTGCATGAATAAAAGTACTTCGATCCAAAGAAATTAAGTCAACAACCAATGTGCTAAATATTGAAAAAAATACATACGTCTAATATTATTAACGAATGTCAAATATCGAGCTGGTTCGATATTGAACCTTAGAACTACATTCGGACTATCATGAATGAATGTCGAACGTCGAACTGGTTCGATATTCAACCTCAGAACTACATTCTCATTATTATTATTAATGAATGTCAAACGTCGAGCTGGTTCGATATTCAACTTCAGAACTACATTCGGACTATTATTAATGAATGTCGAACGTCGAGCTGGTTCGATATTCAACTTCAGAACTAAATTCGGACTATTATTAATAAATGTCGAACGTCGAGCTGGTTCGATATTCAATCTCAGAACTACAATCGAATTATTATTAATGAATGTCGAACGTCGAGCTGGTTCGATATTCAACTTCAGAACTACATTCGGACTATTATTAATGAATGTCGAACGTCGAGCTGGTTCGATATTCAACCTCAAAACTAGATTCGGACTATTTTTAATGAATGTCGAACGTCGAGCTGGTTCGATATTCAACTTCAGAACTACATTCGGACTATAATGAATGAATGTCGAACGTCGAGCTGGTTCGATATTCAACCTCAGAACTACATTCGGACTATTATTAATGAATGTCTCATGTCGAGCTGGTTCGATATTCAACCTCAGAACTACATTCGGACTATTATTAATGAATGTCGAAAGTCGAGCTGGTTCGATATTCAACTTCAGAACTACATTCGCATCAACGTCGAGCAGAGCCCAGCCGAGAGTCCCCGCTGATCCAAGCCGCCTGCCGCTGATTCCACCGCCGCCCAGGGCCCAGCCGAGGTTTCCCCGCTGAAACAGGCCGTGCTCCGCTGATTCAAGCGCGGCCAAGGGTCCAGCCGAGGTTTCCCCGCTGAAACAAGCCGTCCGCCGCTGATTCAAGCGCGGCCGAAGGTCTAGCCGGGCATTCCCCGCTGAAACAAGCCGTGCTCCGCTGATTCAAGTGCGACCAAGGGCCCAGCCGATGTTTCCCCGCCGAATCAAGCCGTCCGCCGCTGATACAAGCGCGCCTGGCTTGCAGCCGAGGTAAACCCCGGTGTCCCTTGCTTGCCTCCGCTAAAACCAAGCCAACCAGGCAGGTATTAGCGGCAGGCCGCGTAGACCCCGGTAGAAGGCCCACAAAGCCAGCTGAAGCCCCGTCCGAGTGCCCAGCCGAGGTTCCCCCGCTGATCCAAGCCGCATGCCGCTGATTCGAGCGCCGCCCAGGGCCAAGCCGAGGTTTTCCCCGCAGAAACAGGCCGTGCTCCACTGATTCAAGCCCGGCCAAGGGCCGAATCGAGGTATCCCCGCTAAAACAAGTCGTCCGAACGTCGGACTGGTTCGATATTCAACCAGAGAACTACATTCGGACTATTATTAATGAATGTCGAACGTCGAGCTGGTTCGATATTCAACCTCAGAACTACATTCAGACTATTTTTAATGAATGTCGAACGTCGAACTGGTTCGATATTCAATTTTAGAACTACATTCGCATCATTATTGCTAATGAATGTCGAACTTAGAGCTGGTTCGATATTCAACATCAGAACTACATTCAGACTATTATTAATGAATGTCGAACGTCGAGCTGGTTCGACATTCAACCTCAGAGCTACATTCGGACTATTATTAATGAATGTCGAACGTCGAGCTGGTTCGATATTCAACCTCAGAGCTACATTCGGGCTATTATTAATGAATGTCGAACGTCGAGCTGGTTCGATAATCAATCTCAGAACTACATTCGCATCATTATCATTAATGAATGTCGAACGTCGAACTGGTTCGATATTCAACCTTAGAACTACATTCGGACTATTATTAATGAATGTCGAACGTCGAGCTAGTTCGATATTCAAACTCAAAACTACATTCGGACTTTTATTAATGAATGTCGAACGTCGAGCTGGTTCGATATTCAACCTCTGAACTACATTCGCATTAGTATTATTAATGAATGTCGAACGTCGAGCTGGTTCGATATTCAACATCAGAACTACATTCGGATTATTATTAATGAATGTCGAACGTCGAGCTGGTTCGATATTCAACTTCAGAACTACATTCAGACTTTTATTAATGAATGTCGAACGTCGAGCTGGTTCAATATTCAACCTCAGAACTACATTCGGACTATTATTAATGAATGTCGAACGTCGAACTGGTTCGATATTTAACTCAGAACTACATTCGGACTATCTTTTATGAATGTCGAACGTCGAGCTGGTTCGATATTCAATCTCAGAACTACATTCGCATCATTATCATTAATGAATGTCGAACGTCGAACTGGTTCGATATTCAACCTTAGAACTACATTCGGGCTATTATTAATGAATGTCGAACGTCGAACTGGTTCGATATTCAACCTAAAAACTACATTCGGACTATTATTAATGAATGTCGAACGTCGAACTGGTTCGATATTCAACCTCAGAACTACATTCGCATTAGTATTATTAATGAATGTCGAACGTCGAGCTGGTTCGATATTCAACCTCAGAACTACATTCGGACTATTATTAATGAATGTCGAACGTCGAGCTGGTTCGATATTCAACTTCAGAACTACATTCGCATCAACGTCGAGCAGAGCCCAGCCGAGATTCCCCGCTGATCCAAGCCGCCTGCCGCTGATTCCACCGCCGCCCAGGGCCCAGCCGAGGTTCCCCCGCTGAAACAGGCCGTGCTCCGCTGATTCAAGCGCGGCCAAGGATCCAGCCGAGGTTTCCCCGCTGAAACAAGCCGTGCTCCGCTGATTCAAGTGCGACCAAAGGCCCAGCCGATGTTTCCCCGCCGAATCAAGCCGTCCGCCGCTGATACAAGCGCGCCTGGCTTGCAGCCGAGGTAAACCCCGGTGTCCCTTGCTTGCCTCCGCTAAAATCAAGCCAACCAGGCAGGTATTAGCGGCAGGCCGCGTAGACCCCGGTAGAAGGCCCACAGAGCCCACAGAGCCAGCTGAAGCCCCGTCCGAGTGCCCAGCCGAGGTTCCCCCGCTGATCCAAGCCGCATGCCGCTGATTCCAGCGCCGCCCAGGGCCAAGCCGAGGTTTTCCCCGCAGAAACAGGCCGTGCTCCACTGATTCAAGCGCGGCCAAGGGCCCAATCGAGGTATCCCCGCTGAAACAAGTCGTCCGAACGTCAGACTGGTTCGATATTCAACCACAGAACTACATTCGGACTATTATTAATGAATGTCGAACGTCGAGCTGGTTCGATATTCAACCTCAGAACTACATTCGGACTATTATTAATGAATGTCGAACGTCGAGCTGGTTCGATATTCAATCTCAGAACTACATTCGCATCAAAATCATTAATGAATGTCGAACGTCGAACTGGTTCGATATTCAACTTAAGAACTACATTCGGACTATTATTAATGAATGTCGAACGTCGAGCTGGTTCGATATTCAACCTCAAAACTACATTCGGACTATTATTAATGAATTTCGAACGTCGAACTGGTTCGATATTCAACATCAGAACTACATTCGGACTATTATTAATGAATGTCGAACGTCGAGCTGGTTCGATATTCAACCTCAAAACTACATTCGGACTATTATTAATGAATGTCGAACGTCGAACTGGTTCGATATTCAACATCAGAACTACATTCGGACTATTATTAATGAATGTCGAACGTCGAGCTGGTTCGATATTCAACTTAAGAACTACATTCAGACTTTTATTAATGAATGTCGAACGTCGAGCTGGTTCGATATTCAACCTCAAAACTACATTCGGACTATTATTAATGAATGTCGAACGTCGAACTGGTTCGATATTCAACATCAGAACTACATTCGGACTATTATTAATGAATGTCGAACGTCGAGCTGGTTCGATATTCAACCTCAAAACTACATTCGGACTATTATTAATGAATGTCGAACGTCGAACTGGTTCGATATTCAACATCAGAACTACATTCGGACTATTATTAATGAATGTCGAACGTCGAGCTGGTTCGATATTCAACTTAAGAACTACATTCAGACTTTTATTAATGAATGTCGAACGTCGAGCTGGTTCGATATTCAACCTCAGAACTACATTCGGACTATTATTAATGAATGTCGAACGTCGAACTGGTTCGATATTCAACCTCAGAACTACATTCGGACTATCTTTTATGAATGTCGAACGTCGAGCTGGTTCGATATTCAATCTCGAACTACATTCGCATCATTATCATTAATGAATGTCGAACGTCGAACTGGTTCGATATTCAACCTTAGAACTACATTCGGACTATTATTAATGAATGTCGAACGTCGAACTGGTTCGATATTCAACCTTAGAACTACATTCGGACTATTATTAATGAATGTCGAACGTCGAACTGGTTCGATATTCAACCTCAAAACTACATTCGGACTATTATTAATGAATGTCGAACGTCGAACTGGTTCGATATTCAACCTCAGAACTACATTCGCATTAGTATTATTAATGAATGTCGAACGTCGAGCTGGTTCGATATTCAACCTCAGAACTACATTCGGACTATTATTAATGAATGTCGAACGTCGAGCTGGTTCGATATTCAACTTCAGAACTACATTCAGACTTTTATTAATGAATGTCGAACGTCGAGCTGGTTCGATATTCAACCTCAGAACTACATTCGGACTATTAGTAATGAATGTCGAACGTCGAACTGGTTCGATATTCAACCTCAGAACTACATTCGGACTATCTTTAATGAATGTCGAACGTCGAGCTGGTTCGATATTCAATCTCAGAACTACATTCGCATCATTATCATTAATGAATGTCGAACGTCGAGCTGGTTCGATATTCAACTTCTGTTCGATATTGGCACATTATGCAAATGTCGAACGTCGAACTGGTTCGATATTCGATATTGAATATCGAATATCGAACGTCGAATGTTGTGCTAAGTTATTGGAGCTTTCGACCTAGTGGTATTTAGCTGTACTGGCAACCGTCTTGAACTGTTTAGAGTTCCGGCGTTACGTTATGACTTCTGACTGTAGGCATTTATAATGTTATATATAAGCATACAACAAAGAAACTTGTACCGTTTACTGTCAAAGTCATAAAGTACAGATACCTTTAATTGTATTGTTAGTTTCAATATGATCGTTGCTGTTATTATCATCTTCATCATCATCAGTTAGTTTTTCGTCTTCACAACCACTATCACGTCTGGTCTTGTTGGAATCCTGTATATAGATATCAACAACGATAATGTGTTAGTTATCTACGGAATATCGTTAGTGACATAAACTACGGAATATCGTTAGGGATATAATCTAAAGAAATTCGTTACGGACATCGAAGTCATTGAAGCTAGACCTCGTAACGGCTCATTGTAATGATTTCTGACAATTTTCTTTTGCCGGTCATTCTTTCATTAGCACAAACTGAATAATCTCGTGGGAATTTGTCAGGTCCACAAAGTGTATTAGGTTCTATATCCATACGCGAGGCGAAACACATTCGAATAGCGGTTATGCAAAATAGTTCTTGTTCTAAGCACACAAAGCTTTTTGCCAAATAGTTTTGTACGATATATACTAGTATGTGACTAAATATTGTTCAGCAATATCATCAAATCGTGTATTTAAAAGGAGACTTTAATCATCGCCTAAAAGATCGTAGGTTTCAACACCCAGGGCTGAGTTCAGTTATCGCGAACGTTACAGAACGTTACATAACGATACATTCGGAACTCCTCGGTCATATAATTGTTTACTTTAACACCGGTAGTTTCAAAAAAGCGTCTAAATATGTCCGAGATTATTCGCAGCAAATGATCGAGAAGTTCCGAATGTATCGTTACGGAACGTTCTGTAACGTTCGCGGTAACTGAACTCAGCCCAGTTAAAGCATTTTGTTCAGGCATGTGACATACGGAACTTCTTGGCCATTCCCTAGAAATAACATCGGGCATATTTAGACGCCATTCTGTAACGGCTTTAGTAGTATAAATCCAATATTCTCGGTGAACCCCCACGAATCCTTTCGAGGTTGTTACTTCAATGAATGGTCGAGGGGTTCCGAATTGGACATGTGACGCAAGATAGTTCCAAAACGGCGTCTAATTATGGTCGATGTTATTTGTAGTGAATAGCCGAGGTGTTCGAATGATAATATACTTACCAAACTTTCATTACTGTTATATATTGAATCATAACCAGTTTGTGCAGTAATCAGTGTTTGTTTATTTCCGACTGGTTCATATATAAACACTGGTTCCTCTATGTCTAGACATGAGACAGTCGATCTCCTTGGTTTTATATCTGTAAGTAGAAAACATCGAGTATCTTAAACTGCTCGATCTCTCTGTGTAAGCTTGGGTGCTGCCTTTATCTTGTTTCACAATAATTTAAAAAAAAATATTTCGTATAATTTCTGATTTAAGACCTGATTTACGATCTTCAGTAACACTTATACAGCATAAGGTTTATGACAAATAAAATCAAAGTATTGAAATACAGAAAGACTTTCGTGCACATTGAAACCTAACAAGTCCATACTAAAGACGACTCTTTAAACAGTAGATTCAAGTACGAATCAAGCAGTGCAAAAAAACGGGCGAAATGTTAATTATACCCTGTATTACTGGCAAATACTTTCAGTTCAAAATACTAAGATTTTATTTTTCTCTAATCCCAATCTTGACGTACAGTTTTCCCTGTATACTGCGTCACTTTGCTAACAAACTCTGTAGGTATTATAATCATAGTACTATACTGTAAAACAACTTAAACATCAAGTAATACAATTGATGACCTCAGTATCATTAAAAAGCTACAGTCACTATCAATATTTAAATCATTTTATTGCTCTTACAACATAAACTTCTCAACATGGAATGTAAACCTTTGATTTATGTTCAGATGACGTAACTACTTTTATCGCTTAAAAATTGACTGCGTAGTATATCAGAGACACGTGTATTACTCCGCAGGTTAAACTGGTCAGGCATTTGAATCGTCGATAGTTTTAATTTAAGCCTCTGGACGAAATCGCCGAAAGTCTAAAAACCAAGAAAATTTGAATTTTACACAACCTTGTATTTTTTTTACCATGTCATATTTTTAAATTAATATACAAAATGTATTAACTATAATTTGTATCGATAAAATTAAATATCACTTTATTCACATAAAAGGAAGATAATTACTTGATAGGTCACAATCATTAAAACTTTTCATAATTAATTTTGCAACTCAATACTGTCTTATAAATCGGAGCAATGCAATGTGATAAAAATGGAGAAATGAATAAATATTGTTAAGTTATCATTTATCTTGGTTTTCAAGTACTTTAATGACTGTAAATTTATATTATGGGAAATCTACCTTATATGCATAACCACTGCAGTCGTCGTACGACCAATATTGTGAAAACATTAATGATACTGATTCTGAATATAATTATGTTAAGAAACGAAGTTCAACTCTAAATAATTCATAACGCGTACAATGTTTAAGTGGGTGAATATTTTATCTATTTTTAAGCTTGCTATATTTAGGTGGCGTTTTACATATTGATTAAAGGTATGTGTCCAGGTAATGATCGTATAAAACACAAGAACGCAACAGTTCCTATATATTAAAGGTGTACGCTAGTTTTTTTGCATACTGGGATACTAGCCGAGTCAACACAATTTAGGTTTTTACGGCGACCAGCGCACATAACTCAGTTTTTCTAGACCATTGTCTATAACCAGTACGACAACCTCTCCATATGCCTTCTTAATGAAGGAAAATTCACATTTATTCAAATTTTCATTGGAGGGTAAGACCGCCCCGGAAGGATTTAAACCCGTACCATTTTTGGAATAATGAAATCGAAATCACGGGGCAGTCTACGAAATTCTTTTTTGCTTGTAAAATTATTTGTGTTTGCTTTGCTATAATCAACATTTTATTTCAGTCATTTTTGCGACCAAATCACCTAAATAGCTCTATTAAAACATTTTATAAAATAAAAAAAACATTATACAAGGAAACGACATCGTCTCTAGTGAAAGGGTATCGCTTGTTGGGGCCAGAGGTTCACTACAAGGATTCATTTACAAGGTGACCGTTTAATCGTTTTTATTGCCTGTAAAGCAAGACCATAGAATTTAGTACTTGTTAGAATTAAAAACGCGTTCATATAAAAAAATGCTTAGTTTATGAAAGAATGATAACAATTGTTAAACGATGTTTTTATATAATAAATGATTGCATGGTGCAAAAGTCAAATTCTTATCCAAGGATCCCGCCAGCTCATCCACCGGTGACAGCCCCTGTGTATCACACTTATCCTAAATGGATTCAAATGAGCCCTTTGGATCAGTGATCAATTAATGATAATAGTTGTTAAACAACAAGTGGGTCTTTAACTTTTTTAAAACATTTAGAGACTAGGCTCACTTAAGAGTGTCCGAAAGAGCATTTTCTTGGGTTAGGTGCAGCTTGACTGAAAATAAGATTGCCATAAGTAACTGTCCTAGACCATAGAACTGTTATAGATGATGAATTGCTAGAACGGAATTTTGTATTGTGTTTGCAAATAGATAGTTTATTTCAAGATATTAGGCCGTTGGCCTATGAATCTACAAACATAAATACATATAGTTACATAATATGCAGAGAATTACAAATTAGAGTAATTATACATGTAATACATTTTACAATGCATAGAATGTGAAAATATATCTATATACATATCAAAATTATACATGTATTAAGTCTTGCATATACAAGGGACAGTGATTATTAAGTGCTTTATGTGTATTAAATTATGATTTTGTAGCTGATACGCTAACAGACATGGATTCAATGAAGTTCCTAGAGACTTGGTGTTGCTAGAACGGACATATTATATTATATCTAGAGGGTTTGTATCAAATTTTGGATATACAGTACCCACCACATTGGAGACATTTTCACTTTGTAGGCCTACTGAATATATTTTTCATCTAAAATTTGATAACTGATAATTTTGAAATGCTTTTTTTAGATTTGCTTTATTTTTTTATTATCATTATAATTATAACTGAGACAACAAAAATAGCATAAAAGCTATGTTATGGAAAATAATTTCAATAAACAGAGTTTTGGAGGCTTTAGGATATCAGATGCTGAATCGTAAAGATAGGTTGCATTCATAAAATTTGTTTTCATTTTATCAAAAACCATACTTAAAGATATTAAAAAATGATTCCACAAAAATAATCATCAAAATTCAAGAATTGTAGTAAATTTATTTTGTCTTCAAACTTTTGGTGGGTACTGTATATGGGTTATTATGGAAAACCTAACCGCCCGTGATGGCTAAATATAAACCTAATATGTCATGGCTTTATCGTCACGAAATTGCATTTGGTCATGTAGCATGTCCGTCCAAGTGAATGCATGTGGATATATTAAAAATGTACATATTTTTTGTTATAACTTATAGTTTTATAATGTATAATTAAACCATAACACTATCTATAAATTGCATACAACCATATTTAATATACATGTATAATCGCTATATATACATGTATATTGATAATTATTAGTATAATAATTCCCATATATTTTTGTATCTTTATAAAAAATACTAGACACCAAAGGCCGGCCCCTTTAATATCAATCTTTCGAAATAAAAATTAAAAAAATACCGGATGGCGTCAGTGGGTATTACGGGAATGGTACCCGCAAGGATTTGTGTGACAGACAAATTTTGAAGAGTTTCAATCGAAGTAACCACTCGACTATGCCGGTATTAGAATTTCGAAATACTTCGCCTGAATATATACATACGACTACCGCTATCGATTGCTCACCATGAGAGATACGCTACGCGTATATTGCAAATATTGGACTGTATTTTTGTAAAAGTTGAGCGAAAATCGTTATTACACGAGAAATGCTATTAAACACCATCTACGTGCATTATTAAACCAACTTGTCATACTTAAGAACAAATGCGTATAATAGTAATGACATTTATCAATAAAGGATTTTAGTCAGTTATTTTCTCAGTTATACTCTTCAAATAGGTAGGTCCAATCAGTTGGATTACAGTCGGATTTTACCCTTACTTTTCAATGTCAAATTGTCACAATTCATCCTTAACTTTTTTGTAAATCATTTAATTTGTTTGAAAATCAAGCTAAGTATTGTTTTGGTGAAGAACTATCTAAATATCATCACTCATGTTAATATCTTCATTAACAAAAAAAAGATATTAGAAGAAATATTTCATTACCCTTACATAGGACTTCAAAGATAAAATCCGAGGATTCCAACTGGAAGGACCAGCTTACCAATTGGAATGCTTCAGATTTTATCAAGGAAAGATAACTGACCAAAGTCCCTCATTGTTCATTTTTGCATACTATTATACCTATTAGGTTTTTGCTGACAAAGGAAGTCGAAACTCGCATTGAATTCTGAATCTTTACTCTGAATATTTGCCAGGTTAGCAAATGTATTTTCAATCTTAGCGATAAAATAATCTATTTTACAATTTTAGAAGCACCGTCCCATCAATATAAGCAGTTCTTAGATTTTCACAAGCTTACAAAATAACCTCGTGGCATCGTTATGCTTTGGATACAGTTAATAGCCAACTGTCATACGCATCGGTTACTGAACTGTGTACCCAAATATCATCAATTAATTGTTTAAGTTTTTGAACAACGACTTATTGATTTAATAAGTGTAAATGGTAATAATATTTTAATACATGAAGTCTGTGAAATTATTCATGTTTTGACAGTTGAGAAAAAATGACAATACTTTTTGCATTCTATAGATTATTATGGTTACCATTTATCCATTTATCCATAACTATCAAAGATTCATTTTTCATAAAATGTAACTAAATAAAAAATGGTGCAAGCATTATTATACCAAATTTCATTGCATTCGGGCAATAGTCTTCGTCCGGGATTTAAATGAACAACTCTCGTAATATTAACTTTCTGAAGCTATATAGAAATACAACTCATTATTTGTTATACACGCGTAGCATATTTTCACAGTGAACAATAGATAGTGATATTGATTGGTATATATTTAAGTAAAGTATTGCGTAATACCCGTACCGGCGTAGTCAAGTGGTTACTTCGCTTGAAATGGTTTCAAAATTTGTCTGTCACACAAATCCTTGCGGGTTCGAATCCCGTAATACCCACTGACGCCATCCGGTACTTTTTTAATTTTTACTTCGAAGCATTAACTTTAAAGGGACCGGCCTTTGTTGTACAGACGGTTTTATAAAGATACACAAATATATAGAAATTATTATTTTATGGTTGCATAAAATATGAACATGTCTACCTTTGTTAAACTATAATATAAATATGTACAATTTTATAATATACGCAAACATGTATTCTCTAGGGCAGGCATATTGGTAAATTTCAAGCAACTGTAAGTAACATATAAATTAACCCAGCTGATTTAAATACTTTCTATGCTGTTCTTTGGTTCTCACGAACGATAAAATATATATACATATTAATGATCTAGAATTATCGAACGAATATCGAGTATTTAATTCAGCGGGGTTAATGTATGCACCACTGATAGTTAATTAAAATTTGAAAATACGATTCATACTATGTTTTAATGAATAAAATAAATCTTAATATTTGTTATTAGACGTAGTTGTAAACACTTTTATCTAAAGTTCGTACAAAAAACAAATCACTGTTATATAAACAATATAATGAACTAATCCACGACAGGGGATGCTCAGGATGACAATAAAATAAAAATTTTAATTTGTTTTGTGATTGTCCTGTTGGTGTAATGGTAAAGCGGTCTACCATTACAAGCATGATTAAACAAGGGGTGGTGATTTATTCGCCACACTAATTTTGTTCAATGAATTATACATCTTTTAATTTCAATACCGCCTACCTGTGGTATGGATTGTTTTATTGTAAATGTTTACACAAACACGTTGTTATTTTGTACGAACTATACCATACAGTCTCTTTAATATAACTCAAAAAGTAATTTAAAAAAAATATACCAGATGTTGTCAGTGGATATTACGGGATTCGTCACAAATGCTACGGTTTAAAGAAGATAACAGTGAAATTTCAGCATCGACTCAAAGTTTTAAAGCGATGTAAGTGTTTAATCCTTGTCAGATCTCAATAAAACCTACTCGAGGCTAAGCAGAAAAGTGTACATGTACTGTGTACCATTTATTTTGCTGCGCATCACATCTCCAATGCAAGCTCTTTAAAACTCTGAATCGAGGCGGATTTTAATTGTTGTCTTCATGAAACTGTAGCATTTGTAATGTCATAGTCACGTGGCATTGTCACCGTGTGAACAGTCAAGTTCTACTAAAAGATATATAAATTACTTATATTCTTTACTATGTCTATAGTTGACCACAAGGACCATCAAATATATGGTGTCAATAGCTAAATCGTCTTAATACGGGCACCTTTTTATTCTCGGATAAAGCATTTGGTAAAATAAAAGTAAAAAATCGCATGATGTAGCCAAAACCAAGGTGGTTTACAGTCACTGCAAATAAACTTTGAAAAGTGAATAGACAATATATAGCTAACTTCATGGACCTATAAATAAACATGTATAATGCTAAATATTGTACTCACCTTGATAATATTCAAAATCTGGTGTTATAGATGTTAACAAGATCGGGGCTTCTTGCTCCGTCTCTTTCTTACTCTTCTTTTTATTCTGTCCTGTAATACATACACATTTTGACCCTTTAATTAACATTTTTATTTAAGGAATGAATGTATAGAAACTGACTTTCATCGAAAAATAAACGTCACTTTTGGTGATAGCTAATTTGCATAAAGGCCGAAGGCCTTTATGCTGAAATTAGCTATCACCAAAATGACGTTTATTTTTCGATGAAAGTCAGTTTCTATACATTCATTCCTTATAATTACAACCATTTTTTGCGAAATTTGCGTTAGAATAAAGACCTATTTTCTAATGCGTAGAGCCAAATTACGCAATAATGCGTAATAGTGCGCATTAATTTCATTCGGTTAACAGTTTTTTAATGCCAACCGTCGGCCATTTTTTTCTTCGATTGGATGCAGTTTTTCATTGTTTTCGGACATAACGGCATGAATGATACATAGAAATGAACATGCATTGAGTTTATTTTTAATAAAATAACACATGAGACGTGGTACGCTATTGTGTAACTCTTTTAAACGCTTTAACAAGTTTCATGTTTTTACGAAGAACACGTGAGTTTATGATGCAAGTTGTGACCTAAATTAATATGTCAACTCGTTGAAACCACCAGTGATTACAAATGAGCGGTTGTTGGATGTACATTTTTCCGAGTTGAATAGAATCTGAGGCTGTGTTATTTAATCAGAATGAGAAAGTTTACTACTGAAATTTGGATCACTTGATGATAACTTAAAGTAGAACTCAACAGGGGGTCTAAAAGTATGTGTTTCTTTTACTTATTTGAAAGAATAATATGTAATTAGATCATGGACCTTTAAAGTTGACACTTCCAAAAGGGGTCTGGTACCTAATTTCTTTATCAAAACCCCCATTTTCAAAGGGTCGACATGACTGATCTCCCCTGAATACGGCGTCCGTTGCTAACGAAGCAAGGGAGAAAACTCTCGCCCGAATCTGAAGTGAGTAAACATGGCGGCATTGTTTGATTTTTAAACGTCTCTTCCAAGTTCAATTTTTTCGAATTGGGACCCTTTAGTAGTTTCATTTCATAGTTGAGTTGACTCCGGGTTTTAGTTGTGTTTGACCTGCTAAATAAAAAAACCATTAATGATCGCTGATAAACTCTGGAGACTAGATTGGGCTTAGTCAGATTCAACGATGGACGAATTGTAAATCTTGCAATGTTGTTCAACTTCAAGAACCAGATAATTGGTTGTAAAGAAGTAAAGTTAAGGATGTGTCAGTATTTTTGAACACTGTAAGTAACGATTTCATGTAGTTTTACTATAGTGAGTAAATGAGTATTTTGTTTATTCACCAAACCACGTTGGATTCGTCCCAAATAATTTCGCCCATCTTGTCACGGTTAGTCAGACCTAGAAGTGAACCTTCTGTAGTGCAGTCTGTTTTATTTGTGATTCGCAGCAATATTAGTAAAAAGTAGTTACGAAATTTGACCATAATATTGATGTTTCACATGATTGATACCTCAATTGATCCGTATGAATCACGTTCATACTGATGGGGTGGAGCCTGGAGGGGTACTGTCTGTTATGATTTTATTATGAAACATACTTTATTTTAACAATAATGAGTTTATTTGAAGTCAAGATCATCTGATCTAGATATGTTTGGTTGTAATGATCACAGTACAAAAGAGTAAACATTAACTGTCACTGATGTATATAGCTCTATCTCTCATTAAGTAACAACAAGGGGGTGGGACTTTCATGAACCAAACTTGCACATATTTTTAACGTCATTATTTGTGCATTCTCTTTGAAAGTGACATCTTCAATTCCATTCAGGTTCAATGATAATATTTCATAAAGTTAATATGGTTGTAAGATTGATTGAATAATTTGTTAATTTTGTTCATTGTAACTGGTCGATAGCGCAGTTGGTAGCGCGTCAGGATTTGGAGACTCGTGCCCGAGGGGGTGCGGGTTCGAATCCCATCCGGGGAAGTTATACCCTTCCATAAAAATTTGACAATAATGTCGATTTACCTCCATTAGTTAGATAATATGGAGAAGTTTCCGGCCTTATGGAAGGGTAGGTGAGTACTGGTTATAGACAATGGTCCAGGAAAGCTAGGTTAGGTGCGCTGGACGCCGTGAAATGACCTAAATTGTGTTAATACGGCGTTAAATCCACTAAATAAATAATTAAATATCATTGTTACTTTTGTAGGAGTAAGATGATGTCAATAGCATGCATAATCCTAGCAGCAAGATATAGCTCATCTTGTGTAACAGTTTGTGGGGTTTATATTCAGCTGCATTTTTCATTCATGTAAGTATTATTGTCTGATCTATGCAACACTGCTCTAAAAAATTGACAAAATTATTCAAGAGGCTTGAAAAATATACATAATGTGTTTACATCTTGCTCTTGATTGAAAATATAAATCAGGTAGTATTGTCAGTTATCAATAAACACTTTCAATTTTATCTTGACCATGAAACTCACATTTAAATGCATGAGTTATTTTTGTTGAAAAAAAGTTAAGAGCAGTGTTGCATCTATCTAACAGGTAATTTCAGCATTAAGATTGATTAACCATTGGTCCAGATACATACTGAATTTTTTTAGTCTGAACATGTTTATCTTGTTTGCTTTCAATCAAGTTGTGAGGCACATATATGTGCTTTTTTCTAAATATAATGAGGAACTTTGATATCTCTTCAATGATAAAAGAAATGACTATCTAATGGACCCTCTAAATCACAAGACAAATTGAATTTTAACATCATTTATTAACTTTAAATATGAAAAACACAAATAAGTTTTGAAAAATGTATTTGGTTACACAAATTCTTACAACACTTCATACAAATTATCATTGAAATAATTCACACAGATATAATATTTTATCATCACTTGAAGTTGACTAACATTCCAGAATCAGTTTATATTACATGTATATCATTGTTTTGTCACCAAAAAGTTGTTACTTGATTTGTAGAGAACTGTTTGTCCCAAATGTTATTTTTTACTCTATCAGCTCATTTAACTTGTTTGAAAATAGTATGCCTGAAAATAGAAAATGAACATAAACTTTATTTTCACTATGTAATATCATATCATATTAAGAATAATTTATATTTCATGTCATTTCAGGATATGCATTTTCAACAAATATCAGATACTTTGTGTTACAGTAAGAAAATTATATAAAGAAGGCACAGCATTCATATAAAAGATTTAAAAGATCAGAAGTTCTGCTGGAGTCTTTTTTGTATTTTCATTAACTTTCATTCAACTTAGAACAGATTATTCTTCCAATTATCCAAGCAAAACCATGTTTATTATAATCCTACATGTGTCATTTTTTTATTTTGATAATAAAATACTAATATGAAGCTTTTTGTTTTGTTTTGTACTTGTGATTTCTTTTAATAATATGCATATATGCATTTGTAATAATTAAGTCAACAAATACAACATAAGATTGCCTAAAAATAGTGAAATGTTTGAAAATATGAGCCCTTGGAACTACATTATAATTCCAAGTTATTCAAGTTACATTTATTACTCATCCTTGACATGTATTCAATGCACTTAACATAGAAAGCCTTCTACTTATACTGGGAGGTATAGATCTAATGACTTTTGACTCTGAAAGCTGAGGTTGCTTTCCAGTCATAAGTTCCTTGACATATGTAAAAAATAATTACAATATGATTTCCCTGCAAGTAGATCTGGTCAATATTCAACTTATTGTGCAACAATTACATGTTAAAATACAAAAAATGATACTTGGTAAGTAAAGTGGGCTTTCAATGTATGACAGAGAAGTGTTTTGAAGAAGTCTAAAATTTAGTTTTTAACCATCAAAAACATAGATTTACCTGATTGAGCTGAAGCAGATTTTTTGTCATACTTGGCATTGCATTATGGTACACAAATTGCATTAGATCTAGTTTCTGTCAGGAATTCTGAAAAAGAAAAAACAGAAAAAATAACTAAAAATTCTGTAAAATAATCTTATAACTGCTTTATTCTGGTAGTTGGAAAGCGAAAGTTTCACATTTACTTTCATTTCAATGTTTTTGAAAATAAAATAAACAGGAGGGGGAACACGGATGTTTGTCTACCTGAAGGATCCGCCCTTAAATGTTTCTCTTAATTTAGTAGCGGGACACCCCGTTGATTTTCCAAAGGTGATGGTTCAGTGTTATCACAATAAAATACAATATCAAGTACAAAAGCATAGTATGACCCAATGTGTATATTAAGCTAGTTATTCCTCAGAAACAAGTATCATTCACAAGGCTTCAATTTTCCGAAATTTCCTATTCTACATTCCAAATGAATACCGGGTCTGGGAACAGACGCCGACATGACGAAATGCAAGCTAGTTCATGTCAGCGAAAATAAAGCACGTTTTCTGTCAAATAATGGCGTTTCCATTCGTTTGATAAGCTTTATCTTACTATAAAAATGACAAAGAATTACTATACTAACCATGAATGACTGAATTTCTTCACCAGAAAGTGATGTTTACAAACGAAAGCAAAATGTCGTCATCATTGTGGAATTTATTTTTGGAAAACGTAAATTAGGTCATGCAGGACAGACACCACTATAACTTCACGAGGAGTAATATTGATTATTTCCCTTGGCGTTTAGCAAAAGTTTTCTTTTCAAGGTAAAATTTGCGGTCATTAAAAAGAAAAAAAGGTATTCAAATTTTATTTTGATAAAATCCGCGGATACAGTAGCTAATAAAATGCATTTCATGCAAGCGTGGTTTTCGTGCATAATGAGGACGAACTACAATGTGGCCGAGACGAGTTACCGATGTGCATTATGGGAATGCACGGGTTGTACGTGCAAAGGGAGTTAACTCCAAAATCAAGGGCAGGTAACACACTTAGCAACGCTAAAAGAACGACTTTTAACGGCCCCATGTGTCGTTACCAAACGTTTCCTGACCAAAATGCATGCGTCATATATCTTAGGATTGTCATTTTTATTGAATTAGCAAAAAACATAGGCATGTTTGACAGCGTGTTGAGTTCTACTTTAAGCAGTCAGTCCGAGTCAGGAAATTTACATGTCAAGACATTGGATGGAAAGACAAGCTATTATCTGTACTGAGTAAGTGAATGTTTATTATTTATCCCCAAATTACGGAGATTATATGGTTTATATGCTTTTATGTTCTCATATACATTTTAAAATGATCGGTACTTAGGATAGATTCAAAGTCTGGTCATATTAATCTGGAAGCATTTTCATTCCGGTCTGATAATAAACGTTATAATTCTTGACCTTGTTCACTACTCAATGCAGAATGTATATGCATGAAGTATACCCATGCACTTCTGCGAATACTACATCATTATGACTAGATACACATATTATCCAATGTACATAACATTATGTTATACGTTCTTTTTTTTTACTTGATGAGAGGCAACTTGAGTGAATTTGAAATGTTTGCCATGACATTTTTCTAAATTGACCAGCCAAAATACTGATTACTTATCTTATTGTGGATCAATTTAAATGTGTCGAACTCTTGGTATTTAAAGCTTTATTTATCTTCATTTATTCGTTGTTTTTTTTTGTTTGTTTTCAGACAAGAAAGTGAAACTAGATGCCTCGGAAACCAAAGGATTTAGATATCTATATGAATGAATTCATACCAGTCCATTAGAGCATGCACTTCAGAAGGGCAATGCTATGAAAATCATTTGAAAAAGAAGACTGATTCGCTAGAAATATAAATAAACATTTAATGGTTTAAATGCTGTCTATGAAGCTTAAGTTAAAATTAAAGATTAATTCTTAATTCTGCATTCAGCATATCATTTACTTCCTGGAACATTTCATCTTATGAAATATAGATAAAGAACAGTATTAGTGCACAATTGTATTGTACATTAAACTCATTTTAATTTCTTTCAATAAAAGTTGATTACACCTTTCTTATTGGTTTTGTGTATCATGTACTTTCCATTGACATTATAGTTATTGACCTGTACGTCATAGCGTGGGAACGCGCTAAAAATAGCTTTTGAGTCATGAAAGTAGTTCCGGCGTGACGTCATTCATTCAAAAACTGCAGTTTATACGGAAATGAAAGCACATTTTTTTAGGTCACGTGTTCACTTTTGACCAATCGGATTGTGTTATTTCATTCAGGTTGTAATTATAAGGATTGTAATTAGTATTTTGCAGCTTATATCAGAGCGCTTATTTGAAGATGTATTAATTTTATTACTCATGACAAGACATTCCACTAATGATCCTGATTTTCCATTTTGGCGATAAGGGTGCATTGTAAACCTCAACCCATATTGACTTTTAAAGCATTTCCATTAAATTCGTTAAACAAATTCTCCCTAAAAACAGATGCGGTCTTTTTTGAAGAGGGTGAACATGTTAATATATAATACGTAGAAAAATCGCCCACTAGTACCGAATAAGCTGGTCCTCCGACTTGTGGGTCAGTTGTCCGCAGCCAAAAATTACTGAGTCTGGTATGTCAGAAATTCAACACCTCTGCTGTTCTTGTACATATATACAAACTAAGCATGTTAATTTTGGGGGAAACTTATTATTAACAGTAAATGTTATTGAAAATTGCGTAAACTAATTAACGTCGTAACTTACCATTCTTATTTTTGCGTTTCTTCCGATTGCGCCTCCTGCCCCCGACAAAGAGGGCAGGAGTGTCGCCGTCGGCGAATGCTATTTGATTTACTGCATTTTGAAATTTCAGCTTCAGGCTCTTTTGCATGCTGTGTCCGACGGCTCTGGAGGAGTGGGGATTACAATTGATGCATAATGGACCTGAAAGAGACACAAACTAAAAGAATAATATATTGATATCATTTTGATACATATATACAAATGTATGTATATATGTAAATCATAGGGGTACGGGAGTCCTGTGCCCGACTTGTCCGACTCGTAAACTTATGTCCACGGACAAGAAAATACATCTATCAAACTTGTCCGTGGACACTTGATATTTTTTTTAAAATATACATGAACTTACATAGCAATGCCAAATAGAATAGAATAGAATAGAATAGAATAGAATAGAATAGAATGGAATGGAATGGAATGGAATGGAATGGAATGGAATGGAATGGAATGGAATAGAATAGAATAGAATAGAATAGAATAGAATAGAATAGAATAGAATAGAATAGAATAGAATAGAATAGAATAGAATAGAATAATCTTTATTTTGAAGATAATGTTATGCTTATATAATGAAGATTTCTCAATATTTCAATCAAATTCAACAATGAACTGATTCATTATCAATTATTTTCTATGACCGTTAGTGTGTACTTTATATCAAAGTTTTCAATATTTTCTATTTAAATACATTGTATTGAACATTTGGACAAGTGCATTTTGATCCCGGACAATTGTGATTGTTAGATTTCACTTGTCCGTGGACAAATGGAAAAACAAGTAATTCCAGACCCCTGGGTCATAAAAGGGCGGTTAGTCAACATATTACCTGTTTTTGGAAAGACTACATCTCTGGATTTACAAATGTAGCTGTTTACATGTTATCAGTATGTCTTCGGTATTCGAACCTACGACAATGTATACTATCGTGGAGCTTGGTCATGAAATAATTTCTAAGGCAATTCATCTCCCTACACTGTTTCTAAATCATGTATGGCAGTTGTCAGTCACTGACGGGAATATGCCCCATTTCATTATTACTGGTTAACAGCTAAATCCAGAGATTAAGCTTTTCCATACAATATGTATGACCTCTACCACATGTTGCTACGGCGTTTAATCCGGCCAAAAGTGGATCTGTTGTAAAAATATAAGAAATAGTTTTTAGAGTTGTTCTTGTTCCTGAAAGTTGTATAGATTTACACAGGTGTGGATGTCAGTTCAGCGAGACGTTATATCGTATTGTGGATAGAAACTTCTCAACTCTGACAATAAGTATGAGAATATCAAGTTCTGTGGCATCCGCCTGTTCTCGGTACTAATGTATTCGGAATCACTCGTTAGTTTTCGCCAACCAATAAACTATTACTAGTTTTTCTCGGCTGTTTCCGAAAAAGTTCAAGGTATTCCGAATGTAACAAAACGAGACATAAGTCAGATATATCTGACAGATTGTTAATTAACAAAGGAAGATAAACAAAAAAAATACGTAGAAAAGAAGAATGTTGATCTTGACTTTAAGACAATAACACTTAAGAATACGTTTGCGAATCCTGAAATCTTGCAAACATGTTTTCCATTTTTCCTCCGATTCTTTACCATATTCCAACAAAAGTAGATCTACATATTGGGATAAATCCAGAAAAATTTCATACAGATATCTTGACTAGAAATAGTTTTAATTCTTAGACAAAAGTAAAAAAAATCAAATGAGAAATGTAGCTCTTACGTCTTTGTATTATTATGCTTGAAATGTTTGGAACAATAATACATATTACTAGAATGAACATTTACATTGGCTGACACACATTGAATAGGGGCGAGTTGTCTAAGCATATCGCTACGTATCGCTTTGTCCCCTGGTACCCTTCTCACAACAAAAGGAATAAATGTGTGATATCAAATTCAGGGAACCAGGGCACACCGCGATACGTAGCGATATGCTTAGGCAACTCACCCCATGTACTTACAGCTAACATTTTGTACCTGGCTGATTGGAGTACAAGATATAAGCTATAAGAACATAAGGCTTGTTTCACAAGCAAATAGCTACGTAGCGCTTTATCCCCTGGTACCCTCTTGCACAAGAATGAATAAGTCGAAGGTTGCCCGCAATACTGTGTAGTAAGTGCATCGCCCAAAAAAGCGAGTTACTACAGTCTAGTGGGCAACCCACGAAGTTAGAGATATCTTATCGAGGGTACCAGGGGCAAAGCGATACGCAGCGAAAGGCTCAGGCAACGGACCCATGGTCAATGTGTCTCTTGGCAAATTATTTATACTTTTATCAACGCCAATTTCTGAGAGTTACATAGAAATTCATGCAATGAATGAAAAAATAAACAAAATATAAAACTTATACATGACTACAAGTTTCAAGAAATGCGATCTTTATCATGGCATTTGCCACCAATTAACAAACTATTATTTCTAAGCATAGAACATCCAACAATATTGTTAAAAACTTTCATAGAAAGGTAGATGAATAGCCTGCAGCGGCTGGAAAACTAACTCAGGATCGCCATATTGGAATTCCAGCGTGCTAATTACTAGACCATGAAAGACTACATGCAAGTTCAACTAGGGACATCAATGCTATGTCTTGTTATCTATAAAACCAATCTAAAACATATGTTGAAAACTATCTAACAATTATCACATGTACGTCTGTAAATATAATAAGAATATAACAGTAATACCTATAGCAACAAGTCTGTTAAACTCTTGTAAAGATAGGCCAACTAAATAGATGTGTGTTTTCTAACCACGCCATTTAGATATAGTAAATATATGTTACACATTTTTATTAGATGTAACAAAGCCAGCTGAAGCCGGTACCAAGCCCAGTTAAGAAATAGTGACGGCGATAAACACTGCTGAGACATAAGAAAACAAGAACAGGAAGATGGTTCTTCCAACGGAATGTCTTACTAGACACTTGAGTTATGCTAAAAGTCAAGCCAGGGACTATATATAATGTATCCATGGGAGCAGATGGATCCTGGTGAAAAACTATACCCGTAACAGAAGAAGAAAAAAATGCTAAACTAAAGAACAAATCTGCAAGTTGGGGTTTTTATTCTGTACATGTGTTATATTTTTGCTTACATCTTGAAAAACGTAGACTAAAAGTCAACAATTAATTTTGTGATTTGGCATTTCCTAAAACATTCCCAAATTACAGCCAGTCGCATACTGAACATTGTTCATTTAAAAGCACAGAAATCAAACAATTGTTTTACTTTGCCTTACCTATGAAATCTTCAAAGCTTTCATTGATAACTACTGTGGTGAAAAAAACAATGATGATGACTCAAGAAAGAAGAACCACAAAATATTTCTTTCAGGCGTTTATAAGTACAGTTATACCTCAATTAAGAAAATGTCTGAAAGCTTAAAGGTTCTTGACAAACAGTTCTAACAAATCAGGCGTTTAATTTATACATGCATATATAGTCAAGACTTTGCTTTTTTGAATGACATAAACATCTCTTGCGTACGCCGAAAATTAAATAAATAGGCAGATTTTAAACGCCACACTTAATTTAGATTCGTTGAGTCGGAAGTGTGCCGGCCGTCGTGAGAAGCACACCAGATACTAATCGACAGTTTCCGTGACATTAAAATATATTTTCATTGGACAAAGTCTATCGAGTTCAGAGTGTTGCAAGCAAACGAAATTAACTATTTCACTATTTCATTGATTTCACGATGTTCCTTGAACATGGTAGTTTACTGTATTTCACCATTTCTTTACCATGAATGTTATATTTCACTGCTGTTTTATTTTTCAACAAGAATGTTACCTATCAACTTCTGTGAGAATTATATTTCTTTAAAATCTAACCAACATTGTCTGCTTGCCAAGTTTCGTTCACCAGCTATTTGAAAATACACGTGCTTCATGAAGCTTCTATTTGGGATCGGTACAATATAATGTAATGAAGCGATTACTCGTATTTAATAAGATACACATTAACCTGGCTATACGACCATTTCCTTATTCTGTCACCTCTCAAGAACAGTCACCTCTCAACAACAGCCAACCACCAATACCAGACACCTTCAAACAGCTGTCATCTCTCTCTAACCAAAAACCTCTAAAAACTGTCACCTCCCGACAACAGCCTTTTTCCAATTACCAACACCTCTAAACAACAGCCACCTTCCAATAACTAAAACCTCTCAACAACAGCAATCTCCAATGATAGACATGTTCCAACATGTGTCGCCTCCCAATAACATACACCTCCGACGAACAGTCATCTCCCAATGAAAGACACCTCTCAACAACAGCCACCTTACAATAACATACCCCTCAAACAACTATACCACCTCATAAAACATATCTCAACAAAAAGTCACTTCTCAATAGACAGTCATTTCAACATCCAACTTTTAATTAACAGTCATCTATCAATAATAGACACCTCTCAACAACAGTCAACTTGCAATAACAGTCTCCTCCAATCAATTGCTGCCGCACAATATCAAACATAGCTTTACAAAAAGTCACCTCCAAAACACAGTCACCTCAACCGCCAACTTCTAACTCACAGTCCCCTTCCAATAACTAGAATCTCCAAATACCTCAATTTTGAACAACAACAACAACAACCTTTCTTATAACAGTCATCTAAAAATATAGCCAATTTTAACAATCATCGCCTGATAACAATTATCTCTCGATATGAGTCAATCAAACATGGATCAGCTACTGGTCGTTGAAGCAAGGTTTCACAGTATATATAATAACTGTTAGAATGTTGAAAAAAGATCAAATCAATAAGGTATTTGAGATCAAAGGTATAGACTGTACGAGGTATTTACTGTATTAGACCTATAGGGTCATAACCTAACCACTTAAACCATCATCTGGAAATACTATTCAACAACGTGGTTCAACAATACACGTTTTATACTTCTAATTTTCTATGTACATGTAATTCCAAATTCTTACAGAGGGCGAGGCTGTGTTGTAAGACATATAAGCCATCTGACCTTGGTTACAGCAAGATAGTGCAATTTTTTTACAATTTTGAGACACTAATGCCTAACTTAGGGAGAAAATGGTCCCTATATTAAGACCATTGCACTATTACGACCATCAATTTTTATGGTTCTAGTAGTGGAACTTTACTGTATTAGTATTACTAGTTATCTGCAATTATTCAATAAAGTATATTCTAGAAACTTGGGGAGAGTTGCCTTAAAATCGCTACGTATTGCTTTGTACCCTGGTACCCTTAATTTGAAATCACACACTCATTCGTTTTGTTGTTAGAAGAGTACCAAGGCACAAAGCGATACATAGCGATATGCTTAGGCAACTCACTCTTGATCTATCATAGCTATGCACGAAATAATCTTTCTTATGTAGGCTCTTTCCAGTTTCCACAGAAGTTATACCATAAAATTAGCTTGTATGAGATAAAAGAAATTGACATTATGTAAAAAATTTAACCACAACCATTTGGTCTACGCCGTTGATAAACACATGATTGTGTTATCTGGGACTGCCCCCTAACCTGCCGGCTGAACACTGGCTCCCTTAACCAGCTTGTCTGAAAATTTTCCTTATACCAATACTGGCTACCCCTACTCAAAGGTGCTGGTAATATGCTTTATCCGGAATTAAAAAAAAATGGGGTTTTCCTTGCGGTACAAACTAATTTTCACCGTTAATTTGAAAATATGTGTACAAAGAACAATAGGATTTAATACGTATCTCGTGATTTTCAGCAATAATATGCAAAGAACTTTGTACCGCCTGTGGACGGTGGAAAAAACTTGAATTGAAGTTCCTGATGTAGTCTACATGTATTGCTCTATATGCAAAAGTAAACTGAAAAACGAGTATATCACTTGCATATAAATACTCAAAGGGGTTTCCAATCATATCAATGTTGGGAGATGAAGAATGAATATAAGATTTGGATCAACGTTTAGCCGAATATTGATTATTGAAACATGAGTACATATTTTAGCCGTTGTTTCTAATAGGATGTTAGAGAAAATTGTCAAATAAATATTTTAAAATTCACCATAAATGTTGTTCGTTATTTTGTCAGTTCTGTACTAATTGTAAAGGTAATTACATTTCTAGATCTGATATCAATTATAACAAGGCTATCCTAGATTTGTAGGAATGTCCTTCCTTGTAGTAAGGTCAGATACTTTCTTAGCCAAACAAATATGTCATAGTATTATATATAGTACGCCAACTTGGGTGGACGCCATTCAGAGAAAACCTTTACCAATTAGTAAATGGCTAATCTAAAAATGCGAATGTGGTGGACGCCAACAATTAGTAAATATTCACACTTTCTGTACCTAAAATTGGAAAAAACCCGGTCGATTCCAGAGTGGGACGCCAATGAACGTGAGAAAAACACGTTATGATAAATTACCACCACAGTAAAGCTATGTTCAATTTCTCATGCATTCTTGAACCATTACACATATAATATTTCTCATACCTATGTGTGTTTGTATGTAATCATTGAATCACTCTCATACGGTGATAAACATTATTTCTCAGAACTTGCAAGAGATATACATTTAAATAACAACCATTTATTTAAGTGATCATCAGTTCGAACTTTACAGTTGAATGAAATGACTAAAGACCCGATATGGTGAACTTTGACCAGAAAGTAGTCAATCATACGCTAAAAATTCCATTTGTTTTTATTGGGTTTAACCCCGTTTCAACACAAACTATGGCCATTTGACGCCTTACCTAGCTTTCCCTACCCTTTTCTGTAATTATACTCACCTTCCCTTCAACAATTATAAGGACGAATACTTATCCGTATACCCTTTTAATGGATGATTATTATTTCAATTGAAGTGTTTCTCCATGTCATGTATTGCTAACAGCTTCTTTGAGATACTAAGTTCGAAACCCTGCTAGTAGCCTATTGAGCCACTTACCAATGTTTTTGATTGGCTGATTATTTAAAGAAATTTAGTGTATGGAAATAAAGTTCTACTTTGACGAATTTTTTATCAATAGTTGATTGAAATAGTTCTTAGCCAAACAAGTCGAAAATTATAAGAATTACTTGCTTATATACACATTTTATACCTTGAAGACGAACTGTGGTTGTCTTTTCAACCAAGTAATGGTGTTTCTTAAGTCTCAAAAAACGGTTATAAAATCTAATGTAGGATTAATTTTCTAAAATAAATAAAGTTTAACATTTTAGCCAAACAAAGTATAGATGCCAGACTAAAAAGTCAACGCCACAGACTCCAGACGCTCGGCATTAGTATAATCATAGAAAATTACTACTACGTTTTCAAGGTTCTCATTTAAAATGCATTATGATTTGTATATCTTAAAACATTTTTTCATACGCATTAGCTGTATTTTTTCGTAAAAAAATATGAACAAAAATCCTCAAACAGGTTTGAATAATACAATCATTCATAAACAAAGACACATAATTGTTATATATTTAGACATTAAAATCAGAACTATATTTTTTAAAAAAAAATAATTTATTTACCAACAATTTTTTACTGGCAGACTCACAGCCTAACGTTGCCATGCAATACAGTAACGTTACTAAAACACGTGTCCTTAAAGTCATTAATGTCACCTTGCTGTAAGTCAAAAGAAACTTCACAAAATTCTACAAAAATATACGAGTTCAATTTGTTATACGTATAGTACATAAAATAAAATTTAAAAAATATCAAACCTTTAGTCGAGAGATTTATTAGTTTATTCCGTAGTTCCGTATAATGGCTATTATACCGTTCTGAGAGAATCTCATGAAGCAAGAACACGTTCATAATAAACGCAATTAAATCACGTGGTACGCGAATGCTATAACTTCATGCATTTCCATGGAAACCGTTTACCTATAGTTTGGCACTAGTTAGACAGAACGAACATTAATCTTTGAGTATATGCACCCAGATGGGAAATGTTAATAGAAATTAATCTGTAAAACAAAACATAGGTAAGATCTGGGTGGGGTTAATATGTTACCTACAATTGTACAGATAATCGGAGTTGTACTTAGCATACTGTGTCATTATTCAATTCTCTATTATCACATTAACAGTTCGTATTCATAATACCAAAAAGCTGAATGAAATTTGCATTGCTTGTAGCCGATTCATTTCCCAACTTTATGTTAACATAATATTTTTTATTTGACGTAATTGATCTAATGTGGTGTTGATTATATAAGAAGTCCTATGCAAGTTACAGTTGACACTTTCAAAAATGTAGTGTTATATATACATGATATAAAATACAATACAGTAAAGTTCTGCTATAAAGAACACCTTGGTTATAGCAAAAGCTTATGATCTGGGTGAAATTTACGTCCGACACGCAAAATTTGTGAAGAAAAAAGTCCCTATTATAAGACTGTTCCACGACCAAGATCTTTCAACTGTGATGGTCCAAAGAACTAAAATATATTAACAAATATGGTACATGATGGTCCAAATAGTGGAACTTACTGTATTATAAAATACAGAATCTTCTAGAAGGGCCTAAATTTGTGCGACTTGTTTACCATGAAATGACATTTCATCGTTTCTATTTTTATTGATAGAACATTCTAGAATAATCTTGAATGCACTCAATTGTTATTTTACTTTGATGTTTCTATAACCTTCTGGAATGTTCTATATTTGTATAAGGATCTCTGGTCCTAGCCCCTAGGTCATTACTATTCAGTCAATAAGTTCAGTCATAACATTACAGTCATTCGAGTCAAATTAAAAAGTTAATTATTTTATAATTTTTGGATGTTCATCAGACATAGTGTCGAAATAATAGAATTCCCATCGATCTATAATACAGTATTTATAAATTGTACATACATGTATAACATCGATGGATTTTCTACCAGGGCCATTGGAGAATTGGATTTAAATACATAAGAATATTTTTTAATTTACATATTTTGGTCTGTTTGTATATATGTAACTTTCTATACAATTCTGTTGTCAAAAAATTGTATTTGTTCAATAAGTATAGTTTGTTGCTGGCTTAGTTCTTTTCTGTAGCGTAACAGTAGTGTATTTCTGATTGCTTAATTTCTAAGCAATAAATGATATACTGTCTTGGCTAAAGGGACCTAACTCGATGTATAGACAATCCCAGAAATTTAGTCCGACAAAGTTATCTCCCCTGATTATTCTTCAAATCCGCCATTAAGGTACTGAAGAAAAATCGATATGGAATGCAGACGTTAACATATATATTTTGTTGATAATTATCACTCTAAGTGTCCCTTGATTGGACTCCTAGTGTTATACTGATGTATTTAACAGATAAGATCATACAGATCCGACAGACAGTGGATTAATTACAATGTATTACATAATATTACATAATTGACCATCACAGAATATGACACCATATACATTGTAATTGATTATGTCCAATAATGATACTTAAAGTACTAATTGTAAAAAGATTGTCAGCAAAATAATGTAGGACTTGTTTGTGACCTGTTTTCATAAACATTAAAAAATTGAATATTTGTATGACAAAATTTTCCGTCTGATCCTAAATACATCAGCTAGGTGTCTTATTAATATGAAAATAGATGACACTTTAACGAAAGTTTTGTGATTTTTGTTTTCGATGGTTTTGTCTTAATAATTTCATTGACTTAGACACAGTTATAGTTGAAATAGATCTTATAATAATATACAGATCAATCATAAAAATATAATTGATTTCAAGATGCTCATCATACTATATATGTACAATTGTCAATTTCACCTTGCGAAAAATTGTAAGAAGAGATAATCTCGTTGAATTTCTTAATCTTATATCCTACAATTATTTGGTGATTTTACGGTCACAGAAAGATTAAAATAGCGTCTCAATTTCAACTTATGATTTCATAAAAAAAAGAATTTTTGTTGATGTTCCGGTTTCAATAAGTATAAAATGAATACATAGCATTTTGAGCGGCATTTAGCTATTAATCAATATATAAATATCACGGCTATTTTTTTGTTTTAGCTAATACATTTTTTTGTATTTAACTCCTTCAAAAATGTAACTAAGTAACATTTTTTGTTTATCTGATGGTATCTCACTGAAATACATCATGTTCTGTGGAATATTTAGATTAGTTTGGAAAATAACAATTTTAAGCAGGAGGTCGGACTTAACCAAACTTTTCTTTTTTGCTATTTTTCATTGAAATTTATTTATTTTTTATGTTTTGGTTAATTTTCTATATTGTCACATACATTCATTGATCAATACGCCCAGGTTTTATATTTTCAGAATTAATAGCTACTTTTGGAGGCGCGGGGCGGACAAGACACTTTTTCTACTCTCTTACTTTTTTGAAAATTATGGAAAAAACAAATTTAACATTATTTCAATATCACAAAAAGTCATGAAAACTTGTACTTCGTCATAATTTAATGATATCAACACTCAGTTACACAAATTTATCATGCTGATTATCATGAAAAAAATAGTTTTTTTCTAAAATTAATTAGACCGTTACACTCGCACCATTTTCATTTCCTTTAAATAAAAATAACACTTTTAACTGCAAAATTGTTATAAGCAATGTTTTACAAAATGAAATTTTCTATAAAATGTTGATATAGAATTTTGATTAAAGTTTACCTTGTCCCAAAAGGAGCATTTTGAAAAATAGGTTAAAATAGATTCTTACGCATTACACAAAAAATGGCCATTTTTAGACACTTAAATTAATATAACTCTTAAACCTTTTGTGATATTTGAACATTTATTTGCTCACACCCGTAACATTAAGTCTTTATAATACATAAGTTTTTTTTCACCATTCCAGTTTTTATATTTCATTTTATGCCGTAAAATTGGAAAAATACTGTGCAACAGGCCTTATCTATATTAGCTGCAGAAGGAATCTTCAGTACCTTAATGGCGGACGGATCACGTGACCACAAAATGGCGGCGGTCTAATTTTCATTTCTGGGATTGTCTATACTAATAAACATAAATTATGTTGAAATATTCCGTTGAGAGTTATCTCCCTTTGTCCAGAAATATGAAAATGAATCATAATCAAGTTTATTTCAAGGATAAGTTGGTCAAATGATATTCCGACTAAAATATATTCTGACTCGATACCTTAAGTAACAATACATACAACCACATTGCAACACATTTATTTGCCAAACCAATGTTCATAAACTTGATACGACAGCACAGGTTTCTTACTCGAATCTCCACGTCATAATTTCTGAACCTCATCGATGTTTTAAAAATGGCAAACACAGGGTACGGCTCAGGCTAAAAAATACACTTCAGTGTGTTTGTGCTGACACCGTAAATTGAAGTTGGTGTACTTCGTTTTGCAAATCCAACATGTGTATGGGTATTTAAAACTATGAAACATGTATTGTTATTTCAAATTTGAATGCATGGATACTTTCTTATATAAACGTATTACATATTCAAGCTTAGATATAAGTGAAACCATTTTAAGTTTCCACGATATTGATAATACTCGCGTGATCAATATAGAATAATATCATTCGTGTAAAATATATTCGCTCAAAATTTTTAATTAACACTACAGAGCACCATTTTACAAAAACTCTTACGAAAAAAAGTTATCGTTAGTCAATTTCATAATTTTGCATTTCAAGTCGGACGCATAAAAACGTAACTATGATATGATATTCAAAAGGTATACGATATTCTACATAATTCAATAATATTTGGAATTGATTGGCCAAAACAAATACCGTAATTACCGTATCATAATTATTCATTAGGCCACAACAAATTGATCATATGTTCTATGGATTCGCTCGCACCTCAATTTTGACGGTTTTTACAAAAAAAATATTTTTATTTCCTCGCTTGCTCATAAAAATTTGGTCAAACCGCTATAAAGCAAGTCAATAAAGACTTTTTTTCGCTCGCTCGCCCGAATTTTTTTTTCAGAAAAATCCGTAGAACAGATGATCAACTTGTTGTGGCCTTATGTTTCTTGCTTTTGACTTACAATGATTTTTATCGCAAGTTTTTTTGTGAAAAGCGCCAATGGAATCAACCGGTAAATCTTCAAATGATTTCTTTCAACTGAATAAGAGTTTCTTCCCTTGGATTCGTTTTGTAAAACAACTTTTATTATTGCGCTATTGTGTTCAAAATTTTTAAGTAATTTTGAACCGGGCAATGAACTCCAAATGCGTTTCAATTAGTATGGACGACTGCATCGATTGACGCAAACAACGCGCGTAACTACATGTAACAAAAAAATCACTATATTTCATAAAATTATAAAAAAAAATTTATACATCTGATCATTCTTATCTTGAAGAGTTTTCAGCAGGAATAACTATTCATCGGCGTGCTAAACTCAAGTTAAAAACCTTTTAAACATTTGAACTCTATTTTTTTATCATCTAGCAAATTTTAAAATTAAAAACGTTGGACCATGAGCAATATGGATTTAAACTGCCAGTACTAATAGGTGAAATACTATTGACTACCTCCATTGAAGATTGGTGCTAATTGTATTCTTTGATAAACAGACGAAATAACCCTTTGAAAATCTAGAACACAAATTCCAAGCTTAATGTGGCTCAAACAAGTTGTTTAAATACTTTCTAACTACAAACAAAACATAGTAATCTTAGTTAAGTTACTTGAGCATACTAAATCTGATTGTTTTGCCAAGTCTTTGTCATAATATATGCATCCAATTGTTCAACAGCTGTGATGTATTGTATTTGCGCACTTTTAGAGTTTTCAAAGTTTCAAAGTTTATTAAATAAATACCAGAACAGAACAGAACAGAACATTTTATTAGCAGCACACATTGGTGTTCGTCGCCATTACAATAATTTGGCGGTATAATTTGTTTTTTCTCAACTGTCAAAACATGAATAATTTCACGGTGAATGCGTTTGTTGAAATTATTGTCGTAACACACCCATGAGTTTCCGAAAGTGTACGAGTATTATGATCGAGTAAAGCTGCTTATGCCGTATGTTTTAGTCAAGATATTTTTGATAAAATTAGGCCGCCAGTACAAAAGCGATGTTTTCAGTCACCGTGAAATTATTCAAGCTTTGACAGTTAAGAAAAAAACGGACTATAGACCCATATAAAAATACATAGGAATTAAAGACGAAAGATAAATAAGCAAAAAAGTGAAAAGCGTGAGTGATATTATACATATGGTTAGTACAATGAAACTTGTTTGAGTATATAGATATAATACTATATTTAATATGAATGATATCAACCTCTTTACAAGATAACTTTGTAGATTTTTGCTATTTTATTTGTAACGAATTGATTATTCCAACACAAAGGATTTTCAAATTTAATGAATGTAGGCCAGTGAGTAAAATATTTTGGAAGAACTTCTTTTCTAAGATTTCTGTAAAAAGGACATATTATAACAAAATGATATTCGTTTTCAACACACTTCATGTTACATTTTGTACAAATTTTTCATTTATTTGAATATTATCATATTTACCCTCATCGACAAACAACTTATGAGTAGAACACTTAAACGTGTCAATGCAATTCTATGACTAACATTCTTAACAGAGGCAGAAGGCCAAGTGCCAGTATGACTGTCCCACGGACAAATAACAGCTAGGAACTATATTGAATCTTTTACTTAATTAAAGTTTATTAAAGTAACTACTTACTGTTCAAGAATAACAGTGGATATCTTATTTAAGTCGTTCGGTTACATTTATACTAAATAAAGTATCCGAAATTCTAACGAGAAATAGTCAACGTCCGAATCGTGTTTACTTTGCAGACATGGTATTTAGTTGATCGTTCCATAAATTTAAGTGCTCATAGAAAAAAATCGACTTGATCGAATGACCTATATAGTACCGAACTTCTACCAAGAGACCACCGTCAAAACTATTTGTAATTTGAAGATGTCCTGTGTGGGCGCCGCGATTTTTGCGCTTTGCCTGACCCAATATCGATAGTGGTAAGGGGCAGGTAATCCAGACTACAAAAACGTACTATCAACTTAGCTGATTAAATCAAGCGATTTTCGCCATCTGTGAAAATACAGCTGATGTTTAATGTCTATAATTACACCGTCTGTTGGAAATGAGTATTTTGTGTAGTTTATGAATATGAAATGAGTTTTTTCTCCAAGTGGTATATCCTTTTACCATTTTACCACAAACAAACAGTTTGAATATCATTTCTATTGATTTTGTTTTCTCATTAAAATACAATGCAGCGTATAAGTTATGCGTGAGTGAATATTTCTCTTAAAATTTGATGAAAGTTATTTTGTAATACTTAGGAAGAAATAGTTAAAATATTTCATTGTCATAAAATATATACAGAAAGTGTACATACACACTATAACGCAATTACATGAATTAGTTTGACAAAGGGGTCTAGTTACAAGTTCTAAATAACTTAATTACAACAATTTCCCTAGGATGATACATGCATGTTAACATTAAAGGTACTCATTCACAGATTTCAACTTTTTCCAAGACTATCGAAATTGTATTGAAATATTTTTGGAAGCAGGAAAGATAAGGACAATTTTAGTGCAGATTGACATACAATTACAAATGATGGTGTTTTAAGTAGTAAATATCTATTCCGTATGTCACGGTATAGACACTTTTAGTCTATAGTGTCTATACCGTGACATACGGAATAGATATGTTGCAAAAAATATACATTATAAGTCACAAATATGCGGCATATTTGCGACTTATAATGTATATTTTTTGCAACATATAGGCCAAGTTTTCTTAAAATAATAAGAATTATTTTTTGACCCAATTACAGACACTGAACGGTATTTTGAAATTATAAAAAAATAGTGAACTAGTACCTTTAATGGTACAGAAACATTGAATAAAGAGAGGGCTGGAGAAGAAACCAAATACATGTACCAAAATAACAACAACTGTAAACACTATAAAGCAATGTAGACAACTGGACATCCGACGTGACAAATTATTAAAAATATATATAAGGTCTAAATTAAAATTAAGTTTGTTTGTCCTTTACCGACCGACCCGAAACAAATGCCGCCGACTCAAAAAGTTGTATTTGAAAATTATATGTGGGTTATTTTTATTGGTCACAACCGTTCATCGCATTACTTTCCGGTAGTTTCTTTACGCTAAAAATTCTGCTTTAGGTTCCATAAGTAAATCATTGAAAAAAAATGTTTTCCTACCTACTGACCAAACCCAAAACTTAAGGATTGGTAAAGGGCAAACAAAGTTTATTTTAGTTTAGACCTAATTGATATACAATTATTTGTAGAAGGATTTTAACAAAATTGAAGTATTTCATGCAATTTGCATGATTCAAGTTTACAAGGAAAATAAAATTCCCTAGTTCACTTCCTGTTCCCCTTATGTACTGATCTTATAGGATAAAGTTTCTTGCTCAACGAAACATAGAGATTTTGGGATTTGGATGTGATTTTAACCATCTCGAAGCTGTCTTTATAATATATATCCAATGTTCACTTATAACAAACCCTATAAAGTTATTTTGTGCCATATCTTTAAATGAGTTAGGATCAATTTTCGCCATGTATGTAAATTTTGATGAATTTGTCTAAGAATTTGATCGATTAAATATAACTCCAGAGGCAGCATATTATCTAGATATCTTACGGTAATATTGTGATACAATATAGAAATATTAACGACAAAAACAAGTTCAAATACCTGCAACAGACCTCTGATTATACGAGCGCCAACTGGCCCTAGTTTGTCTAAGAGTAAAGTTCTATGTGAATCACACAATCTGTCGGTAAAAACGAGTGTACAAACCCTGACAGTTGGCTACGCCCCAGCGTATTATACATGCGTCTTGGTTGAATGAGCTACGTTGAAAGAGTTTTCCAATATCATTGGGAAATCCCGCTACTTGAAGCCTCGTTCTGAAATACTCAGCATCATCTAACGATTGGTCTGTTTCTTGCTAGCTTTTATAATACATGTACAAATGCTTAGATATTCAAGAACACTTGTGCATCTGATCTCAAGTGAATAAACAAAAGAAAGGTTTTAAAAGTATTAAGTGTGGACTTTTAAAGTGTTTTCAATCGCGGTTGATGTTAAAAACCCAGGCGACCGTGACTGATTATACCGGGATGTGAGTCATGCGGTGGGAAAAATGAGATGCATACGATATAGAGTATTGAAGTACCTCAATACTGTGCCATAACAATCAACTCTGAGTACTGACAATATATATTACGGTTCTTACTTGTGTTTTCATTAGATTGTAATCTGGACTTAATAACGTTTAGTTCTCGTGTGATTTGCTTGATGCTTCGAGATTTGAGTATATCATACCATAACATTATTATTACATTATTTCTATTATAATTTTACTGGAAAATGAAATGTGATGTAATACATTGGTTGTCAATTCTGACATGTTTCGTATCATTAGGTGAGTCAATTATTCTTTACTTTCCCTGACGTCTCTGACAAAATATGACATTTATAGCATGTTTCTCAAGACTATAGGTGATAAGAATATCAAGATCGATGTAATTATAATGTATGTTCAAAACAGGTATTTTGTATAATTTAGACTAAGTTGCAGCCTTGCCAAAGTCCCTTCTGTAACCCCTTTAAGTATTAGATTGGACCCAGGTGCTCCCTAGCCACATACCCTTCTGTGACCCCTTAAGGTTTTAGATTGGACCTAGGTGCTCCGTAGCTACAGACCCTTCTGTGACCATTTTATGATTAAGATTGGACTTAGTTGCTCCCTAGCAGCAGACCTTTCTGTGACCCCTTAAGGTTTGAGATTGACTTAGTCGTTACTTAGCCACAGACCCTTTTGTAACCCCTTAAGGTGTTAAAATTTTCCTAGGTGCTCCCTAGCCACAACACGGGGCCCTTCTGTGACTTCTTAAAATTTAAGATTGGAACTAGGTGCTCCCTAGCCACAGACCCTTCTGTGACCCCTTTTGGTTGTTTTACATTAGACAAAGTTGCTCCTTAGCCAAAGACCAATCTGTGACCTCTTTAGGTATGATATTAGATTATAACAAGGTCGCAATTTGTATGATACATTTATAAATGCTTCGTTTAATAACATGGCACATTCCACTCATTTTGACATTATTAAGGATTGAACATCCAGTGGGTGTCGAATGACAAACCACAAGTAAAATAGTTAAACTTGTATTTCATTACGATTTAATCAAATATAAATAAGTATTTTGGTTCCATCTTATTTGATTTATGACTCAGCTCTATTTTTTTTACATTTTAAAACTAAACCTACCTTTTTACGTGAAACATGCGTAATACAATGTTATATCATATCTATAGATTATCATGCATGTTTTACTGTAAAAATAAAGATGTCATTCTATTTTAGGATAATCTATTTTTTATCCACACAATTTTAAATTTGATTATTAAATTTATATCGAAACTAATATTTGTGAAATTTCATATGCTTTTAAAAACTTTGATGTTACATATATACGAAAAATAAGTACTTGTTTACGTAGGCATAAATATATGTTAAAATTATGTATGTTTAAGTTACGTATGTTTAACGAATCAAATCCAATGTTTAAGATCAAGGCCATGTTATACAATATGCCAGATGTTTATCGTTTTAAACTATTTTGAAACAGATATATATAATTTAAAACTCGAACATAACACTTCTTGAATGCAAACATTTCATGATCAAACAGATTACACTACTGAGTTAAAGTTAGTAATATTATTGTTATCGTGTATACTACAGTCAATTTCTACAAAATGACCACCTCTCAATAACACCCATAATTTAAATATCGGTCATCTGTAAATAACGACCACCACCTTTGTAAAGGCAACAGTCACGTTTAAATAACGCCCCCCCCCCTCATTAACAGTCCACAACTAATGATCGACCGCCTCTCAATAACAGTCACAGCCAGTTAACGGGAATCCCTCAATAAAGACCACCTCTCAAAAACGATCACCTTGCAAGACCGATCACTTAGCAATAACGGTCATCTCTCAATAACGATTACTTTGCAAGACCGATCCCTTAGCAATAACGGTCATCTCTCAATAACGATTACTTTGCAATACCGATCACTTAGCAATAACGGTCACCTCTCAATAAAGACCCCCTTGCAATACCGATCACTTAGCAATAACGATCACTTAGCAATAACGGTCACTTAGCAATAACGGTCACCTTGCAATACCGTTCACTTAGCAATAACGGTCACTTAGCAATAACGGTCACTTAGCAATAACGATCACCTTGCAATACCGATCAACTCTCAATAACGATCACCTCTCAATAACGATCACCTCTCAATAACGATCACCTTGCAATAACGATCACCTTGCAATGCCGATCACCTCTCAATAACGATCACCTCTCAATAACGATCACCTCTCAATAACGATCACCTCTCAATAACGATCACCTCTCAATAACGATCACCTTGCAATACCGATACCTTAGCAATAAGGGTCACTTAGCAATAACGGTCACCTCTCAATAACGATCACCTTTCAATACAGATCCCTTAGCAATAACGGTCACCTCTCAATAACGATCACTTAGCAATAACGGTCACTTCTCAATAACAGACACCTCTTAATACCGATGAACTGTCAAGCCACCATCTTCAAGTCAACATACATTGTAGTCGCCATTTTTCATTGTATTTACCTCCCCACTGCAGTCACCATCTGTAAAATAATAAATCAAGTTTAGCTGGACCATGCTAGTGTCTGTAGAAGAGCGGTTTCCCTGTACTAGTATATGTATAGATAAGCTATACGTTACTCTGAATAGCCTTTTTAAATATCATATAAACTATTAAAATGTTATTTTGTCAGTACAGCCTCTATTCTACAATCTGCCGTGGGTTTCCTGTTGAAATGACAAGAGTATAATGAACGTTGCTTGTAGGGTATTTTGTTCTGAAAATGACAGAAGTGGCTTTAAATTGCCATACATAAATTCAAGGCAGTTGTATTAAAAAGACAGTTGTAAGTACTAGCCCAAAGAAAAAAGATTCAATGGTAGTGGTTGGTATTTCTTTCATTTTACTACATGTGAAAAAGGTTTCAATTTTTTTTTCCAAAACATAACATTACAATTACTTAAAACTAAGGAGTTATATCTTTACTGATAGAAATTACTTAAAACACGTCATCTTAAAAAAACGTTTTGTCAAGTGTAACAAGTAAATTAGGTTAAACGAAACCACTTAGGCTATGCTAATATGTTTTAGCTCAATAGTGAAACAAGTTCTTACAACCTAGATTAAGAGGCTAGGTTAAGAGGCTCACAGGGAAGATTGGGCCCTGCCTAACTGTGTTGCCTCTATAAATAAAGTCTTTATTATTATTATTATTATTATTATTATTAATTCTAGAACACTTCCTGGTCCCCAAGTACTTCACTAGCAGGATAAAGATTCTTGCTCCAGGGAAGCAACGACGTTTATTTTTTATGTTTATTGAGCAACCGCGGATATGGTTACATATGATTACCAGTCCAATGTCGTAACCACTCGACCAAGCCCGGTTCTTTAAACGAATCCACTTAAAAACCAACATGTACATACAAGCACGCATATATATCAATGTAAATGTATATAGTTTCTCTATCATATATCATACAAGCATGATTTCCCTCTAGTAGCTTTGTCTAGTCATGTTATAGAACATTGATTTTGTCTTGTAGATTCTATCAAAGATCGCTTAGCGTTAGAATCATTTAAGCTGATTCATAATCTATAAAATGCACCAGTTAACAATGATGGCTGAATTGTTTTCTGGACAGAAACATAAAATTCAATAAAATTCAACCATTTATAAGGTATATGGAGAAGTTTCCGGCCTTGTGGATTAGTACAGTGTAGTTGGGTACTAGTTTATGAAAGCTTGGTTAGGGACACTGGTTTCCGTAAAATACCAAACTTGTGTTGATTCGGCGTTAAACCCAGTATAAAACTAACGGCTCACATACACACACGATTCTGTCCCGATAAAAAATAACATAGTATTTATCCACATCCAAATTAAGGCTAAAGTCACACATGCACGATACGTTCTGGTCCCGGCACATCCAAGCTGGTTAAAGCCAAACGTTATGCATGATCCAGGATTAATTTTTTAAAGGGTCTTTAACTTTGTCATGCTCTTGTCTATGTTAGAAATTAATTCTTAAATTCGACATTGAATTCACCCCGGTGTGCCCTGATATTTGCATTTTAGTGATGGCTTATCGTCGTTGTCATGCCGACCGAAGAGTTCCTGGTTTGACGAGATTTTGTATAGCAATAACTTCCATTGAGGACTTGTCGGCGGGTACTTGGTGGACAGATGTTATCGCTGTGAATGTGATGATTTCTATCGTACCTTCGATATGTCGATCCACTTTTCATAAAACCAAGTTTTGTATCAGTGCTTTGCTAACAACGTATTGTACGAATGCAAGTGTTTCATCTCAACGTTAAATGCTTCTAGTATAAATGCTTTGCTAATTAGATTAATATTAAGGCATCTTTTCAGTTTATTAAGTCAACACCTGGATGCATATTGAGGCAGTTTTTACAGTGAATGAGTTTTTATATGAATTTTACTTCCCAACATCACTGCAGGTATTTACTCCCCGAGGACAAAAATCCGGAACTCCTGCTTCTATTAACTGTTTTTGCTCTTATGAAACATTTAATCGATTCGCCAGACTGTTTTACTTCTCCTTTCTAGTGACGCTTTGAGATAAAGTGAAATGAAATATGTTCATAAAAGTTTAATAGTTTATTTCAAACTTGAATTTCTTATGATATAAATAAAGTGTTCACTTACATGCTGTATGACTCCGAATGTACTATGATTATACAGTTTTAAACTCTTTTGAAAATTAGTTTAAATGCGGACGGGGCGTATTTTGTGAAAAATGCAACCGTAAGCTACACAGATTAAAGAGCACTGCACTACGCACTAGTTTTTACCTCATGAAAAAATTAACCTTATTTCGCTTCGAGGATGGGTTAAACAAAAATAACGATTTATGTGCACTTTCTTGAACGAAAATAATTATAGTATGAGTGTCAAAAATTATTAGAGCGATCTGTTAAATTATGAAAGCCTTCCTGTGGCTTGAACCACATGCCCCTGGAAACACCTGCCCATTACATATTTCACAGTTATAGGAGTAAATATTATGTAAACGTCCTAGTTTATACTCGTTCATCATGCAAAAACATTACGTTTATAAATCAGTCAATTAATTTTGACGGCTATTTACCGTATTTCAGCTTTACGAGATCGAAATAACATTTTTATTGCCATGGAAAAAAGATTAAGTTTATATGCCTCATTAATTATATTTTTATACATGTAATAATATCTTTTTTGCGAACAAATAACAAAGGACAAAAAATGAAGCATCACAATTGCGGGCGAAATGTGTTACTTTTAGTGGTCGCTTAATTGTTATATACGAGTCAGAAAACGACATTGGCGTACATTGTCGTATTTGAGCTTTGTGCAATCCAAATAGCATAATGCCTTGGAAAAACAGTAAATTAAGATTGCAAGATACATCAAAATTAAATATGTTGTACGCTACTGTGAGAATGAAAGCTGAATAAAAACTGGATGAAATATGAAATTTCGGTGCAAATATCATTGTTTGCCCCTTTTGCTCTGCCCCAGGGTTGCCATGTTAACTGGAAACGGGGTTCCGATGGCATGTTTTGAAAGACAATCATATAGGGAATAATTTATCAGAATTGCATATCTGTCAGTCAATTAGTAATAAGATAAGAGCATCTTGAGATAGCTATATCGCGTTTAGGTGAAACAATGGTCAATTTGTGTCTATGTCCTGACCAGTAATGGTTAATTATAGTGTTAAAAGCGGCATGCTGTATGAACGTTCACATATAAGCCAAAGCTTTGGTTTGACTTCCATAGCGATATGACTAAAAGTGTTTTGGAACACGGCGTGACTCGATATACATGTAATCAAAGCGCTAATAGCGCCGAGGAGCATGGAGTTTTGATTGAATATTATATACACAGTATTATAAGACAAACGGAAGCGATACAAGGGAACTTTCCCTCACATAAGCTGGATTTGTTAAACTTGTACTTCAACTGCACAACGTAACGCGAACTATATTAATTGAAGAAGTAATTATCCCTTGAATTGCACGGCCTAATGTAATCGTTCGCGACAAATTTTAATGAGGATTTTGCTCTAGTCCGCTATTTAAGATGAGGAAACCCCATGTAAAAACCAAAACCATACGAATGAATAATAAACTATTTGTATGAGTTTGAAATTCTATATTCGCCATCGATTAACATATAATACTAATAGACTTTCATTGTTTATTGTTGTCCATTGTATTAATGAAATATGAGATATATTCAATGCCTCTGTGACATATTAACATCATAATTATAGAGTCTGGTGGTTTGATTACTTGGTGAAAACAGAACTTTGAGTTAAATTTTCCATTTAAGTGATTTTATTTATTTGGCGCGTTGATTTAACAAAATTCTAATTTTCAAAAGGGATTTTCACGAGAAAAATCTTTGAAACTGCTACACAGTAGTGTGGAATCATGTGTTTCCCCCATATACGGATGAATCCAAAATAAATTGTACAATAATGCCATGTTCTGAAGAATTGATTTATACATTAAGCTCATGTGTCACAACCAGTAAAACTATGGCTCAATATTAGTATGTTTGCATTGCGACTTTGCGAGTATCGTGGCACTGACAATGCCATTATTTAAGTACTTGTAGTTAACTTTAATTATACAGAATTCAGTTGCAGCCTTGACCAACATCTTTTAACACCAGACTTTCTAGTATGCTTCTTTAGAAAGTATTTATTTATAATGGATTTTACGCCGTGTCAACACATTTTGGTTAAATTACGGCGTCCAGCGCACCTAACAAAGCTTTCCTGGACCTTTGTCTTTAACCAGTACTCACCTACCCTTCCACAAGGCCGAAAACTTCTCCATATACCTTATTAATGGAGCAAAGTCGACATTATTGTCAAATTTTCATGTAACGGTATAACCTCCCCGGGTGGGATTCGAACCAGTATCCCCTTCGGGACACTAGATTCGAAATCCCGGTGCGCTACCAACGGGCTACCGACCCGGGTAAGAAGCTATTTAAACACATCAGCTATTCTATTTAATTCTAGTAGCTGTAAAACATTCTAACTTATAGTCTCGAAAAATTGCAACCCTGGTAGGTTTATTCGGACTGAATAGCAACTAAGTATATGCAACTTAATAATATTCAAGCTGAAATATATTCATAACAAACAATATCATATAATTATGCAAAACTAAATATCTGCCTCTGCATGGAATCGATAGATGATGTTTCATTCGATAATCTGCAATATCATTGTAAAAGTAAACTGCAATGTCATTGTTAAGCTTGGTGCCAATACACTATTATTACTCTACGTACAGAATGCTTCCTAGTATCAAATTGATACCAACAATATTCAAATCATTTCTATGATTATAACAGCACTGTAACAGACACTCATTGTATTAGTGCAAACATCTTGGCTTACAGTCATACATAAAAAACTATCAATAACAAAAAAGTCATTAATAGCCAAATGTCTGCAAAACGTGGACTCCATTTATATCTATATCTCCATGAATGTTAATTTGAGACAAACTCGACTTGAGAAGTTTTTGAGAAGGAGCGTTTATCAGTCTTATTTCAATGAGATTAGTAAACTGTGTCCTTATAACTCGAACGATTCCCTCTGACAATGACCCCTAGTGTTCACCATAAAAGCAGTAATCAATCTTTCAAGACAGGACATTAAAATAAAAGAGGATTTTCAAGAATTCTAAAAGTCACGTGACATACACAGTGGGAGTTTAGATTATATCTCAATGACTTTTTTATTATGAAGAGGAAATGTTTCAAGCACATCAAAAATATTGAGATATTGAGAAATACAGTGTAGCTTCGTCGAAAGACAACCTCGTTAAAACGAATTCCGCGATATAAGACCAATCGCGACCATACAACCAACCTCGATTAACAGACCAAACTATGAATAAACGCCACCTCGATGAGACGATCAACAGCAAAAACAGGACCAATTAATTGTGTGCAAAATGTTTGCTTTCTCTGCAGGATTAATATTAAGGTTAGAATTTGCTACTTGAAAATAATCGACTTTAAAAGCAAATCGATAAACACGATTCTCCATCCCGCTATTGCATGCTCAGACCGATCATGATTTGCAAAATTCCTGCTTCCCTGTTGATTAATAAGATTAATTGTTTAAAACACTTTACAATTTATTTGCATTTATTTTTAAACATAATAAAACGCATGAACTTGTAAGTAAATCCAATCTTATAACTTCTACGTAATTCAATATACCGACGTCAGTTTTTATATACAATAAAAAGATTAGGCCCAGTGTATATCAACCAGTATTATAAACAAAAATATGATCTAAATATCTAACAAGTATATTTCTGAACGTTTTGAATAAATCTTTATCTACTGGTATACAGTATGACCAAGTTATATTGAATTCCCAATATATGACGACATCATACAGACGTCACATTTTCGATATTCCGACTTTTAATGTTCGAATTTACGGAGTAAAATGTTCGATATACCGATGTCACATGTTAGATATGCCGACTTCACACATTCAATATACTGATGTCATGTTTTCAACACACCGACGTAACATGGTTGATATACTGTAAGCACATGTTCGATATTCAGACGTCACGTATTAACGCCATAATTAAATATGCGGACGTTACACGTTTATTCAATTTTGAATAGAACCAATGATGTCGTCATATTGGGTATTCACTATAACTTGGTCCTACAGTAAACCAGTAGATAAATATTTATTCAAAAAGTTCAGAAATAAACTTGTTAGATATTTTGATTATATTTTTGTTGATAATACTGGCTGATATACACTGGGTCTTATCTGTTATTATATATATTACTTTCCGAGTGTCGTAAATCCTTGCCGCTATATAAACAGACTCTTCTAAGAAAAACACTATCTTTCTAAGGTGATGAACAGTTCTAGCGATGATATTTTTTATCAAGAATCTTAGAGATTTCCATGAAATGGTCAAAGCATATTTTACATTTTTCGGCGTAGCTGTCTAAGCTGGATTTTGACCTACATTTCTGAATAATGACGTCTTGTGTGGGATTTCGGAAATCCGCCGTTCTATTGGATGATTTTATAAGCACTGAAAATGACGTACGGGGGAAACACAGAAAATCCCCTCTTCGATTGGATGGCCCTGACACGCGCGAAAAAATAAAGGCCACACTATTGTAATGCAGTGTTTTACGAAATTTTGCTTCGTTCGTAGAATTTTTTTTTTCGGTAGACTTCTATTGCTTTCCAAAGTGTTTTTTTCATATTGTAACAATAAAAAGTTACGTGTCAAACACAATATTTTATGGGTAAAATGAATTACGTCTCCAGATGTGAACCGGTTTCTCGTAAAAAGTTTGACATATTACCCAATAATTTTTAAGTTAGCCTCACTACGTTCAGTTTCCGGGGTTTACACTTAGAGAGTCACAGCTCCACATATATTTATTAATCTGCAGAGTTATTGGTACGTAACTTTTAAGGTTCTGGAACTGTAACTAACTTCGGTAAACTTCGACACTCGATACAATCCGGGTTTTTCCCGATTACCTATCTTCGTCAAGTTTCGTAATTGCTATTTTTAGAAATTTTCACCACGTGACGTGGGTTTTTCCAGAAGTCATAGGGTAACGCATTTTCCGAAAATGGCGAAACCAGACGCTCTACAGCGTGATCGTAGTTAGTTATCGTAAAAATAATGGTTTATCGACAAAAAACAATGAAAAGCCGTAGTGGATCATAACTTTTGCGTTGATTCTGTTTGTACAGGTGTAAAATACATTTTGTTTTCATCTTTTTTTACGATGTAAATTGGGTATGACTGAAACACGAAATGGAGATTTTGAGGCGAAATGTACGAAATGGAGAATTTGGGGCAAAATGGTTTTTTGAATGTTTAATCTATTTTGTGTACTGAAAATGAACAAAGGTAAAATAAACTACACAAATATCGATAAACTGGAAAGAATGTTTAACTTATATTGATTTATTGCCGAATTCCCACAAATAATCGTACCAAAGTCAGCATATAAAGACAAAATCGTTGCACATTTTCTGTTTTTAATATCATCATATTCTAATTATAAAAAAACAATACAATAAACAGCATAATTTGAAAGCTAAGGCACATAATATACCAACATTACTAACTCTAGTGTCCAACTGTTTGTGCTAAAAACGACAACAGCAGAAAACATAGCTGGTACAAGTTTAATCCCCAAATAGTCCCCTCAAGCTTGCCAAAAAGCATTGGAGAGAAGGTTTTTATATGATAATGCAGAGTTTAACATACATTTTCCATCTCAAATACCAATTTTAGATGATATATTTGTATAAAGTAGTATTATTTGTAATTGACCATTTTGACGTTATTTTTCTCTATAAAATCTCTTGCAGTTTCAGTACAGTAATCTCATACAAATTCTTATAAAAAATTTAAGAAACGGTAAAATTTCTTAAATTTTTCATAATATGGGCAGTTAATACTGCAGAAAAATTTAAAACTAGTTGCATGTGTCTAACTAACTTCTAACTTGAGATATTTGCTTTTAAAGATAGGGTAAATTTTTTAACATTCTCAAAAACTCGGATTTTTTGCTTGGGGGTACATGTATGCAAATCTCTGTATTTTTATATGTATTTGTCCAAAGTGTAACCTGGTTGCTCTGATTTGTCATTACATGACTGTATAACAAGAAAATGGATTAAAACTTGGAAATAAAACAGCAGAATTTGAAAAAAAAGTTCTTTCACTTTTTGTCCCAGCACAATTTACGGTCTTTCTGAAAATCAAGGGTCACGTTATAAAAATGAACATAACTTAAGTTACAAACGGTAAATTTCTTTAAAATTTCAGCATTCAATGTCTTTAATAGTATAGATTCAAGAAACAATATCAGTATAAGAATTGTAGAAGGTCACCATTACAGTTCCAGAACCTTAAGAATAAATTCATAATTTTTGTTTTGTAGCATTAATGAATAGGTTTTCACAATGCAATTTTCAAAAATCTTCTTGTCTGAAACTACAAGGCCTAGAGCTTTCATATTTGGTATATAACATCATCTAGAGGTCCTCCATCACTGTTGTTCAAATTATGCCCCTGGGTCAAAATTGACCCCACCCCATGAATCACAATATTACATTGAATTATATAAGGAAAAGTTCAAACAACATCTTCTCTTGAACCGCTTATGATAATTTGCCCTAACTCAACAGGAATGGTCCGTGGGTGGTTCCCTACCAAAATTGTTCAAATAGGTCTGATTGGTTGGATAAGTAGGTCACTGGGTCAAAAAATAGGTTTTAACATTAGTGGTCCTCTGTAAATGGCTCTTCTGTGACCTTTGACCTTTTCCTCAGGTGAGCACCCAGGGCCCTTTGGGCCCTCTTGTTTTTAAATCGACGCCGTTTGTCTTTTTTAAAGACAATTCTTGTTTAGAATGACCCAAATATTTATCAAAAAGTCAAGTTTATTTAGGTATCTTTTTCGATTCTCTTTTTCTATGGTAGCATATTTCTGCCATTTGATAACTACATAACTAACTAGTTAATTAAGAGGTTAACTAGTTACCGGAACTGGTTAACCTCTTCATTAACTAGTTAGTTATGTGGTTATCTGGTGGCAGAAATATGCCATCATACTTTTTAACATGTATTAAAGCTAGTTATTTGAAAGGTGCGGTCTGGTCTGAGACATATGAAACCTAAAAGGCGGAAATATATAAATTCTGATTGATTTAACGGTAGCATTTGTACATACGAATGCAAATACATTATGGAAAACTCTAAGGAATCTTGGGGCCTGCTGACCGTTTGTCCTATCTCAGGGGGATCCAATTCCTCAGCTTTTACATATCGGAAAACGTATAGAAATAATTGTGGTAAGATCAAGAGGCGGTTTTTTTGGTCAATCCACTCCTCAACTCAATGTCATAGAGTGACAAGTTTTGTCACCTTGTATCAAACCACACCCTTGTACTAGTACTCAGAGAGGAGTGGTCATGTGGTTCCTGGTTGTGACTATCTCAGCAATTAAGAAGTTAATTATGTAAACCATTTTATATTATTTTTAAATACCACAGTTCAAAGAATTTGAGCACATAAACAATATTTAAAAGAGTTTGACAATTTAGAATGAATAATCTCGAAAGGATACATTGGGGGGGGGGGGTCTACCCTGACGGCTTGGGTTTTTACTACCTACGCGAGGCGAAGCACGTACCGGTTATGCAAAATAGTTCTTGTAGTATGTATACTGTAGTATGTATCTATGTCAAAACCTATTTCTATGTTATACATGTTTATTGAACCAAATATTGTTAAATAGTGATATCATTTAACTGTGTTATTTCAAACTTACGGACTAAAAACGAAACATCACTCATCGCCTAAACGACCGTGTATTTGTTTACTTTAACACCGGTAGTTTCAAAATGGCGCCTAAATATGTCCGAGGTTATTCGTAGCGAATGGCCGAGGAGTTTCGAATGGTAAGCGAAGTAGTCGGACGGACTTCTAACAGCTTCAAACTAATTAGAAAATTTTGGCTAGATTCTTTTAAATTATAGGTTGACGACTCAAAATACAACTTTATTTGCCAGGCCTCTAGTGACTTCCACCCAGTGGTTTTCTCCGTTCTGTTTTAAATTCAGCATTGTCGGAATTCACCGTAGAGAGATTCCTACCCACCGATGATAAAACTAATTTAAAATATTTGTTCGGGTAAGGCTCGAAATCCTTTTTATTTCAAAAAAGAAAAATGGGCGCGTTTCATGATTTTTTGAAGTCGATTGTACAAAGGTTTCAGCATATTTATTGACAATGAATATTTAGTTATATGTCCGATAAATTATTTATGCTTTCCAATTCAGCGTCTGTAAGATATTGCTGTTTTAAAGATATATGGTAAACCAGTGGTGCCCATCCTTTAAGATCTATACAAATCAATAGGTCTGTGGTCAAATAAAAGAATAATCATAAAATTGGGGGTACACAAGTTATATTATCAGTCTTAAAGAACGAAAGCAATTTGGCATAAGACCAATAGATTTGCACGCATGGTTATGATTATATTTGACCATGTAATAAAAGTTCCGTACATATGAAATAAGCCCAGTCTTTGTTTGTAAAACAGCTGTGCAATTGAAATTGGATGGTGGGTTTTTTAATTAGAAGTACATTCGACCTAAAACTGGTGTATGTTTGTTTTATTGACCATTAAAATGCAATGTACTTAGTAAACTGTTTGAAAATACATAAAGTACCCTATGAAATGATTGTTTGAAAATCGTTTGGGTAACCCAAATATAAACTTCAACTCTTTGACCTGTCTTGGCTGAAAGCGTTCTATTGTTTTACAACATGAGCGTAAATTGTAAACTTAAAAGAAGAGTTCCTATATTCCATGATACTTAATTATTAAAGAACAATTGTCAGTCACTGATAGAAGTATATGTACCAAGTAACTGATTAAACAGTTAAAGGTACTAGTTCACAGATTTTGGTTTATTTTTTCTATAATTTCAAAGTACCATTCAGTGGTTATGATTGCGTCAAAAAAAGTTATAATTATGTTAAGACAAACTGACCTAAATGTTGCAAGAAATGTGCAATAAAAGTCACAATAATGCACTAAAAGTGTCTATACCGTGACATACGGGATAGATTTTTACTGCATGAAACACCATAATTTATAGTTGTATGTCAATTTGAACTAAAATAGTCATATCAGAACACACTGTTCCTGCTTCCAAAATATTTCCATACAATTTTGATACTTTTAGAAAAAGTTGATATTTAAGTTGAAATTTGTGAATGAATACCTTTTAATCCAGAGATTAAGCAATTCCAGGAACAGTGCGTAGGTTGACTAACCGCCGTTATATGACCTATACAATGTGTTGCTACGGCGTTAAACCCAACCAAAATATAAATATTCCGTAGACTTTTCCAAAATATTTAAGTATGTCTGGTTATTCCAATGTTTCTAGAAGTCTTTGATATTCTATGAACTATGTAGTTCTAAGACTCTAATCCCTGCACATTTCCTCAATTAACTAAAACCCAACAGAACATGTGTTCCTGTAGAATTCTGTTTAGTTTTTGAACTCATTGCCAAAATATTATCACTTCGCTTGTTGTACTGCCGGTGTATATATGTTGCAGTGTCTTCGATTTGAACTATTTTGTTTCACATTAGAAATTATTAATTGCAGCAAAAAACACGTATGTGCTTTTCTGCCTTCTGTTGTTGATGGCGACCTCAATACAAACATGTATACGTAGAGTGAATATTAGAGCTGCAACGATTCACCGGGAAGTCGATTCGATGCGATTCGATATTTTTGTTCGATTCGATTTTTTTCAAATCGATTCATTTATTAATACAATTTACTCCAAATATGCATTTATACATATATTTGAGATTAAAACTATAATTAATTGATTAAATTAAAGTGTTACTGAAATTTGATCACACGAAACCCAGAAATCAGCTAAATTAAGATTGCTTCTTCAAGTACGAAATGGACTGGGTACGAATGTAAAGGTCGCGAAAATGTATCAATAATGTAATGTCGACTAAAAACGTATAGACAACATACACCATTAATTGTATCAAAAGATGCAGTTCTTAATTTACTACCGATATCATAAACATACTGGCCAAAAAATCAAATTTAAATCAACTAACATTAAAACTTCGCTTGTGCGTGCGGAGCTTAAAACTTCAAGATTGTCGTCACAGAGAAAATTCACTCACACCGACCTGATTAGCGATACGGATAGAGGCATATACTACATTAATTTGGAATAGAGTTTCCAAGTCATAATTTGGAATAGAGTTTCCAAGTCATATTACATAAAATCTTAATGGAAACTTTAGAAATGTAACAAAATGAAACACAGTTTCACTGTGAACGTATTTTGTCTTTCAGACAAAAAGTCTCTTACGACAATGTGCTGATTTTACGTTTTATTTCGTCAACTAATTCCATAGTTAAAAAGTAAAAATCAAATGTATTTGACTATAAGAGTTTCATGCTTATGCATGTTCACTGACTTTACTGCAAATTTCCCCTGCTCATCGGGCTACAGGTATCTATCTATTAATATCAATGGGAAGTATTTTGCTCCGCTTAGTGCAGCCAACACATTAGTGCAACAGAATAATGCCACCCTTGCTGGTATCCATCTACACTTTGGTAAAGCAATTGCAGGTATTTTTTTTGCTCAAGGTAACAAGCAGTCCCCCGGCTGAGGTTCGGTCTAAGACTTCTCGATCCCTAAGCGGGCGTGTTACCGCTGGACCACTGCTCCTATTCCTACTTGGTATATTTCCTTATCTTATAAATATATCGAGGGAATCACCTTGAAAGATTTAGACGCAAGTCTTTGAAAGATCTTAGTGCGATATCGTCATGCAAAATTATAATGCCTGTTTACTGTCTTTTATCTAATGGTAGGAAACAAAAGTTCCTTTTCGTAGAAACTAGAAAACATTCAACAACATTTCACCATTGTACCTGGTAACCTAATTTTATTAAACGTATGTGTTCTGATTGCGGTTACTATTAATTTTTGATACCTTAGTCATGACATAGCTTTCTCCGGTTCATTTTGGGTATTTTTTCCGGGCCAATGCTATTATCTGAATCTTAATTATGCGTAAAATTGACATAATCTTGCCCCAGAAATACGACACAAGGAGATAGAAAAACATTGGAATGAGTTCATGGTGAGTGCGCGTTTTTTATTTTGTCTATATTTTAAGTGCTCGGTTTTTAACGAGTTCACTCTGCTCGTTCGTTTTGATTGCATGTAATGAAAGAAGCATGGTTTCGCAATACGTGCGCATCGTAATATTTCTTTTATGTTTGACTAGTTAACGTTTTATTGCTAGCCTGTATTCTATGATGGCATGTTACAAATTATTCATCCATGTGTGTCCCATCTATACAATTATGTAAATAGGACATGAAATAACTCCAATGCCCGTGTTTAAATTCTCTAGTCTGTTGGTGTACCCAATCCACATCAGTTTTTCTATTGTAATTGAGTGTTTAAGTTCAAGCATTTTATAGTCTGGACTTTATTGTCTGGACTTTATTATCAGGGCTGTCTCATTAAACAGATATCACGGTTGTCATATCGTATCGGAACCCTAAAATCGATTTAAATATATCGGTTTGCACACTTCAAAGGAAAACAATCCGGGTCGGTAGCGCAGTTGGTAGCGCGCATGGATTTCAAATCTAATACCCCAAAAGGGTACGGGTTCGAATCCCTACCGGGGATATACCCTTCCATGAAATTTTGACAATAATGTCAATTTTCCTCCACTAATAAGGTATATGGAGAAGTGTCCGGCCTTGTGGAAGGGTAGGTGAGTGCTGGTAATAACAAGGGTTAGGGAGCTAGGTTAGTTGCGCTGGGCGCCGTAAAATAACCTAAAAATTGTGTTAACGCGGTGTTAAACCCAGTTTAATTATATAATCAAAGGGAAAAATATTACAAACGTGAGTTATGCTTTCATTATCTCCTATTTGTGATCATGAAAAATAAAACATGAAAAGTACTTCGATTTATGTTTTTTTGTATTTATTTTATAATATACATGTACATTTTGTATATACAATATAGCTGGTACGGGCAAGTACATTTTTTGCTTGAATTCATTAACAGTGTCAGTATTGGGATTCGAACATCCAGTCTCTCAATATACATGTATTAGCTTGTGTTCTGCATGTATTGCTCAGCCAATTCTACATCATAACTTTTGACTACAGTGCATTCTCATACCCATGCAGAGGCTATTAAGATCCAGAATCATGATAGCCTCTGCGATGAGAATGCTTCAGTGTAGATCGGATAAAATTGTGTAAGTGCTGATTCCGATTATATATATATGAAAGAATGTCATAAGCCCATTTAGCCACCAATTTGTCAAATTATATACTATTTGCATACATTAACTGTTAATACATCACTTCAATATGCCGTCCGACCGAAGCTGGTACTGCTCAGTTTAAAGTACATGTATAGTATAACCTCTGCAGAGTGGCCCTATACAGAACATATCTTCCGCACAACAACAGCTTTTGATATTTCCCTTAGGTGTAATTTCAGTTGTGTTTAGCCTCTGCAGAGCAACAACCTCTGAACAGCAACACACTTTAGTCCATGCATTTTGTGTTTGCGTCTACATGTATTCACTTCGCATAATGTTATGCACCGAGTGTAAACAAACTGAAACTGTACTTGTATTTAGATTGTTCATGAAATGTCTAAATAATTATGATAAAATGTACTAACTTTTGTTTTGCTAAATTTATATTCGGCTATTTTACTTTAAATGACCATGCCTGAAACTTTTTTTTAATTATATCATAAGGCGTATATGTAACACTCTATAAAAAAGAATAAATCCTACCGTTGGAAATTTGAAAGTATACAAGTTTCATCTTAAATACTCGGAGAAAATATTTGACTATAAAAATACGTTTTGTTAGATATGTCCAGTATAGCAATGGTTGCCCATTTCAGCACTTAGGTTGGTTGACTACACTTCACAGCCGGTACCTTTATGTAGGGAGTATCACATTTAACCATGAAATGAGTGGCTATTAGTTAATATTACATACATACATTAATTTGATTATATTGGTTCGTGTCACTGTGTTATAGTGCATTAAATTTCAAATATTGAATTTCCTAACAAATATAAACAAACATTTGGGGACTTTTACCGAACATTTTTTATTTATTGTGTAATCAGATAAAGGTTTTTACTTCGCTCAAGGTTTCGTTCGTGGTAAAAAATGTGTGAGTATCAGACCACAGCTGTATTGTGGCTTTATGTTAAATGATAAGGCGGAGCATATCTGCTGTGTTTTGATATTATAATTATAATAATCTGAATCCAGATATTATTGTAGTCTGAAATCTCTCCCCAGAGTCCTTGGTTATGATAACCGGTTTTTTATCAATTTGAATAGGTCTGTTGTAAAAACATATCTAAATTCGAATAAAAACATTTGTTTCGATCGATCATTATCTTTAAATATGCAAAGAAGAGATCTTCAAGGTTTTTGTGCGCGTCGAAACTTGCATCACTTTAAACAATGTAACAACGTATTCATGAATTACCAATATTGTTGAAAAAGACAACGTGAAGTCTCCATTTTGGTTGGGGTTACCGCCGTAGCAACACATTAAAAGTCTCTCTTAACAATAATTAAATCCAGATTCGTGGTCGGTCGGCTACGCAAAGGGATTTGAATATAGTGTTTCAAAGCTGTAGCTAGTTCGAAACCCATCCAGGCTAGTTACATCCTTTTGTGCAAATTCGACAATAATGTCGAGTTCCCTTTATTAATTATGCAAATAGGGAAGTTGTCGGCCTTACAAAAGGGTAGGTTAGTACTGGTTACAGACAAAGGTCTACGTTTTGATATTTTGATCCACACTTATTACGAAAAGCCTCGTGATGTAGACCACGCGACTCTTGTACAGAAGTTATCAAAGTTGGTCAGTGTACTTATTTACCCAGTTATACAATAATGAACTCTTTATTAGTAGAAGACTTACAGTCGTAACTTCAAACAATACCACTGTTCTTTAAACTCGTTTTAACTAGACTTTCATCAAAGTCCAAATACAATGCATTGCTTTTCTTTACAATGCGATGCTTTCCTTATAAAACATTTGGTTTGATTTAACGTTGCTCCAGCAAAAAAGGTTAACATATAATCAAAAACTTTTTTGATTTTACTCGTGCATTTTGTTTACATTAACATTTGAGTTCGTGGTGTTATGTAACTTACAAACCATAGATTACTATGTCTATGTTACAAACATTGTTTGTGTCTCACATGTGGTATGCGTAGTCGAATGGTCTAAGTCATGCTTTATAATATCCAAACCCTTCTTCGTAGTTAAAGCTCTTTTGAGCTCTTTATGAAAACTGTATATCTTGTTGTTAGGCAGACAATGGTCTGAGCTTCATACAACTGCAATGTGCGATTATGCACTTGGCTTTCATGATATAAGTTGGCCTTACGAGTATTAGTTGGTTCTTTAATGTTGTTTGTTGGTTTGGGTCAGACTTTGTTGATTGCAGGATTGGCTGGTAGATGATCACATATGGAATTTTATGTTGCTTTCTTAAAGAGTACTACATATGTTTTGTCGATAACTTTTCTTACTTTTTGATGATGATGGATGAAACATATACCTTTTGGCTGAAGTGGTAGCTTCTAGCCCACCAGGGGCACTGCTTATTGCCTTAAGCAATGAATTTACCTGCGATTGTTTCACTCCACCCAAGTGTAAATAGGTACCTGTGAGTGTGGTATAATTCCATTGCGCCGAATTGTCGGCTGCACCAAGTTGAATACAAGATTCCCTCAGGAGATTGATAAATAGGTAACCAGTAGCCTGGTGACCAGGGGTAATAGTTGTAAAATCGGGTGAACGTGCATAATCATGCAAATTAGACTATAAAGTGTCATTACTTTTTAGCAACTTACTACCAATAATTCATACATGCAGTCATCCGGAGTTCTATATGACTCGCTACCACCGTTTTCAGTCGTAATGCACTTATTCATTCAAATATGTTAGCAAAGAGTTCAAAAGTCAACAAGAAAATAAACCTAATTAGGAACTATATAGGATTTTCCGTCCGTGCACAGGCGGTACAAACAAAGTTTTCTACACATTATTCGTGGAAAGCACGAAGATATTATTTCTGTTTGATTTTGGTACACAGTTTTGATTTTGGTGGTGAATGTTTTTTGTACCGCAGGGACAACCCAAATATTTGAAATCCGGATATAGTCTATTGTGTATCGCATCCGTTAGTGTATTATCGTGCAGTTTAACAATTTGCCAATGCACCTTATGTCTGCTTGTTTTCATAGCTTCCTTTATCACCAATGTTTGGGTTTTACGGCGCACCAACACAGAAAGGTCATATCGCGCTTATCACCAATGTATTGATGTAATGGTTTGATTTCTTTTTGCTCTCTGTCTTGATGGTCGAGTGGTAGTGATAGAGTGATTTTATGTATTTATTTAAGTTTTAATATATTTGAGTGATTATATAAGTTGATTTGGACTTTTTGATGGTGCTAGGTCCAACACCCTGATGGTATTCGTCTATTAACTTAAGTTTTAATATATTGGTGTGAATATATAAGTTGATTTGGACCTTTTGATGGTTCTAGGTCCAAGAACCTGATGGTACTCGTCTAGTGATCGTATAGTGTTACATGACATGCATTTTTTAGTAAAACCTATCAATTATATAACTGACATATGTTGTTTTTAAGTTTAAGACTCATATGACATCTGCTTGAAATTAACCATAACATTATTGTTTTGTGAACATTCGAAATCAATAATTCAGTGAAACTGTTGATTAAATCATTAAATGACTCAGCTTGACGTGAGTAATATGAAAATTACAAAAGGATTGAATTCTTATTGAATTTAATTTTTGTAGATATCACATTTAAATTTTCTAAATTATTTTTTTATAAACTGACACGCAAAAAACTATACACTCGGTAAAAGACAAATTTCACATACAAAGTTAAATTCAATGCAGATATATTTGGTATCATTCTTTAGCAAAATCTATGTAAATTTCAGATTTTTAAACTATTTTGCTAAGTTAATACAAACAAAGAACGTCTGAAACTTTTTAACCATCAGTAGTAGTAACACATGTAATAATAAAATTACGACATAAATCAATATAGAAACATTAGATCAATCTGATTAAAACCCGATCTAAACTTTTCCGCTCGCCTACTCGCTATTTTAGATCTGGCCTCTTTCAAACGAAGGTCACGTTCAGGTGACCTATTCTCAATATAATATTCATGACTAAATTGTTATGATACGTAACTTGTTTACATCGTCTACGTCACGCAATTTGAAATGAGCCGCCCAATCGCAGACTGTGAATAATACCGCTGTTAAATTAGCATGCAAACCTTGGTCTAAAAACAGAAATTACGAAATCAAAATGTTATTAATAGTGTTTTTGCTAGATGAAAGCTACACATTGATTGGTCGACACAAAGTTCATCTCGACATGACCTTCCACGGAGACAGTAGAGATCCTGTACGACAATGCTCTACAGGATATCTGTTTACGGAGATTGACATTAGCTAAACAGATAATATTGATGATGGTGATAATGACAATGTTGATGGTGATGATGATGATAATGATGATGACAAACTCACCACAATGTTATATTACACGTGTATTGTACGTAAATATATAAAATAATAAGTAATATACATAAAAAAATTAATTTCGTTGGCTGGTTTTCCGCAGTGGTTTCCTTGCGGAATCAATGTAATGCCTCATTCATTATTCATGATTACGAGATTTTCATAACCAAATGGCCAGCGGTACCTAACGCAGCAAAGCGGAGTAATGTATCGTGAGATAACCGACGATGCTAAAGATGTGTAAGGAACGAAGCGGGGACAATCAAATGTAGAATAATGATTATGGAGTAGATTATTCAAATAGTAACATTGAACTCTACGAGTAAAACCCGTAAAAGTATTGAAAAATTCTCGAAAATAAGTAAAGCAAAATTTGTTTTAAATGGTGGATCAAAATGAGTAATATAGCTACGAATCAAGAGAGCTGAAATATCTTATAAATTTGTTAGATTCTTTTTGTCAGTATAAAATCATTTAATGTCTGTTATATCATAGAAATCGATGGCTATCGGAAGTTTATTGGTATTTGATTATAGGTTATGTCTGTTTCTTTGTATAATTTGCTTGATTATAACAACTTTTATGTTATTTATCCTATATGAAAGATCTCTGGCTGGTTTTATATATGCCTAGTTTAGCAGCCAGTCAGAGACATATGAAACGGACAATTCAACCGACCGTCGTGCCTGGTTAGTGCTTTTATATTCCTTAAGCAGCCGTCCATTTCATACATTTAAAACTATTGTTGGTGGCTTTATGGTTTTCGATTTTCACAACGGAAGTTCTGCTTAATTTGGAATACTCGACTATGTACGTTCGATTTGACGACTTTCCGTTTTAGCAGATCTTAGCAGACCCTCCGAGCATTCCGCTCCATATCTAGTAGAGCTTGGAAGACTCACGTAACATTCGCTAAACAATCATGGCGGCCAGTGGAAAGCAAATTGCTACAATTTCATGTAAATGAGCAAAACATGGCTGGGAAGGCCTCCAAAACTTGTATTTTATAAAAATAGGACGTATAGCTACAAGGTTAATAGTAATGCAACTCTTGTATGTAGCCCTCTCTCAAAAAAATGAAAATAGTCGCCGTCAAACAAAAACTCCAACGCATAATGTATGGCAGCTGCCATCTTGGATTTCTTCTCGGCGTGTTCGAATAACAAGTATTCCGGAAATAGAAGAAGAACACTACCATAAGTAGAAGACGGCAAATCGAAGACCCTACTTGACTCGAACATACAGACAAACTATCAGTACGAATTTTAAAAACAGATCTAACTTAACAAAAGGACAGGTTAATTAGTGTGTTTGGCTTATTGGAATATGTTTGTTTTATTTATTTGTTTTAGTCATTCGGCTATCCCTTTAAGGTTTAAACTTCATGCATCGTCATAGATCGAATATCAATAACATGGTAATTGTTGCCAGTCACGCTATAACTGTATTGATTACATTATTCTTATGCATGTAGATTGAAATAGGGGATTGTTTTCTACAAAATTAAAAAGATAAATATCTTACGATTGTCATAAACTAACTTATCTACATGTCGTACGATCAATACTAGCGTACATACATCAATGAAAGTCACCGCTAATTTCCCTTTCAAGTCATTAGACTACAATGTTTTTAAAGTAAGTTCATTTGGTACGACGTACGCTCCTTTAGAGCGTAAGTCAATTTGTACTTATGATAAATAATAACTGAGTCCCATTAGGACTATCATTACTTCGCACTTTCGCCCATTTGTAACTCCTCGGCCATTCACTACGAATAACATTATTATATTATTATTCATTAAACGAAAGGCCGAGGTGTTCCGAATGGCTTTCGCACGTGAGGTAAAAGCACGTTTTATATTTAAAACTGTCCTAATCTATTGAGTATTTCTTATACTTTCTCTTAATCATTTGTCAGAATCTGGTTTTGTTAGAAAAATATGTTGATCCGTGTATTGACGGTTTGCTCAAGGATCATATTCCCCACAATAATATATTCCTAAAAATCGGCATCAAAAGCTGTGTCATACATAAATAAATATCCTTGATTTTATACATCTATAACCGCTATATAAAACAGTGTTCAGTTTACCGGGACGCACCACAGCATACACTAAAACAGTATTAACTAGTCACTACTTGAATGTGGTTGGTATCATCTCAGAGAATAAATCAACACTGTTACAAATACTGTTACCATGAAAACGGAGAATGCAAACAAAACAATGTGATATAAGTATGACCCTACACACCAACATCCATCTAACATGTTCCTTTTCGTGTATTGTACAATATGGGGTTTGGGGTAAATAAGGAGAGAACGAGCTAAAGGGGTTATCCTATCCCTCTTGTAAATGTAGGGCTCGGAAGAATGCATCATGGCGGTCAATGAAGTGATCATGCTGTCTATGAATTTCATTCGATCAACACTTCGAAATAAATGTATGTGCACCTCTCCGCCAGTCAATGTGTCCAAGCTCGATTCACTGTCGTGGTCTTGTAGGCTATCCAGAATCTGAAGAACGCAAGGATAAATGTACCTGTCACTTCTGATACATTTAAACTCATGCATAATGATTTCTGTCTTAATCATATTGGAAGTTATAATTTCACTGAATAAACCAGCTCGTCGAAGTCTCTTCTCAAGGATACGTCCATCTTTGTGACCGTTTATGAGATATTTGAGTATTTGGCACGCTTTTCTGTGCTTCCGGGACACCATGTTTTTCATGACGTATACTTCCGTTTCCGGAAACGTGATTTTATCATTGACATATTGGAGACATCCGGTATCTGCAATGGCCGCCATGTACGGTTTAAACGGATGTAACTTCCGGTGGTGTAAAAGTGGGTCCACCCTCCGTACAGCAAGTATAAGGTCCACATTGATAATACGACAACTCTGACCCTCTCGATAACTGAATAATAATTTTGACGTTGGGCCAACCAATTCATCGTAACGCTCAAATCGGATTACTCGGCCATTTTCGGCGACAAGTAACTTTTCTCTCAAGCGTTTTTGATTCAGTAAATGCTGAATTACTTTGTGAAGCTTTTTGAACGACGGGTCATGAGTGTATCCGAATGAAGCGTACTTGTTGTTGGTCAAAGGCTCCGAGTAAAATGTAAACAACACGAAATTAAAGTCAAACTGATCAGGATAACCGTTCTTTGTTTTTTCGTAGTAGCTTCCAACGCCAACAACGTTGTCAGTGTTTGGTAAAAGCCACAAAGATGGGAAAGCATTTCTGTACTCCAGCTTAATTTGTTCAATGAACTGTCTGGCTTCGACCTCGATCACTCGAACTAAAGTTTTTATTAGAAGTTCAACACTTGTCTGTATGAATTTCACTTCCTCTCTTTCGATTTTAAATTTCAATTCATATCTATGGATATCTCTTAAAAATTGTTCCAGATTATTTTTCGGTCTGCGTTTACTTCGAATCACCGTGATACCCTCCATCGTCGTGGGGATATCGTTTCACTTAATTGTTGCGCTTAACACAAATTTTTAGTTTTATTATTCTTTCATGTTATTTATGTATTTCACAGCAATCCAGGTCATTGTATATTATGCACAAATTCAGAATAATGAATGCTACATTTGGAACAATCTTGCCCTTGTATTACATTTACTTCCTCTGGTCGTTACCTTACAATCACTCATGCTTGTGCTTTTTCCATACTTCATCAATTCGAACTGTAGCAGGATTCAAACAGTAGCTTTTTAACTAATTAAACATTTCCTTCCATTAATATTCCAAAATTTGCGATAGAAGGCGACATGAAATATTTTAGATCTACAAGTTAACAATAATAGTTTTATTCACACTTCCTTCTTTGTGATGTACTTAACAGAAAAACATGATGTCCTATACTACAGTGCATGTACAATACAGTACCTATGCTATATATTTTTCTGTTTCAAACATATTTTTGCTATGTATTTATGTTCATTTATTGAATAAATTCTAAATTTCCTTTTTTAAATTTTACCTTAAGTTTGAAATTTGAAACCTATCTAACTTTGATCTTGTTCGCAATGCACAATTTTTCCGTTTTCGAACGAAATGAAATGTTTGTATAATTTCTGTGGTTAAAATCCGTAAAAAAGGGATTACAAAGTCTGAAGTCTGTTTTGACATATAGATCTATACATCGTGATCAGTGCCAAAATTTTAAATCTCGTTTAAATGGTTCGAGAACAATATCTACATTCATTGTTCTCATTTCTCATATATCAATATATATTGCATGGGCGAACCTTATGGCGGATCGTAGGTGGGGGGGGGGGGGAGCGTGTTCTCCATACCCAGAATGTTTGAATGCTGTCATTGACTCTTCAAAATTGAGTCAACATTACTAAAATGTCCACGTTTTAGCCTTAAACCTGTACTAGAGTCAACAACTGGGGTCGTGGTACAGTTAAGCTACGAGCAGGATTTAGAATTGAGTGTTTATAAGGGTTTTTTATTCGAGCTTTAACCAATATGGTTATATACCCTTCCATTGAAATTTTACAATTGTGTCGATTTTTCTTCATTTATATGGCATATGGAGAAAATATCAGACGTGTAAAAGGGTTATTGAGTACATGTTATTAACAAAAAGTACAGAAAACCTTGGTTAGGCGAGCTGGTCGCCATAAACTGACCAATATTTGTGATGGCACGGCGTAAAACCCAATTGAAAAAGTAAACAAGAATCCATTTTTTAATTTAGACGATTTTTTGTGCTATCCCCTTTCTTAAAATAGGTTAAAATTGGATCCCCTTAGGATTGGTACTTAAAGTTTCGATGGACTTACTCCCATGTAAAAAGTTTTAAAACCACCCTTGTATGGACAACGTATATCGAGTAAGTTACTTTGAGATTTTTCAATATTTACTTTATAAACTAAAATACAAATGTATACTTTACAATTGTTGACATTTATCGGGTACAATTTCTATTTTTTATCAAATCGCATGAATTCTTTTGTAGCATTGGTATTTGTAATTTAAACATTAAATACATCGGTTAAAGCTATCGAAGTATCTTTTGATTTGTTTTTTATAAAAATATTATTACATGCTTTTCAAACTAAGCATAAAACCAAAGTCCTTCACTGTGTATTTAAAATATAATAAACTCGCCGTCGCAAATATCTTCCTATATGGAATTTTAGTCGCATTTAAACATCTAAGACCACTACCGGCCAATTAGCAACCATCGGTGAAAGGCGAACTACGGATTCGTATCTAGGCGCGAAACGGTGAGCAAGTATATTAAAATTGTGAAGCTAGAAAAGCTACGAATCGTCGACTGAGCAAATATCTCACTTTAGCTATGAAATAAAAGAGACTCAGTTAAATATTTTATGGGTATAAGTAAATTAATGCATCCCCTTCGTAGTGAAATAACTAATGTCGCGGATTTCGATTTGCCGGAGCTTCTCACTTATACAAAGTCTTAGGTTTGACTCGAGCTACATGTACCGACTGTATGTGTATTGGTTTTAATCTTCGAAGATCACTGAGATAGTTCCGAATGTGGACAGTGGCTGCCGGAGGATAAAAATCTAGTACATGAACTGGTGTAAAGTCAGAATGACAATTGAGTGAAATGGCGGTCTTATAATAATGACATTGAATTAAAAATTCTAAAATTAAGTTTAAAGTCACCTTTTAGACTTTTCATTGTGCTCAAAAATATGTTCATTGTCAACTGCTCTTAATCCTTCCTTAAATATCCCCTTAAAATAGGAACAGTGACCTAGAAGTAAGACACTCGCTTTGGGATTGTTAAATTTACCCAAATATCCCATGTGGTATGACACATGCTTAGGGGCCAAGAGGTCTATGGTTTGAACCCCACAAGAAGTACTGCTAATTTCATTGAGCACGAAATTTTGTTTTACTCCACCCAGGTTTAATTGGGTACTCTAAAGGAACGCCGGCTTGAATGTGAGTTCTATGATCAGGCGCTATTGTACACAATAGTAAGGTCGGCTGAACAGATACACGCATATAGAAAAAGACTTTTAAATACACTTCAGATTTTAATTTTATTTTTTAAATAATCAAATTATTATACAAAAATATCTTCCAACCATGTGTACATAGCTTTAAATATAAGTTCTAAAATGTCCAATAATAATGTACTTGATTAAACAAAGCCCTCTGTTCAACTATGATGTCAAACAACCCATTGTGGTATGTAGTTTTTTTTTCTTCAATAATTTTAATAGGTGGGAAATTTGATTTACTCAAGACCAAAAGGGGGGGGGGTAATTTTATCCCCCAAGTCATGAGAAATATTTTGAATATACATATAAAAAGATTTATAATCAATGTAATATAAAAATGGGGCCATACAGTTATTACTTAGTTTGTCCATGTCAATTCAACCTGAATTGATCAAAGACAGCCTTCTTGTTTTCTATAAGAAAGTCTATATAGTTTATTGTGTCTCAGGTACCATCCCGTATTGAAATAGTTTCACATTACGTTGACACTGTTCTCAGATTTTGTAACTCTGCCAAAATTGGTAACAAATGAAACAAGTGGTATCTACAGTACGGGGAAGTTTTAATAAACAATAATTGAACTTTGACTTAGTTTAAAAAACAAACTTGAGTACAAAAGTCATTTGAATACTGACGTATTTTTTATCATTTATAAAGTTCAACAGCCTAAGTGTCATAATATTACACAGTGCCATCAAAAATAGCCTTTAGGCCACAACAAATTGATCATATGTTCTATGGATGCGCTCGCACATTAATTTTGACGGTTTTTACAAAAAATATATTTTTATTTCCTCGCTCGCTCATAAAAATTTGGTCAAACCACTATATAAAGAATCAGAATAAAGATTTTTTTTCTTCGCTCGCTCGCCCCATTTTATTTCTAGAAAAATCCGTAGGACATATCATCAACTTGTTGTGGCCTTACCCTTGTAAAAATCTGTTTTTTATTAATACGATGTACAAATAAGTTTTATTTTTGATGCATTTACAGATTAAGATAGTTATACTTAATCGTAATATTTGAAAGGGGAGTAATATTTTATGCAATTGTGGTGTACTAATTTATTTTAGTTCGGTTGTGAAACAAGTTCTTACAACTTAGATTTATCACTTTTGAGTCCGCTTCCTGATCCCCCAGTGCTGAGCTAGTAGGATAAAGTTTCTTGCTCAAGGAAACATCGGGGTAGGTTTTGGATGGGATTCAATCTAACGCGGAGCTGGCTATCCAATAATTACCAGTCCAACGTCGTTACCGCTCGGCCACGCCCGCTTCTTAAATGCAATCGTAATTGCTATACATGTGTCATGCATCAAAAGATGTGTTTTTAATTTCTTAAGCATTGGTAAAACACATAATACATTTACAAAAGTGTAAAGGTAATTATGAAGCCCTCATTTTTTTTTACATCAAACAAATTGGCAATTCAATTTACAAAATCAGACCAATGATACGAAAACACCCGATCAAAGCCTAATGATTAAAAGTAAATTGGGTGCTTATCATAAAACGTATTGAATTCTATTTACACTCATAAGTATTTCAATAAAACAAATAAATACGAATGGCTGTTTCATACGTGCGTTGAAACCAATTAAAATAGTTTATGCTTATCTTTTGACTGAAAATTTATCATGAAGAATTCGTAATTTGTTTTTAATTGTATAATTAGTTAGTTTTATGTAAACTATTGTAAACAATTGAAGTATTGTATTGTAAAGTAGAGAATTGGTTATGTAATTAACTTCAGAAAACTCTACAATAAAGTTTTCAATGATATCTTCAAGGCTTTAGAACTTGTTAGTTTAGTTGTTTTGTAGAAATAACGTGTATTCTAGCTTATACGTTAATTCCAGTTAAGTATCCATTTATTTTTTGGTTGGGTTCATCGCTGTAGCAATACATCGAATAGGTTCATCACAACACTGGCACCAGAGTCCTTTCACTCGTTAAATATGCACACATATAATATGTTGTCAACAAACACAATTAAAAATCGGTCCCGTATATTGTTCGTTTTTTCTCAACTGTCAAAACATGAATAATTTCACAGTGACTTCGTGCTCTTTGTCGTACACTCGTGACATTGAGATAGTGTGTAATCATTCACCGTGAAATTATTCAAACTTTGACAGTTTAGAAAAAACGAACAATACATTACCGTGTACGAGTTATAACTATACTTTCATAATAATATCCAATATTATTATTATACGAGTATATAACGTAGTGTACATGTATGTATGCACAGGGAACTATATATAGGAACGTATAGTGCGTAAATATTGACCCAGACCTGACCTTTCACATTTACATCTAATAATAATCTACATATATCCCGACGAAAGTCAGTACCACGCCTATTCTACACTTTGGCAGCGATTGTAAAATTATAGAAGTATGTTTGTGTGTTAAGTTTTAACTCATAATCTTCACGGTCAAGGTGTAATCGGGCATTAATACTACATTTGTATTCACTGTGATGAATATTCTTGCATAAAGGTCAGGACGGGGTCAATATTTACGCACAATACACATTATTTTATGATCATAAGATATGGACTCTGGTGCCAGTGCATCACAATGATCAGTCAACCTACACACCGTTCCTGGAAAGGCTAAATCTCTAGATTTAGATGATAACCAGTTACTAGGCGCATACTTCCGTCAGTGACTGACAACTGCCTTACATGCTTTAAAAGCAGTGGTACATTTAGGGATAATGGTCTTAGAAGTTAATTCATGACCAAACTCCACGTAAGTGTGCCCCCGTAAGAATCGAACCTACGACCCCTTGATCAGTAGACTTTTGTGCTACATTTTTTCTCCACTGATTTATTTTTTCTAGACAAATAGTTGAATGCAATCGAGCATTTCATTAATGACTCAATCTTTTCTGTCAACAATTTCCCTATTTGGTCCTTTTAATTTTGTTCATTAACTAAACATTCACTCAAAAATTGAGTCAACGATAGTCCAAGTCATATAGTGCACAAGGGCAGCATATTATCAAAGCTCTTACGATAATTTAACATAACGACATTATTATAAGAATTTACGACTAAAATTTGTCGTAAGACGCATGACAATACGTGCCCACGGAGCGGTACTGGTTAACCTCAACACAAGAAGCTGTGTGATCCTATCAAACAATAACCTCGTATACAAGTTGGTACTACTAACATATTAAGATAATATCTTGTAATAAAAGGAAATGTCTAATATATTTCTATAAGAGTTTAACACGACGCCAATGACCTATATTTAAAACAATGACATACATTAAGTCATGACACAGTTATAGCATTGTGAACGGAAACTATCATGTACATGTAGAATTTCGAGAGCAACATATCCAAATATTATAACAAAATGATGGTTCAATGTGCACATTGGCGTACAATTATAAGTTTCATGGGCGGATCCCGGATTTTTTTCGGAGGGGTGGGGGTTCGAACTTTTTCTAGGGGGGGTCCAAGTTTTCGAACCACAACCACATTATACCCATTTTGCAGAATAATGCAACATATTTATAATAAAAACTACATAATCATTAAATACATGTTAAGCACATAACGAAATTGCTTCATGCTACTTAATAATGACTTACAGTCAAGAAATACACTAATGGGCAGGTACATTTTGGAAATTCCACGGGGGCCGGACCCCCTTGACCCCTGCTAGATCCGCCTATGAGTTTTAGAATAAACTGTTAAATATCAGATTGTGGTATTGGATGTGTTCTGGGGCTATTCCCCCTTGGTTACAATTTCGTTATCATTTACCCAAAGTAGTTAAAACCGCCTTAAATTGAAGATTTTGCACTCATGATGTTAAAATAAAACTGGCGAGTTTAACCTTATGAAATTGTAAAATGTTTCGCATGCACTGAGGTCTACACGTGCATGATTACTGTCAGTTTCCTAAAGTCCCCGTAATGTCCAGACCACAACACACGTGTAGGTCGACCATTTGATTCAATAAAGACTCGTGGTTGGAGTGTACTGTCACGACCGATCGCTAGGTACAATAGGTTCGAAAGGGAATTGCTTCATGCCACATCAATAACATGGGCGACATATTTCGGGAACTGCTTATTGCCACATTAATAACATGGTCGACAGATTTCGGGAACTGCTTATTGCCACATCAATAACATGGGCGACAGATTTCGGGAAAGTTCTGCTTCATGCCACATCAATAACTTGGGTGACTGATTTCCGTCCAACTGTTGAAACTGTTGCAAAGATTACTTGTTAGAAATAGAGTTGTAACAGTACACTTCTAATGTATCAATACTAGAAAAGGTTTGGAAGTACTGAACAAACCAAGCCTGTGACACGATGGCAACTTAGGGCCAATTGAGAGTCGATCCTATTTTGAACACTGCTTTAATAAAGCATAATATCTGATACACGGGTGTAACAAGGATAGTTTTCTGTGAATATTGGAACTTTCTAATCTTACATTTGCATAAAACGACTTTCAAACGTGTTTCATATTGGAAAACTGTGTGTCCCCCTTAGACTTATGTTTTAAAACATGAGATCGAATTTTATGCTCAAACCTCGGCTCCATTTTAAATGTATCACATTGTAAATGGAGTACCATCTCAAAAATTATTGAAACAGGGTATACATGTAAAAATACAGTTTTAAAATTATGAATAAGTTAATCGGCTTATTACGAAGCCAGATTTTTACAAAACACTTTTTCTTTGTTTTTATTTCAAAATAGAATTACATGTACTTTTAGATGAAATAATTATGGAAATTAAAACGTATTTCAAAATGTCACTTTAGGGGCTCCGTAGATTTTGACAAATTCATTATAAAGATAATTACACTCTTAAAGCCCAAGCAAACTATTGTCGTGTTATATAGTTTCCATATATAGAAACTAGACTATCCTAGGTCCTTGTTCAAATTAACAGATACTTGAAGTATACTGTATTAGGTTGATTGTGAGTACAGATAAAAGAAATTTCTTATATTCCTGTTTCAGAAGCACTTGTGTAGGATAAGTGGACCCATTGTTAATTTTCTATGAACACTTGAAAGTATTGTCTTGCGTTTATGTGATGTGAAAATATGACTCATACTGTAAAATTCTATTCTACTGTCAGTGGCGCATACATTGACCCCGCTGATGTAAATACTCACTACAGTTTTTTAGTAAAGTGCATAGTTCTTATAAAAGTACGAAGACCTGAACATAATATTGTATGTTCACATTCAAACTAGGTTATCTTAATTATTACGTATAATTGTAAATAGGCCAGGGGGACTTGTAGCGCAAAAAAGTTTGTTTCTAGTTTTAGATGAAATCTGCAAGTAGTCCGTCTGTATGTCATAATCAATCTATACAAGAAATAAACATGCATGAATTTACTACGCACATTCGCTTTCAATATCGGCCTCTACTTCTAAAGTTTGTGAACATCCAACCTGAAAAAACATGTGTAATTTAATCAGTTGCCGGACAAAATAAAGAGGCCACATTCCAACCACAAGTGCCTCAAAGTTTTTTTTATGCCTATGTAGATATTTTCACGTTATGTCCTCCATTGATTAATATGTTTACTAACGCATTTATCTCAAAGACACACAGCATATTCTTGTAATCCCTACTCCCTAGCTAAGTATCTTAATTGAAATAAAAAGATAACTAAACTTACGAGTGTATATATATAGTAGTGGCGTTTCAAAATTACCCCTATTTCTAGTAATAAAAGAAATGTCTCATCTAACATCATCTATTTTTAGTAACAAAAAATAATGTTTCATCTTATATCATCTATTTTAGTAACAAAAGTAATGTCTCATCTAACATCATCTATTTTTAGTAACAAAAAATAATGTTTCATCTTATATCATCTATTTTAGTAACAAAAGTAATGTCTCATCTAACATCATCTATTTTAGTAACAAAAGTAATGTCTCATCTAACATCATCTATTTTTAGTAACAAAAAGTAATGTTACATCCAACATCATCTATTTTTAGTAACAAAAGTAATGTCTCATCTTACATCATCTATTTTAGTAACAAAAGTAATGTCTCATCTAACATCATCTATTTTTAGTAACCAAAGTAATGTTTCAATTAAAGTTATCTTTTTAGTTACAAAAGTTATGTTTAATCAGAAACCATCTATTTTAGTAACAAGTGTAATGCCTTATCTTACATCACTATTTTTAGTTACAAAAGTGGTGTCTCACCAGACATCGTTTATTTTAGTAACAAAGGTAATGCCTTCTACAAACAAATTCTATTTTTAGTTACGAAAGTAACGTCCCATCTTACAACATCTATTTTTAGTAACCATGATAAGTTATTTTTCTTCAGATATCATCTATTTATAGTAACAAAATTAATATGATATTTATACATTTTTTTTTCAGGAATAGATAAAGTAAAGGCAGTATGTCCACATAAACCATTAGATAGATTATTTGATTGCACAGCTCACGTAGTACCAGATTTATCAGATGGCACACAAATACCTCCAAAAGAACGTATAAATATGGCACGTGAAAAATGCAGGTTTGTATTTGATATAGTTACTTCATACAGAAGTTTCTTCAACTTATGCTGCCTTATTGTAGGTCAACATAGAAAATCAAAGCGCCGATAGCGCTGTCATACATGGGGTTTTGCCAGAGTATTTGGCTGTATACAACTCATGGAAGCGATACAAGGGACCTTTACCTTACATAAGCTAGATAAGATATACACGTGCTTCTTACCGTCTGCTTGTTAACGCGTAATGCGGACTATATTAATTGCAGTGGTAATTATCCCTTTACTTGCGCGCGCACAACCGAATGTAATCGTCCGCGACAAATTTTGATGTGAATTTGCCACAGTCCACTACTAAACATGGGGAAACCCCATGTAAAAATCATACTTCTCAAGGTATTACTGAAGAACCAAATTACGCACGTGATTTAACAAGCGCATTCAAACAAATGCCTATTTTGATACCACAAGAAATATTGGCAAAGGTAAATAAGCCCAATTCAAAACTGAAAAATATATATTAGGTGGTATTTTGTCTTATAGAATAATATATTTTCGTTTGTACGTCTTGCATATTGCGACCGCACATGAGTTTGCCATTCATTCTAATTATCAATTCATTGACTAAATTTTACTTTATTATAGATTGACGCCCTATCCGGGTATCGAAACAATAACTTTAATATTAAGTTATCGAGATTGTCTGTCCTATATACCAGGGAAAAAACATTTATTAATAAAATTAATTAGCTGAGCTTGGATTTTAAATAGTGTAAACGGACGTAACTATTTTGAGGTGTTTCCATACACATTATTGTACAAGCATAATTTACTTTCAGGAATTTAGTTCTACGAGATGCAGCAAAATGCATGGAAGGAATATTAGACAATTGTAGAGGCACAACGGATGATGAACAAACTTTACATAGCTTAACTAATAAAGATAAAATATTAAAAAATGTTGAATACTTCTGTAATCATATAGATGGTAAGTAAAGTTATAGTGAAACTATCGCAGTCGCTTGACACGATATCATTCAAACCTTTATTCAGACGTCCTAACCCTCCACTAAATTTCCAATACTGTAGGCCTAGAGGTTTTAGTCTATAGGTCATTTTCGTCTTTTTCTTGTGCATGTATATTAATTCATTCAAGCTCGATTGTGAAACAAGTTTAAACAATTTAGATCAAGCATTCACTATTTAAATTCCTGATGCCCCAAGTACTGAGCTAATAGAATTAAGTTTCTTGCTTCTCCTTAAAAGGAAACAACGTCGTATAGGATTTGAATGTGATTTGAACCGACATGGAACTGGCTATACATTTCTTGGACGGACTACAACCTCGTAACCTCTTGCCACGAGCTTTTATTTCTACGCCGTTCATGTTTTGTTGTCCCATTATTATGGGTAGACGCTTAGAATGGCAGTTTCAAGCTTCGTAATAAAACAGTTAACCAATAGATTTGCATATTTCCCTTCAGATTGATGTAACATGTACAATGTATATGTATTTATGCTTAAGCAAGAGTCAATACTAGGCTATTAGATATAGTCCTTCGCATGGGGCAATTTTCCGGCTCCGGGTCGAACATAGGGCTCTTGATTTGATTTTTTTCTAGGGGGGTCCGAACTTTTCTAGGGGGGGGGGTCCGAACTTTTCTAGGGGGTTCGAACTTTTCTATGGGGTCCGAACTTTTCTAGGGGGTCCGAACCTCGAACCACAACCACATTATACACATTTTGCAGAAAAAATGCAACATATTGATAATACAAACTACATAACCATGAAATCTATGCTAAGCACCGAAAAAAATGCTTCATGCTACTTAAAAATGACTTACATGCAAAAAATGCACTAATGGACAGGTACATTTTCAAAATTCTAGGGGGGTCCGGACCCCCCTGACCCCTCCCCCCGCTGGATCCGCCAATGAGTTAGTGAGTTGGTTGTCTTAATTAAATGAAAATGTTTGTATAAAGAAACGACGTAAAACCCGTACAAACAGACAAATACAATCTGAAGTTTTGTTAAAACATGGAAATCTACTAACTAAGCAAAACTTGTGATTGATTATTATTGTAGTCTGTAACATGATTCTACAAAGCTTTTATTTATTGCACAAACTATTGTATTTTTACAACACAAAACCTGATGACTAGATTCATTGAGAAATGCGTGTCAAAATTCTGTATGGATTATGATTGAAAATTCCTTCAGTAACATGATGAATTGTTTCCTCTATGAAATGATCTTGTTTCATTTTATGATCGAATGTATCTTCCTATGTCATAGAAGGAAATGATTAATTCTGTAATTTAATAATTTTGCGCACGATGTGTTGCAGCAGTCCCATTCGGAACTACCTCGGCGACCTTCTACGCAGATATACTTCGTAGAAGATCACCGAGGTTGTTCCGAATGACGCGATTAAATGTAATTGAAGTAGTAAGCTTTACGCGTCAACATGTATCCGATGCAGTTTGTGCAATTGAAGTATATCATTACTGTCGAGTAATGAACGTAACATGTAAAAAAAACTCAATTGAATCCTTCGTGGTATAAAATTTCAAAACCCTATATCCGACAGCGCTATTAGCGTTTTGATTATTATTTATGACAAGATGGTGACACGCAATGACATAATGATGAATGGAACATTGTTAAAGAGACATGATATCATACGTTCTAGGTTGTATCTCTTTTCTTAACTCTGTCAGTCAATAATGTCTCCTGTAATTATTTCATTTCCTATTAGTACAATGACTCATTGCAGGGGCGGTCCAAATTTTTCTAGGGGGTCCGAACTTTTCCAGGGGGGTCCGAACCTCGAATCACAACCACATTATACACATTTTGCAGAAAAAATGCAACATATTGATTATAAAAACTACATAACCACTAAATCTATATTAAGCACCAAGAAAAATTGCTTCATACTACTTAAAAATGACTTACAAGCAAGAAAAACACTAATTAATAAACATGTACATTTTCCAAATTCTGGGGGGGGGGTCCGGACCCCACTGACCCCCACTGGATCCCCCCATGCATTGCCCGTCAAGACTCTTGCATATCGGTTGATCAGCTTTTATATCGAACAAATTTTGTGCTTTTGTGCTTCTATTTGATTTATCATATACGGAAGTATTTTTTCTATTTTATTTGGAATTGCACTGTCGATATTTTAAGCTTTCATAAGCTCAAAGTGCTTAGATATTTTTGGAGCCCGCGCATCAGTGTTTGTGCCCGTCCGTCGACAACTATTTCATGGAAAATCATCTTGCCAAGGTTCTGATGTGCCGAGTTTTGAAATCGAACCAAAATACATTTTTGTAACTCAAACTTCCAGCTTAGTGAAGTCGAGTGTGCTAACCAATGCACTACGACCGCGTCACGTTAAAATTTACTGGATAGGCAAATCAATTTTTCGATTTGAACAAAAACACCTGTTTTTAGAATCCTTAGGGGAAGAAATAAGATTGTTATTTTAAGTAAGAACAGATAATTCAGTCAATAGCAAATCTCCACAAATCGTACACTCTGAACTCCCCTTTATTTCTCAAGAAGCAATATATCTAAATGTTGGTGGTAATTTTGAGATTAATAGCTTGAAATAGAGCTCTAGTCTGGGATATCCAAGACCAAAACAAATGAAAGCAAGTGTAATCAAAGCGCCGATAGCGCTGTCAGACATGGGGTTTTGCCAGAGTATATGGCTGTATACAACTCATGAAAGCGATACGAGGGACCTTTTCCTTACATAAACTAGATAAGATATACACGTGCTTATTATCGTCTGCTTGTTAACGCGTAATGCGGACTATATTAATTACAGTGGTAATTATCCCTTTATTTGCGCGCGCACAACCGAATGTAATCGTCCGCGACAAATTTTGATGTGAATTTGCCACAGTCCACTACTAAACACGGGGAAACCCCATGTAAAAAGGGAGATAATTCAAAACTTTTACACGAGATTATACATAGATTATAGGTATAGAAATTACTAAACACCCCGTTGTCGTATTTTAGTGACCTGGGCTGCGTTTCATTAACAATCCTAGGACAAAATTGGTCCTACGATCAAGAAAAAATCCCAATTGCGTTTCATTAAAATTCCTAAATAAAATCCTAAGTCGAAAAACACTCCTAACTTTAGGAGTGGTCTTTGGCAGTCCTAGGAGCGTTTTTAATTCTAACTGAATTGAATTCTGGATTTTAAAAAAATGCGGTAGAATCAACTATGGCCGCTCTTGCTCTCGATAAAAGTGATATAATTCATTTTTAATCAAATAATGTTGTCTGATCTTGATGGGATCCTCAAAAATTAGAATAATTACGTATAATAAGAGCGTGTAAGTAAATTTTTGTCCTAGGACTTTTTGTTGAAATGCACCTAAGTAAAATCCAAGGATTGTCCTAGGTCCTATCCTTGGAGCATGACCTAGGATTTTTTTAATGAAAAGTAGCCCTGGTATCTCATTGTGTCAATGCATTTTGTAAGCTCGCTATTGCAATCATATAGTTAAAACAATAAGGCGATTAAAGGACATGAAAATGCGACAATAAAATGCCAAGATGGCTCTTACTGGAATTTGCAAAATGCGACATTTTATTACAGTAAAGTTCTACTATTATGACCATCGAAAACAATAATTTTATGGTGGACACACCGGTTCTCAAACCTCTAAGGACTCAATGAGCCATTTATAATTAATCATTTTAATGCAACAATTTTTTTAGAAAAATACATTTAAAACACACCTTTTAACTTATATTCCACTTTTCTATCATATATTTGTTGATACTTTATATTTGCAACATATCCAAATTCTTCCAGAAAAAACACGACCATTTTCTGAAAACTGTCATGGTGGCTAAAAATATATGACCTAATTTCGAATTTCTACCGAATTTGGCTATTTGTGAGGTTATAATTAGCTGTCACATGACTTTATGAGCAGAAGACAGGAATGGCTACCTGCCATGTGCTTGTTTTGCAATAACATACTTTTAAACAATATGTAATGGATTGTACTGACATAGCAGAAAAAGGTTATAAGGATTTACTGAAAAATATTCACCATCACAAAATATTCATTCTAAAAACCTGTTTCTTGCGCATTATTCTCGTTTGACAGTTGTAGTTGCGTCGATTGTTTACTTAACATTGTGCACACGAATTGATGACGTCATACGCAATAATATAGCAAAGTAAACAACTTTTTTATGAAAGGTTCGAGATCAGATGAGGTCCGAGAACAGGTGTTTGTACGATAATTGTGGAATGGTCCTAATAAATGGATATATTAGCCTTTTTCTCGAAATTAGGCATTTTGGACTACAAATCGTCAAAACAACAAAAATTGCGAAATTTTGCTCTGACTAAGGCCTAAACTAAAATATACTTTGTTTGCCCTTTACCGACCCTAAATGTTTGGGTTGGGTCGGTAGGTAGGGAAAATATTTTATTTCTTTCCATTTACACATGGAACCTAAAGCAGAATTATTAGCGTAAAGAAACTGTCGGAAAGTAATACGATGAACAATGTGATCAATAAAAATAACCCACATATATTTTTCGAATAAAACTTTTTGAGTCGGCGGCATTTTTTCGGGTCGGTGGGTAAAGAGCAAACAAATTTAATTTTAATTTAGGTCTAAGGTAGCTATTATATCGGGGGAACTTTGCTCTAAATTTAGCGTTTTTTGTCTACTTGGAATGTAGGTTTGTTTTCAATGAATAACAATAACATAATGATAATGTTTATTTCAGTTTATGCACGTCACGCTGAATGTATATTTAACCATCATGACGAAACAGTGGCATGTAGTGAAGCCGCTCATAAAAGTTTTGTAAATAAAGAAAGAGCTGGAGCAAAGATAGATGTATTGATAACAGGTTCATGCAGGTAATATTTTTTTAGGCTACAACAAATAGATCATATGTTCTATAGATTCGCTCCCACCTTTATTTTGACGTTTTTTACAAAAAAATATTTTATTTCCTCGCTCGCTCATAAAAATTTGGTCAAACCGCTATATAAAGCAAATGAATGAAGACTTTTTAAAAAAAAAATTCTTCGCTCGCTCGCCCCATTTTTTTTCTGAAAAATCCATAAAACACATGATCAACTTGTTGTGGCCTTAACGCCGTATTCAACACATAGTTAAGTCATATATACGACGACCAGCTCTTCCTACTATAAGTTTCCTGGACATTTTTTATCATCAGTACTAACTAATCCTACCACGAGGCCGACAACTCATGTATAGAGTATGACCTACCGCGACCGGGCTCGAACCCGCGATCTCCGGATTCGAAGTCAGACATGCTAACCACTACACAACGGCCGCGACTAACATTTTGATAGCAATATGGTATATATTTGGGACGAGACGATAAAACATACATTCACATTCTTTGATTTATGATAAAGGGATGTCTATGGGTTTAGTTGTCTCTACCTGCGGTTTGAGTTGTCTCTACCTGCGGGTTGAGTTGTCTCTACCTGCGGGTTGAGTTGTCTCTACCTGCGGATTGAGTTGTCTCTACCTGCGGGTTGAGTTGTCTCTACCTGCGGGTTGAGTTGTCTCTACCTGCGGGTTGAGTTGTCTCTACCTGCGGATTGAGTTGTCTCTACCTGCGGGTTGAGTTGTCTCTACCTGCGGGTTGAGTTGTCTGAGGGTTAAGTTGTCTCTACATGCGGGTTTAGTTGTCCTACCTGCGGATTGAGTTGTCTGTGGGTCGAGTTGTCTCTACATGCGGGTTTAGTTGTCCTACCTGCGGATTGAGTTGTCTCTACCAGCGGCGGGTTTAGTTGTCTCTACTTGCATGTTGAGTTGTCTCTACCTGCGGATTTAGTTGTCTCTACCTGCGGGTTTAGTTGTCTCTACCTGCGGGTTGATTTGTCTCTACCAGCGGGTTGAGTTGTCTCTACCTGCGGGTTGAGTTGTCTCTACCTGCGGGTTGAGTTGTCTCTACCTGCGGGTTGAGCTGTCTCTACCAGCGGGTTTAGTTGTCTCTACCTGCGGGTTTAGTTGTCTCTACCAGCGGGTTTAGTTGCTCTACCTGCGGGTTTAGTTGCTCTACCTGCGGATTGAGTTGTCTGTGGGTTGAGTTGTCTCTACCAGCGGGTTTAGTTGTCTCTACCAGCGGGTTTAGTTGTCTCTACCTGCGGGTTTAGTTGCTCTACCTGCGGGTTTAGTTGTCTGTGGGTTGTTGTCTCTACCTGCGGGTTTAGTTGTCTCTACCAGCGGGTTTAGTTGCTCTACCTGCGGGTTTAGTTGTCTGTGGGTTGTTGTCTCTACCTGCGGGTTTAGTTGTCTCTACCTGGGGATTGAGTTGTCTCTACCTGGGGGTTGAGTTGTCTGTGGGTTGTTGTCTCTACCTGCGGGTTGAGTTGTCTGTGGGTTGTTGTCTCTCCCTGCGGATTGAGTTGTCTGTGGGTTGTTGTCTCTACCTGCGGATTTAGTTGTCTCTACCTGGGGATTGAGTTGTCTCTACCTGGGGGTTGAGTTGTCTCTACCTGGGGATTGAGTTGTCTCTACCTGCGGGTTTAGTTGTCTCTACCTGCGGGTTTAGTTGTCTCTACCTGGGGATTGAGTTGTCTCTACCTGGGGATTGAGTTGTCTCTACCTGCGGGTTCAGTTGTCTCTACCTGCGGGTTGAGTTGTCTGTGGGTTGTTGTCTCTCCCTGCGGATTGAGTTGTCTGTGGGTTGTTGTCTCTACCTGCGGATTTAGTTGTCTCTACCTGGGGATTGAGTTGTCTCTACCTGGGGGTTGAGTTGTCTCTACCTGGGGATTGAGTTGTCTCTACCTGCGGGTTTAGTTGTCTCTACCTGGGGATTGAGTTGTCTCTACCTGCGGGTTTAGTTGTCTCTACCTGCGGGTTCAGTTGTCTCTACCTGCGGGTTGAGTTGTCTATGGGTTGAGTTGCCCATGAATTGAGCTGTATTGGACTCATTTTACAAACAGCCACGGAGAACATATTTCTTTAACGAATACGACAAACCTGTCGAATGCTAAAAATACAGTGATTTCCCCTGATTAGGAATGTCAGGGCGTATCGCGATATATCGTGCTGTGCCACTTAACAGATGTGGAGAATAGTGCTATGGGATAAAATCGACTGTCGGAATGGAGTTGCCTTCAAGCTAGCTTTTATGTTGATATGGAAAAGTGTCCGTTTAGGACTTGAGGAGGTCGTAGGTTCGAATCTCAATTTGGAATATGGATTTTAACGGGATACTTCTGGCGCCTTATGTAAATTACTTACTTGGAAATTAGTGATTGCACCCTTAGATAGCCCACAGACTTTTAAGCTCGAACTCTGTTATATGGGTGGTGTTTGTAGCAGAGGTATAATACGGCACGTGTAGTCCCTTGCCTTCAAGCTAGCTTTATGGTGACATGGTAGACTGTCCGCTTACCACTGGAGAAGTCGTGGGTTCGAATTTCAGTTTTGACGATGGATTTGTACAGGGTAACATTTAGATACTATTCATGATTTATCAATTTCAGATTTTTTGAGAGCGGTAGAAGATGCCTTACCAATACCACAAGTCAATTTTGTGGCATAGATGCTGCAAACTTTATTTATACATTAATGACAGGACTCATGCCGCCATATTGTGAAGTTGCTTACTACCCAGAATCCACTACTAGCTCTTATGTACGCAGCGGAACGGAAATGACGTCATCACATTCTGTTTTCTTTATATCTGTCGCTTATGCAATTATAAAATTGTGCAATTTTGTAAATTTTGTATAATAATGATTTTGAAAAAATATGGTTAAGAACTTAATAGTAAATGCTCACTTTTCGTTTCGATTTTATAACGTAGGTCCTACATGTGAGCCATATGAAGGTAATATAGTCAAGTAATGTTCAGCTCTTAGGAGCCGCTGGGTCCAGGCCAAATCATAAAGTTCTCAAATGCATGTACACGCAAAATCGCCATGTTGAATTGTTGTCACATACCTTTCCTAATGAATATTTACTGCCTGGTGTTGTAATTTACGATCATGCCCCTCCTCTGGTAAGATGTGTTCGTCTAGATCTTTCATGAATTTGTGATCTGCAACTCTATGCTGTCATTTAAACTTCTATTTATTAACAACAACATTGACTTTTGTAGTGATGTCTTCAATGACACAAACAGACGACATCGGCCCGACATCGGTCGGATTATACTTGCTAGGTCTGACGTGACCTCGCCTCTAAAAAAGTGCGAAACTTTCTAATTTAAACCATTGCTATAAAAGTAAATTTTGAATTCCAATTGCAATTTTAAGGAAACACTTTTGCGAAGAAGAAAATTTCCGTTTTTACGATTGGTCTAATTTGAAATAATAGAACTGCCTATGTTCCTTTTAAATTACATTATATAATTGTCTGCAGTACAAAACTGAGCTGGAAATAAAACAAACCGTTGACATAACATCAATTTGTTCTTGAACAGTAAATTATTTCGCTATGAATACTGATCTGAAAGTTTCAGTGCTACACGAAAATCAGTCGCATTTGATAAGGTTTTTTCAGAAAAACCGAAATCCACCTATAGAATGCATCATCTATACTCTAATATTCTATATTCTACACTTAGTAGAATTGTGCAAGTTATTTTTTTGCTAAATGAATGAGATTATCCTACACATTTATCTTCAATGTTTGTATTAGGCGGTGTTCACATGTGTACACACACGTCATCCGCGTCCGCACACGTCATCCGCGTCCAGAAATTGAAAAAAAACGCTCTAATCACTTCTTATAGAAGTGTTCAGATGAGTACGCGTCCTTCATCCGCCTTCCTCGTCCTTCATCCGCGTCCGCTTTGAATCGCTCACTGCTCGATTTTTGACGTGTGCGCGGACAGACGCGGACACCCGCTTGGCAGAACAACATGTCCAAGCAATAGCTAAGTTCTGAAGAAGTAAGCGAGAAAATAATAGATTTGGTGCGTCAACGTTATTATTGGTACAACCCAAGTCTAAACGATTACAAAGACGCGTGTATAACAAACAAATACTTGGGAGTAAATTGCTGAAGCCATTGGAAATGATGTTTCATGTAAATGATTCAATTTATTATGCTGAAAGAGACATAATGACTATCTCTCTGCTGATTTGACCACTTTATTCACTTCTCATCATGAATAATTCACTTCCCCTTTTTTAAATATTATTTTCTTTTATTGTTATATATTTCATACATTAAACTCATCTGACGGATGACGGACGCGTGTACATGTGAACACACCGCGCGGATGACGGAAACGGATGACGTACGCGGATGACGGACGCGGATGGCGGACGCGTACACATGTGAACACCGCCTTAGACGTGTATGGGTGGATTGAGAATAAATATTTAAGACTTGTATATATTGTACTGTGTGTTTGTATATATTTGATTGAATAATGTATTTATAAAATATATTGTGTATGTATGTATCTTATTATTGTTTTGAAAACTTGAATAGTGTAATTAAAACATGTTATACATGTTCGTTGTATTACTACACGTGTGTTTCTATTTAAATGCAGTGTAGGTAAAATATTTTGAGTTGAAGGTACTCATTCACAGATTTCAACTTAAACATCAACTTTATCTGAAACTATCAAAATTTTTGGAAAGGATTTTTGAAGCAGACAATTTTAGTGCAAATTGACATACAACTACAAATGATGGTGTTTCAAGTGGTAAAAATCTACCCCGTATGTGTCACGGTATAGACAAGTTTAGTGCATTTTTGTGACTTTTAATGTATAATTCTCGCAATCTATTGGTCAGTTTGAAATTATTAATAATGGATTTTTTGACACAATTTCAGACACTGAACAATATTATGAAATTATAGATAAATCTTTACCAAATCAGTGAATAAGTACCTTTAAAAGTATAATTGGCCCTTTTCGGGTCTTGTGCATGATTTTGTACCCTATGATAAACTTGCCTAGTAGTTAGTAGGTAATTTATGTTACCCAGTCTGGAAGTTATTTGCTAATCCAGAAATCTTGCAAACGTACGCAAAGTTTCAACAAATATAGACCAACATATGGGCATAACATCAGTAAATTTTCATCCAGATATCTTAACTGAGTTCGATTTGAGGCAAATGTCAAAATCCTCATGCGAATTGACATTTTTCAACGGAAATGCGTACATTGGTTTACCAGAAAAAGTTGACTCATGTTAGACCACATGTATGTGTGTGATGTTTATGAAAAATATTATGTTCTGTTCTATGCTGTATGAATAAAGTATTTATGTTAAAAATGTAATTACATGTATGAATGTGATACTCTTTGGCTGCTGAATAAAATTCATATGATGTTTAGTGTAAATGTTTCATATTTTACCTCAATCAAAGCACTGAAAGAATTGATCATTTTATAGACGGAAAAATATTTGTTCCACTACCCTATAGATTTATCTGAATCAACGTGCTGAAAGCATTGAACCTCTTATCGATTAGATCACGCCATATTGTCTACGGGCACGTTCCGCAAGGCGATCGCTTAGTCCCTAGCTGGTACCCTCGATTTGGTGTCACATAGAAAATACTTTTGGTGCAAGAAAGGTACCAGAGGACGAAGCGCTATCTAGCGATTTCCTTGCGGAACGTGCCATATGTATGTGTAACACGTACAGTTAAATGATATCGCTAAACAATATCTTTTTACTAAATAACATAGAAATATGTTTTGACAAAGATCTGTGTGTATACTACAAGAACTATTTCGCAGTTACGTGCTTTGCCTCGCGTAAGTATTAAAAACCCAAGCCGATAGAGTAGACCTTCCGGGATTATTCATTCACGAAAGGTCGAGGTGTTCCGAATGACTGTGTTAGTACTGTTAGTACTGGTGAAGATATCTAAAAGTAACATGATAATGATTCCATTATCTGACCGTGGTAAATAACATAAATGTATTCATTTAGATTGACAAATCAACAAAAAACTAACGTTTTCATATGAACGAATCAAAGAACTGAATGTACTGAAAGCAGAACATCATCACAGTTTAAAGACTATCCCCATATAAATATCAATACATTTGTTGAAATTGTTTTTTTCTATGAATGACTATTTATGGAGCACTTAATCAAATTAAATTCTTAAATAACGTCCACTTTTGTTCAAAACTCGTCCAGGAGCAAAATTCACGGTCCCTAAATTCTAAATTTAGCAAACAGCAATATCGGATTCAAAAGAAGCCAATAGTGATTGTATATCTGTTAATTACGTGCAGGTTTTGTCTGGTTGAGAATACTCGAAGCTATCCAGATAATGAAATTCATGTTTTTGAAGCCGTGGTTAACACATTTAACTAAAAGTAGAAGTACATTCAAAAAGGCATTTACGAAGTGTGTTCAAATGATGACATTGAGTGAAATATTATTATTTCATAATAAAAACTATTTGTGAAACATAAGTAGTAGGCGGGAATCATATTTGATTCAGATGAACATTTGGTGAATGTAGTTAAAACTTATGAATACAGAAAGGCTTATGAAATTTAAGAAATATGACAAAAACATTTGCCTTCGTAAATGTTGGCTATCTAAAATGAAAGGTTCATCGTGTAACGAGTAAAAAAGCTTTTTATGCTATCGACAGAACTAAAACAATACAACATAATCACCACTTGTGTTGAAACAAATATTTCATAAATCATTCAAGTTTGGTCAGTTTTCTTTGAAATAAACCAAATAACACAATATAAATCTCCTGACTTCAGTGAAATTGTTGTTTCAAAAGTCATTGCCATGTCAAGATGTATCCGAGGGTGAATCAATGTTGTGCAGTTATACATTTTTCCTACAGCGATGTATAAAACTGACACAATCAAAGTTTAAATTCAAAATAAATCGCATGCACTTCCTTTGAGCCAAACACTATCACCCAATTAGGGACTTTTGTCAGTTATCTTCCCCTGATAAAATCTAAAGCAATCCAATTGGTAAGTAGGTCCTTACAGTTGGAATCCTCGGATTTTATCATTGAATTCCTATGTGAGGGTAACAAAATATTTCATCTAATATCTTTCTTGTTAATGAAGATATTTACAGAAGTGGTGAAATTTAGACAGTTCTTTACCCTAAAAATACTTAAGCTTGAATTTCAAACAAATAAAATGATTTACAAAAAAAGTAATATAAGATTAATTTTGGCAAATTGACATTGAAATGTAATGGTAAAATCCGAGTAATCCAACTAATTAGATCTACCTATTTGAAGAGTATACATGGGAAAATAGCTGACTTAAGTCCCTTATTTCTTACATGTAACTTTATGCGTTAAGTATCAAGTATGTAAAATACAGCAATTACAATCAGATGGTTTGGAAAGTCAAACTGCAGAAATAATAATACATTTGAATAAACTCATCAGTCTAAAATAAAGCCTCAATCAAACGCGTATGTTCAACGACAACTTCATCCTATTTTCTGAAATACAACAACGTTGTCATTAAATGAGACTCTAGTTGATGGTCGTTCATCAGTCTTTTTCTTTTTCTTTGTCTTTAACTCTTCTTTTAGTTGAGCATTCTTCTGTTGAATTTTACGTCTGTTCTTTGCTCGAATCTCCAGCTTCCTCTTGGTTTCTGGTGTCGTTCTAGAATAGATCTCGTAATTAAAGTTCATAGTTTTATTCATCCGTGGCCAGAACTCTTTTTCTAATAATAATCCTGCGTCTTTTTTACTTGTGGATTTGCCAGCCGGATGTTGTTTGTTATTATCGTATGGTAGAGAATCTCCTCGTTCTGAAGAAAGGAATGGATTATCCGATGTTATAACTGATTGTCTGTCTGACGATAGGTCAGTTTGATCTCCATGTACTATATCATTGGCATTTTTTACTTTTTGAATCGTCGTGACATCATGATCGAGAGTGAATGTTTTTGTTTTACATTTCAAGGAGCCCTCCTGTTTACCAGTCGGAAGAGACGGTAACTTTCTTCTGATCCTTATACCTTTTTGATTTGAAGGTTTATTTGATTCGTCAGTAGTTAGTTGGGCTCTAGCCTTGTCGCGTTTACGTTTTTCTATCTCAATTCTCTCAGCAGCAGAAAGCAGTGCGTGCTCATGTAGTTCGTTTGTAAAATCGAGCACATCTTTGTATGATGAGGTTCTAGAAACTGATGGAAACTTTTCGCTCTCTGTTCTTATAAAATTTCCAGGATTGTTAATAGAAATATTGCTATTTTCACGTTGGATCACCGCTCTTGAAGCTGTCATAAATTCATTACGACTCTGAGCCACTGGAGAACCAACACGCGGCTGTGGAGACATCTGACGAACAATCATGACGTTGTCATTCTCCGAGGCTTGACGTAATGCTTCTTGTTCCAATTGTAACTTCTTGTATTCTCTGAAATCTCTTAATATTGCCGATGTTGGGCGAGAGCGGTCAAATGTAGGGACAGGGTTGTCTAAAAGTGTTGATTTGTGGTGATCTTTAGCATACTCCACTACATCCAATCTTCTAGAATGCCGAGCCCAGGCTTCCAAAACGTCAGTGGCTTCTTTTTTCAAATGCTTCTTCATTTTATACTCTTCAGGGTAAACTGTGGGAGAACGTTTTGGTGTTTCTGGAAGAACTCGCTTCCAGGATTCTTTCCGTTCTTCTCTCCTCTTTGTATTTGGTGTTGCCGGCAGCACTCGGCGTTGTTCCAACATTTCCTTTTCTTTGCGTCTTAATTGCAGAAGAGACTGACCCATATCAAGTGTCACAAGGTTTTTATTTATCGATGAGTTATCATCATCATTATCAGGATACATTCCAGCAGGTGGTGCTGTTATTGTACTGTATTTATCATCATCACGAACGACAGGTTTAAATTTGATATCAACACCCAATGCAGTTTCAATGTTTGGGAAAGACACCATTGTTGATGTACTAGTTTTAGCATCGTCTTTCAGTGTTTCGTAAGATTTTCCTTCCATTGCATTAACACTTGTAGTTTTACTCTCTTGTGCCCTTTCCTGTGGATTGATTGGAGGAAACTTAAGTTTCAATTCGTCTTTATACAGTTCCAGCTCTCTTAGTGAACCAAGCGGTCTTGGAGCATTAATCTTAGCAGACATCGTTCTCTCGCGGTCATACATTTCAGGCTTGTCAGAGTGTGGACGTACTTTCTTCTGTTGTTGTGACTTATAGTATCGTTTAAAACTGTGTGTTTTATATACATACTGATATGCCAACTGGGCTGTGAAGTCATCCCTCATCACTTTAAGGTTATGTTCTGTTTTATGTTTCGTTGTTTTCTCTTGTTCAATCATATACTTCATATCTTCAACATGTCTCATATGAATATGATCATTTTTAGCTTTGGTTTGCATGTACGTCTGATTGGACATCTGTGTTAAAGCATGGTATTGTTTTTCTAGGCCATGGTAACCTCGATAGGCTGATGCTACTTGCTGCTTGGTCATCCGACCATCTTGTGTGATGTTTCTGCAAAAATAAATGTTGGTACATTAATATATTTTACCATGATTATTTATTTTACCAAGTTATATTTATTGTTACAAAAAGTGTGTGTGGCCTTTACAGCAAATTGAGGTAGCCGTTTATCTACTACCTCAGTGCCCAATGAGGGATTTTTTCAATACGGACAAAGTTTAAATCAGTCACAGCCATTGCATTTACGTGATCTTTATCATGAAGGTCAATTTGAGTTGGTGATTCAGGGCTTGACCGATTGACTTGTCTAGGGTTATAATCATAGGAAAACTTATTTTTCTTGAGCAAAGCTCTTGAGTAGCCAATGATAATAATAATCATTTAAACAATCTAGTAAAAACCAAAACCTGACAAAGAATGTTTATAATCTACCTTTTTCTAGCTTCTAATCTTCTGTATATAATCTGAAGATCAACTTCTTTTATGGTATTCTGTAAGTCAGTCATCATGGGAACACGTTGTTTCAATTTTATTCCGAGCAAAAATATTCTGATTCGCTTTGTTCTGTTTTAGTTCTGATTACATTGTTTTCGGCTTCATCAAATTGAAGCATATATTTACTTTAAAATTAATCATTGTTTAAATAATCACTTTTTCACAAAATTGTTTTTAGTATGATTCAATTTCACAATTTCACAAAATGCATAAAGTATCAGCATGACAAATAAATAACTTTGTATATGCTCCAACTAAAATCGTTACAAATAGTTTTCTTTTTTTAAAATATTTAAATGATATTTGAAAAGTACAGTTGGTGAAATTTAAAAAAAAAGGTTTTGTTTTTAAATAAAAGGAAAAAGAGAATTTTGGCCGAGTAACAAAATGTAGTAAAAATCAAAAGATCTACAAAATGATTGTTACATCAATTATAAAAGTTTGTGATTTTTATTCTTTTGTGTAAGAAAAGCAATTAAAATAAGTTAGATAAGTTACACAATGGTAAAACGTTGTACGTACTGAGTTTATAATCTATTTATCACAAAAGTTTTACCTAATTGTCTAAGAGTGAATAAAAGAATGAAGTGTGTTTAACAATAGTTTTCAATACTTTAAACCAGTTGAAAATCATTAAAGATGATTTCATAGCTAGTACGATTGTTTAAATGTCAAATTTTGTCAAACCAATTCACCATTGTTATCAATAAGTTTTAACTATTCTCTGAGCTGTTAAAATCGGGTTTGTATTTTAAAATGCACTAAAACACATTCGCTGATTCTTATTTGAACATTCTCCAAAACATAGGATATATTAGGAGTCGCTAATGGAATCAAAATGAACCAAACTCGAAGCTTGGCAAATCAAGAAATCAGTATTTATATATACTCGTATATTATTTTATTTTAGTATTAGTATTTAGGAAAGCTATTCTTCGCGAACTCAATATGTAAATGGGTACCTACAATCAAGGGTTGCTTTAATTTATAAATGGAAAGCTGGGCTAAGACAACTCCCAGCGGCTGCTACCAATCCAATCATCTGAGAAAATTGCAGAAATACAAATCAAACTTGTTTAAAGAATAGACTTTTGAGAAAAAGGTTTTTCAACTTATGAAATCGTTCCTCGCCCAGTGCGTGATCCATTTTGGTGAGCTTCCCTCATTTTGTTAGTCATTTTCAGTGGTTTAAGCACGAAAAATCCTTTCGTACTGGTGTGCTGTTACATTCAAACAAACTAACATAAAAAAAACAAATCCCCATTGCTGAACTAGTAGGATCATGTTTCTAGTTAATTGAAACTAGCGGTGAGTTTTAAATGTTAAAACTTGAAATAAGAATCTACATGATTCTTCATCTGCAAATTAAAAAACAATCCAGGCAAAACAACAATGAAAACATCTCACATTATCATTACTTTATTTTTATTATAAATTTAAAGATACATGACAATATAATTATAAAACAATAAATTAACAGACCATTGTAACAAAATCACAGTCCAACTTGTCATGTGATATGTAAAGATATTTATATATAGTGGAAACACTGAGTGAAGGTAAAAACATATTGTTTGTTTTGTCGGGTTTAACGCCGTAGCAACACAATTTATAGGTCATATAACTGCGGTCAGTCAATCTACTCACTCCTCCTAGAAAGGCTAAATCTCTGGATTAAGCTGTTAACCAACTACTTAGCGCATACTTTCGTCAGTGACCAACAAATTCCCTACATAATTAAAACTCATTGATAGGAGGGAGAATGGCCGTAGAAATAATTTCATGACCAAGCTCCACGAAAGTATGCCCCGCCCGGGAATCGAACCCATGAACCCTCGATCAGTAGACTTGCGTGCTACTAACTGAGCTAGCCGGGCGGCTGTAAAAACATACACGTGGATGACTAAAAATGAACATCAATTTTCTAGCACAGACCATTTATGAATGACTCTTTATGTATCTCTTAATAATGAAAAAGTCACAAGTGATAGTCCAAAACTATCAAGACTTAGCTGGTAACTTTTGGTTCATCGCTTCTTATAAGTATATCTCTATAACATACAGATTAAGTCATTTAAATTTCAAAAAGTATTATTATTTATTGTTCATGCATCCAAATGACCACAACATTTATTATTTATTGTTCATGCATCCAAATGACCACAACATAAGCAAAATTTGTAAAAATACAAGTTTGTGAAGTAAAACTAATGTCTGATTATTATATCCATATTTATGAAAATTAATCTGATTTCCACAGCGGAATTTGCCAATTTTTCGTGTATGTTGAAGCGAATAGCGTGTCTTCTTTTCACTTAACTCGTATGAACTAAAGAAAAATTGATAATAGCACCGTCATAACTTTTTTGCTTTTCATTTGTTCACATGTGTTAACCAACAAACAAACTAACAAATTTCCTAATTACTGAAGTAGTAGGATACTTTAAATGAAACAAGAGATGTGGTTTTCAAGTCAATTCTTAAAATATGAGTCTCTATATGAGTCCTCATGGCAAATGCAAAAAACAACCTACACAAAAAAACAATGAAAACTTCTCACATAATATTATCATCACTTTATTGTTTATAATAAATTTAAAGATACACGACAATATAATTATAAAACAATACATTAACAGACTATTGTAACAAGATCACAGTCCAACTTGTCATGTGATATGTAAAGATATTTTAATATATGGTAGAAACACTGAGTGAAGGTAAAAACAGATACGTGGACGAACAAAAAAATCATCACTTGTCTAGCACAGACCATTTATGAATGACTCTTTATGTATCTCTCAATAATTAAAAGTCACAAGTGATAGTCCAAAACTATCAAGACTTAGCTGGTAATTTTTGGTTCATCGCCTCTTATGGGTCTATATTTATAACTTAAAGAATTAAGTCATTTAAATTTCAAAAGTATTATTATTTATTGGTCATGCATCCAAATGACCATAACATAAGCAAAATTTGTACAAATACATGTTTGTGAATTAAAACAAATGTTTGATCATTATATCCATCATTATGGAAAAAAAATCTGATTTCCACAGCGGAATTTGACAATTTTTCGTGAATGTTGAAGCGAATAGCGTGTCTTCTTTTCACTTAACTCGTATGAACTAAAGGGAAATTGATAATAGCACCGTCATAATGTGTTTGCTTTTCATTTGTTCACATGTGTTAACCAACAAACAAACTAACAAATTTCCTAATTACTGAAGTAGTAGGATACTTTAAATGAAACAAGAGATGTGGTTTTCAAGTCAATTCTTAAAATATGAGTCTCTATATGAGTCCTCATGGCAAATGCAAAAAAAACCTACACAAAAAAAAAACAATGAAAACTTCTGACATAATATTATCATCACTTTATTGTTTATAATAAATTTAAAGATACACGACAATATAATTATAAAACAATAAATTAACAGACTATTGTAACAAAATCAAAGTCCAACTTGTCATGTGATATGTAAAGGCAGTTTATATAGGGTAGAAACACATAGTGAAAGTAAAAACATATATATGTATGTGGACGAACAAAAAATATCATCGCTTGTCCAGCACAAACCATTTATGAATTACTCTTTATGTATCTCTCAATAATGAAAAATCACAAGTGTAAGTCCAGAAGTATCAAGACCTAGCTAGTAACTTTTGGTTCATCGCTTCTATTGGGTATATCACTATAACTTACAGAATTAGTCATTTAAATTTTTAAAAAGTGTTATTTATTGGTCATGCATAAAATTTGTTAAAATACATGTTTGTGAAGTAAAACAAATGTTTGATCATTATATTCATCATCATGGAAAATTAATCTGATTTCCACAGCGGAATTTGACAATTTTTCGAGTATGTTGAAGCGAATAGCGTGTCTTTTTTTCACTTAACTCGTAAGAACTACAGGAATTGATAATAGCACCGTCATAATGTGTTAGCTTTTCATTTGTTCACATGTGTTAACCAACAAACAAACTAACAAATTTCCCCATTACTGAAGTAGAAGGATACTTTAAATGAAAACAAAGAGTTGGCTTGAATATTAATTCTAAAATATAATATGAGTCTATATATATGTCCTCTTGGCAAATGCAAAAACAACACAGAAAAAAACAATGAAAACTTCTCACATAATATTATCATCACTTTATTTTTTATAATAAATTTAAAGATACATGACAATATAATTATAAAACAATAAATTAACAGACTATTGTAACAAAATCACAGTCCAACTTGTCATGTGATATGTAAAGGCATTTTATATAGGGTAGAAACACATAGTGAAAGTACAAACATATAAGTGGACGTGGTGAATGATTAAAAAACTGCCAACATACCTAGTACTGGTAATTTTTGAATCACCACTTTGATAAAAAATGTTAACAAGGGATGGTTCAAAAGTATCGACACTAAGCTAGTAATTTTTGGATCATCCCTCTTAAATTGTTCTATGGGGTGAAGTTTATGAGGGATGATACAAAATTTATAAGACTATGCTAGAAAAAGAGTTCTTTTGGAACACCCTAAAATGTGACAAAAAGTTTAAATAGTGGCAAATTTAAAATAAGGCAAATATGAATATAAACAATACAAAAATACTGCAATATCATCATTTGTATACAGAACAAAGTTTTTTTTCCTTTTATTTAAAGGCAACCTGTGTGGCACTAACAAATAATGAGATGATCTTAACATTCAATTATAATAAATCTGTAGACAAAAATAGATGATATACAAAACTTAATATATTTTGTTTATTGACCTACATTGACGAGGTACAAACCAATTTGTATGCATGTTCTTTTAACATTACATTTAATTACATCTTTAATTGGAAAAACAGCATTACATTTGCATTTTACCATTTACAATTTTCATGACCACACACTCATGAAAAACAGATAAAATTAAATTTTTTGTACAATATCACAAAAATGTACATCAATATCGTAATTAAACAATAGAATAGACGGAACAGTTACTGTAATGTTAAAAAATATTGCTGAAATCACAAATTTCAAAGTTTGCCCTCTGTACACATACTTTTCAATGTATTGGTACATGTTTGTTTGTATCACAGGTAAAAATCCATACATTAGACTTCCAGATAAAGTATATTGTAGCATGAAAATGCCAGGTAAATGTTGAACTTACATCTTACAAAAAGCCATATTTAGTATATAACAATCAATAAATAACAGACAAAGATTTTAACAATAGATTGCACAACCATGACAAACAAGTAAATCTGTGAGCTAATGCTCACTAGTGATACCCCCGCAAAAATCTAAAAATATGCGACAAACAGGAAGTAGATGAGCAAGGAGCATGAAATCGCTTTACACCACATTGGACTATGGGATGAAGCAATATGCAAAGTATTAGGCTGCTGCATGTTATAGTTGCTGAGAAAACTGCGACGGAAATTTTGTAACGGACGCACGCACGGACAAGGGTAAAACAGTATACCCCCCTCTTCTTCGAAGCGGGGGTATAATGATGAAATAATATTTTAACTTAACTAAAAACTATGTTTTATGGAAGCTAAATAATTTTAGAAATAGTTTTATTTTCAAAACTTTTTACCACGTTAGATGGTAAAATTAATTATGTTCAATAATTGTGTTATATCATATTAAAAATATGACCCCTATTTTCTATAGAACTAAGTTGATGTTTTATGGCACTTAGGATTAATTTTCCACCATTGAATAGAGTGCACTTGCAGCACAAAAAACATAAACATTAATTTTGTACATGTTTAACAAGTCTCATACATAAAAACTATCAAGAGTTAGTAATAAACAATACCATGTATGATCCTCTAATCAAAAGACATCAAGAACTCAGGACGCAAGTATTTTTTATTGATAAACCGAATTTTATGCCATTCATAAACAATTTACATTTGGTTACGCACAATACTTCTATTAAACAAATCTACTTTCGTGAACACCTTAATGGTACATGTACTAGTTTATCGTTCTACATGTACATGGGACAGCCAACTTTTTCCCTCTATGGGAATAAATCACTAGAACATAATGACTATTCTTCAAGGAATGGTAAAATCTTCTGGGGTCGAGAACTGAACACAATACAACCAAAAAAGTTATTGTAAGTCAACTTAATAAATTTTGCAGTTCCAAGTCAGAAGGACAATAAACATAGCTATGATATGATATTCGAAAGGTATACTACATTCTTAATAATATTTGGAATTGATTTACCAAAAAAAATGATGGGATTAATAATGTTTCTTGCTTTTGACTTACTTTTTTGTAAGAATTTTTGTGAAAAGCGCCACTGGACTCTACTATGGAGCGGCTAACGAAACCGTTTAGTATTAATTTCTTGATTCCCTACATTACTTCATATAAAAACAAAATGCAAAGTGCCAAGCTTGTTGGTAACAGGATGCCTGTTGTTCCATTCACAAGCCACCTTTGCAAAAATAATTTAGTCAAATGTAAATGAACTTAAGAAAACCAAGTTGTGAAAATTCCATGTATTGAGTTAAAAAAGTGCAGTCTAATCAAAACTATTAACCATTATGCAAATTTAACAAGATCGGTTTCTCAAAAAATCTTGCCTTTTATAGATATGCACATGATCATAAGGTGGTTATTCAAACTTAATTTAAAATGAACTTCCATGATGTTAATGTATCATTATGTTAAATGACATTATTTAAATCCTGATTTTTTCAAGGCATTTGAATTTGAAATCACTCACTCTCAGAGAACAAAATGAAATAATGTATGTATAAGACAAAGGTCTAAAACTTGCAAAGAGACTCATTGCTTAGGACTCAGTTAAGTTCCCACACTATATTTTAACAGTAAAAACTATATGCAGATTTACAGTAATTAAGAAATAAAATTTATCATGGATTTTATTATGTATCAGGTTTTTCTATGAAGGTCTCTTAAAATGTCATTTCCGCACAAGTCTTTAACAAAAACAATTTAATTTCTTTTGAACTAAACGCTAAATAAGATTACACTAAATAAGAAAAAATTATGTTTATGTTCAAACACTGTTATAACTTTAGGGGTAACTTTTCTATTATACCTTCAATATAATGCCGTTCTATATAGAAATGTAGCCAAATAGTTTTTATTTCAATCGGATAACTGAGTGTTATAAATGAGATTTTAGAAACATTTATCTTAATTTTACAAAAAAAGACAGCCTTTTTTATCACAATCCGTTTTTAGTTACATTTTGGTTCGATTCTGTATAAATGGCATGAAGCTGGATAATCTTTTATTCAGTGCTTTGATTTAACAACATTTTGAACAGATTCACAAAGCTATATGTTAGCTGCAAACAAGCAAAGTAAAATACTGACAACCTTGGCAATGGATACATATACTATAAACCAAGGGTATTACTCTATGATATGACACTAAGCGAAGACAATGAGGTAAAATTCTAAAACAATCCCTGATTAAAGAAAAAATCACTAAACTTCAATCTGATTAAAATTATATGACTTAATGCCCCATCCTATATCCATTACAGTAGATCTGAATATTCCATCTTTTCTTTACATGTCATCTTTTTGTTAATTTGAACTATTATTTTAAAACAATAACATCTAACACTGATCTTGCATACAGTTCGACAGACGTTTTCAAGGATATATTTCATCTCTTCATTACATTTTATTAAACTCCATTATTATTCTACGACAAAATCTCTGAAAACCAAATTCCATGTTGTATTATTTCAAAATTATTCTTACATTGTAATTTGAAAATATACTCTCGTCAGTGGAAACTATCAGACTACATAACAGTAGTGAATATAAGATGTGATTTTAACGAGATTGTAAGAAGTAGTTTGTACAAAAAAACAAAACACTGTTAATATAAACAATACAATGAACTATTCCACTACAGGGGATGCTCAGGTTAACAAAAGATATATGATTTTAATATGTTTTTGTTCACGAGGGTCTTGTTGGCGTAATGGTATAACGTTTTACTATTACGTACATGATTGACCAAGGGGTGGTGGTTTCAGTGGTTTATCCGCCACACTAATACTGAATACCTCTGGAATGAAATTATTCATAATTAATGTTTACACAAACACGTTTTGTTATTTTGTACGAACTATACATGTATTCATAATGAGAGGTATTAATGTACATGATTATATGGCAATATTTGGGTCAAATATCTTAAAATGAACATGTTAAACATTTATCATACATCTGATCTATTAAACATCTTGTACTATGCTTTGAAATGGATCATAAAGCATGCTAATCAATTGGTTTTGAGATACATGTAAGTAGACAATGCAGCTTCAATAATACATGGTGAATTACATCTTAGTTAAACAACAAAACACATAATACCTAGTACTAATTGATAGATTTTCATATAATTTTTATAAAGATCTAGATTTAACATTAGAAAAAATCAGGTATTGAACTGCTTTACGTAACCAGAAAGAGATTTTATGCTAGGACTAAATAATTTTATGGAGGCATATTCACTGCTATCCTCCAAAAATAATTTAACAAAATTTTAACACATCAGATTGATTCAAAACATGTTTTTCTAATTATGAACCCTGTTAAAAATGGCTGTAGGAAGACCACAATCTTGTTTCAGCCATTTGGAATGTCTCATTGAAAGTAATACAGTAGTTATGTGTAACCTCCACACCCCGCATTGATGGCCGTGCGGATGACAACATGGAACAGAGCTGTGGAATTTTTTACAGAGGAATTTTTTCACACACAAAATAAAGGGACAATAGTCACAACAGCTGCAGGTAAAGTTGGATACTATATACGTTTTTATGGTTGTTAGTATAATAAATAAATGATGTTTTAGCCAACTTGATTACCTGAACTGACTGGAGTTGAAAGAGTAGCTTATATATATGACTAGGGTAAATATTGATGTGTCTAATCTTTAAAAATGCTTTGGTTAGTACATCCCCATAGGTTGGGGTAATTACCAGGGATCTTGTCTTCTGAATGTTCCAGCAGGGCAGACATTTTAGCAGGGATAAGCAAGGCTTAAAGTTATACTCTCCACAATACCCTATGGGCGGGGGTTACAAATGGTTGGTGCATATCAAGGCAAATTGATAAGTCCGTGCAAAAAATAGTCAACATTCATCTTTATTTATATGTAATTAGACTAGTTTGGGACACATCTAGTTTAGCGGATCCCGGAAGTAAATATAAATGTGTGTGCGCCGCGTTCTGTTTCTATGAGCAGACGCGCGAAGATAAATGCGGCTAATTTTCTGTTATTATGGGGGCTGCTGCCCCCACACCCCCGCCAATATTAAAAATGGATAACAGAAAAAGCATTTTTAAATAGTTATTACAAATAATTCATTTAAATAATGAATAAAAAACTTCATCGATAAAAACAAAATCGCGTCCAAAATTTGTAAACAACGCAACGTCCGAGCATGCGCAATAGCGGGGTCTGCTAAACTAGATTCTATCCGACTAGTTTTGCACTGACCCATCGAAATATCTCGAACAACAACCTACAAAAAAACACTTCTATCTTCTTCCATGGCCATCTTTGTTACTTATACTATATTGCAGATTATGGAAAAACTGAAACAATCTTTCAGCATCAAATGCTTTCATCTCCACCCAGTGTTCTTTATCACTAGACATATTTTTACTTCCACGTACCGACTTTGCCCAGCTGTCCTCTAGATCAGAGCTATGATACGTCACCCATTGGTGAGTTAAATGAGATAACAGTTTTTCATACAAATTAATTAAAGTTTGTTCTTTTAATGGTTTTAATTTTCCTATAACTTTCATCATGTACTCTATAGTATGTCTGATACCCTGAAATATATAATTAATTATCATGTTTTAATATTGTGATATTTTAATAAAGGACTGACAGACAGGGCACATCAAAGGATTGAAATATCAAATTAAATAGTTCTGCATAAAGAGGAGTAACAAGTAAATCTGTGAGCTAATGCTCACTAGTGATACCCCCGCCAAAATGTAAAAATATGCGACAAACAGGAAGTAGATGAGCAAGGAGCATGAAATCGTTTTTCACCACATGGGACTATGGGATGAAGCAATATGCAAAGTATTAGGCTGCTGCATGATATAGTTGCAGAGAAAACTGTGACGGAAATTTTGTAACGGATGGACGGACAGACGCACGGACGGACAAGGGTAAAACAGTATACCCCCCTCTTCTTCGAAGCGGGGGTATAAAAAGGGAAAGAAGGAGAGAAAATGGGTAGGGGGCAGCCCCCTCCTTTTCTGCTTCAGAATTGTCACTATATAATATATGTCAATGATTAATAGACTTTAACAACAACAACAAGTCTGATAATTGAGTTTTTCTACAGTTTTCTTATTGAAGGGGCAGTTAGATACACAATAGATACCGGTATACAATTTCAGCAGACAGACTGTGGAAGCCAGCTTTTACAGTCAGAATATTCTGGTATACAATTTCTGCAGACAGACTGTGGAAGCCAACTTTTACAGTCAGAATATTCTGGTTATACCATTTCTGCAGACAGACTATGGAAGCCAGCTTTTACAGTCAGAACATCTCTTGACAAGTATTGTAGTTAAACAACAGTCTGAAAGGTTAGTGGTTGGATAGGTGACCATTGGTATTACTGTTGACTCAGGGCATGTTACAGGTGAAAATGGTTTATCTGTTAAAAATAAACTTTTTCCCTATTAAACAATACAGATTAAGAATGAAACTAAGTTTTCTGAGCATAGATTGCTCAAGTCCAGAAAAAAGGGATGTATACATGCACAATGCAAAACATTACAGTGAAATCTCTCCCTGATGACCAAATCTAAGCTAATACAAAACCAGATACATGTACAATGTAGTTTAGAAGAGAATTTACATGGGGAAAGAAGTTTGTGTGGGTTAAACACCACTAAATAAGTGTTTAAAGATATCGACTGGATATGACATCAGTGGGCCACTATCACATTATAATGACCTGCTGCAGAAATATAGTGAAATAACGCCCGCTATGTTTTATATACTCAAAGAAGAAGCAATTTTATGTAAGGTATAATATATTATAATAACATTATCAAATGCAGCAGTGATCAGCATATCAATCATAAGATATGTAATAACTCACCTTTTCTACTTTATGCAGACCTACTAATGGTCCATCTATCCAATTCATTAATACATGTAAATCTTGAACTCTTAATACTGGTTCCTAAAATATACATATTTTATAAAATCATATAAAATGAAGTTAAAAGATCAGTTTGAAGTCTGCTTCCATATACAAGGTAAAGTTCAGCCAAATTGACAACTGACCCTCACAGTACCCATTTACACATAGGTGGAGTGAAGCAATTGCTGAAGTGTTCCTAGCTCAATGAAAGTAGCAGGGTCACTGGTAGAGTATGAATAAAGGACTTCTCGATGTAACCATGAGCCACACAACTGAACAACATCTCTTACTTATATAAATGACAAAATTTTCCAGCCAAATGGTTTTTAATATTGGACTCACAACACAACTTTATACAGACATAAAAACTCAAATTACTCAAATTTCTAAAATTTCCCATTTTTGAGCAATAATCTGAATGGTTTCTATAAAGATCCCAAATATTTTAAGATTATTTGTTTTTGTTAGGTTTAACGCCGTAGCAACACCTTGTATAGGTCATATAACGGCGGTCAGTCAACCTACTCACTCCTCCTGGAATAGCTAAATCTCTGGATTTAGCTGTTAACCAACTACTAATCGCATGCTTTCGTCAGTGACTGACAACTGCCCTACATAATTAAAAATCATTGGTAGGAGGGAGAATGGCCATAGAAATAATTTCATGACCAAGCTCCACAAAGTATGCCCCGCCCGAGAATTGAACCCATGACCCCTCGATCAGTAGACTTGAGTGCTACCAACTGAGCTAGCCGGGAGGCTATATTTTAAGATGAAATCAAATCCACATGCAACATGGTCATATCGTATACAGAGCATGTACAGTTGTTTGTTACATACGCATAAGCCAATTTATGGTAGCTCAGTTAGTGGAGCATCTCATTATTCTAGCAAATTTTAAAATAATAGTTAGACTAAATACTGGTAAGAACCAACCTTTAACTGGTCCAGCCAGTCCCATAGTAAAAGTCCAAGTACATGTGGATCACCTTCTGTAGCTAATTGTGTCCATGCTACATCAGATTCATTTAAATTTTCCTGAAAATTGGAAACAAAATTTTATACAATTAGTCTTTCTTTAAATAAGTACTGAAGAAATAAACAATTAAGTTCAACTACACTAAGGGAAAATAAAAAATCACATGATTTTTAAAATAACCCAAGTGTTTTTGATTCGTCCACACAATATCCGATGAAATTATATAAAAATCAGATAGGTGAAATCATTAGAATGCAATATACAGTAAGACATGTGCAATGGTAATAAATAAAAGTTTGTATTAATAGAACTCTACCTTACATAAAATAAATATTATAATTATATTATAATACTTTTAAACTTTCAACCTCACAGGAATAGAATAAAATTTACCTTTTGTGAAGTTTTATTATTCATTATTCCCTTTCTTTCCCTTTATTGAAATATAATAAGACATACCTCAAACTGAGAAATTCTATCAATCACTAATCCCTCCTCTTTATTTGAATGTCATAAGACATACACCTCTTACAGTAACTGTGAAATTCTATCATTTACTAATCCCACCTCCTTTTTTGAATACTTATAAGACATATCTCCAACTGAGAAGTTAAATCATTCAATAATCCCTCCCCCTTATTTGAATATTATTAAACATACCTGTAACTGTGAAGTTCTATAAATCACTAATCCCTTCCCCTTATTTGAATATTATAAAACATACCTCTAACTGTGAAGTTCTATAATTCACTAATCCCTCCCCCTTATTTGAATATTATAAGACATACCTCTAAACGTGAAGTTCTATCAATCATATAAGCTTCTATTTTATCAGATGATAAAGCATACGCTACTGTTTGTACATGATCTTCTGATAAATCAGCGGTCATCACTGATTGGTCAATACTGTTATTTATAGAACTACATTCACTGGGGGTTGATTCATCCATCCTTTTATACGGACTACCATTCTGATTCCTGGTACTTATATGAGCCCTCAGATCTACTGTACTGTTTCCAAACACAATGGAATCATCATCATCTTCATCATCACTTACACCAGGAGTTTTCATCCACCCACTGTTTGAACTAGTGATAGAAACTTTTTCAGAACTGTCCAGAACAGATTTTAACTTATCATTTTCTAAATCTTCTAAACTAATGCTTTTAACTCTATTTAGTTTACGGGCCAGAGAACACTTGTAACGTCTCTTGCCATTTGATAATATACTATCTTTCGATGCTGATTTATTCACAGGTGTCGTAGATCCACTTCTCTCAGAGGTTTGCGTTACAGAAGAAAAAGTTGGTTTTAAATTTCGTATTTCTTGTGTGTCAGAATGTTTTTCTAAATGTCTACTTAGAGAGCTCCCTTTCCTAGCTAATTCTAGTAACCTTTCACAAACTGTATAGATAATCTACAACATAAAAATATACACTTAAAATAAGGTATAGGCTATAGCCACCCGGCTAGCTCAGTTGGTAGCATGCAAGTTTACTGATCCAGGGGTCGTGGGTTCGATTCCCGGGCATGGCATACTTTCGTTGAGCTTGGTCGTGAATAATTTCTATGGCCATTCTTCCTCCTACCAATGATTTTTAATTATGTAGGGCAGTTGTCAGACACTGACAAAAGTATGCCCTTAGTAGTTGGATAACAGCTAAATCCAGAGATTTAGCCTTTCCAGGAGTGAGTAGGTTGACTGACCACCATTATATGACCTATACAATGTGTAGCTATGGGATTAAACCCAACAAACAAAACAATAAAATAAGGTATACAATCCCTTAGGCTGATGTCACTCAAAATTAAAAACTGATTTTTCAAAGAATGGTGTACACATGAGTACAGAATAATAAGGATATTATTCATTCATTACAATACAGTAGGAGCAGTGGTCCAGTGGTAGGACGCGCGCTTAGGGATCGAGAGGTCCCGGGTTCGAATCCCACCAGGGGCACTGCTAATTTCCTTGAGCAAGAAATTTACCTGCGATTGCTTCACTCCACCCAGGTGTAAATGGGTACCTGCGAGGGTGGTATAATTCCGCTGCGCCAATTTGTCGGCTGCACTAATAAGCGGAGTAGAAAGACTCCCCAGGGAGATTGATAGATAGATACCAGCAGCCCAGTGACCAGGGGTAATTGCTGTAAAGTCGGTGAACGTGCGTAAGCATGAAACTTAGACTATAAAATGTAATTACAATTACATTACATTATCATTTTGTGTGACACTTGATTTCATAGCTAGCGATATAAGAATTATTTGATAATAACTTTTATCTGCAATTTTTGACTAATTACCTGCCTTTCATATGCAAATAGAACAATTTCAAATACATCCATTAAAAGTCTGGGTGGACAAAGTTAAAAAATCTCACATGGTGAAAAGTTTAAAAATACAGAGTACAAACAAGTATTATTTCTAAATGTTTAGCAGCTATGACACATAGTATTGAGTTAGGGATTGTTTACCTTGAAATATAATATTTCATACATAATACAAGAACAGCATATGTAAGGTACACTTATCAGTTCTATATTTCATAATAAAACAAAGTAATTTTGATAAGCAAGCATGTAGAAATAAGTGCAATTGCCACAATCGCACAGTATAAATATATTTTGCAAGCAAAACAAGAATAATAGTGGTATAATTCAGCCAGAATGTAGAATTGACCTCAAGCAGTAACTCTGTCTGTTTCTTTTACATGTTTTCTGTTAGGGGATACTTCACAAAAATGTTATGCAACACAAATTCTCCTCTAAAATGAAGTCACTTTGAATATACATGAATATAATAATGCACTACAAAAAAAATTAATTTTAAGTTTTCATAGTATTTTTTTATCTAATAACATCTCATTTTAATTAAAAATATAAAAGTATACATGTAATAAATACCTTTGGTATATGTTTTAATCTTCTGGCTTCATAACCATGTAGTATATGTCTTTGTCTATTTAAATATTGTTGTAATGAAAACTCATGACTTCCTTTTTGTCTGTAATATAATAAACTATATGGTAAGTAAAATAGAAAAATTGAATACTTTATCTGATATTCTAACATAGGCATGTGTGCTTTCACTCTATATTTAACAATGACATGACATCATAATATATATTTTACATTGAACACATACATGGCTGTTACAATTTACCCCTCATTTATTAACTTAAAGGTCAAATAATTTTTTTCTATGTTAGAACTGAAATAACATAAAGTTTTTACTATATTTGTAGTTCAATAACACTAGTTTTGATGTGCTTATTATATAACTCCTGCTAAAGCACTCAATATTTAATTATAGCACACAAAACTTGTGCCTATGTTTTATTATACAATAAGATATAGACATCTGTATGTTATTTCTAAAGTAAAATGTATAGGTAATAACAGTTGCTGATTTTCTAATATTTCCAGTACAAATATACATCAGACTTTGCAAGTCACTCACTTATTTAATACCTGAGTACATGTTTCATACTGTATTGTCCATTTTTTCTCAACTGTCAAAGCTTGAATAATATCATGGTGACTGAATGCATGGTTTTTTGTACTGGCGGCTTATTTGTTATTAGATATATCTTGACTAAAACATAGCATACGGCATAAGCAGCTTTACTCGATCATAATACACACATTCGGAAACTCATGGATGTATTACGACAATAATTTTAACAAACGCATTCACTGTGAAATTATTCATGTTTTGACAAGTGAGAAAAAACGAACTACATGTATACAATAAAGATTACCAGGAACACTGGTCACAACAAAGCCCTGACTTTACACTGAACAAATACTATATACATGTAGATATCTGAATTAATGTATGGGGATTATCAAACAAATATTGAGTATTTAAATCAACAGGGTGAAAGTATGTCTCTGACAGTTGAATATAATTTACAATGGCAGATAGCAGGTTAGAACTCAGGACCCTAAAAAAGTGAAAGCTTACAGCAAATTGATCTCATATGTATGTATAAATTTTAATGATATATTAAATTTTGGATACATAATTCACAAATCAATTATAATTTGGTAAAAATGAATGTTATTTTAGAACCTTCATTTTTACCAAATTATAAAACTGTCAACATTTTCATGAGGAGTTATGTCAGTATTGGAAGATAGATACTAATATTTAGATACAATATTTATATAAAATCAAGATAAGATGGTGAATACTATGCCTATAATACAGAAGTGTTTCTATTGGGGTAGGAGGGGCAAAAACAAGTTGTTCCCGCCCCCTTGAAAAACATCTACAGGTATGTCTGTACAAAGTAACCAAACTAAATCATAAAGAAAAATAAATTGTGCAATATACATAACTAAGGGTCAACTAAATATATCATAAAGGTATACATGGAGTTGTCTTACTAAAGGTTGTACTATTATTCAATACTCTCCCAACTTACGGTTCACTTTTTAATATTTTCCACTGAACTTCCCATTGATTTTTACACTTTTCTTTTTTAGTTTTTTCCCAAATTCTTTATAATATTATTCTTATCTTTGACATTAACATAGACATATTAAAATGATACTTATCTAGAAACGCAGCTGTTGTGGGAAATTTGTAGCGATTTTGGACTGGTAATCATTGGATAGCCAGGTAGCTTAGCATGAGTTCCAACCACATCAACAACTTACCTTAATGTTGCCTTAAACTAGGGACAAGGGTTCAGGTCGTTTAAGTTAACTAAAGACATTAATCTAAAACATGATCTAAGTAAAACAATGTCCCTTGTTATCCTAAATGAACTACATCATTGTATATTAAGATCAATTGTAATGAGCTAAATTTCTAATATGTAAAAAAGTTATAGTTGAAATCCTGACATTATTACATTTTAAAGACAGACATACCGAAACAGCAGATTGACATAGTGCCAAATATTCAAATTTTGAAAAAAGGCACAACCTTTAGTAAGACTTTTAAGTTTATCTTAGAACTAAGATTTTACAGAGGAATATCAAGACTGATGTGGAGTAATGTAGAATAAAAATATACTTAACGAAACTTCTAATTAAGTAAACCGATTTCAATGTTGTCAAAATTTTCATTTTCAAACATTTATGTCCGATTGTTAATGGAAATATATACAGGGCTATACTGTCGTCTGCTTCTTGGTTTTCATGCTTCTTAATTGAAGCAAAATTGGTTTTGTCGAGCATTTGCAGAAAAATGGAAATGCGCACGTGCTTATTGTCAGTGCAAAAATTGCACGTTGTCAGTTTTAGTGAAAATCATTAGTGTGTTGATATGCACAACGAAAAATCAAGAAATGGCTTGAATGTCGCTTCAAGAACGAGAAATTGCCATAGGTCTTTTGCCAGACGGTGCGTCACCTACAGAATAAGACTTCTAATTGCTTATTTTCTGTTCAATCAAAACAATTAGAAAATCTTCCCATATCAACGCATGCGCGACAAAAATGGTTTTGCATTGATAAAGTAACATGAAAACCATGAAAACAAAGGTCAGTATGGTCCAAAACACATTTCCATCATCGATCAGACTTTAATGTTGAAAAATAAAACTTCCTACAATACTGAAATCGGAGTACTTAGAAGTTTCGTTAAGTATAGTAGTTAGTACATAGTATATAAACAATTATAGATCTACAGAGTTTATCATGTATATATATTTGAATACCTCTCAACTCCACGGTCAGCTCTGTAACATAATCATGCATTTATTTTGTAATTTAATCATGCAGAATTTAACACATTATTCATGCAATCATTTAACAATAGACATGCAATTTATAAATTAATGAAGGATCATCATATAACATGCAAGGATTTAAACATACAAAATGACATACAAAAAAAATCATTTTAATACAACAATGTTTATGATTATAGTCAAAGCTAAATGTTCACAGATTTCAACTTAAATACTGTTGTTTTTAAAAATCACAAAACTGTATAGAAACATTTTGGAAAACCGTAAAGAGGCCAATATGGAAGATTGGATTTATCCAAATGTGTAGCCTCTTAAAATAAAGTCTCTATTATTATAATTATTATAATTATATCCGGCATAACCCACACCGGACACCCATAACCACCCGTCTGCCCAACCTCCAGCCCACTGGTGTTTCGCCAAACTATAAATCAAATTTTTCGTTGAAAAATCCGGCTATAAAATAACTAAATCTGTGAACATACAGCTTTAATGATAATAATGATATAAGATACAAGCGTAATTACATAAATTTGCTAACTCATTGTTATGTTTTATGGCAACATGATACTTATTATTAAACAATCATAATTTGATGCATTAGTATAACTGAGCTTATAATGAACAAAAAATTAGTTATGTGCCAAAATCCTGCTTACTTAATTACTTGTACTGTTATATCATAACACAGTAAACTTGACCCTTTGACCTTTAGGGACCCCTAAAAAAGGATCAATGATGAAAAAGGCAGTTAAAAAAAGGTTCCAAAAGTAGTCATGGCTTTAGGTATCTTTCAGCACAAGCACAATTTATTAAGTTATAAGGTAAAAGTCATTTCTCAAGTCAGACATTTTTTTCCTTATTTAATAGAGGCTGTTTACAGGAGCTTTCCCTCTTGAAATTTTCATTAAAAATAATGCAGTTTTCCCTAAATTTAGAGTTAACATTGGTTTTTTTTATCCCCTATGCATGAATTTGCTATAAAATTTCCCCTAGTGTTCTATGTGAAAAAAGGCCCCAGGCCCTTTCCCTAAATACTTAAAAAAAGCCCTGCAAGTCCAAAATTCCTGTACATTGGACTTCACAAAAGTTCATAAGTAAAATGGTCCATGTTTATGCATTTTATAAGATAACAGTCCCATAGATGTCAATTGATCAAGGGATGCAAGAATAGGAGCTTGGTCAGAAATATCTTGAACTTAAATTGTATGGAAAATTGGACCAAAAACAATGTTGTCTTAAAAATCTCCCCAGTCAGGTAGATTAAAGTAATTTTGAACCAGGGGGGGGGGGGGATTATCAAGATTCTTGATCTAAGCTAGAATTGAGAATCTTGATACACTCTGGGAACAAAAATGACTAGTGGTTAACTCACTTGTAATATTTCTTTAAAAGTTATTTTACCATACACATTTTTCTTTTCAAACCAAAATACCTATATATGGTTATAGACTAATTATACTAAAAATTGTATTGTAAATAGCCACAAAGTACAATTTAGACTTACTTTGAAGCATATACTGTTCTAAATGGTTGTAAATATTGTTCAAATTCTTCTATAACTTGCATTTGTTGACGTGTTTGTATTGAATTTGGTCTGAAAACATACAATAATGCATAATTAGACATACTGTAAAACCAGCCTAACAGTGCAGGTTTGTTTAAATAAAAACCTTTTTCTAGAATAATTAAATTTGTAATTTTAATTATATAACATACATGTAGAAGAAATCTCAAGATAATTTGATTCAAAAACTTCTTGGTCCCTTTTTTGTTAAGAAAACTGACTCAATCATTATAATTAACAGCAATTTTATTTTTAACTTTGCTCTAAGTAAATAGACTTTGAAGCAAAGTCTATTTCTAAAAAGATACTTTTAAAATGCCAGTAGCTACATTTAACTAAACAAAAAGAAAAGTTCCATGGGTTCAACATGCAACATTGGTCTATTGCAGTTTTTTATCAGTCAATTTGAATTTTAGTCAAATCAGCATAAATTGCTCTCTTCTGCTTACAGTATGACCGTGTGGAATGAAATACCTTACGAGATAAGAAATATATCAAACATTAATTCATTCAAGTCTTCATACAAAAAACTTTTTTGTCGTAATAACTAGATTTTCTGTTCTGCATACAGACTATAAAGAGGCATAATTCTTATGTGAGTTTATTTTTGAGTTATGCTCCTTTATACTAGTTGAAGTTGTATATGTATGCATATCCATAAATGTAGTATGAGTTTAAATTATTTAAATTATGGTATATTTATAATTTTTGAGTATATTATTGTGAGTGTCTGTCTTTATAAATATTTTGGTATTGTTTTTGTCTTCACATGTCTGTCTTAGTGTCTTGTCTTCGTTAGTGTATGTATGTGTTCAAGAGATTTTTGTACTTTTAGTTAAATTGTATGTTGTTGATGCTTTTTTTTTTAAATTTCATATTCTGATAAATGCAATTTAATTTTTGTTGAAGGCCATTTGAAATTAAGGCATACGTTGTAGTTTTACTTTATATGTCTAAATGTTATCTTCAGAAAATAAAGTTATTATTATTATTATTTCATTTATGGACATATTTACTTATCTTGTATACACTGCAATTCTATTATTCCAACAGACATGCATGCTTTTCTTATAAAACACAGTACTAAAATTAGGACAGTAAAGTTCCAATATAAGGACCATTAAGACTGACTGTCTTAATAGCAAGCAGAATGATCTTAACACAGGGGCCTTGTCTTTTCAAATTGGAATTTGGGAAATTAAAATCGTCAAAAGTGCATTTTTTGCATTGTCATACATTTGGTACAAAAAATAGTAACAAATGGACATTTTGCAGGATGACAATCTTGTGACCAATTTTTTTATTTTCAGTCTTGTCTAAAAGGTATTGATGGGCATAGTCTGCAAGACTGAATGACATTTCCTGCAAAATTGATGTAATGACTTTGTTTACCCTAGATTTAAACGATTGAAAACAAATAATAACCTTAAAATAACCTAGGTGTGCTTTACAACTGAACTTAACTGTATGTTATATATATGTTGGTGCCTATGTCATGGTAATTGCTCAAACAAATAATTAATAAAATAATGAACCAACCTTTTTTCTCTAACATAATGTATAGCCTCTCTACCAGAGATTCTATTTGTAAACACAAGATAACAAGCAATTATAACACCTGTTCTACCTGAAACAATATAGTTATATATACAAGTTCTATAGTCATTTAACAACTAATACGGTATACAAGAAGTTGCTTTTCACTGATTTCTCTTTTCAAACAAGTAGTTCAATGACATAAAACAGATCATACAAAACTACTATTTTTCTTTCCCAGAAAACCATTAAGCCTGAAGTTTGATCGTTAGCTCTAAATCCTCCACACACAAAAATTGAGTTGAGCAGTTAACCCCCAGAACACTTAGGCCAAATTGCTACTCTGTCACACAAAAAGTATCAAAATAAAAGTATTCTAAAAATGTCCCATTCCATTAAAATGACAAAAGGTAGATTTTTGGCCAAGAAGGAACAAGTAATAGTTCATTAGAGCTAACTAGTTAGCCTATAGTAATTTATTTTTAAATTACATTTTTTATAGTCTAAGTTTCATGCTTATGCACATTCACCGACTTTACAGCAATTACCCCTGGTCACTGGGCTACTGGTATCTATCTATCAAACTCCCTGGGGAGTCTTTTTACTCCGCTTATTAGCTCAGCCGACAAATTGGCGCAGCGGAATTATACCACCCTCGCAGGTACCCATTTACACCTGGGTGGAGTGAAGCAATCGCAGGTAAATTTCTTGCTCAAGGAAATTAGCAGTGCCCCTGGTGGGATTCAAACCCAGGACCTCTCGATCCCTAAGCGCGTGTCCTACCACTGGACCACTGCTCCTACATATAGTATGACAAAGGCTTTTGTATAAGCTGCCTGCTTATAATGAAACAGAAAGAAACAAGTAAATCTGTGAGCTAATGCTCACTAGTGATACCCCCGCCAAAATCTAAAAATATGCGACAAACAGGAAGTAAATGAGTAAGGAGCATGAAATCGCTTTACACCACATGGGACTATAGGATGAAGCAATATGCAAAGTTTCAGGCTGCTGCATGGTATAGTTGCTGAGAAAACTGTGACGGAAATTTTGTAACGGACGGACGGACGGACGGACGGACGCACACACGCACGCACGCACGGACAAGGGTAAAACAGTATACCCCCCTCTTCTTCGAAGCGGGGGTATAATAAGCTATCTAATACAAAGCAGATAGTTCATACCTCTACCAGCGTGGCAATGTACGGCAACCTTTCCTTGTGATACAGCAAACTGCATCACTTTAACCATATCTAATATTGTACTAAGTGAGGCAACACCATAATCTGGCCTGAAATAGTGGGAAAATATACATACCATTGAATTTAGACACCCATCTTAGACATATTATGATATAATGAATTTTCTCATAGAAAATTTCATACTAATGATAAATGGTAGTCCCCCTAGCTAGCTCAGTTGGTAGCACACAATTTTACTGATCCAAGGGTTGTGGGTTTGATTCTTATGTGGATTCTTTTGTGAAGTTTGGTCATGAAAAACATTTCTATTGCCCGCTCTCTCCTACGACTGATTCTAAATCAGGGTTTTTGCAGAAGCTTTCAATTCTAAATACTTATTATTGCATTTTGATTATTCTGTGAATACATGTACATTTATATTTTGTTTGGTTCTACCAATTACTGCAGAAAAGCATAAATAAAACTCAACTTGTGGTCAGCATAAAAATGGTACTTTGCATTTAAAAAAAGGAACAAGAAACTTGGCTCATACATTTAATGATTAATCAATAAACTTACCAGCCAAAATTATAGAAGAAAACTGAAATATAAAAAATAAAATACACAATATAATAATTTGGATAAATCTCTAAACGAAAGAAGAGCTATACACCAATCAGAAATGAAACAATTATATCATAACATAAACTAATCTCTCAGAGGAAGCAGAGTTTAGTACCATATACTAGGATCAAATCTATAACCTCTTGTGTGCTGGTCATTGCACCTTTTTACAAAAAATCTTACAAAAGAAGTTATTGTAAGTCAATTTCATAATTTTGCTGTTCAAAGTCATGATATAAAAATAACTATGATATGATATTTAAAAGGTATACAATATTCTACATAATTCAATAATATTTGGAATTGATTGGCCGTATTTAATTAAATGTTTCTTGCTTTTTTGACTTACAATGACTTTTATCATAAGATTTTTTGTGAAAAGGGCCTCAGTCAGGAGTAGTAGAAAAGTGGTAAAAGCATGCTCAGAAAACAAAAGGTCTCCGATTTGAACCCTACCAGGGGCAGTGCTTACTTCCCTGAGCAAGATCCTAAATCCTGGTAACAGCCAACTGCAGCATGAAGCCAGATTGTTTTCTATTCAATGAAACAGGACTGCACATCATGACAATACATAATAATCACTTAGTTTATTCTCAATCATTTTACCTCCATTGCAAAACAAGTTCTTAGATATTTAGATGAATCACATTCAAGTCTGTTTCATGGCCCCTCAGTACTGAGCTAGTAGGATAAAGTTTCTTGCTAAAAAAACAAAGTAGGCTTTAGATGCGTTTTAAACCCAAGCAGATCTGACTATCCAATAATTAGCAGTTCAGTGTCCCAACCACTCGGTCACACCCACTCCTAAAGCAATCCAATAAATGGACTGATTATATTAAAAAATAGTGTGCAAGTACTATATAGAGAGTCAACTCATGGTATTGTTCGAAAATAACTTGTCAAACCACTATGTTCTTTTTTTTTGGGGGGGGGGGTAACGCCGTGGCAACACCTTGTATAGGTCATATAACAGCAGTCAATCAATCTACTCATTGTTCATGGAAAGGCATAATCTCTTGATTTAGCTGTAAACCAGTGATTAGCTGCATACTTTCATCAGTGACTGACAACTGCCCTACATGATTTTGAATCTGTGGTAGGAGGGAGAATGGCTATAGAAATTATTTCATGACCAAGCTCTAGGAAAGTATTCCAAGCCCAGTAATCAAACCTGGGACCACTTGAACAATAGGCTTGCATGCTATTGACAGAGCTAGCAGGGTGGGCAAGGGAGTCAACTGATGGTAGTGTTTAACTTGTCAAACTACTATATTCTTACTTACCTCCCTTTTCCATAAATAATTGAGGATTATATAAGAAACCACTAGGGTCAAGTTTATGTGGTCCACAATCTGCATGTTCACCAGATATTTGTAGATTTATTATAGATTTTATACCATTACTGAAATCATGTATAAATGAATTATAATAATCATCCCCTTAAAGCAAAAATGTACCATCTTATATAAGATTTAAGAACAATTAAGTACCTTTTGGCATTAAGGTAGCAATTATAATGTAGTAAATACTTAATTGTTTTAAAATAAAATCTTGCATATTTTCTAATCACTTTGGACAATCATGGGCTTAAATTTTTACAAGTACAAGCTCTATTTAAATATTATGTTGTATAGTAATAGACAAATTATCAATTAGCCTGGGTATATGAAATTAGTAATTGTCAATAGACAGAATAAATTTCAATAGTTCCAAGCTTCGAGCTAGTGGGTTTTGGTAATGACTGACCCTGGAGTCAGAATCTTGGGTTTCCAGTTCTAAGCCATAGGTGGATTCGGGGGGGGGGGACCTGGCATATGCCCCCCCCCCTAAAATTGCCCAAGCAAAGTTTTTTCTATCATAAAATATGATATTTATAGAAAAATATATATATAATGTAAAAAAAAGTTCACACACTACACATGCAATACGTTACAAGACTGGGAGCACACTATTACAATGACAAAATGTACAACGATTCAAAAACAATTCCTTCTAATTATTTGTGATGATCCAAGGGCTGTTTGAAAATTAAAAAATATAACTATAACCCCAAAATTAATAGGGGTTATCCAAGAAGGATAGACTATCTACACAGAAGATTTTGTGACTTTAGGTACATGGTTTCTCAAGATACAATCAGAATAATTGTTCTATTGAATGCCCAAATGACATTGACCTTTGACCTCTAGACCCCAAATATAAAAGGGGTGTTCCTTGTCTGGTAGACTATCTACACGATGGTGACCCTTAGTACAAGGCTTCTGAAGTAATTGTTCAAAGACAAACTGACCCAAAATGTCATTACATAAATATGACCCAGGCATAGCATATGCCTTCAAAAAATTAAACTTACTTACTCTAAGAATTGTTGAACTATATTATGTTTTTTTATGCCTTCATTTGAAGGTCTTGCCATAGCTAGTATATTATCTGTTACCCTATAAAATACAAATAAATCACTTATCTCAAGATTTAAACATTTCAAACAAAATATATGAACTTCCTTATTGTTCATCCAATCAATACAATACAGACAAACCTTAGTGTGTGGTCACTAGTAATAAACAATATCCTTCATTTATTGGGTTTACCCCGGTGTCATTACAATTTATGGTCACTTTACAATGAACAGCTTACCTAACCTAGCTTTCCAGGACCATTTTTTATGACAAGTGTTCATCTACCATTCATTTAACATTTATTCATTTATTGGAGTTAATGACATGTCAACACAATTTAGGTCATTTTACAAAGTCCAGCGCACCTAACCTAGCTTTCCTGGACCATTGTCTATAACCAGTACTCAACTACCCTTTCACAAGGCCGGAAACTTCTCCATATTATCTAATCAATGGAGGAAAATCGACATTATTGTCAAATTTTAATGGAAGGGTATAACCTTCCCGGGTGGAATTAGAACCCACACCCCCTCGGGCACAAGATTCCAAATCCCAGCGCGCTACCAACTGCGCTATCAACCACCTACCATTCAGCCACACCAAAAGCTTCTCCTCATACCACGGCATATAAATTTAGAAAATGGACATAATTGTTAGATTTTCGTGAAAGACCAGGGTAAAATCAGTTTGGATGAGGCTCAAACTAGCATCCCCTTCAAGACAATGAATTCAAAGTTCTGCTCATAGCCTACAGTGTCATAGAACTAAGTATATCCTATGTTAAGCATCAAAGAAAATATCCCTATAATTAAGTCACATTGCAATTCACACGTGACAGGACTGGTATATAGCAGTCAACTGAGCAATTTTGTTCAGCATAATCATTTAATCAAGTCATTGTATTTATGGACTAAAACAAGACAATAATCATTGCATAAATGATCTTGAATTTGTTAACATCACCACCAGTTAAAGTATTTTGTTTGGTCATGTGACATAAATGTAATTCTTATATGGTGTTTACATGTGTCCGAGCACATAATAGCCGAGGAGTTCGAAATGATTTTTAACTCTCCTTTTCTAAATTCTAAATTGAATAAATTACATAAAAACACAAACCATTGTGAGTACAGTCCCTTTATTACTGTCTCGTTCTCCTCCCATCCTTCACCACTACAATATTTACATTTTTTACCTCCACAAAAGAGAGCACATTGTCTCTCAGGAGAGATCAAGCCTCTAGCTGTCTCAGATGTTTTACTGTATAAACCTTTAGGTTTGCTTCCTGAAACAAGGTATGGTACAATGTATTCAAACTTCTAATAAACATATATGAATATATGATTTATGTAGTAGTTATTATTCTAGAACTCTGAAATGGGCAGGGAAACAGGAAATAGGGCAGTGTGTATCACAGGGTTGATGTTTCAAAGTCACAATTTCTGCATAGCTAAATAGAGCAGGGAAGACAGAAAAAGGGAAGGGAGCAGCTCCCTAATTTTCTGCTTTAGAATAATGACTAATATACATAGTGGTTTCTAATTCATAACTGTGCCTGCTGCCTATGGTCTCTTGTGCCAGAGTACATTTAACCTGTCTAATCAACAAGTCTTTTTCATCTGATGGTAGGTGACATCAGAATCACAGATGCTGGTTTTATCGTGTAGATGCATGCATGTTGTCCTTGCTGGTCCATATAAGACTATTTAAGAGAAACATCACAGTGTGAGTAAGAGTAAAGTATAACCTTTGTCGTGCAGCCTTCTACAGAACAAATCTTCTGCACAACAACAGCTTTTGATATATCCCTTAGGCATAATTATTATTGAATTTGGCCTCTGCTGAGTAACCACCTATGAACAGCAACATGTACTTAAGTCCCTCCCAGTGGTAGTTGCTTTCAGGGTAAGGTTGTTGCAGCCATTTTGACCTTTAAGAATGGGAATTCCCAACTGTACACTTAAACTAATGGAAATTTTAAAAAACTTGAATGTTCATCAGCTACATTCCTTGGTCATATTTGACTGTTCTAGTGTTGTCTAGGATTAATAGGATATCAATTATTATACATGTATATCAATCTATTTGTGAAAGTCACCAAAGACATTCAAACTTGGCAATTTTATATGGAGACAAAGAGCGGAATATTTCACCAGAGTTACACCTATTACACAAACCATGAGAACTACAACAGTGGAAACGTGGTGGAGTGTTAAGCTGTATACATGAGAATCCTACAAGATATACCTTTGACACTTTCATTTTGCCAATCTAGATCTTCTTCACCAGGATGTTGATGTTCATCAGGGTCTGGTTCCATGTTTAATTACACATTTAATAGTCTTTCTATTTGCTGGTTCCCATCATCTGTAAATAAAAAAATACATTTTATGGAGCTTGAAGCATCATTCTCAAATGACATTTTGCTGGTTTTTTTTTCATTATTTTTATCATCACAGAAACAGTTCAACCCATTCCCTAATTATCACATTCTTATTACTTGTAAAAATGTACCATGATTACCATGAATATAATTATCAATCATTATCATCCTTAGACATTGTAGTGTTGCCTAGTACTTGTTCTAAAGTAGACTATAAAGCCCAACCCTACAATAATTTTCACTTGCTCAACCATATTCTCTCTACAGCAAAAACCTGAACTGTCAGAGCTTAAAAAGATGAACTCAATCTCATACCACTGATACACGCCATCATTATATCTGTTGTCCTAATTTGCTGCCTCCACACCCTTTTTTAAAATGGATGCAACCCCAGTCTAAAAAACCACTACCTTTGCAGCATATCACAAAAATGTCACAGACAATGACATTTGGTCATATACAAGCAGTACTATTAGCGCTTTGATTGTTTTCTACCTCCATCCTCAGACAATCTCTCAATAACTCTACCTATAATTATCATATTATCTAAAACAAACTTCTTGATTTAATAAACAAAAGTAAGTCAGTTTCCTATCCTCAGAAAAAAATGTTAAATTGGACAAATTTTTGGAACAAAAGTTCTTGAGGAGTTCTCAAACACTGTTCTTGAACAGTGCATGTTATGTTCAAGAGTAAGAGTTTTTGAACAGGTCATGATCTGTTCAAGAGTAAGAGTTCTTGATAAGTTCAAGAACAGTTTTTAAGAACTCTCAAGAACTGTTTGTTCCTAAAATTTGTCCAATTTAACATTTCTTAAATTATGCAGTTGAACAGTTCATAAACATTTAAGGAGCAGTTCAGGTACAATTCTTGAACTATGTTCTTGAACAGTTCAAGAACTTCACTTGAACTGTTTTTTAAGGTTTTCACAGGGGAATACATTTCCAGTAGGCCCTTACCTAACATAAAACATATCGGGAGAAGTAATCTTAAAAATCTCATCCTTATCAAAAAGTGGCATTATTATCTCAACCAAAGCCAGGTTGAATTCAGACAATTTAAACAAAACACAACAAACCAAACACAAATTTCAATAATTTTTAGCCTACCTTTTTAACACTTACAGTATTTTCCACAAGAAATGTTAATAAGATAGCATTAAAACATCAGCCAGTCACAATCTATGATTACCATGTATCATAAGGTTATAGTTTTCCATTATTAATGAATATTTCATAGATTGTTATAAAAGAATTAGCTATTTTAATGAATTATTTATCAGATTCAATAAAAAGTTGTACATGCATTAATAAAATATGATATAGCATATTGAATACATATTTGATAATCTTTCCATACAGTATTGTATAAAAAATCAATTATGCAGGTAACCTAATTTCTGATTGTTTTTTTTTATCCTCAGTTGAGAGGCATTCATCATCATATTACATCCACGAAAGGATCAGAAATACATAAATATTGCATCAATATAAGGAGAGTGGAATAATTAACCCAACTTGTCCTACTTGTACATTTTTACTGAGGTAAAGAGTAATAAAAGCCGCTCGGCTAGCTCATTTGGAAGCACGCAAGTCTACTGATCATACTGTCTTGGGCTCGATTCCTGGGTGGGGTATACGTTCGTCGAGCTTGGTCATGAAATTATTTCTACGGCTATTCTCCCTCCTACCAATGTTTCTTAATCATGTAGGACAGTTGTCAGTCACTGACAAAAGCATGCGCCAAGTAGTTGGCTAACAGCTAAATCCAGAGATTTAGCCTTTTCAGGAATGCCTGTTGTCAAGGCGTTACACCCAACAAAAACAAACAAACAAAACAAGAAATAATTAAGAAAAAGGAACCAATTCTCAAGCCCCAGTTAAATACCTGATTTTCATGATCAGTCCATTAAACTTTCATCAATTTCATAATTTGCAATTCGATAAATAATTAAAATTTCAATCCAAGAAATAAAAACATCAAATTTAAATAAATGAAAATTTGATTCTGAAAAAAGTTCATTTTATACAGTACAACTAAATGTACAGTAACAATTAAGGATATAGGCTTTCTATACGAGAATAACTAAAATATATTGTTAACAGGTATGTAATGATCAGGGAACACAGATATTGTTCTTCGTGTGTTTAAGTCTGCTTTATTATGTCAGTACAGACCTTATCTACATTATATTAAGGCGAGACATTAGTCCTGACGACTGCTATTTGAATAGAAGTATATTATATGTAAATATATTCATCTACATTGTAATAATATCAATAATAAATGGTACATGACATGTGATTAGTTTGTAGTCCAAATGAAATATAATATTTGTCTTTTCAATTTGACCTTTCAGTCTAAGTTGGCAAGTTTTAAACATTTTTAAGTTAGAATGAAATGCTGATTTTAAACATAAAATAATGAACATGTTAATATTTCTAATTAAAATATTTCCACACTATATAAGTTTTTTTATTATAAAGTCAAAATTATATGCATGTATATCATTTATAATTGAGTGTGGGATCAATTGCATTAAAGGAACCCCCTAAATTATGGTAAACTTTTAACAAACCTGCAAAAATGTTTTCTTTATAAAAATTGCTTTTTTTAATGTGCTTTTAGTGCTTTTGCAGCTGTCTGCCATCATGATCTTAGATTAATTTCAAACTTTAAGAAAAAGTAAATAAAGTTGTTTGTTTGTTTGTTTGGTTTTAAACTCTAGCAACACATTGTATAGGTCATATATCGGTCAGCGGTCAGTCAACCTACTCACTTCTCCTGAAAAGACTAAATCTCTGGATTTAGCTGTTAACCAACTACAAAGCGCATACTTTCGTCAGTGACTGACAGTGACAGCTGCCCTACATAATTAAAAATCATTGGAAGAGAGAGAATGGCAGTAAAAATAATTTGATGGCCAAGCTCCAGGAAAGTATGCCCTGTCCGAGAATCGAACCCACAACCCCTCAATCAGTAGACTTGTGTGCAACCAACTGAGCTAGCTGGGCGGCTGTTTGATAAATTAATCAATACAGAGTTAATATATATATACAAAACTCACTTAAGTTTATCAAATATTTTCAATTGAAATGTGTCATACATTAAATGAAACAGAAATATCTCAATCACCAATTCCACTAAAGTTAAAAGCCTTATATTAATATTAAATAACATTGTTTTTAAAACTTAAACGTGGTAAAATGCAAATCTAATATTAATATGTAGATGACAACCTAATAACAATTCAAATACATATGTACCAACACGGTTCAGACACACCACTGTTGCTACTTAATAGATAAAAGTTAAAACTTACAATTGTAAGAGAGAATCCTTCAAATGCACTTGTAATTAATGACACCAAAAGTCACACAACATCTAAAGACTTAGATGCCAATGTTGTACAATGATGAATGTTGTAGTGTACCTTAAACCACATACATTTCAATGTCGCCTAAATAATAAGAAAATTTTAAAATGCCAAACATACCTAAGAAATTCTACCTTAAATAAGAAAATTCCGATACAAAAATGTAACAACCTTATTCATGTGCTCTCAGCTATAACTTATATTTCTGTGGCTTAATACTTCCAGAATTTTCCAGACAAAAATATTACACAATAAAATCCAAACAACATCTTAAAATGTCAAATCTAAATTCATAACAAATATAAAACAAATTCCAACACTGAAATAGCTTTATAACAAAAGTGTAGTATCTGGATATAGTCGTATCATCTTAGTTAGGAATGCTGCATGACTATTTTAGTAACAATAGCCTTAATACCAATATAGAAAGCTTTTCTAAGAATTATCTGAAGAATATTTTACATCATTGAATGCATTGATTGAAAAAGTGTGGATCAAGAAACATTTATAAGGGGGAGGGGGTTTCAACAAAATTAAAAGGAATTGATTTAGAAATGTTTATATAAGGGGAGGAGTTCAAATCAAACAGGAGTGGTCTTACTTTGTTAACAATTTAAGTAAATGGGTCAATTTCCTACCAATATTTTGGATGTTCTTTTTTCACAAATAACATCAAAAATGAAGGCATATGACCAGTAGAATTCAAGATAATGGATTATACCAATTGATAAAATAAAAACTGTTTGAGCCCAGAGTAATCTTAAAGAACAATATTGACATTATAATATGCTAATTTACATCAAACACTCAGGCTGCCCCACCCCCAATCTATCATGCCAACAGCCTATAGCTTTTCAGTAATAATATGTTAAATAACTTGGATCTGGATTAATGCATCCAGTAGAACAAATCTTCTCTGACTGAAAAAATACAGGAGTTCAGAATTTTTTTTATACAATTCAATTTGGTTAAAGATAACATTTGTAAAGATAAAATTTGATCATTGTAGGGGAGGTCCAGACCCACCTGACCCCACCCCCATCTGTCCTGGATCCATCAATATATATTGAAGTGTATTCTAAGATATAAATATTTCATCAACAAGTCAAGGTAACAAAATATCTAAGGTAATGAATCAATACAATCTCTATAAATATTCTATAAACAGCATTGGTTTACTTATAATACTCACAGAGCCCCGCCCTTCCAGGAATCTTTAGAGAAAAGTTCCATGATTAGCCATTCTAGCATAAGTGTTCATAGATTAAACATTGTTTACATTTCTTACGTAAATATTTCAGAATTTCAAGTAGGAGTTTGAAAAATAGAAAAAGCAGTATAAAGTGCAATTGTCTGGCCATATTTAAAGAGAGATATTACTTAGTAAGGCATGGGTTTTTGTTATAGGCACCTTTTCAAAGTCACATAATTATGACAGATTGTTTACTGTATCATCAGTACTTATACTCCCATCCCTAAGTCTGTGCCTAAGACCTCTAAATCTATCATTAAGCCAGGCTGGAAAGACAGAAAGCCAGTCCAGCTGAATGCAAGTTCAGAAAGCAGGACTCAACATTAAAGGTTGTCCTATTGCCCCTGACGACCTATATTTGGGTAAGCACAACTTGTTTCTGCTAGTAAACAACTGGTTTGGGAAATAAAACAAAACTGGTGGTCAAACCAGGCAACATTATGTAAGTTTAAAAATAATGTAGAGCCCTAGAAAGAGAGCAACATTTTTGACCACACAGGGCACTCATTTGGCATATTTTGGGACCAAATATAGGCTCCATTCACCTCTCAAAATCATATGTATTTTTTCCCGGTCTCAGAGAAAATTTCCCCTCCAAATTAAAAAGAAATAAAAATGACTGCTGAAACTTTGTTTGTTATTTATATTACTAATGTACATAAACATTTTTGGAAACCAAGAGAAAAGAAAAAGAAAATGTGACTGGTAAAAGTCACAACTGTAAAATTAAGGTAGACAGAAAAATTTCCCCATATTGTCTTGAAACGACGCAAAATTCCTCTTCCTGAAGGCATGGGTACCTGTCCCCAAAAGTTGTTTAGTGCCCTGCTACAGGCTGCTTCTTACTTGCAAACATATATTTTCTCATAAATAAGAATGCATTGATCTTGACTCAAACCAACAACCCAATACAAACAATCAAAATGTTACTGTCGCTTGAAGACAGAAATCTTTATCACTCAAATGCCAACGTGGAATCAAATACTTAAGGAACAGAACAATATTGTTATAGAATTATAAAACTAATCAATACATACATATAACACAGTAATCATGGCTTATATCAATATTACTATCTGTTAGATTCAAGTAGCTTCTCTATTCTTTATCATAAATGTCACTGTATCAAGTAGAGTTATAAGAGACAATACTATACTTGATTGATCGATTAAAACAAAGACATTAACACCTGCAAGAAACCACCTTGTCTTAGAACTTAACCTGACTTAGTCTGTAAGTCTATTAGATTCTTCTGACACCAATTAGACCTATCACTGAATGTGATAAATACCCCCAAATGGATACTTGTCAAAAAGTTAGGTGCAGAGCAGACAAGATTTTTCATCAAAGGGGCCATAAATCTAATCAAAATCAATGGATCGTAACCAAAATGGGATATGCACATGTCTGCCTGATATCTTCTGGTATATGTGTGAAGTTTGAATCAAAACTGTAAAATAGGTGCGGAGAAATTGAGAGGAAACAATAAAGCTACAGATGGACCGACCTGAACCAACAGACTAACCAACCAACCAACCAACCCACCGACCGTTTGACCAACCAACCCACCCATACCAATCCACCCACCAACCCATCCACAAACAATGTTTTAGGTTATTTTACGACATCCAGCGCATCTAACCTAGCTTTCCTGGACCCTTGTCTATAACCAGTACTTACCTACCCTTCCAAAAGGCCCGAAATTTCTCCATATACCTTATTAATGGAGGAAAATTGACAATATTGTCAAATTTTCATGGAAGGGTATAATCTCCCCAAGAGGGATTCCAACCTGTACCCCCTTCTGGACACTTAAGATTTGAAATCCAGGCGTGCTTAGCCAACTGCGCTACATATCTGGGTTAGATAGTAATGAAAAAGGTCAACATTATACAAGAAGGTTTAAATTAGTTATACCATGTCTATAAATAAAAGACCAAAAGTTAACCTCTCTATATTTATTTGTAATTCTATTGATCTATAACATATATCAGCTGGTCAATCAACTATATAATCATTATATAATCTTGATTATAAAGAAGCTTACATGTCATTCACTGGTTCATTAATACACTAATAGAAAACCACAGAAATTATATATATACACGTATACGGTATATTTACCACATTTTTTAAGAGCACCCCTTTCCATGTATAAAACATATTCAAAGGTGCTTTACAATAAACGTAATATTACAATAAAAATAATAAATAATACAGGATATAAACATAAGATAAAAAATGGAAATAGAAAAACATAGGCAGAACTTAAGAATATTAAATAAGTGTATAAGTAAAACAAGTTGGATTGTAAAAACACCATATATAAAAGATAACATGTCACTCTAATGAAATGTTTGACTTAAATATAAAAAAAAAATTCAATAAAAAGTCACACAGTATCACACAGGAATTGACCACATTTCCTTTCAAAATTGTTTACAAGCAAATACAGGTATCCGATTCCTTAACTTGACAAAATAATCATTAATTTATTTTATAATATTTTCACATGATACAACTATGTAGGGGGAAAAATGCCTAAATTATGGCGTTCTTCACAAATAATAATATTCAGGGCTTTTTCTGTATTTGGGGAAGGGACCATGGGGCCTTTTTATACACTCTGAACATTTGGGGAAATTTTATCGCGATTTCAAAGATAGGGGGAACAAAAAATCCAAGTTAAACTCCAAATTTGGGGAAAACTGCATGATTTTAAAGAAATTTCAAGAGGGGAAGGCACCTGTAAACAGCCCCAGTTATATACGGAAAAAATGTCTGAATATGTCCATTAAATAGTGCTGCCAGCAAGGGATTTTGAAATCAGCTTAAAGAGGCCAAGTAATTATGAATACAGGTCTATTTGGCCAAGTTTTACTCCTTAAAAATATTTACAATAACATTTGTTTTGTTAAATGACCATGCATAAATGTCTAAAATTGTCTTCCAGTCGCTTTAACCCACTAATAATCCACTTTAATCCACCTTAAGCCCTGGACTGTTGAAAATCCCACTAGCATGAATGTCTGTAAAAATCAGTAAAAATCAATTTGGGCTTGTGAAAAATAGCTATTTCATAAATTCAGACAAATGATGTGATTATTTTGCCCATCACTATAAAACAAAATAAATCTTGAAAACAAGTGCTAAGGAAAATCTAAGACTGAAAATGTAGTGATCATTTATCACTGATTACAATAAAATAAGGCTATTGCATGAGAAAATATAAAACAATGACTGGGAATGCAGTGATTGTCATAAACATAATAAATCAGGCAAGTGAAAATTATAACTAGGAATGCAATGATTTCAAGTTACTTAAAGTGCTATATATTACAGTCAACAACAATATATCTATATATTAAATCAGAAATCAATATTTAATTAACTCTGTCTCTCTAATCTTTTGTCATAGTACAATACTACAGAGAAGATTGAGAAATTTTATCATGTAACTTGTAAGGGGGCGACTAAAGTGTTTTTAGATGTTTTCAGGGGGGGGGGGGGGCTGACTAAAATGTTCAAAATTTTCATGTTTTCAGATTTCTCTGTTTGTTTGGAATTTTTTAAGTTGAGACATCATTCTGTGTTTGCTAATGAATGAAGTTCATCCAACCTAGCTGGCTTAGTCCATAATTATGCAAGTCTACTGATTGAGGGGTTGTTGGTTTGATACCTATGCCGAAATACTTAGCAGAGTTTGGTTACGAAATAATTTCTATAGTCATTCTCCCTCCCACCACTGCTTCTAAAATCAGGTAGGACAGTTGTCATACATAGCAAAATATTGTATAGGTCAATTGTTATCTATTCACTTTTCCTTGAAAGGCTAAAGCTCTGGATTTAGCAGTTAACCAGTTACTAGTTGAACCTTTCCATCAGTGACACAACTAAAGTATGCCTCGCCCAGGAATCAAACCCATGACCCCTCAATCAATAGACTTGAGAGCTACCGAATGAGCTAGACAGGAAGCTTGCTCATTTTACACAGAAGGACAGAATCTGATATGAATAGCCAAATTTTTCTCCAAAATCGAGCTAACATGTGTTAGTAAAATTCCAAAAATAAAAATCAACAAATGATGGACTTACATGAATCACAAACAAGACTGTAGATCTATCATTATTGATTTAATGACATAATCACCTGAACCAATATTGACATTCAGCTATAAAAGCATAATATATTTCCTAAGCTTTGATGTTTGAATTGATTTATGGCAACAATGTGCATGATACTTGACAGTAAAATTATCAGTTTGGTATGAGAGAAAAAATAAGTATAAGTGTTACATTATTAGATGCAATTTTATCAGGGTTTGACACTTTAGAACTGTTTTACCAGGGATCTAGAGGGAATCCCTTGTTAGTTTTTCAGGGATTCCTCCTGAACATTGGTGATTCCTTCGATAACAAACAAAAGCATAGACACAGATTTTCCCAAAATGCGGTAAACAATTTATGGGAACTCAAATGCATGTCAGAACAGGGATATTTATGGCGATCCTAAAGAAATCCCTAGCTAAGCATAGCTGGGATTCCTCCTAAGTTTCTGGGATCTTCGGAATCCTGGGACAATGTTAGTGTCAAACCCTGATCTTATACAGCTTTTAAAAATCTAATCATAATTCCATAACAAATCCCATTGAATGTTCATTCTGTGCTGTTTATGAAGTTGTCATGAACACCTAATCAGTAATTTGTTTTACTTTTTTTAAAACAATTTGAATTTTCACACTTAATTCTCTTATATTGTCAAAAACGTGTAGGACAACTAGTGAAAAAGTTTTAAAAATGTACACATATTTTCTTAAACCTTTACTGGTTGTGACATGGGCAAAAATTAACCTTTCTTCTTTTACCTATTAATCCTATGACTTATTCACACTCATATATTTAGCATATTTGTATTGTAATTACTAATAAGTTCCAAGCATTTGTGTTATTTGCACACTACATGACCAATAAATGTTAATGCACCATAAAACAACATGAAATAAATAACTAATAAATTTACATTTTTTCACATTAACCCAACAGGGCCTTTCATGACGCTCTAATCTCATTACAATCTCTGTAAACAGATATCCAGTAGAGCTTTGTCGTACAGGATCTCTACTGTCTCCGTGGAAGGTCACGTCGAGATGAACTTTATGTCAACCAATCAATGTGTAGCTTTCATCTAGACGAAACACTAAATAACATTTATAATTTCTATTTTTAGACCAACATTGGCAAGCTAATTTAACAGCAGTATTATTCACAGTCTGTGATTGGATGGCTCATTTCAAATTGCGTGACGTAGATGATGTAAAAAAGTTACGTATCATAACAATCTCGTCATGAATATTATGATGAGAACACCTGAACATGACCTTTGTGTGAAAAAGGCCAGATCTAAATTAGCCAGTAGGCGAGCGGAAAATTTTACATCGGGTTTTAATCAGATTGATCTCATTACTAATTCTGACAGACAGATATGCAACTTGGCCAAGTTATTCGCTGGGTGATAGTGGTGTATTGATACACGTAGGCTGCCTTGTCCCAGTATTGCGATAGTTACCTTGCAATAGCAATAGGTCTATAGAACTTTTTTAAGTTGATAAATATCGCGATAGATTCTCTGACTATCAACAGTTTTACAGTTTGCAATAGTTTTCTTGAAAACAAAATTAGAACTAATCAAACTTTAAACAGACTGAAACAATACTTGCATATGATAATATGAAAACTGATAAATTAAACTATTGACTGAATAAACATCATAAAGAATATAGAGCCAAACTGCTTTAAGAAGTTTATTTAGTCAACAGTTTAATTTTACAGTTTTCATACATAAGCATACATGCTTACTTCTTGGTAAAAACTCTCATAAAAATAACAATTTTACAGATAAAATTTTACAGTTTTTATACATAAGCATACATGCTTACTGCTTGGTAAAAACTCTCATAAAAATAACAAGTTTGCAGAAACTCAGTTACGTTTCTGAATCAGCCACAAGCAGAAACAGACAATGATAGCAAAAATCCTTCATTACATAGATGGGTAATATTTAGGTCTTGTACCTTCATAATATCTTATTTTTACAGTTTAAAACAAAATTATCAAAATTCTTCTATTTATGATGTTGGCATGTTAACAGATACAGTAAAATCACATTAAGTGTAGATTCCACTCCATTCTTAACTCCATCTTTAAGCAAATTCTGCCACTTTGTAAAATTTCTGAGTAAAAATGTGTATACAAAAATCTTTTAGTGAATTCTTTTTTAAACCATAAGATAGACAGCAATTAAATGTGAATAGGATGAGTTGACAATTTTAGTCAGTGATGACTTTAGGAAGTGGTGACCGTGTACCCATGATCAAGAAACATCCATTAGCGGTGTGCTGGAAGCTTTCAATTCCAATAATTCATTGAACTTTGTCAGAAACATCATCGGCATAAAATAGAAGATTTCAGGACAAAACGTTGAAAAAGGGTTCACCCTTTTGATCATCATGGTAGTCAAATGAAAAAAAAATTGGCAAAGTTTGGTAAAGATTCTGGCGACCCAAAAATCTGGCTGTATTTTTTTCTATTACATGAGTTTCAAACATCGTAAACAGCCTAAGTTCAAGGTTGTGCTTGACCAGCGATTGATTTAACTGATAAATGGTTCACATTCTGTTTGCAAACAATGCCAGGCATCAAAAAGTCAATCAGCAGTTGACTGGTAAAGCCTAATAAGGGGTTATGGACTATGGTTTGTAAACTAGTAAGCAAACTTCAAAGATCAATTTCAGTAATCCTCAAACAAAGTAAATTCCAATCTTGTTGTTTCTGACATTGCTAATTTGTTAATCGTTGGTGCATAGCGTCCTCTAGTATAATGATCTGTTATCATACGACAGTTTTGTATAGAGTCAACTACCTATGCTCGGTCACTACCAATGCTCGGTCACCCCATCTAAATTTTAGTAAATAAAAATGGAAACTTCTTGACTTGTGTCTATTTTTTGGGCTATTAGTCAAACGCTAGTGGAAAATCCCAAATCTTGATCATTTAAACACTTGTTTGTTTTTTGCAGACAAAAGATGTGGATAGCACCAGCTGTTGTCGTTAAAGAAAATCATGTTTGAACAGCTCCATCTTATTTGCCTATAACTAGTAAAATAGTTTGAGAATTTTCATCATTTACAGAAATCCATAATATCTAATTAATAATTTACCCATTTACAACAAAATTTTCACATATTTATTTCTATTTTACTTAAAAACACGGTGACCGAGCACTGGTCCGATTTTTCTTAATATGCCATGTTTTACTTATATGGTGCACTGCGCCGAATTGATCGAACACATGGGTTCTTTAGATGCTTGATTTTTTATGAAACCGACGTTGGAAATCATAAAGATGCTTCTACAAAAGGAACTTTTGCTGAACTATCAGAAATCTGTTAACCCTTAACAAATTTGATATAAATGTGACCAAGCATAGGTAATGTAACTGTAAATTAATTTCCGTTTCACACATTCATTTTTCGGCTTCATTAGTTTGGAGGCAAAGCAATAATTTGATGTTTACAAACAAATCCTTTTGTTTTATTGCAGGAAATTTATACAGTATAGTTAAAATTTTGGTCAAGGTTGATACCTTGAATTTTATGACAGACAGAGCATTTTTCATTTCATCCACCTTAATAAAATTTTATTTAAAACTTCTATTCAGATTGATGTTATTTCAATTATCTGAATCTGAATAGATACGTTGAAGTAACCAGTCTTGGCTTTAATTCAACAGGGAGTGCGCATAAAAGTTTTAAAGTTCTAGTTAGGCAAATGTCCAACTTTTGCCGTTAATAAAGATGATTTAAAACACTCTGTTGATGGTGAGTTAACAATATCGTCACTAAGTAAATTCCAATCTTGAACAGTTCTAGGGAAGAATGAATATTTAAAGTTATCAGTTTTTGTATGTATAGGTTGGTAACACTTAGAATTATTGTTCACAGATTTTAAGACAATGTTTTTATGAATATAGTTCTCAAATTGTTTAGCCCTAATACTAATAGATAGGGGTGTAACAATACGGTAAAAACCGTATTGCAATATATTGCAATATGCAAAACCTGTATTGCAATATATTGCAATATGAACCGGTTTTTGCGTAGACATGCAAATCATGAATTATTATGCATGTTCCTCATCCTTATTGGATCAGCACAACACGTATACATACATATGTGTATTTTTCAAACGATCTTTTGTTCAAATATTTGAATTACTAGAAAAATGCATGTTTTGAAACGGACTTTTGAAAATATTGTTTCTCTCAATTGACTAAATGTTTAAACATTTCAAGCACAATACGATTATTTCAAGTTTTTAATACATTTTTACATTTATTTAAACATTCAACTTTCAGACTATGATAAAACAAACAGTGTGACATATAACTTTAAAAACCGGTTCAAGGAAAAACGAACCGGTTAAAAACCGTTAGAAATCGTATTGCAATATTAACCGGTATATCGGTTAACCGTTACACCCCTACTAATAGATCTACATGTAGTGCGTTTCGGACGTAAAGGTAGCAAATAGTGTTGAAAAGAAAACAGATTTTTTTACTGATTTAAGAGATACATAAATGGTTCAGAGTGTACAAATTTACGTGGAACTCACAGAAGGCCTGAAGCTCAAATATGATTTTTGACAGTTGGGTCGAAATGTCGAGGGTCGAAGTCAAAACATGTCAAAAATTCAACGCAACCCGGTAGGACAGGTGTCTATTTGAAAGAACGAGAATAATAAGACTATAGGAAAGTGAGGAAAACATATAACTTACAAATATAATAATTTCACGAGTTTTCTATCTTTTAATGCACTTCATATGAAATATTTCGTCTCGTTTGTTGCTACAGCAAAACATTTAATAAAGGGAAGTAACTCTTAATATCGGTACACCGCGACGCTTGTTTTACAACTGCGGGTCAATTTGTGTATAACCCGGTGTGATTAAAATATCTGCGGTATACATTTCACTGGTTAGGTTTTGCTTGTAGGGTATAAAATTATCGCTGAAAATCGAGAAAACGGGATTTCATGCTACACAGGTTTTGTCATATACCGTCATTCTCGTACCCAGAGGCCCTAACCTCCGGGCACAAGCATGGGTAGCTGTCCGTTATCATCTAGTTTTCACCAAGAAAAAATCTAATGAACAGAATAAATTTTAATTATATTTATAAAAAAGTTACACAAATGACAATATAATGTATGTGAGAAGTTTAAGAATTTAACTAAAGTATATATACTTGTACTCCAAAATTACACTAGTCATGATGGCACATAAAAACATATTGTTGAGGAAGGTGGATCCAAGAACGGCGCAAATACAACCGACTGGTGATGCTCTACAAGATAGCAGAGGGGCTGGTGCCGGCAGTGTATATTTGGCAAAAAAACCTGAAGGGAGAACTATTAAACCCAAAACTTAAACTGATCATATTGTGTCAAACATTGTGGACAATAGATCTTCAAATAACTCCCGATCATTTAAAATCCCATTTACTCACACTGAACAATTTAAAAACTCTTTTTTCGTAAAAAAAACACTTGTGGACTGGAACCATCTGGATGATAGAACTGTGCATGCGCAGACAGTAGAGGGCTTCAAGACAGCCCTTCAACGGGACTAAATCCCAAACTCTACTCTCCGTAGAACATATGCCAGCAGTGGCCCTTCTACGTATTCATACAGATACAGACAGATACGTCAATACTTCAACTTCAGAGGTGATACTTGGCAAAATCCACTATGTAGACATCTACGCCAAGGATGATCATTATACACCAAGTAGGTGGAAGTGTTCCAACAAATTTAGTAAAATTAAAATACAAACAAAAAAGATACTATGTAATGATTGGTAACGTCCAATAAATTTAAAACAGTCCACAGACCAACATGTATATATACTGTACAAAAGTCATATGAGTTTAGAATTGGATTGTTGGTACAAGCTGGACATGGGCCTTAAAAGATTCCAAACTTGTAGAAGTTACAACAGATTCAGGTAGTAGGTTCCAAAAATAAACAGTTCTTGGGGAAAAAGAATGTCGATAAATGTTGATCTTAGTTTGAAATGGAATAAATAAACAGTACTTAAGAGTTCCATCTAAGAAGGAGGAAATGATTATTTTTCTGTTTAAAAAAATATCAGAAATATAAAAGGGGATAGATATATAAGGCTACATCAAATTTATTCAAAATAATCTTAAAAAAGAACATAAATTGGTTGATTCATTTTTGGAAGTATACAAGAAAAGTGATTTAAAGGGATATACACTGTACAGGCAAATGACTGTGCCAAAAGTATAGAACCAAGTTTAATCTTTATTTAAAACAGTATTAAGAACGTAAGAAATCACTTACTTAAATATAACATTTGTCACTTATAACATTCTTAAATATAACATTTGTCACTTATAACATTCAACTGAACGAATTAAAACATGTGGCATACACATTGTTGAACACGAAAGTAGGATACTGAGGGAATCACCAAGCTATTTATAGGTTTGTTATATGTCGTACTTGCTGAAATTAAACATTGTCTTTGTTCGCTTCTTGTCTTTTCAACATTCTAAGGCGGTTAGGATATCTTTTTCATAGCATTATACTAATGCTGCACTATAACAAGCTCTAGTATCTTCTCATCAGTAAATGCATTTTTAACACTAATCTATTTTTAGCTAACCTGACCCACGTGGGTCTAGTTAGGAAACACCCCAAATATTTCGAGTAAATAAAGAAATATTATATTCCTCTCACTCATGTCAACGGTTTTGTAAACCATTATTGCAGTTGTCTACACAAATACTTCGAATAGTCTAACGCGCTGTCCATAAACTTCTCTTGCTTTATTTATACAATGAAATATATACTATGTACACGTTACATCGCGCCCAGGACGCAGTCAGGTTGCTCCCCACTCAGTTTTGTACACTATACTGATTGAGTGTACCAGGCCAACTTGCCTGTCTAGCAGGCCATACTATAACAACTCCACTCTATCAACCCGACCCGAAGTTATACACTGTTGATTGTACCAGGGCCCAACTCTTACCTGACTGACTGACAAGCTACAACTAACCTCTTTTTTCAACATTGATAGTAGGTATTATTTACATATGATAACTTGAGCATGGATAAGGGTGTTTACTTTGTAGTATAATGTTATTTCTGAACCAAATTGGCGAGCTTGCAGCGGAAAAGCTAAAAACCATTCTCGTACACAGAGGCTATCAAGATTCTCTATTTAGCATTAAGACTAGGTTAAAGCAAGAATCTTGGTATCTTGGTATCTTCTGGGTACGAGAATGGCTAAGATAAGATAAGATAATGACTAGGTATGGTGTGATTGCATCCTAAGACTGTCCCACGGACATTCAGGCTCCAAGAATTCGATGTAAAGTTCTGTTAAGGAGGGGGTGTATGTAGCAGAAGTATAGTACGACACTTGCACGTACTACTTTACTTACAAGCTAGCTGTTTTGGCGATGTGGTCGAATGTCCGCTTACGAATTGAGATGCCGTGGGTTCGTGCTATACTTTTTTATTTTATTTTTTAATAATTTTAAAGTGTTGTGCGAAATGACCCTGTAAACAAACTGCAATATATAAAGATAATAATGTATAATATTACAGACACCCAGTGGTTGTTTATCACGGATATCATTTTGATATCATTTGTTACGTTTGTTTCAGCATACATATCAGATAGTCAACTATTAGTTATCATATACACATTGATACATACTGGGTACAGTCATCGTTTCATTTGTTTTAATTGAGAACAATTTCCCTTAAATGATAGACCCAAATGTGAAATATTGTATACATAGTGTAAATGGAATAGCATGGAGACTGGATTTTATTATATAATTCTGCAGCTAGCTTTACTATGCTTGCTGTTACCGGTTAGTACATGTATTTTATACCACATGACCACATTGGTTCTTGCAAAACCACAAGCTTTTTCACGATTTTTAAGTCCTAAATGTTTGAAAGGAAAAAAGATCCCTATATTAAGATCATTATTCCATTAAGAACTTAGATGGTTATAAAAGTATGAGTTCTGATATTGTTTTACTCCCAAATGCTTATTTAAAGAAGAAAAATGCCCCTTACATTAAAACCATTCAGCTATTAAGATTATCGATGGTCATAAAAGTATGAGTTCTGACCATGTTTTAGTACCAAAATGCTTAATTAAAGAAGAAAAAGGCCCCCCCTATATCAAAGCCATTCTGCTATTAAGAACATCGACAGTCCTAACAGTGGAACTTCAGACAAAGTTTAGGTCACAATTGCTTAATTTTAGGAAAGAAATGTCTCCATATTAAGACTATTCCGCTATTAGGAATTTTGTGGTGAGCCTAAAAGTAGAACTTTACTGTAAGTATATTTATGAAGGACATCATTGACTGCAAGTCTTTTAGTGTGTTTTACAATGTACAATGACCAACAGAATGACTAATGATGCTAGCTTAATAATCTTTACGTAGCTTCTTAAAGGTAGTTCGTGTTTTTCGTCGATTTCTATTTCTAGATAAATAATTAAAATGCATCTCATAGCGCATAAAATGACTACCACTTTTCTTTGGACCCGTGAATATTAATCGTTAGCTACTAATCTTTGCACAGAAACTGAATTGAACTGTTTTTAAAAGGTCATTTGCAATGATAATTTGTGCAGTGGGTTCAGAGTAAACAATTTCAATCTACAAGTTATCAAGGGCCTTTCCGGACATAAACATATTGTACACGTGATCACGTGACTATTAACCATGTTGTTACCGGCAGCTTTTGCAACTGACACAATGCCAGACGTACTGCTATGCTCTTCCCCGAAACACATTGGCTATGTCGAGAGGACAAAGCAAGAGGCAGCAGCAAACTGACAGCTAGGAAGCGTGCCAATGACTTCTGGCTGACACTCTGCTCCATTATAGAACAGGCCTTATTGAGTGGCAATGTCAAGGCCATGTATGATGACATTAGACAAGCCACTGGACCCTCTGTCAGGAAATCAGCCCCTCTAAAGTCTAAGTCAGGCGAGATAATCACAGACAGAGGCAATGTGGAGAGGTGGGTGGAGCACTACCTGGAGCTGTACTCTAAAAAAAAAAACAGTCTCCCAGAAGGCCGTAGACAGCATCACAAAACTCCTCACACAACACGAGCTTGACAATGAGCTCACCATGATGGACCAACAGCGCCAACCACTTTTCCTTGTCGTTGTCGACCTAACTAAGGCGTTCGACCTAGTGAGCCGCAGCGGTCTTTTCCAACTTCTGGAACACATTGTCTGTCCTCCTAGACTCATTGGCATCATTAAGAGCGTTCACACCAACATGCAAAGCACTGTCAGCTTTGATGGGGAAACATCCAATCACTTTGTCATCCGTAGCGGCGTCAAGCAAGGATGTATTCTAGCTCCAAGGCTGTTCAGCATCTTCTTCGGCCTACTCTTGACATACGCCTTCCAGTCATCCTGTGAAGTTGTGTACATTCACACCAGACGCACGGCGATAAGCTGTACAACCTCTCACGTCTCCGCGCAAAGACCAAAATTACCCGTGTACTCCTCAGAGAGATGCCCTTTGCTGATGATTTAGTTCTTGCATGTCACACACCTGCAGATGATCTCCAGCGTCTTCTTGATAGACTCACAAATGCCTGCAACGAGTTTGCCCTCACTATCAGTGTAAAGAAACCCAAGGTTATTACACAGGACACAACAGACCCAGCTTCCTTCATAATCAACGGAATCACTCTTGTCGTTGTTGAGAACTTCAAACACCTAGGGTCCACCATTTCTAGCAACCTGTCTCTCGACTCCGAGATCGGTGCGCGGATTAACAATACAACCTTTGTTCTCGCCAATTGAGTTTGGGACAACAAAAACCACTCCCTCAGCATAAAGCTCAAGGTCAGTACTCTTCTTTACGGCAGTGAATCCGGGACAACATAATAATTATGCAAGACTAGAGTCCAGGCTGAATGTATTCCACATGCGATGTCTGCGGAGAATCCTTTACCTACAATGTATTTTGGAAGTACAGAATAACTAACACTGAGGTGCTTACCAGAGCCAATTCCATGACCATATCTGCTACGCCCACGAAGAAACGACTACGCTGGCTAAGACACGTGCGGCGCACGGGTAAAGGTCGCATCTCCAAAGACCTTCTGTAGGTAAAACATGTTACCCGCCCAACAGACCGCCCCTGTCTGCGCTTCAAGGACACATACAGGAGAGACCTCCAGTCCTGTAACATAGACACCGATGAGTGTGAGGCCATTGCTGCAAAGTGGTCAAGTTGTAGGCATGATGTGAAAGAGGTGTGAAGGCTTCTGAAGAAAATAGGAGATGGAACCGCGATGCAGAGAGGTTGAAGAGGAAGGCATCAAATTGATTTAAACCCGATCTAAAATTTCCGCTCGCATACTCGCTAATTTAGATATTGCCGTTTTCAAACGAGGGTCACGTTCAGATAATCTTTTCTCATCATAATATTCATGACGAAATTGTTATGATTAGTAACTTGTTTACATCGTCTACGTCACTCAATTTGAAATGAGCCGTCCAATCGCAGACTGTAAATAATACCGCTGTTAAATTAGCTTGCAAACCGTAGTCTAAAAATAGAAATTACGAAATCAAAATGTTATTAATAGTGTTTCGTCTGTATGAAAACTGCGCATTGTACCAAAATTAGATAATGCGTATCTCTATACTCGTATTCATGTTTATTGTTTAGTATTTAAATACATGCACCCTTATCGTTGGACCATGAACAATACTTTTTTTTTATTTAACGCTTTGTCAACACAAGTTAAGGTCATTCAACGGCTGCAATCTCACCTAAAACAGTTTTGCTGGCATTTTGTCTATTACCAGTACTCACGTAGAATTCAACAACTGCAACATGGCCAACAACTACTTCGGATTCCTTATCCATGAGGACATTCCGTTTAAATTTTAAAATTGCATCAGTCAGTTAAAATGAAGTTTCTTCAGAGTGTGATGTATACACACCAATAGGTTAATGACTAGAATTGTGTATCGTACTTTGTTTATTTTTTTCCCATATTTTTGCAGACGACATTTGCATCCACTGGACATGTCAACATTGAATTTGAGATATTACAGTTTGATAACCCTACAGGAACGTCATACCATCGGGCAGATCTGACCTCGACCAGAAAATGTTGTGACACCGACTCCAGGACAGAGAATTGTCCAGAGCAATGTGACACAAGCTTTGTTATATGCATTGGAGGGTGAGTAACAACCTTTTAAAATTTGTCTTTTTTTAATACATGTATACATCGACTATTAAACAACAACCAAAAACGAAAATAAAGGCGCTTCTTCGATACGACCGTAGTTGCTCCATGGCTCTGAAGCCATTGACTCCCCAATGATAAAACAATGCTATGGTTTTGTTCCTTTGTCTAATAATTGCCAATATTCTTCTTATCAAATGGCTAAAATATCTTCAACATGTTAAATGAAGTACTAGATGACATAGATTCTAAGGCTGGATGTCATTGGTCAACGAGCGTCAGACAGACCAAAGCAATCCTGGATTGACCAAATGAAACCTAAAAATGAAAAATATCGTGCTTAATGAGCACCAGACGCATCAAACTGTCAAAGAAATAACCTGAGGCATTTGTAATTTGTCTATGCAGGATTAGATGATGACGATGATGCAAATGAAGACCATAGTTGGCCGACTCAGTCTCAAACCACCCACAAAACTTTAGGTACGGAACTTTGTCGACCAACTCTGGTGTCACCAAACAACTCATGTTTTATGTAAATATTAACTCGCCCCTTCATTAAAACCTTCTTTGCAATACGGAGTAAAAATAGAATAACTGTTAAATCGCGTCATAAAATAACTGTAAATTTTCATACAGGTTAGTTATTTAGAGTACGAATCCGCATGTATACATGTTTTGCCGACATTATAATTTATTCTTTTCGGAAGTACTAACTACCTTTTTTAGAAATCATTTTCAAGTAGATGACCTTCATAAAATCATTTCCCATTTTTACACCAGGAGGAGAGAAACAACCGAAGCCAAAAATTATTTTTTGCCTAAGGAATTTAACAGTTTTCTTAGTGAGATAAACTCACGGCGGAGTTTTTTTTCCTTTTGTTAAATCAATAAATAGTAGCAATGAGTGACGTAAGCACTGTGAAGAGTTTGTTAGTGGGACTCTAATCACGGGCTTTCTAAAATCATATATCGCGTCCTACTTCTGGACAACTAAACCTACTATTATTAGAATGGTAAAATCCTACCCTGATTAGCCTTAATTAGTACGCTTATATTCAGAAAATGGGGAGGTGTTACAATTGTGATACATAAGTTTTCATCCCTTTCAGCATAGTACATGATAAATGTGCTGGACCTTTATATAACAATCCATCACCAAGAATTGATAACAAGAACAGATACTCAACATCACCGGATGACAGGATGGTGTTTACATTTGTATGGGATGCGGCACCTACGGTAAAAATTATACATTAATTAATGGAAAATATTTGGTCTCGTAAACAAATTTCCCTAAAATGAAAGAGCATCAATACAATGAAATGATTTTTAAAAAAATGCTTAAAATGAAGAAAATTATGATAAAGACATGCACATTTTAAGGCCGTATATAAATGGACCACTCAGCGTTTAATCAAATTGTATTCGTGAGTTACCATCATGATTTTATCTGTATTTGTTATATTTGTTTGACATTGCAACTGCATCATTAGGTTTATATACAATACCCTACACGATAACATTTTGTACATAAGCTGTTAAGTTATGTAATTGATAATTAGTTTGAATTGTGTATGGAGCTAAAGGTAATCCATATGGTCAACAAAACAGTTATTAACCTCGCAGTCTTTGCTAAACTATGATAGTCATGTGTCCAACGTTGTACGTTACGACGGTAAAATACTGCTTTCACAATCAGACTGCAGAAGTTGTATTTACATCGTGTAACTGTTAAATTACTTTCCTCTCTGAGAACACTCGTTCCGAGGCATTGCCCTGTAAGACCGCGGGTAAAGCAACTCAGTTCTTGCATTTGACATCATCCCACTACCGCCACCAACTTTGTGATTTGCTTAACTATGGTGCAAAGGCGGCTTCAATAGTCAGACTGCAACATTTGTGTTATATACAATAACTCAATCGCCTTTACGAGATCAAAGGCGTGAACAAAAAAATAAATAAGAATACTTCATGTATCAATGTTTAACTACTTGTCACGGTCTAATAACTAGCTAAGAGGTTGATGAGTTAATTAAAAAGAGGCATGGCTATCCTAAAAAATTGATTGGAAGTATACTGCACGTATGTACACTTCATATTATCTAAAGGGTATGTTAATGAAAAGTAAAAGTTTGTCACCTAGTTACTATAAAATCTACCCTATGTTATAATATGATACATGAAAGTGCTGATATAGATAAACAATTATTAATGTAAATTTTATCAGCATACATCTTGATAAAGGTTTTGTTTATCTAATCACTTATTGTATTGCATTGGAGTAGGACGAGGTTGAGTGGTTACTGCATTGAACTAATCAGATTTGTGTAGCATGTATCAAAACATAGATATAACAATTTATTCATTTATTTGGGATCAATGGCTAAATACCAATAAAGGTTATATAGGGTTAAAAGGTGTAAGCATACATATCACTTATCAGGAACAGCAACAGTAAAACACTGAACCGCCACCTTGGAAAGGACACTGACAAAATAATTTCCACTTGGGTTTAAACAAGGTTCTAAGCTGCACCAACATCACACTTACCCAAAAAAGCTCAAGAACAAACACTTACAAATTGTCTTGGTAACAAACTTCACCATAATTATCCTTCTCTTGACAATGGCACGAGCCAAAAAAGCACACAAAACATAAAAAACCTAAAGCTAATAGCATTGCCTGAAAGTTATAGAACACTAAAACAGGAATGAAAGAAACATGACGAGCCCTTACGTGTTTTTTAAAGGAAACAAAATACAAAAAAAAACGTCATAAATTTTCCAATCCTTGCCACCGACGTGCAATTAAACAGATAACTAGATTGATCGGCTGTAGAAGTGCATGTAATCACCAAGCCCACAGAAAGCTATAGAATATACCCTTTCTTATTTAACATACATATGGTTCTCAAAGATAATGTAGGGAAGCTCAAACTGTTTTATTTGTCCTTTGTTTATAAATTAAAGAAGCAATTTCAAACTGCAAATGTAATTTTGATTTAAACCAGTGTTTCGGCGAACAAGCTTGCGAAGGGGTTTTCTAAACAAGCAAATGAAAATGTTGATTTCTAAAACATAAATCAGAGATAAATAAATATAAATGTTCTTGACGAACAATTCGATCCTTCTCAGTTTAATTTCTGAATCATTCCAGGTTGGTTTTTAGAGCTGTGTAGTCTCACTATCGGAAGAACGAATTTACTTGTACAAAGAAGCAACACTGGCCAAATTTGAGGCACACTTATGTTTTACATTTTTGTACTTTCAGAGTTCTGTTGATATTGTGGTCAATCTGATGGATTATGATTCTACCAATCAGCAAGATCTTATAGATAATTTTACTATTACTACATCTATTAACAGCAGTCTGAATTATGAACTTTCTAAAGGTCAAGTATTTTCCGTTCAAAACTATGCCAGGTAATTTTTGTCGTTTGTATAGTTCAGTTGTAAATAACTTTGTTTTTCATTTTATCCTAAAGAATGAATCTAATCAGTATTTGGCTACAAAAACTTTATCAAACAACACTACTTTAATTTTTATTTTAAGAACTCGATAAAAGAAAATGAGTGTCTTTTAATCTAATGATGTCTTTGATATCAAAACACTGTCATCTGTTTTATTATGTATCTATTGTCCTCAGCATTTATTATTTAAATCATTAAATTATTCATTGTCTAATGTCTTTAAGGTGAGCTTTTGTGATGGCCCGTTATTACATTTTATACTACGCCTGAGACACTTTCACGATTCAGTTTTACAACCACAAGCAAAATTGCAATTTACTTTACAGTCTAGATATTGCGATTCGTTCTTGGTGTCAAGATGGTTATTCAGGACAAGCTTGTGGTCAGAAAATACAGCCATTTGATAACTTCCACGTAGCTGATAGTCAAAATAAAGTAGCACTTATTCCAGCATGTACTAATCAAGGTATGTTCTTCATTCTTAATGAAGCATCATCATCTCAATTGATTGCGAAACTTTTTCATTCGGAAACTTTTGTTTTTTCTTACTAATTACTGACTTATATCAAACATATGAGCAAGACGCGACGACTGTCAGCAAGCATGAAACATGCTTGATTGAAGCAAAATGAAACTTGAAGTAAGTGTGTACTACAAGTAGCTTAATACAATCATTTTTCTTCTGAATGTAAAACAGCACAAATTCTCGTGTTAAATGTTCAATCTAACTGACAGCAAGTTTACTTGATGAGCTATGTCATTGTCATAGTTCTTGTCTTTAATCTTTATTTCAGATGTATTATCCATGCAATATACTATACATCCTGTTAATATAGGCTATACAGCTTCAGATAAATTGAAACGTCTTGTGGATTTTATCTCTCTTGAAATCTGTAAGAATGTTACAGATTTGATTGTAAACACGGAACGATTTTCTGTACAAAGGTAGGGAAATAATGTTTTGATTCATATTGCTCTTGGTACATGACACCTGTTTAGTTAAGTATTTTAATGAAAGCCTAAAATCTGAGACTTCGTACGCGTTTTCTAAAAAATAATAGAAGTAAGTATTTTATTTATTTAATTTCTTTTATTACCAACAAAGAACTTTGTATATTGATATGTAAGTCTAGCTCCCACATCAAATATTTAAGCTACATATGGTCCATGAGATTGTAATGATAAACATAACTTTAACACTGGGGGTGAAAGATGCTTCTAATTAAGTTGGATTGACAAGGTCATGTCATTTTTACAATTTTTATTTTCAAATTGTTTTCGCTACATTTTCTGAGTTGGTGTAAGGTTATGGCTTATAATTACGTGTATTATATTTGGTATTCCTTCTTAACTTTCAATCGCCTAAAACAGTCGAGCATTTTGCCTCTGGAATGATCTCTCTGATTGTAAAGGTTTGATTAAATATGAAATAGATAATAGAGAACAAAAGAAGTGGTTTTTTTTGGTTGGGTTTAACGCCATAGCAACTCATTGTATAGGTTATATCACGGTGGTCAGTCCACCTACTCACTGTTCCTGGAAAGGATAAATCTCTGGAATTAGCTGGTAAGCAACTACTAAGCGCATACTTCCGTTAGTGACTGACTACTGTCCTACATTATTTAGAATCAGTGGTAGAAGGGAGAATGGCCATAGAAAATTATTTCATGACCAAGCGCAACAAAAGTTACCCCCGACTGGGAATCCAACCTACGAGCCCTCGATCAGTAGACTTGTGCGCTACCGACTGAGCTAGCCGGGTGGGCTAAGAAGTGTTTGTAATCATTACTACTCGTATTAATCATTGTCAGTATGATTCAACTCCTTTTAAAGAAGTAATAACTTTATTATTATTTGCCATTGTCATACTGATCTTAAAACGTGTTCTTTTGTTCAAGGCCTTCTAGTTCAGATTGATGCAGTTGTTTTTGAAACTCAATACGAGTATTTAAACACATGCAACCTAGTAGATCGTATAACTGCTACCAACTTGTTACTAATATTACAATGTATAACTTGTTTATAATAAAAGAAGTAAATACTCTCTATAATTAGAATCGATATACATGATCTTTCACAGGTCTATAGAATATACAGCATCTTGTGATGGACATGAAGTAGATAATCTTTTATTTACGACACATTTATTTGTGATGGAATTGGCAAGAAAACAAGATCTGCAACACTACTTCCCTGGACTTATAGTTCCAACTGTAACAAAAAAGATTGCATCAGGGGTAAGATAGTATGACTTTATTAACCTACACTAATTCGCTTTGTCTGAATGTCAACATTATTTAAACATTTGCTAAATGAATTTGGTATTTTGCAATAAGTACTTTAAAATAAGCGGGAAAATAGTTACAACAATTTAATCGTCAATTTGATTCTCATCATCATCATCATTATTTTATCGTACATTGTATTTCGACCAGCTGTTGGATTTTATTTACCTTGTTATGTTTATCAAAAGTTAATATCGTTTTAGGACTTTATTAAATCACGAAATTAAGCTAATGTTCAATCAAAGCATATCGTTGAAAACACATATTTTTTAGTTTTCTTTGTTCATCATGGTTTTGATTGTTAAGATATTACAAGTCCTACACATCATAAATGCATGGAATTGCATTTTCGGATTAGACAGTGTTGCTGATTGTATTGGATTTTCTCTATATTTTAGTCAAACGTATTTATGATGCTGGAAGTTGTTAGTTACGAAGATTCATCAGGAAGCTGTGTAAGTCAGTCTTGTAACGTACAGATACATATTTGTACACAACATATAAGCAGTGGGTAAGCTATTTTATGATTTTAGTTTGAAGTTGTCTTATTTAATAATTACTATAATATTTAGAGATTTTATAATATCTGGAGACCCAACACTGAACACGCTATGTGATGCATCTTGTTTATATCTGTTTGAATTGCTGTTTTGGGAACAATATACGAGATGAACACGAGGTGTTCTTATCACGGATGTGTTAAATATTTGACATATTCGTGTTGATGTAGCATAAACATAAAGCATTTTACATTACAAAATAGTAATTAAAGCTTTTTTTCTAATCTTTAGTACTACACTAACTGATATAGGAGCAGCGAATTCATATGCGTGGCTTCTTAAAATAAAATATACAGTTATATAATGATTATTGTATGTATAAAAAATGCAGCGAAACCAAAACAATAACCCCAATAGTTGAATAAATTTTGTCCTTTAAATTGATTATTATTTTATCAAACGGAACGACTGATATTAAAATGCAGAACAACAAATGCCAATCATGTATGTTCGTAAGTGCATGTTACGTTAAACAATATACAAAATAATCCATTTATCATGGTAAACTTAATTAAGTCTATTAAAACTATTCCTATATGAATACATGTACCAACCTTTGTCATTGTCTGAAACATTGCCGTCATTTTTGTACATATGTATTGTTCGTTTTTTCTCAACTGTTAAAACATGAATAATTTCACGGTGACTAAACGCTCTTTGTCTTACACACGTGATATTGAGATAGTGTGTAATCATTCACCGTGAAATTATTCAAACTTTGACAGTTGAGAAAAAATGGACAATACCTGTATTAATTGTATTAATTTTGATTTATGCAAACTATTTGACAATAAACATGTTTAAGGTAACCACTGTTAATATTATTGCCAGCATTAATGTGTGACAATTCAAGTTAAGTATTTGGGACAAATTTTTCAATAGCTTTATTTATCATTGATTATTATTTACTTTTAATGATGTTAAGTGTCGATGACTATTTTGTTTAGGTGTACAGATAACTTGATGATACAAACAACGTTAAAAGGCAATAATCTTACAATATGTGATGGCGAGGCGATAAGTGGAACGTCTAACAAATACCTGATTGGTTCCAGAACATGGCCGGTATGGAACTAGATACAGTAACATTTTATCTTTCAATGTATTCCAGTAATTGTTGAAATAGAAATGGCGGTTTGACGATATCTAGACAGTTTTATAGAAATAAATTAACGTCGTGTCTTAGAAGTTCCGTCAATTACAAAACGGGAGCTCATAACTTAAAACATTCAAATACTACATTCTTCCGCGCAATGGCCGGTACGATATATTGAATTATTTTGAATTGATTATCTGGGACATTTTCATAAAAGAACATGGCCTAATCTAGTACCTGAATGTAAACATTTTGTATTTAAATTTAGCTTTCCGCTATTAATCAATATCTTATAAGCTTAACAACTTCCCTGACTACTTCGTTTAGTTGTACTATCTCACCCTTTCTCTCTTTTTGCGGAGGAACAACTATTTGAATATCGAATCCAACGCGGCAGCTATAGCTTTGAATTATTCTCGAGTCATATTAGGTTACTGTGCCATGTCCGAGGATGAGCCATATTGATATCTTATACAAGAGAATGCTTATTAAATATTGTACGTGTTAGTAATTTGTAAAGACCTGTACAAGAGTAAATATGCACATACATGTACATTGTCCTATAAAAACTATAAGAAGATTTTGATTCTTTGCTTTCAATAAGTATATTTATTTTCTTATAACCATTCGAACTCTGTTCCTACAATAAGTTTAATTATAATCCTATTTATATTGTAGGTAATAAGTACCGATGTTAAATACGATGGAAAACCAGCGCTTAGTCGACACAATATAGCAATAGAAGCCTCCTACAAACCTGGATCTACGTATGATAAAGCCACCGTTAAACAGATGACACTAGCTCATTCCTCACACAGGTAATTAAGTAGTATAGTTCTATTTTATTAACCTGTCACAACTTAAATAATTACACGCTAACTGAACCTACTATTTTTAACTCCTTTCGAACTGTTATTTCCCCGATACTCAAAATCGCTGCATACACAGTTAGATCATCAATAATTAACATGAATCGGAGGCTCAATGGTTAAAAAGAAGTTGAATAATCACACACCGTGTAATTATTCTTGTTGTGACAGGTTAATATAACAGAACTATAAACAGGTCACATATTAATTCCCTTTTTAAAAATATATATTCAATGTCTTTGCTTGATAAAAATCTTTGTGTGATCTAAATGTATCTTTGGTACGAGGTTTATTAGTGAAGTTTGATTAACTAATTCCTCAAATTCATAAAGGCTGGTCGGTTTACAAGTGAACCATCGCAACGTTTTTAATACGAAAAGTTATAGACAAATCCATTGTCCTTAATGATGATAACACATAATCATATCTAATCAGAGAATATTTGTATTTAGGAGAATTCTTATTATTGATGTTTTGTTATGTCATTAAATTTTAATGTATTTTATGTAAAGAGGTTTGCTAATATCTGATCCTTTACATGCTCATGCCTTCATTTATTTTATTAAACTAGCTATTCAAATGCATATTCTTTTCGTAGAAACTTTAATGTCTTTGATTTTTCAGTTGTAAAGTTATCCAGGCATTGTCTAAATTATTTATATAGTGTATATACATATCTTTCATGCGTAACGTTGAAAAAAAGATAAAATTTATGTTATTTATTATATCCATCATTTCATCTGCGATACTGTAGTACACTTGTATGTGGGATTTCATTTTCATGCAATGATAGCATTGTATTTTTATGGAGGCAACATTTGGTGGTCTGAATAAACACCTGAATATCAAAAGTGTGTATTTTCCAATCACATTTGTCTTGCTCTGGCACTTTAGATTCGCAATATTTGCCTTTTTCGTAGGTAATCCATTGATTTATCAGGATATCAAATACAAATACACATGTACATGTATATATAAACAGTCCACTTACTTTGAAGCGCATCGATCTTCAAATCCATTTGTTGTTGGTTCGATTCCCATGACTTCATTGAGGCTGGTCAGGATTTTTTTCTACGACCATTTTCCCACTAACCTCTGTTTTAAGTTGGATATATATAAACTACTGGCTCGGTGCATGCTTACGTAGTAAATGTACTGGCAAAAAATCCAAACGTCTAAGAGAATGTCCAAGAATAATAATTAGGTCGCTTGTCCACCGTGATATGACTGAAACTTTACGTGAACAGCACCGTCAGTTATCGACTTTTTGCATACGTACGTAATTCAAATTGCAAAATAAACATAAAACTGTATCGTTACTGATTCAAAACTGACGCCATTATGCAACCCATCTTACTTCCTCTGTTATCTAGATTCAGAAGCATTATATATGATAAACGTACCTAATGTAAGAGTTATTTATTTCATACAGGTTAGAAATAAAGTTTCTTATTTGGTGTGCTTCTGGTTACGATGGTAACCAATGTCAGCATCGTTGTTTTGCATCTGGTAACCATATGTGCAATGAAAGTGGCAATACTGTATGCAAGCCAGGTATTTCACAGTTTTATACTCATTATCATAGTACCTGATGACCTATTTCACAAAGCAATTCAATTAAAATGTGTCATGCTCATCGGTCAGTGAAATTTATTTTTCATTCTGAGATCTTGGCATTATTAATGCTCAGTAGTACTGATTTTTTAAAATTATATCTATTGTAAATGAAACCCATTTCCGCCAAGATGTTTTTGATGTGTTTTTATTCATTGATGTGTTGATAAAACGTCAATTTTCAAGCAGCAGATAGATTTTAATCTAATAACTATTTGTCCTAATTAATTGGCCTACTCTAGAGTTAAAGAAATAACTAACTTACCCTAGTCACAATTAAACCCTGATGTGTTTCCGATTAGTTTCCGACGTGTTTGAAGACAATATCGGCCGGGCACCGACCGGACATCTGCCGGGCTCCGGAGAAAATTTTGACATTTTTAGACGTCGGCCGGGCGCCGGGTTAATTTTAACTCGCAGTTAAAATCACTCCCGACGTCGGGCATCGGAAAGTCATCTGAAACGAATCGGCTGACGTTCGGCCGATATCCGACCGGGCATCGGCCGAGCATCGGACACATCGCCCGGGTGCGAATAAATATAGGCTGCTATGTGTATCCATATATTTACCGGACGCCGGCCGGGCGCCGTGCAGACGTAAAATGTAAAAAAAGTCTATAAGGGGAAAAACAGAGCACCACCACAAGAGCAAGATATGACTGCTCAAGAAGAAAAGAGCGTTGTTCCAGTCGCCAATGTGAAAGAAGTTAAATAAAATCAAAATTATCTGATCCCCAAGTAGAGGAGATAGCCTAATTTTTCGAGAATCATCCTATGTTCTACAACATAATATTACAGGGTGGAGAATCAAAACCAGTTCGTATCACTCAAAACGTAAACAAACGGACGCCATTTTGGAAAATTTCAGGTAATTTTTCTAATTTACTCTTTTATTCGTCCTCTAATGATAAAACAAAAATTACTATAACACGCTACTCATTTTCCGCTTCTGGTAATGTATAGTACCTACAGATTCAATTAGAATTTCAACAAGTTATCCCGGACATTGGAATCGAAGTGAGCAAAAATTGGATCGTATTTGACGGATGCGAACTGGTTCAAATTCATACTTTAGCCTAGTTTATCACAAAAAAGCAGTTATTCTCGTTTAAATTGCTATGTATAACCCACGGAACACGTATGTAGTCTTGTAGTAAAGTATCAACTCCTCCAGATATAGTTTGGACATAAAAATATAAATTTTGAAGAATGATGCGAACCGGTTCAGATTAATACAATGATACGAACCAATACAGATTTATGATATTTCTCTTTTATACTTCATTTGCATACGTTCTTTGTCGATGTCTGTTTCACGGCATTAATATTAAAAACAAATCGTCATTCTGTACACAAACGGTCTGACTGACCTTTGTACGGAGACGCCGAGCATCATGGGTAAAACTGTTTATTTACCTAAAAACACGTGACAATTTTTACATTCTAGTAATTTCCCCAAACAAGTATACTCAACAAACAAGAGTATGTATTTTGTGTCTACTCAATAAAATTTTACTATCCAACCAGCTTTCCTCATTAAATGAAACTTTTAACCAGTAATTAAATCTCCGTCGTAACGTGTTTACATTCTGTCATTCTTTACACAGACATTTGAAAGTAGAATACACAGTTTAACTATGCATCTGTACCTTTCGATGTTTTTAAAAATGTACTTTAAATACATGGATTTATATTCCTGTAGCTATAATTGATAATTTATTTTAAATTTTAACAATGATTTTGTCAAAAACCGAAAAAAATCCATAGATTTTGTCTTCATGCGCCGCACTATATTCTGTTGCGTACTAAAACGCCGAAATCTGGGATGGTTGTGCGGATTAGTATACGGGTGATATCTTCACCATCTATTTATAGAATGCAATGTCGTTCATTTAAATGTCGAACAGTATTGTACCATAATTATTTTAGGACCAAAATTAAAAATACACATGTTTTCCTTTTCTCGATCGACGACCAAAAAACCCGCCCACTCAAAAGTTTTTATTGCCGAAATCAGGATTTTTTTTCAATCCAATCTGGATGTAGGACTTTTAACAACGACTTTTTTTCCGACCCGGCGTTCAAGCAGTGATTCATTTTGCAGTGCGTCCTGCGTTAGAGACGCAAACTTTGAACCGCGGACATGCGTCAATTGATAAATGATAACGTGTTGGCAGTTAATTTATACATAGAAGGTTAGGTGATAATTAGCACCGAGTAATGACTGTTTTTGTAAAATTTGTCGTGATTTTTACATTTTTTTATTTTTATGAATATCCATAAAATATCGTAATATTTACGGGCATATTTTTTTTTTATTCGAGTAAAAACAAAGCTCTAATAATAACGTCATTAAAATCAATTTAATGTGAGTCGTCTCGGTGTCCCTTCGAACTTACTGTTAATGTATATCAACTTCTTTGATGAATACCGCCGACCTTAATTATATAATGATGGACGGTGTCTTTTTTATTGATTTGAGAGCTGTGTGGTCGGTTGTAAGTGAATGAATTCATATTTATTGATAATTGATGGTATGATTATGGGCCGTTGCACCGTAACTTTAAGCCTGTTTCACCACAAAGAGTGAAATTACGCGATCCTAACAAATTCGATTTCGCCGTGAAAAAAAGCTATTTCTTTTCGATTTTGGCAAAGAAATCGGCCGCGAGATTTTGTCTTTTCGCCGAAAAATCGGCCGATCATCTCGATTTCGCCGGATAAATCGGCTGATTTTTTTTCAGATTTTGCTCAGTTTTTTTTAACGTGCGTTATACCCGTATTTTACAGTACATGTATATTATAAATGTTTGTGGCTAATATTTTAATATAAATTTAAACCCACATAATTTTATGATGATTTAGTAATTTGTATATAATTGATCAAACCATTTACTTGACTATAAAAAGTAAGTGGCATCGTGAAATTTAACTTATGTCCATAATAATTTTGTATACGTGGCCGATCGTAATAATTTGTACTGTGGTGTGTGTAAAACAATTCCAAATTAATCCAAGTTAATTAAAGTATATAGAAATAAAAAATGGTAATCATTTAGAAATAAACAAGCTAAATTGGTAAATACTTCACAATGACAGATAATGACTCAGTCTGCAATGTATCATGAAATTATGTTTTAACATTACAAATGATTCACAAAACTTATTTACTAATGAAAATGAATGTGATAATATTAATACAAAATACACTAAGTTATTGAGACTACACAATAATATTGAATGAAAAATGATTGTTTAAAAATTATGCATTATTTGAAGGACATGCTTTAGCAACCAAAATCTCCAGATTCGTTGTTTTTTTGGGTGGGACTCATTGTTTCAAAATATGTCCCATGGACTAATGTTTTCCAGCTTCAAAATAAATCACTGCGCAAGTAAAATGTGCTGTTGGTCAGTGTTTTTCACGTCGGATATTTTTAGTTTTACAAAATGAATACCGACAGACAGTCTTAAGTAAAATTAACCCAGTGATAAACCAGATTTTGTGTTTGTGTAAGTGTAACCACTGTCTCCAGTCCCCCAAACGTCGAAATTGATATATTTTCCAAAAAAGCCGACATACCTACCTACATGTATGTTTTATTAGTCATTTTTAGAAAAGAGGAAACATCAATATTTTTATTGTGAAATTAAAATTTCGTCAGCTTGTCAAGCACTTTTCGATTCGTACTTGAGTCTATTAAGGAGTTTTAGTATGTATTTATAAGGTTTCAATGTGTACGAAAGTCTTTCAATACTTTGAATAGCGAATTGTGATCGTCATTTTGTCTCAATTTAACAACTTTCGCAAACGATTTGACTACTTCGGGATTTTTAGCTGAAAATGACTTTATACTTAACCGAACACCATCTCTTTTTTGATGATAAAAATGTCAACGTTCCATTCGCATTTACTTTTCTCCACCTGACCATGCATATGTCCACAGTCATGTCTTCATAAACGTAACCGATGAGTTATATGGTAATATCATACTAATATGAATTCATTTTCAGCTAAAACTCCCGAAAAAATCAGATTGTTGTAAAAAGTTTTGAAATCGAGACGAAAACGAAATAAAAGTGTGTAAGTTTGGAAAAACAATGCCGTGAAACTCACATCGACAAAGAACGTATGCAAATAAAAATAAAATTGCAAAATACCATAAATCTGAACCGGTTCGTATCATTGTATAAACCTGAACCGGTTCGCATCATTCTCATAAAAAATCTATTTTTATGTCAAAACTTAGTCAGGAAGAGTTAATACTTTTATACAAGACTACAAACTTGCTCCGTGGGTTATACATGGCAAATTTAACGAGCAAAATGCTTTTTTGTGATAAACTAGGCAAACGCATGAATTTGAACCAGTTCGCATCCGTCAAAAATGACCTAATTCTTGCTCACTTCGATTCCAATGTCCGGGATAACTTGTTGAAATTCTAATTGAATCTGTATGTTATATACATCATTAGAAGCGGAAACATGAGTAGCGTGTTATGGTAATTTTTGTTTTCTCATTGGTGGACGATTTAAGGAGTAAATTAGAAAAAATACCTGAAATTTTCCAAAATGGCGTCCGTTTGTTTACATTTTATATGATACGAACAGGTTTTGATTCTCCACCCTGATATTAGCTGACTAAAAAATAAGTCAAAGAAAAACGCTTTACTTCTTGAACTATCACAAATGGTGTCCGGACCGGGTGAGGTTTCCCGTGTTGAGTCAAATTAAGGCACAAGCGCCCTTCCGTCAATTCCTTTAAGTTTCAGCTTTGCAACCATACTGCGCCCGGAACCCAAAGATTTTGGTTTCCCGGGGTCTAACGACGAGGTCATAGTTGAAGCAACTATCGCTGATTGAGAGTTGGCATCGTTTAGGATCAGAACTACGACAGTATCTGATCCCTTCAAACCTCTTACTTTTGTTCTTGATTAATGAAAACATGCTTGGCAAATGCTTTCGTTGTAGTGCGTCTTGCGACGGTCCAAGAATTTCACCTCTAGCGCCGCAATACGTATGTCCCCGTCAGTCTCTACAGATCATTACCTCGCGCTCCTGAAACCAACAAAATATCCTATTCCATTACATGTATACCATGCAACATTATCCAGGCGTAGTTTAGGCCTGCTTTGAGCACTCAAATTTCTTCAATGTAAAAATTCCGGCCGGACGAGAGACTCGGTCAAGAGCACCAGGGCACGGTGTACCAGCGTGGAGGGCAGGACGGGCAGCGAGCGCCGCTGTAGGCGTACAGCCCGCCTGCACCCGAGATCCAACCACGAGCTTTTTAATTGCAGAAACTTTAATATACACTATTAGAGCTGGAATCATCGCAGCTGCTGGCACCAGACTTGCCCTCCAATAGAACCTGCTTAAAGCATTTAGGGTGTACTCATTCCAATTACGAGGCCTCGAAAGGGTCCCGTATAGTTATTTTCGTCACTACCTCGCCGTGTCGGCATTGGGTAATTTGCGCGCCTGCAGCCGTCCCTGGTGCGATGCTGTTTTATCGTAGAAAATTGCACAAGTGTTAGCCTTCTTCCACAAGCGACAAGGACGGTGATGAATCTATAGCGTGCAAAGCTACTCTTGCCATCAAAAGCGACACACGCCGGGCGGACATCGGCCGATGTTCGTTATGTAGTCTACCGGCGCTACCTCGATGCCCGTCCGGACATCGTGCGACTCGGAAGAATCGGGCGATACCCGGGCGAGTATCGCACGGGCGTCGTAAGAACATCGTGCGGATATCGGACGGGCATCTGTTAGAAAATCGGGGTTAGAAAATCATGAAATCGGACGATTGCCGTGCGGCAATCTTCCGGATCCCGTACGGGCATCTGACGGGTACCTTTCTAATATGAAGGATTTAGTTTTGCCGGCCGATCTGATTCCGATCTCACCATGCCGGCCGATTCCTAAAAATCGGGAACGCCGGCCGGTCGCCGGGTTAAATGTGACCTAGGCACTTTTACTCTACAATTAAGTCATACTTTGCATTGTTTAAACGCTTATATGTTACTCTACATATCTGGTTTCATTAAAAAGTTTAGGACTTTTCTTGAAAGAAACGGATTAAAAAAGATAAAATTTAAAAAAAAAATTGAATGTATTGTGACCTTATAAAAAATCATGGTCCGAACTGAGATTCAAACCCGCGACCTCTCGGGTCGTAAGCGGACACTCTACCACGTCGCCATTAAAGCTACCTTATAGTTAGTTAATATAGGGAGTACAAGTGCCGTATTATACTTCTGGTACAATATTTTACCACTTTTTTATTTACAATAATTTTTCCAAATGTCAAGATTTGAGACGTTTTTTGTTACGTTTAGCTTTATGAATATCACTCGCTGTTAAGTTTAAATCTAGTAGATTTACCTGATTAGTACCATACGAATTTCAGCTTTTATCACGTCCAATTATAACTATCATGTAAGCTTCATGGAGCTTGATTCATTGATTTGAGTGTCAGGTTTCTTTTTTACCAACTTTGTAATTCTGATACTGGTTGTAATTTATTTACTAGAAACTTATAATGTTTTCATTATTTATAAGGTTATCATGGAAGTTCTTGTACTGACATCGATGAATGTTCTCAACACATTTGTAAAAATGGAGCAACTTGTCAAAATACACATGGTTCATTTAAATGTATCTGTACACCAGGATGGGCGGGGCCAACTTGTGAGGTTGATATTAATGAATGTACATTAGATGTTTGTGGATATGGCGGAACATCGTGCATTAATACTCCTGGTAGCTATACATGTACATGTAAAAGCAAAAGTTACAGTTTCAATAATTGTTTAGATAGAAATGAATGTCTGGGCAATACTTGTATAAATGATGGTATATGTTTCAATAAATTTGGATCATTCAAATGTCAGTGTAAAGATGGTTTTACAGGGAGAAGATGTGAATCAGATATAGATGAGTGTAAACAGCAGGTAACATCTTTATGTCATTAATAATATATACATTATATACATTACTATACATAGTAGATGTCTTGACAAATTGAAACTCGAAAATATCCTATATACAAGTTGGGACATATTCCTGTAGACGTACTATATTGAACATAATTTGCCCTTAGATTTTTTTTGTCCTGGTACATTCATCATCGTAATGATGTAAAACATACTTCATACTGGTATAGCTCGTTGATGTCACTATTATGAATTAGTTTATTGCATTTTAACCTGAAAGTTACTGTTCCATTGAAAAAAATAAACGAAACATGATGCACTGTAACAAATTAATGGTTATTACTTTGTTTTCTGTTGGTGATAATTGATAAATGATGTTTTTCAAGATTCGATATTATTTTTTCGATATTTTAATTAGAAATTGGTCAGCTCGTTCTGATTTAGAAAATAACATGAACAATTTTAGTGGCATCAACTTCAATCATGTCTGAGTTTTATGGTATCTTTCGAAATTAAATTGTTTGCAACGTAACCTAATCTTGTTATGTAGAGTGAAGCCGCAGATTTAATATTTCCTGCTGATTGATAATTCTATATCGGCTTTACAGTTATCTTCTGTAGCACCCTAAGTGTGAATACTTTTCTAACTAGTCTAGTGTGCTCATTATTGTATTCAGCTATCGTCAAACCAGTCAGATTGAAGACGCGTGTAATCACAGGCGGCCGGCGCGGTCCAAAAGCAAAAACACTACAAATACATATAAGGTATGTTTGTAAGGTATATAACTCAAAAGTGTAAGTAGCCAAGGCTTTGCGCTTTCGAATAACACGAATATTGTTTGCATACACCGCCTAAAAAGGTCGTAGACCGATTTAAAACGCACGATCAAAACAGAATTGTTTTACTCGGTACAGAAGTCGCAAGAACAAATACACTATTTACAGCAAATCTGTGCGTTTAAATCGAATATACAACGTGAAAAAAGGATATTTACACATGCAATCAATCATCGAATTTTTTTCTGCATTAAAATCGTATAAATATTCAAGAAATAGTCAATAAAAGCGAAAATCATTATTTTTCTTCATTATCGGCGTTTTCAATTCAAAACAGCAAAGTGTAGTCATTATTGACGTCATGAATGAGTAAGAGTTTAGTATAACTGTTGATTTCAAGTCCCTATTAATAAAGTTTTGTAAATGATCATGTATTTTGTTTGATGTATTATATCCGTCTGTAGCAGTTTTGAACATGCTGAGTTTTCTTTATTCGTGTCGTGGTTAAAATCATATGGTCCAAAATTTGACGTCAATAGTGTATTTAGTTCTTACGACTTCTGTGTCGAGTAAAATAAGATATTTAAAATCGACCTCTGAACTTATTATTCAGCGTGTTCAGAAGATGTTGGTGTCATTTGAAAGAGTGAAGCCTTAGCAACGCGTGCATGTTTAAATTTGTGAAATAGAATTGTTTATGATTGAGAAAATGACCTCAAATTGAACTTGGTTAAAACACTATTAGTTTTGAGTAATATACCTTTATATGTTTATGTAGAGTTTGCTTTGGAACCGAGCCGGCCGCCTGTGCGTGTAATCGTATATACTGCGATTTTGTTCTTTGTAAACACATAACTTGTTGCTGTGGCTGTATTATAATGGTAGTATTTTCCATTCAGGAGTAAACGGCCTTAAACACGGCCGCGGCAACGTATATCCTTACATGACAATACGATATTTATTGCATAGAAATAGTAAAACACATGCTTAAGTTCAGAATGTTGAAAACAATTCTTCATTACAAAGTATCTTTATTGATAAGAGTGTCCAAAAGTAAAACTTCACTAAGATACTATTTTAGGTATTCAACCGAGTTCACTGAATGTTGTATTCATTTCTTAATTTGCAAATAGTTGTACATAGTATAGTCATATACATTTTTTCGTTTGTGACAGGTGTGTGGTAACCATAGTATATCATGTGAGAATGTTGCTGGTAGTTTTAACTGTAATTGTTCACAAGGTTGGTCAGGTAAAACTTGTAAAGATGACATTGATGAATGTCTCACTAAACCATGTAAGTATGGTACATGTAACAACACTCCTGGAAGTTATAAATGTAGTTGTTTTATGGGGGCTAAAGGTGATGATTGCCATGATATGGATGAATGTACAATCAATGGTCGTAGTCCCTGTCATAATGGTGGAACATGTGTCAATTTAGCTCCTCCAGACAGATTTAGATGCGACTGTCCTGCAGGATTTGATCCTATATCACATTGTTTACATGACATAGACGAGTGTACAACAATAAGACCATGTATACATGGTACATGTACCAATATAGATAAAAGTTATAATTGTACTTGTACTAAGGGTTGGAGTGGTAAAAACTGTAGTGTTGATATAAATGAATGTCAACAAAAGGATATTTGTCAAAATAATGGAACTTGTGTAAATACCAATGGAGATTATAGATGTACATGTCAGCCGGGGTGGTCTGGGCATAACTGTACTGATGATATCAACGAATGTTCAACAACACGACCATGTAAGAACGGCGCCACGTGTAAAAATACACCAGGAGGGTACATATGTACTTGTACAAGTGGATGGAACGGTAAAGACTGTACAACTGATATCAATGAATGTCAAACACAGAACCCTTGTGTACATGGAAATTGTACAAACCAACCAGGTAGTTATAGATGTGCATGTAATACTGGATGGAGAGGTACAAACTGCAGTGATGATGTAAATGAATGTCTTGGTAAAACTCCATGTCTTCATAATGGGGAATGTATCAATAATAATGGAGGCTTTCAATGTAAATGTCCATCTAATTGGACAGGCGATAAATGTCAAACTGATGTTAATGAATGCTCCAGCAATCCATGTCAGAATAATGGTAACTGTACGAATACCCCTGGAGCATATAAATGTACATGTTCTAGTGAATGGACTGGTCTAAATTGTACTACTCATATTGACATATGTAAAATTAGTAGCCCATGTAAAAATGGGGCAACATGTCATAACACAGGTGATGGATACAGTTGCCTATGTACAAGTGGCTGGAGTGGTAAAAACTGTTCAGTTGATGTGAATGAATGTAGCCAAACAGACGCATGTCTTCATGGTGGAACTTGTCATAACACGAACGGAAGCTTCACTTGTCTATGTACGAATAGTTGGGGAGGAGAGAATTGTTCCATCGACGTTAATGAATGTTCAACAACAAGACCGTGTAAGAACGGCGCCACGTGTAAAAATACACCAGGAGGGTACATATGTACTTGTACAAGTGGATGGAAAGGTAAAGATTGTACAACTGATATCAATGTATGTCAAACACAGAACCCTTGTGTACATGGAAATTGTACAAACCAACCAGGTAGTTATAGATGTTCATGTAATACTGGATGGAGAGGTACAAACTGCAGTGATGATGTAAATGAATGTAATCAACGTGATATATGTCATAACCATGGTAACTGTACCAACACGAATGGAGGATACACGTGTACATGTCAACAAGGTTGGTCAGGTAAAACTTGTAAAGATGACATTGATGAATGTCTCAGTAAACCTTGTAAGTATGGTACCTGTAACAACACTCCTGGAAGTTATAAATGTAGTTGTTTTATGGGGGCTACAGGTGATGATTGCCACGATATTGATGAATGTACAGTACATAATCGTAGTCCTTGTCATAATGGTGGAACATGTGTAAATTTAGATCCTCCAGACAGATTTAGATGCGACTGTCCTGCAGGATTAGATCCTTTATCACATTGTATACATGACATAGACGAGTGTACAACAATAAGACCATGTTTACATGGTACATGTACCAATATAGATAGAAGTTATAATTGTACCTGTTCTAAGGGTTGGAGTGGTAAAAACTGTAGTGTTGATATAAATGAATGTCAACAAAAGAATATTTGTCAAAATAATGGAACTTGTGTAAATACTGATGGAGATTATAGATGTACATGTCAGCTGGGGTGGTCTGGGCATGACTGTACTGATGATATCAACGAATGTTCAACAACACGACCATGTAAGAACGGGGCCACGTGTAAAAATACACCAGGAGGGTACATATGTGCTTGTACAAGTGGATGGAAAGGTAAAGATTGTACAAGTGATATAAATGAATGTCAAACACAGAACCCTTGTGTACATGGAAAATGTACAAACCAACTAGGTAGTTATAGATGTGCATGTAATACTGGATGGAGAGGTACAAACTGCAGTGATGATGTAAATGAATGTCTTGGTAAAACTCCATGTCTTCATAATGGGCAATGTATCAATAAAAATGGAAGCTTTCAATGTAAATGTCCATCTAATTGGACAGGCGATAAATGTCAAACTGATGTCAATGAATGCTCCAGCAATCCATGTCAGAATAATGGTAACTGTACGAATACCCCTGGAGCCTATAAATGTACATGTTCTAGTGGATGGACTGGTCTATATTGTACTACTTTTATTGACATATGTAAAATTAATAGCCCATGTAAAAATGGGGCAACATGTCATAACACAGGTGGAGGATACAGTTGTCTATGTACAAATGGTTGGAGTGGTAAAAACTGTTCAGTTGATGTAAATGAATGTATCCAAACAAACCCATGTCTTCATGGTGGAACTTGTCATAACACAAACGGTAGCTTCACATGTCTATGTACGAATGGTTGGGGCGGAAAGAATTGTTCCGCCGACGTGAATGAATGTTCAACAACAAGACCGTGTAAGAACGGCGCCACGTGTAAAAATACACCAGGAGGGTACACATGTACTTGTACAAGTGGATGGAAAGGTAAAGATTGTACAACTGATATCAATGAATGTCAAACACAGAACCCTTGTGTACATGGAAGATGTACAAACCAACCAGGTAGTTATAGATGTGCATGTAATACTGGATGGACTGGTAAAAACTGTAGTGATGATGTGAATGAATGTAATCAACATGATATATGTCATAACCATGGTAACTGTACCAACAGGAATGGAGGATACACATGTACATGTAAACAAGGTTGGTCAGGTAATACCTGTCGAAATGATGTCAACGAATGTTTAACTATACATCCATGTCAACATGGAGCAACATGTCATAATATAGACGGAGGATACACGTGTAAGTGTACCAATAATTGGAAAGGATTGAACTGTTCCGATGATGTTAATGAATGTCTAGGTAAAAATCCATGTGTACATAATGGTCAATGTATCAATGATATTGGAGACTTCCATTGTAAATGTCCATTAAACTGGACAGGAGAAAAATGTCAAACTGATGTCAATGAATGCCTACACAATCCTTGTCGGAATAATGGTCACTGTATAAATTCTCCTGGCTCGTATAAATGTTTATGCGCCAGTGGATGGACTGGTCAACACTGTTCTACTGACATTGATGAATGTAAAACAAATAGTCCATGTAATAATGGGGCAACATGTCATAACACTGCTGGCGGATACACATGTCGATGTACGAGTGGTTGGAGTGATAAGAATTGTTCAACGGATGTAAATGAATGTAGTAAAACAAATCCATGTCTTCATGGAGCAACTTGTCATAACACCGACGGAGGATACACTTGTCAATGTGCAAGTGGTTGGAGTGGTGAGACGTGTTCACTTGACGTGAATGAATGCGGTCAAGCGAATCCTTGTCTTCACGAAGGACAGTGTATCAATGATAATGGAGGTTACCATTGTAAATGTCCATTAAACTGGACAGGAGAAAAATGTCAAACTGATGTAAATGAATGCCTACACAATCCATGTCGGAATAATGGTAACTGTACAAATACTCTAGGATCTTATAAATGTACATGTCCTAGTGGCTGGACTGGTGAACATTGTTTTACTGACGTTGACGAATGTAAAACTCATGGTTCATGTCTTCATGGGGCAACATGCCACAACACAGATGGTGGATACACATGTACTTGCACGAATGGATGGAGTGGAAAAACGTGTTCAGTTGATGTTAATGAATGTAGTCAACGAAATCCTTGTCTTCACGAAGGACAGTGTATCAATAACAATGGAGGCTTTCAATGTAAATGCACATCAAACTGGACAGGAGAAAAATGTCAAACTGATGTCAATGAATGCATACATAATCGTTGTCAGAATAATGGTAACTGTACGAATACTCCTGGATCGTATAAATGTACCTGTTCTAGTGGATGGACTGGTGAAAATTGTTCTACTGACATTGATGAATGTAAAAATAGTCGTCCATGTAAAAATGGAGCAACATGTCATAATAAGAACGGAAGTTACATTTGTAATTGTACCATGGGATGGTCTGGTCAAAATTGTTCCGTAGACATTGATGAATGCACTTCGTTCCAAACTTGTTTAAATGGGGCAACATGCCAAAATACAAAAGGTGGATTTGTTTGTTCTTGTGCCAAGGGATGGGAAGGTCATGATTGCTCAAAAGAAACGCCTACAACGGTGGCAACTAAGACCACGCCGACGTCAACTGAACCTTCTACAGCAACAACTAAGACCACGCCGACGTCAACTGTACCTTCCACAGTAACAACTAAGACCACGCCGACGTCAACTGAACCAACAACAGTAACAACTAAGACCACGCCGACGTCAACTGAACCTTCCACAGTAACAACTCAGACCACGCCGACGTCAACTGTACCTTCAACAGTAACAACTAAGACCAGGCCGACGTCAACTGTACCTTCAACAGCAACAACTAAGACCAGGCCGACGTCAACTGTACCTTCAACAGTAACAACTCAGACCACGCCGACGTCAACTGAACCAACAACAGTAAAAACTAAGACCAGGCCGACGTCAACTGAACCTTCCAAAGTAACAACTAAGACTACTCCGACTTCATCTGCATCTACGCCGGTGACGACGAAGATCACGCCATTGTCAACTTTATCTAGCACAGTGACACCTAAGCCCATGCTGACTGAATCTTCCACGGCGACATCTGAACAACCATCGACTTCAACAAGTTCCTCCACAGTGATATCTAAAAACCCTTTGACGACGACTGAACCTATCCAAGTAACAACTGAATTACAATCGACTACAATTGAATCTACGACGGTGACAACTACAAATCCGTCCACGTCATCAACTGCCACTGAGTTCACAGAAACATCAACAGAAATAACTTCAAAGTTATTGACAAATGCAACAACTTTAAGCACATCTCACTCTCGTTTTCCAACGCCTGTCTATTACCAAACCACATCAAGTAAACCAGGCGTCCCAGAAGGTTAGTATTTTAAACCGCATCGTTAACAATAATAATTGTTCTTTAATAATTCATCTTTTATTAAAGCTGCTAACTCTAACTGATATGTAACTACACTTAACAAAAGTTCTAACCGATCACTTTTCAAATTTTGATTATTTTATAACAAGCAAATGGATCCTTTTGCAGAGGGATTTTTGTGTCATTTTCTACCAATTTGTGGAAAAAAATAATTTAATACGGTCCGATGCACTCAAGCAGGACACAGGGTGTGATTTATACATTTTGGCACGGAATGTTCGTGCAGAGCGTGGCGAGTATTAAATTTCACTTTGCATCAATCTTTGGTAACTTTATGAGTGAAAAAAAACATAAAACATTGCACGAATGTCAATCCTGTCGGCGAGTTGTAACCTTTGTTCTGATCTTCAGGGTCAGTCCCTGATACTTCGTGTAAAGTACCGATCGTCGAAAAGGCCCGATTGAAGTGTCATGCAACTTGAAATAAGAATGAACACATTGATAATTATAAAATTATAGCATTTTTCTATTTAAACAATACTTCATCGATATGTTTATGGATATTTCTATGAACATAAATGAACATATGCCTGAAGTTCAGGTTTTTCACAACAAAATGGACAATTTTGCTATTAGACTATGAAGAAAAATGGTTTCAAATTACAGTTTTCAAGTTTTTCAAAATTTTCATCTTACACCCATGTACATGTAGCTTGATTAAATCATTGTAGAATTATTCCATAAGATGGTTGAGTTTCGCGTTAAATGTGCTAGCCTAATTATTATTAAAACATTTCAATGCAGTTTGACTACGGCGTTTACATTCCAAGACTGTTTTTACTAAACGAACGTGAAAAATCAATTTTTAAAACTTTTATACCTGGCATTACATTATTATGATGCTTATAACATTATGTTTAATACGTTTCAGGAGTGTACACGTTGAACTTTAAAACTGAATTATCTACGAATGATTCAGTGATGGTAACTATTGGAATACAACGATTATTAGAGCTTACTGTATGTTCTAATGTAAACGGATCGATTGAAGTTAACGTTCTGCATCCAGAAAGTTTGTAAGTTAATAATCCCCCGCCGATGGAATCGGGAGGGGGATATAGTTTTGGCGTTGTCCGTCCGTCCGTCCGTCCTTCCGTCCGTCCGTCCATCCGTCCGTCCGAATTTCGTTTCCAGAGTAGTTCTCTGCAACTACTGGCTGGAATTCAACGAAACTTTATGGGAACCTTCAATACCAAGAGGAGATGCGCATATCGTCAGCTTGTTACGGTCAGACCCTTTAACTCAGAGTTATGGGCCTTAATTAGTTATGTAGTATGCATATAGAGTAAAAGTCGTTTCCGCACTACTTCTCTGCAACTAATGACTGGAATTCAACAAAACTTTATGGGAACCTTCAATACCAAAAGGAGATGCGCATATCGTCAGCTTGTTCTAGTCAGACACTTTTACTCAGAGTTATGGCCCTTGATTAGTTATGCAGTATGCATATGGAGTAAAAATCGTTTCCGCGCTACTTCTCTGCAACTACTAGCTGGAATTCAACGAAACTTTATGGGAATCTTCAAAACCAAGAGGAGATGGGCATATCGTTGCCTTGTTCCGGTCAGACACTTTAACTCAGAGTTATGGCCCTTGATTAGTTATGCAGTATGCATATAGAGGAAAAAATTTTGGAAACTTTATAGGAATCATCAATATCTAGAGGAGACGTGCATATCGTCGCCTTGTTCCGGTCAGACCTTTCAGCACAAAGTTATTCCCCTTGATTTATTGTGCAGTGTTCATATAGAGAAATATTGCTATTTCTTTGCAACAGCTGGATTGATTTCAACAAGATTTTATGGAAACTATCAATACAGAAAAGAAATTTGCATCTCATTGGCATGTCCTGATAATTTTATTTAACATGGAGTTATGTATGGTCCCTGTTATGGTTTTATGGATTCTATACTGGTAACATAGCTACAAAATAGACATATTCTTGTCGCAACAGAGATTGTGTTGATAGTTGTAGCCATTATGGCCCTTCAGGCTTTTGAATTTTACTGTTTATGCCATGATAAATATATTTATTAATAAAGCCTTATGTCTCCAGTTGTTGTGTTAGTAAAAAAACAAGTACTCGGCAGGGGATATAAATTCAACGAATTTGCTTGTTTTACTAGTATTGTTATTACTGTATCCCAAATTAGGGGGGTTGTTAATTTCATTTTTTAAAGATAGCCACGTAAGACCCTGCTAAAAATATGGTGCCATCAATATGATAATAGAATCAACAACAACAAAAATTGTGTGACCCCATTAACCCCCCTGTACATACCCCTTGAAAGTCGGACACGCCCATTTTGCACAAAAATAACATTTTTTTTTATACCCAGCTGTTATAAATCAATTCTAATAGGCTTTCAATATATCAATGTATAGGTTTGTTAGGCTGCTGAGTTCAAATATGAAGTCAAAATCTAAATTAAACAACTTAATATGGCGGAAAATTCAAAATGGCTGCCAAAATGACCCAAATTTTAGACATATTTGGGTATTATATTTACTGGGCATTGAATATGTTGAATCATACAATATATCAATTTAAAGGTGTTTTATGGTGCTGAGTTCAAATATTAACTCCAAAACTAAATTAAACAAGCAAATATGGCAGAAAATTCAAAATGGCCGCCAAAATAAATCATATTTCAGTTATAAACGGCACACTTTAAACATGTTACGCAATTTATGAATTAACTTTTGTTAATGAAATCTTAAAAGAAGACCAAAGTTATGACACTTGATAATAAGTGTGTAAATATATTTTATTCATTATATAGCTGAGGTAGAGCTCTAGAGGTATGATTAGAGGTTAAGGTCTGAGAGGTCATTGGTTCCAACCTCACTAGCGGCACATAATATGATGTTGTGATTGAAAAATGTGTCTTTGCTTGCTTTACTTCATTAAGATATTGATGCATATTTGCATAGAAAAAGTCTTGGCACTTTGTTTGCAAAGTAGAGTTAAAATTCCCAGGAAATTTTATAGATATTAGTTACTTAATGATCATCATGGGTGATGGCTGTATGCTATCATGTAAGCAACTAAGCTACAATATAGATTGCAACTTTTTTAACAAGACTGTGTTATCTTGTTTAATTCTGAAAATATGATAAAGCAATTTCTCGGTAAAAATGACTTTATAGTTATCAGATTTCTAGATGCAATTCATTTTCTTTCTTTGTTTCTATTTTTATTAAGTTTGGCTTATGTATGTATCAAAATCTTCACAAAAAGTAAATGGATCAACAATTGCTTTCAGAGATTCAAAGAATTGTATTTTCCAATTGTCCAATATCACAATAGCAATTGTGTCATTCCCTTTAATTCTGATTTGCAATTTTGGTTATATCTCTATTAATTTGTTTATACTCACTTGCATTTCTTTTAACTAGCCGTTGAAATTAATGATTGAGATGATGGTGCTCAATTATTTTGCCAACTGTGCACGGTTGAAACAAATGCAAGACATTCCATGATAAGAAAACGAGATTGTGACAACCGAGTAAAAGAAAAGTAAAGAAAACAATAATTGAAAAAGGCAATTTCTTTTTTGAGTGGTCGTTGATACAATCACAGCCAAACCAAGCAAAATGCAATTTGTTAATTGATTAAACATTTGAATCTCTCATGAATTCTAAAACATACAGGAAACCTTTTAGCTCACATTTCATACTTTTTGTAACTAATGAGAATTTATATATAAAGACATAAACTTATAAATACAAACAGGTATAGAATGGTTTCTCCATAACTGAGGATGAGCAGAAAACATTTGGTACATTTTCTACAGATACAATTCTACATAAACTTAAACACAAAACCTTTAAGATTACATATATTAATCAAATTTGCAGCTATTTCCCCGGTCATTATATTTATTTCACGGCGTCTCAACGCCGTGATATTGTGGTGGGTAGATTTTGATAGCAATGGGAAAAAGTCACGTGACATAAATCCTTTCGATTTCCACTGCCGACAATTTATTGTTTGTTTTATGCAGTCATAGTACAGCCCATTTCCGTCAAAAGTTTCATCGAAAAAGCATTTTGAGGGAAAACATGTAAACATTATTTCTATCAACAATGCAACACACGAAAAATCAGCGTTTTACATCAATATATTTCTTCAAATCCTTTTGACTCACATGTAAAGGGGTAGGTATAATTTGCGGACCAACCGGACCAGCGGACCAGTTTAGTATACGGATACAGTATAACAAATATGCGTATCATAATGTGTGTATAGTAGATATATAACTGAGATTTGCCAATATTTTATTTGAAAAGATAAGATTGATAGAGTTTTCGGAAATTACTCAAGTTTAAATATATAAATACCAATATCGAAATTGTTTTTAGAATAATTGTTATTACTGTTAGAGTTTTTTTTCATCTAAAAAACAAATTTGGTAGGATTCAAACGTTATATTTTAATAATATACCTTTTTGTCCTTTTAAGCGGACTTTATAACAACAATAACAAATGTTCACGCCTGTAATATCAGAATGTCGAAATTCAAAGATGTTAGACAGTTTTGCATTAGTTAGATAACGGAAAATTAACAAAAAAGAAAGTAATCATTGATTTTTTCGAACGTGCATCTCTGGTCCATCACGTATAAAAATAAAGCAACTTATTGAACTTGAATACAAAGTGTAACCACGATATATGACGTAATACGAGGTTGCATTCGTCACTAGTAGGATAATATCATATAAGGCGTTGTTTACACGCTAAGCAAATGCGTATAAAGTTTTGCAGCTATATTGGAATTTGGTGAACGTTCATTGGCTGTTTAAAGGTTCATAGTAGAGGTCAATATCATTATCGCCGGTCGTTGGACCGGCGGTATAGACAATTGTCAAGATTTGAGCAATGTGTAGTCAACACCGGTTGCTTAAAGCCAATCAAAACGATGCATTTGAGGTCACATTATGAAAAAAATGGACGTCGAAAAGTCAAATTAGGGGTGCGTGGATGGGCTCGTCGAAGCCATGTTTTGTTGGGTTACTTGATGGAATTAATTACCAAGAATACCTATATCAATTAATAAACGTGTGCCAGTTAATTGACAGTTGCAATGTTAGACCAAGAAAAAATGCTTAACTATATGTAACGTGTTTAATTCTTTCTAAAACTCGCATTTGTTGAAAAATTGCAAACCTAACTTCGCTACTTCGGGGCGAATCTAAATCAATGATATACCTAGGGTACACTAATTCCTGGTATTCTATAAAAAGACTCACTGGTTTTACATATCTTTACCAGCCCCGTGTCCAGTTACTACTGTTAGCTAATAGCTAAGGTTAAATATACAGGAGAACTCACCCGAAGCCAGCTCAACCTTTGGAATACTCAACACAAAGTCGGGACAACTCAATCTGTTAGTATGATATTGAGTTGTCTCGGGTTGGGCTGTCAATTTGTTCAGTTGTTCCGATTCTACAGTTACGGAATGTCTATTTGTCAGGATCTTTTAACTTTTTCTTTATTAATCCTTTTCCGACGTGCACTTAATCCTGCCTGTAACACTCGAGAGAGGTATTGGCAGTATAAAGACATATTTTTTTTTGTACAGCAAATCAACATCCTATTGCTTCTGTACAGTTCGGTATAGGCTTATCTGTGGACGAACTTTCTTATGATTATTATGACACATCTTTTGGTCTTAAACCGGTTACGTCATGTTTCGTTCTTGGGATGTAGCTGTTGCGGTTAAAAGGCCCCTTTTTATGTACTTTGTTTTGTTTTTCATTTTGCCCGGAGACCAACGATCGTCCCTTATTAAACAGATCACTTTTGGGAACCAACAGTTACACGGATTGATAAGAACAGATCCGCAATGTAAGGAGCATTTGACTGAACAGAAGCGATAAGTCATGTAAATAGTGTCTGTTTTGAAAGACTATGTTTTCCCTTTTGCCGATCTTTTTAAGCGTCATGCAAATATGCATTACTGGAAATAAATCCAACTGAAACCAAACATCCTGTCGGCATAAAGATGGTGTCTAGATCAAGACCATTCTCGTACTCTGCGGTTATCAAGCTTCTCGATCTAACTAGTATCGAGAATCTAACTAGGCTATGGGAACGAGAATGTTACATTTGAACAAGAAAACGTTTATAACAAGTTACCTTTTTATTACTGAAAGATATTAACATGACAATTCAAAATAATGCTTTTTGGAGTTACCTTTAGATTATACTTAATAATTCTTTTTTTTTGTTTGCCGTGACAATCCCTTTGCTGCGTTTCGCAGCAATTTTTTACTTGTATTTATATACATGTGAGTTGCCGGATGATGTATAATTTAACATTACACTATTGGACTAATGAAAATACATAGATTAAAGACACCAATTGGCGAATGATTCATCCCTTCATGAATTGAACAATTGCAAGTATATTTCTTGTGCAAGGAAATTGGTTTTGACTCTTGTGGGTTTGAACCAAAAATCCCTCTATCCATTAGTATCTTTATTTCAACTGAATCTTTGCCATAGCATTGATTACCAGTATACATTGAAAATGTGTTATTTTGGTGGCTATTTTGAATTTTTGTCCATATTGGATTGTTTAAATTAGTTTTGACTTCATATTTGAACATATTACCTTAACAAACTTATAAATTGACAAAATGTTAGCATGATTCAACACATTGAATGCCTAGGATAAATAATAACACGAATATGGTCAAACAAACTGGGTTAAAGTTGGTAGCCATTTTGAATTTCTCGTCATATTGGTTCCTTGAATTAAGTTTTTAACTTCCCTTTTGAATACATCACCTTTAGAAACCTATTTCTGGATATATTGCATGTATGATTCAACAAATTGAATGTCCAGGATAAATAATTACCCTAATATGCTCAAAATGGGTTTAATTTGGCAGCCATTTTGAATTTCTCCCCATAGTGGTTTTTTAAATTAAGTTTTTTTACTTCATATTTGAATTCAGCACCTTAAGAAACCTGTAGCTGGACATATTGCAGGTATGATTCAACATATTTTAATTTCCAGGATAAATAAACTCCGGAATATGCTCGTACTATGGTTATTTTGGTGGCCATTTTGAATTTTCAGCCATATTGGTTTGATTAATTTTGTTTTTGACTTCATATTTGAACTCAGCACTTTAATAAACATCTAAATTGACATATTGCAGTCCAATACCATACAACTTATTGCAATTAAATGTAAAAAAATGGTAATTTATGTGAAAATGGGCGTGGCCAACCTTTAGAGGGTATGTACAGGGGGGTTAATGGGGTCAGAAATTAAAAAGATATGCTTTTTCTTACATGCCAGTACATGTAGCATCTTTTAAACAGGGTCTCATAAAAAAGTCAAATTAACAACCCCCCTACCCAAATAGTGGTCCGGGTGAAATTCATCATTCACAAGTTGCATTGAATTATTTGTCATTAGTCTCTGCGTTTGCAGGTTCTTAATGGTAAAACTGTATCTTATCTCAAGTAGTCGACTGTCAAAAGTAAGCATATCATCTTCATCAAATGGTCTTATTCGAATGCTTACTATTTAATTAATGGAAGTAAATGTTCTGTGCAAGTTATACCATATTTTGTACAAACCTTTTAACGAGTTTTTTTCATTTGATATTCAAGTATAAGCTAGACATGTCCACAGAAGATTTATAATGAATTTTATTGTAAGTTTACAAGCGCTCATCGCATCCTCATCTTGGCAGTTTTATATGTACGTTATAACATGTTAAATGTGACCTTTCACAGATTACTACATTAAAGGCTTCCATAACTACACATTTACTTACTGATTTATTAATTTTAAATTATATTCTAACTGTATTTGTTGTCTCAGGTAAATGTTCACACAATTTATACACAACTGAATTTTCTTTCTTCTGAACAGAACTAGAAATTACCTTAGAAATGAATATGTTGTTATACATAGTATCCTCAAAATTTAGATCTCGCTCACTATTTTCATTGACTAAGAAACTAACTAATAAATAAAAAAGATATTTTTTCAGTTGAGTTCAACGCCGTAGCAACACATTTAATAAGTCGCATTATGGTGGTAAGTTAACGTAGTCACTGTCCCTGGAAGAGCTAAGTCTCTGCATTTAGCTGTTAATCATTAACTAGCCGTAAACTTACTTCCGTCAGTTTCATACAACTGTCTTACATGATTAAAGTATCACTGGTAAGACGGAGAATGGCCGTAAAATCATAACATAATCAAACATTACGACAGTATGCCAGCCTGCGAATGGAATCCCCGATTAATGTTAATCAAGATACGAAGATAATATAGATAACCAAACATGAGACGATGAATCAGATTTAATATTATTAACTATAATATTTATTTATCTTTTCATGTCGAAAATGTAGAAAATTATAATAGAGTTATATAAAATTGTACTTGTAGGGGTTCACAAGTCACTTTTTATGCAACATGCGGTGGTAAAGAAGTAACTCATGAAAATGTTGAGCAAGCTTTACAGTCAGTGACCGCTGAAAGACTTAGATCATTGTTCCCAGGTGAAATAGTTACTACAAGCACACAATCTAAGCAGGTACGTACATTCATGTACATGTATAGGTGATGAAAAAATATACTCATCTTATATGGATTAAGTCAATGGCAAATAAAAGACAAACATATACCTCAGAAGACAATTACCATTCACCATTCAGATTGGATATATGGCATTTGTCAACTTTGGTGATAGATTCACTTTTTTCACCGAGACCATTCAGAAAACATGTTGTATTTTACAGGGGTAAATTTTATTGTTAAATGAAAAATATATAAAACATTCATAGAATATAAATATGTATCAAAGTGGAAGGAAAAAAGGTATATTTGGCTTTAGTTGTGCACGTCCTCGAGTGGTTTGTGTGCTGCACTTTGAAATATATAGTTCAGATGTTGATCGTGTTTTAAAGTTAAACAATTAAGAAAGAAATAAAAATATGATAAAATACGTTTTGATGTATAAATTAATTGTATTGTTATATTTATGTTTAACCCTTGCAGAAATCTTGGCTAGAGTCACACGCACCAATAGTAATAGGAAGTGTTGTTGGAGTAGTATTAGTGTTAGCATTATCTATTGGATGTAAAGTTCATATGTGAGTTATGATTTCTGTTATATCTATGATCATCTGAAATTTCATAACATTTCGTCTTGCACCTTGAACGTCATTTTGGTTACATACATTCATTTTATTTTAATATTCATTCATTTAGTTTTCCCCACCTGCCTGTACGTTTGTTTAACTTTAACAAGGAAACATGTCAGAGAATACGGCACCATTTGATGAACATATATACATTTTTAATGCAATGCAAAGATATAATTCAGCTTCTACCAGCTGCTATACAGTGCCATCCTTAATTACATTTACATTTTTTGTAAAGCAAGATTGGAACTTAAATTTTACCTATACTTGAGAATAAAAACATGCTATGAGTTATACGTACATGAATAACAATTACAGTCATATAAAGTTTTTATTAATCCCATTTTAAATATTAGTGTCTATTATAACTATCTGGGGTGTAAATACATAATTTAGTCGCAATAATGCTAGTGTAAATGTTATTTTGGATGGCACAGTATATCTTCCAGACTTTTACATGGTAAACATGTTAGAGGATAATAAGGCATTTTATGAACCCATGTATTTAATTTAATACGGTGCATATATATAATTCAGCTTCTTCCTACTCTTATTGACGACCATGTTGGTCTGTAAACGCCAATTAAATGATTTAGCAAAATTGATTTCCTAATCGGTTACTGCTGTTTGGAGAAATTATATATGTCTTTGTTGCAAATGTTTGATTCCATACGCACACAGCTACTGTATTATTTCTATCTGATTTTTATAAATAAATCATGCTATAATTAGTTGTACGTTTCCAAAAACTGAAAAAAAAACATGACGTGGCATTTACTTATATATTAAGTACGTTCTAAGTTACAATTTATGTATAATATAATATGTATGTTCTGTATTTTAGATCTCGAAGGAATAAAAGGATGAATGAAATGCAACCAATAGATGATACTTTTGGGGATAAGAATTATGTCGAACTTGATAAGAGACAAAGTGTGATAGATGATTTTGCTGCCACGGCTGAAAATCCATTATATGCTTCCTTTGAGAACACAGAGAACTACCCTGAAAATGTTAGACTTTGAGATGTTCTTAAAGTGTAGTGTTTGATTACTTCATTGATCTTAATGAAACTGAATTAGATGTTTATATTGGCTTGTTTGTAAATTTGTAATAAAGGAAACATAATTGTTTATAAGTGCCGTGTGACTTAAATACAAACAATGATAGTTTATGTTTTATTATTTTTCTTTAGTGAAATACGTTTTATGTTTGTATAAACATTTATAAAGCTAGTGTATCTTTAAAAATGATGTTTTTTATTTTTAAAAACAAATGTAAGAACTAATAAACAACGGGTAGGCAAAGTGATATCTTATTAATTAGTGCATAAGATGATCCTGTATATAATTTAATTGATAAATACTATCATTTGTCTTGAGTTTTCATTAAAATGTCGATTTTTGCGTACAAATGAAATGATATAGCGCATTATTGTAATTTAAAGTTTTGAAATTACTTGAATGTTAAAGCCAAACCTATGTTGCACGACGTTCATTACCCCTAACATGAATCAAAGAGTTTGATGTCTGCAATTAAATCAATACAATGTGCTTTAGTAATTTTATTATTTTTAACAAATAAATCAAAGTAACGCTTTACTCGCTAAACTTGTATAGTGTAAGAATATTAAATATATTAAATGATTGCAGTTTGGATTTGGCTTTATATAGTATTAATGCTAAACTCAACGCTTAAGCTATACGTCAAAGACAAATTGATTTATTTGAAATGATCTGACAATATAATGTTTAATGAATATTAGAATAAAACACAAGCACATCTTCGAGTGATAGTTGATTGTTTTGGATCTTCGTTTTGTTAAATTAATTCTTATATTTGTGTATAGCTTGAATAAATTATATAAGTGTGAATGCCAAATAATTCCTGTCGTACATGCAAATTCTATTGTTTTCTTAGGAATACTATTGTTTTTAAGTGTGTTTTGTTGAATTTCATACATTTGTTTGTTTGCTTGTTAATTATTTTCATTTTAAATGTCCATGTATAATATTAATGTTAATATTAAAACTTGTAAGCATAAAATTTCCTTTATTTTTTATCGAACAATCTTCAGTAGTTAATGGAATGAAAAAGAGAAAGAAAAATAATGAATTTGCTAAATTAAGAAATTATGTATCCAAAAAGATGAACAACAAATAGAAAAGGTGGAAGAGAATTGCTCACAATTAAGAGAAGTTTATTAATAAATGAACATCACATCTTACAAAATTCTAAATCATCCAATTAGTCGAGAGCTCGCATGGTTTTATTTGCGGTATCGCGCCCAAAAAGTTTGATTGGTGATTCTAATGTAGTTTTGTCTGAGGAATTTGAAAATGCAAGAATTAAAACTGGCGAGGTAGGCGTTTTTTCTACATTCTGGGCTCAAAGATTTATGTTACCAAAATCGTCAAAATGCATCCTAAACTTCAAGCATATTTTTAAAGGTGTTTTGCAGATTAAACCACACTTAGTACGATATTATATTCGGTCGCCCTCGAGCTTAATAAAAAAGTAGGCCAACAATAGTATTAATACCAAAAGAATTTCTTTTTACATTTTGTTAGAAATTATCAGTTTGTCCCTAAAATGTATTTATTTTTAAAAAATAAATTGGTTTTATACATTTAGGTGTCTGTAAGTGCAAATATATTTAACGCATTTACAACATATTTGCTCAAATCATATGAGCCTGTGTGTTAATACTGATGATTATTGAGCTTCCACTTACGTTATGATACAAAATGTTCGAACTTGGTGTTGAAACGCTTTTATAAGTGCTTACTCTTATGACGATGTTTATTAGTAATAATGTTTTTGAATATATTATCTACCATTTTCAGATTATGTTTGCAACTATAATTCAGGTTGTCTTAAAGTTATAGCACTAGTACCGTAACCAAATTTACACACTTTGTATGTTATGTCATATAAGTTTTTCACTATTGATGAAAACATTCCAAATGAATAATTTTAACGACCAAAATCAAGAATGCATGATTTGAGTGCAATTTTGTTTCTGTCTGTTGGAAATGTAAACTTTAATTACTTAACTGTACTTAAGTTAACTATGTCGTAAGAGAACAATGACAGATTTTTTTTGTTATACAAACAGTTTGAAATCATCTATTAGAATGTATAATGTACAAGACCTGCTTTCGATCGTAGGTTTTTTTTAAGTTTTATGAAATATTCAGGTTAAATATAGTAACCAAAGTAACAACAGATAACAATTTATTTCTGAAGGCTTTACAATAATGTATCATGTGTGATGTATATTCATATGATATTTGTGATTTAAAAATAGAGCATACAAGTTCTCGGACTACATATATAAGATATATGACGTTAATCCAGACCAAGCAGGAAATTTATCACGTAACCCATCTAGTAAGAAACAAAATACACTTGGAATTTACATTTTGTTTTTATTTAACACATATTTAGGTCATATATACGACGGCCTGCTATTCCTACTATAGGTTTCCTTGACATTTTTTTATCACCAGTACTAACTTACCCTACCACGAGGCCGACAACTTATGTATAGGGTATGACCTATCGCAATCAGGCTCGAACCCGCGATCTCCGGATTTGAAGTCAGACATGCTAACCACTACGCCAGGGCCGCGGCTGGAATTTACGTACAATTAGTTTGCTAAACGTACTACAGTAGATGGGTGCTCGAATAAAGCATTTTAAAAATTGTGTATGGCACAGGCATCAGAAATACCTTTTTAATGATTTAATGCTTAGTTTTGTTAATGTGGTTCATATTTTGAAACAAAAAACTTCTGACCATTCTGGTTCAAATCTTTGTTGTAAAAATCATTTTGCCTTTATAAAACGTGATGATAACGTCTCCAGTTCAAGAGCAGTCTAGACACGCTTGGCATATTGGACATTCAATAAATAATTGAAAACACGTTTGCTGATAAAGTTTTTGACTGATTATGGGTCATCAAACATTCTTCGATGGTGTCAAGAAAACCTAAGATGTGTATCTGCGGAAAGTAAATGATCCTGACAATTTCAATTTTAACAGTCTTGCGGTACTTGAACGAACTTTTGATATCATTTACAGTTGGAGTTGGTTTGAACACAATTCATTGAAAACAATCGTACATACATAAACATCATGAATTCATAAAAAACAAATTTTAAAAAACTATGACTTTAAATTTACATGTGTTTATTATTAAACAATACTTACACACTTTATTGTTTGATAACAAATAACGTTTCTGTGTAATCTCAAGAATGATAAAAATAAGTTATGTAATGAGTGTATAAGTATGAAATTGTACCACAATTTAAACCAAAATTAATGTGTTTTATATATGTTTTTGTCAATTTGAATACGTTGTACTTTGTCCAAAAGTTGACCTTCTTCGATAATCTAAATTAAGATTCTTGGGTTATCTATGAGTTTTACGATTAAATACCTGACAGTAAGACATTGAATTTAATGATAATACTACCATATTAAATTGATTACAAAAATGATGAAACGCATATTCAAATAGAAAATGCTATAAAGAGTAAACAAACAAAATGTGAACAAAATATACACAATCCTCTTCATACAATTACGACAAAATCACAAATACAGTGTATACAGTATGCAAATATACGAAAAACAATCGTAGAATAATATCAAGCATTTCTAATACTTGACCGAGAGACACTTTTAACGCTATACTTTGGAATCACTTTTCCAAGTATTCTGATTCTAGTACTAAAACTTCATTATTGTAATCAGCTATTAGTACGACAAGTTACGTTTGGATGTACAAACTATTATTACTCAAAATTACAATACTACTGTATAACAACAAATTCCAATATTCAAACAAGATATCCGAAGCAGAATATGCCATACATATATCTTTCAATAGTGTTTAAGCTTGTATTGCTGCTGATTGTTTTTTATTGGGAAATATAGTCGAAAAAATCAAGGAGTAATAAAGTGTCGCACTAAGCGTGTTTCTCAGTGCAAAAAAAGTATTACACAACATACGATCAGGCCCCAGTTTCACTAACAATCAACAGGACTAAGATCAACAGAATTCTGTTAATGTCTTTTCTAGTTTAGGATGGTGTTTTCAAAACTCAAAGAGAATAAAAGTCAATTTGATTTATCTATAAAAAGTAGACGTTTAAATAGAAAAATATAATAGTTACGACACGTATTTATCAAACCAATGTTTGTTCTAAAAATACAAAAAATTATAATGCTTTACCACTGGTGCTGTAAAGCCTTTCTGCAATTACAAAAATATCTTTTAAAGCCTATTTATATTTCTTAATTGTGCCTGTACCATTTAGGAAATTTTCTGTTGACTTTGACAACTTAATGAAAAATATAATTGTGGTCATTTTAAATATTTGTGAAACTGGTGCCTTATATATAAAACAATAAATTATGAAAGACATGATATTTAATCACTCGGACCGATATTTCGTTAATCATTAATTAATACAAGGTGATATGCAATCACTCTAAGCTATGTATATATCTCGGTCATCTCTAATTAATACAAGATGCTTAAACAACATTTTTAAACACAAAGAATTAAACAGTATATTTGGTACAATAAACTCTCAAACATCTTATTCTAATGACAAATATTGAATAAGGCCACAAAGAATTGACAATAAATAAAAAAAACTTACAAGAAGAGCAAAATTTTAAAATAATCTCAACAACATAATTGGCCATCGAGTGTTTTAAAACAAAAAACTATCAATTGATTAAAATTCTAATGTTTGACTCAATGTACATTTTTGATACTTAACAAACACAAAAGTTTTATTATCTGTACTTAAGTATTAAACAGCCACTGTCTTCAACACTCTAATATAATCTCAATTTGTTAATATTTCTAGAGAACATGACTTTTGAAAATGATCCAGTCAGATAGTTTTTCTATCAAAGGTTATTCTAGAAACGTTATAGCTCAAGATCAAGTCCACTTATACTTTGTATATAAGCATATATTCCCCAAAGTCAGATACGATGATACGCACTACATCCCTTATTATGACCATCTTCTTCGGAACTAATCATTATCACGGTGTATGTTACTTTTTGATAATTTTGTGTTTATAAGAATAAACGATTTAATTGATCAGATTTGATTATTCTTAATACAACTTTTACGTATCCAATATACAAAGGTTATAAAATTTACCACACTGTTGCTTGCGCCACGATTGGAAGTTCTATGTACATGTAAATAATTGATGAACTGTCCGTCCCAAATTACTCTCAACAATTGACAATGGGTGTAAAACAAGCGAACAACTCGGTTCAGTATAAAGAACCAGACGTTTTATATAACCTTCCAAATCTAATGAATGAATAGATAACCATAGTACAACTATGTTGAAGATTCAGGTTTATACATTGACTCATATACAGGGTTTCTTACAGCTAGTGTTTCACTTCCGTCCATATCACGTATTATTTCCATACCAACATAGGGTGAGGCTTGGTCATAGTGGTCATCTGTGCGTGTTTTCTTCCTGATAAAGATAATAAATGGTATATTTTACATGCGTACATTTCACTAATATACTATATCCGTAATTCAAAATTTTATATACTCCACGCTTCGTGTTTTTCAGCAATAATGTGTAAAATACTTAGTACCGCATACGTGCTGGGAAAAAACATAAATGGAGTTCCGACTCAGGTCTTTTTGAACGTTAAAATTCCTACTGAAGATTTGCAATTTCCATTTATTATAATTATTTACTTAATGAAAAAATCATTTGTACTAGTATAATCAAATAGAATCAATACTCTGTCAATGTACATGTGCATTGAACACATCTTAAGGAAACATATCTAAAAGTTCAAGTTAGGATATAAGCTTCAGCTGTCAAACAGTTTTACAATCGGCAACTTAATGTACAATGGTTCTCACTTAAACGTCCGGTCAAGCAACAGACTACGAATGGATGGACAGGATCGTGACACATAAAACGTGCCTCGTAATATGACATCAAACAATTGGAACATCAGCAAGTATAATTGGCCCAACTTTAGGCGATGTCTTAATTGGAATGTCATTTTCTTTTGAGCCAGGTGTTTAAATTGGTAAAACGTGGTTAATCTCATATACTTAATGTAACGTATAATGACTAATTAGATCATATAAACGCTAGCATATAGTGGAAAGTTTTTAAATACCTTCTTATACATATTATGACTACAACAACTACTACTAACACCACCACACCGCCAGCGGCACAACCCACAACAGGAATATTAGAGGCTATCCAACTCTGTAATATGTATATATAATTTTAAATCAGTTATACAATATAACCTCTGAAGAGCAGCCCTTTACAGAACAAATCCTCTGCACAACAGCATCTTTTTGATATTTCCCTTTAGGCAAAGTTTTAATTAAATTAAACCTCTGCAGAACAAAAACCTCTGAACAGCAACACTTTTTCCCAGGTGGTAGTTGTTCAATAGAGGTTGCATTGTATACAAAATTCTAACATATATTAGCTGTACAAATTAAATAATAAAAAAATTAATTTACAATTTGCTCTCAGAGAAGTAAATAGAAATGAAAAAATATCACGCTTTCAAAATAATATTAGAATTGTTTAACGAAGTAAATTTGCCAAAAATGCTTTTTGGATTGTACATATCTTTGCAATTTATCATAAATGTAGTACTTTATGAATTCAAATTCGTTTTCAATCTCTAAACACACACTGCAATTATAAAAAAAATGAAATTCTCCTCATTCTAATGGCCCATTGTGATGACAGGTGATTAAATATCTACGTATACCTGACTTTGTTGTTGCTGCTGCTGGTGTTGTAAACTAGCAAGATGTAAATTAGGAAAATATTCCTCTAATTTATTTTTAGATAGGGTTCTGATAGCTTTGTTGACTTCACTATTGGTTAGATGGTGTCCATCGCATTGTGCATAAAACTCAACGACATTAGGTCTGAAACAAAAACATAATACAATTGTACAATACACACAATGTCTATAAAAAGTGATTTTTTGTGATAAATTTGAATCGAAGTATCAAAACAAACAGTTTCACTGAAAGTTTTTTGCATGACCTTCTATAAAATAGCGTAAAGATTAATAGGATAAAGACTTTTTTAATTAAGTGAAATGGTGTCTGAAATATAATAGCATTAATATTCATAATATCATTTCACTTTACTAAAATATTACTTTTTTCCATTTAACATAATACGTATTGAGTGTCACGAGAAGTGGGCACAGTATTCCAAATGTAAATAAAAAATAAATACTTTCAGTCTTGAAGTAGTGAGGGTTTTATATAGTATATGACCTACTTGTTCACACCTCTAATAATCAAAATGAAAGTTTTTGTAAAATGAAGAGTTGAGCTATACTTATATGTATTTACAAATAATATTCAACTTAATGATGCAACGTTTGAGTTTAGTTATACATGTATGTTCTTAAACGTACTTCCATTATTTAAATAGTTTTCAACATCTGAAGCAATTACCAAAGCGGAGATAAGTCTCTAAATCTTTTACATATATGACACTAACATGTAATTAAATGAATGAAATAATGCATATACGTACTTGGCTATAGAGTTATGTACCAACGCTACATGTATATAACTTGAATCATGACAATCTAGTAACTTTAAAATGTTAGTTATACCATCTTTAACAACTGGTCTTTGTTCATCTGTCACTGATGTTACAAATTGTAGTGAAAATACATCTGAAACAAAAATACATACCTCTATATTACATGTATATGCAATGCTTATATTTTGTATATACAATATAATGTGCTCCCATTTCAAACCTTAGTCAGTATACTACTTAATACTCTCCAATAGATCGGTTCGAAAGATTCACTTTCTACCTCTGCTAAAATACTACGTTCAAGCTGATATTTCTATTTTTAGACAGAGTCACATAAACATTTAAATCGCATGACTGTCACGTGGTTTTTAAAAATAGATGCAAAAAAATCTCACGCCTGTAATTTCAAAATATCGAAATGCAAAATTAAATAATGAAAAATTAACAAAAATGAAAGTAAACATTGATCTTTTTAAATGTGTATCTCTGATCTTTTAACTGTAAACATAGAGCAACTTATTGAACTTAAATACAAAGTGTAGCCACGCTATATATGTCGTCATACGAGGTTGCATTCGTCACTAGTATGATCACACCATATAAGGTGTTGTTTAATCGTTCAACCAATGAAAATGCGTATAAAGTTTTTCAGCTAAATTGAAATTTGGTAAACTGTCATTGGACGTTCAAAGGTTCATAGTAAAGGTCAATATCATAAATCGACACGTTTTAAGCAGCGGGTGAATGTAATGTATTCATTGAGCTGCAAAGGGAGCGTAACTACTTAACAACAAAGCTGAATAAGTAATACTTGATTTGGAAGCTGAAAATCCTGCCAAAATCTTTAATGATCACAATATTTGGAATATAAGTAGTTTGGAAAAATAAATTGTAGTTGAGTAATTATGCCTTATATTGTATGTACGGATTTTAATAATACTCAATACCAGTGAATATGAAATAAAATTAACCGTTGAGTAGATTTGATTTGAATACAACAACTTAACAATAACACTTATATTCGCAGACTCAAACTGCCTATAAATCTTAGCACAAGACAGTGCTGTACGTTTTCCTTTACATGAAATTGCATATTGGCGACAAACTTTCAAGAAAGATGGGCTAGGTTGAAATAATACTGACATTTCATTTCCTTTGTTTTCATCACAAAAATCAAAATTAAAGAAACTTATTAACAAGAAACAGGAAATTTGGTACTTATAGTGAAATGCAGAAACTTCAAGGTTTCACATTTAGAGTAGACGAAACTGTTTGTTTTGTTAGTCTGCATATAAGTTTAGAAGGCCATGATGTAGGTAAAATTTAAACAGGAGCAACGAAAGGAAAATGCCAAACTGAGAAGAAGCTCACTGATATAAGCATCGAAAGCATAGAAACAAACAACAATAGAACTTAATCAAGCTGAAGGGTTGGTACACCATGAAGGCTGTGGTTATGAAAAACAAAAAAGGTTCCATTAATGTTGCTATTTTGCTATATTGCTTTTTGGAAATTAGATTTTCTTATGAATATGGTATTTTACGTTAAACCAATTGTCTACAGACAAAATACAGTGCTGCAACATACGGTGCAGATTGCAGCAACAGCATACAGTGCATGACCCTAACAGGTACCCATTTACACCTGGTGGAGTGAAGCAATCCCAGGTGAATGTCTTGCTCCAGGACATTAGCAGTGCTCCTAGTGGGATTCGAAAACAGACCTCTCGACCCATAAGCGCGCGTTCAACCACTGGACTACTGCTCCTACATATTGGAGTTGACATACAAGTATTTACCGTATACAAATCAATGTCAAAATTTTACAGGCAAAGAAATAAAATGCGAAATATACAGCACATTGCCTACAAGATGAGTGACACTTGGGTAAGATAGCAGACCTAAACAACATAAAGCACTGGAAAACTTCTTACAAGCATCAACTGAGACATTGATGTTACACTTACCACTAGAAGTTGATACTACTGAAATAAATTACATTCCCATTCTCAATGGTTAATTTATAACTTTAGAACAATTTATGACAAATGCTCAAAAATACGCAGAACAAATGTTTTGTACGGGGAACTTAAATTCAACAACAGCAGTCTAATTGAATAAATTACAATTCAATGAAATAATCTCAATGATTACAGAAAATATCTTTTTTTTACTTGCAGAATGTTCTTGTTTTGAAGTTCTTTAAAAGTTTCCGACGTCATGACAGGAATGTGCAATAAATTTTGTTTATGCAAATAAAATATTTTGACCTGACTTCGGTCAGTATTTCCAGCATTGTCAAAGAATCCAAGAAATCCCTGGTTCAACTCTCTACCCTTTTAACTGTAGATGAAATGCGTGTTAGTTGTGGAAATTACGTTCTATTGTATATGAAAGGATCATTACCAATAGTTACATGAAATATTAATTGTAAACTTTACCTAGATTGTTAGGATTGAATGTTGTAGTTGATGTTGAAGGAGTAGATGGTACAGTAAAGACAGGGTTACAAGTATAATTCCCTATAGTGTTGATACATCTCTCTCCAGGCTTACATGGATGAGTTTCACATTCGTCGATATCAGTATAACATAGATTGCCTTGCCAACCTGGTCGACATACACATTCAAAATATCCTATATGATCATAACATTTACCATTGTTCAAACATGGATTAGGACTACAATCGTCAATATTGATATCACAATAGGTTCCATTGTAACCAGTGGGACATATGCATTTAAATCCTGCAATCATGTCCTGACAACTACCACCATTTTTACAACTTACAGAAGAACACTCATTAATATCAATGGTACAAGTATTTCCTTCATAACCTTGGGCGCATGTGCAAACAAAACTTCCGATAGTGTTGTTACAGCTTGCTCCATTCTTGCACATATCATGAGCACATTCGTCAAAGTCATTTTCACATTTGTCGCCAATGCGACCAGAAACACATGTACATAAAAATCCTCCATTTGTGTTATTACAAGTTCCTCCATATAAACACGGTGAATCGTTACATTCATTATAATCAGTTTCACAATTTCTACCAGTCCATTGTTTAGGACAATGGCAAATATAAGCACCATCCATATTGTCACAACTCCCACCGTTTTTACAAACATTCTGTGCACATTCATTGACATCCTCATTACACAGGTTGCCTTGATAACCGTCCACACATTTACAATTAAATCCTCCATTAGTATCACTACATACACCGTGATTGCAAATATTTGGATTCATTTTACATTCATTAACATTAACAGTACAATTACCACCTGTCCAAGCAGATGAACAAACACAAGTGTAACTTCCTGCAATGTTCGTGCAAGTACCACTGTGAAGACAAGGTTGTTGTAAACATTCATTCACATCATTGTTACACGTCGAACCTTCCCATCCAGGCGGACAAGAACAAGTAAACGAACCTTCTGTATTGATACACGTTCCACCATTTAAACAAACATTTCCATTTAGGCACTCGTCTACGTCCACGGTACAATTTTGTCCAATCCAATTACTTGGACAAGAGCAGATGTAATTAGTCTCAGTGTTAGCACAAGTGCCACCGTTTTTGCATGGTAAATATAAGCCACATTCATCAACATGTGTATTACATGTTTGACCAGTCCATGCAATTGGGCAATCACAAGAAAAACTCCCATCTGTATTGTTACATATTCCACCATTCTTACACGGTAAATTCAAACATTCGTCAACGTCAATATTGCACGTGTCACCATCCCAACCTTGGTAACATAAACATCTGAAAATGAACAATTAATCCTGTATAATTTTAGATAGAATTCAAAGCGGCTAAGTAACACATGTCAGGTGCCATGTAAGGGCTCACCTGGTATAACAAATTATTCTAAACACCTTTCTTTACCAATACCCAATTTATCTTCCTCAAGGAGCCAAACGTTTGTCTCTTTATGGATTCGAAATACTGCGCTCTACCACTACGCTTAGCTTTGCCGCGGCTCAAAAATATTATGATTCAATAAAAACAAAAAAGTTAATGATTTTCTAATAATACTAAATAAAACAAACAGTGCTTATTTTCCTTGTGATAGTTCACGAAAGTAAAGGCGTAGTTTTTTGTTATTTATCACTGAAAGAGAATCAGCAGTATATCACGACCAATTTGACTGAATATTCTTCCCTTTATAATCTTGCATTAAACAATATTATGTGTTATAGATCCGTACAAATATAAAGTTTTGTTAAATTCTTCACATTTTTAAGGCATATTTTCTTCTCTGACAATAAATAACATGCAGTCCAAAATCAAATCTCAGTAGGGTTTTCGGAGGTCTCTTCGGTTATGTGAACAGACCCATTTAAATTTTGTACACTCAACGTTTTAGACGTTAAACTAGGCGTTTCAATCAATTGTTCAAGATACAGAGACATATTCTAAAGTTACAATATAATTACAAGTAAAATGAAAACATTGGCAAAACTCACTGAAAACTTCCAGGTGAATTAGTACAGTTACCATGGTAATTACAAGAGTATTTTCTATCACATTCATTTACGTCATCATGACATTGGTTTCCCGTCCATTGTTCAGTACAATTACATAGAAAACTACCTGTAAAATATGAAATAATCTAAAACCAGTCCTATAATACATATGAACATAGAGATATTTATACTGAAATACCTATAATTGCTCTAACTAATTATGTATGAATGTAAAGAATGAAAGACTGAATTTGATAATGCACGTCCCAACTGGCTGGAGCATACCTCATACACTAGTTAGCAACCACCAATGTCTGAAATATAGATAATTATTTGAGTGATGTTCCTTGGAACATTTACTTAGATAATATAGCAGGCGTTTCTGTTCCCTGTAACACCCTGTAACAACCGAAATAAATCAAAATTTATATTTTACAAACCTGGTGTATTGACACAAATACCATTGTTTGCACATAGACCAACTACCAAGCATTCGTCACGATCTATGTCACAATTTTGTCCTTCCCATCCCAAATCACATGGATTACAAGAATAACTTCCTATAGTGTTGTTGCAAGAAGAGGAATGAACGCATAGATTCTGTTTACATTCATCAATATCAGTTGAACAATTATAGCCAGTAAAACCACTTGTACATTTACATGAGTATCCACCATCATAATTATGACATTCGGCTTTGTTTAAACAAAATCCAGACAGACACTCATCTGCATCCACATCACAGTATGTCCCAGTGTATGATGATGAACAAATACACTTAAATGATCCAGATGTATCCTGACAAGTTCCGCCATTTTTACATAACGTTTTATTTTCACATTCATTGACATTGGAATTACATAATGATCCTTCCCATCCAGGAGTACATGTACATGTGAAATTTAACATTCCACTAACACAAGTGGCATTATTCTGACAAGGTTGTTCCTTACAGAAGTCAACAATGCCTGTGCAATTAGGTCCGATCTCTTGATCACTGCAAACACCTAGACACGCGAAGCTACCATAAGTATTAACACACACTGATCCAATCTTGCAAGGAGATGCTAAACACTCGTTCAGATCTTCATCACAATTTTGTCCATCAAAACCAGTTGAACATTCACACAAATATCCACCATTAGTATTTGTACAAGATTTCTCATGTTTGCAAATACCTAATGCACATTCATCAATATCAACATTACAATTAGGTCCAACCCAACCTTTTATACAATGACACGTGGCACCTTGACATGTCCCACCATTCATACAATCACTTGAATCTGAAACAGACAAACATTCAAAAGTTCTTAATTATTATCAGAAATTGATAGTTGAAATTTAGTATTTGATATATGTTTTAGTTCTACATGTTGTATTTAATAAATTGTCATGTTAGTTGCGTGAGAAAGATCTGTCTGGGTGTATGTGATAGCTGCAATATACAAACAAGCACAACATTATCAAATCAAAGAGTGAAGAACAAAACCTCAATGTGGCCTAAGATAACATTTCTAAGATGACAGTAGTAGAATACATGAAAAGACTTATCAAACAAACTGAGGGACTTTCAGATAGATAGTGTTGGTAGGGACAGTAGTCATAATAATAACGATAAATGTATATATATATGTCACAAAGTCAGTTCTGGTGTAAATAAAGGTCTCACAGATGAATTTTCAACCATTAAATATTAAAGTAAACATGATTTACAAATCAACAAATGAATCATTACAAAATAAAGAGATTAATTAGAACACATCCGAAAGATTATAGTGATGGAACATTGGCTCCACGTCATTTGTCCAGTGTTATGATTTTTCTGAATTCAAAACCAGATACTTCTGATTGATAGAAGCTCTTTGGTTTGCGCTTAGCGATTAGACATGGAAAACAGGCATTTTCGAAAAATATGTGTTTACATATATGTAAATGCTTGAAACGATAGGTAAGTGAGCTATCTACCTCATACGGATGAAAACAATCCTAAAAACGTGAAACCTCAATAGAATATGGTAGGCGGGAGTCAAGTTAGAGAAGCAAGGTATGTTTACTTACGTCGACAAGAAGGTGATATTATTGTAACAGATTTATTACAATTTGCTACTGGTGTTTGACAGCTGTCTCCTGTATAACAATTAGTACACCATGCTATCACTTCTATTGTTAGTCTATTTGGAAAAAACATATGACGATGAATTAGATGATGATAATAAAAACATAATCGCTTGAAATTACTTTTAAATAGTAACACACGAGCATGAATTGCGATTATTCAACCAATCAAACTTGTATATTTCAAGCTCTGTTGTAAATGTGTATGACAAACTAAAACAGTTTGTTGTCAATGATGTGTTTAATAAACACAATGAATGTAGTCTACATTTTGTAATCCCACACGAGTTTTTTTACACCACATGTGAACCTAAAGATAATTTTATTTGAAATAAAGCAAGTTATTTATTATTTCAAATTAACTTATATATAATTTTATATAATATAAGAATCTGGTTTATGTACTTAATAAGCGTCAGACATATAAAATATAATATGGATATCTTATTCCAAATCAAATTGTCCAAGATTTTGATATATCTGTAGTTGACGGATACTCGATGAACTATCATACAAGAAATGTAATGTTAAAACCACATTAAAGGCAGATTTTTCCGCAAATAGCGCAAAAAATACAAACTAAGGAAAATAATTCATAATAAAGTCAGATAGACTTGTAGAGACTTTTCTATTCTCTTTATCACTAGGTATGTTGTTTCATAAGATATGTCATTAAATGGCAGAAATATATGGTAAATGAAAAACTTTAACGCAATAGTTATAGTCTCCGGACGACGCTCGTCTGCCCTCCCGAAGGTTTGCCAAACTATACGCCGATTGTTTTTCGTTGAACAAAGAAATCGACGTAAACATGGAGACAATTGAGATTTGGAAATAAGCAAACTTTAGTAAAGATGGTCTCACCTTGTATTGCTATTAGTTGATGTAGGGAATCTTTTAGGCTGTGCATCATAAAATGTAGCACCCGGGTGAACACCAACAAGTGAAAAATTATGTGTAGCTATAGTATTAGGTGCTCTTAAATTTCCAATACTGACCAACAATGTCTCTTTAGAGATATTCGCCTGAAATTCGATGCAAAATTACTTTATAAATTACTGTTTAGTTCCACTATCATGGCCGTCAAAATTATGGTCTAAATGGAATGGGTATTAATGCAACAGCGTTTGTTTCATGTTCTAATAAACTAATTATTGCTTCTCTTGCAATTTTTCGAGGGTACATGTAAATCAGTTTATCTTGCAAAACAGGATTTGCTTTCAAAAAGACTGAAAGGGGACTGTATTCGTTTAAATTGAGAATAATGAAGGCTGCAGTGGTAAAGATAACAATAAGCATAATGAAGATGTTCATTAAATGTAGTAATCTTATTCCATTTGCTGTAATGAATACATTTCATAAATAAAATTGGTTAATTCTTGACTGCTCCAGCTAAAGGAAAAAAAACGGTACTTATTACTTTATGTCAAACATTGCTATTTCCCTTGAGGGCAATACTTACTGCTGGATGAGTTAATAAAAATAACATTGTAGAAAATCCAGCATTTGTATCATTTACACTCTTAACGTCAATCAACTGACCATTACAATCTGTTAAATTATTGGAATGTAGTAAAGTTGGACCATTAACTCGTGCCCTAAAATAAAATATTTTGTAGTTCGATAAAAAAAGGGAGATAATTTATTCAGTATCCAATTTTTCAGTATTTTGTTTAATTACAAAACTTACTCAATTTGTTCATCGTTCTATATTAATTGACAATAAAGACATCATTTAGTCTGCCAGAACTGGGTTCGTCTAGGGCTTGTTTACGATGTTATGCACCGATCCCTTCAAAAATGGTACATGTATGTATATTGGAATATCATTGTACTAGGTTTCGACAAGTTGCCTTTATCAGGTTAAACAATTTCAAAGAACATAACAATTAACGAGACTACTTAAATGTATTAAAAACGTTACATTAATCAGCCAGTCAAAAAATGTAATTTATCTTATTATTCATGTAAGATGATTATATACATCAAATTGACAAAAATTCTAAAATGTACAAATTTATCTAAAAAGTGTCACTTACTTAATCCAGGAAAATTTCATGTAAAATTTGGGGTCACAAAAACCATTAGAATGATGTAGTGTACAATCAGTAGAACCCATGTTTACATAATTAACTATCCTCACCATAATAACCATATTTACCAACTGAAATGTAGTTCAAGCTATATTTAAGGAATGAATTAATAGAAACTGACTTTCATTAAAAAATAAATGTCACTTTGTCACTGAAATTAGCTATCACCAAAATGAAATTTATTTTTCAATGAAAGTCAGTTTCTATGAATTCATTCCTTATAATTACAACCATTCTGGGCGAAATTTGTCGACTGAACCATTATTAATTGTGTTGATATCAAGAACTATATTTTAGTGCGTAAGAGCCGAATGCATTATAGAGCGGAATAATCTTGGTCGTACACAGGTCTTTCATGCCAGCCGTCGGCCATTTTGTTCTCCACTTCGATGCAATTTTTTAAAGGTTTAATGTCATAACAGAACCAGTAATGCAAAGAAATGTAAGTAATTGGATTTTAATTTGTATACAAAGATCACTAAAAAGGAAAAACCAAGATTGTGTAGCTTTAAAAAAACGTGTAAACAAGTTGAAAGTTTTACGCTTTTCCCGTGCGTTTATCAAGGTCGAGGGCAACTAGCTACATGTATTTATAGTAAAGATAAAAGTGAATCTGAAATGTTTATTTCGGTTAACAATTATTTCTTATTTTATTTTCTATATGATACTATCGGACCTTTTTTCATGTTTTCGATGATTTACTTCTTTTATTGACATGCATAGCTTAAGTTTTGCGAGTGACAGCGCTAAAACAGATTTTTCATTCATGAAATTAGTACCGGCATGACGTAATTTAAAGTCATGAATATTAATGAACTCTTGTAGGCAACTGCGTTTATACGGAAATGAAAACACATTTTTTTCAAGTCACGTGTTCACTTTTGACCAATCAAATTGTATTATTTCGTTTAGGTTGTAATTATAAGGTAGTATAGTGCGTACAAGTTGACCCTGACCTGACCTTTATGCAAGAATATTCATTACATTGAATACGAATGTAGTATTAGTGCTCGGATTATATCGTCAAGGCTCGAATGTAATTATAACACAGGGATTAATTTTAAAGTACATTTAAAGCGTACAATGAGTGTTTATTACACATGGACTGGACCAGATGATTATACTATGAGGCTAGCTACCAATTCAAATGTTGTGGGTTTTAGCCCCACAACCGCCATCCCCCATCCATTTTATTATCAATTATATTCAAAAATGTAAGAACACGAGTTTCCCGTTTGATTGCATTTGAATCGTGAGTTGTTTTACATGCGTGATGTGTATACTTTATACATGTCTTATTTTATCTTAAATACGTAACGAGCCGAAGCATATAGTAGGCGTGGTATTGATTTTCGCCGGGATACGTGCAAATGATAATTAGATGCAAATGAGAAAGGTAAGGTCGGGTTCAATGTGTACGCACTATAAGTGATTCATTATATAGTCCATCACTGTAGCTGTTTTAGTGAGAGCGATCACAATGGCTATACACTTAACGAAATGTCTGAGTACCTCTATTTCCATATTGTTTGATTTTTTTTATTTTTAAACATTTTGTCTGATCGATAATGGAAATGTGTAAAGGACCGTACTGTCATCTACATGCATGGTTTTCATGCTTCTTTATTGTTACACAATTCAATCATCGATCGTACATAAATGTTGGAAAATAGAAAATGTCCAACAATATAGAAATCGGGTACTAAGAAGTTTCGTTCAGTATACATTTATGTATTTTACAAATACATGTATATAAACCATTCACTAGGGACTACTTCAAGATAGCTAGCTAGCTGCTGCTGTAACGAGAACATTAATGGCAAAATGACACGAACATTTGAAACATTTAACACTGTCAGTTTTGTTCTCATTTCAAATATTTTACAAATTCAATCATATCTCATGTCTCATGAATGGAATCAATACTAAATGATATTTCAAACACTATTAGGACTGCATATTTTCTTAGTTTGGGAACTTTTTAAAAGGTTCCCACTAAGAAACACACAGCAGGGTAGCATATCATCAAAAGTCTTATGATAATTTTACAATACAATGTAGAAGGATTTTCGACAAAGATCGATCGTAAGTCGCTTGATAATAAGGGCTATGTACAGGTTACACGCTGTTGTATTCTCACATAATTTACACCTACTATCTATGGTCATGAAGTACTATAGATCTCTTAAAGCAGTAAGTTACTCTGATTATTGAGCAGTTGACAAATTATACCACTCCTGCAGACATATAAAGCTGAATGAGGAACAAAACTGTGGTGCTTTTCACAAAAATTCTTACGAAAAAACTATTCGTAAGTCAAAAGCAAGAAACATTAATAATACGCTCATTTTTGGGATTATCAATATTAAATATTAAACAAGTTGTGTAGAATTGTGCATACCTTTTGATTATCATATCATTATTATGCTTATTATCCGTCTGACTTTGAAGTGTTAATTATATCAAACTGACTTAAAAAGATTTTTTTGTAAGATTTTTTGTGACTGTCAAATCTGGTTTGAATTTCATACATTACATATCACACACCAGGGGAGATAATCACGATATCAAGTCTTACCTGAGTTTGGCTTTCCTCATTTTTCACTCCAGAAGATGTTACCACTGTACCGAATATATCTTTGATAGGGGTAAGTCTAGTAGGAATTATATTCATGACATGGACTGTTTCTTTTATCTTAAGATTTGATATTGGTGTAGAGTCACAATTTCCAGTAAATACAACATCTGTGCTTCCATTCCTAGAAGAAATTTAGTTAAATCAGGTTTAGGCATACATATTCAAAAGTCTTACATTTAATAGGTACAGTTTTCAGTCAGAGACATATAGATACTTGAAATGTTATCAATGCCTCTCAGAATCTGTCAAGTCTGTGGTTAACTGTCAATCAAAGGATGAGCAGCAATTGAGAAGAAAGACTGTAAGCTGCAATGACAGAACATTGCATAAATCATCTTCCTTTACAATTGATTACTTTGATGGCCATTTGAGATGTAAATAGAAGTCATCATCCTAAACCTCATGCAATGAATATTGCGTACATGTATAGCTATGAAAGCATATGTTTAATTAAAATAATCTACCTACACAAGGGCGGTGACTCAGAGTACATTGTAATTAATATTTTTCAGTTATCTCCCTTAGACCACATTTACCTCATTTAATGTTTTATTTGACATTTGAGTCATCAACTAACAGAACTTTTCATTTGTTAATTCACAATGACAGAATAACTAAGTAACACACTTTCCTTATCAAATTTTCTTTTAAAGTATTTGCTTATCCTTTCTACGAAGTCTATAACTTCTACTTCATACAGAGATGATTAATTGACCTATAGGTAGAATTTTCTCGGCAGGAAATGGGTGAGCTTTGGGGTGGACGGGAATGAAGTAAGATGTAAAGTGAATGGTGTTAACCACTTCAACACAGCCACATATAGTTGCATTGTTTTTGGAACGAGGTCTCTATGGCGTTCCAATGGTTACAATGGAGTATACGATTACTCTTTCAATGCATAATTTTCAACAAGGCAAAGACTCGTAGTTCAAGCGTGACACCTCACTGTTATATAACTAGGCCGGCATATGCTATCCCCCTTTAATGCTGAGGTGCGTTCAAGAATGCGAGCGCTCGGGGCGACATCGAGCGCACGCGTTCTGAACGCGGGCGCTCGCCCGTGCGCTCGCGTGCGCCCGCGATACAGCTCGAGAGGTGTTTCGCTTATAAATTGTTATTTAAATTCCGGTAAATGCCGTTTCGTTTTGATACCGGTACTCAAATCGGTACATTGAAAAAAATATAGCAGACTTAAAATAACCAAATACGAAATATCCAATGCTTTAATCTCAAGCCTTCTGTGTATTTATCGTATTTCAGAGGGATTTACATCGATCTAAACTTCGGTTTAGTATATCATATAAGCTAGTGTGTCAGATGCTGAATATTATACATGTGCCGCATAAATGAAATTTGTGTTCATTTTATCACGACCATATCTAAATATACAAAAAAATATATCAAAGAATGTTTCTGAAAAGTGGACGCAAACTTGTGTAAACTACTTGTTCCACATAAACTACCCACGCAATGCATGTGATACTCTAAATGTACCCTTTATTTGGTACAGTAAATTGATTCACTATGATTTATGTATGGTAGGAAAATATGAAAGATCTTGTGTATCAGCAGAAATAATTTTGATTCACCCACCCCCTTTTTTAATACATGTAATGTGCTGTTTGACTTCGTCTTGGATTTTTATAGCGAACGCTCGCCATTCTGTACACAAACGGTCTGACTGACCGATATCTTCACCTTCTTCTATTTATAGAATGAGCGAATTCAAATATATGGGTTTTTCCATGTAGGTACAAACAAACTTTCACTGTTACAATGAAAACACGTGTACAAAGAATAATAGAATTTAATCCATATTTCGTGATTTTCATCAATAATGTGTGACAAACTTTGTTTGTACCTACATCACACGGACGGAAAAACCCACAAATTTGAGTTCCGAATTAAGTCTATTCGCGAGGCGGGCGCTCGAGCGAGCGCCCGCATTGTTGAACACACCTCTGTTCACAGATTTATATTGTCAAGCAATGTCATTCTCACTAGGTGGCGCTGTCGACCGACAACAAACCCGCTTTCTAACCATAGTAAACTCCGCCTTCAATACCTTGATGTCTAGGATAGAGCTAGTCGATTGAAAGAAGATAGTGGTTGTCTAATTTATTTATTCAGATAAGAAGAATGGTTTATTTACCTTTGTTCACGAAGTTCTATAACAGAAACATTGATGTGTGAAGCTGTTGTTGGACAAACTTCATTAGCTAGAAATGTTGTAATATTTTTATTAAGTACTTCTCTATCTGTAAACTGATTGATTTGTCTTTGTAAATTAATAGAGATAATGTCTGAAAATAACAAAACATAGGTTACAACGTATAATGTTAATGTATCGGTATTGTTTGTTTAGCAATGTAACGGAAACCAGATTGCTCAAAATGCTAAGCTTGATGTTCCATAACATATGTCGTCATGGTTGTGATGTCATTAAAGAATTTGAATTTCTATTTTTACTACTCAAAGTTACCAGTATAGTTATACTTAAAAAGAATGAAATGGAGTAGGAGATGTGATACACAGCAAACAGTACACACTTTCTGTTTACCCTCCCGTAGACTTCATGGAAGTCACACAATAATTAAAGTATTCAAAACTTTTTTAATCTCTGAGTGGAGGCAGACGGTTTTTCTCAAACTCCTCACAGCGGTTACGTCACGCGTTGCTACTTTAACGATTTATTGATTTGATAAAGGGAGATAACCGCTGCGGGGAGTTTGGGTTTTTCTACTTAAAGTCGTAAAATTTGTGACGTCACAGTCATGTGGTATTGCCACGTATCATGCTTATGTTCCAGGTAATTTCATACAATCAAAACTAGACCTACGACTAAATGTTATTTATTATCTTCTAAATAATAGGCATTATATTTACTCAGAACTACTTACTGTCCAATGGGGCTGGTAGAATTACCAACCATTAACCAACATGATTACTTACCTTGAATTGCTTCAGACTCCGAGTGCTATCAGATTCAGATATTTGTAATTAAAAACATTACCATGTTGAAAGCTAATTAGTTAAGCCCTGAATTTTAATTGAAAAAAAAAATGAAACCAGGTCCAGTAAATACATATGTATGATGTATTTCCAACACTAGCCAGTAGATTAAGGGTGAGTAATTATGGTAAAAATGTTTTTTAGAGTAATGTCCCTTTTTGAAGAGTATTCAAGAACAGTAACTCTTGTTAGAGTAGTTTTAAGGGAAAGTAAGCAATGCATACAAATTTGGTACAATGTGTTTATCTCTAAAATACTGATTTTGACAAAATTTGTGTCAAGTTCAAACTTTTGTATGTTTGAAATCACAGGGATATGTCATGTAACCTTCCTTTGATTTTCAAACATAGCATATACACGATATGTTTGAAAATAAAAGAAGGTCACATAACACATATATATATCATTTACCTGGGTCAGTACATTCAATATTTAAATGTTTTCCTGTAGTTGTACATTCATGCTCTTTATCAGATATACAATCATTATGTTCACAAAATTTACCATACCAACCAGGAGCACACCATGCACGTAACTGTATATCAAAACTAGAATATAGGAAGATTATTTTAATATCATTCACATACAGATTGTTTATGTAAATACTGTATAAACATAGCCAGTTTCATCTAAATCCATTTTTTGAGAGTGAACTGTTATAAAATATTTGATAGTTGTTTATATGCACTACTTAAAATAAATGTTGAATGTCGAAATGATCCTTTTAAATCAGTAAAATGGTATATATGTGTATCAGACTTTCCCCTTTTTA